>CM073512.1:30852500-32102500 GCA_037074495.1 Acacia confusa | reverse complement strand
CCTTTTCTTATCATACATGGTGATAACATAATCAAACACATTTGCACTTTCCTCTTCACTTTCATTTTTCTTTCTCTCTTTTCTCCTTTTTATACATGTAGCATCACATAAATCATATTCATATTGGAACAAATCAAAGATAGGTTGAGCATAGATATCAGGAAGTTGATGAAACATACATGAACTTTGCAATAACAACCTTGGCAACTTGTCACGTGCCTCGAAATCTCTTTTCAATTCCTTATAGCGCTTATCCTCTAAAAACTTATTCAAATTGTTAGAAGAATCGATTGATATTCAATTTACTATAGGTGCAACTTTTAACGAAGGCATTGACACTTTCACTAATTTGTGTACTTCTCATACCAAGTGTCCTTGAATCCTTTAAATAGCATGCTGCTCATTTCTCTTTTATTTGGTACATGTATATCAACTATGAGTTTTCTATTGTATCTTATTTTGATAATAATGCTTGCCAAGCTACTTCAAACTTTGTTTCATCTCAACAATGATACATGCATTGGTTGAAATCTTTAACCATTAAACTCAGAAGGTGCTTCATTGCATTACTTGAAATATGCCATGTGCACAAGGCATGTTTTACATGTAGCATAACTTCTTGTAATGCTCGTGCCATAGCAGTATCCTGGTCAGTAAAGATTGTTTATGGCCTTGCATTCTTGTGTGCCAGCAAAAAAGTGTTAAAGAGCCATTTGAATGTCTTAATAGTCTCATCATATAACAATGTCACTCCAAAAATCACCATTCCTTTATAATGATTGAAGCTTGAGAAAATTACAAGAGATCTATGGTTATTATTTGTGCAATAAGTTGTATCAAGTGAAATGACTTCTCCAAAGCAAGCATAGTCAACCAACATGCATGCATCAGCCCATACACATTTGTCTCTTGCTCATATGTGTCCATCTAGTGAGAATAAAAAAAGGGTGGATTTTTTTCCAATTGTAGTTCAAAATAACGAAATATACATCTAGCTTCACCGTATTTTATAGCATGTTGCCTTCTTGAATTAATATAATTTTTCACTTCAATTCTTGTATATCCCAAATTGTCTCAACCTCCTACATATTGGCTTTATAAATTGAATGCTGATTTTTTTAATTAATCCCAGCTTTTTCAGTATTTTATAATTTAAAACGTTGAGCTTGTGTTAAACCTCTAAATGCGATGCAAGCAAATGAACTGCTTCTGGAGGCTGAAGAGGATGATTATGATATAGAAAAACTTCACTTACTCTGTATTTTCCATCTACTAGCTTAACTTTCATTCTAGCTTCACAACTTATTCTTGTCTCATCTCTAGACTTCCTAATTTGCACTTGTGTATTTGGTTTTCTCACCCCTTCCTTGTTACAAACATATAGATAAGATGTATATGTTGATGAATCCTTTTTACTCTTGTTAAACTTATGCTTTCTAACACTAAAACTAATTCTTCTACCATATGATCTCCAAAATTCCTATGTTCTATTATATTGTCAAATTCAAGATTAAGTGTTGGTGTCAAATTTATAGTCATGGCTCCTGCAAAATTAAAAAGTATATGTCCAATTTAAATCAATGATAAAAGAATAAATTAATTATAAACTACACACACCGCTATAAACTCTCATAAATTCAACTTTGTTATCAAACTTTTGTTGAAATACACACACACACATTTATTTCATAGAATCAGACATTCAAGTGGATGCTAATAGGATGTGATGTCATTCAAGAGGATTTTATTCAAATCTCTAAGGTTTTTCGAGTCTTTTTTATTTGAATACATACTCTCAATCACAAACATTCATGAACCGCATAATATATATAATAAAAGGGATATTAATTAGATCCAGCAAGAAGCTTCGAGATGGCCTTTGCTATGAGAATTCGTCACTAGTGGAAAAATGCAGTTGCTATTGTGTCAAATTGTGGGGATGCTTGCTTATCAGATTGTGATTGCATTGCTTCTGTTTATGGGCTAAATGAAGAAACACTGTGCTTCTTCAGCATTTTCATAATTGATTCAAAAAAAAAAAAATTACAGAATTGATTCATGATTGTCCCTAGTTAGAATTCTTACCAATATTCAATGCCCACAATTATCTCATTAAAATTCTTGTCCAAAACCTTTTCACAATAACTCCTTCAACTTTTCCATGCTTTGTTAGAGCAGAACGTGCCAAAGAAGAACAAAATGAGCCACACAAAAATTGGCACTTTTCGCACTTCCCTGCCTTTTTCAACTCACGCTCAAAATTAACAAGGGATTGGAAGATAATAATTAAAACGGTGTCGCACGGAATCAACAGAGGATGGGAAGAGAATAATTAAAACAATGTCGCGTTATTTAGTTGGTCTCCCATTTTGACAGAAACGGCATCACTCCAGGCAACAGACGGAAGTGGATATTAAAGGCAGTGAACTGAAGCCGAACCCCACTCGGGGCCGTCACTTCTCACTGTTGCATGTACCTCTCACTTTTCCTCTCATTTCTTCTTGTTGTTCTGCGGGTTCTCTTGTTTCTATCTTGTCCAAAAAAAAAAAAAAAACCTTCCCTTTCATCTTTCCCCCTTCCATGGCTTCCTATCTTGTCTTATTGTGAATGCCTTGTCTTATCTTTTGCTTCCCGCAATCATCACCGCGTTGTTTCCACCAAATCATAGATACATGACTTGAAATTTAATTCATCTCTCCGTTTTTGGTGAGGGTATATTTTTTCAGTTACTCTCATCAGTCACTTATGTTTCTTTTCAACTAGTTTATTTACACTTAAACACCGATTTCTCTTTCCATGAGTAGTACTGTGCATGGGTGTTGTGTGTGCTTTTTTTGTTTCTTTTCTTTTTTCTTTTTCTTTTTTGCTTTTCTTCCGCCTCATGACCCAAATCATGGTGTTTTGCCCTTCCTTCTTTAGTGTAAGCATGTAGATTTCACTCCCAGCCTTAAAGTTTCATGTATATACATAATTACTTATTTACATCCCTTCAATCCACAAATATTTTATCTCTCCTCTGCTTCACTTCATGAGCGTCATACATACATGCATATACATGTATGTGTGTGTGCATAATTACTTATTTACATCCCTTCAATCCACAAATATTTTATCTCTCCTCTGCTTCACTTCATGAGCGTCATACATACATGCATATACATGTATGTGTGTGTGTGTGTTTAGACGTGTGTGTGTGTGTGTATAATTCTCAACAAAGACTCACGCCATTTTTAATCATTAATACTACTATGAGAGCTCATTATACATCTATTATAATTTATACACACACCCTAATCATGGGCCCACATTCATTCATTGTTCTTTCTTAATTTCAGTCAACATATTTTGTATTTTTAGGGTTGGGAATCAAGGTTGGCTATTGAACGGCCAAGGCTTAAAAGAGCCAACTCTTTGATGCCCGAGATAAGAAAAACAAATATTTTCAAAGCTCAGCCTGAAAGTACCCAGGTCGGAAGTTATTTTTCTAAATCTTAACTATTTTTCCTTTGTTTTTTTAAAGAAATATAATTCGTAAATTACAACAATTAAAGTTGTAATTTATCAAATAAATGTTGTTAACATAAATGTCAAAACAACACATATCATGCAACAAGCAATTACAGTCACTAATTTAAAATCAAAAGTAAATTATTGTCCATAAATAGCTCACACAAAACATAAGAAGCTTACCACTAAACAATATGAGTACGATGACTATTATTTTCATCTTCTTTGTCACTATCATCAATTTCAAAGATATTTGATTGTACTTCTCTTTAAGTAGTAAGCTCGCCTTCACATATTGGGAGCTAGAATAGCCTACTGAGAGTTTAGAATCAAAGATTGAAAGTCTAAGAACAATGAGTCTATATGTGAGTAGCGATTGAGTAGTGAGAGTGAAAGTTTGAGAATCTAAAATTGAAAGGGTAGTGAGAGTTGAACCTTCAAAAATGTTGCTTGAATTTTTAGGATTCACGCAATGGTCAGTCATTTAATTTAGTCACTCTTGGTCAAGTCTCAAACAATCCAAAATTAAGCAAGTTAACCCGAAAAAAAATAATAAGGCTTTACAGCCGGTCTTTTTAAGCCCTTAGCCCTACAAGGTTGGCCCTTTTAGACCCAACTTCATATAGAAGCTCTAATTTATAAGTTCAATTTGATTTTTCGGCTCTAGACTTTTCAAAAGGATACATGTTTACAATACTTTCCTTTTTTTTTTTGTGCCACGCCTTTTCTGTCATTTTTTTCATGCATTAATCCCTCTCTTTATATTTTAGTGCTGGTTCACATAAACATACAGATCCTTTTTATTCAATTATAGCTATATTTTTATATTTACTTTCAGATTCATCCTGAATTTATAAAAAGAAAACATATTTAATTCCTATAGTGTAGTCTTAGAATAACTTTGGAGTAGTTTGGGTCATATATTGATAGATATTAATAATTGTGACCTTGTAGATTCTTATTGAGAGATTTAGAGTAGCTTTTTGTGTGATTAATTATGAGCTAGAGAGTAACAAATAACTTTGAATATTTTTTTTTCATATACTTATAAATTGTGTATGATTGTGAATGACTATCTTTTATATATAAAAAATGAACTGAATTATATCTATATGTGTATGTATTGTAAATTCTAAAGTAAGTAATGTTACAAGTAAATTTCTTTATAACCCACTTTATTCACATAGTTAATAATTTAGGATTAAGATGTATATTAGCCAATAAAGTGTTAGGGAGCACCTAGCATAAAAAACTTTTAAGTGGACCATAACTAAACAAAAAAAAATTAAAAAGTGCAAAATATCACAGTGCCAATAAAACTAAAGTAACGGCTATTACTTTCTAAATGCAAATTAGCCAACAAAGAGTTACGCTATGAGCACTCACCACAAATAAGTTTTGAAGGGACAAAAGTACCAATCAACAATTGAAAATGGGTAACTAGCACAATTATCATTTAAAAATAGATAACTAGCACAATGACGTTAAAATCAAGCTAATAGTCGTTTGGTGCAAATTGAACGTTGTGCAATTGGCTAATGAGAGTGTAAAGGTGACATAGATCTAGTTCTTTGCACAAACTTATACCTTAACCTTAGATCTCTGCCTTTGACATGTGACTCAAGAACCTCTGTCTCTTCTTCGTCCTCTTCTCCTTCCACATTTTGCAAGGGAGCAAGAGCCTAAGGGTGCTCCAAGTAGGTTGAAAGCGAACTTGATGTCATCTACTCGATCAATATCTACCAACAATGGCTTATTCCCTGTTCTTCATAGCCTTTCATTGGTGAATTTCAAGTAGATCCAGTTTTCTTCTTTGGTTTTAATTATATTGTCCCATGTTGTAGCTTTCTTTAATTTGTTTATGTTGAAATTGTAGCCACCAAGCTCCGTCAAAGATCAATCTAAAGCCAAGCAGTTGTTAGCTTGATTTTAACATCATCATGCTACTTGCCTATTTTTAATTGTTGATTGTGCTACTTACCCAATTTTAATTGTTTATTAGTAACTTTGGTCTGTTCAAAATCTAACCCTTTTTTTAAAATGACTGTTACTTTAGTTTTAATAGTATTGTGATATTTTTCACTTTTTAATTGTTTTTTTGTGGTTATGGTCCACTTAAAAATTTTTTGTGCTGAGTGCTCATGGCGTAACACTTTATTGGCTAATTTACACCTTAACCCATAATTTAATTATAATTAATGTATTGTTTGATTATTGTTTCCTTTTAGGCATGTTTGAATATGTGATGATATTTGATACAAATTGAAGCATAATTTATTATCTTTTGTCTTTTAATTATTTATTGGTGATTGGATATAATTGTCATAGTGGTTACATTTATGATGGATTAGAATAATGAGGAATTTGCATGAATAAATCCTTTACCACATGATATGTCATCAGTCACTACACAATATATGACAATTGTTAGGGCCCATTCTTCCAAGTCTTCCTTTGGCTATGATTGCTTTAGAGTTATGAAATATATGAGACCTCCTTAGTAAATTCCTATAGAATAAACGAGTTTTTATTGGATTATATGTTAGTTTTCGGCTCTAGCTAACAGTATAAGTATTGACAATGATATAAGGGTTGTCGCATCTTGCATATTGCATAACTGTATATAACATGTGATGAAAATATAAATTGTTATAATGATTATTAAATTTGCAATTGTTTTGTATGAGGATTATGGTACATGTAAATATATATGTAATTAATTCTTTATTTTAAATCATATGTGGTTTACTTATGTATGGTAAAAACTTTCAATAGTTATTAAGACGTAAAATCTCATTCCCATATATTAACATTTTTCAAGTGATTGTTCTGGTAAAAAGTATGGGGAAGAGACCTATAAAGTGAGCCTTGAAGGCTCTCTTGTGCTCTTAGAGTACATGTTATATTGTTTTTTATTTGTCATGACCCTAAGACTTTCACATTTTATTTTCTTTTGTTGAAAGATTTTGAGGATTTGATTTAAGACTGTAATGTGTGATTTATTTGAACTGATTTTGTATTTTCATGATTTAGATGATAACTTTATTGACGATAGCTAGAATATTTTGGTTAACTATTTAGTTGTTTGGTTTGGGGTTTTACGGTGGATGTGGATGGTTGGTAGGATTAAGGGATGAAAGAGGATAAGCCTATTTGGAACGTTGTGATCCAGTCTAGGCAGAATATTGGTAGGTGAGGTTGAGAGAAGCGACGTTGTCGGAGGGAGTGTAGCATGTGACGATGGACCAGTTGCAGTGTCGCATGATGGACGTCGGAGGGAACATGAGCCAAAGAGACACTAAATGGAGCAGAGAGAGAGAAAGGGACAATAACTTTTCTGATGTGGTTCTAGTTTTACACATGGCTGCTGAGTGAGATAGCCTAATAGATTTTTCTTAATCTTGCTAGCTCTTATTTAACGGATTTAAACATTAGGAACTAACAGAGTGAATTTTAAGGAACTTATAAAAAGGGGGAAAATACAAGGACATGATTCAAAACTGAGAGAAACTATAAAGCCCTGAAAGGTAATTTTTCCTAAATCATATAATAATTTATAAAGTCAAATAAATTAGTTTGCAGAAGAAAAAAAACGATAAATATAAATGTTTTAAATTGATTTAATTAGCTTCCTTAATCTTTTTAAAAAATTAATTAGGTTGCATATTTTGGACAATACCAGAAGTAGTAAACATATTTGAGTAATTGAATTTAATCCTAAATATAAAACACAATTTTTGTATTTATCAACATTTTCTTAATTTATCCTATTTATAAAACGATGCCTAGGGGTGGAAACAAGTCAGATCAGGTCAGGCTTCACTTTTAACAGGCCAGGCATGTTCTGTAATATACTGGCCTGAGCCTGACCTGTGACATGTTACAGGCCTATTTTTTGGCCTGAGCCTAGCCTGTGGCCTATTAAGGCTTTTTTTTATTTTTTTATTTAATTAAGCTACCAGGCCACAACCCAAAAGCATGCCTACTTTAAATAGGCTAAAAACAGGCCAAAATTACATAAATTAATACTAATAATATAAATAATAGGTCACAAGCAAAAAACATGCCTACTTTAAACAGGCTAAAAACATATCAAAATTACATAAATTAATACTAATAATATAAACAGGCCGGCCTGACAAGCCTGAAAGGCCTCTTATCAGGCCTGGGTCTGGCCTGTTAAGTAAAAACATGCCTCATAATAGGTTTTGGCCTGATCTTTTAGCCTGACAGGTCAGACCTGACTATACTTTTAACAGGTCAGGTCATAGGCCTCTAATAGACCCTTGGTCTTTTTTCACCCCTATCGATGCCCAGTAAAATGAGCTCAATACACTAGTCTACAGGATTTAGACAAAGTTATGATTAAGGTTTCCTGCGCAGGTTGATGTGGGCCAACTCACATCCCTATTCTACCTGTTGATTATACCTAAACAATAATCCGGATAATCCGGGAAGAGAATGAAGAAAATAAAAGAAGTTATTAGAGTGTTTTAGAAAATATATATTTTATTAACTAATTTAAAAAATTTATTTAATTTGATTAATATATTTTATATTAAATTGTGGAGTAATTCGGCCATCCTACTCCTAAGGCTATATATAAAGAGCCCCCGGAAGTTGCGAAGTGAGTATCGTTCTCACTTGCCTCCTTTACTTTGTCTCCTCCCTCATCTATAACAAAAATGGGTACTCAGAAACCTGTCTCTGATGCCTGGGACTACAAGGGTCGTCCCGCTCTCAGATCCTCCACCGGCCGTTGGGCCGCCGCCGCCATGATTTTAGGTCTCTACCTTGCTCACCATCCTTCCCCCTTTCTCTATTGTCTAATTTCTCTCTCTCTCTCTCAGGTGGAGAAGCTTGTGAGAGGTTGACAACACTCGGAATCGCTGTTAATTTGGTCACTTATTTGACGGCCACCATGCATTTGGGTAACGCTACCTCCGCCAATATCGTCACCAACTTCATGGGCACTTCCTTCATTCTCTGCTTGCTCGGTGGTTTCGTCGCCGATACTTTCCTCGGGAGGTACTTTGCTTTTGCAACCCCTTTTTCTATTTTCTTACTGCCCTTTTCCAATACCCCAACCTTTTCCATTTTTTAATTTCAACTCTTTCTATGACAGATACCTCACCATCGCTATCTTTGCTACGATGCAAGCAACAGTAAGACACTCTGACTCTAATCATACATCACCTGTTCTTCATTTGCATGTCAGCTCTGTTCTGCTAGAATACGCTAATTAAATTATTTAAAGCATTTAAATATATTTATATTTATTTGTCTTTTGAGATGGCAGGGGGTTACAATCCTGACGATATCTACAATAATTCCGAGCCTACACCCTCCCAAATGCACAAAACCGCCATGCGTTCCTGCCAACAACATGCAGCTGATGGTTCTGTATTTAGCGCTCTATGTCACAGCCCTCGGCACCGGAGGCCTGAAGTCGAGTGTTTCCGGGTTTGGGTCGGACCAGTTTGATGAGTCGGACCAAACAGAGAAAGCCCAGATGACCAAATTCTTCAATTGGTTCTTCTTCTTCATCAGCATAGGGTCTCTGGCGGCTGTGACAATCCTGGTGTACATTGAAGACAACCTGGGCAGAGATTGGGGTTATGGTACTTGTGCCTCCGCCATCCTTCTCGCCCTTGTCGTGTTCTTGTCGGGGACGAGGCGTTACCGATTCAAGAAACTCGTGGGTAGCCCCTTAACTCAGATTGCGGTGGTTTTCGTTGCTGCTTGGAGGAAGAGGCACTTGCAACTGCCCTCTGATTCATCGTCGCTCTTCAACTTGGATGACATCGCCGATGAAACCGCCAGGAAGAAGAAGCAGGCTTTGCCTCACAGCAAGCAGTTCCGGTAACATTTCTTACTCTCTCTTTTTTCTGCAGAAATTATTTATCATCATCTTCATCATTTACGATCACGATCTGTTAAAAGATTATGATTGCATCTTCTCGCGTCACCCAACAAAAGATTAAAATCTCATGGAGATTCTAAATCAGACCGTGTCTTTTTTTGTCTGCATCTGAATCCTTGTCTTTGTTGTCAGCTTATAATGGGTACTCCCTTGGGCTTATATAATGCGTACCTACCTCCACTTCATAATTTATCAAAGGCGTGGAAAAATAAACATGAGTTTTTTTTTTAGAAACGTCTACTTTTTTTTTTATAAAGATATGCACTTGGTTATAGCAAAAGTCACGTCCTATTATTATATGTACGGACGATTCATGTGATGAGGGAGAAAGAGATGAAATAAACAATAATATAACGGCAATGAACAATAACATAACGGTAGGATATGACTTTTGCTCTAAAATGGTAATACATATATATTTTTGCTCCAAAAAAAAACACGTGGTGCTAGGCACTCCTAATAAAAAAGTTCATGTGTATTTTTGCACCTTACCCCTTTATCAAATACTAATTTATCATATTAGGTGAAGGAGGTAGTTAACTTGTTAAATATATCATATATTAAAAAACATTTCACTTTTTATTTTTGACAGAAAAATGCGTTTGAAAATTTAATAAATGAGTAAAACTGAGAATGAACATTAATTTTAGGGATAAAATTAAAAAAAGCATTAAATACTTTACAGGTAACTTATATTTTAAATCAAACTAATCTTATTTGTCTAAAGAGATAAAAAAAGTTAAATAAATTTTAATTATAATATGTGTGACATAATTCTTTTAAATACTTATATGTAATATTAAATCATATATCAATTTATAAGTTATACAAGTTAGCTCAAAAATGTTAAATATAAGAAATAAAATCTAAAAAACCCCAAACTAGGTGATACATTTAAACCAGGAAGAGTAATTCATATCATTAAAACTGATTTTTTACTTTTTGCTTTTATATTTTTTAAAAAATATCATCAAGGTCTCAAGCATAAAAAATAATATCATAAAAGTCTTTATTGACCAGTGAAAAACTACTATTAATGAGTGGAAAACTATCATTTATGAATTTTAAGATTTATTAATATTTTTTTTTTTATTAGGAACCACTAAACCAGGACGTGGAGCTTTATGATCCCTTATAATATTCTGGAGTGGCAAGATGCCTTAAAATTATTGTAAAACAATATTGAAATGAAAAAGAAAGTCCAGGGGAAAAAAAATTATTATAGAAAGGATAACTTAACATATTTTTGACCAAAGACCGACAAGAATGTGGCTAGGGAGATCTGTATATGGATTTTATTTCTATGGAGGGAGGCAGGAATAGGGAACCAGTTTTTGAAGAGGATAGGCGCTATTTGTTCATCCTATTTAGACCGTCCTAAATAGGATGTGGTTAGTTTAGATTTAGCCAATGAGAGTTGGCATAGATAGTAAAAGATCCAGAACTAGACCCTTGGGTTGTGGGTTCGATCCTCTCTGTCGTCGCTGGGACTCCTTTAAGTTCCCTCTAAGTGCTCATAGAGCCCGGGGCCATACTCTGGCCTTGGTAAGGGATTGGTGTCGAACTCTTCCAAAACTTTTCAATATAAAAAATAAAAAGTTTAGATTTGATTTTTTTAAATAGGTGATTTTTTAATAAAAAAATTATTTTAAAAAAAAAATGTTAATTAAGAGATTATTTTTATTTTATATTTCTCACTCATTAAAATGATTTTTTTTCAAAAATCAAAAATCAAATTTGGACTATTAAATCTCATCTACACAGTTCATATCATATGAGATGGGCAAATAATACTAGTAGAGTAATTAGAAGATGAGTGGCCCACTAAAGTGAAAGGTTATAGGATGTATGAGAGAATGGGGCCCCCAATTTTAATAATGAATTTTGGAGGATAAGACAATTTTACATGGGAAACCCGAAACCAGAGGTGCTTCATTATTGGTAGGCAAAAGGTCGGTTCTGGAAAGTTGTCGTTGGTTGTCATGTTCATGTTCTCATTCACCGTAGGGGCTCACCGCCGTATTCCTCTTCTGATCAAAATCAAATAGGTCTTTCATTTCATATTCCCATAACACTGCTGGCACTACCTTCACAGCATTTTATTTATTTTGTGTATGTCAGTATCCAACCCAAGTTGGTATTTTGCATGGTGGAGTTGAGCTGAGCTGTTGCTATATTCTCTCTTCCAAAGCCAAATTGTTACCCACACACTACAGCTACCTCTGTCACGGATATTTTGGCTTTCGATCTGTTTGTTTCCATCTCTTTATTTTCTCTTTCTTTTATTCGATCTGCCTGTGAATAACGTGAAATCTTTGCCTTGCTTCATTTCTATCCTTACAATATAAGTTTGCTTTTGCCAGTGCTTGTCTGGCTCTGATCTATTCCCTCCCACACTCTTTCTATCTATTCTTCCCCTCATATATGTCATGTGGCCATCTAACCAGAACATGCCTTTCATCATTGTTATGTTGCCAATGGGTCTTCTTGTGCATTGCACATAATTGATACATGACGTGTTGTATTATAGCAGTATATTAATTTTATTGATGTGAGTGTCTCTATTCATCAATATACTTGACTCAAGCTAATTAACTCATATTATCCACACAATTTCAACATTATATTGCTACTAATCAGGAAAAAGTTCATAGTTAAACAATCTATTTATGTGTAAGTGGTAATTAATTAGATATATATTATGGCGTGCAGGTTCTTGGACAGGGCTGCCATGATAGATCAGGAAACAACAGGAGCAAGCATACAAGAAAGGAAGTGGTATCTATCCACCCTCACAGATGTTGAGGAAGTGAAACAGATCCTAAGGATGTTACCTATCTGGGCCACAACCATCATATTTTGGACTGTGTATGCCCAAATGACCACATTCTCTGTGTCACAAGCAACCACCATGGACCGCCACATCGGAAAATCATTCCAAATCCCTCCGGCTTCCCTAACCGTTTTCTTCGTCGGAAGTATTCTTCTCACAGTCCCCGTCTACGACCGAATCATTGTCCCCGTCACAAGAAAGCTGCTCAAGAACCCACAAGGAATGACCCCTCTGCAACGCATAGGGGTGGGACTTGTTTTCTCAGCATGTGCAATGGCAGTAGCGGCACTCACCGAAATAAAGCGTCTTAGGGTTGCAAAGTCCCATGATTTGACGGACAAACCCAAGGCGGAGATTCCTCTGAGCGTGTTCTGGTTAGTCCCACAGTTTTTCTTTGTTGGGGCAGGGGAGGCATTTACGTACATAGGACAGCTAGATTTCTTCCTAAGAGAATGTCCCAAGGGAATGAAGACCATGAGCACGGGGCTGTTTTTGAGCACACTGTCGTTAGGGTTCTTTGTGAGCTCACTGTTGGTGACGATAGTGCACAAGGTGACTGGGAAAGGGAAGCCATGGCTGGCTAATAATCTAAACCAGGGCAAGCTCTATAACTTTTACTGGCTTTTGGCCATTATTTGTGCTCTTAATTTTGGTGTGTATCTATTTTGTGCCAAGTGGTACGTGTACAAGGAGAAGAGGCTGGCTCAGGAGGGCATAGAATTGGAGGAACAAGAAGCTGCGTGCCACGCTTAGAATTAGAAATCTGATAGGAAGGAATAAGGGTTTGTATATTTATATAGTGAAAATTATATCAAAGCAATCTGGGGATATTAGAAAGAGGAATGAGGGCATGGATCAGGGATGATACCCCCTAGCACTAGTGGTCATTCTTCCCATGTTCAACCACCATGTATTTCTTTTTCTTTTTTTTTGTCAACATTCAACCACCATGTATAACAATATAACAAATCTTATCTTCTTAAGTGTCTGTTTGACAAACAACAAAATCATAATTTTAGGAGTCATTTTTTACAAACAAAAATAAAAATTTTCTCACATACTTGTAAATCATAAAATCACTTCTAAAAAATTAAAACAAACAAGCACAAAGTGTGGTTAGTCATATGTATTATATGGCTTTATTTTGTCAATCAACTTGATGTCTTAGATACATCGTTATATTTATTTGTACCTTTAGATTTATGAATAAATAGTCCTGCCATTAGTTTTTAATATAAGATCTTAGTGTATATATTGCATCACAAACAATATCTTATATTAAGGATCTTAACAAGTTCTTATCAAGAAAATTATAAATGTCATCCACTTCTTTCACATAGTTTAAAGAGCCACAGGCGCCACACCATGATAGATATGGGTCGTTGATGGCATCTTAGCCTTGGCCGACATTCTTTCTATATATGTTTATGCATTATTATTTTGTGTTGTTTTTCTATCAACAAATCACTTATTATAAATATTTCTCAAAAGATTCCAATTGATAACTTTTAAAATTAGATGGAATAGAGAAGACCAAGTATTTATAAAATTTGTAAGATAACCCCCCCCCCCAAAAAAACATACCTTTCTAGAAATCAAATTCCGTACTAACTCGGTCTTTAATATAAGATTTAATTAAGGGTTGATATTAGTACTAAATATAAAACTTATTTCTTATATTTGTTAATATTTTTAATATTATACTATTAATGCTCTCTTAACAATAATCAAGAGAGAGATTAAGAGAATAAAAAATGATAAAATTATTCTTAGAAAATATAACATATTAACTAATTTAATCAAACAAGTATTGCTGATCTTTTAAAGCTTTTGTAGGCAATATTGATATGAAGACACTTATCATGAGTGAAACTGGGAAACATCATGGTTTGAAAAAAGAAAAAGAAACAAACATTGAAAATAAACTTAGTGCTAGTCAATGTAATGAATATAACAAACCAATTGGAAACCTGCAACACTTTTCAATTGATGTAAATTATTGTTTTTTTGTTGGCCTAAATCAACGAGTTATCATAATTCAAAATAATGTCCATAAATCAAAGAGTTATCATAAGTTACAATTAGTATTTTTATTGTTACCAAATCACACGATAAATTTCTTTTATTATTGATACAAATTATTGATTTGATGATTTTATACAGAAATAGTAACATCATCGTCCCATATTATAGATGGTTATTTCCTATTTTTATATTTTTATATTTCTTCATAATTGATTGATTAAGTAATCATATTTGAACATGATTTGATTATCTCTTAAATTTATTTTATTATTGATGCAAAATATGGATATTGATTTGATTCAGAAATAGTGATATCATCATACCAAATTATAATTTATATATGACTATTTCCTAATATTTTCCTACTTCTTTTATATCTATTTTTTTTCACATGAGATGTATTAAGCAATTATACTAGTTCATGCCCCCTTTTTATATTGATAATCTACTTGATTGTATAGAAAATTTATGCACCCCCTTCTCTTTACCTTTTTTTTTTAAAAAAAAAAATGAAGTGCTAACTTTAACATTTTGATTGTGATTGGCCTTCATTTTTATATTACATTTTCTTTGTTGATTTTGCTGATTCTTCATTTTTACTTAAAGCATCCGATTTCTCATTTATCAAGTCAAGAATAGTTCCTCATACATCCTCATATTTGACCCATATCAATTTTCCTTAAATATTCACATAATTGCATTTCAATTAACATATTGGATACTTAGAATTATTAATTAATATAAATTCAACCAAAAAAGAATTATTCAACAATATATGCTAACAGTATGTCAATGTATATATTCTAACCAAATAATATTCACAAGTGGCAAAAAATCATAAAATCAAACATAAATAGGAAGGTCCAAAAATATCATGCTATAGGAATATAGCCTAAAATAACATGAAAACGCTAAACACAATTGAAAGTAAAATAGACTCAAAACTTAGACTGCTAAAATGACACATTCGAAAACTCAAAACAACACATGAGAACTTATATTTTTTATTTTTATGTTCATGATGATTGCTTTTTTGACCCTAAAGGTAGGAGTGGACATATTTGACAATCGCACATTCATTCCCATTATCAACTAATGGAGTGTCGTTTCTCTTCTTTCTCTTTGAAAGAGTAGTTGAAGGTCTTGACGACTGAATTTTTAGAATATTATCATCTCTTAAACTTTTTCTACTGACATTAATGCCAGCAGATAAATATATATATATGAGTTTGAGGCATGGGTTTCTACTTTGAAAGGATGGTAAAAAGATACAAGGAATAAATCAATGGAAAACAGATAAATATATAATCAAGCACTCAATCATAATACATGCTACTATCAACTAAATCATTTTCTTACTATTAATTCTGAGTATGGAAATTGATGCAAAATATATCGCTCATAAAATTGTAAAAAGCCTAAACTACTAGATGAGTATTTAATTTCTTTTCTAACACAACACACTAATTGTTTTTAGAAAGTTCCAAATTCTCCTTTTTGCAGTTAAAGATGAATCTTAAAAAATTCAAGTATAGAGGAATATAGGGGAAAAAATTGAATTAAGAAATTAATATACTACAAGGCACAAAAGATCAAACAAAAGGAGTAAAAGAAATGATTGAGGTAAATGCAATCACTAACTTTTCATCAAAATGTTACGTCTTTTTATTCATCATTCACTTTCTAAGCAATGATAGCCTAGATATCCTTGCTGTCGTCAATATTCCTAATGAGTTGTTAAGGCTACTCTGTCATGATATTGGGAATAAAAAAGTGAGATAATTTACAATGAACAACGTAACAGAGAACACAAAATGTAATACATTGACAATGTTAATATATAAGTATAACTAATATAGTCATGATGCCAACTATATTTTTTGAAAATTAAGTGTCTTGCAAATTTAGTTTAATTTAAACTATGATTATGGTAACTCCTTGAATCAATGGGGGCCAACTGAAAATTTATAGATATAAAATATAAAATATTGATATTAAATTATAAAAGAGAGTGATAAACAATTATAATACTCAAAAAAGGTGATAAATATGGATATTGATATTTATTAGTGTCAAAGTAAACAGAATATATTAACTGCGTTAATATAAACACAATTATTTTAAAGAATGGTTGCTCACATAACAATTTTTAATGATGTTATTACATGTATTATATAAGATATAGATTAAGTAAAAAAGGTTTATATTACAATTAAAATGTATTACGGTTGCCACATTAGTGAATGAAGAAGATCCGTATATGGAAACGATAGATAGATTTGCAGCGAATGAGCGGAGAGATAAAAGCTGAAAAGGAAACACGTATTTGGTATATCTTCAGACAAAGTTATAAAGGAAACCCATAAAAAGCAGGACGGAGACAGCTCACAAAGGTAACGTTGTTTTCATGAACAGTCCAAAACAAAGACCAGAGCAGTACTAAGTTATGATATGTGTCTATATCACTGGCGGACACGGGGGGCTAGGGGTGGCCCCCGCCCCCCTATTTTTTTTTTTTTTAAAAAAAAGTAAAAACAGCCCAAAGTTAATAAATGCAGTCATCTCAAACTCAAAGTAGTACGTTCTGTTCTTTCAAATTCTTACCTTCATTTGCTTTCATATATATTAAAAAACAAAGTAAAGTATATAATAATAAAGGGGTGGGATTCACAGTTTTTAATATGGGATTAATGTTTCTCATAAGAAAAAAATTATCTCATATCACACATATATGAAATAGTGAGACTCACATATACATATATTAATTCATATATACATATGTGGATCCCACTATTTCATGTGTGAGTAGAAAGTTTAGTTTTCTCATGCAACATGAGAAAACTAAAACCCTTTTAATATACCTCTAACCCCATTTGTTTGCATTTTTACGAAAATCATCTTACTCTTTTCTTCCTCTTGCCCCCGTGGCTCATCCGCTATTTTTTTAACAACTTGTCAATTTATAATAAATTTTGAGAATTAATAAGATACTCAAAATCACTTCTTTTTAATTAAATTTCCTTCTTAAAATTTATTATACATGACTTTATCTTTCTAATAATATTTTAGGGTTAGAATTTTGGTCAAGTTTTAAGTTTTGTTAAAAGATAGTTATGTGAATATAGATTATATGACTAATAGTTAATTTTAACGGTTTATTTTTGTTATTAATAACATTTTTAAAATCATATTACTCATGAAATAATTCATATTCTTTGTAGGTGTTTATTATAAATTCGATTATAGATAAATTTAACAACATAAAAACACATAAAGTAAAAGTTAAATGAAGGAATTTAATAGACTTCTTTCGTCAATTCAATTCTTAGGTCCGCCCCTGGTCTATATACTTATATTAAAATATAAAGAAGTGGGAAAGGAGAGATGAATAATTCATGCACATGAAAATCCTTAATGATTGGGATTTTAATTAATTTAATGGGATTTTATATGGTTACCTCTCAGATCGTTGTCCCTAGTGGGGAAGCAACTTTCGCACATCCAATACTTCACCTTCTTAACCCCTTCAATCTGTAACGTTAGCTTACTCATATTCCTAATCAATGCCAATATAAAATATCATCGATTATTTATTCCATCTACAACTGAAAGAAAAAGATATCTGCTTTACTACTGTATATACTCTTTACACCAATTATAGCCTCTTTAATCAATCTGACCCTTCTTCATTCACACCACGTTTGGTTCAATTCCATAAATCATGATTGCATTATCCGCTGATTCAGGTGTTTGGCTGGTTGGCAGGGGCGGAATTAGGGGCTAGGGGTGGCCCCCGCCCCTGAAATCTAAGGATATTAACTTCTTATTGATAGAGTCTAGGCTTAATCCAGCTAGCATGCTGTCTGGGGATTTTAGCTTCCAAACAGGTGCTTTCGAGTTCTTCTAACGACCATTATTTCGCATCCCAATATTCCTGTAATACTCGACGTAATAACAAAGCCTGGATCAGGAACAACATTTTGATAGATAAAGTTACATCTATTGATAGGCAACTTCGGTAAGTGCACCGGTCGTAATAAAGTAGTGAGAAAAGATCGTCCCACGAGGAATAGTATTTCAATCACTAATTCGCTATTTTCGCTTTAGTTGGATGAATCAAGTAATAAGAGATGAATTATAACCAATCAAGAATTTAAAGAATTTAGGAAAGAACAAGAACTCAAGATCAAGAATCTCAAGAACACGTTTAAAGAAAACAAACAATCAAGAAAAACACAGTTATGACTTAGAATCCCCTTATGTTCCTCCAAGAATTTGAATTGAATCCTTAATTGATTATTATTCCTATGATTGACGATCAATTTTCTAAAATTAGACTAAGTCCCAATGTCTTGATTCTACATTAGTCCATTATCCTTAAAAACAACTTAATGTCTTAGTATTGTTTGAAAAGATCAGATTTTAAATCAGAATTATAAGATCGCATAAACTCGTAAGCCTATGTCTAGGTCATGCAACTTTATGATAAATTAACAGTTCGGGTTAAATGCACCAACATCTTTATTGTCATACATCAACCTATGAACAATCTAAAAGATGATCAGTCTTTAAGAAAAACTTTAAACAAAGAAAATTCATTCAATCAAGAAAATCAAGATTCAATCAAATACTCAAATTAATTTGCATAGGGTTAATCTTAGCCCTAACTACAAAAAGAAAATTAGCCAAGCATGGAATATTAACAAAAATAAAGAAAAGAGATGAATGGTTCTTCAGAGATTGGGGAAGGTTGATCTCCACAATTGCTTTGATCTTCTTTCTCCAATGCTGTCGAGTTGTTTCTTGTTCAAAAGTTCTTCTCTTTACTAGGGTTTCCTCTTTTTATCTTCCAAGACCAATT
Organism: Acacia confusa; assembly: GCA_037074495.1. Lineage (NCBI taxonomy): Eukaryota > Viridiplantae > Streptophyta > Magnoliopsida > Fabales > Fabaceae > Acacia > Acacia confusa. Next base: position 32,083,351 of record CM073512.1, on the reverse strand, counting down.
GGGCTTCAAATCCCCTAAAAATCTGATTTTTCTTTTCTTTTTCGAGCCCTGAAGTCTTTTTAAAAATTAAAAATCAAGTTTTTCGCACTTTTGCTGTCCTGGGCGCCAACTCCAAAATGCCTCACAGAAAGTTGGCGCCAACTTCAAAATGCCTTATAGAAAGTTGGCGCCCTGGGCGCCAACTTTGTACTGAGTTGGCACTCTGGGCGCCAAGTCCAATAGGTCCATACAGAAAGTTGGCGCCCAAGGCGCCAACTTTTATTTTCTTTGTTGGCTTCTTTTCTTGACTTTCTTGAGCTTTTCCTTTTAGCTTCTCTTATTAATAAAAATCTACAAAACACACGAGAATACTTGTGAGGATATGTTTGACATTAAATCCATATTTTTTTACTTATTATTCTTAAGCTTTTTAATTATATTAGACCAATTTTATGCTCAATTTGTGTCTTAAGTTTGCGGCTCATCATCTACCCTTCCAGATCTTCCATAAAAATATAGATACAAGAGCCTTATGCCATGGAGGCAGATTTTCATCTACCAACAGCCGTTCAACCCAATTCTCCTAGAACTGTACATTGGTAACATGTTCACTGTTCCTGAAATTAGTAGTCATATTGTTTATGACTCTTTCAAAAGTGGATATTAATTTATTGACATTGTTTAAGTTTAAGGGTAATAAATTGTTGGCAAAAAAATGCAGGAGTAATCAATCACACCTGCATATGCTACTACTTTCGTTTTATTACCATCTCTAAAGGTTCCAAAAAAAAAAACATGCATATTAAAAAAAATTAATTAATATGAAAAAAAAAAAAAACTTTTACTGATAGAGTAATTAAACTTGTACTCACTCTTTCAATGTCTATAGTAACTGCTAAAATATCTTTCTTTACTATAAAGATAATCAAGATCAAGCTTCTAAATAGAATAGAAGACTAATTTCTTTATGATTCTTTTATTACATACATTGAAAAAGAAATTGTTTTGAGTTTTAATACGGATTCAATTATTGATGAATTTAATAATATGAAAACACAGAGTAAGAGTAGTAATATTAATTTCAGTAATAGATTTGTTTCAATTTTTTGTTTATTATGTTTGTATTGTATTTCAAATACTTTTATTTATGATGTAATATTTTTTATTTTTACCCCTGTCATTAAAATTATTGGCTCCATCACTGCCAGTTGGTATAGTAAAGTAATTCAATTTAATAATCTTGATTACAACGGATTACAGTAGATTTGAGGGGAAAAAAGAGATATACTCTTCCATACTTCTCTCCATTTTCTACAGTCTTCACTAACAAAAATTTGGCTTTGAAGTAGAATTAAGAAACCCTAGCTCTGAGGTCCAAAATTTTGGAGGGTTTGTGCTATAATTTTTGGTTTGGAAGTACATTTATAGGTTCCAATCATACTTGATGAAGACATATTGGGTTAATCAATATCATAGGTGTGAATAATTGAAATATCAAAACACACCAAGACCCTGGTTACAAATGTGTTGTCAAAATATGCCAGTAAACTACGTAAATTTATAGACAATTTTGTCCCAAAAGTTTCACCGATGGGCAATTTTACCCTGAAAGTTTAAAAAATGGAGCAATTTTGTCATAGCTATTATTTTAGTTAATTTTGACTATGATTTAACCAAACATGTTAAGTAAATAGTTTACATATTATCCACGTCATTTTCATTAAAATGCAGATTTGCTCAAAAGTCCGCGTGTCATCTTCTCCATTTTTTTAAAAAATTAGATTTAAGACTTTCAGGAAAATTTTTGCGCCTTAATAAAAATGACGTGAATGACATTTAGATTGTCAACTCAGCATATTAGATTAACTAATAGTCAAAATTAACTAAGATAATTGTCAGGGAAAAGTTGCTCTCTTTTTTAAACTTTTAGGGAAAAATTACCTATAAATGAAACTTTGAGGATAAAATTGACCCTTAACCAAAAAAATATTCTATACTTCTATGGTCGTTGCCTCTTCACCTTAACTTACTGAAAACCTTCCTAAAAATATTAAGCCCTCATAGAAAATATTTATTTATATGACTCTTTGTTTAGGAAGTAAATTAGTTTTCAACGGTTAAGCTTATAAAATTGAGTGGCAATAGGTTAAAAAGTTTAAGGAATGAATTTCAACTGAATCAAAATTATAGAGACTAAATTCCCTCAAGGGAAATTTTAAGGTTTAAATGATTAATTTTTTCTTAACTTTTTTATAAATTTCACAAGCCATAATTTAATGAACATATTGTGATCCTATTTCGCCTTTTATATCGACCAATTATTTATAGGCTTTGGTTTTCTTATGTTATATGAGGAAAAAAAAAGTTTCCTACACACACATGAAATGGTGGGACCCACATATACATATCATATATGTATATGTGGGTCCCACCATTTCAGGTGTGTGTAACATGAGAAAATGGTTTTCCTACAACATGAGAAAATGTTTTCTCATTATTTATAGTTTAGTAATTAGAGTGAAGCGTGAGTCACCCATCATTGTTAATATAAATTCTTTTGTATAAATCAAAACCAATCAATTTTGTGTATTTATTTATCGTTTAGTTATTTTTTTTAGTGTCTTATAATTTTATTGATTTATTGGTAGTTTTGGTTAATCATGGAAGCTTGTAGTAATTTATTAGTCAGACAATTAATCTGACCTTGAACATTTTAGTGATTTGTATTGGACAATATCTAGTACTTTTTTTGCCAACAAACAATATATGGTATTTAACTTGGGCATGTATAAAATTATGTTAATTTAGCATGTATGGCAATATATTAGTAAATATTGCCTCTAAGTTATTATATCAAAAAAATAAATATTGTCTGAATTATTTTTTTTATATGTATCATTTTAATTGAAATAGGGCTGATCACAATTCAGTGAATATTAACAATAATATGTTATAACTACGACTCTTGGGCCAAGTCAGCAACTATATCTTCAGGATTCAAGTTTCAGTAGAAAGGCAGAGAGAAAAGACCATACCCCCAAACCAATAATTACATATGTTTTGTTTGTTTTTTGGCATGACAATAATTACATATCTAGAAGATAAAAGAAAAACCCTATTATATGACAATCTTAGACATCGATGGACACAATGATCTAGCTGAATTATTTGCGCATATGCTAATCAAAATCAAATAACAGCCTCAATTTGGGATCTCTCTCTCTCTCTCTCTCTCTCTCTGTTTTTCTTTTGCCAGATCAATTGGTTTTGACTCCATCACAGATTCTGGAAAAGCCTGGTCTATATCAGGCCAATAAATGAATGTAACACATCTACCACCACTTCATGTTTTGTTGGACTTCACAAGGCAAATCCAGGAAATGATGGAGAGAAATTATTCCGATCACTTCATGTTTTCGCTGTTCGCTTCACGTCGCTGGAAGGAAACTCTACGAAGCCACCCACTCCAATCAAGCAATCAGAACTGAAAGTGGACCCGCTTTTTCACTGCTCCCAAAACAGCTATATGCTACAACTTTGAAGCTAAAGTTTTCTGCTGCCTAATTTCCATATATTATCGCTATCTCAACTGGGCAATAAATTTAGCATGACATTAGCCAACTCTGATCTCAGACAGTGTGAGTTTCTAGAGAGCAGCGCCAAATATGGTTTAAGAAGATGTAAACATTACCTGAATTAAAATCAAGATGCACCTAACGGATTTACAAAGTCTTCATTAACTTCATCAAATATATTTGGGCAACCATCCCATATTCCTCGCTCTCTGGCTTCCCAATACCCGCCCACATAGCAAAATGTTCCATTTTCTCCTTCTCTTCGGAACCATCTTGGTTTCCAGCCATTTTCTTGCATTTTCCTCGACTACGCAAGAGAAACAAGTCGATTATCAGCATGATAACGATTGGGGGAAAATAGCTCAAAGATGCGCAGCAGGTCTTAAATATAACGTATCCATTCCCACCATAACATCAACAACAACCTTTCCATAGTGTGGCCTAAGTTTATCCATACTGTCAACTTATGTAACGTGCATTTAAAATAAAAATTAAACAAACGTGATCGAAAAATGAAAATTTGGAACATTGAACAGCATAATATTAAGCTGCAAGCTAACAAGGAAGGAAGGAAAAATTTAGGAAAGCAACAGGCAACAAACCATAGTAGAGGTGCAAATGGCAAAAATGGCTCTTGGCCAGTAATAATGCAATCCTACTAAAACACGATATGGACAAGAGCGGCCAAACATACCATTCTTTGCCTCCTTTCCAATCTTAATTTCTCTGAGTTAGACTTCTCGTATTCCCCATTTTCTAGATACCGCTGATCCGGTCTGAGCCTGGAATCCGTGGGTGGGAGTTTCTCCTTTAACCCGTGACCAAATACCCGGGATCAGACAAAGCTATAAAACACAATTAGAGATTCATAACAAGAAAATGGAAATGCACATCAAGTACTGATTTAACGCTTCCTCACTACCTTGAGTCCTGGCGTAAGCTCGTTCAATGTGATCGCAAAAGATGTCATATTGTACCGCGTCAGGTTGCTGGGAGGCTCAGTCCTTTTCCACAACAGACAAGCATCTGATGAGCTGGAATCTTTTGGCTTCACATTCACGTCGCCAATAATATAAGACATGCTGTCATCCCACTTGCCAAATAATGAAGCAGCTTTTTTCCCCGAAGCATCTTCAATGAATCCAAGCACCTGATCAATCGCAACATAGTTAAATGCATAGAGCACTCTGGTTCAAGCATGCAAAGATAAAGGACAAACTGTTACTACTCATTAGTAGAACCCCTACCTGGTGGGGATTTCGGTCAAGAATTGACTGTTCTTTGAATTTGAGTTTACATGAGTATTGGTGGTTACCACGTATGTCCATGCTCCCATGATGGTCACAGTAAAGTTTGCCAAGGATAAGGTTATAAATTGTTGTAGTGACCTAATGAGAGCAACCAAAACAAAAACAGTTGATTATATTATGTACTTGCATGATGCGCAAACAGGATTGTTCAGTAATGCACACCTTGCTCCACTGAAATATTTCACCATCATCAAACTCTAGGGTCAAAACTCCTACTGGATCAAGCTGAATTGACCTTCCCCAAAACTTCGAGCGGATGTTACTGTCACCCCAAAACTTCCATCCTCTACCTTCACAGTGGCAGGCAATGAGAGTTGGATGGTGGCTGACCTATTACAACATGTATTAAGATGAACAAACAAACACCAAGATTAGATTTTGTTCCAAAAGCATATCAATAGTAGGTAGACAAATATATATTGAGAAAGTAATTTGATTTTTGATGTAGATTAATCATCATAAATGGCATAACAGCATTTCTAATTGGGGACACAAGCTCAGTCCTTTCATTTCCTAACTTCTCATTCTGCAATTCTAAAAACTTCATAGTTTTGCTTAGAGAGGCCAAGGTTGAAATTCGGATATACAAAAAACTCAACCTCTAAGATCATTTATGATCCCTACTCCAACATCAATACCACAGCTTCATTATAACCTACGTCTTCCTCAGCCATATATTTTAATCATTTAGTTACATGGCGCTAACCTTCTCAGAAAAGAAGCGAATTCCTTGCTCAGGATAATCAGCTTCATATGTTTCCCCTAACAAAGGATTAAAGGGTTTACAATGACGACCTTCAGATGATGCATATCCCGAAACTGCAAATGCAGCAACATTCAATGCCCGGAGGAGACTGTTTCCCTGAAAAAGAAAAAAAAAACAACGGAGAAGTTTCGTATTCAGTAACATCATAATGGTGTCAGCTTTTTCTCTTCAAATAATCTTTACATCACTTAGCCACAAAAACTTGAAAGCAAAGCAGAAGAGGAAGACTACAGATTTCCAAATTATTGACACAAAGTTGCATCCTAAAGACCTCAGGACTCATATGAGTTGGACTTGGAAAAAAGCCACTCTATAGTGAGGGATCATAAACTAGACATTATTCTCATTTTCGAGCAATTACTTGCATAAATATTTCAATAAGCGCCCGGGGAAGAAGTGACAGTCTTATATATCATAATATTAAGATACAATTTATTTTAATTTCTATGCCCCAGAATTGAATAATGAATTGAAATCCTGTAATTGATACCATCAAAAGGATAAATTAGTCAACAGCACAAAGCAAGCCTTTAAAATCTATTGCAAATTGAAATTTAATGAATATACTTCGTTATCAACAAGATGAAGCAATCTGAAACCAAACGAACAAATAAATATATAATTCACCAGATTAACAGAAAAAGTTATACAAAACACAAGTTTTAACTAGCTATTTTTCAAATTTACTCTTCCAAGGCAAATTTATGGGACAATATAGAAAGAGATGGGTATCTTACTGATTTTCCATACTCATAAGCTCGATCCAAAAGATAAGAGTACTCCAAGTCCTCATAACATTTCTGAAGAGATGATATAGGCTCATTAAAGTACACAGGAAGACAAACTCGAGTGAGATCCTTGCCCACGTTGTCCTTGATTATTGACCAAAGGCTAACACCTTTCTCTTTCTCCACAGGATCTGGAAGCTTTTTTCGTCTTGTTATCAGGGGATTCCTAGAATTATAGACCGCTTTCTCTGGCTGAGATTTCTCCACATCAATGCCTTTCGAGAGAGATTCCCTGGGTTTGTTCCCTTCAACCCTATCTCTCTTAGACCCCCTACCAACACCAGGTTCTGTGAAGTACTCTGTAGTATCATAAAATGAGATCTCATCTTCATCTGACACTTCCTCCATATCCTGTTTCTCAATATCATCGGACGATTCAGTTGTACTGCACTCTGACAATAAAAAAAGTTTGAAAAAATTATAGTATATACTGACAGGATGAGATCATATTTAATATTAAAAAACAGATTTGATTTAAACAAACAAAAGGCAAGCTACCAAGGCACTTCCATATTTATCATAAGCATTTCAAATTTACAGATGGAATTAGTGAATATGAACAACGTAATATCGAAGGAGAAGAGATCAATAACATGACATTGGCTGCCGAATTTTTAAACCTGTGTTCATAGCTGAAAAGACAAACAAACCAGAACATCAAGTCCATAAAGGAATCACATTACATATTATTGTAACACATCGGAAGATGCCAGCAAATAGAGGCATATGAGCCCCGATCTACCAGCAATATTAATTAAACCAAAACATAGGCAGCGGAGGAACTCAATTCATCAGGTGGACAGAGTTCAAGTTGACATAAACAATCCATCACGGCAATATTATTCTTGTTCAAGTAAGACAGGAGCATAGCAACCTATGATGGCTTTCAAACAAAACAAAGAATCACTAGACAGCCACATGCGCAGATATGAAAAGTAAAAGCTATAGCATCTGTAAAGGAAAGCCGTAGTATGTAATAAAAAAAGGGAAGCTGTAGTAGCAAATACAAAGGAGGTACCAGTACCACTATATTTTCCACGTCCTAGACTGGAAATGTCAAGCTTCGTTAATGGATATTCACCATCATGGATTCCAGAGGCTTCGGGTTCAATATTAGCTGCCTGTTTATGATCAATAAAAGTATTCAGTTATGCGAGTGAAACAGAAACGAATCAGCAGATGCACATTTGGAAGCCAAGCAAAAAATAACAGGACACTGAAATGATAATCAAATGTCAAGCAAGAAAGAATAAACATGAAGAAAGATGACAGAAGGTTATAAAGGTATTATGAATCATGACGACTTTGATGGAGGATAAGGAGAGAACAGTTGACGCTTTAACCAACATCACCGTCAAGTTAACTCCTAGAAGACAAAGTAGAAAATCATCATCAGAGCATCAAAAAAATGCATGATCACAAAAACCAACATATCATATATATGGCATGCGTCCGGTATATAAGCTTCTCGAACTGGTTCCTAAAATACCACCTCTAGTTGCCCCAGCATGAGTTACTAGCTAATCTCGTCTTATGTAGCTAGGGCCATATGTTTCTTAAACATGTATTCATTTGGCGGGAGCAAAATTCTAAAGTAATTACTTGAAGACCACTCAAGGGAGATACATTAAAAAGATTCCTCTCCAGGAAAACATTCACACTGGTTTTTTAGGTTCAAAAATACACAACGTTTTTGTTTGTTCGCGATAATTTTGTCAATGATAAGAAATTGTGCAGAAATTTCGAAATCAATATGTCAAAATAGAATTACGGACAGGAGAGAAAATAAGTATAATTGGATAGTGAAGAAGTTGATCATATTACTATTAGTTGAAGAGCCAAAAAAAAAAAACTAAAAGAAAGAATAAACAGCGAAGGTTGTAGCCAAGAAAAAACTTTGGCAAATAAGAAAAAGGATTGACACAACGCAGATGCTGGGAACGGAACTAAAGTATCCTATGCAAGAATATTCAAAGAAGGTCTTGTCAAGCTGACTCACTACTGGTCCATCCATGGTGGCACCCACGATAAGAAAATGCATTTGAGAACGCTAGTCACTTCAAGTCATAATAATGTTGCATAATTCATAATTCAAACAAGCACGACTTCTCTTCCACTAAATATAAAACGGATGAGGAGTCCTTCAAGTGGAAAATTAATTTGACGTAGAGGTATTAATTTTCAAATAAACCAAATATGAAGGTTGCTGCAAGTAGAGAAAGAATTGAGTTACCTCCAACTGCCTTATAGTATCGAGCAAATTGGACCGTTCTTCACAAAGAATTTTAAGTTGGCCTTGTATTTCCGAGAACTCTGAGAGCATGATTTGTTCACACTCCTTCACAAGGTTCTCAGTGGTTCCCTCTTCAAGCAAGCGTTTTCTAAGCCTCTCAGTTGATGTAGATATATTGTTGGGCACAAGAGAGAGGTTATCAGTGAGCTGTCTAAGTGGATAGATGCTGCGAGTTGAAACTATAGCCTGTATCCATGCCACCCTATCTCTCCTTGAAGCAGTTCTGAGTTGGAGAGTCTTCGTGGCTGTAAATATATAGAAGCGGCGATCATCTGACTTGCTCTCTCTAAATGACGAGATCTGCTCAGAATTCACACAGAAATGTTCATTAGTATCAGTACACGGAGAAGAATTCAAAGAGAAGCGGGGAGGGGAGCCTAGCTGGATAAAACTCTGTGTTCGGAAAGTGGACAGAAGCATCGACTCCAGAGAATCTTTATTTAACACCCCCCCCCCCCCAAAAAAAAAAAAAAAAGAGAAAGAAGTCTAAAGTAGTTTCCCCACCAGCGTTTTACCCTGCTACAATGATTGAACCCATGTTTGACCAAAAAAAAAAAAAATCAACAAAAGAGTGTGCAGGTTTCAAGAATAAGCAAATGAAAACCAAATTATATTAGTTACTTCCTCGTACCGAAAATAGAATCTAAATAAAAAGTTTACTTTAGTTTTAAATAAAAGATTTCTATTCATTTTATCCTAAAATTTATAATTTTCTCCTTAAAATATTCTATTTATTGCAAGTAGGGAGGGGCTTCAATCAGGAGTAATTACAATGCACATAATTATAAAAGAGTAATCTAAACAAATCAATACATATTTATTCTAAATGACTAACTTTATCCGTAATTTATTTATTTAGCTTGTGAATTAAAAATGATAGCAAGTATTAATTTATGGCTTCTTCGATTAGCTGCTTCCATGGGAGAAGAGTGCGGGAGTTTTAACAGTGGCAGCAAACATTTTATCTTCCATCTACCAAATCATAAAATCAATATTAGTAACTATGTGTGTATATAGTTATATATCGCTATTAGCAAAAAATGCACTGTTTGTATTTTGTAGTAATACCACTCCTTGGGTAAAAAAAAAGGAAAAACACTTCTCATTTGTAGGAAAAGTGTATTCTAATGTCATACACATGCAATGGTGGGTCTCACATATATATATGAATTGATTCATATATATGTAGGTTCTACTATTTCATATGTGTAGAAATTTTCTTCTTCTCATGCATCATGAGAAATGTAAACCATAAAAAGAGATGGGAAAATGACAACAAAAAAGAACTTCAAAATAGTAAAATCATAAATCAGATTTGTTATTGAGAATTGATAAAATAATAACGAGATTTGATAAGTAATTCATAACTCATTTTATGAGAAAAATCTAATTTAAAATTTTATAATTTTAAAGTTCTTTTTTCTGTCGTGTTTTTCAAAAACAAATTTATAGCAATACAACTTAAATCTGTACGAATCACACAAGACACAACTAATCAAATCCAGCGTTCAAAATAGTGCAACTTATCAAATTGGGTGCAAATTACATGTGCCCCAACTTACTCTAGAAAAAATATACCTTATTTAATTTAATTTAATTATTCCTGCACAAAACATGGACCCAATCCTCAAAAAATGGAATTATAATTAGATTTAAATATATAATTAAATTAAAATTAACAGAAATTGGATTAAAATATCTGAATAGCTGGCGATGGCACCCTCCACTCATATATTGAAGTCATCAAAAAGTCAAAAAGTCCTCAACCTCATCAAAAATACATTTACCTTCTCTCCCCCGCACTTTTTGTCTCAGCTTCCGCCCTACTAATAATAGTCCCTAGCAGTAACAATACTCGCTCCACACCAAAGCACACACCCACTTAAGGGGGGAAAAAGAAACAAACTGATCATTGCACTGTTACTTGTTTTCTATGCTGTTACGGCAACAACGGACGCCGAATAAAATTCAAACCCGGCACATTGAAATATTCAGTTACCCTAACAATGTGGTGGAGAAAGCATCGAAACGCAAGTCCTGTGATTGTGAATAATCGCGGCGGTGGGGTGATGTGAAGGAAAATACCGACAACACCAAAGAAAGGTATCGAGGGTTTCAAAAGAATAGTGATGGTTTGAATTGGGGATGGAAGTTGTTTTTTTTAACTGCCTATAAAATAAGTATGTGTAAGAAATTTTATCTCAAACGTCGCTTTTTCAACACTAACTCAAATAGGACTCATGGTAGATGGGGTTGGATTTGTAGGGTCATGGCACCATTGAGAGTGAAAAATAAGAATGAGGGAAAATCATACTAAAGTCTCAAAAACAAGAAAAAATCTCAAAGCAAATTCTCCTAACAAAAAATTCTATAGGGACTACATTGCTATTACTTCGGTATGTGAAATTACATTCTTACCCTTATTAATTAAGTTATATGATTAGATATAAGTACTTGTCAATCACCACTTTATACATTGTTAAAATAGATACATGCACTTATCAATAGGAATTATTTTACTTAACATAAATTAGCATATATGTTTGTTAAAATACATATATAATTGTTAAAATAAGCACATATACTTATCAAAATAGACAAGTAAACCCTAAACCCTTTTGTTGCCAAGTTTACATAAACTTATAAGATAACAAGTTTATATAACTATTTTAATAAATTTATGTACCTCTTTTGACAACTCATAATATGGCAAGTTTATTTGTCATTTGTAACAAGTTAACATGAGTAAAATTTGACAAGTTAATATGTTTATGGGCTTTGGTTTTCTCATGTTACATGAGAAAAAAAAAAGTTTCTCACACACACATGAAATAGTGGGACCCACATATACATATATTAATTGATATATGTATATGTGGGTCCCACCATTTCATGTGTGTGTAACATGAGAAAACCATTTTCCTACAACATGAGAAAATGTTTTCCCTATGTTTATATGGACAAGTTATAAATTGCTAGGTGAGTCTTCTTTAACAAGTTTATGCGCCTACTTTAACAACTTATAAAATAGCAAGTATATGTGTTTACTTTGACAAGTTTATATGCCTAATTTGAAAAGTTTATGTAACTACTTTGACAAATATATATGCTTACTTTGACAACTTATAAAATAACTAGTTTAATTGCCTGATGTGATAAGTTAACATGTATAATTTGACAAGTTTATATATCTATTTTGACAAGTTTATGTACTTATATTAATAAATTATAAATTTACAAATATGTACTACTTCGACAAATTCATGTGCCTACTATGAAGACTTATAAAATGACAAATGTATGTGTTTGTTTTGATTACTTACATGATGACAAGTATATTTATCTATTTTAATAAATTTATATGATAAGTGTAAATACTATTTATATTAAGTAAAATAGCTTCTATTAATAATTGTATCTACCTATTTTAACAACACATAAGTGACGATTGACAATTCCTGGCATCTAATTATAATTTAATCAATGAGATCAAAAGATTTCACATGAGAATTAATAATATCAATCAAGTCATACTATGCAGCTTTTTATAAGTGAATCTTCTTGTAAGTTTTTGGTGCCCATGGGACCTGAATTTTCCGCAAGAATAAAACTATTTTAAGACCTCAAATGTATGCAATACTGTTGAAGTGATGTGACCGCAAGGGAATGCCGCGGGCTACAACGTAGGCTATCAGGACCTCACCCAACTGTTGATGTGACTCACTAGCCTTTAACAACCAGTTAAAAAACAGTAAAATTTAACTAAAAAAAGTTCAATTTTGAAATTAAAACGCAAAACTCAAGAGAGAGAGTGAGATTGAAAGCAGTGAGCGCGTTGGTAAACGGTGGCAGAAACTTAAAACCACCGGGTAAATACGTAACGCTCGGATCTCGAAGCATTTTCTGGCAGAAATAGATTCTGATTGAGGATTTTTATGACCCTGGCTATTAGTCTCGTCTAGTTTTCGTGGTTAAAATGTGAATGGAAGTGTCGTTTGAAATCAAAATGCTGCCTTTGCAAGAAACTTGCATCGGAACAGCGAACCGCTGAGATTATCGAAACCCAATCGCCCCGCATTTGTCACTGTTACTCAGATCGCCGTCAACAACGCGAAAGAGAGAATACAAATTTAAAAGGCAATCATTCGAATAATTCAATGCTTATGTTACCTTGAGATGGACTACGCCTGAAGCTGTTTTAGGGTGCTTTCGTCTCACGTGACTCCCGCTGTCCATCCTTGCCAGTCGATTGGTGGAAATTTCGCCAATCAACTTGACGTCTTCGGCCGGCGTGACGAGATTGAGGTTTTCCGGCCATCGGATCTTGGCGTAAGAGAGCACGCCATTCCTGAGCAGGAACCATCGGGATCTCCATCCTTTACCATAATTAGTCCACTTGTAGAGAATGCCGGCCACCGTAGTCTCCGATCCCTGAGCCCGTCCACTGGCATCTCCGTCAGATCCATCAGCCTCGAAACTCGCCGGTAGACTTCTGGTCCTCGAAAGGGACACATCCGGTGATTGGTTCCCGATGCCGGGACTTTCTAGGGAAATACAGCATAAAGGATGCATTTCTTTCACTCGCATTTTGACGAGCTAACAATTTTGTTTTCCTTCTATTGAAAACAAGCAATGCCAAAGGAGAATCCTCAATCGAAATGCCAGCTGCATTCAAAATGCCTTGAGATGAAGAATGGATGGTGGCCACCAGTAAAACAAAAAACGACTACAATGCGATGGAGAGGAGTTATGAAGCTTCAAGAGAAAAAGAGATCCAAGGATTTAATTGATAAAATAAGGGGATGAATAGGAGGACGATGCATTCAGTTTAAAACTATGGCAAATAGCTTGAATTGATTAGCAGAGTATATAAATAACAAAAGAAGAATAAGGGCTTGATTGAAGCAGCTTTGCAAATCTGTATATAGCTGGTTTGAGGGGTGGATATGTGTATAAAATATATTTAATCACATATATATATATAGATAGAAGCTATGGCAGAGGAGGTTGAAAAGGGAAGCAGGGGTAATAAAGGCAATGGCAGAATGGTAAATAAATGTGCCTTGAAGCGTAGTACAGCTTCTTCTTCTACCACTACAACTCTCTCTCTCTCTCTCTCTCTCTCTCTCCTCCCTTTGCTTCTGCTGCCGGGTCTTCTTCTTTGCTTTTTCAACTTCTCAATTTCGTTGGAGCTGTGACTACGAGAAAGAGGGAGGTCGCGAGAAACTTCAAGTATAAATTTATCGCCAAAATATCGCACGAGTGCGGCAGAGCATCACACAGCGAGTTTGAAAGAAGCCTTCACTATTCACTATGGTCCGTGGTGGCAAAAAGACTTATTTTTAATTTGATTTTTATAAATGTAAGATAAAATATTAGTTAAATTATAAATATAATTTATGTTTATATTGATTGAGCTAGAAGTGATTTTTTTAAAAATATGTTCTTTTTTAGCTTATTATTTAAAAATTCAGTTGAGATAAAAAAACTAAAAATAATATGAATTTTATGAAATTATATATATATTAGTTATATATATTGTGATAATTGAGATAAATAATTAAATTATTATTAAAAAAATAAATAACACTAAAGTGCTTGATTAAATATATTTAATAGATAAAATTATATACAAATTATAATTCATATAAATGTATATGAACAGGCTGATAGTAAATAATTATTTATAGAAATAAGTATAAACAATTTTTATATAACAATAAAATTAAAAATACAAAAACATAAAAAAGATGAAAAATGGAAAAAAGGTATTATAAAATAAAGATGACAAGATGCACTTTTGAAAGATAGAAGGTTGTTGGTTAGGGATAATATGTTTTTTTTTTTAATGTTTTAAACGCTCTTTTGAATTATTAATATATATATATATATATATATATATATATATATATATATAGTAAAATAAAGACGACAAGATTTAAAAGAAAAGAGCTCATTGATGTTTGAGTGTGATGGACCGAAGGTGGCAATGAGCCTATTGAGGGTAATAAATGAAAACAAGAAATGATAAATGATGAAAGAAAACAGGAGGTAGCTGCACTAGAGTTTGGACGCCCAGGAAATCAAAAATTTTGGCTTCTCTGATAAATCACTTTTTTTTTAGAGAAGCTTATCACCTACAAAAGCTACCCTAAACACCAAAAATCACTTAATCCCCCTCCCTCCCAACTGAGCTTTTACTCACTTTTAGGGGTGTTCACAGAGCCCAAGGGCCAGTGCGCCCGCCCATGCCCAAGAAAAAATCGCCTAACTCAACTCGAAAAAAAGAGACCCAAAAAAATTTGGACATAATTGAACTGGGCATTTTGCGGGCAAGGCCAAGTATCGGGTAGGGTATGCCGCCCTGCCCAGTACTTTATATATATATATAATCTATTATCTTCAATTTTTTGACCCTTCCATTTTCTTATTCCATATGCTTCTTTCTTTTGATAATTTGGGACCTTGATGAAACCTCTTGAAATTTTGAATGACTACAAGGCTTTAATTACAATTTTTTGATGCCTTGTATTAGTAGATTATGGATGTTATTTAATTGTTCACTTATTGATATTGACTATTTGTTAAAACATATGATTGTCTTTTTAATTTCAAGACCCAAGTTGTAGAATTATGGATTTTCTTTATAGTTTGTAATCTTATTTATTAGGCATGATTGAAGCTTTTTTTTTATATATAAGGTGTGATAGGGTATGACCACTTGAGCATGGAAGGCCTGCCCTGCCTTGCCAATTATCGCCCTATCCAAAAATGTTAGGGCTTTTATCGAGCAGGGCCAGGCATTGGGCAAGGGTCTCGCCCTGCCCAACCCTGCCCATAAACACCCCTACTCACTTTCACTGAGGGCATTATTAATTTTTTGTATTTTTTTACACTAAAATTGTAATATGAAATCAACATTTTTAATGTAATATATCATCAAGGGAAAATCTTATAAAAACATAGCTAAATTAATCAAATTCTAATTTAGTTGACTCAACTTAACAAACTATAGTCATGTGACACTTTTAGGGATTTAAAAATACGATCAAATTGCATTTATGTCCTTTAATTGATAAATCCAAGTGACTCAAAAAATTGACCAAGGAGCAAAACAAAATGTAGTTTGGCTTTAAGAAAAAAGGGAAAATCCCCTCAACGGAACTTTAAAAATGTGAAAAGACAAATAACTATTATGAATATGTATAATCCTAAATAGATTTTAGTGTTTGATGGGTCTTTTTGAAAATTAAAATGAAATTACACAATTGGGCCTCTCATATAAGTTGAAAAGAATACATTGAGAAAGACAATGGTGGTTTGAAGAGGCCAATGATAGATGGAAAATCAGAGCTAGAGTTGTCCAAAGGAATGGAGGTATGTCATTTTTTTACTCCATAATGTGCTTCCTTTGATGAGTCGAGCATAAGCATGAGCTTTTTCATCTTCATTTGGTTGGGAGACATTTTTTTGGCTGCTGGGTGGGAGACATTTATATATATGTATTATCTGATCTAATAAGATTTACGTCTTTTTTAATTATTTCACATTTTTTCAATCATTTTTCGTATAAATTTAATTTTCAAAATAATCATCTAAATAAATTTAGTTTAAAAAAAGTCACTAATGCTATCGTTAATTTAAACATAAATTCATAATTAACCTAACTTTAAGTTTTGCACAAGTCATATTAAAAAAAAAAAAGGTTAAGTAGCAAATCTGCCGGAAGTATACGTTTAAAAGCAATGGTTACCTGAAAGTTTTTTAAACTCAATGTTGCCCAGAAGTTTAAAGAAGTAGCAATATTACCTTTTTTTCCGTTAAAAAGTTAACGGCCAACATCAATTTTTTAACGATCAGTATTAATTTTTTAATGAAAAGTGGCAACATTGCTACGGTTTTATACTTCTGGGGCAAAATTGAGCCTCAAAAAACTTTCAAGGCAACATTGCTCCTTAATGTATACTTCCGAGACAGATTTGCTACTTAATCCTACAAAAAAAAACATTAAAAAAGGCCCCTTTCTTCATTGCGATCCCAGAAATGCACCATCTTTCTGGCTTCATTTTAGCTGAGTTTAGCTTATCTATGAACGTACTTAAATTTTTTTTGCATCCCAAAAAAAAAAAATCCATCTCTGAACATTATATAAATTTTGAAAAATGTGGCGTATTTGTTCATAACTTTGAAATAATGAGTATAATTTGTCATATATTTTAGATTTAATATTGATACCAATAGACCAGGGACGTCTATAAGATATTTTTTTGGAAATTTATAGATGTAGGTTGAATGAAAAAATAAGTTAACAATTTGTTTGGGCAGACATGATAGACCTAGCATAAAATATTAATTTATATAATTTTTATTATAGCAATCAGACATGCAATTTAATGTAACTCGATTTGTAAAATTATAAAAATGTCTCAACATATTTTTTCCCTTTCACTATGTTTTGCAAAATAATGAAAGGGAGAAAATTACCCCATGATGTTGAAAATGAGGTGATACTTGTAATTGTAAAAGGCCCGGGAACAAAGTGTGAGGAGGGCGCAGGGCAATTTCCTTATTCCTTCTTTGGGGCCAGCTGAGAGCCAACATATATTATTTTCTTTTAATAATATTCAACACAGAGTATTATTTTCTTTTGCAGACATCCAATGTATTACTATTACAAGAAAAAATTTAAATAAAATACCATTTAAATTTAGAAAATCCAAAAAAGCTTATTAACAAATGAAAATAATAAATAGGTCTCTATGGAAGAATCTAAAATTTTGAAATATTGTACTTTTACCAAAATGTTCTTCAAGTTTTTTCTTAAAAAAAAAAAAAAAGGAAAGAACCCTTGTTAACACTAGAGCTTTGTCGGCTGGCACCATCCCATTAGCAGTCGTA
Source organism: Acacia confusa (assembly GCA_037074495.1). NCBI lineage: Eukaryota > Viridiplantae > Streptophyta > Magnoliopsida > Fabales > Fabaceae > Acacia > Acacia confusa. The sequence continues at coordinate 32,065,742 of CM073512.1, read as the reverse complement.
GCTCTGATGATAACTTGAGTAATGAGATTAACTACTTGAGTATAAAGATTGAACACTTAACCTCTCTAAACCCTATTTGGCATTGTTGACAAGTTAAATAAAGATACTAGCAACTTAAATATAGAGAATGACTGTTTGAGCTCGTTAAACCTTATTAGGTGCCATTGACAAGTTGAATAGTTAAAATAAAAATATGAGTATTGAAATTGACCACTTGAGCTCCCTAAGTCCTATCCGGCGTCCTCGAAAAATTGAATAAATACAATGACAACTTGAGGATAAAGATTGACGATTTACATCGCCCAAGTTGTTAATGACTATACTTAAGTTGTTACTATTTTTATTCAACTTATCAATGACATATGTTATGGCTTAAGGAACTCAAATAGTCAATATTTATACTCAAATAGTTAATCACATTACTCAAGTTATCACCGACGCTTCACCTATCAACGCCAGAGCTCCTGCGGCAGGCTTGTTGGGGGATGGTGTCGGCTAGCAAAAACTTGACACCAATTAGGGTTCTTTCATCTTTTTAAAAAGGAAGGGTATTTTGAAAAAAGCACAACATTTCAAAATTTCAAATTTCTCTTTATAGACCTATTTGTCATTTTAGTTGGTTAAGTTAACAGGCTTTTTGAAATGTTCCTAATACATATAGTATTTATACGTCTTTTTTTCTTACTACAGCGTTACAATATCACGGGAATAGAAATATTGGCACAGATTATTGATACGTGCACATTTGTTGGTGCTAGCTTTTTCTATTTTATCTATTTTACATTTACGTTCATAGGAATGCAGACATCCAAGTGAAATTAATCGGATCCTTTTTTTCACCAACGAAAAAAGAGAACTATGTATCAACCTTAGGAATTTTAAAATTTCCCCCATTCAACTTCACTTGATTTTTTTCTAATTATTTACATACATTGTTTTGTTAATTTTTTAAAAATAAAATTTTCTATGAGTTTAATCTTAAATATTATTCCTCAAGTTTCTCAATAATTCCACGACCTGAAAAGTATTTATAGGCATTAGGCAGTGTATTAACAAAATTATCATCTCTTTTTATAAAGTAGATGAGTGGTATCACTATCAATTACAATAGTATTATTCCCTAACCATTTATTAACCTTTCTTTCTTAAATAAAAGGGATGGATACTAACAACTTGATATTACAGACGAGATAGATCTCGTGATCTCGTAACAGAGAACTATCAATAAGATATGTTCCAATACATATACTATATCCCATTTTAAATATAAGATACAGTTAACTTTTTTTTCTTAGAGATTTGGGAAGCTAAATAAATTATTTTAAAGTATTTATATCCATCCTTTTTTCTTCAAATTAATTAATTTGACTTATAAACTAATATATAGTTTAATGATACACACAATATATAATATGATTAAATAATAAAATTAATTTTCTTAACCTCTCTAAAAAAGTTAATTGAGTTTTATATTTAGGATAAAAAAGAGTAATATTTTTAATTTTATGCTGAGTTAGGTCGAGGGAGATGAGCATGAGCAATGGCGGATCAATGTGTATGAGAAGGTGGCAAGTGCCCACCCTTAAAATCTAATGCGAAATGAATTTCTTAGAGCATTGATATCGTGTCTGATAATAAAATATTTAGAGTATTTTTTAGAGTATTGATAATAAGCCAATTATAATGGAATTCCAAAAAAATAAAGCTTAGAAGGGTGACATTGTAAATATTTTTATTGTAATATACTGTTGTTATTAAAATATATGTACTTTAAACTTATTGAATGCCTACTCTTCATTTAAGTGTCCATCTTTCAGTAATTTTCTAGATCAATCATTGAGCGTGAGAGCTATATAAATAAATGGGAAAATCCTCCCAGGCCCAATTAAGCAAAAAAATCTCAAAAAATGTCCCAACAACTTTCACATGTCAAAAAAGGCCCTAGGGCCTTTTCTGATATTATTTCAAAAATTGTTAACAACAAAATCAGTAGCCGTTAACAACAATATCAGTACCCGTTAACAACAATTTCGTTAACAACAAAATCAGTATCCGTTTACAATAATATCAGTACCCATTAACAACTACATTTTTCTGAAATAATACCAGAAAAGGCCCTAGGGCATTTTTTGACATGTGAAAGTTGTTGGAGTCTTTTTTAAGATTTTTTTACTTAATTGGACCCTGGGGAGGATTTTCCCTAAATAAATTGAAGGGAGGACAAAATAAGGGAAATCCTTTAGTTTGAGGTGAGTTAAGAAACATTATGTTATTGGTAAGCTAGGGTGAGCTATAAACAAATTAAATTGGATCTCCAGGCTTTGAAATTATTTTGTCTCTTAAAGGCGCAGGCCTCTTATCGGGAGTTCTTATGGTCCAATCATTAGGATATTAATAAAATAAACTGATTAATTAAATATGATATTGAGTACTTTAAATTTGGATGTGTTTCCAGGCAATTATAATAGAGGAATATTCATGAAATTATGCTATGAAAAGGGCATATATAGTACAAACAAGATATAATAAGGGCAGGTGTATATATATCGTGCTGTGATGTTGAAGGCAAATTAAAAGTAATGAATAGATAACTTCCAAAGTAAAGTTCAAAACCCTTCAAATGCTGATAAATACAGCATCAAAAGAGAAACAAGTGCTGGAGAAAGCGACAACTAGTAATGAGAATTATGGGAAAGAAAAGAGTTCCACTTTTGCTTAAACAAACAAGGGTGTGAGTGTAATGTATACACAAATCTGAGTGAGGTCGCTAGCAGATAAATTGAACTAGGAAAAAAAAGAAGCAGGGGAGGACCCAGAGAGATGAGATTTTTAAGTGAGGATGGGGAGAAACAAATGAAATAAAAAGAGCACAGAGCCCCAAAAATAACAATGTCATGTCTTTGTGAGACAAAAACAATGGACTGATCTCAAAGTCACGTGTCTGTATTAAGAGAGTGTGTATTATGGGCAGGCCATTACCATGTGTTTGGTCCCACCCCACTTTTGGTCTCTACATAGTTAGTCCCAATCACAAGTCTCTTCTTCCCACTTATATTTAATTAACCTCACCCACATGCTCTCTCTCTCTCTCTGCCGTTGCTCTCCCACTTGCTCTATCAATTTGCCACCACACTAATATAACTCCTCAATTCCTGCTTTGATACAGTACAGGAAAGATATTTATTTTCATTTTATATGCATATATCTCTGTGTGTGTTTGGGGGGGGGGGGGGGGGGGGAGGGGGGGTGTTAAGTAGTGAATATGTCATAGGAGTATACATGTAGAAGTAATATTACAATATAAGTTTTTTCAGGTTCAATATCACATCCAAAGTTTTAAAACATAGTAACGTGGTTTGATATTGTTTAAATACTGCTTTAATGGTTAAAAAATTGAAGTTGAATGTAAGCTTTATAATGGAAAAAGACAACATTACTATGTTTTAAAATTTTTGGAGTGATCTTGAACATGAAAAAATTTTCAGGCTAGCATTATTTTTTAGCGTATACTTTCAAGATGGAATACAATTTGAAAGTTGTTAAATTTTAAAGTAAACTTAATGGGCTTTAAGTTTTTTTTAAAAAAAAAAATATGTGTGAAACATATTGAAAGTGACTTATAAATACTCCATCTTTCCTTATTATATAAGCTTAAAATAACCGATTAATTAATTAAAAAAACAGTTAAAATTAGTTAAATATAATAAATATATATTATTTTCCCCACTATGCTCTTATATGTAAAGAGGATAAGTGAGAAAAAATTAATAAATACAATAAATAAATTTAATAAAAAGTAAAGTTAAAAAATAAAACAAATGTTTAAACAAACATATAATAAATTAAAGCATATATTTTTCGATAATCCATTTACAAGTTTAAAATTTATAATAAAAGACAAAGGGAGTAAGACGATGGGAGTATATATATATCTCCCACATATACATCATCAATCTTGGTTATGATTAAAATGATATTTTTCATCTTTCTTGGTGATATCATCAGAAGGCTGCTTTACACTGATTGACATGAGTTTTAATACTGCCCATGCTTTTAAAACTATGTGCTTTGTTGCCTTTTGTTTATTTTGTAATGAAGGGTTTTTTCTAACTTTGATGGGATCTTGGATCCCACACGTTCATGTGCTAAAAGGAGTGGAGAACGCCTTGACATAAGGCTTATACTGCTCTGATGTCACCTCTCTATTACAGTATATTCTCAAGTTCTGGTTTCTGTTCATCTTAATTATCTTTCCTTTTCTTTTTCTTTTGGCGACAAGTAATATAATCTTATCTCAACTACTCTACTTTATTATTATAGCAACCCTGCGTCACATATATATGACATTACAAATAAATCACATCTATCAAGCTGGTGATACACATCTTTTTAAAAGATAACTTCAAAGAAAATGAAATGGCACTATTAAGATAACACTATTAAAGAAGGATGTAGATGTTACTCTCATCATGATTTACTTGAGACGTTGTTTTAGCATTTTGGAAGTAATTTTATAATATACAAAGTAGATATATAAGAGAATAGTTTTGTCTCTTCATGTAAAAAATTACTTTTAAAACGTTAAAATAATTAATTAATAACTATCTTCAGGGTGGGAAAAAATTAAGGTCTTTTCTTTCTTTTCTTTTTTTTCTTTTTCCTTTGCGTAATCTTTCTTGGATTAAATTTTTCTTTGATGCAAAATAGATTCCGTTATGGAGGAGATTGTGTGTAAATTCTATTTGATTCGACTTTGGCTGTCATGCACCACATAAATTAGTATTAATTATTAGGGGAGCAATTACTTAAGTGGAATGATTTGATGTAAATTGACTTTTTTACGCTGAAAAATAATAACAGAGAAGATCAAATTATTTGATCCAATAATGGAACTATCCACGGCTACATTTTCTCGAGGTAGTCGGCTAAATCTGGGTCAGGTTTTTTTTATCATCCCTATATTTTTAAATCATATCTATCCAATCAATCTAAAAGGTTATACTACTTTTTTTCTATCTTCCTAATCAATGGCCTATATGAGTTTATGACGGATAATGAAAGAATTTCCTCCTGAAAAACCTATATTTTCTCTAAACTCTACTATTATGAGGGCCCATCTCGATTTGAACATCATATTATAGTATTTCACTAAATAGGAATCTTTTTGGGTTAATTAGTCAAGTCTCTCGTTTTATCTCCGTGTATTGGAACAATACAGAATCTAATTCTAAATCTCAGATTATGTCCTGATTATTGTATTTCAAAAGCAGTTTTAGTATCAGCTACCAATTCCTCATTCTTATCAAAATTGTCTCAATTTTTATATCAAACGTAAAAAAGCTAAATGTTCCGATTATGTTTACATTTAGCTTTTTTTCTAAATGTTCCGATTATGTTTACATTTAATATAAAACATATGATATGCTTAATACTTCATCCGATTCTAAATATAAGACATATGTTCCAATTTGTCCTAAATGTTTCGATTATGTCTAAATACTACTATCACCTGCTATCCTAAATATAGGAGACACATAAAAGGTTTATTTTGATCATAAACGTAAGATCTTGATCAATATATTTTTCCTTCCAAATTTATAAAATTTTCTTTAAAGCATTTCCACGGATTACACATGTTAAGGTGATTTTTATTAAGAAATAATTGCAATATAATAATTAAAAATATTATTATATATTAAGAAAACTAACATACATTTATTATTATATGTAACTAATTAATTTTATCAGTATTCATGAATTTATATCTATGTCTTTATATTTAAATAGTGGAGACAATACTAAATGACAAAATAAACCGTCGTAGAGCTAATTTTTAATTGAAGAGTATGCTGGTATTAATCCCTCCGTCTTAAAAATAAAATAGAGTTGGTTTTTTTTATATATATTAAAAAGGTTAATTAAATTACTTTAAAATACTTATATTTATAATTTTTTTTTTCAAACTATTTTACCTAACTTATAATCTGATATATAATAATATATAACATATGATATAATAAAGTAACTTATTTTATTTCCTTAATCTTTTCACAAAAATTTAATTTTGTCTTATATTTAGAATTAGATAAAGTATTAATAATACTCCTCTAATCCTAAATATAAGACATGGTTTATAGTTATAAATTACATTATAAAATATGTCCTATATTTAAAACTGGAGACAAGAATATGCATGAGTGCACCTTGGAGGGCGTGGCTACTGGCTAGGACTTTTTTTTGAGGAGTTGGGAACATCAAAGTGAAATGCAGGAAGCTTTTGTAATTGGAGGCAGCAAAATGTGGAGCATCATTTCCAACCTACATGGGATGCTGCAATCTTCATATTTTATGACCATCCATGAGATCCATTGGAAGATATTAGGAGGAGGGCTATCAAAAAAATAATCTATTATCAAATTAAAATAATAACTGTCCATTTTTAATATAAGAGATAGACAGTAGATGTATTTTGATCCAAAATATAAGATTTAAATCCACTTTATCTTTTAAATTTATAATTCTCTCCTCAAAAAATATCTCTAGTGATTGCACATGCTAAAAATTCTATCTAGGTATTTCCAATGCGCGTGATTAACAACGTATTTTATAGAAAAGTAAATATCTATTTATTATAAATAATTAATTTAACTAATTTTCTTAATATTTTTAAATTAATTATCTAATTTTTATATTAAGTACAGAAGGTATTATATAAAAAAAAATGCGTATTCATTTATGTGAGTATGAAACAACAATTAACAAGCACGAAAAATTTAATAAAAATAAACAAATCTTAATGATAATAAAAAAAACGAGACCCACATTTCTAGATATTTCTTTTGACGGCGACTCAGGTAAATATCAAAAATAAAAACATTTCGTGCACGCATCAGTCTATTATATGCCGTGCTTATGATTTGGTACAATTATGTTAATTAGCCTAAAAAAGACACACTGATGAATAATTTCTCATTAAAAAAAAAAAGATCTTTTTCATGTAATTAAACTGTTCTCAGAAACGTTAAGCAGATAGCTACTCTATTTAATTAGCTTTATCACCGCAGATCCACCTTCCAATTAGTCCTTCGTCTCTTCATTAAAACTCAAATATGTTAAAACATAACCATAATGGGGTGGGGCAGACGAGACTTAAATGCATGCATGCATGGCAGGGTCCCAAAACGCTTCAGAATTTGGAAAGATGAAATGTATTAAGACGAGAAAGGGGTAAGAGAAAAGAGATTACTCCATTATCAAAGGAATCATAAACTCCCTCTGGTTTTTATTATAAGACACCAATTAACAATTATTCTTGATCTTTTTTATAAGTCACTTACAAGTTTTCAAGGAGCATTTAATTCATTTTTCTATGTCTGGCTATATTTAATAAGGGTAATAATTAATGTGATATTTAAGTTTAGTGTGATTAGTAAAGGTAATATTGAAAATCATATGAATTTTATGACAACTTCAATGTTTTTAACTACTTTTTTAGATTTGTATGAATTAATAGTTGGTATCTTATAATAAAGATTAGAGGCAGCAGCAACAACCAACGGTCAAATCCATGTTCCTCAGGTGTTGAACAATGAAGTGAACAACGTAAACTTCCCTTCACAGGAAGATGATCGCCGAACTTCCAAGTGGGAAACAACTCATTGAAGCAGTAACATATGGCCCCTCCCACACACCTCCTCCTGTCCAACCCCAACATTAATTTATGTTCCTTATCCTTTTCGTTTCATTCAATTTCTCATATATATACTCTGGTTCTTAATATAAGAACTATTTAACATTTTTTTAAGGAGAGATTAATAAAATCAAATAACTTAGTTAATTATAACATATAGTGTATGTTATTATTTGATTATATATCATTTTATAACTAAGACAAATTATAATTTGGTATTATAAAAATAATTATAAATACTCTAAAAGAATAATCTATTTGAATTCTTTAATCTTAAAAAAAAAAAAAGTCGACTTAACCTTATATATTAAGAATCAAAAGAAATAATTCGTATCAAAACGCGTCTAATAAACAAGCACATCATGTGCCTGCCCATTCCCCACACATACCATTCTTCTGAGGAAACACCTTTTTTTCCTTAAAAAAAGGATACCTCTTTCAATGTTTGTCCCTAGCCTTCTTCAACCTAAGATCAGATCCAACCTAATTTTTCCTCAGCAATGAAATTCCTAGGTGAATGCCATTCGCCAATTCATTACCATACGCGGGATATATGCCTTGTCACTGTCAGTCAAGAAATTTGTTAAATGGATTGATAATGGAAGGATTAAGATGGTGATTACAGGTGACCTGACCAATTGAAGTATAGCTGGGAATTTAATCAAAGTTTATGCGATGATATATGTGTGGGGGCACAAGCATGGTGAGTCACACGTGGTTGCATGAGTGAGGGTCTGATTCATATAATTGCTGCTTTTGTCTGTGTACCTCCATTTAAGTCTTCAAACAAGGGAGCATGATTGTACATTTAGCATGTGGGTCTTATGATGGCCTTTCCTTCCACGTATATCACTTATCTTTAGCTTAAACTTCTGACAAATATGGAGACTGGAGTGGACGTATATACTTGTGTGTAGGGACAGCCTCCCTCCTCCTTTAATCTTTTTTCTCTTATCTCCATTTACAACATTCTTCTTCCAAACTTTATTTCTAGTTTCATCGAGTGCGCACTTGAGATTTAACAGACAGAGATATGTATGAATGCTTGAACATATAAAATATGAAGTCTTAAAGAGGAAAGGATTCAACTAAACATGCCATCAACTATATATGTGTTATTCATCAATTATAGTAGTTGCAAAGTACTATTTCAAACCTATATCTATCTGTTTATCTCTAGTGGCAAACACACGAGCAAACAGACACACAGGGTCTCCCTAATTTTGAGCGTTTCGGCGTTATGCCAATGTCCTTAGGCTAGGCTGGGCCTGACTAGGACACCAATTCTTTGTCATTGGTGTCACATAATTGAGGCTTTTTTCATGGCATGCAATAATGAAGGGACGTACTCCTGCGGCAACAGCATTATTCTTTCTCGAGTTTTTTGTATTATTGTCGTTGAAGAGAAATCAATGAAAGCAGCAAACTCACTTCCTCCTCCCTCTTTTCTGATGTAACTAAAGAAATTATGGGGAAGAATATAAGAAAACGAAAGGTGAGGAGCAGATATATGATGAGCATCAGTGGGGTAAAGAGACAGAGGATCAAATAAGATACCCTCTTAGTATGGTTTCATAGTAGCAGAAGGTGTCAGTAAGATATCTCTCCTCAATTCCTCTGCCCAGGTCCTCTGATTCTGAATCAGGCACTGAGAAAAACTGTGTACATGGCTCACCTAGAAACACATGTACAATAATCCAGAACAAACGCCTTCACCATCCTATTAGGATAAGTGGTCCTCTGCACCTTTTTTTTTTTTTACAAAAAAAGGTCCCCTGATCCTGACCTGAGAGAGTGTCAGAATCTGAGGTCATGAACCAACTGTCTAAGGTCCTTTTAAAATACCTGCAGAGTCCCCAGAAAGTCCCAAAATATTTTGTACGGTACTCATAAAAAGCCTTCACATGGAGATAGTTTGGTTTGCATTTGGCATCACGTTCTAGGGCTGCAGTCACAATTTACAAGCCCACTATCTGACCTGCTCATCATTCATGTTCAGGCTTCTGAGGACAGATTCATATATTATCCTTGAAAAGCCTTGACTGGTCTCCCAAGGGATTTTAGATTCCATTCCAAACCTTGGTTGGTTGGAAAACGGGAATTTTTTTTTTTGAATTCATCATACTTGCTTTCCACTTAAATATTCTTATCCCATTTTCTAACAATTTGGTTTTCAAGCAATCTAAAACTGGCAAGCTTGTACACGAAACAGCACCGCCCAGGGTCCCATCACAAAACTGCCTAACTAACTTTGATAAACCGAAGCTCACAAGACTGATCACTGCAAAACGTGCAAAGACCAAACAACGTTTTTTTCTTTCTAATTTTTCTGATAAGAACACCAAACGATTACCGTGGAATTCGGACAAAGATTTGAAATGTGAACATGGGAAGCAGTAGGTAAATTTGAGAACGACACATGGCCAAAATGGAATGGGGCCTACTTTTCCATCATCTATACTGTTGATATCTCTTCTCATAGATTGATTTGAATTTATCTAGACGGTCTTATACTAAAATATTTTTTTAACATTTGTCAATACTCTAAAATATTTTTCTAATATTCTAAAATTATTTTTCAAGATCCTAAAATTATTATTTTAGGATCTTGAGTAATGACTGATACTAAAAAAATATTTTAAGATATTGACTAATACTAAAAAGATACTTTAAAATAATGATTACTTCTGAAAAAAATATTTCATGATCTTGACAAATTATTTTAGAATTTTGAAAAAATATTTTAGGGTAATGACTGGTGGTAAAAATATATTTCAAGATATTGACTAGTACTGTAAAAATACTTGATGATCTTAAAAATATTTTAAGATAATGACTTATACTAAAAAAAATGCTTTAAGTGATGTGACTTTCTTTGAGTAGTTAAATATCAAATGGATGGCCAAGATTTAAAGCTAATAAGGGATAATGAAAAAAATAATTCAGGAGAGAAATCAAACCTGGCCAAAATACAAAAGGAATGTACATATACTTATGCATAGTGTAAATAAACTACTCTCTCCGGTTCTAACTATAATATAGAGTTCAACTTTTTTTTTAAAAGAGATTAATGTATCTAAATAAGTTATTTAATCATATCATATATTATATATTCTTAAATTATATATTAGTTTATTAATTAAATTAATTAGTTTAGAAAAAAAATACGAATATTCTAAAGAAATTTAATTAACTTCCTTAATCTCTTGAAAAAATAAATTTCATCTTATATTCAAGACCAAAAGTAGTAGTCATTATGCATATTGGATTGTTGGCTTTGTTATGCTGCAATCTTAAATTCAACTCATTCTACTGTAATTTAAATTGACTAGAAATGACGACCCACAATCCCAGGCTCCGCGATGCCAAGAGCAAACAATTTGCTGCACAATTTGGCGTTTGCATCAGGCAGGAAGCCAGATTCGGCTAGTCTTTTGGCAAATGAAGATACAATGTATTCAGAAGGTTCAAGTCCATAGTAGGTCCCTTGGTGATTTCCCCTGCCAACTACCAAGAATATAGACTTTCCTCGAGGCAAGCATATGCAATCTCAATCAACGGCCATAATTTCCGAAATCGATGGTGAAAGCAAAAAAGGCACTACATAAGAAAAAAAGCTTTGAAGAGCGATGAAAAAGCATATTCCAAATAGAGATCCTTAGAATATGCTGTGTGGTTATGGGAATCGACTCTTTCCTGTCAACCCAATAAATCAGAAAACGACTTATTTTGACTCTTTACCTCATGATGTCTTTCCCGTTATCAACGACCCAACCATCATGCTACCAGCACACTACAACAGCCACCTGTGGCAACTAATTTAACAATTATGGCTAGTTTTCAAGATTGAAAGGAAAGCAAAGAGTAATCAATCAATCAACCACAAGATCTGATCTTATAACATGATAAATCTTATCACATGGTAAGAATCAATGCCCATTATTCAAAAACATAAAAGAAATCCCAGATCACCAAAAAAAAGAGATAATCTAATGTATTTGCAACAGTTTCTGCAAAATATGGGAACCCTCTGACAGCAGCAAGCAACTTTCACTAGCTATTAAGAAATTATTATTCCTGTCATCGTACATTCTGTAGTTTTAATGGCACAGTAGACAAATGTATGTAAATTATGTACAGTTGAGATATGCCATTGACGCTTAAATATATGTCTATCATCATCTGAGAAAGTAATAGAGAATAGACGGAGAAAGGTAAATATAAAAACACAACCATGAAGCTCAAGCAATTGTCAAAGAATAATATCTTAAGATTTTGAACATGTCTACGCAAGATGTTAACCATAACATCCAATACTATTTACCAATGTCAAGATGCCCATCTCCATTATCCATTGAAGACAATTTAGAAGGAATCCGTCCCCCTGGGCTGAAAGGGATCATTGCCCTCCACAAGAACGTAAAACAATAATATTGTCAATTGTAGAGGCATCAATTTATGCAAAATCTTCTAGAAAATGAATTTTCAGAAAAGAGATGTCACAGAATATAAACTAATGGCCTCCGTTTCCCTGCCAAATGCTAATAATACACATACCTGCCCCAAGGGAAAACAAACTTGCTTATAGTGTCAAATCTAGGGGGAAAGAGATTTTTTTACCCCTCAGGGTGGAGGATAATCGCCAACGCTGTGACATTTTTACATATAATTTAACAAGCCATGCCAACAGAGAAAAGCTGGTTTTTATTATCACTTCTAGACTTCAAATAAAGAAGGAAATCCTTTTCTTTAAGCCCCACCCCTGTTGCTGTTATTTCTTTGGCAAAGGCATTCTCATTAATGAGGAGTTCTGAAAAGGTGCTCAATTATTTCTTCCAATCCCAAATATATGGATAAGGAAAAGCAAAAGAAAGTTTCTAGATCAAAGATGAGAATGGTCTACTTCAGAGCACCACACACACAAAAGTCACGTAATAAAAAGATGGTGGAAGGAAACTGGGGGTTAAATGGCAAGGAAAGATAAAAAAATGGAAATCAACAATGGTGATTAAAATAACTGAATCAAATAGACGTGTTCTATTATTCCTAATGAATTGGCTCTTTCATTGCACACATAAAATAACATTTGCATGTTATACAAGCAAATTTTCTCTTGTCACCCCAGGCGGTGGTTGATTATGGCTTAGTTAGTACTTAGTAGCCCGGTAAAACATAAAGAAGTTTTCATGATCCAACAGGGAAAAAGCATTGATCTTCAACTGTTACTTGGAGAAGTATTTCTCTTATTGTTTCCGATATTTCTGTTTGATAAATTTAAATATAGTATCAGCATAATTCATACTAAGGCCTCCCGGTCTCTTATTGCAAATTTTTTAGTCACATATTTGAGCGCGTTACCCCTGCACTGAGTTAATTTAATTAAGACCCGTCATAGTAATTATTCAGTCAACATGTATACTTGTCAATAACTATTGCATACTTAGGAAAATCATTTATGATAGGAAGCAACGTATAAAATAGCACAATCCAAAGAATACATGAAGCAGGTCACTGCAGTGACGTAGGTAAAAAAAAAAGGTCACTGCAGTGACTGCACAAAATGCGCATTATAAATAATCAAGCCCCCTGCGTTGAAGAAAGCCGAAACAGCTCATGCAATTCATAAAAGACATCGAATTGGTAACAATCACAGAACCTGGTGCAGTCCCCACGTTGTTATATCAATCCAAACATTCCTAATTACGCAATACATCAAATATGTAGCATAAAAAATAGCATTTAATTTTCCACCAAATTCAGATAACACTTGCGCACCCCCTTCGTCCCTATTCTGTACTCAATAATAATTCACTGAAAGCCCACTAGGTTCTTACCTCAGCTTAATGATTGAAATTGAAAGCTAAGAAAACGGAGAGTGAATAGAGCTTCAAGCACCCCCAAACACGAGCCAACGAAGATATCGAGAACATAATGCCTCCCGAGCGTTATCCTAGAGAATGCAGTGGCGAGCGCCCACGTCCAAACAAGGAAAAGCAACAGATTAACGGCCACAATGTCATCTTCACCAATCCACCGACGAATGAGGGAGGTAACAGCAGGATGAGCGCGGGATTTCAAATCGGGCATGGATTCGACAATGGGGAGCCGAGAAAAGTAAAAAAGGGAAGCAGTAAAGAAAGCCCTGGAGGAATGACCACTGGGAAAGGAGAAATGGTCAACGGAAACGACGGCGTTGTACTCATCGTGGTTGCCGTAGAGAGGACGGGATCTGCGGACGAGGAATTTGACGGTGGCGATAAAGAGGAGGTCGAGGAGGGAGCAAAGGAGGAGGGGCAAGAGCAACTGAGAGCGTAAAGGAGAGAAAGGAGGAGTGACGAAGAAGAGGGAAAGGAGTACAGGGAAGGTGAAACGGAAATCGGCCAAGAATTCCAGAAGCAGAAGGAGGGATCTAGGGGTGAAGGATCTTGTGAGGGTATGAAGTGAGTGAGAGATTTTGGTGTCCAAGGCGATCAAGGGGCGGAGGAATGGTGGCGCTGGGGATTTCGGCGGTTGATGCCCCATGGCGCGACCACGTGTGTTCCCAACAGTTGAAGATAGCGGATAAGCTGAGTTGCCAGCCAAACGAAGATTCAGGACTGACAACGACGTCGTTCGTAACCTAACCCGCCAAAGAAGGGGGCCCTCTGTTGGGAACTAGAGAGAACATCGGACAAGCCCAAATGAGGCCCAAATAGAAGGATGCAGTCAGAAATGGGTGGATTAGCAACCGGGCTTGGTCCAGCGGAACAAAGGTCTACGTTGCAATGTGATGAAAGCCTTCATTAAGGGGATGAGAGAAGCACAAAACATTAGTCTCCCCTCCCTCTCATCCCCATCTCTTCCCTTAAACTAAACACACCAAAGCATCCGCGTAGAATAAGATTGCCTCTATTGAAAGAATGTATGTGCTTAGGGAGAAAAAAGTTCGATTAAATGCAATGTGGATGACTTTATTATGGTAAACCAAAGTATTGTAGCATGTATCATACAAGAGAGACATATGTTTGGATTATCTTTTGGAGAATAGTTTTCTGGTGAAGAAAATAATAAAAGTGATTTTAGAGAATAAATCCTAAGCAAAATAATTTTTTTTTTAAAAAAAATTACTATGATAAAATGAGAATGTTTGGATAATTGTTTTTAGAATCATTTTTTAATATTCAAATTATGCAAAAAGACATTAACTAATGTAATAACTTCATATAAAGTACAAAATTCCATTTCAATGATATTTGACATCAAATTTCACACTTCAAGATAGAGTTAACTTTTTTTCCCAGAAAGATTAAATAAGTTAAATAAATTATTTAATCATATCATATGTTGCGTCTCATTAGATTATATATCAGTTTAATGTCAGGAAAAATAGTTTGAAAAAAGAGATAAATATAAATATTTTAAAATCATTTAATTAACTTTTTATAATCCGTTTGAATTAGCTTTTGAAAATAGTACTTTTTTTGCATTATTTATTTAAAAAGTAATTTTAATTAGAAGTGAAAGCTGTTTTACATTTGGATACACTGTTTAAAAAGCAATGTTAAATAAAAAGTTGTTTTGATGTTAAAATGAAGAAAAAAAATTTAATTACTGAAATTACTGTAATTGTTGAAGAGGGGGAAGGAAGTATTGCCAAAATTGTTGAAGATTGTGTGAAGACAGTGAAGATGGTGCGAAGGAGAGGAACAGACACAGTAAAGACGGCGCAAAAGAGATACTGGAACAAAAATGTCTGGGGATGAGGGTTGTATTTTGTTGAAAGTCAAGGATAATTATTGATAAAACAAATTAATAAATAAGAGTCGGTCATTTATTGTCTTGTTCTCTCTCTTCTTTCACATTTTTTTTTTAAATTCTAAATTGAAGCTTTAAAAAAAAATCTTTTTTAAAAAAAACTCATCCAATCGAGTTTTTAATATTTAAAAAAAAACTAACTATATCTTATATTTAAAATAATAAAATAATAAAATTCAACTGAATTTCTATACAAAATAAAAAAATCATAATATTAGTCAACTAAAGTAGTGATAAATTAGCTCAAAATTATATGTATTAATAAATTGTGGATATTTAAATATTACTTTTGCAAGAAACAAATTGAAATATGTAATTCATGTGATCAAGAAATTTGCTTTATTTGATTATTACCATTCCACTTAAAATTGTGTTTGATCCACTAAAGTATGGATGGATGGATGGTCAGAAAAAATTATTCCTGGCTAGAGAATTGGCCGACATTTTTTGCCAGAGTGAGGGACAGGCGAAGACTTGGGAAGGAACAAAGGAGGAGAATTGGAGATGAGGGAATCAGATAGCTTCACCATCGACGGCACCCTACCGCCGCCGCCGTCGGTTTTCCAATTCCTCTATTCCTTCAACAAGTCTGACAGCAAAGGGGGAGGGAAAGAGATATGGGGAAGGAAGAGAAAAAAAAAAAGGAAAATTTTTACTTTTCCAAAATCGTTGTTTGGAATAAAAAAGTCTTTCTACCATTTTTGGGAGCGTTTGAGTGGGTTTTCTCAAAATCATGATTAGTCATCTAAATAAGGTGGTTGAGAGTTAAAATCTCAATTTATTATTGTGATTTTATATTTTTATGATTTTTTTTTATTAAAACGATATTTTATCAATTTTCCAAACACTTTTATGTTTTTACAATTTTTTTATATTATAATTTTACGATTTATGATTTTTTATCCCTCTTTTTCATTATACATAAAATTTTGATTTTAACTACTTTTATTCGGAATAACAAATGGGAAATGAATTAGAGGCCTTTCTCAGTTTCTTGGAAGCTGCTCGCCTTTCGATGTTGAAGGATGGGTGTTGCTGGAGAAAATGACTATTACTTTTTTCTTTAATGGAAAATAGGAGCCGTTAGCATAATTAACACTGTTAAGTTATTTGACCACGTTGCCCATCTACTCTCCTCTGTGATCAAACTTAACGGTGTTTTTAGTTTAGCATCTTAAAAGTTAAAATTGTTTATTACTATTTTTGCAACCATCAAATGATAATTATATTAGATGCTCAAAGTACGAAGCCTATTACTCTTTTTACCCCTGTATTTATTTTCCCTTCAACATGAGTATTACTTGGAATCTTGGCTTGGGGAGTTCTATTTTTTAATAATGAGTTGACATCTAAAGTACTCCCTTCGGTCTTAATTATAAGACAACATTTGGGGGTTGGTTTTGGTCATTTTATTTTCTCAAGTGTGTTTGGTTTTTGATAAGTATATATATATATGGATTGCAATACACACACATGTACACACATGTGTATGTCTATAAACATATGTATGTATGTATGTATATGTGTGTGTCTATAAATGTGTGTGTGTGTGTGTGTCTGTATTTGTGTGTGTCAATATATATACCTCTGTTTGTAGATACATGGTTGTGTGTGTGTGTGTGTGTCTATATGTGTGTGTACATAATAGATCTATATGTATACATATACACACACATATATGTATATCTAGCAAGACCATTATTTCAATTAGAAAGCATGTAGAAATGAAAATTGGTTGGAGAGATATGTGGCAGAGTTGTTGATTAACTTTTACTTATGTCATTTTAAATGTATATAAGGACATTTTAGGAAAATGAGTAAAATTAATTAATTTAACTCCTCTCCTTAAATTTTCTAAAATCAATTAAATATGTCTTATAATTAGGACCGGAGGGAGTATATGTTTTTACGATTAGGATGTGTAAAAAATAGAAAATGAGCCATGACTTTTTTTTCTTTTTTAAAGTGAAAGGATAATTCATGTCATCAAAAGATATATTTACAAAGTGGTCGGTGATAGGGGCGACTTCGGCAAGTGCACTGGCCGTTATAAGTAATAAAGTAGTGAGAAAGTATCGTCCCATGAGGAATAGTACTCCAATCACTAGTTCTCTATTTACGCTTTAGTTGGATGAATCGAGTAAAAAGAGATGAGTTGTAATCAAACAAAAATTTCAAGAATTGAAGAAAGAAAAGAATTCAAGATCAAGATTCGCAAGAGAATGTTTAGAAAAGATAATCAGTCAAGAAAAACGTAGTTAGGGATTAGAATCCCCCTATGCTCCTTTAAGTATTTGGATTAAAGATATAATTGATTATGATTCCCAGATTGACGATCGATTCTCTAAGGTTAGACTAAGTCCCAATTTCTTGACGCTACCTTAGTCTATTTTATCTTTAAAAACAACCTAATGTCTTAGTATTGTTTAGAAAGATCAGATCTTGAACCAGAATCCTATGATCGCATAAATTCGTAAGTCTATGTCTAGGTCATGCAATTTTATGATGAATTAACAAGTTTTAGCTAGATGCATCAACATCTCTATTGTCATACATCAACCTATGGTCAATCTTAAAGGTGATCAATCTTCAAGAAAGTATTAAGCAAAGGAAATTCATTCAATCAAAGAAATCAAGATTCATATAAGAATTCAACCAAATACTCAAATTTGCATAGGGTTCATCCTAGCCTTAACTACAAAAAGAAACTTAGCCAAGCATGGCTAGATTAAGAAAACAAAGAAGAAAAGATGAAAATAGAATAGGTCTTCAATGATTAGGGAAGGTTGATCTCCACGATGAAGCTTTGATCTTCTTTCTCCAACACCGTAGGGTTGTTTCTTGTGCACAAAGTTCAAGAAGGTGTCTCTGTTTGCTAGGGTTTCTTCTTTTTATATTCTAGGGCCCCTTGGATTTCAAAACCATTAAAGAATATAATTTTTCTTTCCTTTTTCAGGCCCGAAAATAAGAAAAATCATATTTTCGCAATTCTAGCACCCTGGGCGCCAAACCCTTTCTTGCAAGACAGAGAGTTGGCGCCCTGGGCGCCAACTTTAAAAATCCAAGCCGAGAGTTGGCGCCCTGGGCGCCAACTCCAAAAGTAGCCCAAATAGTTGGTGCTTTGGGCGCCAACTTTGCTTCCTTCGTGGCTTCTCTTTTCGTTTTTCTTTAGCTCTTCAATTTGGCTTCTTTTGTGAATAAAAACATGCAAAACACACGAGAATACTTGTAAGGACATGTTGACATCAAATCCATGTTTTTTATTTATTATTCCTAAGCTTTTTAATTATGTTAGATCAAGTTTAGCTCAATTTGGGCCTTAAAAACATGATAGATTTACCACTTATCAGTCAGCTATACAAGAACATGATTGTTTTGTTTGCATATTTAGTATCTACCACCATCATTAACTAGTTCAGTATATTTAGTCAACAAATAATTAAATTTAACCTTGATAATAGTCAAGACAAAATTATCTCTAAAATTTTTTTTAAGGCTGTTACGGCCCTATACATTGGGCTTGGAAGATCTAATGGCCCAATAGGAAAGCCCTGCATAGGATTTGGCCTATATACAAGTAAAATACTAATCATCCACTAACTATGCCACTAATCTCAGACCGTGCAGGTAGTGGAGCAGGAATAACCGAATGTGGGGACTGTGAGCAATATGCAGCTGCGCACAAGGATGCGACGCACAACATAGTGGATAACTCTAGAGGTAACCCCTATAAATAGTGAGATAAACCTTCAGGTATACTCTGGACACCCTCTATTTACTTTTAGTTTCATTGTGCATACACCCTACCCCCATTTGTGGCCTTTGCCACCGTAATGTATGCACAGTGATCTATTATACTTTTGGTGATATCTATATCCATTGGTATTATCGAAGTGCATTCTTCTATTGGGTATTCTTTATTAAGATTCCTAGCGGAATCTACCTGATCATATATAAACGTATACTAACTCACTCGAGTTAGACATTTGTGTTCTTAGACAGAACAAAGGCAACATTGTTTTTTATGACAACTTTTAAGGTAAAATTACCTTAACTCCAGAAATAAAGGCCTATGCTCTTGCATCCAAAAAGACTTTTCCATAATTAAGCTATTTAATTTTTTTTATAGTAGATTAATTTTACAAAATATAATGTGATGGAATATAATGCTTGTTTTGGTGTACGTACACATTGTTTTGGGAAGCATAATATGAAATGGAGGGAGTAGTAATTGTTGAAAATTGTGAGTAATCTAGAAAAAAAGAAGTAGATGGTCTAAGTCGTGTTTGAGAATACTATGCTATAGAGTTACACCGCGACTACTTGTAAAGAAGAAGTGATACTTCCCAGGATTAAACAGACCCTTCTTGATTAAATCAGGGTGGTAAAACTGACGGAAGATAAAGTGACTCGTCAAGAGATTATTGATGTTTTCTAATTCTCTTTTTAATTGATGTCACAATTTAGGTATTTATAGACAATGAATCAATACCTTTAAAAGATGTCTCTTGAACACTACACCTTTTTAATTAGAGAGTCATAACCATTTATTACATTCATGAACCATGTTGATTCATGAACCAATATAAATATCTTAATTTATAATAACAGTACTTCTTAAAACGCATCTTTTCATTTAAACACATTCTATAATATTGGAAAGACTCTTTTTTTGATAGACTCATATGCAATATTTACAACAGTAATAACTAATAAGCATAGGCAGACACCGAGGTTTGGGTGGTGACTACCACAGAGCATGCATCATTATTGTAGTTGCTGGTATTCTCGTACAAGCCACTACTGGTAATGCAAATTGAAACCATTTGTGTCATTATTGAGGTAAATCAGCTAGTGTGGAAAAGCACCCGAAAATCACTCCCATAACCACAGCAGCACAGCCTTATCTGATCTGATCTCTCTTTCACAAAAATAACACAAACTCACTTGCATATCCATTTTTCTTGCTTTGTTCCATTATATCAAATTGCACATGTTTCGCATATAATTGCCAATCATTTCTCGCCCACAAACACATTATTTATGTTTCTTAATAATTGCCACTGTAGCGTTCCCGTCATAAACAAATTAAAGTCAGACACATTAGCGTCAACAATACAAATCAACTCTCTTCACCATCAACAACACATACCGTTCACCCATCACCTTCATTATTTATACATTTGCAACTTTATTAAACACATGATGATAGTTCTATCTTAACAAACTCTTTGTTATGAGTCAAAGTCAAGACTCCTGATGAGCTCTTTGCCCTTTTCTTTATTTTATTTTATTTTATTCCATTGTTTATTTCCCCTCATGATTTGTGTGTGGCGCAAGGTAGAGAAGTCCATAAATTAAGGAGAGAAGTGCCATCATTCATCATAAATTCCTATGAAATATACGCACTTTGAAACAATATGGCAAAAAAAGAAGGGGCATAATAATAGGATTACCAAAGGGAAATAATGATTTTGCGAAGGAGTATTTGTTTAGAGAAAAGACAAGATTATATTCTTCCGGCAAGCCTTGATTTGGTGGCGTTTTCAGATCCCTGCTCCTAGTTCTTGTCACCCTCAAGTTAAATTTGAATCTATTCAAAGTTTGAAACACCCCTCGAAAATTCATCAACAATATTCCAACCAACCAAATCTGTTGTTTCTTGTCAAAACCTTTTACCGAGACAGTCAATTTTTACTGTCCCACCTTCAGCCTACCAACTCATTGTCTCACCTCCATCACAAATTTAATTCTTTCAAATCTGTTTCGGACCCTTTTCCTGCTCAGTACGGATTCCTAGTTTCATTTGAACACCCATATTTTTTTTTTTTAAAAAAACATATTTACTCGTGATCCTTTGTCTCGGCCATTGTAGGTCGTGTGTCATAAGGGGTATGATGTTCAAACGTTAAAAATCAGTTGGGTTTTACTAATATTTTTGAAATAGGAAAAATTTTCCCATAGAACCCCTAAATCATCTATTAACTATTTAATTTAATCAATTACTTCTTTGGAATGCTAAAAAGATTATTTGATTTTTTCTTTAATATGATACCGAGATTGGTCTTGAAAATAATCAAAAATCTAGAAATTCGAATCAGAGTGAAAGTGAATTTATAAATCGAACTAAAATAGTATAAATGCATAACATATGATATAATTAAGTAATTTATTTAGTTTCTTTAGTATCTCCAAAAAAGTAAAATCTATTTTATATTTAGAACCACATGAAGTATAAACTTTCTGACAAAATATAATTAGATATGATGTTAGACCAGTATAGAACTAGTCTAACAATATGGGGTTCCGTTAGATTTCTTAAGTCTCGAGTTCATCTCTCATATAAGACACTTTATGTTTGGAGAGGGAGTAATAAAATCCGAATTGGATATCAAATCATAAATTTTTTTTAAAAAAATAGTTAGATATGATTTTAGAGTTGGTTGATGGTTAGGATGAGGGAGGGAAGCATGCTGGCGGGTACGCAATTCCAATGGAAATAGCAGGCGTGAGAGGAAAGGCTGGCAACATTTGCCAAACCCAACTTCCTCACTACCTTCCCCCATTTTACTTTTTTCGCACTTCTTTTTATTAATCTCTAAAAAGAATCACTCCTTTATTTATAACCACCAATCTTGCCTGCGTTTCAAATTCTAGTACTCATACTCAGGCGCAAATTCTCACGTTTTTGGACCATTCCGTGGTTTGTTACTGTTAGTCAATTCCTAAGATACTGTACCACCAATTAATACAACCACATTATTAGTATAACATTGTAATTTGATTATATCAAGGTAATTGTCCCCCTCTCATTTGAATGGGAATAGAGAATAGAACTATAAAACTCAGCACCTAGAATAGGCTCATTGGAGGAAGTGGGAGAAAACTTGTCGTTACACTAGTTTAAATTTCAGTGCCTTTTCTATTTGCATTCTGCATTATCCTTTCTCTGCCAGTTTCCATTCTCTTCCTATTCTTCTATTCCCACTTCAAACTCCCATGAAAGATTCTTCCCCCCCACCACTTTCCTTCCCCTTTGGCAATAAAAAATATTTTTTTTTGATGACCAAAATACCCATAGCCCGTCATTTTGTTCCATTAATTGTGTCACCCACACAAATAAAGCAGTATCACATATGCAAGTGTACTGGGGGTGGGGGGAAAAGACTGAAAAAGCAAAAACAAAGGCCCTGGCTTTACTATTTCCATTGAAACTTCAACCTCACGAGGCAATACTTAATGGTTGCTTTGATTTCAAGCGCCCAACTAGCCTATCAGCTATCACCACCTTCTACAACTCACTGTGTTAGATGGCAGACCCATGCCTTTATTAGAAAACGACTTCACTTTATTTACCCCACCTACAAATATACTTCATTCAATCTCTTTAAATATTTGATAAATGGCAGGGGAGAGGTTAACTAATTAAAATTACGTAAATCAAACTGTGAAAAGGAGCCAAAGAAATGGTGTCGTCACGCTCACTCACTCTTTTGGAAAGAGACAAGAATTTCAGTTTATTCAACCAACTCCTTCTTTTTTTCACTAATTCCAAGCTATCACCCCCATCCACTAAGTAATAATCCTTGTTCAGTTCTGCACTTCATAACGCCAAAGCAAATGCTACTTAAAGACACAGTTGCGGTTGGTAGGAACATACATTTAATATAGACACTACTTTAAACTGCTAGTTATTGTAATATATCGCTTCCCAGAAAACATTGTAATTAAAATAAAATGGGCATTAGTAATTTGCCAATTTAGTACTATTACTACTATCAATAATGGGGAGAAAGTTATGGATGTATTAAATTAGCATGGCGGGAGTCCACGAAGTCCTCTGTGTGCCATGCCACACGCTGTAGAAACTCCTCCGAACGTGTTTCCCTCGCGTGGCAGAATGTCGGTAATTCCGAAATCTTTCTGAGGGTAAATCCGTACTTTCGATCGGCATATGGTGTCAAAATTCATTTATTATCTGATAAATAACGCCACGTCTCTTCCACCTTCGTTCTCTCGTCTCCTTCCTTCCCTCCCCAGCACAACATGAGAGCTCAGACCAAACAGCAACACCAACAGCCACCAAACGTATAAACTAGACACAGGGACAGAGAGAGAGAATCGAATCTAGCTCCATCCATCGTAGAATATAGGAAGGAGGTTTGAGGAGATCGAGTTGACTCAATGGCGAGTGGGTGGGTTAAATCGTTGCAGTGTAAGTCAAGAGCATTCGAAGACGTTTACCATCCAACCTCAAAGATTCTCATACCCAGTGCCAGTTGCAGAAAAAGCGTTCAAAACATTAAAGACGTCGTAGACACGGCCAAGCCTAAACCCAAAAAACCCAAGCCACCCCTTGAGAAGCACCCCAGTTCAAAATATCCTCGAACTACAAAACCCGAAAGTCCTTCCAACCCGACAACCATGACCCGTAGTGTCTCCTCTACCCGGACAAATCGTACGACCGAACCGTTCCTTCCGTCCCTGACAGAGCTTCCCGAGGGACATCCGTCGCGTAACGTTGTGGAGATTATCTTCCATACTAGCTGGGGTCCCAAAGCCTTTATGGGTCAAATCGAGATGATTTTCAAGGTCGTGAACGCCTCCAAGACTGTGTCCCGGTTCGAAGAATATCGCGAAACGGTGAAGGGTCGCGCGGCCGGTTCGGGCGCTCCGACCGAGGGGAGTGATTGGGAGGAGAATGCGCGGTGCGCTGCGGACGGGAACGAGGTGATGAGGTTTCAGTGTTTGAGTCCCACATCGGGATGTAGCCCCTACGATGCCTGTGGTGGTGGTGCATGGTCGTTGCCAGGGGTGAAAGGTTCCGCGATTCGCACGTTTTCCGGCAGCGGAGAAGCCCATGAAAGCGGCGGCGGGGGGCGGGGCAGAAGAGCCATGATGGTGTGCCGGGTCATCGCGGGTCGGGTATCCAAGCAAATAGGGTTCTTGGAGTCATTGTTGGATGGCCGAGTGGGGTTGGATTCAGTGAGTGGGGACAACGGTGAGTTGTTCGTGTTTGATTCGCGCGCCGTATTGCCTTGTTTTCTCATCATATATAAACTGTAAAAAAAAAATGAAAAGGAAATTATTTTTACCATCCTTTTTTATTGTGATTTTTTTTTTAAAAAAAATGGGAAATGTATGGAAGCTGAGCTATTGAACCCCTTGGCCTGCATTTTTATCCATCAGTTCTTCTTTTGCCCTCCTGTTTGGTTATTAGTTATTACGTTGTTTTAAGTATACGAGGAAATGGGGTTGATAAATGCTGATTAAAAATTATTATCGCTCAATGGTCCTATAAGCTTCGTTTTCACCAAATATGAAGGCAATATTTGGCGTTTTGTTTCTCTCAAAGTCCGTTGTCAAACAAGGTTAACTTTCCCTTGATTCACTCCTTATTTTCCACGAAGAAGTTAATACTCACAGAATGGAGAAAAGCTAAGGGCTTGGAAAGATTCGGTTGAAAATAAAGAAGGGTCCCACCGTGAAGTTAAGCCGAACAATTGCTAAAATGAAAAGAGAGTATATAGCGCAAGTTACGGCAAGAAGGAGCTGAAGTTAAGAGGGAGTTGCGTAGGGACTAAGGAGGAGGAGAAAAATTAGGAAGAAAAATGAAGCGAAGCAGAGTGATTTATGTTTTGAGGCAGATGCATCAGCTTTGGCTAGGCTTCTTTATTCTTCATCTCCTTTTTTGTTTGGGTCCCTCAAAGTGTTTCTCACACCACATAATAATGAGTATGCGAGTGGGAAAGGAAGGGTTATATACTCTTATACAGGCGGATCAAAACTGTTCAAAGTATATATATATTGAGTTT
Organism: Acacia confusa; assembly: GCA_037074495.1. Lineage (NCBI taxonomy): Eukaryota > Viridiplantae > Streptophyta > Magnoliopsida > Fabales > Fabaceae > Acacia > Acacia confusa. The sequence goes on along the minus strand of CM073512.1, from coordinate 32,040,443 downwards.
TGTAGTACAAAGCTTTTGCTTTTTTGTTGGCGTCCCAAAAAACTGTGTGCTCTGCTCACGCAAAGCACCGTCTGGGTCTTCATTTTGACCACTCCTTTTAAACTACATAATCGCTTTTTTGAAAACAATGAGATACAGATACAGGGGAAGGCAGCTGAATAAATATATGGGATTCCAGATGAGAAGCAAGTAACATTAGATTACGTTTGCCTCTCATTTGACTCACCTCCAAGTCCTCATCATGCATAATTCTTCAGCCACCCTCTCACTTATACATCTTGAAATAACTTTTATTAGTAATACTCCACCAACACATACAATGGCTTCCCATTCAACCGTTCACGACCCTGTATGTCACTCGCCACCAAAAAGCAGATAGACTTAGTGGACAACAACGTATAGACTGAGTCTTGGAGAAAAACAGAACATTAATTCATACCTTCAATTCTGGTAATTCGATTACACATGCACATTCAACTACTTCTGCTCCCACACGTTCTGAACCCAACAAAGAACAACAATCACATACATACCTAGGCATTAGCAGCAGCCAAAAAACACAAGATATATAGTGGCTAAACATAGAGGCTTATTGACGTCAAAATAAATTTGAGGGATTAGACCTCATAAAAACAGGCTTGAATATTGTTAGCACTTGCAGACTTATAAGTTAGGAAAAGAAGAGGAAAGTAATCTGGACTAGGATCTATAAACTCTCACCAATACACAATAATTCACAGGTAATATTTTCATATCATCGATAAAGCACCAACATCGACATGGTGTTTTCAATACTTATTTCAAAAGTAGTAAGTCTACAATCTCTTTAAGGTTCTAAGGACACCACCATGACCCCTAGTTAGAGAAGTATGTGTCTCAAAAGAGATTAGCAAGAGATGATTTTGCAGGTATGACCAACCTGTTTTTATAATATAGCTTCCTAAACACCAAGGAATAATGAGGAACGGAATGAGGATATGCCTAAAGTGAAAGAATAATTTGACTTGTGAAATGATCTTGCTGTAACATTTCTGGCAGGTCAGTAAAATCAGTAGCATGTGGAACTGCCAAGTGGAAAAAGTCTGTAGAATGAGGACAACAAGACAAGGCATCAGTACCTTGATTATTACACCAGCTTTATAAATGACATTAAAATAAAATGGAAGAAGCTTTAGGAGAAGATGTTGTTTTGCTGGTGTAGTAACTCATTGTTGTAAGAGATATTTCAAGTTGAAATGATCAGTGTAGACCAAAAACTTGCGACCAAGCAGATAATGCATCCATTTGTCTAATGTCATCACCAAAGTGAATAGTTCCCAGCCATAAACAGATTTTGTTGGTGAAAAATTGACAAGTCTTTGTTGTCATAAGCAATGGGATGACCCTCTTGTAAAATTGCGCCTATACCTATTGATGAAGTATTACACTCAACAATGAAAGGTTTAGAGAAATCTAGTAGTTGGAGAACTGGGACTTGAGTGAGTGCTACTTTGAAATTCTCAATAGCAGCCAAGGAAGTGTTGTTCCGATGGAAAGCATCATTTTTAGTCATGTCTACAAAAGGTTTTGCAATCAATCCATAATGATATACAAACCTTATATAATATCCCATGAGACCTGTAAATCCATGAAGTTCTGAAATGTCTTTAGGTAAAGACCAATCATTAATAGTAGCAATTTTATCAGGATCAACAGAAACTCCTTACTAGAAATAATATGCCCCACAAAAGATATATCCAATTGAAGGAAGTCACATTTTTTTGGATTAGAATAAAAATCATTTTGCTGCAAAATCTAGAAAATGGTATTCAAATGCACCATATGATCTTCAAAGTTTTTACTATATACCAATATATCATCAAAGAACACCAAGATGAACTTCCTTAAGAAGGGACTAAACAAATTATTCATTGTTGCTTGGAAAGTTGTAGGTGTGTTTATAAGACCAAAAGACATGACAATAAATTCATAATGACCAGAATGCGTACAGAATGTTGTTTTAGAAACATCGGAACGAAGTACTTGTATTTGATGGTAGCTAGAACAAAGGTCAACGTTTTGGCTCCATACAATTCATCAATTAACTCATCAATTATAGGAATTTGGTATTTATCTAGAGTTGTAAGACAATTGAACTCCTGATAATGAACATAGAATTGCCAAGTGGAGTCCTTTTTTGGTACCATAAGTACATGATTTGCGAATGGGCTAATACTATGTTGTATAAAGCCTGTCTATAACAAGCTAGCCACTTGTTTTCAATCTCGTCTTTATGAGCAAAAGGGTATCTATATGGCCAAATATTAGGTGGCACTGCATTAGAATAGGGAGGAATAACATGACTATATCGTTTGAATAGGGTTAATGTAGGAGGCTCTTGAAACAAACAAAAAAGATTGCAATAATTCTTCTAATATGTCAAATCTCTGAACAAGCTCTTCACATTCATAATTGCACAAAGAGGCTGAAGTGACTTTTTAAGTAATACCTATAATTTATACTGCTTGCCATCAACCCAAAAATTCATGAACATCTTTTGCTAATTTGCTTCCATCATATTTAAAGATGCTAATCATTTGACGCCCAAAACCATATCAATGTTTCCCAAAGTGAAAGGAAAGTCATTCTTAATGATCAAATCTTGGACTTTAACTTCCAACTTCCTACAGATTGACTCACAAGTAATCATGCTGCCGTCTCCATCTTAAACATCGAAAGGAGGAAGAGGATAAGATTGTAAGTGCAGGGCATTAACTATTTTGTTGGAAACAAAATTGTGAGTAGAGCCACTGTCAACTAGAATTAAGATGGTTTTGGTACCCAAGGATGGTTTTGGTACCCAAGGTTCCTCTTACTTTCATGGTTGTGGGCAATTGATTGCCCAGAATAGTGTGGAGGGAGATTTTGGCCATTGTTGTGTTATTATAGTGTTCATCTTCTAAAAATTCAGGCGTCTCCTGTGTCTTCAAAAATCTCCATTAATTTCAAAGTTGATGTCTTGCAACAATGACCTAGCGCAAAATGATCACCGCATTTAAAACAGGGTCTTTTTTATCGCCTGCATTAACGTTATTGATCATTGATGGCCAAAGATTGCATAATCATTGGAGGATTCTGTGGAACTGATGAATATAATGGTTTAAAAGAGGAAATCATTGAATTGGAATTACCTATTGGTTCACAGGGCCGATGTGGCAAAAAACCTTTATTTACATACTAAGAATTAGTATTTTCCGAGCCATGTGGAAATTGATTTCGCGAACTCGATTGTGGGGACTGTTGGGATTAGGATTTTGCTTCAAACTCCAAAGCTAAACTCACGACTTTATACATCGTACGTGGCTTTTGAATCTTCAAGTTGATATGAAATTCTTCCTTCAACTTGTTCAGAAATACATCTAGAGTGCTTGGTCCACCCTTGGATTAGAGATTGTCAGCGAACAAATTCTTATTTATATTCTCCCACAGTTTCAGCTTGCTTGATACCATAAAGATGCACGTTATGATTTGAAATTCAACAAGAGTGAATTGTTCTTGAAAGACTTGCACCAATTTGTCTCAATATCTTATAGTTTTCCCTAAAGAAGCCCAAGTAAAAGTGTCCAATACGTCATCCTATAGATTCATCAATGTTACATCAATTTTTAAATCTTTGGGTGTCTGGTAATATCGAAAATACTTCTCAGCCTTTAAAACCTAGCCTCTCATATCAACTCCTTCATATTTTGGAAATTCAACCTTCCAAAATGAGGTTGTTTAAAAGGGTTTCTACTCCACCAAGTATTTTTCATATCAGCTTCATCATGTTCATTGTACGTCTCCCTATTTTATGACTTGCTTCTCCATGAACCATTGTTGGTATTTTTTGCTTCTTCAAAGCATTAATTTTTGAATTCATCATGTTCAATTGTGTAAGGATGGCTGCTAATTGTTGTGCCAAAATCATAGCGAGGTCATTCTAAGAGTTGGAATTTGATGGGTCATCTATGTTTTTGTTTGTGTTTAAAGATGAATCATTCTAGTAAAAAGATTTTCTAGTTGTAACCATGGTATCTTACCAGTTTAAAGATTCACCGCTTTGATACCAAGTTGTTAGCACTTGCAGGACTTATAAGTTAGGAAAAGAAGATGAAAGTAATTTAGAGCCCAGGTTTGTAAACTCTAGCCAATACACAAAATTCACAAGTAATATTCTCATTTCATCATAAGACATAATACACATTTATAGAGGTTTGTTTTCATAACTACCTATACTAGTACTAAACAGATAATATATAATGAATTCCTAAAACTGATAATAACTATTTTTAAATACCTAAACTTGTGTCTTTTTTCTGGAATACACCAGTAGAGGACGTATAATATTCCCATCAAATACATGTCCAGGGGGGCAAAGGCCACAATGCAGGTCATTAGGTTAAACTTATCTAATTGGAACACCATAATGTAGAAGAATAGCCTATTCTAAGATCACCATTTTGCATTGATATTACAATTGGAAGAGTCACTTACCTAGTAAGTCCATAGCGGCACAGAGCGTTCCGCCAGTAGCAATCAGATCATCAACCACTAGTGCACGCTCACCAGGCTCAACAGCTCCAACATGTATCTCTAGGCAGTCCCTTCCATATTCCAATATGTAGTCTTGAGAAATAACTTTCCCTGCCATTGGATCATAATTTTGTTAATACAAACCAGAAAGGGTTTGTTATGATAACTATCTCAATCAAAACTTCAACCTTGTCCATCCCAAATAAAAGTAAAACTTTGAACTCTGCCAATCTTCACATATCGACTCAGTGACTTGGCATTCAAGATATTTACAATCCGATCAACAACATTAGCAGCAAAACCTCAAACAACACTAACTTAATCGTAGTCTTTGAAAATATATGTAAGTTTTCTTTGCTATAAATAAAATCACACACAAAAAGCCTACAAGCTATAATGACTTCAATGAAACCAGCCTCAATCATTAAGTTTGAAGCGATCTTTCTACAGAGAGCTCTGGCAACAACATCTGCCAATTGGTACCTCCTCGAACATAGCACCCTCTAAAGAACAAACTGAAAATCTGTTTCTCTATGCTTAGTGCCATCATAATTTCCCAAGTAACAGCAGGGCATATCACATCAAGAAGTAACGGAAGAATGCACATCCATAAAGACCTTTTCTCATATTTGTAAGTTCAACACGTTCAATTGAACAATTCTTCATGTGTTGCAACTAGTTTCACAAAAATGAGACCAAAAAGGCAAGGTACTAACTTACTAAAACTGTTCCACATGATGATGAAACAACTGAGCAATGTTATTAAGAAAATTAGAGCAATACTGAAAGGAATAGAGAATTTAAGAGCCATGTGAAGGAGCAAGAAATGGATTAAACGAAAAGGTAAAGACTTACCCGGCAATTTCTTCGGTTTCCTCAAAGGCACAAACTTGGCTCCTATTGCCAGTGCAATGGGAGGGCCAAATATAAAACCCCGTGCTTCAACTCCTTAAAAAAAAAGAATGAACTTGTTCTTTAGAACCCACCGTTAAAGACAAATTATGCGTTTATTACTGCAGATCAGATGTTGTACAAACAAGACCAGCGAGAAAAATGTACCCATGTTTGTTATTACTATTAGATACAATAACCTTAAATGGAAAGAGCAGATCAAAATTATCAGTTTCTTCGTTTTTCTTATTGTTGCACAAGAGAAGATTCTTTTTCACCGAGATGATCAATTGCTCTTTATTCTCTAAATTATAGCTCAATTGCAATATTCGTACTCATATTAACATTTTGTCATCGCAACTATCGTAGAAAGTTGTTCGAACAAAAAAGGAAAGAAAGAAAAACATTATCATAGAAGGTGAAACAATTATTTATCCATCAATTTCAGTGTCTAGTAACAATATGAACAGTATAATTTGATTTTTAAGAAATACTGGAGCCGTTTTAAAAAATAAATAAATAGCACAAATCGACTTTGAAATATTCGAAAACTAATGCATGTTATATGCAATATAGCAGACGGTTGCCAAGTTTACTTTTTATATAAGTGACATCAGATAGGAGACAAGCTCTGTTCTGTGCCAAGTTGTCCTGACTCATGACAAAGATATGACCCAAATTTCATGGGCCATGTATCAGCAAAAAAAAAAAAAAAGGAGTCATCGTAATCAAAGCAAGACCCAAATCGAAAAATCAATGTAATGAGAGACTTTCCATGAACTAAAAATGAAAACCAGGGAAACTAGGAGTGCAGAAATTTATGTTTGATGAAGAAATTTATATTACTAAAAATACAAACACACTTCCGTCAAAATAAAAATTTCAAGTTTTTTTTTTTTCGTTGAAAAAAACGACTGTTCACAAATATAACGAGCAGGGAGACCTGAAACAGTGGTTGATCGGTTGTAAGATAAGCTAATACATTCCACTAACAGAGAAATCTTACATTTTTATAATTGGGCACTAAAAGGAATTGCATAAAATATTTCCAAAAGAGAGTTTCGGTACAAAGTCTCATAAGCACTTGGAGGTGGATGCTGATGCAAATGTAAGAGGACAAAACAGTGATCTAACTCGTTATCTGAATGGAACACAGTAACAGTAAAATGGAGATGAAGGCCCTGCTAGGTGAAATTGCACCGAAGAATTTGGCTGAAATTACACCCAAGTTAAACAGGCCACATATGGGATTGGCCGACAATGAAAGAAGACAAGCTAAAATGGGACCTCTCGTACTTGCTTTATTGGTAGAGTACTGTAACATTACATTCATGGCACTACCATCGAAAGATATGCATTAATCATGAGCTCAAGGAAAGTACATAAAAATAGCCAGCCTACAGTTTCCCCACTTCAAATTTCTAGCACATAAGAAAAATTGTTGGCAAAAACACAACTACACAGGAAATTTAGGGACGACATAAAGTACATTGCAATAATCCTAATAGTTTAACTATAGCACATTGTTATAATCCTTATTTGAACAGAAATTTAGGGACTTGAGGAAGAGGAGGAAACGAAGAACGACAAAAAGAGAATATATAAATATAAGAGAATTGGAGTTTGAAGTCGGCAAAAAGCAAAAGTTGGGAAGGCCTCAAACATGGTGGAGCAATTAAAAAAAGAGTTAATGTGCAATTGTACAAACAAATAAAAAATTCTTATGAGCATTACAAATAAAATTTATGAGGGGTAAAAATACAAATAAATAATTTAAAATGAAGTGAATTTAACAACCCCGTTAACTTTTTTTAAACGTTTGTTATGTGTTACTTGAAATTATTCCGTTGGATAATCTAGAGTCAGATTTAATGGTTTCTAATATTAATTATCTTCCTCAGAAATTGGACCAATAGGGTTTTAGTGTTCATTCCCATTAATTTCGATAGAAGATGAAGACAAGTAACAGGAAGGATGAGTCATGAGAGATAAAGGAGCCTTGGGATAGCCTGTTGTGATTGTCAAGTTGGATGAACTCATTTGGAATGGGTTGACCCAGTGACCCAACTCAATGGCGGCATGAGAGAAAATGACTGGTGGATTATCCGACACATCTTTAAGCAATTCTTAGATCCAATGCATCGGACCTTCCACTCCGTTTTTCAGTGTAAATGTTGTTTTTACAAAAAATAAAAGTAACATTAAAAAAAAATCAATAAAAAAGACGCAGTGGAGGGTAAAGCCGCTTCCAATTCCATATCCAAAACCCTTAAGTCTGACTCTAAATTATCAAGTTGGAGAATTTTACATAGCACATAATGGAACTTCGATCGAAGAATGTTAACAAAGTTGTTAAATTTTCTTCATTTTAAATTATTTATGTATATTTTTATCCCTTACAAATCTTATTTATATCATATACTCCTATGAAAAAGCTTTATTGATAAAATTGCACATTAATCCTTAAAAAAAAAATGCCCAGCAGTTAACGGTGGGGGCAAGTGGGTCCAGTGAGCACAAGGTGGCGCAATGATCACCAATGGCCATTCATGCAAATAGAGTCCAAGCACATGTCCCTAGAGCAAACCCCCGCTCATAGACAAGTAGAGAAAAAGCAATCAATGGCACAACCCACTAACAATAACTCCTAGTCAACCATTAAATTACACCCCAACTCATTCCTCTCTTTCATTTCCCTTCGATCTTGTTCTTGCAGAGCAATCCAAAAACAGAACCAGGAAAAAAAAACTTGTGCAATACACAGCGTTTCTGCATATCCTGGCCTAACTTTCTCCTAAGCGATGGACCCCACCACCTTCTAGCAAAAAAAAAAAAAAGACCCACTGAGAAAAAGCTTTATATCAAAACTCAGTTCATCCAGGCCTTAACATTTCTATCCCTAAAGGACACCACTTTTTTTTTAAGCTTACCTGCAACAACAGAAATGTTTTTGCCTTTGTATTGTTCCACGAACAAGTCAATTGTGTCCTTAAAGGCTTTGGCATCCAGCAATAGAGTAGTGATATCTTGGAACATGATCCCTGCCGCCATTGCAGCTATTAGTTACTAAACTAGGGGACAAAAAAATGACAAGTACTACTTCTCCTCCAACAACAGGCAAGTTCAGAAATTTTTAAATACCAAAAACAGAGAGATAATTGAAAGCCCTCAAGTAGATTGCAGACGGAGGGAAGTTGGTTTCTTTTCCGGAAGAAAATTGAGAAGAAGAAGGGAAAAAAAAACAGACATAGGAAATTAAAATGACCATCAACAAAGAAATAGAGCAGGCATGTTGAAGCTCGTGTAGTCATATCCTTTGTGTTGCAAATGATACACAACCTAACTCGAGGAATTTTTTTTTTTTAAAAAAAAAAAGAAAAGAAAAGGGTAGAAACAAAACAAACCAGGTTTGGGGAAATCAGGGACGACGCGAATCTTAGTTTTGATGCCGAGAATGCGAGGATCCTCATTTGTGCAGGCAGACATTGTGAGTTGAGCAGAGAGCAAGAGGGAAGAAGGAGCAGTCTCAGAAGAGAATATATAGAAGAGAAGAATATAGAGACGAGGAAGAAGAAAAGGCGCAGAAAGGAGGGGATATTTATAGAGAATGTGCGTTGGTGGGCGAAAGGGTAGAATAGAAGCGCACAAGAATGTCCTAGACTTTATATACAAGTGAGATATGGTACGAAAGGGTTAAATCTGGATTTGCATCTCACAAACTGTTTGGAATTTATTATTCATACATTTGCATATATGTTTTTCTCTCTCTTTTTCTCCCACTGAAATTATTAACCATGTCGACTCTAAACAAAAATGGAAAAACTCTCCTATTTCCTTGACTTCAAAACAGAGCAATCACGAGACTCGGCTTATTCAGAGTTCGCGCGCTGTGTTATTATTGGTGCCGATTTTAACTAAACTTTACCCACTTTTTCCTGCTTTACCATCGAATCTAATAGTACTCCTCGTTGAAAATTATATGATCTGTTATAAATTTTGAATTTTATTTAACTGATTTAACTATTTTATGGTGTACAGTTAGTTGTAGATTTCATTTTGTATATTGATTTTATGGAAGCCTCAACCTGTTTCAAAAATTAGTTCTTGTCAGTCAGAATCAGCCATATACAAAGACTGCATTTTTATTTTTTTTGGCATGTTGAGAAAGGGTCAAGCTTCTTGATGGACGAGTGTTTGAAATCAAATTCTTTCCATTTTTGTTATGATGTATATACACACAAGCGCGCTAAGATAGTAAAAATTTGCAACAAGGTGATGGTACCAATGCACATGGGCCATTCTCAGACAAAAATGTGCAGAGTGAGTAGGATCATGTACAGTAGCATTCACCCATGTTCTTGTTCAACTAACAAAGAGGACACTCCCATTGAAAGGATGAGTTTTGATATTGGAGTTGGTTAAGGCGTTGGGAGAGGCATCCTAGTTTTTAGGTGTCTAGGTAAATATATGAGAGTAATAGACGGCTCGCCTTACCCAACATTGACATCATCTAGAAAGAAGGAAGATTTTATCATGATTTTAGATCATGGGTGAGTTTGCTGGTAATAATTACACACACAAACAGTAGCATCCACAGGGTAAATTTGTGGAACAGTACGTAATAAGTGTAAAATGATGGGAAGCAAGTTTGCTGGTAATACACACATAAAAGCATTAAAGTAACTTCTCCAGAACCCAGGAGGTAGGAAGTGATCAATAATGATATTATAGCAACAATCAGTAACAATCATTTACAGCGTTACACAGAGCAAGAGGGGTGATGATAAGAATGTAGAAATCATTATTAAGAAAAGCCAAAACCACTGGTGAAGATGAGGAATCTCTTTCAAATAGGTGCACATACACACACAGTGCTTGTGGGATTATTTTGCTTATTTAGTGGTCCATGGAAATGGACAGTGTTTTCCCCTTTTTAAATGGCCACAACACGCCCATCACCTATTATATTAATTGTCAATCTGGAGTCCAATAGTATCGTAGGCAGAGTTATCCTGACCTTTATACACATATGTACCTATATATCTATACGAAAACAGAAATAAGTGGTATCTTCTAAGTTTGCAAGAGACAATCTTATTGGATACTAAATATAAGTACATCTTTTTAACAAGGAATTTAAATATCAATTTACCATATTGTAAGGGATTAGTCTATTCTGATTAACTCAACCCTTGTCACTGATAAGGACATGTTTTTTTTTTTTTGAAAACTAATAAAGAAATGTTATTGATTATGATAGTTGGTCCTAGTGTTAAATAATCGGTGAAAATGTCATTAACGTCACAACTTAGAAAAATCTTCAATAACAAGTTAAGAACTATCATTAACATCTTATGAAATTTGTCAATATATCATTTTCTTTTGTTAGGACCTTAATAATATTCTCCCAGTAAATTACAGTAGAGACAAGGATAATGAAAGAGACGGGGGAGGATGAGGTTAAATATATATTTTTTGATATGTGATGAGATTATATATATATATATATAGAGGCAGATAGAAAGCAGAGGCAAGTAAGAATGAATAGTGAATGGTAGTCAATCAGAGAGTATCAAAGAAAGGAAGGGTTGCTTTCAAATCCGCACAGTAATATTCTGTGGGCTACTCTCATCCCTTTCCCACTCACCCAAATATCCCCTCCTCTTTTTTATTATTTTATTGGTTTATGATAATTAATGACTTAATTAATAGTTTAATACCCGCTACTTGCACAGTTACACCCACTTTCCCTTTCTATATGCATGCTCTTCATTCATTCATGATGATAAACGTACAAGTGTATATAACACTTGCTTTTGTTTTACTAAGTACTTCTCCTCGATCTCATGTGGTTTTACTTTCTTTTTAATTCTATATTAAAAAGAATGAGCTAATATCTATATATAGGGGGCGGCTTCCCTCCGATACATCAGAGGGTCTACCCTATTTCAGTGCATTTTTATTTTTACAAAAAAAATAACATGACAAAAAAAAAATTTGAGAGTGAAAAAAGGCAGTGGATCTTCCGATGCATCAAAGAGAAGCCGCACCCCTCTATATATGTCTGCCTTTCATATGTTTTTATTCACATATCCTTGCTTTGTTAAATATTAGTCCATCAGCTTCAAGAAATTGCTTTATTCCTTATAAATGATTACTAATACTATAGCATTAAGTCTAAGTTTAGAGAATAAGTTTTAACTGAATAAAAAAACAACAAAGACTGAGATGTACCAAGGAAAAGTTCAGATATTGAATTTTAATTGAGTGAAATTTATAGAGATTAAATGAATAACTTATTCATTATTTTATGTTTCTTATTAAATGCAGCATCTATATGTGAGTGCAAATTAAAGAATTGGGAATGATTTAACAGGGAGAGCCTCCTCTCTGTGCTTTGTTTTTGTTTTTGTTTTTTGTTTTTCTAAATAAGAAAGTTCTGGAGATGATAAATAATCAGGGTTTAAATTTAATTTCACCCTTCTTTCTTACTAACTATATTCTATCATAATTCCGTGCAGTGTTGTTTAAATGCATGATTTGATTCATCTGAACATTTAAATTTATAGAATCAGTTCTGGAATTAGATCGGCGATCATCCTGTCTTAAACAATTCGTATCTCAAAACTATGAAAGACAAATCATGAACATACCTCAACTAACCAAATTTAACAACATTAGAATGTGGCCAGATAATAATTACTTTCAAAACTACACTTTAGTCCTTGTTACTAAGACATCTCATCATCATGATTTTTAATATAAGGTTTTTTTGTCTACATTTTTAATCCTTTCTCCTAATTTTTTCTGCTTTATTATGTCATAAATAATTATATGTGTGTGTGTGTGTGTGTGAAATTAGTAATAAGTTATTGTAATAAAGGCGAGAAGGAGTGATGTGTTTTTTCATAACTAAAAAGCTTATTCGTACTGGAAATTAAGTTTTAGGTGAATAAATATAAGAATAGCTGACTCCTCAACTAAAAGCTTAGGAGGCTTCCTCAGTAAATTCAATGAAATATTTAGGAAGCTAAAAATGTTTTAATTTCCAAAGGACAACATCGACATTAATTCACACATCCTATATATCCAACTTATTCATGCTCATACTTTTGCTATGTTTCAAAATGACTGTCATGTTACATACAAACCAGTGAAAAAAATTATTTAATAAACAATATTATGGCAAATTCGAACAATATTTTGATTAAAATGCCTTTATGTACTAAATATCTCTATTTCTAATGGTCCGTCAGATTATTTTGTTTGTGGCCAACTACATATTTATTTGATTAGGTAGTGGCCAACAGAAAGGAGGCTGTGTCGGGGCAGTAAGGGTTCTCTCTTCATCAATTAATTAATTATATTATGATTTTAAAACGCATGAGAGTTTGTATATATAATTAAAATTAGGGGAAGTTGCAAATCTGTTCTGGAAATATATACTCCCTCTGATCCTTATTATAAGGCACCAACTATCTTTCTTCACAAACTAAGAAAATGGAAGTTAAGTCATTAATGAGCCTAAAATTAATAAAAGTTTCCAACTTTATCCTTACTTTAATGAGATAGATTTAAAAAAGTTTGTTAAAGTAAGGGCATAATAGAAAATAGTAATAAATAAGTTAGTTAAATGTAGTTGGTGCCTTATAAAAAGGACAAAAAATTTTGGGTAGTTAGTGCCTTATAATAAGGATCAAAGGGAGTATATAAGCACAAAAGTAATGTTTTCCTAAAAGTTTTTATTGTGTTAATGTTGCCTCGAAAGTTTCAAAATATAATAATGTTATCTTATTCTATTAAAAAACTAACATTGATTATTAAGAAAATTGACGCTAACAATTAACTTCTTAATGGAATGGAACAACATTACTACGTTTTGAAATTTCTGTGACAACATTGAGACGATAAAAGTTTTAAAGACAACATTATTCCTCAGTGAAAACTTCTGAAACAAATTTACTAGTTAACCCTTTTAATTAAAATTTGGGAATCTGATCTGCCCCTTCGGTGCTTCATAAGGGAATATCGGTCCTATTTCTATTTATTTTTCTGAAGCCTTCCCTTTAATAATAATAAACAATCATTTTCACTGCACCCCATCATTGGTCTCTCTCTCTCTCTATATCTGTGTGTGTGTGTGTGTAGGCTGTTCCAATACGTGTTCCCACCCTCTATTATATGTATTATTTTTGTTACTCCAATAATTGTTGCCGCCTAAAACTATCATTAGTATTCCTTAACTTCGAATGCGTTTGCTTATTACTTTAGTTTTTGGTCTAACAATTACATATATTTATTCATTATTTCATCTCGTCCACACACATGTATAAAACAAATATTTTCTTGTTTATAATTAATGACTTACACGAAAGTAATCTCAAATGGACTTGTCATTATATATATAATGATTGTTGGAACGGAGAGGTAGCCATATTATATTCCTCTTAATACGAGAATTTCACAGCATGCTGAAATCACCTTTGTGTGTGTGTGTTATGAATTTATTCAATTAGTGCAATTGATATAAATATTTGCATATTTATAACTTACATAAAAAATTATACACACACCGGGCATATCAATTACTATACTACTATAATACAACTTCATAACTAAACTAAATATCATTTCCGGCAAAAGCTAGATCATCTTATTATGATTTGGAAAAACGTGATAATATAATGAATATCAAATTAAATTTTTTTCAAAATATCGCACACATTTCTTTTTTAAAGGAGTCGCTGAATAAATAGCTCAGATATCCTGATATTTAATACTTCTGTTAAGCAGCAGTTATTATCACTATATATATATAGACCCGGGCGCGCACATAGTATATTATTTTAGTTAATGTGAGTTGGTGTGTTTGTGTTAATATCACAACAACAATAATACCAATACTTTATCCTACTAGGTTAGGGTCACCTAAATATCGCACGATGATATTGTATTCTGTTAAAAGTTAAATCTTTAGATATATTATTAATAAAAAAATCTCATTTTATTACCTCATTGAGTGATATGTTTGTGTAAATAGATAAATGAAAATAAATGAGTGAAAATAGCACTACGAAAAAAGAGTGTATTACCTATGAAAACAATTACCACAGAATTCTGTGGATAACTGAAATTACCAAAGAATTTTGTGGGTAATTAAAATTACTTACGGAAAATTTCCATTGCAAAAAAAAAAAGTGGTAGAATAAGCCACGTTTTTTTTTCCGATGGAAATTTTCTGAGGGTAATTTTAGTTACTCACGGAACTCATATGTAATTTTTATCCACTGAAGTTATTTATGGAATTCTGTGAGTGATTTCCCACAAAATTTTTTGTGTGGGTAATTCCGTGGGCAATACACTCTTTTTTTGTAGGGTAGAGAAAGGAACACAATCAAATTACTCCCTCTAATTCTTATTATAATTAACTAACTAAGTTTATTTAATCTTTTTAATAAGGCACTTGCTTGTTTCTAAAAGGCATAAATTGTTTTTCTTTCCATATATGCCCATAATAATAAGGATAGTGAGTGAGAGTAATAATTAAAATAATATTATAGTTTAATACACTTAGTAAAAATAATATTGGAATAACTAGGTACAATATTCTTCGTAGGTTTTACAAGTTTACTGTTTACCTACAGCTCATTCTTCAATATAACCTTTTTTGGGGGGGGGGGGGGTTAACAGGTCAAAATGTACTATAAATTTCAAGAGTGGGGAATTGGGTATCTGAAAATTTTTGAAGTGACAATGTTGTTTTAAAAGTTAAAAAAATAGGTCAACGTCGGCCTGTTCTAACATATTCAAACAGTCAACTAACTGTTTACCAAATATGGACTTTAATATGTAGGATATTTTTGCCACATCATATTATGCCAGGTAAGATAATACTATCCTCATCATCATCACCCTTTCTAAAAGATGAGTCAATCAGAATAATCAACCCAACCCCATGTTGACAATATGAAGAAAGGGTAAAGGAGTAAAAATATATATATGCTTTATTCTCGGGAGCGTCTATCACCATATGTTTTTTTTTGGAGCAAAAATAATACGTGGTTATCATTTTGGAGTAAAAGTCACATCACACCGTTATGTTACTGTTCACAATGACATTATGTTACTGTTTACTTCATCTCTTTTTCTCTCATTTACGGTGAATAGTAACATAACAGTGGGATCTGACTTTTACTTCAAAATGATAATCATGTGTGTATTTTTACTAAAAAAAAACATATGATGTTGGTCACTCCCAGAGATAAAACACATGTGTATTTTTGCTTCATTACTCTAAAGAAAAAAACAATTTGAAAAAACTAAAATCCAGATCAAGAATCCAAAACATCATAATGAACCTTGAGTTCAACAAAAAAATTCTTACCCAAGTTCAAGTAAGAAAATTGCAGAAGCCCAAGGGAAAACTGATGACTTCCTAATTTTAATAGATTTGAAGTATATTTTGATATATTTAGGAAGTCATTAACACTAAATTAAAGAGATTTTCTTAAGATTTTAAGAGAAATCAAAGTGGTGCATTATTTGTAGGATTTCAATTTAAAATAAAAGTTTTTGTAAAAAAAAAAAGAAAAAAAAGGGAAATAAGAAATAAATAATTATTTCTATTTCTATTATTATTGATTATTATTGCTATTGCTTTCCCAGGAGATCACGTCATTGTAGAATTGAGCCGAATGGAAAGAGATCAATTATTGGGCTAATGATATGAGCCACGGTTTGAATTGGAATGAAAAAGAGAAGGGAGGCGTGGACTTTGGGCTTGGAGAGTTGAAGGGAAATTGTGAGTGGGCCCACGCAAGAGAATGAATCAAAGAAGGATAAAAGGGAAACCTAAAACCTTAATCAGGGAGGAGGCAACACGCAGAAGGAGGCGGCAATTGAAGAATCAGAGACGCTGAGCACGAGAGGAGAAGACGCGGAGGATAGGACTAGAGGGACGCTGACATAGAGGAGAAATCGGACAGAACAGAACGAAGGACCAGAGAAGCGAAAACAGATTCAGAAGCTGCTGGGTTCCTTTGCTCTTAATCTTCATTTGGTTTTATCTAGCTCAAATCTCTTATCATTACCTCATGTCTCTAAATTTGGATTTAACTTGCCATGCTGTTCTGGATTTTATCATAGTATAGTCATGTGTGCCTAGTTTGTTTTGCAACCTAGAGTAACTATGAACTTATTAATTGATTAGACTTTGTTTCATTGTTTAATTATAATTAGTATTAATTTTGGTTACTTAATCTAGATTAATTTTCTCTATTTAGTGACTGACCATTATTAAATATGAATTTGAGAATTAGGATTTACCTTGGCGAAGGGAATTTTAATTAGGCTCTGAGATTAAGCAATATGGGATTAAATTACGATTTAATTTGCGATTAGGATAGGAATATACCTAATAGCCCCATATAATTGTAGAAGAGTGTGTCCGGATTAAATTGTCTTTTGAGTAAATTTGATAGGCATAACAACTTTTACTTAAGAGAGGGTTGTAAGTGGACCGGAAGGCACTTACAACTATTAATACTCGAGATTGACAAAATTAATATTAAGAGTAATTAAAGTGGTGAAATAAATGTTTATGAAATTAATAAGGGATTAGTGCCTCTAGGTTGCCCGTTTGAGTATTGCGTAGATTATTTGTTTGTTTGATCTTGGTTTTATTTTCTTAGTGAAATTAAATTTGATTATTCATCTTAAACGAAAAGTGCAAGATTAGTTATTAACTGAAGTAGTGGGTACTAAGTTCTTGTGGGAACGATACTTTACTCATCTTTATTACTTGATACGGCCCGTACACTTGCGGAGTTTTAGGCTTTAAAAATTTTGCCCTATCAAGTTTTTGGCGCCGTTGCCGGGGACTTATGTGCCATAACTTTTTGGTTAGAATTGATTGAGCTTTAGTAGTTTTAGTTTGAGTAATATTTTTTTTTCTTTTTTCTTTTCTTTTTAGTTTTTGGTCTTAGTTTTATACTTTGAGATCTCTTTGATTTTGTAGGTATTTTGGTCTATGCCTCGTAGTTCCAAAGCGACTAAAACACCGCAGAAAACAAGGAATATCCAAGAGCTTTTGGAAGCTAACACACCTGAAAACCAAGAGGAAGAAGTGGTACAGAGTGAAACTGAAGAAATAGCTGAGGATGAGAATGATCAACTCTGTATCAATGATTTTCTGGGAAGACAATCTCGAGGATATCAATCAGGAATCAGAGTGCCTGAGTTTCAAGCCAACAATTTCGAAATCAAGCAGACTATGCTTAAGATGCTTGAACTACAGGGTCAATATTCAGGATATGATTCAGAGGATCCCAATCGGCACCTGATACAATTTCTTGACGTTTGCAACTCATTCAAGCTCAACGGAGTTCCTAATGGTGTGATTCGCCTACGACTTTTTCCTTACTCTCTACAAAGGAAAGCCAAAGAATGGCTTAACAACTTAGAAGAAGGCAGCATCACTTCTTGGGAGGCATTGGAAGAAAAGTTCAGATCGAGATTCTTTCCACATAATAAGATGGTAGATGCACGAGCCGCTCTCACCAATTTCTCTCAACAATTTGGTGAGCATCTGTACGAAGCATGGGAGAGGTTCAAGTTGCTAGTTAGGCAGAGCCCTGGTCACAATCTAGAGAAATGGGTCTTGCTTCAAATCTTTAGTACCCGGTTGACTCCGGAATCCAAATCAGAGTTAAATGCTGTCACTAATGGTGGAATTACAAAGCAACCGGTGAATCATGTTTGGAATTGTTTAGACGATTTATCAACTGACTTTATTCAGAACAGCAATGAAAGAAGGCCAGTGAAGTCAATTGATAAAGCTTTTGAGGACTTTTCCTCACAGGTGATGGCTATGTTAAATACAATCAATAAGAGGTTCGATCACTTAGAAGCTCAAGTAAACCGCTCTAATGGTAGACACATGGGGGTAAACGCTATTCATGCTCCTTGTGATTACTGTGGAAATGGCCATGACAATGGACAATGCCTCATTTCTCAACAGATGGAGCCAGTGAATTATGCAGGAAACTATCGTGGCAACAACCAGAATAATCCCTACTCAAACACCTACAACTCTGGGTGGCGTAAAAACCCCAACCTCTCTTGGAAATATGGAGCTACTCTTAATGAAGAATCAACCTCTAATACGAAGCAAGTGACACCTCCTGGGTTCTATCAAATGGAAAATGAAGCTATCCCGACCCAAGAGCCTAAATCTGATCTTGAGGCAGTGATATCTCAGCTAGCAAGTTTTCAATTAAAGAGTACTCAAGATCAAGCTGCTACTAATGCAAGACTAGACTCATCTATCAAGAATCTTGAGGTACAAATGGGACAACTTGCAAATGCTATGAATGCTTTACAACAAAGAGAATTGCCAAGCAATACTGTCCTAATCCCCGTAGAGATGGAAAAGAGGAATGCAAAGCTCTTAACTTAAGAAGAGGAAGGGAATTACCTGAGATCCCACAACCAACGAAGCAACCCTCAGCTTCTAATGATCAAACAAATCTTACGAAGGATGGTGAAGAGGCTACACAGAAGATGAATGGAAAAGTCAATGAAGAGAAAGTTGAGATTGAATCTAAACAGAGTGAAGTGAACAAGAAGGCAACTCAAGAGAATTCCAAATGGGTACCACCCCTACCATTCCCTCAAAGATTTCAGAAGAAAGCATCAGATGAGCAATATAAGAAGTTTTTGGGGATTTTCAAGCAACTACACATTAACATCCCTATCCTTGAAGCATTAGAGCAAATGCCTCACTATGTGAAGTTTCTAAAGGAGATGCTAAGTAAGAAGAGGAGGTTTGGTGACTATGAAACCGTTGCCCTAACTGAAGAATGTAGTGCTATTCTTCTCAACAAGTTACCCCCTAAACAGAAAGACCCAGGCAGTTTTTCCATACCTTGCATAATTGGAGAAAAATTTCAGGGAGGGGCACTATGTGATCTAGGATCAAGTGTCAACTTGATGCCACTATCTGTGTTTAGAAAATTGCAACTAGGTGAAGCTCAACCAACTTCCGTAACACTTCAGCTAGCAGATCGAAGTTTAGCTTTTCCAAAGGGTATCATTGAAGATGTTTTGGTTAAAGTTGACAAGTTTATTTTCCCTGCCGACTTCATTGTCTTGGATTGTGATGAAGATAGAGATCTACCACTCATTGTGGGAAGACCCTTCCTTGCTACAGCTCGAACTCTGATTGATGTTGAAAAAGGAGAGATCAAGTTGAGGGTAAACGATGAAGAAGTTATATTCAACATGAGCAAGGCATTGAAGTATCCTAGAGATGTTGTAGATTGTTTCAGGGTTGACATATTTGATGAGGTAATTCAAGAAACTTTAGAATCATTTTCTATAAAAGAATCGTTAGCAACTGCACTACTTGGGAATGATGAAATTGAAGAAGGAATTATAGTTGAATATAAGAAGTTACTTGAAGCCTCCCCTTATTACAGCAAACCATCACAACAATTTGAGCTATTAGAGATGGAATCACGGCCAACTACTTCTTTGAAGCCTTCTATTGAGCAAGCACCAATTCTAGAGCTTAAACCCTTACCACCGCATCTTGAATATGCATACTTGGGGGAATCTGAGACACTACCTATTATCATCGCTTCTTCTCTATCTAAAGATCAAAAGAAACGATTGTTGAAAGTTCTCCAGGATCACAAAAGAGCTATAGGGTGGACAATTGCAGACATACAAGGCATAAGCCCGTCAATTGTGATGCACAAGATACTCTTGGAAGATGATCACAGGAAATCTATTCAGAATCAAAGAAGACTAAATCCTATGATGAAAGAAGTGGTCAAGAAGGAAATTATCAAATGGTTAGATGCTGGAATAATCTACCCCATTTCTGATAGCTCGTGGGTTAGCCCAGTGCAATGTGTCCCTAAGAAAGGAGGTATGACAGTAATTACTAATGAGCAAGATGAGCTTATCCCCACTCGCACCATCACTGGTTGGCGTATTTGCATGGATTACAGAAAACTTAATGACGCCACAAGGAAAGATCATTTCCCGCTTCCTTTCATTGACCAGATGTTAGATCGATTGGCTGGTAAAGAATTTTTCTGTTTCCTAGATGGGTATTCAGGATATAATCAAATTGCAGTTGCTCCAGAAGATCAAGAGAAAACAACATTTACCTGTCCTTCTGGCACTTTTGCCTTTAGACGAATGCCGTTTGGTTTATACAATGCTCCTGCCACTTTCCAACGATGCATGATGAGTATATTCTCTGATATGATAGAAGAAATGATGGAAGTGTTTATGGACGACTTCTCGGTGTTTGGTGAATCATTCAAAGAGTGCTTGATAAATCTGGATAAGGTGTTGAATCGATGTGAAGAGACAAACTTAGTGTTGAACTGGGAAAAGTGTCATTTCATGGTGACCGAAGGAATAGTTTTGGGTCATAAAGTTTCCAAAAAGGGTTTGGAGGTTGACAGAGCCAAGATTTCTGTAATTGAGCAGCTTCCTCCCCCTTCTAATGTCAAAGCTGTAAGAAGCTTCTTGGGCCATGCTGGATTCTATCGTCAATTCATTAAAGATTTTTCCAAGGTTTCAAAGCCCCTTTCACAGTTACTGGAGAAGGATACTCCCTTTCAATTTAATGAGGAGTGTATGAAGGCTTTTGAAGAGCTGAAGAGAAGATTAACTTCAGCGCCTATCATCGTCGCTCCTGATTGGTCACTACCTTTTGAAGTAATGTGTGATGCGAGTGACCATGCTGTTGGAGCTGTGTTGGGACAGAGGCGTGCAAAGATCTTTCATCCTATCTACTATGCGAGCAGGACCTTAATAGCAGCTCAGGTAAATTACTCCACTACTGAAAAAGAAATGCTTGCTATAGTGTTTGCTTTTGAAAAGTTTAGGGTATATTTGATGGGTGCTAAGGTTATAGTTTACACTGATCATGCTGCCATTAAATATTTGTTAGGAAAGAAAGAATCTAAACCTAGATTGATTAGATGGGTCTTGCTGCTACAAGAATTTGATGTGCATATAGTTGATAAGAAGGGAATTGAAAATCAAGTGGCTGATCATTTGTCTAGAATTGTGAACCCTTCTGATCATATGAATGATTTGTTGGTGAATGAATGTTTTCCTGATGAACAATTGTTTGCTGTGAGTAGTTGTGGTTTGCCATGGTATGCTGATATTGTGAACTATCTTGTATGTGGAGTATTACCTCCTGAATTGAATTTCTATCAAAAAAAGAAGTTTTTACATAATATTGCCTACTACATTTGGGAAGAACCATTTCTTTTTAAGAGATGTGCCGATTTGATTATTAGAAAATGTGTTCCTGAGATAGAACAAGAGGACATTTTGAATGCATGTCATGCATCTGCATATGGGGGACATTATGGGGGGCAAAGAACTGCATCTAAGGTGCTTGAATCTGGTTTTTATTGGCTTACTTTGTTTAAAGATGCTCACCAATTTGTTACCAAGTGTGATAGATGTCAAAGAACAGGTAATATTTCTAAGAGACATGAGATGCCCCAATCTGGAATGTTTGAAGTTGAGTTATTTGATGTCTGGGGGATGGATTTCATGGGGCCTTTCCCATCTTCAAGAGGAAACAAATACATCCTGGTTGCTGTGGAATATGTGAGTAAATGGGCTGAAGCTATGGCTTGCCAAGCTAACGATGCCAACACAGTGATTCGATTCTTGAAGAAGTATATCTTGACAAGATTTGGCATCCTCAGAGCAATCATCACTGATGAAGGGACCCACTTCAACAACAAGAATTTCAGAGCTCTCTTGGAAAAATATGGAGTCCACCACCGGATGTCACTTGCATATCATCCACAAACTAATGGTTTGTGTGAGTTGACTAACAGGGAAATTAAAAGAATTCTTGAGAAAACTGTGGGCCCGACTAGGAAGGATTGGTCTGACAAACTGGATGATGCTTTATGGGCTTACAGAACAGCTTTTCGCACCCCGATTGGCATGTCACCATATCGTCTGGTTTTCGGAAAAGCATGTCATTTACCTCTTGAATTGGAATATAAAGCATGGTGGGCAATCAAGAAGCTAAATATGGACCACAATCAAGCAGGAACTAAAAGGCTCTTTCAACTGAATGAGTTAGAAGAATTCAGACTTCAAGCATATCAGAGTGCACGATTATATAAAGAAAGAACGAAGAAATGGCACGATAGCCATATCTTGAAGCGTTCTTTTAAGCCAGGGCAGTTGGTGCTTCTCTTCAACTCAAGATTGCAATTATTTCCTGGGAAGCTTAAATCAAGGTGGTCTGGTCCATTCAGAGTGGTTTCGGTGTCATCAAAAGGTGTAATTGAGGTTAAGGATGAGAGGACAGGAAATTGCTTTAAAGTGAATGGGCAAAGACTAAAGCATTACCATGGTGGTGAAGTGGACCGACAAACAATGGTTCACCGCTTGTCATCACCTACTTAGACTGATGATGTAGTCAGGCTGAGGACTATAAACCAAGCGCTTCTTGGGAGGCAACCCAAGGTATGATTTTCTATTTTGTTTGATTTTGTAGGACTATTGAAAGCCCATGATGAGATGTTCCACTTTGGTGGCAAGGATGAAAAGCACAAGTCAAAGACAGATAGGAGAGTTTCCTTCTACTTTTCTTCGATTTGTTATATTTGATTGCTAATAATAGATGGTTGAGTGCTGGTCTTATTTGAATATATTTGTGATGACTATTGAGTGGTTGTTAGCACTTGCACTATTCCATTGGTGGAAATATGAAATCTCTGAAATTGATGTCACCTTTGCACTTTAGATATGGTTGCTCTTTACTTCCATTACTTGTTGTTACTTGTTCACATTGAGGACAATGTGACAGTTAAGTGTGGGGGTGAGGGTATCCTTGATTTTACATGACTTGTCATATCTTGTCCTCATTTTTTTCAAAATTCAAGAGCATTGTCATGAGTAGTTTGATTTGAACATGAAAAGAAGTGAATTTGATTAGAGATTTATTTTAGGTTCTTTGAATGTTAGTAAAGAGGCAAGAGATTTGGTTTGGGTACTTTACTTTAAAATGTCAAAAGAACCTGTGAGGAATTTGAGCCTAAATTTTCTTCTTTCCAAGAGAGAGTACACCTATTGCGATTTCATCTCTAGAACTTGTCTTGAATCTCTTTTAAAATTTGAAATTCCCTTGTATGCACAAAGATGATTTAGGCATTCATTTCATAGCTAGTCCGACCAAATGACCATCCCTATCTCATGAAAATCCTTTGTTACCCCATTTGAGCCTTTTATTTTTACTTTTCCTTTTAAAGAAAGTTGCATTGAGTAAATAGCCTTTTGTTTGAGATATGCAATTTTCATGACTCTTTCTTTCAATTTTCCCCCTCTTTACTTTAGCAAGTGCTAAGTGAAGCAGTTTAAAAGAGTGAAGGAGTTAGAAACTCAACACTATAGGAGTATATGTAGGTAGTGAAAAAAAAACAAAGACAAAAAAATAGAAAAGGACAAAAAAAAAACAAAAAGAAAAAAAAAATGGCACAAGAAAGATATAAAAAAAAAGAGAGAGAGAGAAAGAAAGATTGTCAAAGTCAAAGGAATAAAAGTTCTACATATATAGTGTTATTGAGTTTGTTTTCTCTTAATGACTATTCTTTTACTCCTTCATTCTTCATCATGAGTTTCATTAAAGTGCTTAGCACTGATTAAAGTATTCTCCCATACAATTTGATCACTTCCATTTCATTATCCTACCTTGATCATTAAAACCTAGAGAAAGTCCTTTTGATTTGAGTGTGCAATGGAATAATATGTCGGTGGAGATTGAGATGATAAACAAGCATATGGTAGATAAGATGCAATAGGTGGAATTGAGTGAAACACAAACCCTTGAATATCTTGAGAAATGAGTGTAAACACTTGACTTGTGAGGGACATTCTATTGTGATTTATCTTTGTCAAATTAATTGCCTTGCTACTTGCATTTCTGGAATGTGGAAAATATTTCTAAGGAAGTTTGTTTCTTGAAGGTTTGAATCGACTTCAATGTTTATTGTTTGCTTTAAAAATCTTGCTTCCTTGGTTTCTTTGAATTTGATTGTTTTATAATTTAAAATCTTGAGGACAAGATTTGGTTCAAGTGTGGGGGTGTGATGACTTCCTAATTTTAATAGATTTGAAGTATATTTTGATATGTTTAGGAAGTCATTAACACTAAATTAAAGAGATTTTCTTAAGATTTTAAGAGAAATCAAAGTGGTGCATTATTTGTAGGATTTCAATTTAAAATAAAAGTTTTTGTAAAAAAAAAAAGAAAAAAAAGGGAAATAAGAAATAAATAATTATTTCTATTTCTATTATTATTGATTATTATTGCTATTGCTTTCCCAGGAGATCACGTCATTGTAGAATTGAGCCGAATGGAAAGAGATCAATTATTGGGCTAATGATATGAGCCACGGTTTGAATTGGAATGAAAAAGAGAAGGGAGGCGTGGACTTTGGGCTTGGAGAGTTGAAGGGAAATTGTGAGTGGGCCCACGCAAGAGAATGAATCAAAGAAGGATAAAAGGGAAACCTAAAACCTTAATCAGGGAGGAGGCAACACGCAGAAGGAGGCGGCAATTGAAGAATCAGAGACGCTGAGCACGAGAGGAGAAGACGCGGAGGATAGGACTAGAGGGACGCTGACACAGAGGAGAAATCGGACAGAACAGAACGAAGGACCAGAGAAGCGAAAACAGATTCAGAAGCTGCTGGGTTCCTTTGCTCTTAATCTTCATTTGGTTTTATCTAGCTCAAATCTCTTATCATTACCTCATGTCTCTAAATTTGGATTTAACTTGCCATGCTGTTCTGGATTTTATCATAGTATAGTCATGTGTGCCTAGTTTGTTTTGCAACCTAGAGTAACTATGAACTTATTAATTGATTAGACTTTGTTTCATTGTTTAATTATAATTAGTATTAATTTTGGTTACTTAATCTAGATTAATTTTCTCTATTTAGTGACTGACCATTATTAAATATGAATTTGAGAATTAGGATTTACCTTGGCGAAGGGAATTTTAATTAGGCTCTGAGATTAAGCAATATGGGATTAAATTACGATTTAATTTGCGATTAGGATAGGAATATACCTAATAGCCCCATATAATTGTAGAAGAGTGTGTCCGGATTAAATTGTCTTTTGAGTAAATTTGATAGGCATAACAACTTTTACTTAAGAGAGGGTTGTAAGTGGACCGGAAGGCACTTACAACTATTAATACTCGAGATTGACAAAATTAATATTAAGAGTAATTAAAGTGGTGAAATAAATGTTTATGAAATTAATAAGGGATTAGTGCCTCTAGGTTGCCCGTTTGAGTATTGCGTAGATTATTTGTTTGTTTGATCTTGGTTTTATTTTCTTAGTGAAATTAAATTTGATTATTCAACTTAAACGAAAAGTGCAAGATTCGTTATTAACTGAAGTAGTGGGTACTAAGTCCTCGTGGGAATGATACTTTACTCATCTTTATTACTTGATACGGCCAGTACACTTGCGTAGTTTTAGGCTTTAAAAATTTTGCCCTATCAAAAGCATGTGAGGAGAAGGAGGGTGCTTCACTGCGCTATATGAGGCAGGTCAGTACGAACAAATACTTGCCACATTCAAATCCACACAGAAGCGAATAATGGAGGAAAATTATTTGAGCAAAAAAAAAAAAATAATGGAGGAAAATTCATGAAAGCTACTTATCAAAATATTATAGCACAAGCCAAACCCAAACCATGAATTTATAATCATAAGACATATTTTGAATAAAATCAAACGACGTCTGGAACAGAGAGAAATCAGTGAAATTGAAGCCATCAAGGGAGAGGGAGGAAGATAAGGCATCTTAAACAAAATCAAGAGCAAGAATCGTCTGATAGAAGTCAAGCAAACAAATATGAAATCAAAGTCAGGTCCACAATCGAACACTTGCAAACCAGATCGATTTTATAGTCCCACAACCTCTATTTTTATCTTCCTCCCAAGCCACAAATAGTCAAAATTTTGCAGATCTAACGTATTTCACATATTTCAATTGCAAAACTGACTGATTTGACCAGATTTTGTAAGCCCCAAATGACATATCAATCCCACAAACAAATACTTCCACGGAATTGCAAGCCACCAGTAATTGTTGGTGTTATTAGACCTTAGCAACGACGACGAGGCTGTCTGACGTCGAAGGTGGATGGATGTTGCCGTTCCTCGAGTTCAGTCTCAAGTCAAAGAGAGGACTTGATCAATGGGGTTGGATTTCATCGAGGGAGAGGGAGGAAGATAAGGGGAGTGTGATTCGAGGGTGGAGTGCAAAATTTGGGGGAAGAAGAGATTTCACTATCATTGTTGCCGCTGCCGCATGATAACTGCTCGGTGGTGGCGCCGAGTTAGTGCTCGGCGCTTCATGGTCGAGGGAAAGGGAGAGGAAGTGATGAAAAGGTTAGGGATGATGAGGTGGGTGATGAGTTGGTATATTGAGTGCCACGTAATTTGCCACCTATGCATTTTGGAGTCAGAGTTCCCCACTTAATAGTGAACATTAGGGTTCCATGCGTTTCAGGCAAAATTGTCTGATTTTTTTAAATTTTGAGGCAATTTTGAATCTATTTGAGTTACCGGTGGGAAAAAGTAACTTGTTTTCTACATAAATTTTATATAAGTAATATAGGAAAAAATTCATATTATAAATGTAATTTTTGTTTGGATTGATAGATGTAAAAGTGAGTGTTGTTTTCAAAATGTTTCAATAAATTTCAGTTTAGTTTCTTATTGAAAACTTTTGAAATATTTAGAATGGTCCTTGGTCAAAATAGATTTTGACCAACTCCCTCTTTTTCTTCCTCTCGATGAGGCACTGAGATACGACATCACAATGACTCGCCTCTCTCATCTCCAACTCCAGATCTCTCACAAGCTCTAATTAAGATTTTCTTTCTCCACCGCATGATTTGTTCTCACCTTTTTGGTCTTCTAAGCTTCCACGGTGAGGGTGAAGAGAGGTCACTGGCGGCGACGCTGGTGAGAGAGGAAGCCAACAACGAGCATAAGAAGGGCAAAGGTGGAAGAAGCTTGGAAATCATGCACGATGAAAGAAAAGAGAAGGTGTATAGTATGCAACACTTGCAACATTTGGCCACCGCCCCAAAACCAAGCTTCTAACTAACCGGAGGTTTTTTTGAAGAAGCTCAGCGAGAAAAAAAAAATTATCTACATACCTTCCACAACTAGGAAGAAGTCAACGCTTAAAAGCTATTGGGATTTTGCCTTCCATTACCCATTTGAGCATCTAAGCGCCTTCTCCAAACAGGCTTATCCTCTAAAGAGCTTCCAGACACCTAATACTCTTAGTAGAAATTTTCTCATATTTTTACCCTTTAACCCTTCTTTTTACCGGGCGATTAGGTGTAAGTAAATTAAAATTAAAAGCATACCAGTCAGGAGAGAGAAAGGCATGTGGGTTGCCCGTGCTATTATGCCTCTGTTTAAGCCATTGACGGCTATGACATGCACCAGCCACACATGCCAAATTAACTTACACATTCCCGGAGAAAAATAGCAAGAATTAGTCTCATGTCCTCAACAATAACTGAAATAATTTAAAATCATTGAGATTCTCTAGAGTCCTATGCCCTTTAATTATAAACAAACTTGGTGTACGTTTATTAAAATGCACTTATTAACTCAAAAAATTTATTCATTTATGCAACGTACCTGCCTGCAGTACATTGATATATATATATATATATATATTAAAAAAGAAGGGTTGTTCATGGTATTACTGTATGAGAAAGTAGAAAGATGTCGGCCGGGCTCTAATAAATTGACGGCTGGTGATTAAATTCTTGGGATACGGCACGTGCTCACCTTATCCTTATGGTTTAAAATGCGTATTCATATATTTAGAGGCAATGGATGAATAAAGCAAGCCCACATGAACATGTTTAAGATTCCAATTATGGACTATGGATTTGGCTCTAATTAACCACGCCAGCTTGAGATGATGATAATGAAGTCGGTGTTTCGGCTGGTGGGCATCATTATTTGGATGGAAAAATTAAGTAGCTGTTGTGATTAATCATAGCTCATCGATGCCAATATGAGTTGATTTTTTGATACTGAAAAAGTTTAGATGGGTAGACACCAATAACTCGTCAGGGTTAAGGTATGTCTCTAAACTTAAAAAACGCTTATAGAAACATTTACATATCGTTCACTAACAACCTCACGTCAACTTGCTGGTATTGAACCTTCCTTCTTTTTAAGGGTGAAAACTGACGTATTAATCAACTGTATCACTTATCATTAGCTAATATGAGTTGATAAAAGCGGGGGCAAGTGAAGAAATATACATGTGTGGCCCAAATAATTTCCATACACTTCACGTGATGATATAATGGCCGGGACATGATGATATATTGAAGGAAAGCGATAAATTAAGGCCATGTTAAACATAATTGATGAAGTGTACGTAGGTGGGAATGTATGTACGTAGAAAATAAAAGAGTGTGTGTACATATGTACGTATAAAGGGTTAAATACATGGTTATGTGTATGCGCATAATAGATCTATATGTATATATATATACACATATATATGTATATCTAGTAAGGTCATTATTTCAATTAGAAAGCATGTGGAAAGGAAAATTGGTCAGTGAGATAAGCAGAGTTGTTGATTAACTTTTACTTATGTCATTTTAAATGTATATAAGGACATTTTAGGAAAATGAGTAAAATTAACTAATTTAACTCATCTCCTTAATTTTTCTAAAATCGGTTAAATATATCTTATAATTAGAACCGGAGGGAGAATTTACACACGATCGAGCATTCTCTACATTCATAAACAAACAAATAATATATGTATTTTTTTTTCCCATCTAATTTAATTAATGACAAAAGGGACATTTAGCTGTTGAGTTTATTACAGCGGCTTTATTAGAGGAGATAATCATCACCGCCAATTCTTGATGACCACCCATATATTATATTATCGCACCCAATCAGCTATATATGTCAAAACAAATTAAATTAAAAGCGTGAGTTATGCAATCATGAATAATCTTATTAGAAGTCTCTGGTTTTATAATATATGTCGCCAATCAGTCTTTATCGTGCTGTTATCCTCGTCATTTGCAAAGAAAAAACTAAGGATATAGAAAGGCTAAAGCCTTCGCACAGTTGTTCAAAGTTTGTTGTGATGGATGGATTTAGATGGCGACAATTTTGTTTATTTTATCTGTACCTCACACACACACACACACACACACATATATTTAATGCACTTTTCATATGCCAAGGTTTTGCTCCACAACTACACTTCAATGGTTTTCGGCTTTTTCCTGCAATCAGCGATCACATTAACATTACTTAATTGATATATATATATATATATATATATATATATATATATATATATATATATATATATTACTCGTTACTGATCATAAGGTTCATAGATTAATCGAGCATTACGGCTACTTTTAACCTCAAACACTGAAAGTCTTCCTTTCTTATCGCATGGTTGTCAATTATATATCCATCCATATCCATTTCCTATTATTAAATTTAGTAACTTTTGTACTGTGTTATTACCTTAATTATTGAATCATTGAACGAGTTGAATATCAATATTGACACCGCACTCACGGAATTAAATCATAAAGAAAATCTCAATATGAGCTTTATTTTATTTCGTAAAAATTAAGAATTTCTTGTTTGGGGCCAAGTTGCGACATGTTAATGTGGGACGGTTGGAAGCAAAAAGGGAGGGATAGGAGTGGTTGATTAAAAGGGAAGAAAATTTTCTAATGGAATGATGAGAAATTGAATCCAAGAGGCCAGAATTTTGACAAAACCAGGCCCCTCCCTTCATCAATCTATTTGTCTATGTGGAAATCATTGTTCACGAGAACTAAACCCAGTCTCGTCACAATCTCTTCCTCGTATGTTCATCATAATTTCTTAACACCTTTAATTTCTTATCTCCATTATTCTTAATTTTACGCTACTCTTTTAAACTTTAAACCAGTAGTTATTCCCGTGACAGCGTTTAATTTCATCACTTAATTTGTTTCTGTTACATTAAAACAACACAGCAATTTAATCAAACGCTCACGCCCACACATATATGTATAGATGATGCATTAATTGTCTGGTATCTATATATCTAGATAAAATATTCAGCATATATGCTTTGCCACCATATATAATCTTTGAACAATCCATCTTAAAGTATGAAATTGTGGTGGGTGAGCTCATCATCATCAAGTGCGCCCGACACAATAGTTTGGCAGTGAATTTAATATTTGTTATCAGAAGAATGACTGAGTCATATTACAACAACAACAAAGTCTTACGTCATTAAGTGAGATCGACTAAATTGATAACATGACATTATTATTGTGCTCTATTAACAATCAAGTATTTTAGATAAATTGTTAGTCAAGACGTACTGCCCAAAAACTTTATTTGAGTATTCTCTTTAGTTTTCCTTTATTTTTAAGGATCTTCATATATACAATCACTCCGCTTGATCAAACATTCTCACTGGCATATCTAATGACCTTTTTTGAACGTGTTTGATTAATGTCAAATGATTTTCTATTATTCTTTTTCATATAGAAGCTGACTCTTCTACGTATATCTTTGTTACGAATCTTATCTAATGGAAAATATATATCTAGATATTGAGAAGGATTAAAAAGGAGGAATAATGGACAACAAAAGGCTAGGAGGAAACAATGATGAAATGACGTAGGGTTTGGTCGAAATTATTTGCAGAATAGATATGCTGGTGATGGAGCATAATTGATGGGACCTATAAATATGGTTGAGTGATTGCGTCAATGAGAAAGAATAGGGCCTACCACCACCATGGGAAGGGAAGAAGGAAGCATACTAGTGGAAGTTGAGGAAAAAGAGACAGAAGAGAGATGGAAATTATGGATCACAGCTTCTGCTAATAATAATAATACGAATACTGCTCATAGCCCACTCATAATCACGAGCCATCCTTCGATAAGCGTCGGAGCATATTCCTCTAACACAATTTCATACTCCCTCTGGTCCTTATTATAAGGCACCAACTAGCAAGTTTATTTGGTTCTTTTTATAAGACACTTGCTTATTCCCAATAAGTATTAATTATCTTTTTCCATGTATGCCCCTAGTTAATAAAGATAGTAGGTGAGAGTAATAGTTAATAGAATATTGGAATATAGTGTAATTAGTAGGGGTAATATTATAAATCACTTAAATTCTATGACAACTTTATTGACTTTAACTGTTGTTTTTATTGATATGTGAGAATTGTTAATTGATACTTATAATAGAGTATTTCTCAAAGGATACTCTTTAATCATTATTGCCGGCGATCATATATATCATCATCATCATAAGCAAATCTTCCCATTTTCATTTCCATTCAACCAGCATCCAATGTCTGTCTCCCAACCTCTTCTATAAATCACAAATATACTCCACACATTTATTACTCACTTCTTTTAACTACTAATACCTTTTCTGATCTTTTATAGTGAATCAGTAATTCATCACAGTCACAGCCGACGTAGCTTCCACATTCAGTCACCTTTTTTTCCTCTACTTCCTTTATTTTTACTTTCAATTATCTTTCTCCATAGAGCTAGGCAAAGTCACCATCACAATGAAGAGATCATCTCTAATTATATAATGCTTACCAAAAGTATATTGCTGTCTGATCTCTTACGAGGAATTTATTATTAATACTAGTATTACGAGAGTGCTTATTTTTCTTCGTCCTCGATTAATGCGAAATTAGATTTCCGCGCGTAAATCTTTCAACTTGAAGATCTAGTTTGTCTTCAGGACCATTCTTCTATCTGCTGTCTTTCGAGTTGGTAATGGCCGGCCACGTTATTCATTTTATCTTATATTTTTCTTCATACTACCTCTAGTCCTAAAAATAAAAAAATAAAAAATAATTTAATTAGTTTCGATTAGGCTTTATTTTTAAAATCGAAGATAATATCTCAAATGATGAGCATTGCGTTCTTCAAGTATTAAAGCGATTAGCTCAAAAGAATATGGATTATGCTTTGGAATAACCACCTAACTAGAGAGAAGTTGATTATAAGTCATTGATCACAACTTTAGATGCACAGCACAGCAGTTTGTTAGTAGTTGCCACCATCAATGCTGATCAGAAGTAACGACAAATATGTTTTTTGAAGTTCATTTAAAGCCAATCTTTTGTAGGTTTTTCATGAAAATAAACTTGGTTGTTTGACAAACAGAGCGCAGCAAGAAAAGATTAAGCTTCATCCTCCTAGTTGTTGCCCCTTTTTTTCCCTTCCTAAACACAGTACACAGTTGTTCTTTAAATACAATCGTGTTTGAAATAGTGTTGAACACATCGAACACCTTTCCTAATAGAAATTTGAACCTTAGTTCATCATGTTATGACACAATAGCACTTTCTACAAGATTCAACACACGTTGAAAGTCTTTTTTTTTTTTTCTTTTTGCCCACTCGATTCATTTGAACCGTAGCCCTTTCTACAAAATTCAACACACGTTGAAAGCCTTTTTTTTTTTGGTCCACTTGGTTTATCAAAACCTTCAGTTTCAACTAATCCAAATTCACTTTGCCTAGGGTCGTGGGAGAAGAGCTCTCAACACCATTTTCTACATTTTTACACCTCAAACTCATGACATGGTTTAGAGAGAGTAAACCCCTTACCATTTACTCCTAATCGTAATAACACGTTGAGAGTCGTTGAAGTTAGATATACACAGATACATAATGTGAAGACTCCCTGTTGGGACCCAACATTTTTGTTGTCAAGGTCACTTAATGGGCCTAACTAGGACATAGAAGCAGCCTTATTGAAGAGCCCACTTTTCTAGCCGAAGTAAGCCCAACTTTTCAGTATCCTTCTTTTTCAATGTGGTACTGGGCTGGGATGAGGAACCCAGTTGATTGAGTCTGAGTGTGCGCTTTCTTGAAGACTCCTTACTTTTAAATTAAAAATACAAAAAAGGACTCCCATCAATTTTGAAGCCTCCAACATATCGAAACCTTGGTGCTTTAGAAAATGAAAAGCTAAAAACAAGAAGCAAGTCTTATTAGCAAGATCGACACACCCACGATATCGATGAGAGCCTTTCATTAATATCAGATCAACAAAATGACTTTAGATTAATGATTATTTGTTTCAACTCTTCAATGCACGTTATCCGTTTTTATATTAATCCAACAATATTCGGTGTTCTCGAATACAAGAGTAGTAGGACAAAACCACACTCAACTAGTGGACTCCTAATGCACTGTTTGAATCGAAGAAAACGTTAGTAATATATAATAATTGGAATGAAAATGATGAAATGGAATAGAAAATATTTTGCCTCCATACGTTTAGTTAGCACTAAAAAAAAAGGGTCAGTCAAAAAATTTTTGTTTGATCAAAGAGAATGAAGTAAAATATCATTTTATCTTTATAAAATAAAATACTATTTAAAATTTATACTCTCTCTCTAGAGTGTACATTGAAGTGCACTCCATGCATTCAAATTGAGTATGCATGGAGTGCACTCAAGTACACACTCAAATTTGAGTGTGCGCTCTCATATTTACTCATCTTTTTCGGTCGCCTTCACCCTTATGGAAATCACCTAAATCAAATCTAATAAAAATTGGTCTTTTCCTTTCATTCTCTCAACATGATTGAAAAAAAATCTCATCCTCTCATCCTCTTTGATTTGGAAGAATTTTTGACAGGCGTCTCTTCTCCTCACATCTCCACCGATAGATTCATTTACGTCTAAATTTTTTTTTCCTTCTTCACCATCATTTTCTCTCTCTGCCATTATCATTGTTGCTTTATTTGAAACTTTTCATAGACAAGTGGGACATGTACATGGCCATGACATTATAGACCTTGCTGTATAGACGGAAACCTCAACACTAAAAAGGGTAAGTTGATCTTCTTCATGCGCCGAAAAATAGGTTCCCACCAAAATAAGTGAAAACCGATTTTCCCATATTTAAGGAAAAATTGCTCGCTGCTAGAGAACATTTTTCTGTAAAAATATAAACCAAACAATCATGTCCAACGAAAAATCAGCATTTTCTGTTTCTTTCCTCCATTTTTCCTTGAACCAGCCTTAGTTTTACTTGTCAAGGTTGGTTTTATTTATTACCTCAATTCTATTGGGGTCATCAACCTACTTCACCTCCTTATTCCCAATTTCCCATTGAAAATCACAGGACCCCCTCCCAACCAGAGCAGCTAACTCATGAAACAACTTGGATTCGTAGTTTTAATTATTCTTCCATCATCAAGTACACTATTTTTTTTGCTCAGAAATCAAGTACACAATATTGATACTAGTTTTCATAATATTCTCTGCCCTGCATGTTAAAAAACCGAGAGAGATCTCCTTCCATAGGTGGAACCAAAAAATTAGGTCGAAGTTGTATTATTATATTGGTTACATAAAGTTATGTTATATCTTGTTTAAATTAGTAGTGAAAGCTGTTTTTCTAATGTAATTTATATAAATGTCTGAAAAAAAATTTAAATTTACATAAAGTTATTTTTTAAACTCCAACTCAAACCCACCTTCTATCATATAAAATTTAATTAGTCATGAAAATTATAGTGTAAAACTACAAAACAGAGTCACGGACGACTATTGGCATTGGCGTCACCATGCGGATCACGGATAGATAGATAGATAGATAGATATATATATATATATATATATATATATATATATATATAAGATGTGTGTACATAAGTGGTTTGGACCTTCGGCTCTTCTCGTCCATTTGCTGCGATCAATCCAACGCCGACTTATGCCGACCGCAGTCTCCCCACTGCCATCTCGCGTCGTGGCAGTGATAGGCGCTGGCGCCAGCGGACTTGTTGCCGCTCGTGAACTCCGGGGAGAAGGCCATCGAGTTGTCGTTTTCGAGCGAGGTGACCAGGTCGGGGGCACATGGATTTACAACCCGAAGGTAGAGTCCGACCCGCTTGGTACGAATCCGGATCGAACCGTGGTCCATTCTAGCCTCTACCAATCGCTCCGGACCAATCTCCCGATGGAAGTCATGGGATTTCGAGATTACCCTTTTGTAAAGCGAGAAGGCGACGGCAGAGATGGGAGAAGATTCCCGGGTCACAAAGAGGTGTTGATGTATTTGCAAGACTTCGCAACTGAGTTTGGGATCAATGAATTGGTGCGGTTCGAGACTGAGGTTGTATCTGCGAAGTTTGAAGATGGTGGGAAATGGAAGGTAACATCAAAAGGCAGAAGTGGGGATGGTGTGGATGAAATTTACGATGCTTTGGTCGTTTGCAATGGGCATTTTACTCAGCCTCGCATAGCTGATATTCCCGGTAACTTTTCCTTTCTTATTTGATTAACTTCACACATAAAACTCAACGTCCGATTCATGCTTTTTTTAAATATTGATGGCTTCCTCGTGGCAATTGTGTTGCTTCTAGGCATAAAAGTATGGCCGGGGAAGCAGATGCATAGCCATAACTATCGTACACCTGACCCCTTTCAAGATCAAGTATGTATCAGGTTCCTTTATTTTTCTACTCCATAAGTTGTTGAGTATCTGCTATTGCAGTTTTTTGTCATCTTTCACCTATCATGGCTTTTGGCCTTATTATCGTTTTTGGCAAGCTAATCGTGCCCATAGAGTTGAATACAAGCACCACAAACTTATGGTTGTAATTTGGTTTATGGACATCCCCTGTTACTCTCAATTTGGAAATCCACCGAAGAATAACTGGAAATGTGCCCCATAGTGAGTACGGAGCTGTAAGTAGAGATGTATTCAGTATTGCTATAGCCCTTTGTTATAAATAAAAAGACTAAAAAACCTATATCGCCCTGGGATTTTGGCGACAGCTCCACTCTTGCCAATTTGTAGTTTAGTAGGGGAAAAATTCTTTTATAAGAGGTGAATGGTCAGCTGTCCATTATTTAACTTTCATTTAATAATGAAAATATGTTATGATAATTTGATGGTCTACTTTAGAAAAAGCAGTATGGCTTAAGTGTCCCAAATCCCAATGGATTGCCAATGTAAGAGTTTATAAAATTCTACTTTGGAGTTGGAGAATTGTATGTAATTTATCTCAAATATAATAGCATGAGAGATGTAAAAGAAAAAAAAACTTACGCTTCCACTTGGACGGAGCTTAAATATTCCAAAGAAAAGAATGTTGGAATCGCGATTTTGCTGTTCGCTTGATTTGGTAATTTCTGATCTAGTTTTCCCATTACTCTTTGGATAGGTTGTGGTTATGATAGGTTATGGCTCTAGTGGTGTCGACATCTCAATAGAAATTTCTGGAGTTGCTAAAGAAGTCCATGTTGCTGCTAGGTCTGTTGCAGATGATAAACTTGGAAACATGCCTGGGTTTAAGAACGTTTGGCTTCATTCTATGGTAAAACTCGTTGCCTATGGTGAGAATTGGATGGCTATCAGGAGGATCTGTCAATTTATTTGGTGAATGCTTCTTAGAATGTCTGATCCAAATGTGTTGAACAATGCAGATTGATAGCGTCCACGAAGATGGAAGAGTGGTTTTTAATGATGGAAATGCAGTTTATGCGGATGTCATTCTACACTGTACTGGGTATTTTCTGATGATTTTCTATTAGTTCTATCATGTTCTATTGAAGAGACTGATTAAGCTGGATATCGTTCAATTAAAACACAAAAGTTCTATTGGCCGTTTGTTCC
This sequence comes from Acacia confusa, assembly GCA_037074495.1. Classification (NCBI taxonomy): domain Eukaryota; kingdom Viridiplantae; phylum Streptophyta; class Magnoliopsida; order Fabales; family Fabaceae; genus Acacia; species Acacia confusa. The sequence goes on along the minus strand of CM073512.1, from coordinate 32,003,221 downwards.
TCATACAGGTACAAGTATGATTTCCCTTTCCTTGAAACCAATGGTGCAGTGACAGTTGATGATCAGTGCGTGGAACCACTCTACAAACATGTTTTCCCTCCAGCATTGGCCCCATGGCTTTCATTTGTGGGAATACCAGTGAAGGTCTGCTTCCATCTTTCTTTCTTTTTTAATGAAACCAAAATGTCATGTCTTAAGGAGTCCATGAATTTGGTGGCAGGTTGTCCCCTTGATAATGTGCGAACTGCAGAGCAAGTGGATAGCTGGAATATTGTCAAATCGCATTGCACTGCCTTCTAAAGAGGAAATGATGGAAGATGTGAAGGCTTTATACTCCTCACTGGAAACCTCAGGCACACCGAAGCGTTATGCTCACTACCTAGCCAAGGGTCAGGTATGTATCTCCAGCTAATTTCAATTTGCTCAGACTTATGATAATGTTCTAAAATTCCAAATATGTTGTGATTGGTTGGTGGGTTCGGATGTGAAACAGCAATGGGACTACAATAACTGGGTTGCAGCTCAGTGTGGGGTTCCTCCAGTGGAAGAATGGAGACAGAAGATGTACATGGCCGCATCCAAGAGCAGGGCCCTTCAACCTTCGACTTACCGCGACCACTGGGAGGATGATGACTTGGTTTTGGAGGCTCAACAGGATTTTGGTCGGTATCTCTAGTTCATAATGATCGTGCCTGATAAAGCAGTAATGACTAAACATGAATTGGGGATCAAATAATGGGACCATGAACATGATATATTTATAATTGAATTCCTGAGTTAAGATTTGTTAATAAAATTGATGTATAAAAAAATTAATCTTTTGAATTTTAGATTGAAATTATTCGTCGATCTTTGGTAACTAAAAGGCAACTTCTTGAACTAAAAATAAACTCTTGTCAAATCTATAATTACAAGTAGAAAGTTCACTGTTTGTCCATTAAAAAACATCATAAGGCGAAGTGTTGGACGCCATTAATGTCGAAGCCTCACACTTGGTGAGCACTGATGGATGCTCTGCTATGTTGCTTTGCAGAAGCGGCATAGGATCGTCTGCCTCTCCTGTTTTGATCCGATAGTTTTTATTTTAAAACAATCCAGACACATGATAGAAAAATACTCATTTAATTCTTATTGGAAATGTTATATAGATGTAGTCTAATATCTTGTTAAAAACAAAAAATTTGTTTATATTAATATATTTCGCTTAATAAGTTAAATAAACTGATTTGATGCCGTATGTCTTAACAATAATAACAAGCATTATCTTACTAGATGAAGTTAACTACATGAATAGCACAATATCATTGTGCTCTATAAACAACATCTCTATAAATAACTTTAGGAAAAACATCTTCTCATGTTGTAGGAAAATCATTTTCTTATATCACACAGACATGAAATGTTTGGATTTACATATACATATATTAATTAATATATGTATATGTAGACCCCACCATTTCATATGTGTGTGTATGAAACTTTTTTTTTTCCATATAACATAAGAAAACCAAAGCTCATAACTTTATTGAGTGTTCTCTTTAGTTTTTCTCTACCCTTTTTTAGAGAATCTAATACTGCTCAATCTATCCTACTCACTAGTATATTTAATGGCTTTATTTGAATAACCTCAAACAATTTTCTACCATTTTTTCTTTAATAGATGTCATTCTAGCTTTTTCGCATATATATCAATTATGAATCTCATCATTTCTTGTATAACTACATATCTATTTCAAAATTATCTTCTCAGGACTTCCCCTGCTTTATAGCCATCTTGTCCATAACATTCACTGCAGATTAGAAGTTTTTATTATGCATGCCCCATCACATCCTTAATTGGTACCTTAATCAATTGTAAGAAGTTAAAAAAATTTAGTAGTTTTTGTTTTTAGTGATAACCTGATATCATGGGATGACATAGCTGCCAAGGAACTGAATTCAGATTAGAGCCAAATTTCTTCTCCTATAATTTATGTGCTTCTTAAGCTGTGATCCATATCTAACATTCGAATCAGCTAACCCCATTAAAGTCTCAGATTAACTTTGAGAAAGAACTACTATCAATTACAGGATGAGAGTAAACTGAAGTTACAATCTAACATTTTGGTTTTCCAAAAACCAAAAAATTAGTAGATGACCCTCCACATCTCTTTAGTTACTTACAATACTCCTTAAACGAGCAGTGACAAATGTCAAAAATGAGGACGCAAAACCATAAAATTGGGTTGAATTCGCTGTAAGCAAAATGAAACACCGGAGTTTGGAGGTCAGAGTGCTGGAAAGATGAAATCTCAAATAGCCCCCAGAGCTCTTATAATTATTTCTTTATTGCTTAGTTGTATTGACAAGTTTTCAAAAAATAAATGCATAATAATTGTTCATCACTTAAGTAGCCCCCAAAGCAGCTCTCCTCCTACTCGGTTATTTTGCAAATTGATAAATATTTGAAGAAAGTTTTTCTTGAAACTGTAAATTATGAATATTTTGGGAAGGAGGATTTAAGAAATAATCAAGGAGGGATAGGAACGAATGAACTTATAATTTTTTTGAATTTTTATAATTTCTCCACTACATGTCAATTGTCGTCTACTAAGATTGGGATGCCTATCAAACTTTTAAAACCAAATTGTTAAAATTGAAATTACCGGGAGAACATAACACATACAAATAGGTAAGCCTATCAAACTCACAAGTCAAGCCTATTTCTCCGAGGCCAAGTCAGGTTGAAATTAGATTAGACCATTAGCTTATTATAGGTGGTCTCACCTATTTTCGTCCCCTTACACGGATCTTTTTGTCAATGATATCTCTTTTTTTCTTTCCTTTTCTAAATTATTTTTTAGTCCAGTTCTAAGTATAAAATAAAATTTATAGTGCAATTTACGTCACAAACTTTATCTTATATTTAGGATCGGAGTTAATATTAACCTAGCTAATCACCATAGAGGAGGGAGATTCACGGAAACATGTTAACGTCATGCTCAAATCTAAGCCCTCATCCAACAATGATTGATGGTGTTGTTCTTGAGACAATTAGTTGTTGGCAATACTCTCTTTGGTCTTAAATATAAGACATAGTTGATTTTTTTTTAAAGTGATTGAGTAAACTAAATAAATTATTTAATCATATCATATGTTATGTATCTTTATATTATATACCAATTTATTAGTCAAACTAAAGAAAAAAAATATAAATACTTAAATTAATTTAATTAGTTTCTTTAATCATTTTTAAAAAAATTAACTTTATTTTATATTTAGGACAGAAAAAAGTATCATTTTTTGCATTTTTTTTATTGCACATAGGTACCCTATTATTGGAAATCATTATATTTGAGGTACATCAGACAATTTAAGATATTTGAATTAAATCATTTTTATTAACAAAAACTTCCATAATAAAAACCATCATATTAGAAAATAAATGTATGATTTTTAAAATATAAAATCTTGTTTTATCATTTCATTTTGTATGATAACCATATTAACTTCAATTAACTAATTGATAGATCAAATTTTATATCATATGAAATTTAGTTAGTCAAGAAAAGCATCATATAAAACTTATATTGTTGTTATTTAGTCAAAATTACCTTTTTAAAAATAACATCCAAACCCAAAATCCTATTTCCTAAATTTATTCTGTTCAAAATCTCTTTTTAGCCCAACTTATCCAAACACACACTTAATAATTTAAATGTGTACTTAAAAATTAGCGCATCCTTTTGGATAAAAAAATAAAAAATTAGCGTATCCTTCCCGCGCGAATTCGGTATATATGGTATGGTTTGAGACAAGTATGAGAGGGTCTCGATCCACATACCCAACACTCACAAGTGCACTGGATCTTTCACTCTTCTCTTTCAATTCGCTGCAACACCAACCTATGTCGACCACAGTCGCCCCACTATCATCTCGCCACGTGGCAGTGATGGGAATCACGATTTTGCTGTTAACTTGATTTGGTAATTTCTGATCTAGTTTTCCCATTACTCTTTGGCTAGGTTGTGGTTGTGATAGGTAATGCCTCTAGTGGTGTTGACATCTCAATATAAGTTTCTGGAATTGCTAAAGAAGTCCATGTTGCTTCTAGGTCTGTTGAAGACGATAAACTTGGAATGATATACCTGGGTTTGAGAACATGTGGCTTCATTCTATGGTAAAACTCGTCATCTATGGTGAGAATTGGATATCGATCACAAGGACCAATCAATTTATATTTTATTTAGTGAATGCTGCTTAGAATGGTTGATCAAAATGTGTTGAACAATACAGATTGAAGGCATCCATGAAGATGAAAATGCAATTTATGCGGATGTCATTCTACACTGTACTGGGTATTTTTTAACGATTTCCCGTTAGTTCTATCAAGTTCTGCTGAAGAACTACTTATGCTGCATAGCGTTCAATCAAAGCACAAAAGTTTGGTTGACTGTTTGTTCCTTATACAGATAAAAATATGATTTCCCATTCCTTGAAACCAATTGAGCAGTGAGATTTGATGATTACTGTGTGGAACCGCTCTACAAACATGTTTTCACTCCAGCATTGGCCCCATGGCTTTCATTCATGGGAATACCTTAGAGGGTCTGCCTCCATCTTTCTTTTTTTAATGAAACCAAAATGTCATGTCTTAATAAGTCCATAAATTTGGTGGCAGGTTGTCCCCTTCATAATGTAGAACTGCAAAGCAAGTGGATAACTAAAAGTGTTGTCAAACAGCATTGCGCTGCCTCCTAAAGAGGAAATGATGGAAGATGTGAAAGCTTTATACTCTTCTCTTGAAACCTATGGCACGCCGAAGCGTTATGTTCACTACCTAGGCAAGAATCAGGCATGTATCTAGCTATTTCAATGAGCTCAGACATCTGAGAATGTTTTAAAATTCCTAATATGTTGTTTGGTTGGTTGGTCCTGATGTGAAACTACAATGGGACTACAATAACTGTGGGGTTGCTCCGGTGGAAGAATGGAGACAGAATATGGCTATAGCTGCAGCCAAGAGCAGGGCCCTCCATTCTGTGGCTTACCGCGACCACTGGGAAGATGATGACTTGATTGTGCAGGCTCAGCAGGATTTTAGTCGGTATCTCTAATATAACAATAATGACTAAACATGAATTGGGAATAAAATAATGGTCATTAGCTGAATTCAAAAGGAAGGAGAGTTGAGGGGGCAATACAGAGCATAAGCAGGCAGAGCCGCAGAGATCCTCCCAATCTTTTCTTCATTCCATGTTTGATTTGGTTTTTTGGGCCAAGAAATACCAACTATTAAATTGGACTATCCCCCATTTATGTGTGGTCTTTTGGGCTCCATTTTCAATATCTGATTTAATGTTAAAATGTTAGGTTCGGCCAACAGAAAAGAAACAAAGTGGTGGCACCACAGACTCATTTATAGTTTCCCTTCGAAGAAAAGCAAAATATGTTTCGTTTGAAGAATCAACCGTGAGGACGATAAATTTCCACAGCATATTTGTTAAATTTATTCGTTGGAAATTACATATGTTAATAAGAAAAATAGTTCTGGATTTTCTTTTTATGTAATTTGATGAGGGGTAAAAGGCTTGAATTATTTTGAGAGGGTGTGGTGTACTATATACTACAATGTTAACATTATTCAGAAATACCTTATATATGTAGTTTTCTTAAACGGTGTTGAGCATGGTGAAAAATAAATTATTCAGAAGAAAAGTAAATCACATTATTGCACTTCTGAATATATTATTAACTTCGATTCTTACAATTTCACCTTGATAACCTCCCCGTATGTATGACAAAACAAATCTAAACTATAAAGCATTGACCACTGTTCTTGAATTGTCATGTCCGTCGCTATGCCATGTGCTTCTCTGCATAATTTATGAATGATGAAGCTAGCTAGCAAGAGTAGTGGTTCGCAGAATTTGAGAGAGTTTCCATTTCTTAAATCGTTGCTGGGAATCATCACATGAACTACATGTGGAAATATGTGATTTTAAATAATAGTGCATCAAATAATCGGGCTATAATCTAGTTGGTTATTACATATTAAGGTTGATCATCAAAGCAATGATTAATTAATTTAATCACCCACCTCCATTGATGTCTATAGTTATCCGTAGACACTAATTAAGCACCCACGTGAAAACAACAAACCAGAGGGAGGAAAAGAAATAAGGATTGATAACTAGGAACTCCCTCTTATCTATAATATAAGTTATTTCAACTAATTTATCAGAATAAAAAAAATGATAGTTAACTCATTATATTTATCTTAAATTAGAATAAATTTTCAACTTTACCTATATTAAATGAGGTAGTGAAGGAGAGAATAAAATACAAGAAGTTATATTTAATTAAACATTAATTAGATGAGCAAATACAACAAATATACATTAATTGCTCTTCAAATGATTTATATCATGGAGCAAATCAATCTTCTCGAAGCATCAAGTATTATGGACATGGGAGCTAGTTTGAAACAGAAGAAAACAAATTAAAGTAAACATAAATCTGATTTGAAATGCCTTCTATTATGTGGGAGGAAGGGTTATTATATTGTTATTACATATAAATCACACTGGCATTAGATTACAAATATTCAAGCCAGCTTGTTTTTCTTCTTATCCATGTATAGCTACGTACGTACGAGACCCGAGACTGAGTCTCAAAATCACGAACAGGACAAAGAGGGTAATGGTCCCAGTTTTTGTAAGATAATCCCATCGTCCATCTCTTTCATCCTCAGTTGTCTATGAAAATAATAAGATAATCGAGACATGTGAGGAAGCCAAGGGTAATAAAAACGGAGCCCATCAGCCCATGTATGGTTAATTTCCATAGCAATAATTCAGAACAAGAACCCAGAGACAACGTTCGACTTGATTAATTTAGATGATTAGTGGAATCATGAACCTATAATTGTTTCCATTAATAAAGTTTTTGTGGGGCTGCATATCATCAATAATAGAAAGGTCGTATAAATCCTATATATATTACCGACAGGCGACAGCCCAAATTAATAAAGTAAGAATATAATAAAACTCATCTTTATTTATGGAAATTTAGCTTTCCTAAGAATGCAATAACTGGTTTATGTATGGAAAGGAGTTTTTATGTATAATAGCAGTTGTAGGACCGGGTTGAATGGGGCTTTCATGAATCTGGGGAACAAAGACAAACAACCAGTGGTGTAACATGTTCATGAATATAATAGAAACAATGATCTATTTGGCAGCATATGAGGGAGTGAAGTGAAAAATTGCATTCAAGAAGGGTATAGATATTTGGGCACAAAGAAACAAGAGAATATGAAACAAATGCTTCCACAAAAAGAGAAGTGTACATAATAGAGGGACCCCAACCCCATACTTAGCTTGCTAGTTTTAATTTCTTGTGTATGTGTGTGTGTGCGTGAAAGGTGACACTCTTCCTGGACCACGTCACTGACTATATATATAAAATTCAAAACTAGTGCTCCAAAAAAAAAAAAAAAAAACCCTTCACGACATTAGAGTGATCACACTGTCTTGATAGCTAACCACACAAGTTGATATATTTTAAAGATATAATTCTTTTATGGGATAATCAATGCCTATTTCTCACTCCATCATTTCTCAATATTAATTCATTCTAGCACCATCCCTCCTCAAATTCACAATCATATAGTTGTTATACATCTTTCTTCAATTCATGGTCGCTGATTTCGAGAATATAAAAGCATTTTGTGATATTTACGTCTAAGCATGCATGCACAAGTTGCAATATATTAGTGTTTTAAATTTCTTTCGGTTACCACCAATATATTGTTGTTTAATTAGGTGCGGCTAAGTAAAGTAGTATTACCTCTACTTTTTAATATAAGAGTTAGATAACTAATTTGTATAAAAAAAGAAGTTAGTTATATAAATTATTTATAATAAATATGAGTTGATTTTCATAAAATATCATCTTTCATCATAAGTATTCTGTGATAAGCCCCTTAATGTGTGTAATCAAAAAATATACTTTAAGAAAAAAATTATAAATTAAAAAGATAGAATGAATTAAAGTTTTATATTTAAAATCAAATCGAATCTCTAACTATCATTAATGGGACAAATAGAGAATATTTTTTTTTTGGGGGGGGGGTAGTTAACATTTCATGAGGTAGTTGCAGCATGGATTTTGACAATGGGGTGGGATCAAAATGTCACATCGTAACGTATAATTCTGAGAATATACGCAGTCATTGGATCAATGATACCAACAGGGCACTCTCTATGTTAATGATCTAATAATATGAAAAACCAAAGAATTGTACGTGCCTATGGTTAACATCCTTAATTTTTGTCGTCCTGTGGAAATTTAAATTGCGCTCAGTCTTTTTAATTATTCTAGTATATATAGATGGATCAGCAAGCAGTGATTTTCATTGATTAATGGAAGGTTGATAAGTATATTGTTGGGAATCAGGTGAAATTTTGAAATATTATTGTTACATCGAATCTAATACTAGCAGTATAGTCATGTACTGTTAGGTGGCAATTCCTACTCCTTCAACCAAACTTGGCAATGCATCGATCGATTGGAATAGAAGAATTATGTTTCAAATGAAGTCGTCCGATTTTTGTTTGGTATCGCCTCGATTTCTAGATATGCGGCTATAAATTAAGTGCCATTATATTGTTTTCGTTATAAAAGTAAATTAAAAAAATCAGCTTGCGTCTTTGGAGTAATTGCTTTCATTATCATGAAAAAAAAAATGGTCCTCTAGTTCATCAAATTCAACTAATGTATGTTTGAATGTCGGGCACGCAAAGCGGATATTTTGAGTGGGAAAAAAAAAACAGTGGTCATATGTCCATGAATTTGTACATGTTATTGTATCCACAAAATTCAATAATAAATGGGTAATGAATTTAATTTTGATACCATACTTTTATTTAATTGTTTTTCTCTCTAAACTTTATGTTGTCCAAAAGTTGGTACCAATAGTTTTATAAAAAAACTTGGATTTGAACTTAATAATGTTTACTTCGCTAATGTGTCACTGGGCGTACTGCTGATTAAGACTGATATAGCTTACAATCAAAATCAAAATTCATTTAAAGTATGTGAACCAAAACCAAAACTTGATAAAATACATAGGGACTTATAGTGGATTTAACACTATATGAAAAACGGTAACTTAAATGCATGACAAAAGATAAAGATAATCGAAGGGGCAGACATATTAACGAAGGGGCCTGGATCCCTCAACATCAATATATGTTAGGCAAGTTAGGAACATGTGATTATACGGTTCCTAACTTGAGGAGGGGGAGCGTGGTGAATGATTAGTTGTAATATTTGATTGTAATTTAATTGTTGGTCAGTTAATTGGGTTCGGTAGTTATTAGTGTGTTGCTTATTACTATTTGGTCGATGTACGCCTTGGTTGTATCTATAACTACTGTAGTACTTGTATAATTCCAGTTTGGTAATAATGTGTATTATTCAGTAATGGGCTCCCTGCCTCCCTTGTTTAACATTAAGCTTAAATATCATTTCTTTATGAAATTATTGGAACTATCGCTATAGAGTCATAAAGTATAGGGGTGAATAAAAAAAAATCAAAACCAACACGCATTAGAATTAAAGTACTAGGACATAGAGTGAGTTTAATCATAATAAATCATATCATTCACGAGTAGCTAGTAATATGCATTTTGTGCGATGCACAGGAGCCGCCGATCTGATCATACGAAAGCAGTCACCACTGAGAGCTCCAGACAACAATGACAATGGCATATGGCTCCCCGGGGGAATATCAGTATTCTATCTTGTCTTTATTATAAGTACCAACTAAAAAGTGTATTTGGTCCTTTTTATGAGGCACTTACTTGTTTTAAAGGAGTACTAATTGTATTTTTTCATGTATGCCCCTAATTAATTAATAAGGATAGCGGGGGTAAATAATGATAATATAATATTAGAATTTAATACAATCAGTAGGGATAATATTAAAAATTACTTAAATTGTAAGATAATTTTATTTACTTTAATTATTTTTATTGATTTATGAGAATTGTTAGTTGGTGTTCTATAATAAGTACTAGGGAGAGTATATGTTACTATTAAAGAATGAAAAGGTCAATGCATTTTTATCACCTTTTATGGGGAAGCTACTTTTGGGTTCAAAAGTCAAATGGGAAAAATTATATATAGGCCAACAATGGCTTTTTGGCACATTTCCGGAGTGGCCAGTACAATTATATACATATAAAAAAAACCAAACATTATTATGGTGGAGTGTGAATGTGTGATGAGTAATATACAAATCAGAAGGCATAATTCCAAGAGTGCCTCATCAAGTCAACGTTTAGGTTTGAACAAATAAAAACGTACACGTTTTGAAAGAGGAAGTTGTAAGTATTGATTAATTCCTTTTAGGTTTTCGGCCAATCAAGCTTCAACTTCCTCGCAATGGCCCTTTGCCTTTTGCTTTTTGTGCCCACTCTCTAACCTTTTTGACTTTCTTATAAATATAAATCGTGGCACCCTTTCATTCTTAATCAATCATTACTCTTTGTTTCTTTTTCTTAATTAATACGCTCCCCCGTTCTATTATAGTAGATCCATATGAGTCATGAGCTCATATAAAAATTCATCAATTAGTTCTCTATTTTTTTAAACCAAATACCCCCCTCGGTTTTAAATTTAATGCTTGTTCTATAAAATCTTTTTTTATAGAAATCATGTTTTGTAAAATCTTATATTTCATTGTATAACATATATACTTTGCATGGTCTTAAAAATAGTTAATAATTTCTTACTTAAATCGTCCTTAAGAGTATATATTGAATTTGAACCTACTTACCTTCTATCTAATAAATAATGAATTATTTCTAGTATTAAAATGGGGTAACATTAGATAAAGTTTGAAATTCTAATTACCTATAACTATTTCTTAATGGTATATTTAATTAAAATTCCTTTATCTACATTTGAAACAAAGGTAGTAGTTAATATTCAATTTGTTCTAGTCAAAACTTCTTACTAGCTAAAACAAGCTATAAAAGTTAGGCAACCTACGAGTTAATATTGAACACAGTTCTCTCCATGTATCCTTATTTGCCTCCATATTTACAGTTCGACCTCTCGGCCACGTAAAAAGCTACTTTAGTTTGAGACAATAAAATATATATTTTATATGTCCTTAATATAAGTCATATTTATCTAATTTGATTAGATTAAGGAAGTTAGTTGAGTTAGTTAATATGACATATATTTTATAAAACATCATAGTCATCTTCTTTTATTCCTTCTTTTTCTCTCTTCCTTGATTTCGTTAGGGTATAAATTAGATAAAGATTAATAAATATGAAAACTATGTCTTATAGTTATGACAAATATAAACTCTTTAAATATGTCTAATATTAAGGACAGGCTGAGTAATAAAGAATGATAATATTAGTCCTAAAGCAAGCATATTAATAATACGATAAGACTCGGCTGAGAGGGAAAACTGAAAAATAGTGAAGAGCATGCGCCTACGAGAAATTCTTGCATAAATCAGCTGCATCATGTCATTTATGGATTTGACTTTCCTCTTATATTCATTTTTATCCTTTTCTCTCCTTTTCCTTTTAGTACCGTTGGATTAAAATCTCAATGATTTAGATTTGTCATATAATAAAAATATTATTATAAGGGAAAAACAGGGAAAATGATGGTAAAAACAGATGATAAATCTGGACTGTTGAGATATAAATCCAATGGTAGAAAATGAAAAATAAGGGAAAAAGATGGTAAAGGCTATAAGAGGAAAATCAGATCCGTCATTTTATGCATTGCCCAATAAAATCATACCACATCAATCTTATTAAATCCTATGTGTTTAATTTTCCTTTTATTTTTTCGTTTATGTCATTTGAAAATGTCTCTTCAATCTCTCCTCTCTCTCTCTCTCTCACATAGGATTTGATATGATCAATATGTTATGATTTTAATTTATTGGATAGGGCCCATAGACATGGTGCACCCAGTTCATGTAAGAATTTCTCTATGCTTATAACTGTTAGGTTTTTTTGTTATTTGCTTTATTTGCTCCCCCCCCCCCCCCCCCCCGGCGAATTAATACTATTTCAATTTCCAAATACGATCGGTAACGGGAAAAAGTCATAGAACAATGAGAAAATCAAATCTGAGGAAAAGAATTGGTGAAATATATTCAAAATGGGGGAGGAGTAATTAAATGAAATTAATTAAGAAGATGATGACATTTCAAACCGAAGATTTCTTCTGCCACAAGATGAATGAGTTCTAATTACTTACGTTTCGAATCAAGGAAAATGATGAACAATTAATGTTCATACTATACGCAATCTCTACAAATATTAAGATTTTTTGTAGTATGTCATACCTATAGCATACAAGCGAAATTGTGTGAATTTATAAATATGGAAGTTTAAATTCACACCCAATAGTGATTAGGGAAATAAGTCTCTCCACTTTTCTTTCCGTCCACTTACTTTCATCAGCATCTTTATTTTCACCATTGGATCAACGGTTGATATTTACTATTCTATACCAATATTATTATAATATTAAATAATAAAAAATGCATACAAGTAAATTTAAATCATTAAAATCCGATCAAAATATTTCTTACTGTTGTACTTTTATTAGAGAACTGTATTTTTTTTTATATAGAATATTAAATTTAAATAATTCAGAGTTGACCCATCGATAAAAATAAAGAAATGGACAATAAGAGAATAGAGAAGTGGAGAGGCTCACTTCCCCTATAATTGGTGGTGAGTGTAATTCTTATAAACTTCTGGTTTCTATAATATTTGATTATTTTATGAAAAAAAACAAACAGTAATGAGTGTTAAGGGTGAAGTATGCATAGAAGTTACGGTTTAATCATTCCCAATATAATTAAAAAATAAATAAATTTAGTATACAAAGGATATGGCAACGAGATAAATCTCTCACACACACAGACTATCTTTTGGCAAAGAACGTAGTCATTAAGGAATCGATTTTTGAGACTCAGATGAATTTGTGGTTAACTTTGATAAACGTTTTTAATGTTATCAAATATTATTGCCGGAAAGGTGAGATGCCATCTTAAAAAATTTTAACCATTAAAGATAAAAATGATATATATGTGTTCCTTAATATAAGACTCATTTTATAATTCAATTTCTTCATCAAAGTAAGTCTTATATTAACGGATAGAATGAGCATATATTATACTACCTTACCTTTGGTCCTTAATATTCTTTATCATTGTTATAGCAAATTGCAATAGGAACTATATCTTATATAAAGGAGTGGGCTATATAAGAGCTATCACGTTTAAAATAGCTTAAAAATAATCACTTTTATTAGCATTTGTGAGACCTCTAATATAGTTATATATTATCTCTAGTCTTAAATATAAGATAAAGTTAATAGTGGATACAAACTTTACCCTTTATTTATGACTGGATGACTGGAGGGAGTAATATTTATCTTGTGCAACATAAATTTTTTTCCCTTTAACTGATCCATGTTTGTGTTGGCACTTGGCAACATCTCAAAAGTGTTTTTTCAAGCACTTTTTAGTAAATCGACACAAAATTCTTCTAAAATATTTATTTTACAAATGATTGTTTATTTTATCCTTTTAAGAAGTACTTTTACAAGGTAAGTACTCCCTATAATTTTTATTATAATGCACTAACTACCATTTATCACAAATAAAGAAACGGAATATCATTTCTGCCTTAAGCCAAAACTATGTCGTTTTGACTCTTTTTTAAATGAAGAGATGAAGAGATGAAAGGAAAAGAAGGGAAAGAAAAAAAAAAGAAAGAGCAAAAGAAAAAAAAACAAAAACAAAAAAAGAGTCAAAACGGCGTAGTTTTAACTTAAGACAAAAAAATTTTTCTGCCTTAAAGGCAAAAATGATATTCCCATAAAGAAATGGAAATTAAGTTGTTAAATTGGTTTAAAAGTAATAAATGTTTTTAACTTCACCCCTACTTTAATTTAATGATGTAGATTTAAATGAGTTAATTAAAATAAGGGTATAACATAAAAATAGTAATAAATGAGTTAGTTAAAGATAATTAGTGCTTTATACTTCCTTTACTTCTTATTATAAGACACCAACTACCATTTTTCGTGGACCAATGGTGGAAGTTAAGTCTTAAATTGATCCAAAATTAATAAATGTTTCCAACTTTACCCCTACTTTAATTATGTGAATTTAAAGAGTTAGTTAAAAATGAAGATATAATAAGAAAATAATAATGAATGAGTCGGTTAAAATTAGTTGGTGTTAGTTTATAATAAGGACCAATAATTGTTGGTAGTTGGTGCCTTATAATAAGGTTAATATAAATAAAAAATTGCTGATAATTAGTGTCATATAATAAAAATTAGAGGGAGTCAGGGGCGGACCCACATGGGGGGCTGGGGGTGGCCCCCGCCCCCCCTAAAATATAGTTTTTTAAAAAATTATATGTGTGTGTGTCTTATATATGTCTATGTGTGTTTAGTTACAGATGAGATGATGGTCCAGCCATATGATGATCCACGTTTAGAAGTCTCTATGTACCATATGTGTGTGTCTTGATATATGTGTATGTGTATAGGTTTTAAATATAAAATCTAATTAATTTTTTTTAGAGAGATTAAAAAAACTAAATCAGTTACTTAATTAATCATATGTTATGTGTGATTAAATTATATAAAAAAATTTGTTTGGAGAAAAATAATAAATATTAATACTTTAAAGTATTTTAATTAACTTCTTTAATCTTCTAAAAAAAAGTCAATCGAGTCTTATATTTAGAACTAGATATTATGCTTAACACATCATGTATATACTTTACAGATCCATATATATAGTACCATATCGTCACTTATTTCTAATGCTAAGTTTTGTATTATTGTCAGTGAAGCTAGTGATGTATCTAAAAAAGAGCATATGACTATTTTTTTGAGATACATTGATAAAGATGGATTTATACGGGAAAAGTTTTTCGGTTTTGTACATGTGGAATATACAAGCGCTAAGTCTTTGAAACAAGGAATATTCAACACTATTCAAGATATTTCAAATGTTTTACATTTGGTTTCAAATACAAAAAAATTACTTCAAAAATTAAGAGAGACAATGGTACTTTCTTGGTTCATGTTTAAGAATTTTACATAAAATATAACATAGACATTCTAGATATGAGTGCAAAATATATTGGAAGGAGAGGTGGTGCTCGAAATAGACAAGGCGATTTTTGTACTGAAAAATTTTATAGGGTAAATATCTTTTATTCTACAATTGATTACCCTCTTATTAATAGTGGTTAAACTTGTATCACTCTTATAGTTTCTACAACAACCACTGAAAGATCTTTCTTTATTATGAAAGTAATAAAAAAGATGTTTTGCAATATAATAGAAAACTAATTTCTTGACGATTTTTTGATTACATATATTGATTTTTTTTTAGTTTTAGTACAAATTCAATTACATATGAGTTTAATAATATGAAAACAAGTAGAGTAAAAGTTAAGTGAAGTGATATTAATTTTTGTAATAGATTTTTTTAATTTTTTTCGCATGCTAAAGATCTTTCTTTATTATGAAAGTAATAAAAAAGATGTTTTGCAATATAATAGAAAACTAATTTCTTGACGATTTTTTGATTACATATATTGATTTTTTTTTAGTTTTAGTACAAATTCAATTACATATGAGTTTAATAATATGAAAACAAGTAGAGTAAAAGTTAAGTGAAGTGATATTAATTTTTGTAATAGATTTTTTTAATTTTTTTCGCATGCTAGGTCTATAATGTATTTCAAGTATTTTATTTATGATATAGTTCTTTTATTTTCGCCCCCGTCATTAAAATTCTCAGGTCCAACCCTGGAGGGAGTATATATAAAAAGAGTTTTGCCTCGAGTCACAAAACATACTTAAAAAAATCTGTTTTTTTCCTCAAACAAGAACAAAATCATAAATGCATATCTAAAATGATAAAACCAACGGAGGTAAATAAGGTTGACATTCAAAATAGATATGAATATGATTAGTATGATGTGGTGAGGGGGGATGTTGAAGGTCTGAAAAGGATCGGAATACCAAGAATTCGATGATGATATCATTCACCCTGCTTCCACGTGTTGACACTATTGATCCCACGGGCAGGGAATCACGCTGTGAGGTCACTCCGGGAATTTTAATTACAGCTACCTTCATGCCCACGTCTCTCTCTCTCTCTCTAACCTATATATAATTACACCCTTTTCCCTCTTCTTTTCTCTCCAACCTCCCTCTTCTTCTTATTCTGATTCTGGTTCAGCTCTCTTGGATCGCTTCGCTTTCCCGTTCCGTTCGCTGTGATTCAGGTACGCTACGTCTTTTCTATTCTTTTCTATTCTTGAATCTCTCTTTTACTTTGATTCTTCGTGTTTTATGAAATCAATTTCGTCTTATACTCCTACAAATACAATCTCGTTTCTTATGATGATGCCACTGTCTCTCTTTTACAACCCAACCTCTTTTTCCCTTTTCATTTATATCTGAATCTTTAGGCCCAACAACGTCAAAGAATGCTCCCTTTCCGTTGATTCGGCCGCAAAACAATTGGCCTGTGTGCCTTTGTCCAGATTTGTTCATGTTCGCCGCCGTTACGGTTTTCTTTTCTTTTTTGGCTCTATTGGTTTTATATGACGTCTCGATGTCACCCCATACATGCACAACATGTTTTATGTTTTGGTCACAAATTTCAATTTCACAAACATACATTATAATCATAATCGCGCACAATGAAAGCAAAACAAAAATATTTTTTTTACGGTGGGGGCCGTTCATATTGAGACCATGATTTGACAACCTATTTTGTCTATTTTCTATATTATTGTAGGGTGAAATTTCTCCATACTCTTCCCATAACGGCCTTTCCATCCATTTCAGCAAAGGCCGCAAAAAACGAAGAACTTTCAATTTTTCGTCTTTACATTCTTCTCTTTCAATTCTTGGGTATTGAATATGTTGAATTTTTGGAAACAATCTTGGTTTAGAGAGATGGCGGAAGGAACAAGAACAATGAATAAGGACACCACACCCATTTTAAATTTAAAGCTACACTCTTTTCACAGATTTTGCTTTCTTCATATACATATTATCATTATTTTCTCTCATTTTTCTTTTTCTACAGATCTCAATGTTTCAGATTTATTATCTTTTTTTACTATTATTTTTCTTTATAATAATATTTTTATTATGTGATAAATCTGGACCATTAAAATTTTAATCCAACATTATAAAAAGGAAAAGGATAATAAGGAGTATAGGAGAAAAATCATATCCCTCTTTTCACACCTTCTTTCTCATATTATCCCTTGAATTCGCTTGGGAGGAAAAAAATTGACCTTCAACATTGGGGAGATGTCCCAAAAACTAAGTTTGTTTGAATTACCATTAAGAAGTACGTAAACATAAGTTGAAATAAAATTTCTATTATATTCTTACCTTATAAATTATAAATTGTGTTAAAAAAATAGTTTCGGTCACTAATCGAAACATTTACTAAGTAGTATCTTTTGACAAGCAAAATTGGATGGCGACCCTAGCACAAGTTGTATTATTTAATTTATTTTTTTCTGGTACTAGTTTTGATATCTTTTGTTTTTGTCGTGCGGGATTTGTGTTAAGAGTTTAGTTTCATGTCGTTTGTTGCAGTGTCATGTCAACGAAGGACAATTTTCTTTTTAATGATTGTTATATTAATTAATACACACTTCAATGTGAAGGGTCGTGCGTTGGATCTACAATGGACAGCCTGACAGCTCCTTTTTCTTCATTCTAAGCTTAGGTAGGTCCATCGCCAGAAATTCAACTCCACGTCCTCATTCAGTATACAGTGAACATCTCCGTGTTATAAACTCAAAATACCCCATTTTTGTTTGACTTTGGATTCATTTGTTTATGATTAAATTGTATAACTGTGAAAATATAATACACAAACACCCATTCTTATTTTCTGTTGTTACAGTTTTGGTTAAATAGATTATATGAACAGGGTGTGATTGTAGATACAGATAGTGACGTCCACATAAATGTGTAGGCATAGTGAAATTTTATATTTCTTTTTATTAATATAAGACTCAGATGATTTTTTTAAAGACATTAAGGAAATTCAATAAATTAGTTAATCATAACACATGATGTATATTATTGGATTATATATCAGTTTATAAGTTAAACAAATTAATTTTGCATAAAAAATATAAATATAAATACTTTACAGTAATTTATTTAGTTTCATTAATCTATTTATAAAAAAGACAAGTAGGTCTTATAAGCACATGATGAGTTAGTATTTAAAATGTACATCGTCTGCTTATGAAAGAAAAATATATCACTGTGTATTTTCAAATTTCCACCATGAAAATATATGTATGGTCTCGAGTTTAATCTGTTTTAAACAGTTGGTGTCCCTTCACGTCTTTGCCATTTTGCACATTTTTCAATTGACTTAATTATGCTATTCGTTTGCAAAATATTTTACCCTGATCACGTGCTTATATTCACTCTTTAAGAAAGGAGAACGTGCGCGCCGGTGAAAATTAAAAAGCAAGAATCTGGTTGATTTGTAGTGTAGCAGTAACCCGCAGCCCAAAAAGATGTTTTTTTTTTCCACCGTGATTCATTATTTAGTTAGTTATAGGACTAGAACGCTACAAATCCTACTCCTTTTATAAATCCAAGCTCCACGTTTGGAGTTGACAATAACGTGAATACCGTCTTGTTGTTCGCCCGTTGGAAAAGATCAGTATAAGCTATAAAGCACCATGAAATATTCCATCTGATCCTCTACAATAGGCCTAAGTGCTACCTGAATTTTGACCTCGGCAGAGTTATAAAGTAGAGTAGTATTTCATAATTTTATTTAATCCAAATTGCCAGACAGGATTCTCACAATTCAATTGCATATTCTGGTCACTGAGTTACTGTTTAATTACGCCCAGAGCCATTAGCAAGTCGCAGTCCCTTTGTTTATTGATTGATTATTCATACCTTGTTCGTATTTATATGGAAAAATCTCCTATTTTCTTTTTTTCACCAAGATCATTGTCAATTTTTGCGAGGTGCAGAATCAGTTCATCCTTTCTGTCGTCCAGAAGATCCAGTCCAGTAATACCATATCCCATCACAAATGCGATATATGAGAAGGTAATTCTCGTTAAACTAACTTTGTTCCATCTACATAATCGTCAATCCATCCTTTGCATTTTCATTTTCACGAACCTATCGAGGCTGATTCATTTAGTTTCCCTATACCTTGTCGTTTCAAAGCTTCAAGGAAACTTCTTCTTGATGGACTGCTCACCCAGAAGCAGTGACAGAAAAACATTGAAGCGCTGGTTTTTCATAGACAAAAGAGTTGGCTAAGCAACAAGTCAAGCTCAAGTTGCTCAAGGAAAAACAACAGTACAGTGTTTCCTACGGTAACTGACTCTTGATTATATCATAAACGACCAATATAATGGACTTGAAGTCGTCTCATGTGTCTCCTGTTCTAACTGATCCTGTTCCCGTTAACAAGTCAAGACTAGGAATCCATTCTAGTGTATTTAGTTACTCGCAGCAGGATTCAACCCCTGCTACACCAGGCAAGTGCACAAGAACCGGTTCGAGGAAAGGTGTTGGCAATCTTGATGATGTTCGCTCCAATGGATGGCTAGACGCCATGAAAGCCTCCTCACCCCCGAGGAAGAAGCTGGTTAAGGGTTCTAATACTACTAATACTCAAGTCACTTATTTTGACTCTGACATTGAGGACTATAACTCCTGGATGGTATTTTCTTAAACCCCTCTTTCAATGTTTCACTATTTCAGTTTCTGTATCTGACTCATTTGTTCGTTGCAGCGTGATTATCCATCCGCACTGGAGGCTTTTGACAACCTTATTGACCGTGCTAAGGATAAGAAGATTGCCCTGTTTCTAGATTATGACGGAACTCTTTCCCCAATTGTGGATGATCCAGATTCTGCTTTTATGTCCGAAACTGTTAGTATCGTTTGCCTCCTTGTCATGTCAACACTGTTGGTTAAATTTTCTTTGATTTCTGATTTCTATGCTCTTTCGTTTATGTTGGCTCAGATGCGTGCAACGGTGGGAAATGTGGCAAAGTATTTTCCCACGGCAATCATTAGTGGAAGAAGCCGTGATCAGGTAAGTAAACGAGGGCAATGACTAATTAGATGTAATGAATGGAAAATGGAAATAAAATTTCGTCTCCAATTTGATGGATGTGGTTTTTTAAACTTGGCTTAAGGTGTGATGTAATGACTTGTCAGGTTATTGAGTTAGTTAAATTAAGGCAAGTGTACTATGCTGGGAGTCATGGGATGGACATCATTGGCCCTGCCTGCGAAGCTCTGTTCGACAACCATCCAAATTGTGTCAAATCTACTGACCATCAGGTAATGATGAAGCATTCGTATCTAAGAGCCTTTGCCTTCAGTCTAGTTCAATGGCCACAAGTTCATTGTTTTGTTTTGTTTTGTTGTGAATGTGGCAGGGAAAGGAAATAACCGTGTTTCAACCCGCAAAAGAATTCCTGCCTATGATCGACGAGGTAGGGAATCCTCTTCATATAGTAATATTGAGGCATCTCATTTTTTCCAGACTAATGAATGTGAGTTTTGTTGTGGGGGACGCAGGTTTTTAGAACCCTCGTCGAGATAACTAAAGATATAAAAGGCGCAAAGGTTGAAAATCACAAGTTTTGCGCCTCTGTACATTATCGTAATGTAGATGAGAATGTAAGAATCCCACAGCTCTTGTTTGTGTTTGAGTGTGTGTGAGAGAGACATGAATAACATAATGTTTTGCATTTGAGGATTTCTGACAATGGTTAACCGACACACAGAATTGGATAACTGTGGGACAACGCGTCCACGACATGTTAAAAAACTACCCTCGTTTACGTTCAACTCACGGACGCAAGGTATGATGATGTCACTCCCTTTATCGGTATCTTGTTCGACTGCGGACTCTTGTTTCTGAGTAACTTAGAAATGGGTTTGGGGTGACAGGTTTTAGAGGTACGTCCGGTGATTGATTGGAACAAAGGAAAAGCAGTTGAGTTTTTACTCGAGTCTCTAGGTACGAATACACTTGGCTCTATCTGTGTGCGTGTGTGTGTGTGTCATGCAAGAGAGACGTGGTTGATGATGATCAAGTGTCACAGGACTGAGTGAGAGGGAAGACGTGATTGCCATATACATAGGAGATGACAAGACAGACGAGGATGCGTTTAAGGTATTGAGGGACAACAAGAGAGGATATGGCATCGTGGTGTCGTCGGTGAGGAAAGAGAGCAATGCCTTTTACTCTCTCAGGGACCCCTCTGACGTCATGAAATTTCTGCAGCTTCTCCTCAACAGCAAGACCCAACAAGACACCCACCAGAAGCAATCCCTCTCTCTTGGCCTTTAATTTTAACTTTTAATAACTTTGCATTCTTCAATGTTAATGTCACTACTTTTCATGCTTCATTATTTCCTTACTATGTGGATATTATTATCTTTTATTTATTCCAAAGCTCAGCTGCAATTTTGCCTCTGCTGGCATTTTGGTTTGGGCAATTTCAGACCTAATGATGGGCCAAGTCCGAAGCCCATGGACGTATTGCTAAGCCCACAAGAGTACTCTTAAGTTAGGACCCGTACCGCATGTGATTCAGACGCCAGATGAGAGATTCTTATTTTTATTATTGGCGAGAAAATATTCAAAGTGAAAATAATTGTTCATGGTGTGTCACTATAATAAAATAGAGTCAGATCTGGATTTGGGACTCTATTTTATTATTATGACACCCCATGCATAATTATGGGTCACCTTCAGAATTTTTATTATTGGGCACTTCTTGATGGATCCACTTGCTGTATGGGTCCTGATTGCTCTCATGGGCTTAGCGAAACGTCCATGGCTTTGCGTCAAGGTTTTTAACTTGGATGTGGTCATGTGGATAACGTCTTATATTTAATAAATATAAATTATTATTTTTAATCTTAAGCAAGCGGGCGCTTACAGAGGTCGGCAGAAACTCACTGGCAAACCAAAAAAAAAAAGGAAGAGAAAATAACATAATCGCATCTCTCTTCTACTGTATGTCTGATTCAAGAGACTTGGTAAAAAATTAAAATTGGCGGTAAGTTAAGATTATATATATATATATATGTGTGTATAAACTAAATTGTAGGATTTGAAAATGAAGGGGTAGTTTGGGGAACACACATCAATTAAAAAATCTATTTTACATTTTATGAAACAAAACTCTATTTATTAATGTAGCTACATCTAAACTAGACATGTCAATTCGACTCAAAAACCGATAAACCAATCAATAAACCAGTCCAATCCAGACACTAACCAAATGTAATTTTCAAAAAAAATTGTTTTTTATTTATAATTTCATATTAACAATTCTAATATATTTACTTTCTCATCAGTTTGACCCGATCTAACCCATTAAATCTTGATCCAGTATTCCGACCATTTCAACCATTGGTTGGGTTTTAATAAAGTGTGGTGCTTATTGTTCTTTTTCCAATTTTGGTGAGAAACCTTTTTCCAATTTTGCTTGAAAACGATCATTGCATAAAATGTGGTGCCTATTGTTCAGTTTCGATCAAAAGTTTCATGTACTCATCAATATTTTGCAGGAATGAGTGTGTGAACGAAATGAAAAAGGATTTCATTCAAGGTTAGAAATAATAACAACTAATTAATATTTTGGGTTAGTTGGCTTTGGTTAGACGCAATATATTTTGACTAGACAGCCACAGGTGGCTGCAAACATATGTCGACCACAAGTTTTAGAGATGCTCACAATAATTCTGCCACGTAGGCATCACAAAAAGGTTCATTCATTCTCTCGACATTCCTGTGGGGACAATTGCTTGACACACCCACATTTTCCTTATCGTGGGCCATCCCTCAAATATAGGCTTTGATTCTAATTAATTAACAAATCAATTCCCCTTCTCACCAACCAAAAGAAAGAGGATTTGATGCTGAATTTGGTTAAGGTGCTGAGGAAAGCATTTTAGTTTCTGGATGCTTAAATAAATTTTTGAGAGTGATAGACAGTTCACTCTACCTAACATTGGTATCAACTAGAACAAAGGAAAATTTTACCTACCCTTAAATTATAGGTTAACTCAAACCCTCTTTGTATTGTAGGTTAACTCAAACCCTCTTTGTAGAGAAAAAAAAACACACACACACACATCAATCATTGCGTCGACAAGCGGTGCATGGCAATGTATGTGATTAATCTTGAATTAAGGGCCCACTACAATGTACCATGTGCCTAGCTTATAAGTTTACCATCCCATACAAGGGGATGTTTGAAAATTTTTAAAACTTAGGTTTATATTTATGTAAGTCGAGATAAAACTCTCCTTATATACTTATTTCATAAATCTCAAAAACTATTTTTAAAAGTTAATCTAAATGAGCACTAAGTTACTTGCAAACAATCCCGCAAACAAACGAAAGACATTAAATGGATATATTTTTCCATGTTTCTTCTTACTATTTATAGTCCGGTGCATTTTTCTCTCATGTCCTTTTATTATGGATTTGTATTTAAATCTCTCTCTCTCTTCTCTTTTTCCTCTCTGCCCAGTCATAGCCAATATAGGTAAAATTGACAAAATCTTATTTAACATCTGACAAGTGACTTATGTTTTAAATAAAACTTTTTAGGTACAAGTGACTTATGTATTTTAAACAAAACCTCATTTAAGTATATTTGTAGAAGAATTTTTTGATCTTGAATATAAACTCATTTAGAGGTTGCTAATGACTATTTTTCATTTTACGATTATTTAATTTTCATTGGAAAGAGAAAAAAATGAAGAGATATGTGAGAACAATTTAACTATAAATATAGAGAGACATATACCAAAAGTTTTAATATGTAGATTTAGAAAAATTTATTAATTTTATGATATTTAATGACTTAATCAATATTTATTAGTATGTAAGAATAAGTTAAAATAGACACATAATAATTATTGGAGTGACATGTGTTTTATTACCTTCTAAGCCCTAAGATTATACCCCATCTAATCATAAAGGTACTAGTTAGATAATTAATATATAGATATTAAAAAAATATTTAATTTAATTATTTATAAGGAATATGTGTTAGCTTTTTTTTTTTTTAATAAGCTCTTTAATTATCAACATTAAAAGGGTTCCACTTCATAAAAACTTCTTCATGAGTGTAACTAATATGGATAATTTCGATAAAAAATAACAAATTAAAGAAACAAAAATACAAAATGACTTAACGCCTTATATATATTTAAGATAAAAACAAATCCTCAACTAGCTAACTTGCAGAGGCAGTATTGCATTACACTGTTGTTGATTTCTTATGAAATTTTACTTCCTTCAGGATATCCCATCAATTTGGGTGGTAGAGGAAATAAAATAAATCGGTTAATTTAAATAAATATGACATAATATCCTTAAAATATCATTAAATTATATATTTTTAAGGCTTTATTGAGAGGGGCAAAACTCACTTCAGTAATTTCTGCATCTCGAGGAGATAAGGCCTATTTTCTGAAAAAAAGTATACATCTTTAAGTTAGAGAAAAATGATAAATATATAGGAGATAACATAAATTAATATTATATTTTAGACTAAATTAATCCTTTAACTAGTTTTTTTCCTTCTATATTAAACATAAGGACCAAAGTTACGTTCTACAACATAGCGGGGATGAATGTTTCTATTGATTTCTCTCCTTTGAATGTATCCAATATTAGAATCAAGTTTCAATTATTGTGATTTAATTCAATATAACAAATATTATTATAATATTAAATACAATAAAAACCTATCATGATAATGGTGGATATATTCAATAGAGACGATCCTTTCCCTAATAGATCTTAGAAAAATACCGTGGCCTCAGGCATCGTGAGTTCAGAAACATTGTTAAACACAAGGACCGGATTAAAAAACTCGTCTGTGCATATTCCCTCCATCCTATACTATACAAGCAATAAAAAAAAAACTACTTCGCACTTATTAATAGATTCCACGAGAGATGATTACATGTAATTGTGATGTAACAGACAAGTTACAATATTTGGTTGAACTTATGAGATGTAATCCTTATTACATTATTACACTGGTTAGACTGATGAATAAAGATGCAAACATACTGTAATTAAGTGAAAAGGAAACTATTGGCATTATATTTTTTAAAATTATCCAAATTGCCCACCTATAAATGCTATTAAATATTAAATAATTTTAATTACCACCAATAAATATTAACAAATAATTAATAATATTGAATTTTAAGAAATATTCTCCCATTAAAAACTTTTTAAAAAAATATATCATTAAAAATATTAAAATATCCTATTAAATAATATTCCCATCATTAAAAATGAAAAAATTATCATAAACTTGCATAATATTTCCACCATTAAATATTAAAAGATTACTATGAACCCAATATCTACATTGCACACAAAAGAAAAAGAAAATTACCATGAACCCAACGTGTATATTATACATATATTTATAGATATGGGTAATCTTCTCTCTTTCTTTATTATTCTTATATATTCTCTAGTTCGATGTAATCCAATCTAATGTTTTTATTCATACGCATTCATACGCATCATCTTTTCATAATCACGAACTAAACAAATTTACGTAATTATCATTAAATTGCATTGCATTACGTTACCTTCAATTATGTGAACCAACCGCGCACTATAAGAAACATTGTTAAAAATGAATTAGGGACAGTATTTTTCTTAAAATACCTTTGCAGAATTGTGTAATAAACCAAATTATTACTATTTTTCTTAAAGTGACTACTCGCCACACGTACACCAGCGTATATTGCTTACGCAGATTTCTTTAATACAGCGTATGGTGGGTAGGGAATGAACCAGAGGAGTATTACAATGGGCAATATCAGCTAAACTGTTGTATGAGGAATTTCTTTTAATATGGATTATATAACGAAGGAGGGATATATTATAAGCTTTTATGTCATTTCAAATATCTCTTGATTAAAAAAATGACATTTAAAAGAGAAAATGTATTTCTAGAACTATTCTCTCCGTCTCAATATATAAAGTCATTTCAATTGAATCACAAGATTCCAAAAAATAGTTCAAATTAGTTAAAAGTAATACACACACTTTTTTTCTCCTTCAAAAATACCACTATTTGCGAATAGTAAAAGAGAGTAATCAAGAGAAAATGATGGAGAGTTAATTTTCTGATATAAGAGAGAGTAATTAATGTAGTATGAGATATATTGAGAGAGAAAAAAAGGTAAAAGTGTATTTATTATTAAGACAAACTAAAAAATATCTTATAAAAAGGAGCAATCTCATTCAAAAAATATATTTATATATATACGAATCTTATATAGAAATGGAGGGATTATTTTTTCATCTTAAGTGAATCCTATATCTCTCTGTATCTTTTTATAAGTCAGTTATATTCAAAAAGTTTTATTCTAAATATAAGTCATTTGTAAGATAATAAATATAATTTTGTCAATTTTATCTCGAAACATGAAAAATTAAAGAAGAGAGATATATAAATGTAGGGAGAGATAAAAAGATGTATGAGAAAATGATCCTTTTATATAAAAAGGGCAAATATGAAAAGGTACACAGTGGCACTATCTAAGATAAAGTAAAACGATATTATATTAAAAACCACGAGGATTCCCACTTAAGTCTTTTTCTTCAAAATGATACTATATTAAAAACCACTAGGATATGGCACTAGTCGCAACTTTTCCATTCTATTTTGTCATAAACTTTTTTAAAATTTTGGCATTAATTGAAGCGCGCAGATTTGGCTAAATGTTCATAGATGAGTGGCCCACTGGCCCTTCACAAGGAACATTGCATTCAATCATTTACAAAGTAATTATTAATCGAACTATTTGCCCCTTGCACGTGGCCTGTTTACCAATGCCAGAAAGCAACGCATCGGATGAGAGCATTTTCTCTTGGGCGGGTTTTAAAAGGTTCTCTAATTATGATATCAATGTCTCTTAATTTATACTTGTTTTCTTCAATTTCCTGTGTTTAATTATCGTGTTAGTAGGTCATGTATGTCCAAAACAAAATTAATCTTATATATCATGCTCGATCAGTTTTGATTTATAGTTTATTCGCTTTTATATATGCCCCTATATATCGATCAATCTTATTGGTTAGAATTTGAATCACATCAATAAATTTTGTTCTTCTAAACGATATTCCATTTTTATGGTTGTTCTCTGAAACAGACAAGCTTATCTCGAACTGATAAGGAAGCAAAACCACATAAATAAAATACAGGAACCCAAATAGTATAGAGGAGATTTTGGTTTGAAAGAAATATAGGGGTAGGGAGAACTCTTATTATTTTGTGTGGGAGAGAGATTTTGGTTTAATAGAAAGTATGGAGGGGATAAGATTTTTTTTTTTTTTTTTGAGTGATAGAGAGCAAAGCAAGATTGATGTATTTTCCAACAAGTATTTTTAAATTTTAATCATATCAATGAGATTTATTACTCTCTCCTATCATAATTATAAGACAATATTTGAGAGTTTGATATTAGTCTCAATTATAGGACAAAATTCAAACTTTTTTCAATTTATTTTCAAAATATACCTATTGATACTTTCTCAATAATAATTAAATACAATAATAATTTACTAATGCATCTATATATCAAATAAAATGAGTAATTGTCTACAATTCATTAATGTCATATACACCTCAATTCTACTGTTTTTATTTTTTAATAAAATAATTTTGAGTAATTTAATTTTGTCATATTTAATAATGACATCACTATCAAATTATATTTCCAACCTCCAAGAGTATACCGGTAGTTGTTGAGGGAGATCGACAATGTTAGACTATGAGAGTTTAGAAAAGTTGTGTGTGAACTAGAGAAGATCCGACAAAGAACAGAAAATTAGAGTAACTTGATATCATTTTAAATTTTAAATAAGGACATTTTGAAAAAATAAATATCATTAACTAATTTTACTAATATACTTAATATTTCCAAAATTAGATAAATATATCCTATAATTAAGACGGGAGGGAAGAAGTATATTATATGAATCACACACAATTCTCAACATATGTGAAGCGCACGGTGCTAAAATCACACTGCACGATCTGAACCTCTAAAATTCATCATAATAATATTTACTTTTTCTCATTTTAAATATAAAAAGTAATTGTGAGATTTATTTCGATTTTAAATACGGGACCTTAATTTTCTTTATTTATCCCATTTCGTAACATGCTTTCATTACTCTAGTTGATTTCACAGTTTTTTTTTCCTAATTCTTTAATTTATCTCAGCTCTCACGTTTACCCAATAATAATGACTAACCAACTTAACTGATTTTGTTAATCTTAATAATTTGTGTTTTATATTTAGAATAAGATAGAATGTCATGTATTTAATTATGGTCAATAGATTAATTAAATTAACATGGATGTTTTGTAAATAATAATGAGCCCTGAAGACTTTCTTAATTAATACTCCATCTTGTCCCTTTTATAAGGAACAACTATTAAGATTTTGTAGTTCAAAATGTTAGTTAAATTTAATTAAAAACAATAAATGTGTAATATTTATCTTACATTTTTTCGAGTATATCCTTGTTTATATATAAAGAGAGTATAAGATAGATAATCGGTGAAAATTTTATTACAATGCCATATAAGTAACATATATAATGAGAGTAAAAATGAAAAAACCAGTTTAAATTTAAGATATAAAAATGTTTGTTTCTTATATTTAGAACCACCCTTGCCCTTATGAGAGAAGTTATTATATTTCTTATAAAAAGGACATGAGGGAATAGCATGAAATGCAATCAATAACACCAAGCACATAGTCTTTTAAGACTCTTTTAATCGTAAAACTGTGGGTTCGATTATTTATACGTACATTATATTGTGAGTTATAGCAAAATAATTAATGATGTGATGAGATGTTATCTTGATTGGTGTAGGACTCATGTGCCCATCACCTAATAAATACATGGTAAATTAACATGTAACATGAAAAGATGAGATGATTTGGTAGGTTGAGAGAGGAAACCATGTGAAATTTCACATGATTCGCTATGCCTGCATAGCTGGTTTTGTGACTCATGTGAAATTAAAACGAAAGCAAACAACCAAGGATATAGGCATGATGTTGTAGGTCCTTAATTATGAAAAGTCAATAATGATCACACAAAATTATTTCAACTGCATTATGATCGCCTTTTATTTGTATGGTGATAGACGATATGGTATTTATTTGGGATCACTTTTGGAACAAAAGTGTTTACTCATATAAATCAAGATAAAACTACTATAACATATTTACTTTATAGATTATGAATTATGATTGATAAACTGTTTTTAAAAAATACTGCAACGGAGCTTATAATTAATCAGTGAGGTTTGGGATGGAACGGGTCATGAGGCGTACGTGACGTGGATCTAAATTCAAAAAGCAAATTAAAGCAGGTGACATCTGGTGAGGGGGTTGACGTTTTCTTAATTAGAAAATGAGAAGACGAAATTAAAAGTGGTGTGATTGTGATTTGGGAAGATGATATACGTGGCCTGCAGAGAGGGAAGGGGGAGAGAGTTCAGTCGGATCCTGTGATGATCACATCCTCTGTCAAATCCTGAAGCTGAGACTCCAACTCAACAGGGCCACGCTGGTTTGCCCTAAATCCAAGATTTGTAGTTATCACTTAGCGTGCCAATCTCCTTCATGAATGTGATATTACATAGCTAGCTAATAAATAAGTCCCTTGGTTCCGGCCATTATTGAATGGCCATAATTGCGCCACCTATAATCACCTCACCCCTTGGGATATTCACATCCACTAATATCAGCTTTGTTGTCCCTTCCAATATTAGTACTCTCTCGTATGATTCTCAAGTTTACCTAAAACAACATGAGGGAAACCGAATATGAAATTACATAAATAGCCAACCATTATTGTTTCTACTTTCTTACTCTTACAACACATTAAACAGTCATCATAAGATGAGCACGAATGGTAGATTTCATGTAATCAATAACGAGGAGACAGATGGAGGAATAACAATTGAAGAGATCGATCTGTGTACACATGAATAATAATACTACAGAAGACATGGAAGTTAGAAAGAAGAGTGCATGCGAGAGATATTTTATGAAACTTGCAGTGCCAAGTTGGAAGTGGATGGAGCGTGGTTTTGCATTATTTGTTTTATCCATTATTTCGCGGCGGCCAACATGGGACGGGGAAAATATTATTGGTTTCGCTGTCGTTGACGTATGTACGTCGGCATTCGGAGCGAGGGATCTCCGTCTCAGATCCCATTTCTTAACTCCCAACGGGACCCACATACACAGTTATATTCCGCACCCGATCATGTCCCCCCCCCCCAAGATCCATCCTTTCCTTATATATATATATTCATAATGTCAAATTAAATATCAATTTTAAAATATTACTAATGAATCTGGGGTCAATCGGAGCACAAAGAGAGTTTTTGTTTCTTACATGAGACTGTAAATTCAAATTTCCTAGTTCGGGGAAAATGTGTGTGTGTTTCTGTGTGTGGGGACGAAACTCATATATCTAAGTTCCATATAAGCAGGACATCCAGTTCTCCAATAATTATATGCCATGTATTCATTTTTATATGTATCAGCGTTAACAGCGTTACTCTCCTCCGTTAAAAAAAGAATCAAAGGACGGGGTCTTCACTCCTCTCTTTAGACTGACCAAATCGCCAACAAGTCCCCCAGATCTCCTGATTCATCTTTATCTTTTAAGGATAAAAACGGCAACAACGTGTGTGAGGAATGAAACAAGAAAATCAAGAATTGTATTGATTATGGTGCTCAGTTTATTGTTAGCAACAAGGCAATCCAACTGAACAAACTTGTCATCAAGAAAGAGACCGCCAGAGGTATAGGCTTCTATATGAGTTATCAGTTTAAATGAAAAAACCAGTTTTTATCAGAGAAGAAAGCAGAAAAAATGCCATGATTTCTATTATATTGTTTGGGAATATAATTGTAGTCAACTAAGAATTTTACTTCCCTAAAAAATGTTTATTTTTTAAAACGAAGAGTGAAAAAATATAGGTGATATAATTTTTATAATTAAGTGTAAGATTTTGCTATATTAGACGTTCCTTTAATAAAGAAGAATGACAAAAGTTAATTTTTGATGTTTCCTTTTAAAATTGAGATACCAAAAACCCTACTTTTAGCCTTCTAATTTAAAAATGGACATCAAAAATAGGATTTTTTAGCATCACTTTTGGCATCCTTTTTGAAATTAGGATGCCGAAAGTAGGCTTTTGGCAAAAGGGTAAAAAATCACCGAAAAAACAGTTCATCCTCATTCCTCCTCCATCAAATTATCTCAGCATTGCTCCGTCGTCCTCTCTCACTCTCCTATAGTCGTCGTGCCCATGGTTCTTCTCTCCTTCTTGACTGTCAGCGCTCCTCCCTCCTTGATCTCTCCAACCGTCGCTCCTTGATCTCTCCCCCAATTGTCGATCCTCCCTCCTCAGTAGCATATCAACATTGCAAGTTTGAGGGTTTTTTCTTTTTCAAAAAAAGAATACGATGCTTTGTATTTTTTTTTTTTTTAGAATAATTCTAATGTTCTCTTTGTTGTTGCTATTGTTAAGGTTGGGTAGAGAAAAGAAATTTGAAGCATCCAAATTTAAAAATGATGTTTTTATAGGGTTTCATTCCTGGACAATGCAAAATATAAAGATTTTTTTTCTTTTTAACCATAAGTCTCTTACGGCATCCCTTATTTAAAAGACATTGTTCCCAGACTTTACTATATTACTTACATAGACGTTCCTCTAGAAAGGAATGTAGAAAGGGCCTAAAAACGGATGTTAAAAGTGTTTTCTATAGTAATGAGTATTAAAACAAAAAGGATATTTAAAATAGGGTTTTAAGTTTTACCCATTAGGTAGCAAATCTGAAAATCGTGAATAGAGATGGAGAGAGGGGGTGAATTGTTAACGTCCATTAAAAAAAATACAAATTGCAAATATTTATTGGAGAATTGAATATATGGAACTAGATGTAAGTAATGTTATCAAAATCAAGTTTCTACGTAAAAACGGAAAGGGATGGTAGAAATATGAATTGTATAAATTATATGAAACATAAAGTTTTTACTAATTAAGGTTAAGATACAAAATTATATATATGTGTGCATGTATAAAAAAATAAAAATAAATTTCTACTCAAAATTTAATTGGCAATTTCATATTTAAAAGATATAAATCATATAATTATATAAAATATAAGTCCAAAAATATAAAAAGAGTTTAACAACTCCTACAACCAAATTATAAAATATCAAAAGAATAAAATTTACCGGTTCCTAAATTATATCAATTGCTTCAAATCAAACACACATCAACTTGCATGTTCTCAATGTCGTCTTCTCTTACTTTTATAATAGGTTCATTTGCAAAACTTGGAATGACTAAATCATGACCATCCATAGGTTCCCTCATTTCAACTTTAATCAAGTTTTCCTCATCCCAGACATCAATATCTAAGTTGTCTATATCTTATCAATCTTCTTCATTTTACACAATCTAATCATCATCGGATGGAAAATCATCAAAATTATATGTATAAGAGTTTTGAACTTTCTTTTTCTTGCCCAATCTTGTATTGGCATAAAAAAAAAAAAAATCATTTATAATCTTTTGATCTGAAGGAAATGAAAATAGGGTTTTTCTTTCTTTTTTATTTTTTTAAAAGTAGAAACAGTAAAACTTACGTTTTTACCATTTTTACCTGGTTTTTTTACCCATTTGTATTGAGAAAAATGTTTATTTGCGTCTTAATACGTATCACTCCACTAAACACGTAAAATTTTACATTTTTACACTAGTTTTTGATAATATTGGATGCAAGTTTTGTCCTATATATGTGTGTGTGTGAACTTGGAGAGGTTGATCTTTTGATTTGAATTAATTCTTGCGATAGTTAGAATGTAGATTAATGATTATTACTATCTTCAATCTTTAGGACAAAACCTAATAAGGATTGGTTTTAGTTTAAAATATAATATCTCAATTCATATAATCTTTATATAAATTGATATCTAATATAATATTACTATATAAGAATTTTTTTAGAAAGATCGAGTGTGGATTTGTTATAATTAACTAGTTTATTTCATTTCCTTAATAATCTTCAAATTAATTAGATGATTCTTATATTAAGGATGATAATTAATGAATAATATTAAATAATGAGTGAAATAATTAAGAGAAATTGGGTATTAGGCTTTTGGTAATGTTGGGTGGGGAGATCATTATTGGAAGAATATACAATGACAGGGGAGGGATGACGAAGTTAATATAGTAAGGGTGATGATTAAGTTGGTGAGGGAGGATGTCAACATTCACCAATTGTGGGATTCAACGTATGGCGTAAATAAATAAATAAAATACTCGTTATTAATAATTACAAACATAAACAAACGGAGTGGAATCGGTTGGGGAAGGAGGGCACGTGGAGTTTTGGAAAGGGGCCCCACCCGAGCATGTGCAAATATATAAGCGTTGGGGGTGGGGACCATGATCGACCTCAAAAGCAGCAATCATGCATGCACAGAAACAAAAGGCCAAAAATACGTTAATAATGAAATGAAGCCTACAAGGGCAGATGGTGGTCGTGATTCATTGTGTGGGGGAGGTGGAGCCCACAAGAAGCACACGTCAAAAAGTGGCAACTCAGGATTGGATAACACAACCAACGTTGTTGGTCTATCTGCCGACTCATCCATTTACATGTGGCCGAATCCACAGAATTAAACTTTTGGGGGGTCCCACGCGCCACGCCAATCTGACTTGGCCTCCCTCCATTATTCCCGGCCATCTTTATAATTCATTCATTCTTCAGTCAGACAACGTCCATTCTTTCATTTCACTTCTCTATCACGTATTGTCTCTGTTTCTTATAAAGCACCCATCACCATTTTTCACAAACAAAAAAATAAAAATTAAGTCATTAAATTGGTTCAGAAATAATAAATATTTTTAATTTTACTCCTACTTTAATGATGTGAATTTAAAGAGTTAGTTAAAAATAAGGGTATAATTGAAAAATAATAATAAATGAGTTGATTAAAGTTAGTCGATGCCTTATAATAAAAACCAAAATATTTTGATAGTTGATGACCCATAATAAAGACCAGTACTTTCTTAACTCTTCTATCTTCCCTTTCCTCTCTCCTTCATACATCCCCTCCCCGTTGCAACGTGTTATATCTAAAAATCTTATCTTTGATTAATTATCTAAGGTCGGCCCTCCGTTGAAACTTAACTCGATCTCTATCTCTTCAATCTGATGACTCAATCACCATTTATGTATATGTACATTTTTGTTACAAAATTACGAATCACTCATATTTATTTGTTTTTTCCCAAAAAAACTAACTGACAAAACATAGGTACTATGATAGGTATCATAGATTTAATCCTATACGTATACATACAGCACTTAAAACTGCTTGTTCCTTTATAAAATTGGTTCAAGTGGATTTAATTAAGATTGAGTGTTACATTTTTGTCCACACACTACGTATATTGTATTTAATTATATGCGTGTAAAAATAGGGAGTTGGATTATTGAGATTATTGTTGAGATAGGTCTATAAATTAAAGTTCAGCCACGTCTTAAGTTGAGTATTATTACATATGTTTAATTATTGTTAAGTAGATTATAAACCTCAAACTCAGGTAAGAGGCCACTATCATGGAGATCTCTCTGGATTATTCTTATTAGCCGACTGGGGTGTCATGGTCTTCAATTCCAATCCAATAATCGAGCATGACTTTTTACTGACTTGGTTTTTCTCTTCTTTTTTTTCCTGTATGCTCCCATCATTTGCCTTATGCATGATTATTGAATCAAGATCTAATAATCCACATTTAATATTTTATAAAAATATTATTATAATGGAGAGAAGGATGGGGAAGGAAGTGGAGAGAAGGACGGTAAGGAAATATTAAATATGAACCACTAATTAGATTTTAATCCAATAATTATGAATTATGTAAAAAATTTGAACGATGTCTTATTGTGCACCCTATTAGGTTGGTGGCTGCCTAGCCAGTTTGTGGACAGTATAATTTTAAATTTAATATTTATCCTCTCTTCAATTCAGTTGCTCCACGTTAGCCTGGTTAGCCCTGCATTATTGGAATATTGTATCATTCCAAAGTTTACTTCCTTTTCCCTTCCTGCTCAATGTTGCCTCCCATCATACTCTGAATCTCGATCCCAATCATTGTCAGTCACCACCTCACCATGTCTTTAGCTTCAACTCTTCATTTTTACGTCACAAAGCAACTCACCAATATTTGACCAAGTCGATCTCCCGTATTATTAAGGAAGAAATTGACAAAAATTTAAATTTTGTCTTATAATTAGGGCTAAAACCAACTCCTAAATATTGTCCTATAATTAAGACCGGAGAAAGTATAAATTACTGTCTCCCAATAACAAAGTTTTCACCTTTCAATCCTCAAAGTACATGTACACATATATACTACCTTTGCTAATATAACAACTAAATAAGGCTTGGATTCGGTTAAAATATAACATCTCAATCCATTTTATCTCATATATATAGTTAATTATTATTTTTTCTAAATTAAATTACCTAACCTATAAATTATAATGATATGTATGGATCCCGGACATTTTATCTTGTTAATCTAGTCAGGTTAATTAAATAACTCTTTTACTATGAACTGATATGGGTGTAAATAGCGCCCATATATTATATAATTTTCAAATCCTTTATAATTATACAAATATTGATAACTTAGATTTCTTAATTCTTTTGACTTGTTCTACGTTTATTTTTCTTACCTTCACTTTATCGTTGTCATCAATTAGAAAAATTCAAACCCTCCTCAGTTTGCAAGCATGTCGTTCTGGCTACAGAAATATTTTCAACAACATTATTTCAAGATAAATTATTATTAATTATCAAAAAAAATTTCTGAATATTGAATTATCATTCTTGATTTTTGAAGAAGCACACAGTTGAATATTGAATAATAAGCTTGTCAATTATTTCAATATATAAAATATACAACAAGTCATATTTTTCGTATCACACGATTGATGTCATACTCTTAGCAATAATAAAGCAAATATTATATATTTTAACATCAATTGATGTATTGGAAAAAATATGGTTCTCTGATTTGCCCCCATAGACTAATCCACGAACGACAGTATATAGGAGATAAAGTTTGAAACGAGTTTGATGATTAGAGACGGCTACTTTTAGATTTGATAAAACATATGATTGTTAGGATGAAACCTCAAAACATGGTTTGCATGTCCATTAGCCGTCGAAGGTAAATATGACCGAGTATCAAGCTGCTAGGTGGATTCATTATTGACCTCATTGCAAAAACCGATAATTAAACTATCCAGGTGTTTCCCTCGTCAACTAATAGTTATTATTTGAATAAATAGATACTGTTAAAAAAAACTTAATCTAATTCTTTCTTTTGAAAAGAATTATCATAATTTTTTTTAATTAGATTAAGAGTATAATACCTTTCAAGACTTAAAGCACAAAAGGAGTGAGGATTGGGTATGAATGAGAAGATAAGGGGTATAATTTTTTTTTTTTTAATAGGGTGTGATAGTCTTTTAATAATTTATATTAATTATAAAATAAAATAATGTCATTATTCGATCCAAATATTACCTTTTATATATCAATCATAATTTTAAAGCCTTGTCACAATCTAACTATTTTTATATGAATCGTTTTAACTTCTTTTTTTTTTTTTTTGTGTGTGTGTGGAAATAAGGAAAACAAAACGAAAGAAATTTAAAGAAACCATGTCCATGTGCAATAATGCATATATTTTGGCTGTGTCGTTGTCTTGCATGTTTGATTTGGTTATTCTGGGCATTTAAGGCTTCTCACTGTTTCTATGAATTATTTGAAGCATATTTGACAAAATATTATGATTTCGCGGAGATTGCTACCCTCCTCTCTTAGCCGCATGAACTATGCTTTGAATGGACTAATTGAAAAATCAATAGTTACCTATTTACCTGTTTTATTTAATTTATAGAAGCGTACAAATTATAAATAGGGAATAAATTTTATAAGAATATATTTTTTTCGGTGAAAATTCAATGTTCGCCCTATTTTTATCCTGCATGGTGTACGTAACAATTTTTTTTTCTACATTAATAACATTTTGTTGCCTTTAATGATTTTTTCTACGTCAATTTTTTTGCCAGTATTTTTCTAATTTAATGTAAAACATTTTCTTTACCTAAATAGTATCAGGATTCTTCTTGATTTTGTAATCTAAAGTATCAATATTCAAATTCAGGTCTTTTTGACCTTTTTTTTTGTGGAAAAAACGGAGAATTTTAAAATAAAAATGTCGACCGGAAATTTGAATGACTTCCTGTAAATAAATTTCCTCAAAAAAAAAATGAAAAGCTTATATGTTTTAGGAAGTTGAACACAAATATAGAATAATCATAAATGTAAAATACCCAAACAACTGAGTCAGGCATCATTCACAGATCAGCAAATGTAGGACCCACACCAAACAATTATTGATTAAATAAACTCTCCTGACGCGCGGCCACAAATCCCCCAATGGTGAGGAAGAGAGCTGCAAACTTTCATGTGCTCTCCAACCTCCACCCCTAACCCTTTCTCTCTGTATATAAACCCATTCTTCTTTCTCATCCTCATACCTCCTCCGTTCACTTCTTTACACTTGGTACGTTATCTCCCTTTTGTTCCCTTTTCATTGGCTGCTGGGAAATTTCCCGGCGGTTTAATCCTTATCACGGCCGGTTTCTGAGGGGGGATAAAAAAAAAAGGAAGAAGAAACACCCCTTTTTCCAGTTTCTTTGGATTCAATCATATATTGTGGTTGTTTCGTTTGACCAGAAAAAAATGGGGAAATCGAAGGACGTTCAAAGTCTTCCCTATTCATACGCTGCTCTTCCGGATGGACCCGGGTCTGTGGGGACTCCATCGCCAAGACCTTGGAAGAAGCTCGTATTTGGGGTGTTTTGTGGGTTCTTAATTGTGGCTTCCGTCGTGGCCTTTCAATATCACGAGGCTTCATCATCAAACAATAACCCTCATTCTCCTGATGATTCCACATTGCCTGAAACTTCCACAAAGGCTGTGCCTTCCTCTAAATGGAGGCCTGTTTCTCGAGGTGTCCCGGCAGGGGTCTCCGAGAAAAGTAGTAAAAGGTTGTTTGGTTCCTCCGTTCGTGAATCTTTCCCGTGGAACAATAGCATGCTCTCCTGGCAGAGAACGGCTTTTCATTTTCAGCCTGAGAAGAATTGGATGAACGGTAATTAATTCCTCAATTCCTTTTTTCACTTGCTCTGGTTTTACATTAAACATTTAAAAGGCATCTAAGGTTGAATCCAGTATTTCTACTTCTTTTATTCTGCTTGGGAATCATGGGAGACAGCAAGTTTTCCCCCTCTCTGGAATCTATCTAAATGCATAGACTTTCTTGTGATACGCTCATAACAGAAAGTTTAGCGTGGCTATTTAATTCTCTGAATGAAACAGTGATGGAAGGATTCCTAACAGGGGCGGAAAAAGATGGAAAATAAACAAAGTGAAATAAATGCAATTTATCAACCATATATAAAACAAAAAAGGGTTTAGGAAATAAATGAATTGTTTAATTTAATTTTGAATATTCTCATTTGACAGAGGGTCAAATCATTTGAATTGTCCCAATAACAACTTTTTATGATTTTGTAATTAACTTTTCTCCCTTTTTTTTCATATGGATGATTATTCCATGCTCTGATGGGTAATCGACCTTGCTTTGCTTCAGATCCCAATGGTAAGAACAGCAATTACTTTTCCTATTTCTTTTCAGCTTTAAAATTGACATTATATCAAGTTTTATCTATTTTATCATCATCCCTCATTATCTCTAAATCTAAATCATATCCATTCAATCAAATTTTAAAAGGTCAAAACTAAGTCATGTCATCAAATTATAACTACTTTTTAATTTAACTTTTCTCTACTTTTCCCAATCAATAATAATCTATAATAATCTAGAACTCTTCTTCTCAATCAATGGTATAAATGGGCTTATGAGGGATTATGAGAAATTAAGCAGAATCCTCTTCTGTGTCATCATGATTGTGGTGAAATACTATTCACTTCATTATTATGCCTATATTATGAGAAGGACTGTCGTGAGCCGAACAGGATCTACAACAAAGTTCAGTTAACGCAGTAAAATCTCAAATGAACTCGTAATATTTCACAAAATCACCTTAGCCAATAAGGTTACAGACGCACAGACATCAATTTTTACCACTCAGAACAGATTTTACCATTAAAATAGTAGTTGAAAGTTAAAACAGAAAATAGAACAGATTTCCATTTCTATGACGAAGATAGACCCGAATTATTGACATGTATGTTTGGTGCGATTGATTTCAGGTCCTATGTACTACAAGGGATGGTATCACTTCTTCTACCAATACAATCCCTATGGTGCAATTTGGGGCAACGTTATTGTTTGGGGACATGCTGTGTCCAAGGACCTTATCCACTGGCTTCACTTACCCTTGGCCATGGTTAATGATAAATGGTATGACACAAAGGGTGTGTGGACTGGTTCTGCCACCATCTTACCCGATGGCCAAGTCATCATGTTATACACTGGTTCCACCAACCAATCAGTCCAGGTTCAGAACCTAGCCTATCCTGCTGACCCATCCGACCCGCTCCTTATCGAATGGGTCAAACACCCGGGTAATCCAGTTCTTTTTCCACCACCTGGAATTGGTGTTAGAGACTTTCGTGACCCGACCACTGCTTGGCTTACATCAGAAGGCAAGTGGCGTATCACCATTGGGTCTAAAGTTAACAAGACTGGCATCACCTTAGTTTATGACACTATGGACTTCAAGACTTTTGAGCGTGTAAAGGGAGCAATGAATGCTGTGCCAGGCACTGGCATGTGGGAATGTGTGGACTTTTACCCAGTCAGCACGAAATCTGATAATGGGTTAGACACCTCCGAGAATGGGGCAGATGTGAGGCATGTGATTAAAGTTAGCCTGGATGACGATAGGCATGATTACTACGCAATTGGGTCTTATGATGAAAAGAAGGTTAAGTTCGTAGCAGATGATTCCAAGAATGATGTTGGTATTGGATTCAGATATGACTATGGCATATTCTATGCTTCCAAAACTTTTTATGATCAGAGAGCCCAGAGGAGAGTGTTGTGGGGTTGGATTTTTGAGTCTGACAGCGAAGTTGCTGATATTGCCAAAGGATGGGCTTCCGTTCAGGTACTTACACCAAACTACAGATTACTTACATTTTTTGTTTTGAGAAGAAATTATTGTTATATAAGGAGCATACTTATATTTTCCAATCTTATGGATTGGTTTTTTACAGAGTATTCCAAGAACTGTGGCGTTTGACAGGAAGACAGGAAGCAACTTACTTCAATGGCCTGTTGAGGAGGTGGAGAAACTAAGATTGAGGAACAAAGAGTTCAAAGATATGAAGGCTGAGCCAGGTTCTGTGGTGCCATTAGACATAGAAGCAGCCACACAGGTTTGTTTCATGCCTAATCAAAATTGTCATGTTGTACCATTCACTACTCTGTTTTTAATAAGGCGAATGCATGACCTATATGAAACTATGTGCCTTGAATGAATCAGTTGGACATCGTTGCCGAGTTTGAGATAAATAAGGAAGCTTTGGAGAAGGCAGCTCCCAACAACTCGTCGTATGTCTGCAGCACAAGTGGCGGAGCTCGAAAGCGAGGCGCTTTGGGACCTTTTGGTCTTTTGGTTCTAGCAGATGCTGACCTTTCAGAATACACTCCAGTTTACTTTTATATCACTAAAGGAAGTGATGGAAATCTCAAGACTTCATTTTGCTCTGA
Organism: Acacia confusa; assembly: GCA_037074495.1. NCBI lineage: Eukaryota > Viridiplantae > Streptophyta > Magnoliopsida > Fabales > Fabaceae > Acacia > Acacia confusa. The sequence continues at coordinate 31,962,173 of CM073512.1, read as the reverse complement.
TCAGATCAAGTAAGATTTTACTTTAGCCACACGTTAATTTCTGACTTTGTGAGACGAGGTTGAGAGAATGAAAGAAAACCTTTATTATATTTAATTCCACTATTGCTTGTTTGGGTAGGTCGTCCGTGGCAAACGATGTTCATAAACATATTTATGGGAGTTTTGTTCCAGTATTGAAGGATGAGAAGTTATCTGTAAGAATACTGGTGAGTGAAGTCTTTTTGTAGTCTTTACATGATGTTGTACAAAGATTGACACGTTAGAAATTAACTTCAATGTGATGCTTGTAGTTGGACCATTCAATTATTGAAAGCTTTGCACAAGGAGGAAGGACAGTGGTGACATCTAGGGTTTACCCAACAAGAGCCATCTACGGAGCAGCTCGCTTGTTCTTGTTCAATAATGCCACAGACGCCACCGTCACTGCCTCAGTCAATGTTTGGCAGATGAATTCTGCATTCATACGCCCATACCATCCTGACCAGAGCAGTTAAATGCCTGTTTATTGGGACCTCAAATTTAAGGCTGCAAAGATGATGGATGGGAGATAACAAATGTAGCTTTAAGTTGAATGGAAATTGTTGTATATAGAAAGAATCAGTCATCTCAATTCTATCCAACTTCCTAAGTTTCAAATTTTGATATCGCTGCAGAATCTGGTCTCACCCAGAAATGCAACTTCCTTGGAGTTGGATGATGTTGGATCGACTGTTGATATTTGTTTGTAGGAGGAATCTGTTCATCTTGTCCAATCTTTAATTGTCTCCATATCTGTTTTATTTATTGCCAACCAGTTAGCTTTATAAGTTTTGGAATGGTTAGTTTTGTCACCGCTTGCTTTCAGTAAAATGGATGTAAATGAGCTTCTAGCTTTTGGAAGCTCATGAATGACGTGATGTCCTTTCAAACACAACAAAGATAAATATTCGAATAATCAATGTATAAAGCTAACTAATTGGCATATGTATGGGCTTTCTTGAACACATGTTCATATAATCTTTTTTATAGTTAGTCCACACATAATCAAACCTCTGTATTGTCCAAGATGTTACTTAACGGGTGGCCTATATGGGCTATATTAGCTTTAAAAGGGAAAAGTAACTTTTTTTATTTCTTAGTTTTTGCCCTTCTTACGGACAACAAAAAGGGCTTCATTACATCATTTGTGGGATGTTGTTTTTCGGCCTGAACTGAAGCAAAATGTTAATAGCACACTTATTGGGCTTCTTTTTATGGTAAGGCTGCAAAAAGTGAACCGAGTTAATTATTAGGAGTCAAAATACAAGTTACTGTCCGTGCCTTAAACAAGATTTATCCCTCTACTTATAGTAGAATACATGTGCCTAGCAAAAAAAAGAAGTTAGTCTTGTGCTAATTTGGATTTAATTTTTGGAAAATAACTTTTAGGATTTACGAAGTAAGTTATAAGAGGAGTTTTATCTCAATTTACAGAAAATAGCTTTTAAAATCTAGGTCCCTAAATAAACATTCCAAAATTTAATTGCTGGACAAAGAAACCGATTAGACATTATGCTAGTATGGTTAATTGCCAAAATGTTATTCTCTAATTGGGGGGAAAGAAAAAAAAACCCTATCCTCCAGGTTGGACATAAGCCCATAGCTATCGTTGGAGCTGTTAAAACCTTAACTAAACTTCCCATTTTAGCAGCTTTTGTTACTTGTAAATTTATTATAAATAGTCACGTTTCTATATCAAACCTTGTAATAAGTTCTCTTTTGTAAATTGACAAGTAAATATTAGTGGAATGTTCTGTTGACAGGTTCACTTACGCCTTCTATATATTGGTCTCTGGTGATCAGATATTTTTTAGTAAATTAATAAGTAAGCATCGTCGAAATGACAAGGTCACTTTGACGGTGATGGTGAATGATTGATTTTCTAACAAGTGAAGGGTAATTTGATAACTGAATATGAAAACATAACGTTAAAGTAGTTGTTTGATCATATGGTAAAATTTCATAACGTTTTGATATTGGTTTAACATAATGTATGTTTAACGGTCTTTTATTAGAGTTTTCCTCAAGTAAAACCTTAGATACCTTGGCACGATGAGGCTGGGCCTTTGTAGGGTTAGGGTTAAGGTATAAAAATATGTTTTGGATTTTTTTAAAAGTTTGATCAACACCAAATATTTTTTTAGAGGTAAAAATAACTATAAACTTTCAAAATATGTGTAAAAATACACATTAACCATTAGTTGACTGTTTGCTTGATTTTCTTTTTAAGGGTTAAAGTATAAAAATATACATGATGTTTTTCTAAAAGTGTTCCCAAACACAATTTTTTTTTAGGAGTAAAAATAACTATAAACTTCTAAAATAGGTCTAAAAATACACAACAACCTTTAGTTGACTTTTTACATTTTTTGACTAAAAATGGTAACATGAAGGATGGTGTGGATAATTAAAAAAATAACTTAGAGAGAAATACATATATATTTTAGAAGTATCACGTCATTTAAACTCTGTCATATAAAAACATAACAATTCAGATTATTTTAATCATAGTTGGATGATGGCTCTTTTGAAAACAAATTAAATTTTATCTTGTTTTTAATAAAAATGTTAGTTGATCATTTTGTTTTATTGTATATTAAATTAAGATATTTTTTTTCTTGAAAGCAACATAAATTTTGAATTTTTTCGGATTAATTATCAGCCAACTAAGAATAAAATGATATAAGTTGTTATATTGACATTGGATAGAGTTTAGATGACGTGGTAATCCTCGAGTATGTAAATATTTCTCTAACTACGCATAATAATTTGCTGATTTGGCAAGAGAAATTAATCTACTTCAAACCATTTATCTCCATCTCATCATTTCTTTTAGATTAGAGAGGGAAAGGAGAGGAAGGGTTGGATGGAGATAAAATGATGAGGTGGAGATAAGGGGGTTAGGTGGAAATAGATTTCCTTTATTTAGTCAATAAATTATTATTGCAGGTTGTTTTCTAATAATCTAGACCAATCTCCATGTTACCATTTTTGGTAAACAAATTCAAAAAAACGATTAACAAATGGTTAATGTATATTTTTTTCATATATTTTAGAAGTTCATAATTACTTTTGCCCCTTAAAAAAGCAGTTGCGTCAGATGCACTTTCAAAAACATCTCACGTGTATTTTTGTATTTTAATTCTTGAAAAAGTTAAAAAAAAATATTAATATGCATTTTTACACATATTTTAGAAATTCATAATTACTTCTACCCTTCAAAAAAATATTCTGTGCTGGATGCGCTATTGAAAAGATCTCATATATTTTTTTGATATATAAAAAGTTTAGGTGGGGGTAGACACCGATAACCTACCAGGGCTAGGGTATGCCTACAGGCTCAAAGAGCGCTTACAGAGGTACTTACAAATCGCTCACCAAAGAAGCCCTCACATCGACCAGTGGGAATCAAACCTCCTCCCTTTTAAAGTGAAGGCCGATACCTTAACCAACTGGGTCACTCCTCTTTAGCAAATCTCATATATAATTTTGCACCTCAACTTTTATTTATATAACATGCATGCAATGGACTATTCTGAGCCAACCCAAAGGCGGACACTGGGGGGCTGGGTGCCACCTTTTTATTATTACATTTTATTTTGTTTTATAAAAAAAATATATATCACGTTTCAGCTTTTATTTTATGATGCCACTCTTCATCATTCTACAGCTCCACCACGTCCTTTCTTTTTTTTTTTTTTATACAAAAATTTTAGGAAAGGGGTCGGGCTCACCTACAGTCCAATGGTAGGGCGCTTAAAGCCCAGTTCACAAGGATATTGGCCAGAGAGTACACATGCTTCCACCTCTACCAGCGTTACTACTGCTTCCTAGATCCCTAAGATGTCTCCTTCAGTGTCTTGACCAACATAAAGATCGAACCCCCTCCCTAAAAATAAGAAAGACCGACCCCATATCAATTGAACCCAAAGACAAAGGGTCCACCACATCTTTTCTAAATCCACACAAGCATAAATCTTAAGTCAACAAATAGGCCCATTATATGAATCCCTGCATGAACTAGGGCCAATCAGTCCCACCTTAGCTATTCCAACCCTTTGTTTACTTTTATATATATTAAAACAAAACAAAATATAATAATAAAAAGGTGGCACCCACAACCTATATCCCCAACCCCACTCGTTTGCACTTTTCTGAAAATCGCCTTTATCTTTTCTTCCTCCCGCTCACGGCTCGTCCGTCATTTTTTTCAATAGCTTATAGTAAATTTTGTGAATCAATAAGATATTTAAAATGACTTCTTTTCATTAAATTTTTTTTATGAAATTTAATAGGGTTAAAGTACAAATTTATCAACAAATTATTGATCCAGGAGCACCCAGCACAATTAATTCTCTAGTAGACCAAAAATACTAACAAACTTTTAAAAACGTAAAATTTTCACAATGTCGTTAGATGAGAGTTAACCGCCGTTTTCTGAGTCTGAAAAAAATTACAGAATTGCACCCAAATGTTTATGAAACTATATTTAAGCCCAAAAAATTCAAAATTTTTATTTTAGTCCCTCCATGTACTTTAAAGCAGGTATGTTTTCACCCTATTTGAAATAGGCTTATTTTGAGGTGAGACCTATGGTTTATTAGGCTGCCTACAAAATTTTTTAAATTACAGGCGTCTTTAATAGGCCACAGGCCAGGCTAAAACTGAAAAAAAAGGCTTGTAATCAGGGCGGATTTTGGGGGTAGGGATGGCCCCTAAAAATTATAGAAAAAAACCCAAAATTTTAGAAAATTATCTTTCAGCCCCAAAATATTTTTATAATTTTCACTTTAATCCCTCCATATAAAGTACGTGGAGGGTCTAAAATAAAAATTTTGAATTTTTTTAGGGTTTAAATATAGTTTCATAAACATTTGGGTGCGATTCTGTAATTTTTTCCGGACCCAGAAAATGGCGGTTAACTCTCATCTAACGGCATTGTGAAAATCTTAAATTTTTAAAAGTTTGTTGGTATTTTTGATCCACTAGAAAGTTAATTGTGCTGAGTGCTCCTAGACCAATAGTTTGTTGGTAAATTTGCACCTTAACCCAATTTAATATACACTATTTTATCTTTCTAATGGTACTACTTTTATACTAATTAGAGAATATTTTAGGGTTAAGATTTTAGAAAAGTTTTGAATTTTGTTAAAAGATGATTATGAGAATATAGATAATGACTATGAGAATATTTTAGCTCTCCATTCCATTCAACGCAAATTAAAGTGTATTAGATTTATACTCAGTGTTCCAGTTTCTATAGCAATTACTGAAAGAACTTCTTCTTCCATGAAGATAACATTAAATTTCCTTCATGAAATTTAATATACACTATTTTATCTTTCTAATGGTACTACTTTTATACTAATTAGAGAATATTTTAGGGTTAGGATTTTAGACAAGTTTTGAGTTTTGTTAAAAGATGACTATGAGAATATTTTAGCTCTCCATTCCATTCAACGCAAATTAAAGTGTATTAGATTTATACTCAGTGTTCTAGTTTCTATAGCAATTACTGAAAGAACTTCTTCTATCATGAAGATAATCAAGAATTAGCTTTGAGATAGAATGAAAGACCAATTTTTTGATGATTCTTTGATTACATACATTGAAAAGATATTGTTTTTAGTTTTAACATGAATTCAATTATAAATGACTTTAATAATATGAAAACACGTAGAGTAAGAATAGTAATTTTCATTTTTGTAATAGATTTCTTTTAATTTTGTGTATATTAAGTCTATATCATATAGTTTAAGTACTTTTGTTTATAATGTAACATTTTTTATCTTTCGCCCCTGATTAGTAAAATTTATGGGTCTGCCCCTGGGCGGCCAACCTATGCTTTGATTGATGTTAGGTTTCTCCTCAAATGATTTGAGAGTTTGATTTCCCCGTCAATGTTTTATTGCTCGTTTGGAAGACCGAGAAAAACACTTTTTTTATGTATTTTTGACTCGTTATAATAAAACTCCATTCATAGATGTATCCCAAACATCATGAAAACACTTCTAAAACAAAAGGGACAAGAGTACCATGGTTTGAGACAGCAAGCATTGAGGAAAGACAATATAAAATAACCAAGACGACAGAGATTTCCAAACGAGGCATGATAAAAGAAAAAAAAACAATGTATAATGAAAGCATGCTTATTAATTAAATTAATAGGTCTATAACAGCAGAATCTGAATGAAGCAAATGATTGGCTGTAAAATCAATTTGCAGATATAATGCAGCTTCAAATTAACACATTCCGCAATACCAGGGGGGAAAAACACAAATGCCACTTTCTTTGTAAGGGATTATTGAAAAAGACAAAACAAAACACGCGTGGCAGGAAAGTTGGTTAACCAACGGAAGCAAATAAGGTGCTTCTTCCTTGTGCTTCTTACATGTTTGTCTCCTTAATTAGATAGATGAGACATTTTTTTAAAATTTTTTTATATTCTATTTATTTAGATTTAAATTATATTTTGCTTTCTGAAATATTTTTTGCACCCAGTATTTTAAAATAATTAGTTTTCAGGATATTGGTGTTACAAGACAAATATTTATGAATGCAGTTTTAGAAACTAATTAATTTGAGATATTGAGTGCAAAAAATATTTCAGAAATCAACATACAATTTAAATATAAATAAATAGAATATAAAAAAATTAAAAAAAATATCTCATTTCTCTATTTAAAGAGACAAGCATATAAAAAACACATAAGGAAAAAAACACTTAATGTGAACTCGGCAACGTACTGATGTGAAACCGGTTAGAAATAGGAGAGGAGAGAGAGACTAGGAGGCGAGAGGAGAGAGGACAGCAAGAAGGAGACATTAAGGAGCATAGGAAGGAGGGAGACATTACGAATAAAGGAAGGAGTCTAGAAAGGACATGAAATATTATTTAATCGATCAATCAAAATCAAAACCTTTTATTTATAGAGTTGTGGAAATAATTAATAATAAAATCACAATTTAAAAGTCAAATCTAAATCATAAATTCAAGATTAAAATTAAAATCTAGATAAATATCTTTATTTAATAATTATAATGGATAACCTTATATCTCACAACTAAACTCTAAATTTCTTCATCTCATATCACACCACGATCACAAAGGAAGGACGAGTCCATGCTGCATCACATGCCTGCACATGAGCATAGCGGCAAACCAATAAGAGGACAAAGGAAAAAAAATGGAAAACTTGGTTGGGAGATTTATGTGTGTATGGGTATATGTATATAGTACTCTTTTCTTCTTGTCTTTAATACAGAATATAGTCGGAAAATTGATCTTAATCATAAATATAAGACATGTATCTCATATTTATGATTCTCCCCAAAAAAATTGCCCCTTATTAATACTTGTTTAATGGGGGTGGTGGTTGGTGGAATTCTTCTATTATAACAATGGTTGAAGGCAAAAACCATTCTTAAAGGATGGAATGATCGAATTATACGCTATAGGCACAAATGAGTTGAAGTTGATGGTTTGAAACTGTTGGTTTTGCCATTTTTGACAATATAAGGGGGATCCGAAGTTTTGTAGTGGTGGAACCAGGAATTTCAATGATGGGGGGCGAAAATAAAAAATACTATATCATAAATATAAGTGCTGAAAATACAATATAGACCTAATGTACAAAAAAATTGAAAGAAATTTATTACAAAAATTAAGATCACTTTACTTAACTCTTACTCTATATGTTTTCATATTGTTAAACTCTTCTATAATTGAATTCGTTCTAAAATTCAAAAAAATTTCTTTTTCAATGTATGTAACCAAAGAATCATCAAGAAAGTAGTCTTCTATCTTATTTTAAAGCTTTTTTTTTATTTTCTTCATAGCAGAAAAAAATCTTTCAATAGTTGCTCTAGAAACTGGAATAGTGAGTACAAATCTAATCGCTCTATTAATAAGAGAGTAAATGATTAACTTTTATGTTATTGTTAGCTCTAGATATAATTTACATGTAGTTGATAAATTAATCAAATCTAAATATTTAGGAATGTCAAACTCAAAATGTTGTAATTCTATCTTCAAATAGAATTTTAAATGATTTTGACTCCAAAAAATGAAAACAAGCATAGAGGATGACAAAAATTCCCTGAATCATCTGTGTCAAGTAGTCAAATACAGTGAAAACGCCACTTCAAAATTTTTGTTGTAGGTTTTTTCAAAATATTGTTCCTAATTTTAATAATGAATTAACTATTTTTGTATTAGTTTGCTTTTGATTAATAATAAATAAAATAAATAAAAACTATTAAAAATTACATGAATTCATTGATATGCTTATGAGGGATATTTAAGAAAAAAATTGTTTAATGATCCAAATTCTAAACAGGTTAAAAAAATAAATAGTTTAATTTTAAAAACTCCAATAAATAATACATAAGGGGCGTTTGGCACAAGAAATTTATTTGGTTCAAAATTATACATAAAAAAAAATGACACAGTACGTTACTTTTTATTCAATGGATCATACTTTTCATTTATACTCTCCAATAAAATTACTCCAATTTCACTTTTGTGGGTCCCAAGAACTTTTACGTCTTCTTTCATATGAAACATCTTCACCTTCTTCCATCGTAAGTGACCCTGTTACCTCAGATCATTTTGTTTCGTTCTTTCTGATTATTTTCTCAGATTTAAGGAGGGGGGGGGGGGGGGGGGGGGGGCGCCTGTAATGGCTGATTGTTCTCACAAAGAGCCATCCAGTTGGACATTAGTTATTGTGTGTGGAGGATATATGGCCTAAGCTTAAAGTTGTGAAACTATTATATATAATATGCATCCATATAAATGATCAACTAGCACTTTATTTTTGCTAGAAGATCATCAATTACTAAACACTAATAAAGGAAATCATAGTGGCGGGAATCACGCGATGAAGGAGAATGAGATTATTCAACATTTAAGGCAACCGATCGATTGTTATCAATTATTAATAAATAGGATTTTGCTGGAGAAAGAAAAAGTCGTAATATTTGGGTGTGGTGGAGCCAATTACGGCCAAAATGAGGGGCCAATTAAGTGCGTTTGTTGTCAGATAAAGTGTTTGAATAATGAGCAGTGTAGGTGGCGCCATCCATTCTCGTGCTGGCATAAAAATTCTTAAACAAACTGGTTAAATCGTTAAGACATTAAAGATTTCAGGGCTAATAATATGAAATTCTATTTTTTTTTTAAGGGATCGGATTGATGTATGGATCAGACCATTTTATTGACTGGTTTCTGGCGAGGACCAATAAGATGCCATACCCTTCTCATATTATTTATATCACATCCTCTTGTAACTACAAATAACCATAACTTATGGAAAATCCAAAATTTATATCTTGATAAAAAAAAATAGTTTAATTACATGTTTGATATATTTTTTAAGGTTGAATATATTTTTTCTTTTCATTAAAGTTTGTTTGTATGTAAAATATTTGTTTTAAAAAGAAGGGATAAGTATCATTTTTTAGTTTGAAGAGCATTGACCACTTAGAAGTTTTTTTTGCAGTGTAAAAAATCATAGCATTTTCCTTATCTTTGTCTTCAAAGCCATCGAGCCCCTCTTCGTGTCTCACGAGCTCTACATCTCCTTCGTTGCCCCTATCGATGCCTTCTATTCCCTCTCCCATTGGCCCTCCATTCTCACTCAAAGTCATCGAACCCATCCATTGTTGATTTGCAGATTTGATTAAACTTTGGGTATATTGATTCTTTGTTTTATGGAGAGGATTCGAATCAATTGGTTTGAGTGAATCTTTAGGCTTTTTTTCCCCATCTTTGTGTCTCATATTTGGATGTGTTTGGGGTTCAATATGATGAATATTTCTAGGCTTTTTCTTCATCACAAATTACTCGCCCCACTCTTCTCTCTAATTTTCTTGGTCAGATTTAAAGGTATCTGGAATGTTTTTCGATCTTTTGGGTGCTCATAAATCATATACATAGGTTTTGATCTATGGATCGTTTGGTTTTTGTAGATTATTTGATTTCTACATTTTAATTTTTGGTTTGATACTTGATGATGATGAAGGGGAAGATGCTTCATGCTTGCTTTGTCAAGATTTTCTCCGTTTTTTGGATTTACTAGTGACTGTTCATGATGAATGATGATAAAGGGACAGTGAAGGAAAACGAGGCTCAAGCTTGAGAGGAGAGGGAGTGGGTGAAGGAGTGAAGAGAAGATTCCAAAAGAAGGGGTGAAGAAGCAAGAACTGCCTGCATGTGCACCCAGAGAAAGCGAGAGGGAGAAGGGAGAGATGAATGAGGCGCTAACGATTATTATTTGGCATTTAATCATATATGTTAGAGTCATGTGAGCATAGTTAGGTGTACTAACTGTTGATTGCTTGAATCTGTTAAATCAAAATGAAAATGCCATATTTTTCAGACTTATAAGGTGAAAATGAGATTACAAAAACTTGTAGGTGACGAGAGTTTTTTAAGTTAAACTTCCATAACAAAGACAATATAAAGAATTATAAAGGGTATGTAGAAATTTGTGCGCTCTCAACTGCTCTTATTCGAGCACGCTGTCAAATTGATTGCTTACAAGCCTTTTGGCTTTCATGATTTGCGGAGGTTTCTTTGTCTCGAGGATCTGCACAATATAATAATAATTGTGGCGGGATATTTAAATATTTAGTTTAGTTGACAGGAAATAAATTTAAAATAAAAGATGCTGGTGGCGGGGCTTTGAGGGAGCGTTGTAAGTTGTAAAGAATAGCAAGAAGACGCACATGGGGTCTGGTATAATCACAGCTGATGATGATGGTGTTCATCAAAGCTGCAGCTGTGTGGTGTTCAATGCAAGTCCAACTCTTTAAGCAACCACTCAAACCATCATCCACTAAATTAAATTCATAGGCAAATCTAGAAAATGTGAATTGGTTGGTATGTCGTCTTCCTCGTGGTCTTGCTCAATGGGTCTCCTCCTCTCTTTTGCGCAACTCTTGTGGGCTACTTGATTACTCTTTCCTCTTCTTCTTGTTTCACCCTCACAATAATAATATCCACACTCCGAGTAGGCCCACCCACCCAAAAGCCACAAGCCCATCCTTCATAATAGTCATTGCCTTACGACAAAAGCTACATTACTAGCGAATAATGAGAGTTGATATAGATGGTAAGGGATTCAGAACTAGGCCCTAGGTCATGGGTTCGATGCCCTCTGCCGTCGGTGGAACTCCTTTGGTAGGCGATCTCGTAAGTTCCCAGTAAGTGCTCATAAAGCCCGAAGCCGTGCTCTGGCTTTGGTGGGGGACTGGTGTCGAACCCCTCCAAAACTTTCTAGTATAAAAAAAAAGCTACATTACTTTATTTTATATATATATATATATATATATATAAGCAAAATTACTTTATCATCATTCTTACTTATGATCTACTCACAATCTTTTGATTTATATACTATTTATTTATTATAAGGTTCTTTATTTTTTTTTAAAAAAAAGTCTTTATTGAGCTTGTTTAAATAATAAGTGTGTTTTTTCACCCATTTCATCCTTAATTAATTTTCATGCATTGCATTCATTAAAAAATTAGTTCACTCCATTTATTCTCTATTATTTCCTATAGTCTCTTATATCATTTTTCTCATGCATTTTCTTTTATCATGTTTTTAATTATTACTCTTTATCTTATTTATTTATAAATAAGGACATATTTAGAAAACAAATACATTTTCTACATATTAATTACTTCAAACTAATTTTGATCTCTCTCAATTAAGAAAACCTTAATATTATATGATATATATGTAGGGAGGGAGTATTATATTGGGAAATCTGTATAGGAGCCCAAGTAGCAGAAAAAATTTTAAAAAATACCCTAAGATTCTGAAAATAGCTTTTTCTGGAATAAATTTATTAAAATGTTAACAACTATATCAGCCTTATTAACAACTATATCAACCTCGTTAACAACTAAAAGCTTTAATAAATTTATATTAAAAAAAAGCCCTAATGCATTTTCTGATATTTTCAGAATCTTAGAACCTTTTTTAAAAAATTTTCTATCACTTAGGCCTTATACAGATTTTCCCTATTATATTTCCCTTTAGTATCTCAAATTATTAGCTACAGTTAGCGATTCATAATGCTTGTGGGCAAGACCATATGATTTCTACTATTACGACACGTTGGTTTTTATTTTAATATTTTTGGGTGGGGGTTGGTCATGACTTGGTGGCGTGGAGACCCTATGATGCGTCCGGAGAGGGCAAATCGGACGGTAATAACGGGGAGCTGTGGCCGCTTCACAAAGAGGAGGGAGGGTGGGACCCACTGCTGCAAGGCAAAAGGCTCACGGCTGGCAAGCATGTGGCACTTTCAGAGGGATCTGACCGTTGCAAAGGGAGACGATGGGCCAATTACTCTACTCGCTATTTAAAACCCACGCGCGTTCCCACTATAGCAGTCTGAACTGGCTACTTGCTGGCACCTCTCTCTCCCCGTCCTCATTCGTCCCCTTTTTATCTCTTCTTTCCTCGCTGAGCTGACAAATGATGACTGGTCACCGACAAAACGCTTCTCTTCATACCCATTTTCCTCATAAAGCCAACTTCCACCTGTCTCTGTCTGTCTCTCACTCTCCCTCACACGCCTCACCATTTCTTTCTCCTCCACAAATCAGCCTCAATTAACTGCCTCCGCTTCTCTCCCTCTGAATCTCTCTTACACACCCTTCCCTCCCGCTGCATTCCTTCCCTTTCTGATCATGTAAAAGTAAAACAAAAACGCCCAGCCAAAAAAATTAGTTAAAGCTGGTCAGTTCATTTTGGCCCTGGTTTTTTCATTCTTCATGTTCCTCACAATGCCTTCCTCCGCTGCTCTGTTCCTGCGTCTCATCACCATTTGCTTGCTTGCGAGCTTACCTTCTGCCGAGGACGCGACTATTTTCTATAACTTCGAGGTCTCTTACATCACTGCCTCTCCTCTTGGAGTCCCTCAACAGGTTGGTTCCCTAGATCCCATCTCTTCTCTTTTTATTTTTGTATTCCAATTTTGTGGATGGCGAGTGCTTCCTTCGCCTTGTTGAAACCGGATTGACTTTCCATTTCCTGAAGTTTCGAGTTTTAGTTGCATATCCAAACAATGACCCTCTCTCCTTAATCTCTCTCTCGATGTGGTTGTTCATATTTCAGCTACTAGACATCTAAGCTGCTGATTTACTTAAGAGTTAGCTAGAGGACTTTGGCTAAGTTTCTGATGTGTCTACTATCATGTAGGTTATTGCTATCAACAAATTGTTTCCGGGTCCTACCATTAATACAACCACAAATAACTATGTCGTGGTCAATGTTCGGAACAAATTGGACGAGGATCTCCTCATTCACTGGTAGGAAGTAAGATAGTGTATTTTAGCCTCTGTTTTTTTCGCAAAACGCTATTTAGCTCCGGAAGCTGAAATTCGTGGATTTGGACAGGTCTGGGGTTCAGCAACGGCGAAGCTCATGGCAAGACGGAGTTCTTGGCACGAATTGTCCCATTCCTCCCAAGTGGAACTGGACTTACCAATTTCAGGTGAAGGATCAGATTGGGGGCTTTTTCTACTTTCCGTCTCTTAATTTCCAGAGAGCAGCCGGTGGATTTGGAGGTTTCATCATAAACAACCGGCCTATCATATCTATTCCTTTTGATACTCCTTATGGGGACATTGAAGTTTTTATTGGTGATTGGTATACACGAAATCACACGGTTAGTTTTGATTGAATAATCCTGTAGTCCCACTAATGCTCTATACACCGACCTTGTCTGTTTGTGACTGGTTCTACTTTGGAATGCAGGATTTGCGGAAGGCACTTGATGCCGGGAAAGACCTTGGGATGCCAGATGGTGTTCTCATCAATGGGAAAGGCCCTTATAGATACAATGATACGCTTGTTCCCGATAGCATTGACTACGAAACAATTGAGGTCCACCCTGGTGCGTTCTTGGAAAATCCTACTCTGAATATCGTATTTATTGCACAATTCTTTTAGCATTTGGACTTCTTGTGGCATATGACTAACGGGTGATTTAAGTATCTAGAATCTGTTAGAATTTCTTGGATTTCATTCAGTTGAACTGAAGTAGTACAACTGAAGCGACAGCTAGCAAGATCAAAGTCTTTGCTAAGCTACTAAGCACATGGGCCAGGCCAAATATACGTATTATATACATTGACATATGCTGATTATTTTCGAGTCTTCAAGAACTGTACTCGAAGTTTTATTCTACTGTCTTGAATAGAACTGATCAAAGTGTAATGTGTATAGATAAGCAAATAAATAGAAATCTGTGGCACTTTCAAGCATGCATATTTTGTTTATAGCAATACTTGATGGTAAATGAGCACCCGTGATAATTTTTTGAATGCAATTCTGCTTGAAGCTAAACTTATATACATGATAATCTGTTAATTGCAATTGCAATGCTATTTGAATTTTAACAAATATTGCGTCAGTATGGCAGACTCCTTCATGTTACAAAATGTTAATATGATACTTCAACTTTCTGAATCATAATACTATAATGCTGAACAGGAAAAACTTATCGGCTTCGTGTACACAATGTTGGTGTATCAACGAGTCTGAATTTCAGGATTCAGAACCATAACTTACTTTTAGCTGAGTCTGAAGGATCCTATACAGTTCAACAGAACTACACTAGCTTAGATATTCATGTTGGACAATCTTATACGTTTCTGGTGACCATGGATCAGAATGCAAGTACAGATTACTATATTGTAGCAAGTGCTAGGTTTGTTAATGAGTCACTTTGGCAAAGAGTTACTGGAGTTGCCATCTTGCATTACACAAATTCCAAGGGGAAGGCTGCTGGTCCTCTCCCAGATGGTCCAGATGACCAATATGACAAGACCTTCTCTATGAATCAGGCGCGATCCATCAGGTATCTTTATTTTGTAATTCTATTGCATTAGGAATTCATACATCTAGAAGCAAGTTTGTTTTGGAAGGTTAAGGCACGTTCAAGAATTTGAAGATGAAATTTCTGGATACTTAATTTTGGGGTTATTTTATACTGCCCAACACTCTACAGTGCATAAACTGAATAATGTCACCAAGTCTTTTTGGATGTCTAATCTTAAGCTGCATGGGACATCGGTTTATCCTATCTGTGGCAAATAAAAAATGTTATAAAAGCATAATTCGTTAGTTGCTTATATATGAAATTAGAGAATTAATTTAAATGCACAGCTCATGCCCCCAAAATTACATGGTTGACTGTGCAGATGGAATGTATCAGCCAGTGGTGCTCGCCCTAACCCACAAGGATCTTTCAGATATGGTTCCATCAATGTGACTGATATTTATGTATTGAGAAATAAGCCACCGGAGAAGATTGAGGGGAAGAGACGAGCTACACTCAATGGGATCTCTTTTGTCAACCCTGCCACTCCAATCAGACTTGCTGACTGGTTCAAAGTGAAGGGAACATACAAACTTGATTTTCCTGCTAAGCCTATAACAGGACCACCTCGGGCAGAAACCTCAATAATCAATGGAACTTTTAGAGGATTTATGGAAATCATACTGCAGAACAATGATACCAAGATGCATACATACCACTTGGATGGATACGCATTTTTTGTTGTGGGGTAGTGGCAAATATCCTCTTTATTAATTGTTTTTGCATGTGTTCGTTCCATGTTAAGGTACTAACAACACTAAATTTGACTGACTGGCAACAGGATGGATTATGGCGAGTGGTCTAACAATAGTAGGGGTACATATAACAAGTGGGATGGAATAGCTCGCTCTACTGCTCAGGTACATTTTTTGTTCAAAACTGTCAATTGCTTTATGAGCATTTTGTGTGATATTCAAATTCAAATTTGTTGATAATTTCATGTTCTCACATGCGCTTATGGTGAACTTTGACTCAACTCGAGTTGAATGAGAATATGGACCTTATAGATTACTGCAACTTAAAGCCTCATTTAATGTCCGTATCTTTCATATTGTGGATTGACATTGCCAACATAGTCCAGAGATTTTGGATAAAAGATCTAGAAGTGAGCATTGGTCCATCAATATAGGCTTGTTCTTGTTAGATCATTAATCCATGGATGTTGATATTCCGCCTATGCCCTGAAGCTTAGTTGGATTGCCATTCCATGAAGTGTTTCAATATTGACAGTTTCGATTTTCAGTTTAGAAAAATATCAGGGCAGTATTTTATTCTTTAATGAGTCCCTTTACTTTTGGGTCATTATGTATCTTCTACATGCCTGGTCATAATGTCTCTTTTGCTTTTACCTTCATCTAGGTTTATCCTGGAGCATGGACAGCAATTTTGGTATCTCTTGACAATGTTGGAGTTTGGAATCTGAGAACGGAGAACCTTGATTCATGGTATCTTGGTCAAGAAACATATATCAAGGTCGTCAATCCAGAGGCCACTAACAAGACTGAACTGCCCATTCCAGACAATGCCCTCTTCTGCGGCGCCCTTAGTAAAATGCAGAAGTACGTCATATGATTCTGCTATACTGATTAGTGATTACAATCAATTTCTGGTTGTGGTTCGATTCTGATTCTGATGCTGTTTGTTTTTTCTTTAGGCCACAAGAGATCTCTTCAGCTCCATCGCATGGTGGGAGTGGACTGAGGCTGTTCTTCACATTCCTGATGTTCGCATGCACTTTCTTCTCCTTTTTCCAGTAGAAGTACATTGTAGGGGAATCTTCTGTGTTGCTTCGTGGAGTGAGCAGGGTTTGTGGTTGAGTTTTTTCAAGAATTGTAGGCCTAGCCCTGTTTATATCAATATTCCGGTGATTTTGACTCGTATTCTTTGTTATTATTCTCTTTATGCTCTTAGGTTCCTTTTAAAATTGATTGGGGACTTGTTAATTCTTTTAGTGCCTACAGTTTTATGTAATGGGATGACAATGAATCTAATGATACAAGCAAACTTTGTGAACTTGATTCCAAAAGCTTCTTTTAAAGATTTACTTGCCGACTAGTGTAAAACTGTATCTGAAGACTTTTTGTCATTAAGCATCTGAACAACTGCTCAAGGAAAAGGACCTCCATGAGCTAGCATAAGATGCTTCTCCCAGCTGTATTCATTGTAGCTATGTTCTATTCCTGTCCTTGAAATGTTCGGGAGGCCTTTACTTGTTTGAGACTTTTAGGAGCGGGCTATGATAATAGCTAGCAAGTGAAAGCTACTTGGATCCTCCAGCGATGCAGGCATTTATGGGAAGCTTATTTGGACACCTGTCCATCCATGAGTGGGCCTTTTTCCATGGAAACTGTATTTTTCCTCCACCACTCTTCCAGCTTCGTTCTAGCTGAATTCGCGGCTGTGTATTTATGAGATAAAAGTTGCTAGGAAAATAAAAATGTGTGTTAGATGCAAAGGTGGGGACTTGCATCTTAATTATTTTATAATTTTTTTAATATTCTATTAATATAAAAATATAAATTGGTTTGACAGCCATACTAGTTCCATATCACAGCTGTAATACCCAGTAGGATTTATATGTTGAATTGGCGGTGAAGCAAAGCAAACTTCGTTCTACCGTTTAAATTATTATCCCAAAGCTTAACATTAGAAAAAGCACATAGACTTTGACGAAAAAAAGAGAAGAAAAAGCACATAGAGAGCAGGAAAAGGGGCGCGAAGTGTTGACCACACAGCAAAGAATAGGGGTCTGATTTCTCAAAATCAGATTTAGCTACTTACATTTATTGAAAATGAACACGTAAGAAGATAGTAGCAACTTAAGTTGCAATCAGATATGCATTAATGTAGAAATATACTGTCCCTCAGTTGCAGTTTATAAAAATTTGATAATTAAATTATACAATTTAAGAAAACAATTAAAATTAATTTAAAATAATAAGTATGTTTAAAATAATTTTTTTTACCAATTACGTCTTTATTTATGAGGGGCAACTAAGAGAGAGAAATAGTGTAAATATAAATATCACAAACCTTTTAATTAGTGCAATACATGTAAATAATGAGGAGAAAAAAGTGAAAAACTTCATTAAATGTTTAGACAACTTTTATTAGATTTTTATAAAAAGGTTCAAGGCAATTCAATTTTGAGTATTTATAAAAATGATAGATGGAATATTTATTAAGGGTGTTCATGAGTAGAGCAAGACCCTTGCATGATGTCCTACCTGAAAAATCATTGGGCAATAAAATGCAGCCCAGTGCCCAACCCTACCCAATAGAAGTCCTAACATTTTTGGGTATGCAATAATGGGTTGGGCAAGGCTGGCCTTCATTGCCCAAGTGGCGATTCCTTGCCACACTTTATGTGGAAAAAAAAAACAATTTCAATCATACCTAATAAATAATATTACAAACTTCAAATGAAATTTATAATTCTATATTTTGAAATGTTTTAAAATAAGTCTACAACTTGAGTCTTGAAATTAAAAAAACAACCATATATCTTAATAAATAGTCAAATACTCATAAGTGAAAATAAAAAATATATAATACTATATATACTATTAAGCAGGGCCAAATGGGTAGGGCGGCATACCATGCCTGACGCAATTATGTCCAATTTTTCTTGGGTGGCTTTTTTCAGGGTTGGGCTGGGCGATTTTTCTGCGGGCTTAGGCGGACTCACCAGGCTATGGGCATCATGAACACCCCTACTATTTATATTTACTACTGCTGGTAAATCAGATGAAGCAGAAGCAGTCCACTGGAGGAACTACCATCTTCTTGCGGTGGACTGAGGGCAAGATTCTCTTCCCTCAAGAATAATAATTAAGAAAACAGAATGCAATTTCTATTGGACTCCCTGGGTGCTTATTTATAAGATCATTTTAATTGAATTACAAGATTCTAAAGGAGTTAAAACTAATTAAAAGTAATAAATATGTAAGGAATATAATTTTTTTTTAACAATGCCTTCATTTATGAATGAGTAAGAGAAAGAGGATAATAATGAGAAAATGAAGAAAAAATTTATGGGAAAAAATGATGCAAGAGTAATTGAGAGCAAAATGCATAAAAGTGTTTTAATTAAACCAACGCTCTATAAAAAGGCACAAGCTCAATCAAAATATGAGATCCTATATATGGGGATATAGGGAGTAACACCTGGCATCTTTGGTAGACATATGTTTGGATTAGCTTTTGGAAAATAATTTTTATGATTTATAAGAGAACCATGTGAAAGGAATTTTGTCTCAACTTATAAAATTTTTTTTCTAAAACCACAGTTTTAAAATTACCCAAATCAAACACTCAGCTAAACCTAATAGATGTAACTCAAGTCAACCAATCCTCATACCCGATCCTTGATTGTAGTAACTTTCTATTTTGGGGGGACCATGATAGTAATTTACTAATTTTACTTAAAACGCTAATTCAAAAGGCTAAAATAAAATAAAATAAGTTGGGGGGGGGGGGGGGAGTGCAACACAACTCTTTTACTTCATGGTCCTATTTATAAAAGCAACCAATTACGGGGTTTAAAAAAATAGTAAAAATTAGTTAAAAATAATAAAGGGTTAAGGTGCAAAAAAATACATGTGAGTTTTTCCCTCACGAGCGCCCAGCACCACGTGCTTTTTTTGGGAGCAAAAACGCACACGTGGTTACCATTTTGGAGCAAAAATCACATTCTACCATTAAGTTACTGTTCACCGTTATGAGAGAGAAAGAGATGAAATGAACAGTAACATAACGGCGGTGAAATGTGACTTTTGTTTCTAAATAGTAACCACGTGTGTATTTTTGCTCTAAAAAAAACACATGGTGCTAGGCGCTCATGGGAAAAAAGTACATGTATATTTTTTATTTAAGTATGTCTTTATTTATAAAAATAAGGAGGTCAGTAAAAGAGAAAAATAGAGGAATAATGATAGAAAGTAGGAAAGAGAATGTATAATGGAAAAAAGAAGAGAGGCAAAAATAAAAAAACATTGAATATTTAAACAATGTTACACCCTTACAAAAAAGATTAAAGCAATTCAAAGTTTAAGCTCTTACAAAAGAACCGGGTCGGAGGGAGCATTACCCTAAATACGTACACAGTTCCTCAGGGTTGGACAGGGCAGGGGTAAGAGGGGATCTGACCAAGTCCAAGTAGAAGTTACTTACTGGTGTACAATATTTGTTAGAAGGAGATTGTGATCATGAAGGTGGGGGAAGAATCTAGAAGGTGGAAAATATGATGAGTAGAGAGTAGAATATATCTATATATGACGTGGAGGGGAATTGAAATGAAATGAAAGAAGGGAAGCAATAAACATAATGGTGGTCTCTTCTTTTGATAGGGAAGGGGCAAATGCTTTAATCCCAAAAAGGCAGAGGATGCGGAACAGATAGGGTTTGTGTCTGCATGTTGTGGATTCTGAGAGAGGAGAGCTTTTATTTTCAAAGACAAGTACAGCAGAAGCACCTAATACTGTTTGTGTGGCAAGTTGGGGCCTATGCTCATTCATCTTTCTCTTCATTATAAAGTTAGAGACACACTGCTTCAATTCAACAGTCTTTGTTGCTTATGCCAGCATCCGATGCATATATAATACTTGCATCCACTTTCCCTACCCATCTTGGATGGGTAGGGAGAACTTGTCCTAATCTGGACCGTTTAGATTTATTTTTTTTTAAACTGTCATTTTTTAAATGAAAAAATTATTTTTTAAAAATATGTTAGTTGAGAGATTATTTTTATTTTAGATTCTCTACCTATTAAAATAATTTTTTTTAAGAAAATAAAAAATAAAAAAAATTAAATCTGAACCGTTCAGATACCATCTGGACGGTCCATATGGGAAGAGCTTTCCCTACCTATCCTCCCAAAGATAGGTAGGGAAAGTGGATACTCTCTTTGCTATCACTTTTTTGCATCTCACGCAATTGTCTCTCAATTACCTCTCTCTTGTTGTAGCATCCTTACCAGCCCCTTTTTCAGCTTCTTCCGTTCCGATTCCATGCCCACTTCTTTAGATGTTTTGGGTAAATTAAAGTAGCATCCGGCTCTCTGGTGTTACTCTATCTGGTTTTTATTGTATGATATCAACTAACAAATATATTTGGTCTTTTTTATAAGGCATTTATTTTGAAAGTAATAATTATATATGATATTAAAGTTTAGTGTACAATTAGAAGGGATAGTATGAGTAACTACTTAAATTTTAGAACAACTTTAATGACTTTAACTATTTTTATTGATTTGTGAGAATTGTAAGTTAGTTTGTTATAATAATGACCATAGGGAGTATTCCTTTTGGTGTTTATTATAAAGCACCAACTATCATTTCTCTCAAATAAAAGCATGGAAGTTAAGTCATTAAATTGGTTCAAAATTGATAAAGGTTTCTAACTTTATCTTTACTTTAATTTTAATGATGTAGATTTAAAGGAGTTTGTTAAAGTAAGAGTTATAATGGAAAAAATAGAAATAAATGAGTTAGTTAAAGATAGTTAGTGCCTTATATAATGATAAAAAATTGTTGGTAATTAATGCTTTATAATAAAAACCATAGGGAGTATTATCTTGATGCTTCTAACACTCCAATCTTATTTATAGTGCATTAATTCAGCGCCTAAATCATAATTAAGACTAGGGTTTTAGATGTAATTGGAAAACAATATCATGAGGTGTAGTAACATTGAAATAATATCAAGTATTAGATACTACTTGGCAAATAACATTAGGGTGATAGATGCTACTTCGCCGTTTTATATTTGTAAATGAAAACCACTTGGTGCGTG
This sequence comes from Acacia confusa, assembly GCA_037074495.1. Taxonomy (NCBI): domain Eukaryota; kingdom Viridiplantae; phylum Streptophyta; class Magnoliopsida; order Fabales; family Fabaceae; genus Acacia; species Acacia confusa. The sequence goes on along the minus strand of CM073512.1, from coordinate 31,940,458 downwards.
AAAACCCAATTTGCTAAATGTGGGGTTTGGCTCGTAAGTAAAACAGATAAGCTAGTTCATGTTAGCTTAATTAACTTGGTGGTAGCATTTAGATTTTGCAATAAATGAAACACTTCTATTCAAATATTCGATATAATATGCACATAACTTTCATCAACATACTACACTTGAAATAATAATCGTCTATGCACTTGCAACAACACAGTTGAAGTTTCAGTTCAACTTTACACAGTCAATGCACTTGCAATGCTATCTCTTTAATTAACTTAGGTTCTGATTCCAACACCATCAGCTATCAATAAAGTTACAGCCTATGATCTTGGAAGCTCCCGCACTTGGTTCATTTTGGTTCGCCTAGCCTTTTTAGGTTCACTTTTGCCCTAGTCATTTTGGTAAAACAAGAAAGCTCCTTCAGTCATTTTGGCTTACAAATCCAGCAGCATATATAACATACTCAGAAATTGCCGTAACTCAGCATATTAAAGAATTTTTAGTTTACATATTTTGTTCAAAACTGTGTTGTTTGACTAATGAAATATATGAAATACTCCTTCAGTCATTAATATAAGACATATTTACCTAATTTTATTATATTAAGGAAGTTACTTAATACGACATGTATTTTTTGAAACACTTTAATCATCTTCTTCGATCAATTCCCTTGTTTCCCCTCATTTTTGGTTATTATTGAGAGAACATATCAATAAGCATAAATTAAGAAATAATTAACAAATATAAAAAATTATATATTATATTTAGAATAAAGATCAATTTCCTAAATATATCTTATATTAAAAATCGGAAGGGGAGTATCTTTTCGTATTGGATGAAATGAAATGCCGGATGAGGAACATCAGGGGGCGGCAGGAAGGCACATATGCTAAAGAATAGCATACATTTTTGGAGGGGCCATGTATGTATAACGAACACATATGTTGACCTGTCACACACACACATATATAATAGAAAGAAAAAAGCTGGGGCCATAATTCTCCAAGACTTAACATAGGACCTATTTAGAGAGACAATTTTGGTCATAAATATAAAACATTATTTTTATACCTATCAATCTTCTCATTTGATACTCTATTAACAATAATAAATGAGGAAAGAGAATGAAGGAATTAAGGAATATGATAATAGTGTGTTAGAAATAAATACATGTAATATCAACTAAATTAATTAACTTCCTTAATATAATTAAATTATGTAAATATTTTTTATATTAAGGACGATGTTGATGAGCCATAAATTTACCATGTTTTAAGGCACAAAATTAGCATGAAATTGATCTAATATGATTAAAATGGTTAAGGATAATAAATTAAAAACATGGATTTGATGTCAAACATACCCTCACGAGTATTCTCGGTTGTTTTGCAGGTTTTTATCCACAAGGAAAAGCTAATTGGAAGAGCTTAGGAGAAAGTCAAGAAGAAAAACCAACTTTCTGGTTGACCAGGAGGAGTTGGCGCCCAGGACGCCAACTCCAACTCAGTGCAAAGTTGGCGCCCAGGGCACCAACTTTCTGCCTTCCTTTAGAAAATGGCGCCCAGGGCGCCAGAAGTGCGAGAATTCTTATTTTTAATTTTTGGAAAGTTTTTAGGGCCCGAAAAAGGAAGGAAAATTAAGGATTTTTGAGATTTAGAAACCCAATTGGATCTAATAGATAAAAAGAGGCAACCCTAGCAAGAAAAAGGGGGAATTTTTGGCACAAGAAAGAGCTCTACAGCATTGGAGAAAGAAAATTGAAACAACTGTGGAGATCAACCTTCCCCAACCCATAAAGAACTATTCTCTCTTTATTTTTTTAATCTAGCCATGTTTGTCTAATTTCCTTTTTGTAGTTAGAGTTAGGATGAACTCTATGCAACTTTGAGTATTTGGTTGAATTCTTGTATGAATCTTGATTTATTTGATTGAATGAATTTCCTTTGCTTAATGCTTTCTTGAAGATTGATCACCTTTAAGATTGACCATAGGTTGATGTATGACAATAGAGATGTTGGTGCATCTAACTAGAACTTGTTAATTCATCATAAAATTGCATTACCTAGACATAGGCTTACGAATTTATGCGATCACAGGATTCTGGTTCAAGATCTGATCTTTCTAGACAATACTAAGACATTAGGTTGTTTTTAAAGACAAAATAAACTAAGGTAGCATCAAGACATTAGGATTTAGTCTAATCTTAGAGAATTGATCGTCAATTTGGGAATCCTAATCAATTAGATCTTTAATTCAAATACTTGAAAGAGTATAGGGGGATTCTAAGTCCTAGCTATGTTTTTCTTGACTGATTATCTTTTCTAGACATTCTCTTGCGAATCTTGATCTTGAATTCTTTTCTTTCTCTAAATCTTTAAATTTTGGATTGGTTACGACTCATCTTTGACTACTCAAATTGTCCAACTAAAGCAAAAATAGCGAAACAGTGTTTGAAATATTATTCCTTGTGGGACGATACTTTCTCACTACTTTATTAGTTGTAACGACCGGTGCACTTGCCGAAGTTGCCCTACCAGATGTATAATGAGTACTTTCTATTGCATGATTGTATATAAGCATGGTATATTTATTTTTCTGCTTGCATAAGGAAATGTGATTTTTTTTCCCCTTAATAATTAGTATTTTGATAAATGAAAACTGAAGGGTTTGGTCAAAATGTTCTGAAATAAAAATAAGTTGATTGTAAGTGGTGAACGAAGTAGAAAATTCGACATTCTTCAAAAAAAAAAAGAAAAAAGAAAAAAGGCTAACCTTTAAATCATTCATATTCCCGTATAATTTTTTTCTACAGTTAATTTCTTTCTGAAACACTGCCTCCTATTTTAAATATAAGATAAAGTTGATTTTTATGGAAATCTTAAAGAAACTAATTAAATTAGTTTAAAATATTTATATTTTTCATTTTAGAAAATTGGAGATTCTTCAAAACAAACAAACCCTGTCTTATATACCTAGTGATTTAATATCAGAATGTACTCTCTTTTAAAGATTTGTCAAATAGAATACTAATAATAATAGTAGTAGTAGTAACAATAGCTGTCAAATATAATCTTGCTAAAAACATGTTAGAAAAAGTACAAGCGTGACTAAAACTGCTCTAGTTTATCTTCTTTAAAGATTACCAGGCTTTATCGAAACGCGCTTAATCATCAAGAGTTTGATTTTATCTTAATACCAGAAGATATTGATCCTAAAAAAGAATGTACTGTCAATAATATGTATTAGCTGTTCTGGAAGGACAAAATTGAGTCAAAGTTCTACTATAAAATATCAAAGCGATACAAATATATCACCTCCAGTTCTTAGTATAATCGTCTATAGCATAGTTTATATTACAGACAAGATTTTATATTAAAGACTTGTATTTGAAAGAATGACACCAACCAAATTAAGAAAAATATTTTTACGAAGCAATTGACACTAATATTATATAGAGCATTAAATTAACCCAAGCTCTTAGTTTATATATGAGTTAAAATGAAAAGTGTTTATTTCTTTTCATTATGCTAAATTATAATTATAGGGTTAAAATTAAAGAAGCTCCATAACACTAAAAATTTCAAAACCAATTTGAACAAATATAAACAATATCTATTTTTTTTATATAAAATAAAGTCCAATAACAATAAGGTAAAATAGTACATTATATATATATATATATAACCAGTTGTAATTAATTGCTTATCAATAAATAGTACAATTATAACCAATTGCTTATCTTCAAAAAAAATTATACTCAAATAATTAGAACTAATTTACACATATTGTACACATATTCTTTATTAGATAGAACCCATGTAGATTATATTATGGTGCTCTATTGACTTTCTATATCAATTGAGAGAATCTTATTTTATTTCACCATTTTATCCAATTAATTGTTTTAAATTGAATATCTTCAACTCATGTTAGTGTAGTAATTTATGAAAAATAATTTTTTTTCCTTAATAACATTCTTCTCACGGACGCGCTGGGAGTAAATGCCAGTTATTGATAAAAAAAATACCCTCTCCCCACCTTATGAACAGTACTAAAGGAGTAAACTGAATGTGTTTCCTGGCCTATATATCCGCTCAATCGTCTAAATTTAATTTCTTTTTATCTGGTGATTTTAAATAAAAATAAATTAGTTAATTTATTATCTTTATTTTAAATTATCCATCCATTAAAATAATTTTTTTTAAAAGAAAGTAAGAAAAATAAATTTGTATCGTCCAAATCCTAGTTAGACATTCTTGATGAGTTGAGCGCTAGCTATCTATCTTTTGAATACACAGGGAAGCGTGTTCTAGAGTAAGGTACATAGGAAAGTGAAATGACATTTACTCATAAATCGGGCTTCAAATTTACGATCCTAAAATTATATATAATGAATCGAATTAAAAGGCATGCATGGATGCGAATTAAATGTTCACCAGCGCAATTAACGAGCAACAAGTTATTACTCCTTCCGGTCCTAATTATAAGAATAATTGATTTTTTTGGAGAAATTAAGGAAACTAATTAAATTACTTTAGAATGTTTTATTTTTATTTTTTTTTCAAACTAATTAATTTGACTAATAAATGAATATATAATGTAAGAATACACAACATATGAAATGATTAAATAACTTATTTAGCTTCCTTAATCTCTAAAAAAAAATCAACTATGTTTTATAATTAGAACCAGAGACATCATATGCTGGTAAAGATTTGGCATGCGCAGCGATATTTGGCTCCAACGTTAAACATCCACTAATAATGCGAAAACAGTTCTAGAGAATAAGCTGATGGTTACTGAATATATCATCGAACTTAATCGTATGCAAAGGCCGTAAGTAGCATATTTAAGAATGAAGCTGCCATATTATATAAATAGCAGACTCGGGTAAAAAGAAGTAACTAGTTACTGACTAGATATATATGGTTGAATAGATGCAGCAGTAGTAGGAAAGTCTGAAGAACATAAAGGTTAAGGTACCGTCTTGAAGGAAGATCAGAAAAGTACATGCAACATTTCATAATAAATAAAGAAGTCCTTAATCATCGACGACATTAAAGGAAAATTAAACGAGCTTCATAAGAGGCTGATGATGAAGAAGGGACTAGCTAGTAGGGAGAAACACCAACATTTGCAGAAGCAAAATACCCATTATCTTTCATATGGACAACGTCCTCTCCTTCCTGTGGACAGAATAGAAGAAACACACGTACATTCACACCTCAGAAATTAAAAAGTCGAAAAGAATGTGTGTCCATAATTGTGTCTGCAACAACATATTACGGAAGGCGAGGATGGTGCATGTATGAATGCATATGTGTGTCTGTGTGTGTGAGAGAGAGATGCATTAATGGGAAAATCCTCTTCAGGGCCCAATTAAGCAAAAAAATTTCAAAAAAGACCCCAACAACTTTGACACCTTTTTTGGTATTATTTTGAAAGCGTTAACAATAATATCAGTACCCCATTAACAACAAAATCAGTATCCGTTAACAACAAAATCAGTATCCGTTAACAACAAAATCAATACCCATTAACAATTACGTTTTTCTGAAATAATACCAAAAAATGAGATATAAAAGTTATTGGAGTCTTTTTTTTAAATTTTTTTGCTTAATTGGACGTGGGAGGAGTTTCGCTACATTAATATTACCTGCTGCCGCACATTTGTCTTCTTCATGGTCTGATCAGGCATGAGGCCGAAGTGAATGTGAGGGAAGTGGGCCCACTGAAATACACATCAAACAAATACGTCACACTCACACCCCTACATATTGCACAGGCCTATCGATACTACCAAGTTATTTGACTTTAATTTTATAACAAAGAGCCAAGTATTGAAACCCTAATCTGGCAAAGCAGGGTGATGATGATAGGATCATACGTTCTTGGCAGCTGCACTGAAGGCTTCTCTGTGGGTTATATCGGGATTGATAGATTTGATGCGTTGGATCTCCTCCCTGCAAAACATGTGTGGACCACCCAAAAAGTTATTTTGCTTCAAAGTTTGCAACAGTACATGAAAGAAGAGTTTTGAAAGATCTTAAATAATTAGGGCATGGAGATTATTAAAGAGAGTTTAATAGGATTTTAATTTCTTAAAATAGTAAAGTACTCACTTAATGAATCGGTTGTAGGCGGAGGGGACTCTCTGTCTCTTCTCAGGAGCTGGACACCGCACACACGACACATACAAAATAACCAAAACACAAGACAGATGGATCAAAATCAAATCATTATTTGACTTATAGTTGAAACTTGTGAATATTTTTTGTTGTTTATAACTTCTTTATATATGTGTGTGTGTGTATCTTTCATAGCATCATCTTATCATCATTGCCTTTTGCGAATCACTACTGGAGTTCTGATTTTCAAGCAACTATGATTCCGGGGGAGAAAACCACACACACACACACATGTATGCATTTGCTTTCTCTGTCATGATATCATCTCACTGTTCCCCTTCTCTTTCTCCCATGCCACTTATAAGCGGTCAAAATCAACCCTCTCGTTTCCCTTTCACTTCCCTCTACTAAAGTGATTCACCGGCCGAAACTTGGACAAAAGTAAAACAAAGGAAAACAGTCTGGTAATAAAAAGCCTACACACACGCAGCCTGCTCTCTTGTATATGGCAAGCTTCAATTTTGTTGGCTCGGAAATATATAAACATTCCTGTTACAACTTGTTAGGATGCTGATTTCTATTAAAGGCATAAACTAGATTGGAAGTATAAAACGGTGGAGTAGCATGCTAAGCCCTAAAAGCCTAAATAATCTACTTCGTTGATCGACAGATATGGAAATGGAACAGCTGGATAGTGATACATCTAGAATAAGATTTTTTTTTTTTAAAAAAAAAAAAAACCTAGAGAGAGAGAGTGAGTGAGTGCAAAACTAGAATATATGGAGTGAAATCTCACGTCTATTGATGAGGGGTGGGCGTGGAAGCTCACTAGGTGTTGTCCTTGAAGGTATAGAGAAGTCATTGGAAGAGTTGGTCTGATTGATTAAGAAATTTGGGGATGGGTTTGGTATCTCCTCCTGCACAGTCACCCGCGCCATAAACAAAATATTTCTAATAAGTACAGGCAGTTACAACAATAAGGCATATTCATAAATTTATCTTCCATCCATGAGATAGGGCAGAAAGGCAAAGGAGAGAAACAAAAGACATCTATTATTACCAGAAGATTGTGAGATGGAGAGTAGAAAGAGTGACCCAAGTGAAACTGGTTCGCTGAAGGAAGAAGCAATCCACGCACGTTAACGTTAACGTTAACTGGCAGCAGATTGGTGCAATGGCCGCATCGCACCGTCACAGTCTTGAACAAGCTGGTGCAAGGAACACACACCTGAAATATCAAATGAGAAATCCAGGAAAATCAACAGAGAGAATGAAATATAGCCAGCAACAATTAAGATCAGCAAAGAAGATTGAAAAGATAAGGGCTTGCATAGAGGCGAGGCAAAAAAAAAACCCTAGATATGAAAAGTGATGGTTGAAGGTAATACAGCGAGGACAGTGTCACAAATGTTGCAGTGGACATAACAAAGCTGCTCGGAAGGAGGGAGGTGGTCCAGCGATAAGGTAGTGGAAGAGGATGATGACATCTTGGCCTAGTCCCTTTTTCTCCTCTCTGCTTAAAGATGAGTTTGATGATGATTGGTCTCTTGATTGATTGATTGATAGATTGATTGATTGATAGATTGACAGCTTAACCACCACCACACCACCTTGGATATGCTTTTTTGGATTATGAGTTATGAAAGCAAGGTGCAGAGAGACAGAGAAAGAAAGAGAGGGAGAGATGATGAACTGTTTGGTTTTAGTAGATAAACGAAAGGAAAGAGAAAGAGAAAAGGCACGCACACAAACCCTCCTCGCTTCCTCTGCTTACAGCCCTTGTTTATAGCTAGAGTGACTAATCACAAGGCCTACAGGAACGGATACTGTATGTCATGTATATGCATGCACATAGATACATGATAAATCTCACAAGGTAATTAAAATGAATATGAGAAATTTATTTTATCATGGAAACATGTGTGGTTGGCATTCCCGATGAGAGAGAGAGGCGGCAGATGTGGGGGAGAGGAGCCAGAAAGGGACGTGTGCATGGGGTGATATTGCTTTCACACACTCACCTGTTGTTTTCACGAGTTAAAGAGGGCGTTGTCCTCTGCTCTTCAACAAAAAACACCCTTCCCCTTTTCTTTTTCTTCTTCAATTTGTCTTCAATTCCTCAACACAACTACGCCATTTTACTACAAAAACAACAATGAAGTTTTATTTATACCTTTGGGTGTGTATGGATTGTATGACGCCAATATCATAATGTTCTCTTAAAAACCAGATCATCACTTGATTAACCCTCTTGACCGGTGTCGTTCAATGACTTTTTTTAAATATATCTAAATCACTTTTTTTTTTTACCATTTTACCTTAAATACATGTCACCCGCGTATATGATCATTTCAAATCTAATCATTTTAACCCCTTCTCTTCTACTCTGCCCCTCTCTGGGCTCTTCTCCGGCCACACCCAGAGACCCTAATTAATTAAAGACATGCTCCGTATATAATAGCCAGCAAGCATCTTTGGATAAAATATAAATATAATAGTATTAGCTAGGTTTGATTTTATATGTGGTTTCGTTTAAAAAATTTAACTTTTGGTGATTTGACTACTCCATCTTGCTTGCTGACCTTACACAGACTGATACGTATTTAAGTCAGTATAAAAACGTCTCGGTGAAGAGAGGCTTGCCTTCTTGATGCTTACCGCCTTTGTCCTTTACTAAATTTCTATTTTACTTTTTGGCATCTGTTGGCTGATTTGGTTAGAATCTTTTCCCATCCCTTCCTTCTCCTCCAAAACTCTCTAAAGTTTACATTTTTTTTTTCCAAATCTTGAGAACTAGGCCAGAGTCTTTGGTGAAATTGATGGTTTCCCTTTTCTCTCCTTCCCTTATTTATATTTATCTGAGAGAGATCAGAAGCATCACCATCCAGGCCCATGTAATGTAACCTTTGTGATTCCCTCTTCCCCAAAAAGACAATCCTGTCATCATTCATTCGCTAATGGGGATGGGGTGGACTTCAACTTCTATACAAAATTATTTAATGACTTGGCATCGGGCAAAGTTGCATCCTTATAACCCGATTCTCTCTCTCTCTCACTCGCTGTGTCATGCAGTGCCCCTAGGCCCTGTTTGGTTTGAGGGAGGGGGAGGGGAGGAAAGGATTCCTGGGGAGTGTATTGACCAAATTGTCATTAATAAAAAGAATATTTTTTTTTTTGTTAAGAATATATTTTTGAAATATTGAAAATTTTTCATAAACAATTTAGTAAAGATGAGAGAAAAAAATTATCTCTCCTCCCTTCTTCCCACTCCTTCCTCTCAAACCAAACACAACATAAAGGTTTGAACACCATTTGTATACAGTATACACAGATCACTTGTTCACAAGTAGAACAAAAGCGAATATATTTATGGGCAACTTAGATATAATTGATGGGGTAATCGCTCGAATTCTGCCGTCTCCAAACGAGGACAAGCAAATTTTAAATATAAACTAATTCTAAATCAAATAAGTAATCTTTCGACCAGAATACTGTGGCATCACTTTGCGTTGATAGTTTTAGCGTAATCTCATTAATTGTGAAGGTGATGGGATATTTGAACTAGGACGTGGTTTGAATAAATGTAATAAATTACGTACTTATTAGGTTAACTATTATCTAGAATTAATTTGTTTTTATTGCTTTTAACTGCTAGTATATATCAAGATTAAAATGTTAATGAATAAGTTTTAACATGTCTATTTTACTCACCTTGTCTTGAATATATTGAATGAAGATTATTAATTAGAGTTCTTTTATTCTCCTTTACCTTTCTCCTCTCTCCATTCTTGCTATTCTCTAACCTTTAACAAAGCCCCCGCCCCCCCCCCCCCCCCCCAACGGGGGAGATTCCAGCTTCTTATTATACATCACAATAAACTACTTCTTGAAATAGTACTCTATAATCTTCCAAGAATATATACTTGGATGTGCAATCTTGTTTCTCTACACGCACATTTTTAAATGAATTATCTCACGATAATTGTGCAAATTAAGATTTTTAGTTAGTGTTTTATAAATTTTGATCATAACCGTGAAATTTACTCTCATCAAGTTTCAAATTGGTGCAATTAATCACTGCCAATATTTTCAACCCAATGAATTAGATTATGAAAATAAGGTGTGCGAGTGAAAAAAAAAAACAAAAAACTTTTGGTAAAACAGCTAATCTACCCTTAAACATAATATCAAAAGATGTTTGAATGACAATTGTTATTGCTTTTAATATAGAAACAGAATGCATACTAATGAAAAAATCGCTTTCTAATTAGACCTAGTGCATGTTTGGCAATCCATCAAAATCTAGGTTTCACGTAAGCCGAGACAACTCCTCTCACATACTTACTTCATACTACGCAAAACTTAGGTTTTGAAAGGTTTCCAAACGGGCCTCTAGTAAAATATGCTTTTTAGATCAGTTATGGACTAGGTTTTGATATAATCAGACATTTTACACCAGTTGAACTTTTAACTTTAATTTAGTTTATATAACGTCTAACATGTATTACTTTTAAAATCAATTGTTTTGAAATCACTTCTAAAAACTATTTTTTAGATCTCATATTTTATAAAATCAGTCTTAAAAGTTATACTTTTTAGAATCCATATTTTATACATCACGTCTTTAAATGTATACTTTTTAAACCTCATTTTTTTTAATATACAATCTAAATTTTCATGTTTTTTTTCCACATCCCATCCTATTTCTACATCTAACACACCATCTAAGCCAGCACCTAAAAGAACTTGTGTCTTTTTTTTTTAAGGATAAAAAATGATATTAAAGATAAAATGATAATGTTTACAATATACTTCAATCCTACAAATCATGTAAAGAAACACTACAGCAATTGTTTGCAAAGGAATTAAAGGAAGAAATGGAAAGTAGTGACACACTAGCTATAGCTAGTAAAATGTTGAAGGAAGATTGCAATATCATTTTCTGTTATCCTATTTGAAATTATGAAATAAAGAGTGATGGATATTGATAAACGTACATCTTCTCTGCACAAAATACCTGCAATCATCACGAAATGAATGTGGAATCCTTAACAACCTTTTCTGGCTTGGAGAATTTTCCTTTGAGCAAGAATAATCATGTTTGTCTTCATCCAGATGATATTGAGGAACAAGATAACCTCCTTAACCAGATAAGTAAAACCATATCGGTTAAGAAGAAGGAGGGTACTCTTTAACCATTCCACAGATAGATAGCCAACCCAAATGGACTTGACATAAGGACAATTGATAAATAAGTGTTCCAATGATTCAATAAAAGAACAGCCAAGCCAATTGGACAAAGAGCTCCTGAATGAATAAAATACCATAAATCTTCCAATTAAAGTGGGAACAAAATTTAGCAACTACTATTCATCACTCATAGGTTCATGAACTACATATATACATGAAATACACATACCTAAACTCAGTATTGTTGTAAAAGCTCATAAATGAAATCAGCACCACATTTGGGAAAGAATATAATATCTTCTTCAAGAAAGATATTAGTAAGATTAAACATCAATAACATCAAAACTAGACAAATCATTAACTTGTTAACTTGAAAAAAAAAAGTAGTACAAATGTTTTGAAGCTTAAATTTATGTCTTGAGTGAATTCAATCATACCAAAGGTAATAATATTAAATATGTGTCTGAACACAAAAGAAATATAAGTTGGACCCCGATGGTTGCTTGTGCTTTAAAAAAGAACATGACATCATTAAAATTGTATTGAACATAGCTTATTGAACAAGTTCATAAAATAAACAAATATGTACTAACCTTTGATTTTGATTTGATCCATTCAGGGTCTTTTGTCTCATGCACATACTTACCACAAGCAATGTGTCAGTATGTCCTCATAGCCCTTTCATGAAAATCACAAAGGTTACTTAAGTTCCACAAATAACTTAAACTTCCAACAATAGGTGATGCAAGAAAGCTTATAAGTTCATGGTCTTCTTCAATTCATTCTGTAGTTTGTAGTAAAGGGAACATAAGAAGATAACAATATAACTCGTCTTGCATAAAAAAAGAAAAAAAAACAATTGCCAATGATCATTGAAAAAAGGAATGACTATTAAGCAAATGTAATGCATTAAATATGTTATGAAATGTAAATTTTTCCTGACTCGATCATACACATATGGTGCTAAGAAACACTCAGTTTTGGTTTCACTAAGCCTCTCTGATAAGTATGTATATCTAATGGCAGTAGTGGTCCCTTTGTCGTGGGTTTGAATTGGGCAACTGAATCCAAAATTATTGCTTTTTTTTAGGAAACGAACCTACGATTCATGTACCTATAATAATATTCGTACACAAATTATAACGACTTAATTGCCAAAATATTTACTTCCAATTCAAGAAGATAATTACATTAAAAATATTTGAATACTAGCAACTACAAGCTTATGTTTAGGAGCTATAAGGGACATTAAATCATCCCCTCAAGATAAATCGGTACCCCTAACTTGCCTACAACTGAATTTGTAGGCCACAAAAAGGTCATAAGGCTCAACAATATGAATTCCATGACCCTCAAATGAATGCCCAATAATGCAACAACTCCCTTTTAGTACTATAAATAGGTGCAAGAGAATGTGCTTCGAGAACAATTGTCCATTGCCGTGTGCTCACAATCATCATCATTTCCTCCTTCATCTTGCTCAACCCGGCTTTAAATCATGCATCAAATAAATTTGTTGCCTCCACCCCTTGCTTCCGCTCTCATAATGGCCAACATATGTTCCATCTCCTCCCTAGTCACTACACTTGAGGAATGGAGTGGGGCTGCTTCGAAGTAATCCCTTATGCCTACCCCTCCTCCAACTCCATTGACACGCCCTGGATGCTCATGTTTTTCTATAGCAATAGCCAAAATATCATTCCTCCCTCTGACCTAAAAGATCCTCTGACTTGTTTTTTTTAAGTTCCTCTTGTAAAACACATATAACAAACATATGTAGTGAAATTTGTTTTCTAAATAAATAAAAACAAAAACAATACATACAATTTTTTTTAGCAAATATATAAGTTTGTTCACTCGTATAAAATCCACTCATCTTTTAGCGAGCATACATACATTTTTCTTCCGACCTATTCAAGATGGTGGAGAAAGAATAACAGAAGGACTGGATTGAGTTTCTTCTTCCCATCCATCTCTTTCGCTTGGCCGTTGTCAAGTCTTTTCAGATGTTAAATATTTCTCAGAATATGGAGTGTGAATCAAACCCATGTTTGAATTGAAATTGAAATAATGATCCAAGTTCTTCCCTTTTGAATCATTTATATTCAAATATGAAAGAGGTTAACAATAAGTTCTTTCAAAATTGACTATTTGTCCCTTTATTAGAAATATTCCAGAAATGTCTGCGATCAAGTAAATAGCTCTGCAAACAAATGGATTGGATCGAATTGGAAAATGGAAAGATTTATATAAGTTATACCATTCGTCAACTTTTGCATAACCCCCACAAGACATTCTATGAAGACAATCATTCTTTCTGCTATTATTTTGTGCCTTTTCCCTCTTTTGTTGTGAATAAGAATTTAAAAAAAATTACAATCAATAAAGACAATTGATAACTAAATAAAATCCAAAATAAGTCAACTCATCTAAGCTTCTGGAGTAATTTGAGTCCTATAAAATTCTTGCAAAGTCTATTTGTCAAGATATGAATAATTGCTACAAGGATTAAGACGAGGTTCACCATCTTTCGCCTTGATATGTATGTAATTGTTAGTCAGATTTTTCTTGAACATGTTCCAATGTTCACAACAATACATTATTGCCTTCTTATACAAGATGTCATTTTGAGGAACATCATAATTCATAAATGAGTTGTACATAATGCATGCATTGAAGAAGTAGTTAGTGACAAATTTGATAATAATTACATACAAAAGAACATTTTAGGGTTTTCATAGTTCTTTCAATTGAGTGCAATTATCGTAAATGGATAGTGTTATACAATTTTCTCTTTCTCACTAGATAAATTATTAGATGTACCATAATGTCAAAATATGTAGGAAGAAAAAGCTTATCAAGTTGGCACAAAATAACATATTCTTCATTTTCCAATTCTCCCAATTCTTTAATCTCAATGACTCTACTACAAATAGCATTGAAGAAGAAACAAAGTCTAGTCAAAATGTGTTGAAAATCATATTCGAAAATGTTTCGAATAGCTACTGGGAGTAGTTATTACATTAACACATGACAATCATGAGATTTTAGGCCTACTAATTTCAAGTCTTCCGTCGATAAAAGCTTCTTAAAATTTGAAAAATACCCTAAGGGAACTTTAATACTATGTAAACACTTACAAAAACTTATTTTCTCATCCTTAAATAAAGTAAGAGAAGCCAGGGGATAGTAAATTCTCTTACCATATAGCCTTGGATGTAAGTCTTATCGTATTCCTATTTCTTACAAATTTAATCTTGCCTTCACACTATCCTTAGAACTACCTTGTATGTTGAGAAGTGTCCTAACAATACCATCACATACAATTTTCTCCACATGCATAAAATCAATATAGTGTCTCACATTAAGATTGCGCCTATATGGAAGATCAAAGAAGACATATCTCTTTTTCCATATATTTTTTTCATTTCAATCTACTCTTTAATTTGTAGTTTAATTTTACCAAAGATAACATTGATATTTTTCACATTTTTCATAAACTTGCTTCCTAGTCAATTCTTCTGGAGCATCTTCATACTCTTGGCTACCAAAATTTTTTTTCTTTAATATCCAATATGGGTGGCTCAGTCTAAGAAATCTCTTACGGCTAAGATAAACCATCTTTCTTCCATATTGAAGTAGATGCTAGCACGTGTCTTTTTCACAAATTGGACATACTTTATGACTTTTAACACTATACCCTAATAACTTTCCATACACAGAGAAGTTATTTGTAGTACAAAATATCATGACTCGTATTTGAAAAACCTCTTTTTTGTTCACATAAATATTATCTACTCCTTCTTCCCACAAGTCTTTGGTCAAGGGTTTTAGGTAAACATCTATATCATTTGGGAGTTGTTTTAGTCCCAAAATCAACATAGACAACATGATGTACTTTCATTTTATATGTGACAGAGGAGATAAGTTGTAAATAACTAAAAGAACAAGAGATGAATTATGTATATTGTTAAGGCTCCTATAAGAATTCATGTCATCTGTACTAAGATCAAGCCTAAGGTTCTTAGGTTCTTTGTCGAAGTTAGAAAATAATTGATCGATTTTCTTCCATTGAGAAGAATCAGTTAGATGTCGAAGCTTTCCATCAGAAATCCTCTCATTTATATGTCAGCTCAAAATTTTTGCATCATTTTTGTTAGTAAACAAGCACTTGAACTTTAGTATGTATAATTGGAAGATACCACTACACTTTTGTAAAAGTCTTATTTGATTTTTACTTTGGGGTTTCATATATCGGACACTTTTGCTTCTCTTCATACTCTTTTTTATAGAGTATGCAATCATTAGGGTATACATAGATCTTTTTATATTTTATTCCTAGTGGATAAAGTATTTTATTAGCATCATAATATTAACCCGACAACACATTATCATCTAAAAGTATGTTTTGAAAAGCCTCATACATTTTTAAAAAACTCTTGTCGCTCTATCTATGACGTGTTTTTAATCTTACCAATTTCAATACTACTTTTAAGAATTAGTATTTTTTACACCCCCGGTGTATCGGCTTCTCTCAATCACTGCACATATTACCATATAGATGTGATTGTTCAAAAGCCTCTTCTCTAACATCACGAATAAATTCGTCTATCCGATCAACCATATCTGTGTCATTAGAATGAAAGGCCACTTCCCCTGTTAAGAAGCACTTAGCATTCCTATTTCTTCACCTTGCCATACCCACATTGTATAACTCTTACAAAATAATTCACAAATTAAATGTGTAGACATATTTGCAACACTTAGTCAATTCTCATTTAAATATTTTATTCAAGGGAAATAAAACATCTCACTATTATCTTCGACATTTCTTTTATAAAAGTCTAAAAATTCCCTTACCCCATTATCATATTGAACACTACTTTGGAGCAATAATCTTTGGGAAATAATGGAAGATATGTATCAACTATCAACGAACAAGATAAGGGGAAATCCGAATTCAGCTTCGTTTGTGTGGATTGACGATAGGGACGTCAATCGTAGGAGAGAAGCAGCCAGTGACGTGGGTGTGTTGAGAGTAGGATAGTGACCAAAAAAAAAAAGAAATAGTAAAGCTAGAACGAACTAGTTCACTAGACTGACATCTTAGGGCTCAAAAGCAAGTACAGAAATACAGAGATTGACACAGTGACCACGTTATTAGCGATCGAGAGAGATCAGGGAGAGAGAACTTAGGTCTAAATAGAATAGGACCGTATCAGATGCTCAGTTAGTAGGGCACGTTGCACACAACTTCGCCAGCACGCGGCTCGAGCTGCTTCACCCCAATAAGCCACCTAGCCACTTCACTTACCAATCCATATATGGATTGCTTTATTTACGATCATAATCCCACTTTTGCATGTTTAATTATTACTTGGCCAAGGTTTCTTGAGAAGCAGGTGTGTTTGTGAGGGTGAATGTCTCATTAGAAATTAAGAAAATGACAATCTCGTCCACGCCGAAGGCTAGTTAAAGAGTGGGTTGTTGGCTATATGGAAATTGTCAGCACCTTATTAGTCCATCGATATCATTTCATCTATGAATGCTTACAAAAGTGCGATGTTCTGACTTCTGACTGTTTGGACGCTAGGAGCTAGAGAGGGTGATGAATGGCACTCTATAGTGTTGCCTTGAAAAAATAACAAGGGTTGGAAGTACCGAAGTAAATTTATCCCCAAAAAAAGTTGGTTGAATTCCAATATTATTTTAAAAGTTTTTTCTTAATTCTAATATTAAATGTTATTCAAAAAAATATTAAAATTAAGTCATATTATCTCTTGACATTAAAATTTAATAGTTAATATTAATTTTTTAATGATTAACATTAATTTTGTAATAGTATAGGACAACAATGAGCCAAAAAAATCTTTTAACGTGACATTACTCTTCAATGAAAATTTTAAGACAAATTTACATATTAATGTAAATAACAAGCAAGTTGTTCCTTGTTTGTAACCCCAGCTTAGCTATGCCTTTTAATTTTGCAAATCCTTTTGACGAAGGAATGAATTTTTCTTCATCATTCAAATAAATAAAGGTAGTTTTTTGATGAATCTTTCATTATTTCATATTTATAAATGACATACTGACTTTTACATGTAAGCTGTGAACAAGACTTACAATGGGAAGCCCTGTATTTAATATAATAATGGGGCAGGCAGGTAAGAGAGGGTGTAGAGTAAATAGAAGGTGGGAGCTGAGCATTAAATATAAAAGAAATAGTGAAATACATATAAGGGATGGGGCATATGATTTATGAAATGTGAAAATGAAAGGGAATGTACGAATAGGGAAAAGTGGTCGGAGTGTCTGTAAAAAGCCTGCAAGGAGCTATTTGCTGCTGTGTTGTGGGGATGTGAGGATCTATCAAATCTCAAAAACCGATAAAGTGGAAAATCAATGTGATATATCTGATTTTATATAAATGTGTTTACATACATACATATATATATATATATATATATATATATATATATATATAATCAGTTATTGATTGATGATGCAGGGATTGAAGAGGGGGATGGTTGGTGAAGTAGGTAAGTACAATATGATCCATAGCACTTTGAAAGAAGGGTTGTGGTGGGGAATGGCGTCCTCATGACTTTATCACTCACAGCCATATAGAGTAGACTCTTCAAAATGCTACCCCCTATCTATCATTTATCTACGTTTGTAACCTAGCTACTTCCTTACTCCATTTCAAATCATCCTTAAAAACTCGTGTATTCCTTGCTCTATGGGATTATTACGAGACTGGTCCCTTTTCATACCAATTTGAATTTCAATATTTGTGTTCCTCCAATATTCCATTTTTAGGACCTTCATTTCTGTATGTGTATAGCTTCTCTACGAATTCAGAGCCTAATTCGAAACACTTACTATATGTATATCCCATGTGACAGATCTACAAAGGGCACAGCAAATGTTGAAATGAAGGTATCCAAATGCCCTCCCTGTCCCATCTGCGACGATAACTGTTCGATATTATTAATTAACATAAATATATGAAAGTGAATACGAACTATGAATAGTAGTATGGAGGAGCACATAATGTATGAAGAAGGAATAAAAAGAGAAGGGTGGCAGCCAAATAGGCAAGACAGGAGAACTGTGTGTCGTGTCAACGCAGAAGGCGGGAGGACGCTGTTGGCTTCCGAATATGAATGCGCTTGTTTGTGTCCTTTGCACAGGGCCTACTTTCAACCTTCTCTCTCTCTATTCGGCCTCTCATAAGTTGGCATAGATGGTAAGGGATTTGGTCAAGTCCTAAAAGGATGTGTCTTCGATCCCCGCTGCCGTCGTTGAGACTCCTTCGGTAGGCGATCTCGTAAGTTCCCATAAAGTGCTCAAAGAGCCCGGGACTATGCGCTGACCTTGGTGGGAGACTGATGTTAAACCCCTTCAAAACTTTTCACGTTTTAAAAAAAAAAATTCCAATATCCTTCGTAGCGTTTTTATTTGAACAATTTCAGGCTCTGTGTAGTATGTGTAAGAGAGAAAAAAGGTTAACGTGTGTGTGCATTAAGATGAGTTACATTATTTATGAGTTTTGAGCAATATTTTATATGTATTTAAATTTTATTAGAACATACACAACAAAATTGAATATGTACACAAAAAAGTTGAAGTATGCTAACATTTATTGACGAAAAAATTATAGAAAATCATTGGAGGTGGTTTGGATGCATATATTAGATACGTTGATGATGAAAGTCATAGTATAGGATTTTCTAAAAAGGAATAGATGAAGACCAAAGAAAATAATTAATGAAGTTATTGAACAATATCTTTTTTCGGACACTCTATCTATAAATTTGGTTGTTAATAAAACACAATGATGGTGTCTAATACATGTAGCCAATCCTATCTAGTAGAATGAAACTTGTTTGTTGTTGAATAAACAAAAATAGACATTTTTTCTGTGTATCATATTCCCGTATGTTTTATTTATAAGAACACAAAAACCAAATTACACAATTAAAAAAAGTGGTTAATAATAGAGAGAAATAAAGTAATAATTATAAAAAGTAGGAAAGAGAATGTAGTATGAAAAAGATATGAGAGGAAAAAATAAAATAAAAAGATAATTAAATATTTAGACAATTCTTATTGAGTTTTTATAAAACGAATTAAAGTAATTTAGATTTTAGACTCTTATAATTAGCACTTATATGGATTATGCAATTTGTTGTGGACTTATGTATGTGTATTGACGAATGGTTGCAATAAGTATTTAACATCGCTATGTTTTGGGATAGCATATTCGTTGTTTTTTTTTTTTTGTTATCTATCCGATATCCAAAACTTCATCTTGACTAATCCGGATCCGACCCGCACGCACACCTAGCTATGGTGGGAGAGTCTTCCAATGGGGCTTTTCTGTATTCACAAGGTATAAACTCGAGACATTACTTAAACGACACAAGTCGCTTGCCACTTGTGCTAACCCCCACGTTTATTGTTATTATTATAATCTTCGAGACTAATCATGTCCCGAACGGATCATCCTTAATTTATTACTTGCTGCTTTTTCATGTTGCTCAACAATGTGTCAATGTCATGTATATATATTTAGCACTGAATGAAGTACATAAATAATTTAACATCATCCCAAAAAACAATGAGATAACAACGAGACTACACTAAACTAAAATAATATCCACCAGATAGAGTGTTCTTTGATTTAACCAAAAACAGAGAAAATTATTACGAGATTTTAAGGAAGGAATTGATGATATAACCACAAAAAAGTATCAACAAATTAATAACATTTAATGATAAGTTTTAATGCAGGAAATGATAATATCTCCATATTTCTGAATTGTTATTGAGACTTTATGGACATCACTCCTAAATTCCTTTCTTAATTAGGATTTTACGGTAATTTTTTTTTTCAAAAAAATAAAGGTAAAACGGATAGAAGAGTACGTGTCCGCTCGGATTAATGAATAAAAGTATCATATTTCACAAGAATGAAAAGAAAAAAGTAGAGGCTTCTAATATCATCCCAAGAGTAGAATTTGGCGCGGTTGAATTAATTGAGAACTTGATTATATTAAAGGATTGGTGCCAATAAGCTCTAAAATCTGGAAAATGGTCTGATCCCATAGCCATCCGTGTGTGTGCGCGCATGACAACATATGGAAGGAAGGAAGGAAATCTGAAAGCAATGGGCCGGGCAGAACAGAGAAGATCCGTTTGAAAGTGGATGACCCAAAAGAAAGAGACATGAATTAAAACAAAGGGAAATGGCTGTCTCCTGAATGGAAGTTATAGGCCAACATTAGAATCAGACAAGGTGCCTTGTTGCCTCGACAACCTTTACTCTACTTTCTGCCTTTAACAAAACTACTTTCTGGCTCTATTTATATAATAGGCTCATGTGCATTGCTCCCCTTATCTTATTAGTATTTCTTGCCATTTAAAAATTTATCAACTTTTTCATGTAATTACGAGTATATATATAGCTATAGGGCCGTGGCAGGCGGTGAGTTTAGAATACAGAAAATATAATTATAATAAATTTAAAAAACATTGAGACGTCTCAAATAACATGCATGCAATTAGATGAGGAGCTAGCTAGCTAGCTAGCTAATAGATGGAGTTAGATTAAATTAAAATATTATATATCATCGAGCATTGCTAACTACTTATATAATTGGTATCAAACTAAACTAAAAATTTTGACTTGACTTGTAAATAATTCTAAAAAAGAATAGTAGACTACGAATATTCAATAAAAAGATCATCGGAGGGAATTATCCTAAAAATGTTAGATCTTTCTTATGCCATGAAACTGATTTATGGATTATAAGTTTTTTATAATAAAATATGATATCTATCTTTTTGCTCTTCCGAATCAAAAATTAAGAGGCAGTTACTTGAGTGAGCCCTTTTTCTCTTTTCAAAGGATGAGTTGAGAATATATACTTGAGGAAAGCATGCTTGTTTGTTTGTATGCGAGACTAAGTCTGAAACATTTGAGGATAGGGTGATGGGGTGCAGGCCAAATGATTATGTCTCGGGGCATATTGCTTTAAAGTGATTCAATTCAATTCTTGACTTCCAAACAAGAATTTCTGCGGCCACATTTCATTCACACATTGTCGCCAAAATTTCCCACTCCTTGCTCCTTTGTCATTCAGCAGCATCCATCATTATGCTCCTCACATTCGGGCTCTCGTACCAGACGGATTTAAACCATCCACATATCGCGTTAAAACTAAATGCGCTTCATCGATCAGGATTCAAAGAGAGAAACTTCTTTCCAAAAATCTAACTGTGTGTACCTGGAAGATATATACCTTTCATAGTTGTGATCTGGTTTGAAGCTATCTCATATATCTCCTTTATAAACAGATTCGAGGAGGGACGCTCGCTCTTTTCAAGGAAAGTAATGGTTTAAAGCTGTTACATATTCATGGTGCTTGCCTTTTGGTATTCGAGTATCAACTTAGCTTCTGCCATGTAAGTTTTCTTCCCCAGCATCTGCCATGGTCTTAAATACTCTCTTGACTCGAATATCAGCCCTACGTTGGGCATGCATTACTCTTGGCTCGGCTAGCTATTGCATTTTAATTATCTGGGATTAGTTGTCATTAATAAAGCTATATTTATATATATTTGCTCTGTGTATGTATCTGCGCGCCCATGCAATTATAAACTTAAACCGAGCACAGGATGCCACAGGATGAGGATGTCAGGTGTCACTTTGGTTGGTTTTGTAGCATCATTTTGGAGTACTGAAGCCTAAACTTTTCTGCTCACACTACTTAATTACTTCAAGTTCTGAAGCTATTACTCAATGTCGTCGAAGCCAACAAAGCTTTTATCATATATATGTTCACTTCCACTGTCCTGTAATGACTTTGCATGATCGACTCCGTCTCCCGCCTTGAAAATATAGAGACATCAAATTTGCAGTAACCGCCGTGTTTACAAATTTACCAAACATGTATTTCCTGATAGCCTCACCATTACAAACTTTTACTTCTTTATGGGGGCACTATTTTTTCTCAACGTGATCTCTGAAATGGAATGACAAGACATTTATATATATGCTGTAATCCACTTAACTTTCTTTTTATTTTTCTGTTGGCTATCCGCTTTACTATTCGTTAGATGACTTTTTTACATCACAAATTTGAATTTCTTATGTAAGTACAATGAAACAAAGTTATATATATATATATATATATATATATTGGTACAAGAAGTTCAAGATGCTGGCACAGAATGGCCGGATATTAATTGGTGGCCGGAAGTTGCACATATCCTTAATTGTAACTCTTTAAAGGGTAACAAAACCAGAATTAAACTGCTCAGAAGATTTCAAATAAATTGATATAAACTATGAAACAGACAAATTACTTTTAAGATTCAGAAACCAGTTCCACCATGCCCTTGGTCAGACAATATATTGGCGTATTTATTGCATCTGACTGCCTCGTATTGATTCATGCAAACATTGGGCATTGTCAGACGTACAAAAACTTAAGATGCACGAAATATATGAAGTATTATTATGTACACCAGCTGGGAGAATTACTTTAGTTTGCTTTCCTTATCCAACGTTAAGCAGCAATGCTCTCTATAATTAGTATGCATCATCTAAAAAGATCTAAATTTTCAGTTCCACAGGTCAATCTGGAAACTTGAGGTGGATGTGGAGGCATATTCCTGCTGCCCAATTTCTGGCCTTTTAATTTGACGATCGTTTGCCTGAATAGTGATAGGTTCATCCACACGGAGCACTTCCTTGGAAGCTTCAGCTTGCTGGTGGTGACTGCTGAGTTGAGTAGCCACAAATTTATCAAGAACTCGCCAATCCGTCGTCACTTGATGGTCATTGTTTCCACAAGCTATGTTCCCTTCCTGAGTGAGTGAATTGGACGAGTGCAAGCTACTTCCATTATTGTTGTTGTTGTTGTTGTTGTTGCTGTCATAGGCATAAGCAGGGACCGTTGAATTATTGCAGCTCAAACTGGCTGCTGCTGAGTAAGGAACTTTGGGGCTTTCAAGTTGAGGAAGCTGAAGGAAAACTTCATGGGGAAGGGTTACGTTATATTGCAATTGATGAAGTTCCTGCTTGCAAGGTACGTAGTACTGATTGTGGTGGTGGTAATTAGATGCATAAGGTTGAGATATTGGTCTTGCAGATTCAAGTTCTTGCATCAACGATACTTGGTCCTCAAACCAGCATGCTGACTCATATTCGCCCACTCTCCGCACGCTTGTCATTTTCTTCTTGAACACTCGACATACAACCCAACCTTCTTCCTGTATTATATATATAATATTGATGATTAATTTGAAGTCACTTAATTTAACAAGATCCATATATTATGCAAGTATATATACTCCCTCTTGGTCCACAATAGTTCGGACATTTCTAAAAGAATAATTTGATCCAAAATATAAGTTAAAATATAAGTCACTTATCTGATAATTAATACTCATTTCCAATTTTGTCTTTCTAATTAATACTCATTTCCAATTTTACACCTTAATAAATTTTTAAACACATTTTGCAAAAAGGGTAAAATTGAAGAAAAAATCTTAGAATATATTTAATAAGTTAACTTTCACTTCCTGCTGTAAATTGGTTCAAGTGTCATATACTATTGATAAGAGGGAGTATATATACATGGAGTGTAGAGTGAATGTAGCTAATACCTGAGAAGTTGCATTTTCATTAGTTTCAAGTCGGTACTCGTGCATGATACAGTCAGACTTCTGTCCGTTTGGGGCTCGTCCCTTGTAGTAAACAAGGGTCTTTCTCATGCCAATAAGGCAATGCCTACGGTAGATTGCCTTGTCTCTTCCTGTGGCTTTCCAGAATCCTGCTTTTGTGGCTCTATTTGTGCGAGTACCTGTTGGGTACTTCTTATCTTTGTGGCTGAAGAAATACCACTCATTTGGTTCTTCCGCTCCTATTTTGCATAGTTCTTTTTGACAATAATAATAATAATAATAATGACTTTAATGAATCAATTATGCTATAATATGTGTATATTATACTGGGGGTTTAAGGCGATACCTTGAAGATCCCATGGCTCAATTTTATAGAGATCCACATCTTTAATAACATCTAGATCAATCCTTTCGGAGGCTACCCTTTTTCTTAGGTAATAATCAACCAGTTCTTCATCTGTGGGGTGGAACCGGAAGCCTGGAGGAACATGTGAAAACGTATTCATACTCGCAGAGATTTTTGAACCTGCATTTGCATGGAAGAGAATTGAAAATAAAAATCCAAAAAATCAGCTTCACGACCTCTATAGTAATATTAGTACAACATAAAGTTACTTTTTTACATTTAATTTAATGCTGTCGCTACCATGCATATAGTGCCAACAATAGTTGCGATAACAATAATTGAAGAAAGAAAAATGAACAACGGGTGTCCCTCACATAACAGAAACACAATCGCTGCAGTTCTATATACGGTGCATTTACGAACCTTAAACAAGTTTGATAAGAAAACGATTACAATATTGCACGCCATTAACAAATTAAATAAAGGGTATCGCTAGATATGATCTTACAGAATGGAACAAAAAAATCATTACGTACGTACATTGATCACTATAAGCCAATATAATTATTCTAAAAAAGGGTCTGAATTTTTTTCCTTGGTATATGTCTATTTGATGCAAAATGTACATTATGCATATATAACTGTAGCTTGGATCGATATCAAATTTTCTACTAATTAATCACAGTTGATAACTATACATACCACATAAAATAATTTAAAAAAACGTAATTATTTCTGTAGTATACATATATTTTATTAATTAAATTTTATATCATACTGTGTTATTCCTAGTCCTTAGCTTAATTTCCTCCTACCTTCAAACAAAGTAATCTCTTACACATCTAACTAAAGTTTGCTTTACACCTCTCTTACATATCTTAGCTTCCTCGCAACCGTGAAAGGCATTAATATACTGACTGAAAACCTATGGAAGGTTTTGCTTAAATTACCCTTCTCTCGTGTATATCTTTATCTGATGAACCTGTGCAGTGCATATATGCGTCGACGAACATTATCTACGGATAATTAGTACTCTACGATTTTGGAGCTATTGAAGTATTAATTCTAGATATGCAGTTGATGCATTATAGTTTTTTTTTTTTTTTTTAACAGCTTAATTAATTGACACTGCTTCAAACCTTAGCTGCTCTTCTAATCAACACGTATAATGCATGTATATGAAACCGTTTTATCAAGTATACTTCATCAGAAAACGAATATATGTATGGCATAATTAATGCAATATATGATATTAATTAAGGCGTTCATTAACACTGAAATACAAATTAGAATGATTTGACGAAGGAATACTAACTTGTCATTTATAAGCATAATGATCGATCAAAATAAAGTTGTTTTTTTCTAGGTATAATCTCAACCGATGCTAGGAATAAAAGTTGTACCAGGGTCAGTAACTTTCTAAGACACTAACAGATGAAGTATTTAAAATTAAAGCATGTTTTAACATATAAAAAGGAATGTAAACATCGTGTAATGCAATTAGCGATAGCATTGGCATACAATGAACAATATGTATACAGTAGAGCATCAAATAGTTTTGGAGGGATGAGAACTCAAAGTGATATATATCATTTTTAAAAAAAAAAAATTGTATGCGATATTTGTTGGGGGATCGCATAAGTACGTACAAGAAGGAAAATATATGCGACTTTTTAATTAGAAGCCAATGATTATATTCGAATTTATGAGAAAATTAAACAAGATTCAGCCGAATTGTGGTTTGGATTTCAATTCGTTATGCAACTGATGGATATATTATGGGGGCGCAAGATTCCATTCGTTCATAAAGCTGATGCAAACATTTTTGGAACACCTCTAACCAAATCTAACAGAGGGACAAATAAACTTATTGTCAACCTTATTCCGAGTCTTTTTTATATATAGAAGTGCGTTTCTTTTTTGGAGCTGCGATTCCAAAACTAGACTTGTTAGTTTGTTGCTATGGTTGGATGAGGAAGACATCTATTGTTTAAAAAGAAATGTTCTTTAATTAAATTGGACATATATCTTTCTTATCTATTTGTTTTTTTAAATTATACTATTCTACTCCATTTCATAAGGAATATGGATTTGTAAAAATAACATAGTCTAAGAGAGGGTGGGGTGAAAGCATGATTTAAAGGTTGGTTTTGAAGATGAATAAGCTCCAACTAAAATGTACAGATCAAAGTCATGTCTTATGCGACGGCAGTTTGTATGTATATATGACTATTTGGCCTCTTTCAGTCAATAATTTAGCTGTCCTTAGCGGTCGGGACAATACTGTCGGTTGGCTCGAAATCAAATAGATTATCCTCCATTTTTCTCGATTGTGATAAATTAGAAACATTCACATGTTACAAGTAAAGCCAACGACGATCGAGGAAAGGAAGCGACAGATGGATAATTGAAAAGCACACGGATGAGAAAGTACCTTGATATATATATTTGTGTGGATGGATGTAAGAACTCCAAGTAGAACCTATTTGCAGATCTGATCAAACCAACCTCGTTTGCAGGGAACTTTTTGAAGCCGCCTTCATGAAAGCCCTTTACAACATCATCGATCCAATCCAGTTGAACCAGACCGAGAAAAGAGAAGGCCAACAGGGAAAGATCGAAAAGCGGACAAAGCAAACAAGAAACCGAGAGAGACAATATATCAAAAGTGGTCCTCGGGAATTGAACTGATGATTCCCTCCACCCTCCTTACCAAAAGTGTTTTAATCATCTGCTCTGATCAGGAAGCGTGTCTAGTATTAGTGTGTGTGTGTGTAGAGGGATGTCCAAATTGGGACACTGAGAGAAGGAAGGAGGACAAGAGGTCAGATCCCGAGAGTGAGTGAAAAAGAGAAGGGAGGCTTATGTTGCGAAGGTGATCAGGAATGGGAGAACGGGGAAGAGAAAGGAATAAATAGGAAGAAAAAGGCACAAGAACCCTAGTAAACCATCGCTCTCATTAATTTCTCTCTCCTTATCTTTCTGAGTTGGAGCTAGATTGCTGCAAAAGTTTCCACTCCATAAGATGGTGGCGCTAAAATGGCTCAAGAGGGAGAGAGAAAGATGTCTATTTCGAACACCACCCACCACCAACTGATGCAGACACACACACACACACACACATATAACTTATTTGGCGTTTGAGGAATGACCCGAGTAACAGAGAAAGAATTGGAAAATCAAACTTTGAGCAAGGAAGAGAGCTGGAGGCGTTGCTTTAAACAAGGTAATTAATTAACACCAAATTAACAAATACTATATAGGTATATATATTATGTGTGTGTGTGATGATGATGATAAAACTAGGCAATCGATGAAGAATAATTTGATAGTGGTGGGCGTGGCCCTTGTGGATTGGAACTTTGGGGTTGTGGGAACATAAGATATATCATCCCGCCAAAAGTTGACCTTCCTACTATATCTGCATTCTCATGGTTCACATCACATGTTTCGATTGGTCACCACCTTGCGCTGCACATGACTTTCCTATAAACTTCTTTGGCTGTCTTGTGGGATTGATGACATCTAGATTCATGTTTCAAACAAAAACTATTCAGCCATCATGATGTATATTTGTAGAAACTTTGTGCTTATAACTAATAAATATTTTAAACTTTGTAAAAAGTTAATTATAACCCTTTTCCCCATCCTTTCTTCATTTGGTTTTTCTTCATTCTTTGTTCATTTTCGTTATTACTTTAATTTGTTTCTAGAGGCTAGGACTAAATGATATTATATATTGTGTATCATTGGATTATATAGCAGTTTATATGTTAGATAAAATAATTTAGAAAAAATATATATATAATATAAATAATTTAAAATAATTTAATTAGTTTTCTTAATATCTTTAAAAAATCAACTATATATGTATTTAGGATTTGAGTGAGTACTGAGTACCTTATTTTAGATATTGTGCAGCACGCGTATTTTCAGCTTTCTATTTTTTTCTTAAAGAAAAGATGTTTAACTATTACAAAATCAGCATTTGGTTTCAACTTTCTTCGTTTGACAATTTCAACTTCAAGTAAACAGAGGATACCGCTGTCACTCAACCGGTGCCTGGTGGTCTCTGCATTGTTGGTTAGCACCAGACAAGAGGTTGGAGCTGCTCTGTGAAAGTGGACGAGGAAAATGCATTGGAGCCCACCTGAGTCCTGAGTACCAAAACAACCAAAACAAAAAAGGGTGTGAATAAAATCATAAATTCCTGAATCAACTCCATCAAATTAAGGTTTTGGTAAATTAAATAATAATTACACCCCAAAAAAAAATACAGTGATTCACGGTGAGGCGGCCTCTGATTGGCTGGTCTGCAAAATCTCTCATGTGCACTTTTTAATTTTAATAGGGATACGCGGACCCATGGAGCCCCAAAGGGCAAACCTGGGAATGAGGGGGACCCACTCAGGGAGCAGTGGTCGGGACCTGAGTACAGTACGTGTGAGGTCAGAACTCAGGCGCGGCGTGGCTACCCCACATCATGAGTCTCACCATTTTGGAAGTGGGCCCCCCCACCATTTTGTTTCGTTTGGAGGTTAAGTCATGTCATGTAGCGAAAAAAAGAGAGAGAGAGAGAGAGACAAGAGGAGGGCTGGTTGAACCACAGGGATAGCGGCACGTGGCACAAGGTTGTTGGTAGTTGTGGGTGCCGGCACGTCAAGGTACACCTCCTCCGGATCGCTTCATCCGATTATCCGCCTACACCTCAGAAAGGGTTCGCTTTTCCGTTGGTAACTAAACATTGGAGATAGACAAGCAGTGAAGCTAAAGTCTGATACGTTATCCATCTCTCATCCTTGTCCCCACCTCCCCATTTCTACGCGCTCTTTCTTCCCTCTCATTTTCTTCAATATCTTTAATGGAGTACTGCTATATATTCTCTTGTCACTCCCTCGTCATCACCCCCCAAAACATAGTTAAGCAAAACCTAATGATTCTACCTCAATGCAACATTGCCCACTAACCTAAAAATGCCAACACTTTTATACCTGCAGGTACTCAGCGACACGCACAGATATTATTGTTCATTATGCTATATATATCGATCAGCTTTATTGATTGCTTGCTTATACTTAATTACTTTGCATGAATGAAAATAGTTTGGTTGCACATTATATATGAAATATGAATGAGAGAGGGAGGGGGCAAGTGGGCTCGATTGAAATGATTGCTGATATACACACTTGCGTATATGTTCTTCGTCTGGATGGGTTCCACACTCAAAGTTCCACAAACATTTCGTTGAGGGAAATATTGTGCGCTTCACTACTTTAAGTTTGGGAATAATACTGATAGATGATGGGTACTATTATTATATGCCACCACCTCAAATGCTGTAGCCTCCCAATTTTCGATTAATATAAACAATTCAAAATACAATACTTCTAAATATAAGATATAGTTTATTATGTAAATTATCCTAATATTTCTTATATTCATGATAGGGGTAGTAATAAAAAGGAATCGTGCTTAGACAACAGGAGAAGACTCGCAGTCTTTTTGGGTACGAATTTGGCAACTTGTTGGGGACGTTGGATGTTGAGGGCTTGAAGAAGTAAAGGTTCAGCAAAATGAGTACGAGTAGGCCATACGTAGACCTTAATTAAAAAAAGTAAATTGATATATATGTGTGAAAAGTAAGAAAAAGAATCAAGAGATGGAGTGAAGCTATATGACTTTTTCCCCATCTTTACGTTCAAAGCGATATGATCCCCCTCCAAGCTAGCCAAATTGCGCTCCCTTGTTCTACATGCTTCGCGTTATTTCAACTGTCCAATCATTCTTAATCAATTAATTCCTCGTTACTATATATATAGCCCTTACACATCTCATGCCCTGATCCCCCACTACCACATCTTAATCCGTGAAGTTCAGAAAAATACCAGTTTCATCAATATATCAGCAAACTACAATCGAAAGGAAGGCATTTGAATGTATATATGTTGGGTTTCAAGTCTGCCCTTGACAGAGTCGATATTTAAAAAAATTACAAAATCCTAAAATATTATTTACCCAACGTAATATAGGGATGTCTCCTTCAAATATTCCTCACCCCACAACCATTGAGTTTTTTAGTTCTCTCACCTATTTTTCTTATTCTTTCTTAACTTTGTGGCGCATCTGATATATCACTCCGGTTGCTTTAGAGCTTCACTGACCTAAATAGGTCTCCACGACCTCTTTGAAACCAAACAGCGATACATCCCCCCCGAACTCTCTTTATTTTTTGACAGTACATGTCGTCTTAGAGAATAATGATTAAAAAGCGAAGTTCATTCTGGCTATATGGTGCACGTGGTCAAATTCTAATATTACATGCCTCTTGGTTCTGTCGATCTGCGCATAAGTGCATTTTCCTTCCTTTCAATTTGTCACTTTTATTGGCACAGAAGATGGGCCTGAACGAACATAATCCCGGAGACCCTATATGTGAGTTCTCATCGACTTCCATTTTTTTATACACTAATGATTCTTAAACCTCATAGACAAGACTACCTTATTGCTGCAATCGCCGCGATCTTTTGCATCCACTGTACGTAGTTGTAATAAACGCATAGCCCTATATTCATATTAACAAAGGATATCAAACAAAGTAATGATCATAATTAAATCCTTTATATATATATTCCAAACGAATGGCATTATTATTATTATTTATTACAGTATTATAGTTATTACCAAATACAAACAAGCACCCACCAACTTCATCACTCACGTCAGTCAGTAGCATCATATTCATATACACCATGATTCCTCATGAACAAGAGCTTTTCTAAAGGCAACCAAAAAACCAAATTACCTAGCTAGTCTGCTAAAATGTCAGCGGGCGCACCTCCCAAGGGTAAAACCTTCAAATTTGTAGCATTCCAGAAAAGTTGTTTAACAATAACAAATGAGAGTATTTGGGAAGGTAATGAGTGATCGCAATTCTTAAGAGAATACGCTCCGTTATAATTAGTCCTAGCTAATCCACTACCGCTGCTTAATCATAACAGCCAATATAACATGATAATAATAATTGCGAAAAGACTGTATATATATATATGGTAAATTGATTAAAAAATGGGGATATATATGTGTGACTAATTAATGACTATATAAGCGTATAGGTCAACTGTTGCAGCACGGAAACACATGCACCATTTGGCAACATGTATGATCGGCTGTCTGAATGCGTGATGAGTAGTATTATTACCGTCTCAGTGCCTTTTCTCTTTTCATTATGCGTCCTACTTCACTCAGTTCAATCTGTGAATATCTGGCCACAACACATTCCACAGCATTTTGGTTTACTTGTCCCCTTCAAAATATAATAATACTGATATATACCTGCCCAATTATGGCTACAATAATATGAGAATTAAGTAACGAGGCCAACAAATTAAGTTTGGGGCAGTGGGGTTTAGAATCATCACTCTCTTCCTCCATCTTATCCCTTCCCATTTATAAATTTTACAATCATGTGACCACCACTATCTCCTCCTTGAAACTTTTTATTTATTTTTTTCCTTTCATGGGCCTCCCTACTTATATTAAGATTCAAGAATTGATTTCTTACATATTAAATTAACCTAAATTATGATGTGTTGACTAAGTTATTAGCTATTGAGGCGCATGTGCTGTCTACTTTGACCAATGGCGTGCTTCTAAACACTAGGACTACGACTAAACTAACTTGTAGAAACAACGCACCCATTTTCTGCCATTGCATTTGGGGACATGATGACTCTTGTCTTCAGTGATGAGATAAAAAAAACGGTGCATCATAGAGACTAGAGACGCGTTAATCTTGACTTAAGAGTTCCTCTGTTCTTTTTACTGTTAGAATGCCACGTTTAAACAAGGAAAAATACAAAAACTTAGGAAAGGTTCTGAGGTCTATTAGTTGCGGGCTGGGAGCTGTTCATAAGTGTAAGATTAAAGGCCCATCAATATTTAGGCGGGCTCCAGTGACTTATAAAAAGCCTGACAAATAGCCTAATACTACTACATACAGTGTTGACCCAAAGAGCGCCCCAGATCTAGATTTTCTCCCCTACAAAAAAGAATGAGAACGATAAATTTATGAATGATTCAGTTTAGTTACTCTGAAGAACATTTGTCAAAAAGTATATTTTCATAATTTCTGGGTAAATTATTTTATAAGAAAATTTACTTCTCAAGAAGTTAATATGATTAGGGTGGGAGTTGGGTGGAACCATGACTTGGTCTAGTATATATAAATATTTATCATATGATATTTTATTTTCGTCAAAAATTTAACCCCAATTAATCTCTCATCTTCTCTATCTCTATATAAAGGACAATATTGAGTTCATTAATCATTAAAATTTAAGAGAAAAGTAAAATTCAGTATCATTTTAATTACATCATGTTTTGATTGATTTATGATGATTATCAGTTATTATTTATTTATATTTTTAATATAATGTGATACTATTTAGTAAATAATCTAATATGTTTATTTCTTTATCCGAACTAAAAGAAATTTCTAGTTCCGCGTGCAACTGTGGGCAGCCCCTAGTTCTTGCAGGTCGTGAAATATTGACCAACCTCCTAACAACTTAACAGCATCAGAATATAAGCCTCAAGTCCCACGTCTATATATTAATAAACTATTGAGATGTCTTATCAAATTCACTTAAGTCCTCTTGACACCCTCAAGATAGGCCTCAATATCAAGAATTTAATTCAACAGATAGGGCCGAAATGAGAATTATTGTAGGGAAAGCATGTCCAACATGTTTGAAACCCAAAGCCTCTATAGCTTGGATCTTTGTTTTCCCTTTAGAATTACGCAAGCTAAGTTCTCTGTCATCCGACATTACTTTTGTCACACATAGTATTATTCAAACCAACATCCCTGCTCACTCTTCATCTCCCACGAGGGCAGCTCATCTAATATATATACACATAAAGGTCAACGACAATACTAGTGTAAGCCCGAAATCCGACTTTTGTGGGGCTGCCGCTGACATCTACAAGACTGTAAGGGTATATTTAGCTACTCAAATTACAGGGAAACGCAACACAAGGATCACAAAAGACGACAATATTCCATAAACCAGGATGATGAAGGCAGCAATTAAGAGAAGAGCCCAAAAGATCAAGCACTGTAACTCCTGTTGGATGGATGCCAGAGTGCCGTATCATAGCCAGTGCAGGCCACCATACACGCTTCTTCCATAGAGACCTCAGAAACTCCATTGTTGCAGATATTGGCAAACGCACGCATGTGTTTCATACCATACTGAGTCAGCGACCCACAATGAGTTTCAAACACCCGCACCTACAGCCCCATGTTCAACTTATCAGTTCAATACATTCTTGTAAAGTCCAAGATAATTGCAAAGTTGGGGAATAAGAGTACTGTTTACCATTGATTTTAGGCACTTCCAATCATCGACCAGAGGCAATCCTGATGGTCTGACTGAGTTTAAAACAGAGGAACCTTTTGCCGGTCCAAATAGAAACGTTCCGATCAATTCCACGCTACCATCTAAATGCCTTCTGTGCTTCACCGTCTCTTTGATCTGATTCAGAATCTCTGCCTTCTTTTCCTTTTCATTTTTTGATCTCTTGTACTGAAACATCAAATGAATTTTGATTAATGTAATGGTTATGGAGTGATAGTTCAATTTTATATAAGAGAAAGATGATGACCATTTGCCACATGAAGAAAATTTCTGCGTCTCTCTGGTTAACGACTTCTATTTGCTCTCCTAGCCTGCTATTTAGAGGAGGAAGGTTGGTGGTGGCAGGATCAAAACCTTGATACATATAAAGCTTTTCAGGCTTCATGCTGGTGTCCCCATACTCCATCACGTGTGAACCAAGCACAAAGTTATATGAATTGGAAGTCCGCTCCTTCACCTGCACAACCAAATCACCATTTTCATTGTCTTCATTCTTCTCCCAAATTCCAATAAACAAGCAAGGCAACACTGTAGTGTGTGTATATTGTTGAAATTTCAACATATATATGATTATATCTTACCGTCTCATATTGTTGCTCTATAGTCTCTCTCTTCAGATTGTGAGTCTCGCTGCAGCAAAGTCAATCCCCAGAGGTTAATTAGTTTCCACATTTTAGAAGATGATCACTGTCAAAGGCTCTTATTAAACTCTGAAAGGAAGAGAAAAATGAGATGAACAAACCTGTCCTCCATCCAAGAAACGCTGTACAAATCGCCAAGGCAAGTGATGTATTCTGGAGGAGGAGGAGGGTCCAACCCAGGACAGTATGTTCCAAAGCTACTTTCTTCTGCATTGGATGCGGTTGTTACATACACATTCAGATCAGTGGGCATTATACCTTCAAATAAGCTCCCACTTTCACAAGCTTCCACATATATAACCTACACAACCCAAACGCAACTCCTCTAGTCAGTATATTTAGCAGAGCTTTCAGGCTTTTCAGACACAGGCAATATAATTCACATGTTCTCAGTTCTCACCATCTCCTTGTAGCCACCAGATGCATGTTTCTCCTTCAAAACTTCAATGAAATCATTAGCATAAATGTATGGCAAGTTTGGCACCCCTGTAATTAAAAATGTAATTACGGATGAGCTCCAACTCTAGTTGCTTGTGCAGTAAAAATAGTAGTTGCAGTTTATTTGGTCGATCCTGAACAGAGACAAATCAACAAGTGTCAATTGGGGGCTGACCCAGAACACCGGGGCCTCCATGGTCAGAGTAATAGATGAAAACCCTGTCATTGGGTTGACTGTTGACCACCTTCCCACTTCCACCCTTCACTCTGCTCTTATCTCCAAGAATAACTGCATACAGATTCTCTGCTGTCACATCCTCTCCTGTGTAATCCTGAAACCAATTATGGACATACATTTATGTCAAAGTCGTCATCAATTCCATTCAGTGATTAAAGTAGCATAATGAGTATCTGCTACTGTAATCTAATCTTAGTCCTATAGCAATGCTCCACTGAATTATTATTAAAAACTGCCAAGTTCTACAGACTTTTGAAAAAGGGTCATGAAAAAAAGTACCTTCGGGACCCCGGCATAAACATCTGATCCTTGTGGATTGTTGAGGATGACTCCAGGCCTGGGATTGAACTCGTTCATAGCTATGTCATCGTACATAAACACCACTATGTTTTCTTCTTTCAAACCTCCTTTCCTCAGCAACTGGTACGCGTGACACACATCCGCCTGCACTTTCACACACATATGGAAGGCGGGATTTGTGATAATATTATAAACTAAATATTGTAAATATTAGTATGCAGATACAGTTATTATGATATCCTTCGCTGAGGTAAATTCATTCGTATTTCAATATTTCACTTGTATCTTTAAACCATTAAACTCTTCCCTTCCCCAAAAATTGACTATTTCATACTGCAGTTTAAATATAAAAACAAACTCACTTGGTGTCTGTAATTGCCATAGCCGGATGAACCCGCCACCAGAACCGCCCATCGAGTGGCCACTTCTCCGTCAACATCTTCCCGCTCATCCGATCCAGTAGGCAATAGAATCACCGGCTTCCTCCGGTCTAGCCTCGCGGCACCACGCCTTCCTAGCAAAATCAGCATCAACAACGACGTCCACGAGAAGGTGTATTTGATGATGCTAAAAGTGAAGCCATGAACCGCCATGGCAGCTGAACCGGACGAAGACGAATGAGAAGCTGAGGTAGAGTGCAGAGAAAGAGTATGTAGTGGAAAGCGAGAGGTGGCAAGAGGGAAGGTTTAAGAAGAAAGGGTAGGAGCAGCCATGCATAACTAGACGTTGACACGTGCTCAAATTGTGGGGTCCTTCACTCCCCAGTAAACAACAGGTGGCATGCGTGTCTCGTTTATTTCAAATCCTCGAAGGTCATCAGTGACGAAAAAAAGGAGCATTGAGAATTCTAATGCCAAGAAAATTTCATTAACAATTCCTGCAGTAGTAGGTAATTAACAATTTTATTTGTGAGTTTTTACAATTTTTTTAGACCTTTTTTATATCAGAATTTTCTATGATATATTTTTATTTTTATTTTTTGGGATTTTCCATTTAATTTCCCAGCCGCCTCTTTTTCTGAATTCGGTTTCATTGTTTTGTTTTGTCTTCGGCAAATCTGACTGAATGATAGTATTCTGTTAGTCCATTAATAGACGATTATAAACAAAAGACGGTTTCAGTAGTATGCTCCCAAGTCTCAAGAATAAATATTTATTTGTCTTTGTGCGCAGGACTAGGTATACTCCTAAATCTTTTTATAAAAATGAACAAATTAAACTTACTAATAAAGTCTTATAATTAGAGACTAATAAATGCTCCCTAGTCCCCCTCAGTTCATTTTATAGGAGGTCTCTTATAAGGAATTTTTAGTGAGTTTTTTTAAGACGTAATAATAGTTTCAATAAATATTAAATATTTTTTTGATATGACAATATTGTAACAAGTTTAATATTCCTTTGAACTGGAACTGGTTTTATTAGTACATACTCCCTCCGGTCCTAATTATAAGACATATTTAACTGATTTTGGGGAAATTAAGGAGAGGAGTTAAATTAGTTAATTTCACTCATTTTCCTAAAATGCCCTTATATAAATTTTCAATGACATTAACATACCTCCCCAACCTAAATTTTCCTTTCCATGCTTTCTAATTGAAATGATGGTCTTGCTATATTTATATGTGTGTGTGTGCACATATGTATGTGTATGCACACACACATATATATCTACAACCCCTTGGCCCCCCCAAAAAAAACCACACACTCATCCCCCATAGATACATATACATATCTACACACAAATACAAACCCCTACATCCCTCCAACACACACATGTATCCACACACATACACAAGTGTATGAGTATGTATACACACATGTATATACATAAACACACATATATATATTTATATAATGTGTGTGTATGTCTATATGTGTGTGTGTATACATATATAAATATATATGTGTGTGTCTATGCATATGTGTGTGTGTGTTTATATATATATATTGGTAAATTAACATTAACTCATTGATAAACTGATAAAATCTAACAATTTAAGAGTTTTATTAACTGTAAAATGCTATGGACCTAAATGCATATACTTACTAAAAACTAAACACACTTGAAAAAATAAAGTAGGGGTGTTTTAAGAAGAAATTGACAAAAATTTAAATTTTGTCTTATAATTAGGACCAAAACCAACTCTCAAATATCATCCTATAATTAGGACCGGAGGGTGTATTTTTTATACGTAGGGAGAGAGAAGCACAGCGGAAAGAAGAGAATGAGAGGGAAATCTCGGGATAGCCAGTTAGCCACCACGTATCATGAGTCATCCGTTTGTCCTTTCATAATAACAATTAAGACTTTAATCGAAATTAACCCCAATTTTAAGGATTAATTCTTTAAAGGTTAAGGTGTAAAAATATATATGTGATTACTATTTTAGAGCAAAAGTCACATCTCACCGTTATGTTACTGTTCACATTGAAAGTTGAGGGGGCAATGCCCCCTCTTGAAATTTCAATTTTTTTAAAAAAGAAAAAGAAAAGAAAATTAATTAATTAATTAAATTATATGATTCAAAATGTGAAATAGAGAAACAAAGAATATGGTCTGCTTGAACGCAAAAAGAAAAGGAATAAGCCCAAATTCATTAACATGATTGTTTATTGTCTTATATTGAAAAAAATGTATTTAATAACATTAATAATAAGACAATTATGATGGAATTCCAAAAAATAAAGTTTAGGAAGATGATATTGTAATTATTTTTATTGTAATATACTTTTGTTACAAAAAAAAAATTCAGGGGCGTTGCTCCTGAATCCCCCAATGCTGCCCCTCTTGGATAAAAATCCTAGCTCCGCCCCTAATCGCTGTTATGTTATAGTTCAATTTATTTCTTTCTTTCTCATCATGGTGAATAGTACACATAACGGTAAGATATGACTTTTACTCTAAAATGGTAACCATGTATGTATTTTTGCTCCAAAAAATAGCACGTGGTGCTGGGTGTTCATAGAAAAAAAACTCATATGTATTTTTGCACCTTAACTCTTCTTTAAAGAAAAATTGCTGAACATAATTTAAGGTAACCACAACTTCGATGTACTAAAAGTTATACCTTATCAAAATTAAAATATTGTTATAGATATTATAACCCTCAAATTAATTTAAAGTAACCACACGTTTGATGATTAAGCAGCTTCCATGATTTGGCCTCACATATTTTTAATATAAAAATTAGTTGACTAATCTAAATAGATTGAGAAAATTAAATAAATTATTTAATTATAACATATGCTAGATTCTCTAAAATATTTATATTGACCGTCAAACACTTGGATCAATTTGTTGTGGGTAATTAATTAAGTACCAATTTATTTTAGCTTTTTAAAAGTTCTTTTATAATTTACGAGATAAATATATAAGAGAAGTTATATCATGACATACAAAAATGACACAAACATGCATTAAGGTAAGGTTGGGCTTTTTGGAAGGTAAATAGAAAGTACGTGGTTGACATTGTCAAAACAAAATAATATGACCAATGTTGCAATTGACCACATTGGTTCATTTTCTATTTTCATTGTCGGTCTCTTCAGTCCCTCCCATTGTTGCCAAACTGGCTTCCAGTTCTGCCGCCTTCAGCTTATATTGTGGCCATATGAACACAATTAAAATGGTTTCACAGAATTCTATAGAAAGTCTACTTAAGAAAATCCATTTCGGAATGAAAATAAAAGACACTGGGTTCTGAAAGCGGCTTTTTTTCCCAAAGTGCCCCTTTTTAGGAAACTATTTACCAAAATACCCCCACTTTCAAACTATTTTTCATTATACCCCTCCCTAGAAATATATTCCCTGTCTACCCTCATTTAGTCGACTAAATGAGGGCTTTAGTCGACTAAATGGGGGTTTAATTTTTTTTTTTGAAAACCGTCGACATTTAGTCGACTAAATCCTAGGATTTAGTCGACTAAATGTCATGGGGGTGAAAATTTTTTCAATAACCCTGACATTTAGTCGACTAAATCCTAGAATTTAGTCGACTAAATGTAAACAGTGAGCTTTTTTTTTCAATAATAATGGATAATAATGACTATTTAGGAACAAATTAATTCAAGTCCTATTATTTAGGAATTAGTTGGATCATATCATTATCTTCTTGATTTCATGATTATCATTATTTTTACTTCTATTATTATGCATTATGCATTATTATTATTATATGATAATAATATAACATATACATATATTCCCTACCTGTTAGTTGGTTAAATCCTATTATTTAGGGATACCTTAAATCAAATCTTATAATCTCTAATATATTTTATTCATCTCATTACTGCTTTCCTAATATTGTTATTATTATTATTATTCTTTTATAATTAATCTACTATCCACTATTTTTATCTATTATTGTAAAAATATGTATTCATCAATAACTTTGCAAAAACACAAGCATGGCTCTCTGTTTTTTTTTTTTTGTTTCAATTTACACACACTCACAGTGATCATTATGATTATCTATAACTATGTTTTTCTTTTCTTTCTAGATCCTCGTCATTTTCTTCTTCTTCTCTGCATGATTATTTTTCTGTAAGTGCGTGTAAACTGAAACAAAAAAAAAGCCAGAGAGCCATACGTGTGTTTTTGCAAAGTTATTGATGAATACATATTTTTACAATAATGAATAAAAATAGTGGATAGTAGATTAATTATAAAATAATAATAATAATAATAATAATAATAACAATATTAGGAAAGCAATAATGAGATGAATAAAATATATTAAAGATTATAAGATTTGATCTAAGGTATCCCTAAATAATAGGATCTAACCAACTAACAAGTAGGGAATATATGTATATGTTATATTATTATCATATAATAATAATAATAATAATAATAATAATAATGCATAATGTATAATAATAGAAGTAAAAATAATGATAATCATGAAATCAAGAAGATAATGATATGATCCAACTTATTCCTAAATAATAGGGTTTGAATTAATTTATTCATAAATAGTCATTATTATCCATTATTATTGAAAAAAAGGCTCACTGTCGACATTTAGTCGACTAGATCCTGGGATTTAGTCGACTAAATGTCGGGGTTATTGAAAAAAATTTCACCCCCACGACATTTAAACGACTAAATCTTAAGATTTAGTCGACTAAATCTTAAGATTTAGTCGACTAAATGTCGACGATTTTCAAAAAAATTAAACCCTCATTTAGTCGACTAAAGCCTTTATTTAGTCGACTAAATGGGGTAGACAGGAAATATGTTTCCAGAGAGGGGCATAATGGAAAATAGTTTGAAAGTGGGAGCATTTTGATAAATAGTTTCCTAAAAAAGGACATTTTGGGAAAGAAGCCTTCTGAAAGCAGTCAAACTCTTTCTTTACTTGAACTATTTTCATTATTCATGTAACAAAAATAACAAGTACTCCCTTAAACAAGACCTGGTTGACTTTCTGTGGAAAAACAATTTCATTACAAATTTTAACCTTTTTGGCATCGTGTTATGCCATGCCATGGGGAAATATACATCGCAGGCTCGCAGCCTAATTTGCCTCGAAAGTTAAAAAGAGATCATCACGGTGAAGATGAAAACGTAATAATGATACCACACTAAAGCTACACTGTAATGTACTTGACAACAGCCCCACGAAGCTTCTCCATGAATTCTGCCGCCTGTTTCTGCAGCTCAGATAATATGTAACCATGTCATCTCATAATGCAAAAATACAAGCAACGGTCCTCACAATTACCATCTGCTGTAAGTCACTCGCACTGATCTTTAAGCTCATTATTAATGTTTTCCTATTGGAAATGATGATGGACAAACTTCTACCATATTTCAGTATATGATTTCCACTTATTCAAAAGCTTTGCATTGTGCGCCCTCATATAGTGTACAGATCCACACGAGAAAGTGGAAAAGTGTGAATTGTGAAAGACATGCATGAGACTAATCACAGAATTGGTTATAGCAGAAAATAAAAGAAGAGAAATAGAACAACACGAAGGCAGGGGCTCATGATCTAGCAGTCCACTCATTAAGCAAGTGCATGAGATGTGCAGAGAATGGTACTGTATTATTATTGCGTGATTATGGGATAATTGTGCCAAAACTTGAACACCATGGTCATGGATTACACTATACTGGTAAAAAAGACACTTCCAATTGCTATTACCTGGTTACTCTTGTGTGCATTTGCTATGTTTTCATCAATAAGAGCCAACAAGGATCTATTGATTTCATTGCGCTCCACCATCTCTAGTATCTGCATTCATGATAAGTTTGACATTGACTCGGTTAAATTACACATGAACTTGGCAGGGTAAGGAAAAAGAGAATAGCCCTTCAAAGAATGAGTGATCATGCCGTACAGTTGCTTTCACATCTTTTGATGACAAGATTTTGGTTAGGCTAGCCCTGGCCGTAATAAGTTCATTCTGCATCTTATCATAGGCTTCTGTATTAAGAGAATGAAGGAATGAGCTAGAAGTAGTTGAGCAGGAGCTTAAGTCCTAAAATGTGGGATTTTTTCCGGGTGGGCAGTCTAACAAACCTGTTCCTTCCTGTATGGCTTTCTGCAGAGCCTCCAGCTCAATCAGTCTATCCTCCATGTCCTATAGAAACCATCCCTTTCATGAAATGCATTCATGAAATGAAACTCTAGCCTAATATATATGACCCAAATATAACAAGTTTGTATAAAGGAACCTGGGTTTTTGAAACAGAAAAACGAAGTTTTCCTAACTCAAGTTGCAGATGCTCAAAGAATTCCGCATTCAGTCTGCAAAAGCAAGTTGTTAGAGCCTGAGGGGCGAATTTTTTACTTTTTTAGGATGACTGACAAAAGAGCCAATCGCGCAGTTTCTGGTGAAATTAAAAACAGAATTCTCCATTCACCAAAAAATAAACAGGACAAGACGGAATTCTCGGAATCCTGCGGTCTATCGGAATTATGGCCCATGATAAGAAAATATTAAATTTCTTGCTGAGTAAATGAACGGGAAATTTCTAAATTAAAGTGATGACCTATAAAGCTTTCCCAGAGGAACATGGCGCCAATTATAGCCTATGCAATTGCAAATCTCTAAACTGGGAAATGTTGTGATTGAATGATGTTCGGAGGCAATAGAAAGGGTCTACCTAGGCCTCATTCTCGCAATCTCGAATTCGATGTCCTGGGCTTCAGTGTCAAGGAAGTACTCAACGAGCTCTTCGAGCGTATCCGGAACAACCCGAGACTGCAAAAACCGAAGCCGGAACCGTATAAGTCAAGATTGAAGTAGGGAAAACGAAAATAAGAAAGTGAGCAAGCAAGGATAGAATTACTTGACGAAGAGCTTGACGGCGTTCCTTCTCTTCGCGGACTTGACGCTCGAAGGTTTCGCGCGCTTCTGCATCTCTCTCAAGCCGTCTCTTAAACTCAAGCCTAGCAAGGTGTCCAGTTTGGGGTGGTCCAAGCACGCCTTCAGGGTCCTTTCTTTGCACAAGTAAATAATCAAATTTAGGTGCAGGGGCATTTCAGGTGAGAAGAGGGAGGGAATGTAAGAGAAAAGTGAAGATGTGAGTACCCATCCAATACAATAAATTTTGGTTCTGGAGTGAGAGAATTTCAGCCTTGAAGTAGAAGAAGTAGCAACACTTGTTAGAGCGATGCCTATGCTAAAGGCAGCCATTGAAGCCACTGACTAAGCTCCAGCAGATTTTGCTTCAGCGAGAGATTAGATCAATGTATGTATTGCTGGTGGGAACGTAATGAACTTTATCCTCTAGAAACTGAGGATGGCGCAAAGTGAAAATAATCTGGATGGGGCTTCTCCAAAATCCAAATTCATTTTTTCCCCTTGGGCCCTATTGGGCTGACATATTAAACACAAAACACAAAGCTTTGGAGTTAGGGTGAAAACAAGTGAGTCAGATCATATAAAAAAAAAAAAGTGAGTCAGCTCAGGCTTCATCTTTAACACAGGTAAGGTAAGGCTTGTTTAGCAATAAGATTGCCTAAGCCTGGTCTGTAGCGTGTTACAAATCTTATTATCGGCCTAAGTCTGGCCTTTACAAAGGCTGCCTTAAGCATGTTAAAGAGATATGTTAAGATCAACTACTGAATATCAATAAAAATCAGTTTAAGACATTTTTTTTAATACAATTACATTTTTTTCAGATAGAATAATTACCTTTTTTCAAATTGAGTAATTAACTTTTTTTTTTTTACAGGCCTAATAGACTTCTTAATAAACTTAGGGTTAGCTTATTAACCAAATCATACCTTGGCCACGTTTTCTACTACCAAAACAAACCTGACCAAGCCCTTAGTAAGTTAGGCCATACCCCTGACAAGTCGTCTGGCTAGTTCGGACGTCCTAGCTCAAAGCCTTTGACCTTTGCTGGGGCGTATAATCAACCTATAAAATGCCCCACCTTCTATTTTTAATGGAAGATTATGTAGCAAAATTATAGTACCGATGAACATTATATTGAAGACGGTAATAGTAAAAAGGAAACAATAGAAATCCAACTCCATAATTTGGTTTAGTTTTCAACTATTCCAGATTCACGTGTTTAGTAAAATCATTTTTTGGATTAATATTACAGTTTATCCTTATAATTTGATTAGATTTAGTCTTGATATATATAGTTTTAAATTGTTAATTATACTCCACATAGATTTATAAAAAATTTGATCTAAGTTTAAGTATGAAGACCAAAATGAGAGCTCGTTATAAGTATAAGGACCAATATTAAATTTAACCAAATTTTTATGAAACTTTAGGAACTAAAAACAACAAATTGAAACTATAATGACTAAAATTAAAATTTGAATAAATTATAAGGACAAAAATGGTATTAACCTTTTTTTTTTTAACCCTTGTGGGCTTAGAACTTAAACCGAACTTATAGTTTTTTTTTTTTTATAATGA
Source organism: Acacia confusa (assembly GCA_037074495.1). Classification (NCBI taxonomy): domain Eukaryota; kingdom Viridiplantae; phylum Streptophyta; class Magnoliopsida; order Fabales; family Fabaceae; genus Acacia; species Acacia confusa. Next base: position 31,896,174 of record CM073512.1, on the reverse strand, counting down.
AAAAGTTTTAGAAGGGTTCGACACTAATCCCCCACCAAGGTTAGAACACGGCCCTGGGCTCTATGAGCACTTACTGGGGACTTACGAGATCGCCTGTCAAAGGAGTCCTAGCGACGACAGAGGGGATCGAACCCACGTCCCAAGGGACTAATCCTGGATCCTTTATCATCTGTGCCAACTCTCATTAGCCCCAACTTATAGATTTAGTTGGACACTTTTGAAACATTTTAATTACCATTTCAAGCTTTGTTTTAATGAGCCCAATAAGCTTATGCCCTTTGTCTCTTGAATCTTTACTTGGGCGCCTTTTTTTCTCTTGGGATCACAGAGGCAAGCATAGTTTTATGGTTAGAACACGTCTACTAACTAGACAGCACTCCTTGGACCATGAGACACGAGCCTACGCCCCAAGTTAAACAAATCAACACACTCTACTAGCGGAAGTTGGCTCAAGTAAAAGGAACTTGGGTCGTTTAAGCAAGGGTCTTAAATTCTTTTGGATGTTGGGAGAGGTTTCCGCATATGCGCCCGACAGAACCTCGATTCGGACTAGTCAGGGCAAAGCTCTGGTGAACCGGATGTAATAACAAAAAATCAACACACCCTATAGGTTTTGCCTCCAAAACTACAAAATCCTATTGATTTGTTTTTGTTGTGTCATCCTAAGATAGTCCGCACATCTAAGACTTTCCTTATAAGAATGAGAAGCTCCGAATGAGGATCTGAGACTCAGAATGTCTTCATATAATGGATGATCCAGTCCATAATCTAAAACAAGCAAATGTAATACTTTTTTTTACTATTTGAATTATTTTTTAAATAAATAATGACTTTCTTCTTCTTTTAATTTTATTCTGTACACTTTTATGATGTGCAAACAATTATGGTCATAAAGAAACAAGACTAAATGTTTTGTTTGGGTTTAGATAAAACTACTCTCATATATTCATGTTAAACATCATAAAAACACTTCTAAAAAGTTAAAATAAACAATCACTTAATTTATTTTTCCAAACTCAATTTTAGTTCCTTTTTTTTCTGAATCAATTGGCCGGTTTGGTTTAGTGTTTTTTACCTCAAAGTCTCAAACCCAAATTAAAGAAGATTCTCAATCTATTTTATGTACTATATTTATAAAAATTAATAATAAAATAGAAAATGTTTGAATGCAGGTGCATGTGTGTCTGTGTCTAATAGGCAATAGAAAATGTATGAACTATGATAATGCGCGCATTTAAATATAGTGTTTTTGTATCAAAAAAAATTATAGTGTTTGGTATATTCCGCGTTCCATTATTCTGCAAAACAAGTTATATTCCTATCTCGATGAGATTGTCGTTTTGCAGTTGAACATGATAATGACACTATCACCTGTTCTAGTGTTCTCCAACTCAGAAACATGAAGGCTATATATATATATATATATATATATATATATATATATATATGAAATTAATTACTACATGATAGCAACTTCGACAAGTGCACTGGTCGTTACAAGTAATAAAGTAGTGAGAAAGTATCATCCCACGAGGAATAATACTCCAATCACTAATTCACTATTTACGCTTTAGTTGGATGAATCAAGTAAAAAGAGATGAATTGTAATCAAATAAGAATTTCAAGAATTAAAGAAAAAAAAGAATTCAAGATCAAGCAAGAGAATGTTTAGAAAAGATAATCAATTAAAAAAAACGTAGCTAGAACTTAGAATCCCTCTATGCTCCTTCAAGAATTTGAATTGAATCCCTAATTAATTATTAATCCCATGATTGACGATCAATTCTCTAAAGTTAGACTAAGTTCCAATGTCTTGACGCTACCTTAGTCTGTTATCTTTGAAAACAACCTAATGTCTTAGTATCGTTTAGAAAGATAGATTTATAAACCAGAATTATAAAATCAGATAAACTCGTAAGCCTATGTCTAGGTCATGTAATTTTATGACGAATTAACGGTTCGGGTCAAATGCATCAACATCTCTATTATCATACATTAACTTATAAACAATCTAAAAGGTGATCAGTCTTCAAGAAAGTTTTAAGTGCAGGAAATTCATTCAATCAAAGAAATCAAGATTCAATCAAGAATTCAATCAAATACTCAAATTTGCATAGGGTTCATCATAGCCCTAACTACAAAAAGGAAATTAACCAAGCATGGCTAGATTAACAAAATAAAGAAGAAAAGATAAAGATAGATGAATGGTTCTTCAGATATTGGGGAAGGTTGATATCCACAATTGCTTTGATCTCCTTTCTCCAATGCCGTCGAGTTGTTTCTTGTGCAAGAAGGTCTCTTTTTTGCTAGGGTTTCCTCTTTTTATATTTCAGGTCCAAATGGGTTTCAAATCTCAAAAATCCTTAATTTTCCTTTCTTTTTTGGGCCCTGAAAACTTTTTAAAAATTAAAAATAAGATTTTTCGCATTTCTGGCGCCTTGGGCGCCAAATCCTAGAAGGAGGCAGGGCACCAACTTTCTGGTGCCATACAGAAAGTTGGCGCCCTAGGCGCCAACTCTTCCTAGGCAACCAGAAAGTTGGCGCCCTCGGCGCCAACTTTTCTACTGAGTTGGCGCTCTCGGCGCCACTTTTGCTTTCTCTGTCGGCTTCTCTTCGTGACTTTCTTTAGCTCTTCAAATTAGCTTCTCTTGTGGATAAAAACCTACAAAACACATGAGAATACTTGTGAAGGTATGTCTGACATCAAATCCATTTTTTTTCTTATTATTCTTAAGATTTTTAATTATATTAGATCAATTTCATACTCAATTTGTGCCTTAAAATATGGTGAATTTATGGCTCATCACTACACTGTTAACAACAATATAAACATATTTTTATAATACTATCCTGAATATAAAACATATTTATCTAATTTAATTAAATTAAAAAATAGAACATAATATATGTTTTCTAAAACACTTTAGTAATTTTACTTTATTCTCTCATTCCCTCTTCTCTTTAATTATAGTTGTGGGAGTATTAATAGGAATAAATTAAAAAAATATTAACAAATATAAAAACTATGTCTTCCATTTAAGACTAAAATTAAATCTCAAAAAATGTCTTCTATTAAGGACCCTTCTATTAAGGACCCGAGGAGTATTATATATAGAGTTTCATTTTCTAAGGGTAATATCTAAACACATTATTCATCATATATTTTAATTTTACAAGTGAGTAAGGACTCTTTTTTTGGTGGGGTTGAATAACTCCTAAGTATTAACATAACAAATGATCATGAGTTACTACTTACCATACTTCATCTCATTTCATCATTTTCCATTCCATTGCTACAAAAAAAAGGCCGGATTCCAATAAAAATTATTGACAGAATTCTATCAGTAATTGAATTTTCGGCAGAAATGTCTGTCGTGAAGAAAATCATGGCAAAAAACATTACATATGGAATTCCATTAGTAATTTCTGTCGCAAATAAAATTATATTGACGGAATTCTGTTAGTAATTTATGGCGAGATTTTTTCTATCAGTAATTTCGTCCCTAATCCAGTGTTTTTTTATAGTGCATATGATTATATCTTCCTGTAAATTTCCACCGTATACAAAACATAGTAAAATATAGACACATTTGCTTTCTGGTAATTAATTACACAGTATGTAATCGTCATCCTCGGTATGGAAAATTAGCCCAGGCGAGTTTTAGGAACTCTTCTTCTTCGATCGCAAAAATATTTCCAAATACCATCCAATATTTCATCGAATCTTTTATTCACATGAATCAAGATAATGCAGAATATAATACAGTTGAGGAAAAAGTTTGCGTGGAAAAAACAATGTTGTTAAGGTGTTGCTTGACACTAATCAATGTACAAAAGTCAATTCGATTATGTTTTTTAAACAAGATGCCATGCTGTTGATAATCATTTCTCCAACTCTAATTTCCACCCAACAAAATAATCTCGTTTTCTTCTTTATGGTGGAAAACAATTTTCAAAATATAACGAGTTGGTGACAAGTAAGCAAAAAAATTAGGAAGAAATTCAGTTAGCTCCCAAAGATGTGACTTAATTTCAAACAAACCTAAAAATTTTAAAACTTCACTGCATCCCCTGAATTAAAATGAAATTAAGTTTAGTAGGTGAAAAGACAATGATGTTCATATTTGTCTTGCAAATACTATTATGAAAAAAATAAAAGAAGGATGTTATTGTCTTTTCACCTGCAATAGTAATTTCATTTTGACCCAAGGATTTAGTGAAGTTTCATAATATTTTGGGAGTTGACTGAAATTAAGATGAGCTTTAGAGGCTAAATAAAATTTTCCCAAAAGATGATGCAATAAGAACGTAGACAGTAGTAGTAGTCATTGGATGGTAGATAATTGAGTTGTGTGAAACCAAGTTGCCAATAATTATAAATTAAGAAGGCAACTGTCCAAAGAGAGGCGCAGGCATGTTTGGTTGGTGGAAGGCAACGAGAGAGTACTAGCTATAAATACAATGAAATCAAATGAAGCAAGAAACAAAGCGATCGAGAGAAGAAGATGATGAACAAGGGAATATTGATGGTGGCCGCTGCGGCGGCGGTGATGGTGGTGGCGTTTGTAGGAGAGGCACAGATTGACGCAGGATGCGCTCAGCAGTTATCTCCATGTTTAAACTTCGTGGAATCTGCAAATCCTCCAGTGAGTTGCTGCGGCCCAATACAAGACGTGGTGGTTAATGATCTCTCTTGCCTCTGCTTCCTTTATACCAACTCTGATATTCTTCAAACCTATGGTCTCAATCGCACTATCGCCGTCGGCCTTGTTCGCCGGTGCGGCATCACCGTTTCTTTCGCTTCCTGTCACGGTATACACACACTTCTCTTCCTTTGTTTCTCATTTTCTCCTTAATTATCATCTACTTTTCACTCAAACCCCTCATGCAATATGCTCTCATATATAGATATATCAAATCTCGTTTTTATATTCCTGTGTATGTATGTGTCAGTTCACAACTAATGGAATCTCTATTTGGTTTTGGACTTCTTTGGATACCAACTTGTAGCTTCTGCTGCTGCTCCTCCTACTCAAGCGGCATTACCCCGAGGTGTGGACAACTCTTAAACCCTCACTCTTACTTTTTCAAAACTTTGTTTCTGAGCAGTAGAGAAAACGGAGAAGTCTAGTTTGTACGTTAAGGCTGAATTTAGTCTCCTTCAGCCAAAAGAAAAAAGGTTTGGCTTTCAACAACGGAAAAATGCTTGGCGTAGTTGATTTTGCAGCATCTAGAAAATAATCCAAGTAAAAAAAAGTGAAATAATGATCGATTCATTTCCAGCTGGAGACGTTGAGAATCTGGCAACTCTTTTTGAAACTCAAGAGGCTGGACTGTTCAGGCTTCAGCTGTGCCTTATACCACTGTACAAGGAGCAGTATAAGCAAGTTAAGAAAAAGCAGAAACAATTAGCCGAGAAATCAAAATGCAGATAATAAATTAAATATTATCCATGCATATTACAAAACTCACCTCATGCACTAATAATATCCATGTATATAATAACCTTTAATTTATTTATTTATTTCATTTTGGCCTTTCAGCAACGCTCGGAGCTGACGTTGGAGGTGCAGGCAGAGTGTCATGCACTACTGGGCTCTCTTTCGTTCTCCTAGTTTGTGCTGCTCTGGCTCTGGTACTTCATTGATTAGAATTTAGGAAAGAAGCATTTTGTTTGGACCCCTTTTATTCGACTTGTGTTTTGCCCGGGTATATTTTTGGATACGGCTGCTTTAAGAATCCTTATTTATTGTCTTTGCCTCTGTTGATAGACGTCTCTTAATTAATTAGCGGCGCCGTTTGTTTGGACCCCTTTAAATTCGCCTTATGTTATGCCAGTTACATTCAGTGGTCCTAAGCTGGAAATTTAAATGCCAATTACGCTGCTTTAATTGTCAACTGATCACGGGCATGTCCTAAAATAAATATATTCATAAAAAAGTACATTAATTCAAATTCATATATATAATAAAGTAAGCTCATCTCAAAATCTGAAAATTGATGACCAATGTTCTGTACTTTTGTTACGATGGGATTGCTGTAAAATAGGAACTAATATTTTGATCATGTTGAGGGGCCAAGGCTAGCTAGGCTTTAAACCAAGACTTTGGAGAAGATGAGAGTCTATAATTTCTTCATTTGCGGCGCCTCCCGACTGTTTGTGTAGAAGTATGAACTAGTACAGAACATGTGGTCCTTGTTCCCTCAACGCTGCTATGTTCAAGTACATGATTGTCACTTTTCATGTGGTCCTTGTTATCCTTTTATATAATTTAAACATGTGGAGAGTATGGACTAGTTAGAAGTTGATTAATTATATCAGAAAATTACATTTTGATCTCAAGAACCAGAATTAATTATAAAAAGATTCTGTACTAGAATTTCATTACAAAAAGTCCCAAGGAAATTAATTGAAAAATTGTCAATCTATATTTACAACTAGAAATGCTATATTAACAATAAAAATTCTCAATTGTTAATATGGTATTTTAAGTTGTTAACATAACATTTTTAATTGTTAATATAGCATTTCCGGTTGTAAATATGGATTGAAAATTTTTGTTGTTAATATAACATTTTCAGTTGTAAATATAGATTGAGAATTGTCCCAAGGAACTTTTTTGTAAGGGGATTCTGGTGTGGGACTTTTTTATAATTAATTCTGGTCCTTGACCCAAATATAATTTTTCCTATTATTTTCTAAGTAAAAAAAGAAGTTGCTTTATTATTCACCCAACATAAAATATTTAGGCAACGAGCAAAATATTCTACGTTCGCGCTCGACATCCATGGACCCTTCATTATTGGGTTGGGCCTTCAGGTTTTTGTGTTATCAAAAGGCCTTGTGAGTTATTCTTTCACACTTTCCATGAGCCATCTTCTAAGGTTAGATTGCACCTTCAAACTTGAATATTTTTTAATCTTCTTTATATCTAAGAATTTATAAATGGTTAGAACTCTTGAATAATTATCAACACAAGTTGAGCCTAATAGAAGGGGCTAGTTCCTCAAAATATGACAAACCAATGTTTGAATTCTCATTAGAAGATGTGACATTTGGTGCTCAATAATGCATCATTGAACGGATTACCTTTAATAAAGTTTTAAATAATTAATTTTTGATAAAACTAATCAATTGATTTCTATAAGTTTAACTTGATAGTAGTCTAATTTCTAAACTTTAATAAGTTGCAACACCATCTCTGTCATTTAGCTATTAGAAATTTAGTCCCTAATTTTAAAAAAACTTTATTTTTCATATGGATTTTTTAAAGTATTAAAACTAATATTTTAAGCGCCTAAAATTATAGGAAACGAGTCGTTTTGAAATAAAGTTTATGAAATGAATTTTAAATGAGTAAAAATTATAAAAACTAAGTTATTCTAAGTCAAAATTTAGTAATTGAGTTTTAACTAAATCAAAATTATAGAAATGGAATTATTGATCATTTACTAAACCCTGAAGTATTTATCGCCCAAATTTGTTTAAATATTCATATTTTTAAATATGTGCAACTATTCTTTAACTATGTGCAGCATATGTATCTTTATTATCTACAAATTATTTCATTTTACTTATTTAATTAGACGCGCGTAATTCATCTTTAAGGTGTACAATTATGTGTAAAAGTATTAGTTCTACACCTAACTAAAATTCTATTATACATTATGAACATATGCTACATTTGCTCAACGATTTGGGTTTTTTTAACAAATTTTAAATATCTCGACCGGATAATAAATATTTTACTGGGGATTTTTCAGCAATTTTAGTCAAATCTCAATTTCCTCCGCCAGTAGTTCTGCAACGCAATCGGGAATGACAAATTATTACTACTTGGCTGAAAGAAAGAAAAAAAGACAGAAACACAACAGAACCTCCAAAGAGACGGTGGTTCACTGGTTCGTTTCGGTTCCGTTGCCGTAAAGATCTTCCAATCTTAGATTTGGAAGACCTCTGGTAAAATAACTACTACACCTCCCGGTCCCAAGTATAAAAAAAAGTTAGCTTGTTTTTTTGGAAATTAAAAGAATTAAATAAATTACTTAATCATATAATATAGGGTTAAGGTACAAAAATATACATGAGTTTTTTCCCAGAAGCGCCTAGCACCACGTGCTTTTTTTTGGAACAAAAATATACACATAATTATCATTTTGGAAGAAAAGTCACATCCCACCATTAAGTCATTATTCACCGTGATAAAAGAGAAAGAGATTAAGTGAACAGTAACTTAACGGTGGTGAACAGTAACTGAATTTTGCTCTAAAATGGTAACCACGTGTGTATTTTTGCTCAAAAAAAAGCACGTGGTTCTGAGCATTCCTAGAGAAAAAGCTCATGTATATTTTTGCACCTTATTATGTGTAATTGAATTATACACTAGTTTATAATTAAGTTATATAAAATAATTTTTTAAAAAATAATAAATATAAATATTTTAAAGTAATTTAATAAATCTTCTTAATATGAAAAAAAAATTATCTTTTGATATGTGAGAGTATTAAAGATTTATGTGGAGGCAAAATTAGCAGTGAATAATTTTGTGTACCAATAAAGAGCAAGTGGCTTTACTTGAGACTTGTAGAGAGGTCGGAGCAGTACCTTTCCGTACTGAATTTTCACGTATAGACTCAAAAGCTTCCCTGTAACGGAGGAAAATGATTCGTCAACTATTGGGCGTTTCATATTAATGGCATCCAATGCTTGCGTAGAATGGAATTTTACACGAACCACTTGTTTCACCTCTGTCTCGTAGTCTACTGAGAAATCTCTCTAGGTAAGCCGTCCCTCTCTCTTTTCTTTCTCTAGTCCGATAATATCGTCACTTCTCATTCACATCTTCTCCAGAACAAGAAATTGGGATGTTGAAAATCTAGCGATTCAGTGTTTGGCAATGTGAAGTAAACCCCCCCTTTAGATTCAACTCAAGTCTGCCAAATTAAATGTATTGTACCTCTCGTCAACCTAAGGGATTGAATATCTGTGCACAAAAGTAGTAAATTCTATACATCTCTCTTTTGCTTTGGGACTCAGTCACCACCGTGAATACGAAGTTCTTGCCCTCATTTCTTTACCCAATTTATTATTTTCCCAACTGGGTTTTGCTTGATGCTAGCTCATGTTTAGTTGTGTCATAAATGATCTGTGTCTTCACACCACTGATTACGCTGTTGAAATTTTGGAGAGACTTTAATTGAATGCTCTGCTCTTTTAATTTGTTGATGAACCAGCATCTTCAAACGTGCACAGGACAACACAAAGGTTGCACTAACATTACTAAAAGCTAAGAGCACTTCAAAAAGTTCAACTTTTGGTTTTATTAGCTAGCCTCCTCATTCTTCTTCCATTACAATCACTCCATTTGGTTTATTGCGTAATGTTTGTCCAAGTGACGACTGCATTACTCACTAATTGCGCAAATGAATCCTCTATTTGATGTGTTAAATACGGTTTTATTTATTATTATTTTAGCATTAATAATAATCATTGTTCTTTGATTATCAGAATGTTAGCTAGCTTTAATTAATATTATATGAGCCACTGTGAACCACCCTTTATTCCTCCTGGTACTCATCAATTGTAAGACTAAATGCTTCTTATGATTAAACAGTCAAATCTTGCACAACTCTAATATTGCAAATTGATGGCTATTTAGTACATGCGACATCAAATATATTAATCAAAAGACTTGTATAAATTTAATCTGCATAATATCACTGTTTGTTGTTGAATGGTTCCATATATAGATTACGTCCTTGAAAATTTTCTATCAGAATGGCGTGGCCTTCGATAGGACACCGGCTTCTGTACTGTAGTGTATAATGATAGTATTTGACTATTCGATAGGACACCGACTTCTGTACTGTAGTGTATAATGATAGTATTTGACTATACTTGTAATCTGGTTCACAGCAGTTATTTTCATTTCCCATTTTTCTTTACGGTGGTTGAGTTTTGACCTCCCTTTTGAAAATTAGTGTGCTTAACTAGGTGCATCTGGACGACCTCTTAAGCGTTGAACGAACCTCTTCCTCCAAAAGAGATAGTGACAAGCCTTTGTTTGTTTTGTACTTGGTAATCTGTCCGTTTCCTATATCATACTGATAATTTATACTCCATCGGTTCTTTAATCTATATAAGATCTAATTGCATAGTTGATATTGATGTTAAATATTATATTTATTTTTAATATTTATTAATCTTCTCATAATTTATTACTATTGATATTGCTTCAACAATAATTAGGTAAGAGAGATATAAAAAAACTATATCATTTTAATTAAACTAACTTCCTTAGTCTAATTAAATTGCATAAATAAATTTAAGTTGTGAGTACAATCCAGTCACACGAGTGATTAGGTAGTGCGTGCCCATGATTTTCTAATTCCTGTACTGCTGATGAACAATTAATCCTGTTTTTCCCCTTACACATCATTTTAATCCAGAAACAAGTAATTGAAACAGAGCTTTGAATATTTTTGGATAAAAAAACAGAGCTTTGAATATGACATCTTGTTTCATTATTATTTGATATATATTGTTGAGATTAAGGGCTGTTTTTATGAGTTGGATTTTTTTTTTAAAAAAAATAGAGAACTAGAGTTAAAAGTTTTTAACTAATTTTGTTACTCTTTTATTTCACATCTTACTTTTATTAAAATTTTATAATCTCACTCCTCTAATTTTTATAAACCCAACTCATAAAATTTTTCCCCCTTTCATTTTCCATTTTCCCTCCTGTGAAGGTCAATTTGATATGAGGGATTTAAAGAGGAGAGGATGAGAGAAATTATTTTATAAGTTGGATTTAAAACATTTGAAGAAATAAGAAATGAGGTTACAAAATTTTAATAAAGAGAAAATGAAACTATATATATAGGATAAAAGAATAAGACAATTTAATTAAAACTTTTAACCCAATTTCTCGAATTTTTTTAAATCCAATTCAAAAAAATTTCCCTCCCTCCCCTCACATCAAGTAAACCCTTAAAATAGCCATAAAATTATTGTCATGTGACTTAAAACTTATGGATTCAAACTTTAGAAACAATTGCTATGTTTGTAAGATAAGATTATATATATCTATTCGTCCAAAAATTTCATCAGATGGGAACTTTATATATTAGACCGCCTCTCTTGAGATCTGCCTACTGAAAGAGTGGTAACTTTTATTCCTTATTGACTCTCTACTCAAAGATATTTACTGTTTGGGCGAGGGTCGCGGTAGTGATAATGAAGTAACAACTGCTACAGTAATGGATACAGATTCTAAAGCCGACAGCCCCAACCTTGCAAGCAATGTCACTCTTTGAATTAGCTTATACATCATTGCTTCATATTACTCTACGCCTTTCCACCTAACTTTCACTTCCTTTTAGTGTAGCTCTCATCAATTTTGTCTCTTAGGTTACGTTGCTGCCTCCTTCGTATTATTGTACAGATTCAGCAACTAGTAATAATACGTGGTTATTATATTGTCACTCAATTTAACATATATGTGTATAGTTCTTGATCCTCTATACTTGTGTGACATGAGTGGATGTGTGGTGCCTTGCAAGCCAATTCAGTGCTGCAACATGATTTTGGACACGTAGCAATCTTAGAGTTGTGAATTAAGGCAAAATAGAAATGGGTTGAAACGAGGATCCACTTACACCCACAAAAAACCAAGAGGCACAAGTCAAAGACAATAAATTAAATCTGGGTTTGGTAGCTACTCACAACCTAAGCTGTAGATGCGCCATGTATAATAAAATTTTATATTACCGGTTTTTAATATAGACTTCTTTTTTAGGGATATTAAAGAAATTAAATCAATCACATTAAAATATTTACTTCCCGTTTTTTTCTAAATTAAGTTGTCTGATTTATAAACCGTTTTATAATCTAATAATACCCCTATAATAAATAACGAAAGTAATATTTAATTAGGGAATATCATGAGATCCATCCATCACAAGAAAATCGACACATAATGAGGTGATGTATAGGATCTCCTTCACTACGAAAGTGTAGATATTGGACATGACTTTCTTCTTCTTCTTCTTCTTCTTCTTCTTTAATGGATAGAAAGCATTAGACACCTGTTTGTATATTTTTAATAAGCAGTACTGGATAAGTATCAATGGGCGCGGCGCCAGGAATTAATTTATTCAGCACTGAATCCTATAATGAACCAACAAGATTTTTGTTGATAATCAGGATATTGAACATATATGCTTGTTTAGGATCCATTTAAAACCCTCAAAAATATTTATTCATATAAATTGAAATAAAACTTTTCTTATATACTTACCTGATATATGTACAGTAAATCATTATTAAAAAATTGTTTCTGAAAACTTTATGCCTATTCCAAGCAAAAATGGACGAATGAAGCAACCTGGTTTATGGTTGGCGTTAGGCTCATGTCAGGTACCTGAACTTGTAGAGATTACCAAACGCTTAGTTGCTGGTCTGATTTGACAAGAACAAACACATGTGCACGGTGCATCTGATCTCCATGCGTCTCTCCATGAAACTGACCGAACTTTAAACTCTGATACAGCCTAGCAGCATGCAGAGGACAAGATTTAGAGTAGTATATGTCGAAATGTATAAATTTAGTATAAACTAATTAATCCAAGTTCTTATTTCACCAGCTTATTTTAAGTAATCTTGTGTTAAATATATAGAAATAAATATATGATATTAAGTGATTTTATGTTATATGTAAAATAAATGTATCAGAGGAGTTCCGTCCTTGCATTGTAAACTATAAAATCATTTATTTTTAGTGTTGCCAAACCCATGCTAAAAATAGTTTAGATTGATTCTAGCATATTTTGCTGCGATATAAGCAGGCAGATCTCAGATTGGGCAGACGCAGCGTTGCTTCATATCCGACGCATAATAGTGGTCCATGTCATATCACAAAGCAACAATTTTATTTAACTGCTCCCTTCCTAGTTTTTATGTTGGAGATATTTTGGCTTAATATGCTCCAAAATTCTATATATGCATTGTATTTTATCGGTTTTAACCATGGGAATTAGATAACTAATTCACATTGATTTAAAAAATATTAGTTAAATTAGTTATTTGTAAAAAAAAAAATGTGTATTAGTTTTTCTATAATATTCCTCCTTTTAATCCTTTATCAAGAAACTACTCCTACTGATGTGTATAATAATTATAGATAATTGTTAAATAATGATAAATATGGAAGACAAGGGAATTGAGGTATTACATCGGGATCAAATTAAAATAACCCCCTAATTACAAATTATTACGTTTAATTAAAACCAAAGAGGGATTTGAAGGAGGGGGGGCGAATTGAATAACCAGTTCTCGAATAATACTATGCCTTCCCCCCTACATATATATATACCCATAATTATTCTTTATTTTGGTATCTCATTTTACTACTACTCTTGTCTTTAATAAAAGATATATTTAGGGAGTTGATCTTAATTCTATATATAATAATTCTATATATAATATATAAGACATAATTTTCATATTTATATTATCACTATTTTCCTAATTCACCCCAATTGATGTTGATTCAACAATAAGCAAGGAAGAGAGGAAATAAAAAAATTAATTAAGAAAGATGACTATGGTGCTGTAGATAATATATATATATATATATATATATATATATATATAGAGAGAGAGAGAGAGAGAGAGAGAGAGAGAGAGAGAGAGAGAGAGAGAGGAATATTTAATTACTCAATGAACAATCAACGAGTGTAATGGCCGTACATCTTGTTATTTCATACCTAGAATGGAGTCAAGTTATTCAGCTGCAAGGAGGGGGCATTCATTTGTGTCCTATATGAACCTCCAAATTTCCACTCTGACTGTATTATGTGAAGGGCTTTAATATTAAATGATCCATAGAAGAAATAATTCACCTAATTATTCTTCACATACACCTCTAGATATAACCTTCTAGTCCTTCAGATGCATGCATGACGCACCTATCCCAGAAAATCCAAGAGCCAGATTAGTGAGATTACCTTTTGACCTTCTCTTCCCTGATTCAATTATATATGATTATAGGAAATACAAAACCGTATCCATATAAGTTATTATTATGGATGAGGAGTGCATCTTTGATGGCTCTACAAAGAATAGATGTCAATCTTGGTGTTTGAATGATGAGTATATAATATATAGAGAGAGAGTTTGATTTCAAATCCAAAATTAAACTCAATGCTTTGCTCAAAATTATGTGTGTGCTACATGCTGGTTTTTTGTGATGAGCTCTCTCTTTAAGCTTGTTGCTCGTGAGTGTAAAATTGATGTTTTCATTGAGAGGGCAGACCACCCATGATAAATATTGGCTAACAAGACTACAAGAGATTGAGTGAAGTGACGTATAAAGCGGAACTAGTATCACTACAAAAAAAAGTCTGATTTGTAGCGGTCAAACAGTAGCAGTCACAAAACACTGCTACAAAATCAAGTATTAGTGGCGGTTCTACATGAAACCGTTATAAATTAGTTGCGGAAAACTGGCGCCAAATTTGAGGTGGAATTCTGTAGCGGTTCCGCCACAAAACACCGCTACCAAATTTGGCGCCTAATGGCGAGAACATTTGTAGCAGTCACTTTGTCGCGGTTACTAGAACAAACCGCCACTAATTTGGCGCCAAGGTTTCACGCCAACAAGCGGGAATGTGTGTCACGGTTCATTTGTCACGGTTACGTTACAATAATCACTACAAGAAAGCTAAACGACACAATATTGTTGCGGTTTAGGCTTAGCGACACATCAACCGCGTAGTTATTCCGTCAAACCGCTACTAATGTTTAACATATATAAACAGACCGTACGACTCACAGAAACTTATATAAAATCCAGAGAAATCACAGAATTCGGCTAGTAACTGAATGAAGAACGTCGGTTTACTAACAAAGGACGAGCAAATATCTGGCGCACTAATCTCTTCTCTTGTTCTAATGAGTGCGGCAAATATTTGCCTGTCTCATCCATGAAACCGGAGGTTGTTCTTCAGTTACTACCCGATTTGGTTTTTTCTCTAATGTGAACACTACTTCTATTTTTCTGAGAATTGTTTAACAAGCTACCGAAGGTTGGGTTTTTATTGTAGCTACCTTTCTTTCTGTAATATACCTCGGATCAAAATGACTCGGTTAGCCTTTTCAGAGAGATCGGTGTCTACATTAAATCCCAATATTCATGGGCTTGTTAGACTATTTTCAGTACACTTATTGAAGATATTTTTTTTACCAAACTAATTGGTTTATTAGTTTCATTAGATGAAACTAATAAACCAATTAGTTTGGATTTTTTTTTTAGAAAAATAAAATTAGTAGCGGTTAATCTCTCTACCACTACAAGTTTGGTAGTGGTTATTACTATAACCGCTACAGAATTGCAAAGGTTAGACAATTCGTAGCAGTTGGTGCAACGGTTGTATTTAACCGCTACCATATGTTCATATTGGTAGCGTTTGGTGCAACGGTCAAATGTAACCGCTATAATTTGTTAAATTTAGCAGCGGTTTATTAGAGAAACCGCTACAAAATGACGTGCTATTAACCGCAGTTCCCCATTCGCTACTGTTCATTTCTTTTCACTTTTCATTTTTGTTATCTTCTCTGTATGGTTAAATATGGATAAAGGAAAGGATAAGACTGTCCTAAGAGGAAGTGGCAGTAGACGGGGTTGTGCGAGAGGCGGTGAGCCTAGGAATCTGCCTCCGCCCCCCTCAGACGAGGAGTGGTCTTCCTACACCCCTGCAGACTGGGAGTGGTCTGCCTCCACCCCCTCTGACGGGGAGTGGTCTGCCTCCGCCCCCTCAGAGGAGTGATTATGAAGACATATTTGCTGATGAAACCATTCCTGAGATGGAGACTCTAGAGAGGACAGTAGGCGAAGAACATGACGCAAATCTGTCGATTAGCGACCTCGACGAAGATGAGGAGGTTGAGATAAACTTCTCCGTGAGCAAGGCCCAACAGTTTCTCGACTAGGAGAACGAGCGGGACTAAGGGGACCCCCGAATGTCATCTTTGCGCTCCACCGGATTTGCGGTGGACGTGGAAGGTAAATGTAATTAGTTTTTTGTGAAAATTTAATTTCTATTTTCTTATATATATTTAAATTATGTTTAAAAGAAAAAATAAATTTTTTTATTTACTGTGCAGATACAAATGGGAACATCAGCAGGAGGTCGCTGGATGTCAGGGCGGTCACTTTGATGCGGGGCGCTAAAGTAGTGGTCCCCTAGAACACGGAGACGAACCAACCAATTGAGAACGGCGGTCACCTGTTCAACTGATTCCTGTCTGATTTAGGCGGGAATTGGGCATGGTTTCCGATATTCCGTCCAACAACAAGGACAAAGCATTTACTGACATTGTCCAGGTAAATTAAGTTGCTTTATTTAATTTTATATGTTACTATTTATTTTGCTATTATTTTATTAATTAGTAATTTATTATGATACAGGATAAGTTTACCATGGGAGGCTAGGCGAAGAGGTACTCGTTGCTGAAGATGGGGGATGCGTGGAAGAACCGGAGGAATCGTTTGTACCTCAAGGGGAATGGAGATGGGACGACTCCCATACAACAACTGATCGAGAATGTCCCTGACGGCGTGGAGCCCAATGACTGGGCAGCTTTTGTGTAGTATAGGAGGAGTGTAGATGCACAGCTTTTGTCCCAAAGGAACATTAGGAGCCAGGCAGCGTAGATAGTCCATCACACGGCAGGATCAAAGACGTTTGCTGTGACCTACAGTGAGATGGTATGTTGAAATTTAAAATAAATTTAATAAAACATTCATTGCTCCATTTTTTTTAAATAACTAACTTTTTTTTCTTTTAATTCTTGCAGCAAGCGAAGGTGCAGGAGAACCGTGAAACAAACTATGAAGAGCTCTTCACGTGCACCCATAGACATCATGATGGGACACCAACATCTGAGGCGACTAAGGAGATCATTGTAAGTTGAGAAAAATTATTGATATTGTTAATCTAATATGTTCAAAATCAATTAAAATGTTTCATTAATATTTGTTGAAATCTTCCCGTTAGGCCCGGATTGAGCAGACCACGGCAAAGCTGCGAGCTTCCCAGACCCCCAAGTCACAGGGGTCTGTGAACCCTACGATCCCATTAAAAGCTTGTGTGGGTCGAGCCGAGCATCCCGGGCGTGTTAGGGGTATGGGCCTAGGCGCGAGGCCCAGCAATATTTATGGCAAGTCCTGGCCTTTGAGGCCGGAACCTCCAGCGCGAGACGTATGCCACCATCGGAGGGGTTGGAGGCCATGATTGAGGAGAGGGTGGCCGCCCTGGTTGTTGAAAAGGCGGTCACCTTGGCGGCTGCACAGGCGGCAGAGAGGGAAAGGATTTTGGCTGCACAGGCTGCCAGGAAGAGACACATCCAGTCCTGGATCGACAATTGATATGCTTCAAATAAGCATAGTTGGGATGCTTGTGCGGGTGCCCTTACAGAGTTGCTTCTTAACAGGCACTTTTCACCTCCCTAACCTCCCCCTTCATTCATTGACGAGGAGCCCCTCATTCTTCCCGAGCCGTTCATCCACGAGGATCCCTCTCAGCCTGCTGGTGCTGCTGATGCTGATGATGATGATGATGAGGGTGTTGTTACCTCTGGTCGTGCCCACGCCACTACTGAGACAGGACCTGATCATCAGGCTCCTGATTGCTAGTTTTTATTTTTGGAGACAGATATTTATTTAAAATGTTTATTAGATGTTTATGATATTTGGTTTATTTGATTACAATTTAAATACTTAACCTTCATGTATTGTAGTTTATAAATATTTTATCTACTTTAACACATAATACTTATTATATTTTTAGACATATTGATTTTAGTATTGGATATTATTTAAATGAACACATAATAAACTATTTATATACAATAAATATGTATAATCAAATTCACTTTTTAATATCATTGTTTTAGGTAATATTTATATAATTCATAATAAAATATTTAATAACTTTTGAATGATTAATGATAAATACTATTTTTATAAATATTTTAAAAAATAATAAATTTACTGACTCAAAAAAATTATTGTAATTTTTTTTTTAAAAAAAATTTATGAGTCTGTAGCAGTTTTGTAAATCGCTACAAAGATAATAAAAAAATTTATTAGAAAATCATTGAATATTTTGTATCGGTTTTAAACCGCTACAAATAATAGAAATGAAAACAATCGCGGGAAAATATTCAACTTCAAAAAAATGGCGGGAATATGTTGTAGCGGTTTTGTAACTACTGCAAATAACAAAAATGAAAAGATCGCAGGAATATATTTAAAAAATGGCGGGAATGTTTTGTAACGGTTTTGTAACCGCTACAAATATGAAATGAATTCAAAGCTCAACAATGGCGGGAACCATTTGTCGCGGTTGATGAACCACTACTAAATAACTTACTTGTTCAAGATTAGTAGTGGTACATAAAACCACCACTATTGTTCAACCTGTAGCGGTTCTTCTGACCGCTACTATCGGATGACGTTGATGTAATGTCTAACACATATAGTAGCGGAATGACGGTTTTCTTTAACTGCTACAGTTTATGTAGCGGTTATTGAGTATGTAATATCGGTTATTTTTAACCACTACAAATTTGTTTGTGACAGTAGTTTTTATAGCAGTTTCGTGAACCACTACTAATGTCTATTGTAACGGTGAAAATCGCTACTATTCCATCATATTAACTGTTACAAATTGGCTCTTTTTTTTTTTGGTAGTGTATGCTAGTTTTTAAGTGTAGGTAATATTATGACGCGTGATTTTGGACTTGTGTTTATACCATTATGATTTTTGTAAGGAAGGTGTAGAAAAATATTGAGCAAAAAAAAAGGAAGGTGTAGAAAAATTGCGGCTTGGAAACTGGAGATGGGTACTTATTGTTGTCCATTGACTTTGGACATCAGGGTAGTTAACCAGGGCTGGCGTTTTTTGATTCACACTTGGATGAATTAATTGCCGCCGGCCACAAGATGACTCTCATTTCAAACTCTAAACTAATTAAGCGCCTTCAATTCCTCAGTCAAATTGCTTCCCTGTGTTGAACACGAGAACTGACTTATACCAGGCAGTGTTAGAACTTAGAACAGTTTCCTTTAGACAAATCCAACGGTTCTGTCTGTCATCAACACCAAGACTGACTTGTCATCGCCCGCACACAAGCATAACCGATTTACTGCTAATAGGGACACGTAAACGTGGTGATGACGAAAGGGTTGAGTAAGATTGCAATGAGGGCAGGGGATTTTTAAAGGAAAACAAGAAAAAGATTTTTCATATTTTATTTGAAAATAATTTATATTTGTACTTTTTAATATGGGTGCAATTGATTACATGGAGCTATGTCTTTGGATGACCCAGCTTTCGTGTTGTGTAGCTGTAAGCTGGGGAACCCCTCACATTAGTTCTCACATAGCTTTCACAACCCATTGGTGGGCCCCAAACCCCTGTGCGCTTGTTTCTCTGTCCTCCAATGAGAGTTTTATTGATGGGGAGAGCAATATATTTTCTTAAATAAAATAATAATGAGGGAAAATTAAAAAGAGGGGCTTATATAAAGAAGGTTGTGTGGGGCTTTTGAGTCATTACAAGATAGTGTTGGTGAGACTTTTATCTTTTTCCGCATCAAGTTCTTAATTCAGTACTAGACTAGTGGTGATGGGGAGACAACCTTGCTGTGACAAACTGGGCGTGAAAAAAGGACCTTGGACTGCTGAGGAAGACAAGAAGCTTATTAACTTCATTCTCACCAATGGCCAGTGCTGTTGGCGGGCCGTCCCCAAGCTCGCCGGCCTTCGTCGTTGCGGTAAGAGTTGCCGCCTTCGTTGGACTAATTATCTCCGTCCCGACTTGAAGAGAGGACTTCTCACTGAAGCTGAAGAGCAGCTCGTTATCGATCTCCATGCCCGTCTTGGCAACAGGTTTTTATTTTTCCCTCTATCTCCTCATACATTACCCCTCTTGGCAACTTCAAGCCACAAGCAATTCAATTCAATTACTTCGACACCTATAATGAAAAGTTCCGAACTTGCATGCAATTCAGTACAGGTTGTTTGATCTATATGTGTGTGTGTGTGTGTGTCATGTATCAAAATTCTCTTGAAAATTTAATTGTGTTATATATGTATAACTTTTTTTTTTTTTGGGGGGGGGGGGTGTTTGGTAACAGTGATATTTAACTATTTTAATCAGAGAGGCTGATGTAAAAAAGTGGATTTTCAAAAATATTATAATTGCTTACAAAAGATGATACAGATGTAAACATCATGTGTTTTCTTGCACAGTGCAAGCAAAATGTTAAAAATGAGCTCATACTCATGGTTGGTGAAAACTCAGGCCATTGTCATTGAGTAAAAAATTGGTAGTAAGCTAGAAAGGTCCTGTCTTGAAGCAACCTTGTAGTCATTACAAATCTTTGTTCCCAAGAAAGACCCTTGCATCATTGTTAACTTGTGTGTCTGCTCTGTGTCTAGGTGGTCCAAGATTGCTGCCAGATTACCTGGAAGGACAGACAATGAGATTAAGAATCACTGGAACACACACATCAAGAAAAAGCTGCTTAAGATGGGTATTGATCCTGTTACTCATGAACCTCTTAATAAACAGGATGCCTCCCAGGAAACAACAACAACTTCCCATCAGAATAATCCACAATCTGCAAATAATCATCAGCTCATGAAGGAAAACGAGAGGGTTCCGAATTCTGGGGAGAATTCGAGTACGTCCCCTGTTGAAAACTCCTCTTCTGGGGACGAGTCCCTTATGCTAGACAGTATCTGCAGCGACGAGTCTCTAATGAACAGCTTGTGGCTGGACGAAACACCACTGGCGGATGCATTATGGGACAGTGAACCTAAAGTGCAGAATCCTGCTAGTAATAATAATCACATGGCCATGCCATTTTGGGAGGACAACTGTGCTTGGCTTTTGGACTGTCAGGACTTTGGTATTCATGATTTTGGCGGTTTTAATTGTTTTAATGAGTTTGAGTCAAATTCACTGCAAACTTTAGGAATCGAGGAAAAGGATCATTAGCAAGCAGTACTACTCCCAATGATCAGAGTTGTGTCTATAAAAAAAAGCAGAGAGAGAGTATTATAATCAAATCTGTACATGTTACAAAATACCATGGGCTGGAAGTTAAGTTCTTGGTATTGAATTTTATCTAGCCAGCATGTTACATTACAATATTCTTGGAAGGTGGAAGGTGAACCTTTTTCCTCTTAAGAGGTTCCTCTCATCACCATCCAAATAAAGAGAACTGTTACCAAAATCATATCACAAAAACCCATGACCACATCACTTGTTTTCTCATAAATGTTGTAATCTTATATGTGCATGGTAGGGATACGAGAGAATGGAAAATGTCAAGTGCTACTGTTTTAATTTTTTTCTTTCGTGAATAGAAAAACCTTTTGTACATAGATGTTTCCTTTGAAAATAATGGTTAAAATGTTATTTTATTGTGGTTATAAATATTCTGCTGCTCTGCAGTATTTTCTGTGTTTTTCATGTGTTCCAGAGATAGACAGAAACATGGAAGAGAAAAAGGTGATTCACATGAATATTTGAGTAATGCGTGACTCTACAGGTGAGGCGCATATTCTTGTGGCGGCAGAATAACTTTTAGACAAGGCTAAGGAAGCGAAATAGTGCTTTGTTTTCTCTTATCATATAAATGCGCACCATCTCTGTCCTCTCTTCTCTCTCTCTCTCTCAGTCCCCTACACCTTTTGTTCCTTCTACTCTTATCATCATCCTCCTTTCTGAAATTATTCAGCCTATGCACTGATCTATTCACATCTAATCAAAGCCGTTCGGTGATCAATGACCTTAACATGAAAGCTTTCCGCTAAGAAGGAGGTCGCGGGTTTGTTTGGAAAAACGGTGGAATATAAAAAGCCTAGTTTGAGAGAGAGAGAGAGAAAAACTACGTATGAGTAAAAATATAGTTGAAATGTTTGTGTTGGGTTTTTTTCAATTGAGCTTTTAACCAAAAAGTAATTTTTTAAAAAAAGCTCATTCAACTTGTTTTTGGGTCTATTTGGGAAAGCTGTATAGGTAGTTGCCCAAAAATCTATCAAATAGTGAAATAAACCCAGTAGAGGAAAAAAAAAATTAATAGAAGTTTGAAATAGCTTCAAGGTTGACGAGCTCCTGTAAAAAAAAAAAAGTCACTGGGGATAAAAATCATTTTTTTAAGTTTATGGAGAAAAATATTAGAAATAAAGTGACCTAATAAACAATGTACTATTAAATATACATTTGTATGCATTCTAATTTATCCATTAAAATATATTTAATTAATTAATTGAGAGTTTTTAAATTTTTTTTAAAATAATTTATTTATTATTAAATTTATATTTTTATCTTCAATTATCTCACACACACATATAGTATTTAATAAGATTCATGCCATTTTCATTCATTTTTCATCTCAACTAACTTTTCAAACAATATTCCAAACAAGAGTATCTAGAAAAAAATCACTTTTATTACCGCTTTTTTAAACACTAATCACATATACAACAATTTGACTTTTATTCTATCTTCCGTATGCAAAAGCCTATCTAGAAAAAATCACTTCTATCACCGTTATCACAAACAAACACTTTCACATTTAGTGTGTGGGTGGAAAATTTCCATAGGACCCACATTGTTGCTTCTCCAATATCCTGTTCCTACCCTTTATCTTATTTTGACTTGGTGAAAAAGGATTAAATTTTTTTTTTTTACCAAAGCATATATGGTTAAACCTTAAGTTGCTAAAAATTATTTGCCAGCCAAAAAATGTTGGAAAAAAAAGCAATTCTAATTTTAGTAAAATAATATTATTTAGTTAAAAAACTTAATATTATTATTATTTATAATTTATATAAAATATGTTTATAAAAAATATATAATTAGGTATTACTTAGTATTTACAAATTTTTCTCAATAATATATCAATTATCAAATTATATACATTTAATAAATAAATCATGTCATTTTCACTCATTTTTATACAAACTTGTTTTTCAATTAATAATCTAAATAAGTTTCAAATTGACCAAAAGTCACTTATATCATCATCAATTTAAACGTAAATCATATTTAGAACATGACTTTTATTCTATGTTAAGTTTACGAAAACCATATTAACAAAAAAAATCACTTCCACTTCCGCTAATCCAAACAAGATTCGTGGTTACTTTTTGTCCCTATACTAAAAAAAAAAAAAAAAAAAAAAAGTCATTCCCTTTCCCCAAATCGAATTGGAATCAAGCGGTAGAAGCGAAGTTTTCTGAACAATCTATGCAGATGTTGGAGCCTTCCCCATCAAAATATGGAAGATGCGCTATTCAAATGTGGATAGTCAGATATGGAGGATCCCAAAGCTTTGAATATATATATATATATATATATATATATATATATATGGCCTTATCCGCTTCACTATTCAGTTCACATATGGAACAAAAATGACACCATATTGTCACCTTATCGATCGTATTCTTTGAAATTCAAATTTTTTTGGTAGCCACTAATAATGAAGCGTTGTCATCATTTATATCGCGGACATGTTGCCGATATTCTCTTTCCTCCTATTAGCCATATATATTTTATTTATACCAACTATCAACAATGATATATTATTTAATCAAGGAAGATTAGCTAAATGGGTCTGCTCGATATTCTTTAAGTATATTAAGAGTTGCAACTTTGTGAATGAGAATATATAACAAAAGTGCAATTAGATGTAAACTAGCTTTAGGCCCCAAAAAAACACTTTGAATGAACATATTTGAGTTGGTCATTTAATATACAAAGTGGTTCATATATATATATTTGTATTTGAATTCATTTGCCCTCTTGCCTGTAAAATTGAGGGCAGAGAATTTTAAACTTCAAACCCCAACCATTATTATCTGATATACAAATTCATTACTGCAATGCCATTTGTTTGTTTCCTACCTGAAAAGTTGAAAACAATGAGTGGCGGACACTTAATTACTCCGTTCGTGTTTAAATATAAAATAAATTTAACTTCCTTTTTAAATAATTAAAAAAACTAATTAAATTATTTTAAATTTATATTTATCATTTTTTATTTAAATTATTTGGCCTAACTTATAAACTGATATTTTTTTATTATAAGGCATCAACTAACAATTCTTACAGATCAATAAAAACAGTTAAAGTCATTAAATTTGTCTTAAAATTTAAGTATTTTTTAATATTACCCCTACTAATTGCATTAAATTTTAATACCATATTAATTATTATTTTTACCCACTATCCTTATTAATTATGGGCATACATAAAAAAAAATATTTAATATTTCTTGGAAACAAGAAAGTGTCTTATAAAAATGACTAAATACACTTATTAGTTTGTATCTTATAATAAAGAGCAGAGACACTATAATTTAACAGTTCTTAATATATTATATGATTAATTAATTAATTTAATTTCCGTAATATTTCTAAAAAAAATCAACTATATCTTATATTTAATAAGACCGGTAGTAATATTTTTTTATAAAAAAAAATCAAAATGCAGACGTAATGCAAGGGAACAGAGTAATTGTAAGTGTCAGATTCAAAGAAGTGATTACAAAGTATTTACATATTCATTTCTTTTTCATCGTTTCCGAAAATTATTATTGTTATTGTTATTATGAAAAGTTTGAACCAGCAAGCATCTTGTCGCAAGAGGTTTTAGTGATGCTTATAATCAAGAGTGGGCACGACAAAACAAAGTATTGCCAGGCTGTGATTCGTTAGCTTTTGGTGAAATGAAAACTCAATAGACCTTGGATTGTCCACATGGATGAATTTCTTGTAATTAACTCATTAATTTATCTATTATATGCTATATTCACTTTAACATTTAGCAGACCTTAAAAAAGAGTCAAGAGCGTCGCACTTGGTTTTTTTTTTTTTTTGAGGTATAAAAATACATATGAGTTTTTTCTCTAGGAACGCCCATCACTACGTACTTTTTTTGGAGTAAAAATACACACGTGGTTACCATTTTGGAGTAAAAGTCACATCTCACTGTTAAGTCATTGTTCATCGTGATGAGAGAAAAAGATATGAAGTGAACAATAACTTTAACGGCGGTGAAATGTGACTTTTGTTCCAAAATGATAACCACGTATATATTTTTACTCCCAAAAAAAGCACGTGGTGTTGAGCACTCTTAGAAAAAAAATTCATGTGTATTTTTGCACCTTAACCTTTTTTTTTTCTTCTAAAAAAAAGAAAGTTCCACTTTAAGCAAGATTGTTAAATTATAGCACATCCCACGGGTTTGATATGCAATGCCCACATTAGGCCAAGTAATTACAACTTAGTGGCACTAATGATAACATTCTAAAAAGTGAAACCAACAAGATTTTGGAGCCTTCACACCGCACAACCCAACAGCCACACCTTAATATCATATTCTTAATATCCGCCTGTAATCGAATGTGCTTAGAATGTATCAGAGCTTTCCAGAATTAAATACTATTCTGTCTTCTGCTTTACTATAATCTCAAATCTCAAGCAATCACTCTACATCTTCTAATATACTAAAAGCTAGCACTTAATCTTGAGAGCCAAACACATTGGGCAGGTGAATCAATTGAACACCTATTATTCTCTGAAAAATGTGATACGATCATTATTTTCAACTCACAGATTAGTGCTGGCCACAAAATAATCACATCCATTATTTAACACACATCGAATGCCACCTGTAAGTCTGCAACGCTTTACTTAGACAGTTTAGGTTGACACTGTTGTAAATAAGTCGTCTGCCTCCTCCTTTTTTTTTTGGGCAATATAATTGTGAGATGAGTTTTGAGTTAGCAATCTTTGATCTCGTAAAATTGTGTCAAACTTAAAATCATTGACATTGTATGTTGTAAATATTTTTTCATAGTCAAGAGGGTCGATTGTCAGAGCTCTGAAATCTAGTGAGTGTAGATTGTGTGCATTTAGTATTTTATACGCAATTCAATTTGGAAGTTCTTTGTGGATCTTTTTGTCAATTTCGGAGGATATTTGTGTACAGATCATAAGTTGACACTTCACATGACTTCTAAATTTCCTACAATTACACTATTACAAAAAGGGTTACGATGTATGTTTTTTGCACTTTTAACGTCCATTTTTAAGAAGACTGACGCCTATTTGGGAGGCATAATAAGTAGAGTTTACGATGTTCCCAAAAATACGGAACGCTATAAGCTCCACTTATGGCGTCCTAAATATAAATTTAGGATGTTGAAAATGCCTAATTTTTTTAAAAAAGATATATTATTCTGAACCAATTAGTCAATGAGAATCCCAAAACTAGCCTCACTTTTTTTAGTGCTATCTAACACTAACTTAACTTCGAGGGGTGAATACAATACATCTGGTTTTCTTGACATACTTAGATCAGGATTCTCTTATCATTCATTTTCTTATTATTTATTTTTTTATCATCTCTCATAATTTGTAAATCATGTCATACCAATCAATTTAAAAGGTCATATCATTAAAGTTATAATCCTCATATTTTTCTCTTTTTTTCCCAATCAACGCTCCAAATAAACTCATAAGAAAATGAATGATAAGAGGATTTCCTTTCGACAAAGGTTATATTATCTATCGGCATGACAAGGATGATTTTCTACTTAACTTTCTAGAGAGATCTACATACGTTATATTCTCTCATATTCTCTCGATTCCTAAATATTGGACATATATCTAGAAGCGAGGTAGTGTGTGTGTCTATATATATATAATCTCATTCAACAGTAAAATGCGGCAAAACCCAAGGGATGAAAAATATGGGTTGCTGAATTCCCAGATGAGGATTCTTCTAATTAATCAACTCGTGAAGTTGATTAGACTCTCGTTTTCTGATGAGACATTTGATTTGAAGGAAAAAAAATCTTTTTCCTACATGCTCAAGTTATTGTAAATTGGATTTGTTCTTTTTTCTTTATTCTTCGCTCGTAGTTCATTGTTGACCTCCAAATAATTTATTTTGATTTATAGCTGTCCTCTAGCTACGGTCACTAATTTTCTCGCTATTAAACTGCTTAATCATGATTATGTATTGGGTTTATCTCAGAGTGCATTTTTCTTGACCCACAAGTTTTTCATAAGTTTTTTAAAAATGAAGAGTGTAATGTTGAACAAGCTGCAACATCTTCAATTGAGAATTGGGTATGATTCATCCTAACGCATTTTTTCATTTACACCGTTGAACTTATGATTCACCCACTTCTCTAGAAAATAAATTTATGTAATGTTATTATTTTAAATCAATATACTATGTAACATTATAAATAATCTAATAACCATTAATTTATAAAAAAAATAAAATAAAAATAAAAAATAAAATGATTTATAATAATATATATTATTATCTGACTGCCTGTGAATTGATTTTTGGCACATTTTCTTCATCTGCTCCAACTTATGTACTTATTAATAAATTTCTATTAAATATTCACTGCTTGGGTTATTTATGGATGACACAGCTTTGAGTTTGACTAGCAATACAATTAATCAATTTTATACTAAGGAGTAATGAAAAGTTCCCATCTTTTTTGATGTGCACATAACATCTAACGATGATGTAACAAGCCTCCATATTTTGGAATTTCATCATTACCCCTCCTCCTCATGCTCCCATTAGAGAATTTTTTATACAAGGCATTAATCAGGTGCAAAAATACTTTATATTTATTATGGAAATCTGGTCCCAGGGGACAAAAAAATCTCAAAAAAGTCTAAGAGAAATTTAGATGTCAAAAGGGTCCCATTAACAACTCAGGATTAACAACTTCATTAGTCGGATTAATAACTCTTTAGAACTTTTCTGACATTTCAAATTTTCCTTACAACTTTTTCAAGATTTTCTTAATCCCTTATAACTTCTACGGAGTTTTCCCTATTTATAAATGGCTACGCTTTGTCTTCAATTAGTTTTTTTTTTCCCCGGTAAAAGTCTTCAATTAGTTTTTGAAACTGGCTAATCTCAGAAGCAACATGTTCAACAGGAAATTTGAGGGCCAGTTGGGCCTTATATCTGTAATATGATCTTTTGAGCTAAGTAGGCCATTGGCCCAAACCAATGCGAAACTGAAAAACGGTGTGCTTTGGGCGACCTTGGTCTTCCCTGTACGAATCTCCGCGGGAGCCTGGATCCTTCTGCCTGTTCTACCTGTGGAGCTAATCACTTCTTTGTTTTCTGCTCTTGCCGCCTCAGATCAGTTCGCTATGTCCACCTGTTGTTGAGTACATCCTCATCTTGTTGATCCATAATCAGGTATTTTCAATCACGATTATTGGATAAATGACACTATGTGGTTCTTTTGTTCCTGGAAATGTAGTCTTTTACTGCGATAATCTGCGAAGCTGAACTGCGTCTACTGCTAACGCTCTGCCGAGATGTTCATTACCAAGTGTTGGACTCTTTATGAATTTAAACCGTCTCTTTCTATCTGGCTTGTGCTTACTTTATTTGTTGGATCATACCGCTTGAGTTTTTCGACTACATTAAAATTTTATTCAGTTGAATAGGGATAATTTTGAATTTGGTGGGACAAAAAAGATGAAGAGCGATACAATGCTCATTTTTGCTCCAAATTGCAATCATTTACCTTCATAGTGTCGGAGGAATTTAACTGATGTGTTATCAGTTAAGTCACTTTCTATGACTCCGTAATGCCGCTATTTAGTCTAGGCATAGAAACACTAACTGTTTAACTAAAACTTTGGATGCAAGAAATGTATATGGGAACCGAATCTTTTCTATTCCTATGCTTATTTGACCATCTCTTCTTCAGCGCTAATTTATTTTGTTATATTTTTCACGTTGCTTGTCCAAAGCTAAACCCTTATTTCAAACATTGTAATGCTGAATGAATCAATCAACATTTTATTAAATATGACAAGGTTTACTAGTCATTTTTGTGAACATATTGTAGTTTGTTTGTGCAAGAAAAAGAGGAGGAATAAGGAATGGAGAATGAAAAATGTCAGTGAATGTGAATATAGTTCTTATATCTACACATGGTTAACCTTTTTTTTTTTGGGTTACAATATACGTGGTTAACTTTCATTCTTGTATATTTACTTCCCTCATGTTTTTTTTTTCCTTTTACCAAAACAGCGTGTATATGTTTTTATGTTTCATTTTTAGTTGAAGAAGCACATGCGTACAACATTTTCCCCAAAAATTGGTTCACTTGTAGTGTAACATTGTTGCTTTATGTTGCTAAACTCTGAATGCCAAATTATGTATAATGAATAAATTATCATCGGAAATACTCTTGGGGGTCTGAAATTTGTACAGATCTGCCGTTTAGGCTATGGCAATCATGTCCGAGGGCAATCTGCCAATACACATGATGGTTGGTTATCTTGAAAATGTAGAATTAAGTTTCAGACTTTAGTTTATCGAAATGTAGTGCCTCTCTTTTTATATTGTAGATAAAGAGGATTCTCTAAATTGTTATAAGTACTCAAAAGGTTTTCCTATATGAAATCTGTGTTTGCATGTGATAAAAATTTAGGTCCAAGCATGCTTTCCACCCTGTACCTGATTTATTTTGGTTATATCTGTTAGCAAAGTTCAAGTCCAAAGTCCAAACACTTTGTGAAGATCAAGTCAATAGGGCGATTATGTGTCAACTGCTAAATTTTGTTCACATGCCAACTGGAATGCTTCTGGTGTGATGCTTTTTTTTTTCATTCTGATAGGTAAATGTCAAGAAGCAATATCACTATAGATAGCATAACTCAAATACTTTTAAACTTCGGCATTGTAAGATCTTTTCATCAGCCTTATTTGCAATATACATGATAGCAAGTATTCTCCCTCTTCAGTCTTGCTCAAGTTAATCTTGTTCATATTATTTTGATCATCATGAATTTTTATATCTTCATTTCACGTTTAGAATGATTTTCTGGCTTTATTTATGCAAGAAAATGCATTCTATTCTTTTTATTTGATCATTGGTACGCATATTGATCAAATCTTTGGTTTAATTATTTTTGAGTTAGTTATAAATTTGTAGCTATGGAGAAGTAAGGGGGTGAAAATAGGGCCTATTAGCAGCTTTTGCCCTGGCTTGTTTTAACTAAAAGGTCAATCTGAAGTCTATAACTAGGCCTATTTAACTACTGTAGCTCCTTTAAATTAATATATTAATATACAATGTAATATAATTGAAATTTATTTTATTAAATTATGCATATATACATAATTTAACCGGCACTCCACAAACCCCTTCTGTTTCTCTCACTGTCTACTGCCTCGATCTCTGTTTGGTAATTTCCTCAGTCAGCACCTCTCCTTCAAACCTTGTCTATCTCTCCCACTCTCCTGCTCTGGACTGCTCAGTCAGACAGTAAGGCAAAGATCTCTCCTAATTTCAGTCTCCACCTGTCACCCACATATCCATCAATCTCATTAGCTCTACCTGCTCTTGATTCATGCCAGAACGGCAGAAATCTCACTTGATCTCATTCTCTTTCTCATGGTTCTTCTATTTCTTCTGCTAGGTAAAGTTTGTTTGTTCTCATGTCTTCCTCCTTGTTCTTTGCCTATGAAATTGCTGTTGTTGTGAACCAGTTTTAACTTTTCACTGAGGATTTCATTCAATATTTATTTTTCATCCCTATCTATGCCTTGGTGCAGCAGAAAGTTTGCTGCCAAGTGACTTGGAGGTCACGGGTTCAAATCTTAGAAATAGCCTCTTCGATTGTGGGGATAAAGCTGCGTACATCTATTATTCTCCATATCCTATTTGGTGGGAGTCTTATGCATTGGGCCACCTTTTTCGCTTTTTCAAGGGAAAAAAATATTTAGGGATAGGGCATGTTCATTCAATATCTGTTGTTCATTATTGGATGTGATTTTGATATGGTGGAATTGTCAGCTGCATTAACTTACAGTCGTCTGTTTTTTCCCTCTGAACTTCTTCCGTTTTCATTTAACTTCATCTCTCCTAATAATATCTGCCATCTTACAAAGTCATCAAATAAGTAAAATACAATATGGTCCACTGAAAGGTCAAGTGATATGGAACAGCAGAGAGGTTGAAAGGTGGAAAACCAATACATTAAAAGCTCCTAGAAAGCATTTAGGAATTTGTAAGTTTTTGGTTGATTTGGTTCCAAATTCCGAATACATTCAGGAAGAGGCCTTACATAGGCTATAGGATAGGCTCAGGCCTAAGCTTGCCTCACCTGACTTGTTGCCATCTCTAGAAATAATTATTTTTTGTAGTTTAAGTCTGGATTTCTTCAGGTTCATCTAAGGACTGATGAGAGACTAATTGAACCTGAAATGATGAGCCCCACAGCCTATTGTGACTCACCTGTCATGGGTTAGCCGCCTAACACAGTTTGCTATAGTAGATGTAGGAAACAACCAAGGGTTGAGTCAAGTTCTGTGGTCAAAGAAGTTATTCACGTTGAATAACTTCCTATGCTGTGTTGTCTGAACTCTATGTTTTCAGTAGGATAAAGTGTTGTGTTGTCATTCGTTATGTGTTGTAGTGGTTTGCTGTCAAGTTGTGATGTGTTGTCAACCTCTCAGCTCAGGATAATTGATGTGTGGGTTTAGTTAGTCAATGAACGGTTCTGTGCCTTCTCACCTGTCTACCCTGTAATTTCAGTTATGCAATGACAAGTTATCATCTGTTTCATCCTTCGGGAGATTCTCCCAATGGCTTATTAATTTTATGAAGTGAGATTATTGCATTTTACAATAAATTAAGATTACTTTCTTCCCTTTTTCATACTTACATGGATCCTAGCAGAAATTAACACATGGAAATTGCATATCCCTTTTATATTCTGTGCATGGAACTGTGAACTTATGTGATTGTTTATTGCTTTTGATCTGATCCTCCCAATATAGCAACTTTGTGAAGAAATTTAGTTGTTAATATCGTGGATGCTTATATAATTTGTATTGCTTCCCAGCATTATACTTAAAGATGTTTTTCAGGGACAACTTTCAGGAGTAACCATATTATGGGTGAGTTTACAATTCAAATTAGCAAAAACCTTGTTGATCGGCTTGTTCAAGATGCGGATGTGTCCAAGAAAACTAAAAGAACTAAGCGGAAGGCACCAAGAGAGCCTCCAGTGGCCCAATCAACTGCAAATCAGAAGCAAATGGGGGATAATTCTGTGAAGCCCAGGAGTGAGCCAGCTCCATCATGGCCACTGCAGCCTCCTTTGTTCCTGCCAGCAAATCCATCAGTACATCCTGCCAATGCAGAGTCAGAGGCCATAAGATCTGTGCTTCAGGAAAGTGAGAAAGTTGTGGAGCGATTGCAGAAGGAGGAGGAGAACATGTTGCAGAAAGTCACCCAAAAGGCAAAGGAATTCCGTGATAAAGAGTATAAGCTTCCAAAGCCAAAGCCCAGACCATGCACTGCTGAGAGTGAGGCTTGCTTGGCATGTTATAAGGAGAATGTCAAGGATCCCTTGAAGTGTGCTAGTCTGGTTACCAATTTTGCAGACTGCGTGCGCAGATTTAGACAACAAGTCGAACTGAGAAATGTCTGAAAAGGAAAATTGCACAAATAGATGGAAATAAGCGGCAAACTGATGGAAATATTCGTGAATTGTTTGTTTCCTTGTGCATCATCAGCATTTTTGTTTAATATTACCTGGTGAATGCTAAACTTGTTCTTTTGATGTGCTTGGAATTCCAACACGTGCTTAACACCCATTGTCCAGTTTAATGGATCTGCCAATGCCCCTTTCTCTTTTAAGGGGACGCCTGTTAGGTGTTTGTTAATTTGAGATGATGATTGAGAATCGATGACTTTTCATACGAAGTTACTCTATCAAGCTCTTGTATGTTTTTGAAGTCCTTGATTAGTTAATGACCGATCTAGTTCCGAGTCCATTAGGTAGTGCTGCAACGGCAGGGGTTTGATTGGTTCGTTGTGTGAGAATAAATGATGATTTGAGAGAGATGATGTTAACTGATGATAAAAGCAAGCAGTGATCGTATCATCATGGGTTGGATCAAGAGCAATAGAGCGAGTGCTTTAATCCAGGGTGTTTTAGGTCTGTTATGGATTCTTAGTGTCAGTTAGCGTTTCAAATGAATGTTTAGCCGAAACAACTCATTCCACATAATTATCTCAAAATCACGTTACAAAAACAACTTATAATGCTAATTTAAAAATATGTTTACATTTTCAGAAATCAGTGTCCAGTGAAGCAACCTAAAACGTAGCATCATTTTTGCGGGTGGCAGATGGCTGGACGCGTCCTTTTCCAAAAGGCGTCTTCCCTTTTGGATTCGTCCTCTACCTGAACTTGGACTGCATTAGCATTACCCACGTCCCTTTGTTTTTGACGCGATGTTCTTGTCTTTGTCGTGTGTGTTTGGTTTTTAATTAGATTATAAAAGTTTGCATATTAAAATTTTATGTTTTGAACAAATTTATATACATGATAAACTTGTATTCTTAATGAAAATTATAGAAAAATTCAAAATCGAATGAAATTGGGATGATATCTAAAAGTATTTTAGTAAATTAATCATCAGCATCATGATTAATATTATAGAAAATACGACATAAAGTCCTAATATTAAAAAAATATAAACATATTTGAGTAAGATGGGAATCTATCATAACTAAAGCTCCAACTACCACGTACAAAAAAAGTAAAATTATCTGAACAAATATAAAAATAATAAAAGGAGTTTTATGAACAAATAATCCAAAAAATATAGGATTTCAAAAATTAATTAGTCCCAACAAAATGAGGACATATTGGCAATGTGGAAAAATTAAGAAAATAAAGTAATCTCGGTTACAAAAATTGATATATACCCAAAACAAATTTACGTAACAGGGACGCCATTTTTTTAAATCGGAAAATCTAAACGATGAACAGCATGGAACAGCGTCAGCGTTAAATAATCTGCAATCATGGTAGGGACCAACCACGTGGTGTCTAATATATTGGTTTTTTCTTGAATCCTTGCAATACAAATTGAAGAAATTGACGGATTACAGCGAGGATTAGCATATCGAAGACTTCTGAGAGAGAAGAAAGAAATCAGTGATCGATCGGATTCGCTTTGCTTCTGTGATATGGGCGTTCGCGCACCTAAAAATCAGCAATGAAAGGCGTCTTTTCGGCGCCCGGTGATTTCATCCACTTCAAGTCTCAGGTTCCTCTTCACAAGATCCCAGTAGGTCCCCTTTACTTACCTGTTCTAATCTTAATTGTCCTGCTAATTTTGTTTTTCACTTTTTTTACTAGTGTCATTCCTTAAGTGCAGCTGGATTTAGTCTGTTAATTTTATCATAAAAACCATATACAGTTCGGCTAGTCGATCTCGTGTTTGTGTCGTCATGATTTCCTAATTGTCATCAGCAAGTTTGTAAATTTTGATATGGATATTTATTTTCATAGTTGATGGTGTTCCTTGCTCATGAATTCACGTTTATTTCTGGGTACGCGTTTAGTTTGGCTTTCTCACAGTTATTATTTATGTGCTACTGATGTGCAAGAACGCGTGCTCATAAGAATCTCATTGTTCCATCACCAAGCCATCCTTATTTTATGCTGCTTTCGGTTCTAAATTTCTTACCCAAAGTTTTGGTAGTTCTCCCCTTGCATTATTTTTATCTTTTTTTATTTTAATTTTTCTGAGTCATCCTTTGACCTGGTTGAATGTCCTGCAGTAATATGGATTGTTGGCGGCTTCCTAGTTACTTTTTTTCCGGTTTCCTTTTGATATTAATGTAGGCCTTAAAATTATGATATATCCCGTGTGTTGCTTTTATTTTCATGATAGGTCTGCTATTCAATTGATGGTGGCTTTATCTCTTTTATCTGTCTTGCTACTTCGTGAATTGAACGCCGCTCTAAATCTCTCACCCATCTGAAAAATGCATAGCGAATAAAAGAATACATAGATTTTGGAGATGTAGCAATGATTTCATTTCATGCAACTCAATATTTTTGTCCTAATATGCTCCCGAACTTTCGTATTTTAAAGATAAATTGGGAGTGTAATGGATTTTATTGGGATGTAAGTTATCATTTTTTTGGTTTCACTAAAGAACAACAACAATAAAACCTTATCCTACTAGATGGGGTTGCCTATATGGATCACATAATGCCATTGTGCTTTATCAAAAATAAGATCTTTGGATAGACTATAAACCCAAAGATCTTGCTCTATAACCTCATAGAGCAATCATTTCAGTCTTCCACGACCTCTTTTTATAGGACTTCATACTATTTGATCAACCCTCCTCATCGATACACTCAATGGCCTTCTTTGAGCGTATTCAAACCTTCTAAAATGATTTTCTATCATTTTCTCCTTAATAGGTGTCACTCCAACTTGTTCGTGTATATGATCATTACAAATCTTATTTTTTTTGTATGACCACACATCCATCTTAGCATCCTCATCTCAGCCATCCCCACTTTATGTTCATGTGATCCCTTTAAAGCCCAAAATTAACTACCATATAGCATTGCTAGTCTTATAGTAGTGTGATAAAATTTCCCTTTTACCTTATTAGGTACTCTGCAATCACAAATAACTCCAGTAGCTTTTGCCCACTTATACCATCCAGCTTGAATTTTATAATTAACATCTCCATCAATTTTGACATCTTGTTATATAATTGATCCTGAATATCTAAACCTTGTCACTTGAGGAATGACAAATAGTGTTCAATAGAATAGATGTTTTGTTTTTAGAATAAGCATCTCTTTCTTTTTATATATATTTTTTATAGTAATTCTTCCATTATTAGTAAAGAGTTGGGATTTTGACCTTATCCTTCTAAATAAATAATTAAAACTTGTATTTAGGAGGATTTATCCAATCAATAGTTCATAATTATCATAGATAAATCTAAAAGGTTGCTTTTTTTTTAATCATCCTATGTTTTTAGTGTGCAAAATGCTGTTATGCAATGGTTCAGCAAAACGCAGCTATGAGATAACACATGCAACAGAGGCATTTCATATATCCGAGCATCATAGTACTTGTATGCTGAAAGGTGTTTTGGAAACCTCTTGACCTAATGTCCACTTGTAGATGATAATATAACAACCAACTCTTTTGTGTCTCCTGGTTCTTCGTAGGCTGGGCAGAAATATAGATTATTGATTTTATGATAATAGTCATTGAATAAGCTTAATATGCTGTGGCACCTTGTTTTTCATTTTTTTGGCGCAACTGTTTCTGTATTTATAACTATTTTGTGCTTGCAGTTGATCATTTATATGGTTTGTTGGATTTTGGATGTTTATTTCCTTATTTTACATTATATCTTTTGATGTGGCATCGCTCCTATGTTTTGTTGCCTTTTGCATTAACTATTGCAGATTGGCACAAAGCAGTGGCGATATTATGATTTTGGTCCAAAAGTTGTGCCTCCACTCATTTGTCTTCCTGGAACAGCTGGAACAGCTGATGTGTACTATAAACAGATCATGGCATTGTCCATGAAGGTACTGCATGTTAACATAATCAGTATTGTCGCAATCAATTTATAATTTCACCAATCACTCTCTTTGACTTTTCTTTCTGTTTGTTATAATTGGTCTATTTTTTGAGGATTAGCAATGCATTCAATGTTTGCAGGGTTACCGTGTCATATCTGTTGATATACCCCGTGTATGGAATCATGCTGAATGGGTTCAAGCATTTGAAAAGTTTTTGGATGCTATAGACGTCCACCATGTATGATGTCCTCAAGCTTTATCCATTCCTTCCACTACCATCTTTTTAATTCTTATCAGTTGGGGTTGGTTCTATTGTTTTATGCCTATTTTTCATCAATAATATTCATCATCATACATGTCTATGTTGTCTGTGAAGAGAAAAACTCATAAATTAGCATGCACATAGGTCCAACCATCTCTCTGTATGACTTCATAGGTTCTTACAACTTGAGGAAATATCTAATGCTCTAATACAAGCTCTTTTTAACAGATACATCTTTATGGCACATCCCTTGGTGGCTTCCTTGCACAACTTTTTGCTCAGCACCGTCCACGACGAGTTCGGTCATTAGTTCTATCAAATTCCTTTTTGGAGACACGGAGTTTTTCTGCTGCTATGCCATGGGCTCCGATGTACTTTTCTAATATTCTGTTGTAAAGAATAATATATACATGCTAGGCAAGAGTCATATCTGTCGTGATGTGTGTATAACTGTTGATAAATAAATTGTGAAGAATGTTTTAGTGAGATTCTTAGTAGACAAGAACATCAATACGAAATTTTTGCTTAACCCATAGGGCCGTATGAACTGTCAAGTAAACTTTATAGGTGTTATCACATTAATGATAAGGAAACTGCTACTTCTTGGTTCAAGCGCATGTGAGAAATATAATAAGCAAGGATCTTTATATGAAAGAATGTTTAGTTGCTTTTTTATCTTAGTTCAAGGATGGTGTCAATATTTATGCATATTTTTCTTTTCTCTTTGAAGAGTTTCAACTCTTATATATGTTATAGATTTGGATATTCTGATGTTGAGGAGTCACATTACACATATTCTTGAGAGGCCATTGAGAATCTGTAACATCTAATTTTGCTTTTGCTTGAATAATAAATTTTCCTCCCTGCAGAAAGATGGTGTTTCTACATCATATTGAATTTATATCTTCGAGTTCTTGAATGTACAGTTTTCTGCCACAATCTAATAAAGAAATTTAAGAACTATTGCAGAGTTTCAGTCCTGTAGCATGTGCTTTTCTGAACAGTATTTCATTGTATTTGTGGTTTTATGTTACTTATGTACAATAAACGATAGTTAGTTAATGACTTTTGAGCGGATAGAATTGAGGGGATGCGGTTTTTGTGTTTCACCTTTTGTTTTTTTAATGTGTCTGAACACTGCTGGATCTTGTCTGTAAAAAAGTGGGTAGCAGCTGTCTATTACATGGCTCCCTAGAAACACATGATCTCTAGGGAATTTCTTGCTACTTTCTGATAGCTTAACTGAATCTGTTAGCCTATTATCTCATACAGTGTCAGTTGGGCCCCTTCTTTCATGCTAAAGCGGTATGTCTTGACGGGAATACGTGATGGTCCTCATGAACCATTTATTGCAGATTCAGTGGACTTTGTTGTTTCTCAGGTATTCATTCTTGCATAATCTAACGCTAACTATCAAGCTGCCTTTAGCAAAATTCAGTATGCTATGATTTTTCTCGTTATGAGATGACAATAGTATGTATTTTTACGGCAATTTGTGGGAATAGTCATCTTTTCTCAGCCATTATACCTTAAAGAGGCGAATGTATATCTTGTTTAAGGCACAGTTGTTTATGTGTCTACTTATTTGCTAAATAATTTGCATGATTCAGGTGGAAACTCTCTCAAAAGACGATTTGGCTTCCAGGTTGACATTGACCACCGATGATGCTGCAGTGGGGCCCATTCTTCTTTCAGATTCATTCATCACCATAATGGATGTACGTAATCTAAATCATGTCTTAATTTATTATATTTGTGGATAATGAAGCATATACCTCTCGGAAAAGTATTGCTATTTTCACATCTTGTTCTTGTATCCCATGTACTCAACTATCAGAATGGAAAAGAAAGGTAACTAGAATTCTGGTGGGATGTATTATTATGTATTGTGGGGCGTGGATCAGGAAGGTGATATATATAAATGGACGAAAGAGAATGTTCTAAAATCCAAATTTTGTTTTCTGTCAAACCTCATAAATAATTAAATATAGTCCTCCAGTAATAGCAACAGCTTTCCCAATAGCTGCTTCCAACAGTTCAATGGATCACTCATTTCCATTGCCTCGTGGAATGCTCATCATTTGATTTGAATTTTTCATTCTAAGATAAGATGGTTCAGGTCTTTTTATTTTAATTATTTCAATATTATTTATTTTAACAGGCACGGAATTTGAATTGAAATAAAGATAATCTTTTGTCCATTGTTCTCTTAAAAAAAAAAAAAAAAAAAGCTTCGACTTAAAATCTTTCAATCTGTGGACCATCCAATTTTAATTTGGACAATTGAATCTCATGAAAAATGAACACTGAATCCAAATCCATGGATCACAAAGGTATTTATAGCTTACAAGAGTTCATTCAAAATCATTTTAAATGAGAGAAAGCATGTCAAGTCTTGAGGCATAAAATCTTTCACATAGTGGTCAGATCATAAGGTTATTGTGTCTCTGTCCTACCTGTGGTTCCATGTGAAATTATATTTAGTTTGTCCAAATTTCTTAAATTTTTTTGGTGAAGTTATTTAGGTCATTAGTTTTCATGAGTGACCGCCTGAGATCATTAGTTTTCTCTTAGACATCAGTCGCACTCATTGTTTTCATGTTTACTATTCAGCTACGATAAGAGAATGACATGTGCTAGATTTGCTTATAACTATTTATTATTTTTGTCATGATCGTGAACTTATCTTAAAGACGAATGACTACTCTGCTATTCCTCAACAACTTAAAGATCAATTGAGTGAAAGATATCCCGGGGCAAGGCGGGCATATTTGAAAACAGGTGGAGATTTTCCTTTCCTCTCACGCCCGGATGAAGTCAACTTACACCTGCAGGTATATGAGTCATGGGGTTCCCAATCATGCCAAAGGCTGCTTCTTGCATCAGTCACCTTTTAGCCATTTGTAAATTGATGTTGTTGAGTTCTTGTTTATATTATGGCAGTTACACTTGAGACGAGTTGGTGTGGAGCCTCGGCCTGACCTGGTTCGCAGTATTCCAGAAGGGGGTTTGGGAGGAAGTCCTAGCAAAGAAAGTGGGGGAGATCCTGATGAGTCCCGTAAGGATGATGGGGGAAGTTCTGAAAACCCATCTTCTGAAAGTAATCCACCTTTTCCCTCACAAAGCTCGGAATCCAATAATTTAGACAACCAACCACCTGAAAATTCTTCAGAAAATTGCCACCTTGTTCATCAAGCTATGTTGCATCTTTTTCTTGATGGATTCACCAAAGGAAAGCATATTGTGCATCCTCAAGTTCTTGCAGTTTTCATTTGGGAATGCTTTCTTCGTTTTTCTCTTCATCGTTTCTGTTCACCTGTTGCTGTACATTATCTTGAACCTTTCGTCAGATTTTAGGCAAGTTGCGTAGGATGCATGTAAGATGGAAATTTTGCAGGAGCAATGAACGGAGAAAACCGAGTGCCTCAAAAAGTTGAGGTTGTACTTCCTGCCTCCCAAGTTGG
This sequence comes from Acacia confusa, assembly GCA_037074495.1. NCBI lineage: Eukaryota > Viridiplantae > Streptophyta > Magnoliopsida > Fabales > Fabaceae > Acacia > Acacia confusa. The sequence continues at coordinate 31,855,927 of CM073512.1, read as the reverse complement.
ATTTGAGTTCTTTGGGGACCTGTATGTTCATTATAACTGTAAATTATTTTAAATTAGGAGGATGTGAACTCAGAACTGTAAACTATTGTTCGAGATTTTATGATTTCTACTGACAATTTTATGGGAGTATAAACATTATCATTCTTTTTTTTCAATTGAAGAAAGGGTGTTCAGATTATTAGGCCAATGATCTTTAAGCCGGGTTGGGTTTGAGTGTCCCACCTGGTTGCTTGTCAACAAAGTCTATTCAACCCAAATTAATTGATGAGGTTTTCCTTATTTATACGGTTGAAATCTTATATATATAATTGAGATTTCTGTTTTGTTGAAATTATCTTTTAAAAGAAATCCATTATTTTAAAGTTTTTTTTTTTTTTGGTCAACAAAGACACAATACTAGTGCATCACACAAGGTGGTGGTGAATAATTGATTCCACGGTAAGACTGAAATGAGATAAAACTTATTTATTTTACAATTTAATGAGCTTTCAAGTAATCACAAGAATGGCACATCCCTTTAAGAGTTCCTAATATTCCTAAGATTTTTTATACTCTTGAACGTGGCAATTTACATATCTATTCAGAGTGGGGATTTCGTCTTGGGAAAACAGAGTTTTTGGTCTAAATTGACTTTCATAGAATGTAATTTATGCTTGGATAGCTGGATGCTATTGATTTTGATAAAATGAAAAATATTACGATGAAAAAAGTTTAAATAATTTTAATATATATAATTTTATTAGAATATTCACTTTTCATCGAACAAACATTTTCTTCTTAGGTAAATTTTTCCGTTGTTCTTTGCTATGGCTAGGATAGGACGCCGATAGGAGAAGGGCAACCACGAAGACAGATGGAGGTCAGAGAACAGCGAATGAAGCAGAGATTTGCGTGCAAAGGATCTGGCGATGAATGAAGCACCCGACTCCCTCAATGCTGAATTGAAAGCCAAAAGCAGCTCTCCATTAGCTTCTCAGCCAACGCGCGTTAAGACAAAAAATCATTTCTAAAACGTCAATCTGAATTATAGTGGCTTTTGGGCTTTCAGAGCTGCTCGCTCTCCCATCCATCCGTCAATCTGGTGAAGCGTGAGAGGCAGCCGGAGATCGTTGGAGTGGGAGAATTCGTTATCTCTCTTTAATCAATTCGGTATATTTCCTTGTGCGGAAATTTCTCGGTTCGTTCTGGTGCCACTGGTATGAAACTTCCCATCCCCCCCCCCCCCGGGGGAAAGTAAATTAGGTGCATTTATCTCTAGAACCATTGAGTAAGTTCTCAGTGGAGATTTTGAACTGAATTTCTCCTCATTAGACTATCTAGAATCCAACTGATTTTGCTTGGCTAGATTGTGATTTGATTTGAATTTCCGTTGATGATTACAGTTACAGGGCTTCATTATTTGTAATCTTTAATTTATCTTCTCGTGACAAGTTCTTCATATCTCTAAACTTGCAATTATTTGTTTGCTACATTTTCACTTGAAAGAAGCCAGGTCCATTAAATTCATGTATGATGCAGCTTTGATCAGTGCAAGCCATATGGTGGGAAATGAAGAATCTCTGACGTGCTTCTGAATGTGTCTTCTATGTTGAAGAGCAACACGTATGGCAGCAGAAAACTTCGAGCGTTCCTTTAAGTCTCTAGAAGATTACCTATGTGGCTAGCCAGAGATATCTCTGACCCACGTGGCGACTGAAGAACGTTACACGAGTCCATTCGAAAACTCAGCCTTCACTATCTCCTCTCCAACAAATTTGTCTTAGCCGATACAGAGAGCGGGGAAGCCATGAATCGTCTCAAAACCTATCTAACATTTCCCAGATCCTTTGCGTGTAGTTGCAGAACCTTCCATCATACCTCCTCGAAACAATTTCCTGACTACAAAAGTCATTTCGAACATGCTGGTCCCTTGCTCTCGCTTCTCAAGTCCCGGTCGGTTATCCGATTTCGAGGGCCTGACACCTTGAAGTTTCTTCAGGGGTTGTTAACCAACGATGTACGCAGGTTTGGTGAACCCGTTGGTGAAAAAACCGCTAATTTGCCTACACCTAATGTACCAGTTGCGTCAGTTCCGCCTTTATATGCTGCACTTCTAACCCCTCAAGGCAGATTCCTCTACGACCTTTTTCTGTATAAACCACCCAGGTCTGAGATGAAGCTTGATAAGACTGGGTCAGGACCTGGGACTGACCCTGATGAACCGTTTGATTTGTTTGCCGATGTGGATGCTTCGGTATTAGATGAACTCTTGGAAACCTTAAAGAAGTGAGTTTCTTGTCACTATAGGTCTATTTACTGTTCCACGGAGTTATTTTATTGTTCATTACACTTATTTACGAGGGTTGGAAACCTGTCAATCGATTGTTAGGATTGATGTTTTTTGTGCTTTCCGATATGTTACATCAAGTATCGTTATTGATTTGCCTTCATGAGTCTGCTTTCCGAAAAAGTTACCGCAAATTCTGCTTTGTTTGTTAACTATTGTGTCTTCACACTAGGGGCCATTGCTTAAAATTGTTCAGTTGGACATGCAACTTTCAGTTCAACTGTCATTTTGCTTATGGAATGTGTTAAATGTTGCTGCTTCTGTACGACTGATGTGAGGGTTAGAAGACGAAAGAATTTAAGTCAGCTATGGTCAGGATTCTGTGATAATATTATTAGTAATTGTTTTCTTTTCTTTTATCATATATGTTCTGTCATGTTGGGCTGGGCTACTACTAAAACACATGCGTTTGTATGGTGATTGATTTTATTAGACTTGTAACAGTGTTAGTCAACATTAACTCACATTTCGCAGAACCTGAAAATTTTCCTATTTACTTTAGTTGGGAGCTAGACATGTTTTTTAATGCGTAGTCAGAAAACCTACGAGATTATATTGCAGAAAACCTAACATTTTGGTGGCACAGATACCGGCTGAGGTCGAAGGTTGAGATTGATAATGTTGCTGAAGATTTCTCATGCTGGCAACGCTATGGTCCTAGCCTTTCTGAGAAGCTGCCAGATGTGGATGAACCAGAGGCAGCTTCTGTTGGCTGGGGTGCTGGTTTGGATCGCTCAGCAACATCAGCTTCGCATGGGAGTAATTTTGGTTGGCAATGGTTCAAGGACCCCCGATTGGACTGTCTTGGTTTTAGGGGGATCTTCCCATCTAATGTAACACGTAAGTTATATTTTTTTTACCTTTTTGTAAGATTTTTATCATATATGGCTGCAATCTACATCATCATCTCAGCTATATACAGTTATCTTGTTTTATTAATCCCCCTCATTTTACCTGGTTCAGCACCTTTGGTTGAGGTTGACAAAGAAACAGATGAAGAGAATTATCTTTTTTGGAGAATAAAAAAGGGAGTTGCAGAGGGATCAACTGAGATTCAAAAGGGTGCATATTTATTTCTAGCAGTAAACTGCTTTTGGTTCAATCAATCCTTCGGTGAGTTAAATGTTGCAAATTGTGTCCAGGTGAGGCAGTACCCCTCGAGTATAACCTTGCCGCCCTTAATGCAATTAGCTTTGACAAGGGTTGCTATGTGGGACAAGAGCTCATAGCTCGTACACATCACCGAGGGGTGATTCGCAAACGTATAGTGCCTCTAAGATTTGTCACTAATGATGGGAAAGGTAACATTTCGAGACTTCCCCGGCATTTGTAGGATTATCTATTTTATTGATTGGCACTGAGCAATTTTTCTTCTGCTCTTCCAGAAGTAGAAGGCAAAGTTACTCCAGGCTCAGAAATAATTGACGCTACGAGTGGCAAGAAAGCTGGTTTCGTGAATACTGCCCTTGGATGTTGTGGGCTGGGGCTTCTGCGGATGGAGGCAGCTTTTAGAAGTTCTGGCAACTTATCTATAAATGGTCAAGATAGTGTGAAGGTTGAGGCTGGTCGACCAAATTGGTGGCCTTCTGAGTGGCTTGAAGATCATCAACATCACACTGCTTTTGCCTAGGATTCTCAATGACCAGTCCAAAGGCCAAGTGTTTGCCGTTGTTCTATCCTTGGACACCATTGTGTGAAGTTAATGTGTTCCAAATATTTAAGGTGTTCATATCTGGAGGAGAGGCACGAAGATGGCAGTTGGGGTTTTTTTATGAAAGAAGTTTCATAAAGGGAATTGGGGTCTACCACTTTACCCTTGAGTTCTTCCAAGATCCTGAGAACTTTAAGAGCTTCGAATAATTTTGTACTGAGATATAAGGAACAAATCATGTTTGCAAGAATTTGTAGTTGTCCTTCCGAACTTGTAATTTGTCAATTTCTGCAGCATGAGAATTGTTGCCTATAAATGTGTTGGTCCACCCTTATGGGCTGAGTCATAAACCAAACATGGTTAAAGTGAATTAGATGATACTTTTTTGTTTATTGACACCCCATCCAAATATTTTCCCCTCTTCTGTTTTATCTTTTTCAGGCTACAAGTGAAACTCAGGAGCCCCTATTTATTGCCAACGATGAAAGTTATGGCAGAAGAAGAAAAAATGGAGCCCCTGTTTATAGAAAGGTTGCACATAATTAGACTACAAAGTTCTTAGCGTAAATAAGAAAGAAAGAAAAAAGTATGCATCATATTCATTTACATCCTAAGCATCACAAATGAACAAATAAATTTTACTATCTCCATTTTTTAACATCCTAAGCATAACAAATAAATTTTACTATCTCCATTTTTTAACATCCCAAGCATAACAAATGAATAATTAAATGCGTAATAGTATTAATTAAAAGAGTAGATCATTACTCATTTTTAATCAATATCATTACTCATTAATGAATATCATTATTTATTTAGTCAATGCCATTACTCATGCTATTAATATCATTATACCTTTATTATAATATTACACTTTTAGTAAATATGATTACATCTTTAGTCAATCCTATTACGCATTTAGTAATTTTCATTACTCATTCAGTTAATACCATCATGCAATTAGTCTCATTACTTGTTTAATGAATGTCATTATTCATTTAGTCAATGTCATTACACCTTTAGTTAACAACATTATTCATTTGATGAATATCATTACACCTCTAGTCAATACTATTTCGTCTTTAGTCATTACTCATTTAGTTGAATATTATTACATCTTTATTTGCATTATACACTTTTTTTATATATATAATGCATTATACACATATAATCTTATGTACATGTGTGTGTGCGCGTCTCAAAAGGATTTGGTGGCCCAATGATCACCATACTTTTTGTAGGACCAAGGGGGTGGGTTCAGATCCCACCCTCACCACTTAGCTCTTCATTTTTATAAATTTTTTATATAAATAAACCCCTCAAAAAACAACCATCGGGATCAGAGCAGCAAGCGGCCAAAGCTCCGATGGCTGGGCGGTGCCCGCCAGAAAACTGAAGTGGCCAACGATCAGAGCTTTGATTGGCACTAGAGCACTGGATGCCCTTTTCTTTTCTTTTTTTTTATTTTAAAATTGAGGGGCATCATAGAAAATTACCCATACTTTAAAATCCTAAATTAGTCTCCTGTGATGTCTATCATTTGCATGTTTTAACAAATTTTGAGGTTTTAAAAGTTGAAATAGTCCTAAACCGTAATTCCTACCAAAAAAGAAGAAGAGAAAATCCTATTAAAAAACCATTGAATTACTTAGATTATAAAATGGGTCATTCAACTTAACAAATTATAGATAAAGTTATATAGCACAATTAAAGATTTTAAAATCTTATGAAATGTCCAAAATAACCTTAAATAAATAGAAAGAAAAAAAGAATTAATTTGAACTTCAGAATTTATCCCCATTTAACACAATCAATTCCCAAACATAAATGTTGGTTTAGCAGTATTTCAATTCTCAAACATAATGGCACTGAACCCGAAGATGAGTTGCTTACGACGGGTAGGATCATCCCTTGAGATACAAAGATGGTCAGCCATGAATGGGATGCAACTGTTCACGAATGGTGCACTCTAACGAAGGAGGATCTGTGCATTGCTGAGGGCGCGCTGTGTTTTTCTTTTTAGATACTACTAATAAACAAGGATTGACACCTTCACCGTTTACAGATTGGGTTGTTACTTGTTACAATCCATTTGAAGCAGTCCCACGATCTCCTAAGTGGGACGAAGGACCAGATGATATCCCAGCGTGCGTTCCAATACTTGTTTTGAGAAATGTACTTCAGCTACAGAGTTAACCATTCTCATTCTTGGAGTATTCTCAGGGGGTTGTGTTTTTCAAATCCCCTCCTTTTTTTATCGAATATTCTTAGATTTGATTTAGGTGGTTCGAATATTGTGTTCCGTTTCCTTTCAATGGAAACATTAATTGCGCTAAACCTGTTAATTACCTGAAAATATCAATTATGTTTAAAAAGGGAAGTGAAGTGTTAAAAGAAAAATTAATTACCTTAAATGCGGATAAGTTTTGAGTTCAAATAAATTCTATTTTCTTCCCATTTACATAAGGGCATTTTTTATATTTCATAAGATTTTAAAATCTCTTATTATGCCACAGAATTTTATTTATAATTGGCTAAATTTAGTGATGCATTTTATAATTTAGGAAAATTCCAAATAAATACCATTTGAATTTGTAAAACCCCCAAAAGCTCATTAAATTTGTAAAAAAACTCAAAAGTGACAAATATTTACGAGGGATATGCAAATTCGGGTAAAATTATTTTTTTACCTTTAGTTTTAAAATAATAATAGAAAAAAAGAAATACCCCATGCCCGCAGCCATTGCCGGCAGACAGCAGCCCTCCGGTGTGGGGGTATTTTTTTTTTAATTTTAAAACTAAGGGTAAAAAGATAATTTCATCATAATTTACATATTTCTCATAAGTTCTTATCATTTCTGAGTCTTTTTATAAATTCAATAGGTTTCTGGGGTTTTATAATAGAATTTTTCCTTATAATTTTGATAATTGTCTTTTAATAGGTTTTCCATTAAAAAAAAAAAAAAAACATTCTAGCCTATTCGCACGTCCAGGGCCCGCCTGAATTTGCATAATTTCATATTTTCATTTCGTCTCTTAATCCAAGAGGAAGGATTAGGAATTGGACTGGGGAGACCATTTTACAGGGAGAAAGGTCGAAAACGAAGTAGAAACAGAAAAAATGGTGAAGGATTTGAACGGCGATCAAGTTTCTTCCATGAAGGAAGCTTTCAATCTATTCGACACCGACGGTGACGGTCGGATCGCTCCTTCCGAGCTCGGAATCCTTATGCGTTCCCTCGGTGGCAACCCCACCCAAGCCCAACTCAAAGCCATCGTCGCCCAAGAGAATCTCACCTCCCCCTTCGACTTCCCTCGCTTTCTTGATCTCATGGCCAAGCACATGAAGCCTGAGCCCTTCGATCGCCAACTTCGCGACGCTTTCAAGGTTCTCGACAAGGATTCCACCGGATTCGTCTCCGTCTCCGAACTTCGACATATCCTCACCAGCATTGGCGAGAAGCTAGAGCCTGCTGAGTTCGATGAGTGGATCAGGGAGGTCGATGTGGGTTCCGATGGTAAGATCCGGTACGAGGATTTCATTACCAGAACAGTCGCTAAGTGAGATTGTTTTGCACCTTGGCTTGCCTGAGTGCTTCTGCTCAATGTTTGCTTCAGCAATTGGCTGTCTCTTCCTTCTTTCTTCTTCCCCTTCCTTTGCTTAGGTACTTCCTAATTTAGGTCTGTATGAGTCTTGTATTGGGGGTATAATGTCATTTCCGTCTCGTTTTGGAACAAATGAACCGAGTTATGCTAATTGTATTGCAGCTTGCCTTGGGTAATGGTCGATCTTCGTGGTCCTTCAATTTGCCGTGTTGAATTTGTTTGGTTTATTTTGTATAATGAGAATGAGATATAAGCTATCTGGATGCAGTAATGGGTGCGTGTATGTGTGTAATCCTTTCTGCATTCTTATGCGAAACCCCTATAAGTGAAATGGAATGATTAGGTTTGCTGTATTCTTAACACTTCTGACATTCATTTTGGATTAGTACAGATTCACAACTTGATTTTGAATTGACATGTTTGTTCTACTTCTTTGTTCCACCATCAAGCTGGCAGCTCACCATGTATCATCTTTCGTTGAGGGATTGTTTGAAAGAAGGCTTTTCAATGCCATATACGTGATAAAATAAATATATGAGATATCGTCTTATTTAAATAAACACTTTTGAAACTCAAAAAGTGATCAAAGTCGGAGAAACACGTCCTTCTATTTATCCAAAAAAATTGGGGCTCCTAAATCCTAATGCTGGTAGGTGATCAGAATATGTGCTGGAAGGTCATGAGGTCATGCGGTGAATCAATAAGCACCTTTTGTTTTTTCATTAGAGGAACTACAATGAGGTTTGAAAGAGATTTAATTGCTAAAAATTTCGAAAACAACCTAGAAATGTACTATAGAATCAGAGGTATCTTTGAGTTTTGTGTATTATCCACTAGAAAACATTACAATATATAGGCTTGAGAGTGAGACATTAGAGGAGAAAATCATACAATTACATTAAATAATAATTAGCCTAATCAGATTACTGCAAATTACGAGTAATAGAGTCACTCAATCAAGGAGATTTATGAGATCTTGATTCCCATTCTGATTTCCAACACATACAATATAATGACAAGGGTTAGTATAAGAAATAAAAGGTTCATACCTCTCATTGGGACTTGGTTAAACCCTTTATATTGGGATTTCATTGTAATTTTCCCCTTTCATTTTGGCCCAAAAAGACCAAAGTAACTCGTTTTTTCCCTTAATACATGAAGTTGATTAAAGAAAAGTTTCCTTTTGTTTTGTGCCAAAAAATAAATAATAAAATTAGTTGGAGGTAGAGCATAATTTTCATATATTATCCCCTCGTGAATTGCCTTTCATAAATCTGATGCTAAGAAGAAACACATCAACAACAAAAGAAACTTAGAAATCCTAATTTGCGCATATTCTCCCGTTCGTCTTCTCAAGGGCGCTGTGTGACATGCAATAATAACTGCTTTCACCTAATTTCTTCAATACATTGGATAAAAGAAAGTGTTAAAATTGATATATTTTATTTTTTTTATTAAAACAATATTCTCCTAAAGACTATTTATCGTCACAATCTCCTACAGACGAGATAGCACGATTCTATTCTTAAAAAACTTCAAAATATGTTATTGGTTCCATGTTAGAAAATAGTCCAGTCCACCTTGGGTCGATTAAGTCCAAACCCAATAGCATTAGGGCCGAAAGAGAAATAATACAAAAGCTTAGGTCAATATCTGTGATAATTCACAATTCTTACAAGTCATATTGTTACATTATATTCTGCAAGTTGTCGAGTTATACCACTCTAATTCTATTTATAAGTTTATTTTGATAAAAAAAATTGATTCTATTTATAAATTATATTTCAAGTAATAAATGAGATTGTGACAATTTTACTTATATTAATTGTACCAATGAAAATAGAAAGAAAAAAAAAATTGAAAGATACTCATTCATAAATGAAGATAAAATTTAAAATTTAATCTATAATAATTGAACAAACTACCTTTTCTTTTTTTAACATCTTCTTGATATATGTGATTTAGTTAAAAAAGACTTATAAATAGGATCAAAGTGATAAATATTGGTGATAAGCAATCGCAGTCCCACTATACCCATTCCAAAAACACAACTATGTTCATAGAGTAGAAAATTATATTTCCATTCATGTCTATGTTTTAAGGGCAAATTCACCAAAAAATGTGAAAAAAAAAAATTGTCAAACTAGGGCATTGTTTAAACATATTGTCAAATTAGAGCATTTTGTGGCGCCACGTCAGATAGCGCCACTGCATATGTGGCGCTGCCACGTGGCACGCCACAAGTGGCGCCACACCTGGCAACACCACTTGTGGTGTGCCAACGTGGCACACCACTTCACATTTTTATTTTTTTTTTTAATTTTTAATTATTATATAATATTATATTTAATATATTATTTTATATAATATAAATTATATTATAATATATATATATATACATATATATATATATATATATCACATTTTAATACATATCACATTTCAAACCAGGTCATGCAAGTGTTAATGATTTCAAAAATTTTATGAAATATTTCTTTTAAAATGATCTATTTTCAAAAAAAAATTCTCCTGGGGTGCTACCCCTTGACCCCACCCACTAACCGGCTAGCGGTACCGTCGTAGGCACCATTGAAGTTAGAATGTGTGAGACTAAGAATCTGCCATTCCAAAATTGGAACATTCGTTAACTTAAGTTGCTTAGCTCACAGCTTACATCATTTCATGAGCTTTCTGTTGTCTCGTAATTGCAATTTCGGCCTAACTATGTTTCTTAATTAATACTCCTCTACCTTCTTGTTCAAGAAATGAGAAAAGTAGTCCAAAACAATACTGGAAATAAAAAAAGAGTTAGGTAGTAAATCTGTCCTGAAAGTATACGTCAAGAAACAATGTTGCCCTGAAAGTTTTTTCAAATTCAATTTTGCTCCGAAAGTCTAAAAACGTAGCAATGTTACATTTTTCTATTAAAAAACTAACGTTAACCGTTAAAAAATTGACTTTGACCATTACTTTTTTAACAGATAAAAGGACAATATTGTTACTTTTTTAGACTTTCGGGGGAACATTGAGCACAAGAAAACTTTTAGGACAATATTGCTCTTGGGCGTATACTTCCGAGGCGGATTTACTACTTAACCCATAAAAAAAAAAAAAAAAAAAAAAAAACAGCAACACTACCAATGAACGTGCTGTACGGATAACGTGCAAAGATTGAAAACAAAGATTGAAAAGTGTTTTCATTGGTGAATTTGGCTTGTGGCCTGTTACAGACCTATTTTTTTGTCTGAGTTTGGCCTGGCTTGTGGCCTCTTAAGGCTTTTTTTTTAAAAAAAAAATTAAATTTTTTTATTTAATTAAGCTAACATACTACAAGCCGAAAATGTGTCTATTTTAAACAGACTAAAATTATACTAATTAATACTAATAATATAAATAGGTTGGCCTGACAGGCCTAAAAGGCCTCTTATCAGGCTTGGGCCTGACCTATTAAGAAAAAACAGGTCTCATAAAAGACCTTGACTAAGTGCTGACGACAAGCAACAACGATATGAGGCTCATCAAGTTGGGACTTGTTTTGTTTATGAGTCACCTGTGCGTGTCTAAACGTAAGATTTAAGCTATTTCATTATTCCTTACTCGTTAACTTCGCACTCATCACCTTTCATTAATTTAATATATACTTAATTATACTTATCCCCACTAGCCAATCCAATATCAAATACACAAATACGAGTGCTATCTCTAATGTCTCCAACGACTTGGCTCCTCTTACCCACGCGCTCACGTCACTTTTACTCTTTTTATTATTCTCCCACTCTTCTTAAAACCGTCTTCTGGATTTTGACCACCCACTTTCTTCTTAAAATCCCCTACTTGTCCTCTTATGCCCTCACTTACCCTACTTATTTACCTTCCTCGCTTTCTCCTGTAAATATCTTTTGTATTTTAGTATTCCAGTATATTGTGTTCTCGTTATAAAGAGGCCCTAATCAGTACTCTCTGCCTCTCTGGTTATAATTATAAGATCACTTTTGTAGGGCTTAAACCATCTACTTGAAGAACGTACCACCTCCTAATTATCTTATAATTAGATAGCTTGCGTATTAAACTCGTTTAAAGGAAAACTTTTAAAACCCACTATTATCTTGGTAGGCCCTCCGTTCCCCCACTTATATGTTTCTCAAAATCTCGTTTATTTAGATTAACGATAAAAACTGTTTTTCTAACGTGATTTTGATATATAAAATAAGTTTGTAAGAAAAATTTTATAAAAGTACATGCTCAGTGTTTTGAGGAGTTAATTAAGGAGTATGGCACTTGGTAACTTTGGACGGTGCAAGGCCAAGGGCAGGCAGCCCCAATATGAAAGCGTTCATGTCTCTGTGTAGCTCAACTAGTTTAGCTACTAAGCTTCCCTTCAAAAGGACTGGTCACTGCTACAGTGGTTTCTATGTCACTATCGCTGTCATTTGCCTTGGCCAACAATCTGACAACTACCACTAAATTCCAAAAGCGAAGCACAATGTCAGCAGCTGGTCAATCTTGTAATTTCCATGCCCTCGCAGGGGGCTTTTGTTTCCGCCTTTCCCACCTCAAGTGGTTAAAAATGAACGCGTCCATTTTTAATTTTCTTATATTCACATTGTTGCATACACTTTGGCATCGTTTCTTAATTTGATCCTTACGAAATACGAATTCTATACGCTATTTGTTTCCAGATGATTTGGCTGAGGCGTGTATATATCTATATATCGCATGACCTGTTTAAGCAACAAAAATACAAGTAATTTCATTTATTTTCAATTCAACAGCAACAGGGAGTAAATTGAAAAAACCACCAGATCATAAGGATTAAATCAAATAGCTGAGAAAGTATAGGTATCAAATATGTGGTTTTTACCAGGATAATAAAATACAGGAACCGCCCACAGTTATTTAGGTTGATGAAATGTCAACGGTCCTCATTTCTTCCAGATATGCCACTATTACATTTGTCCCACCTCCTTTAAAGCACACCTCAACGCCTCTTCCACATCCAAATTTCATTTTCCCTGCGCAAACACAGCAAAATATCAGAGACCCCAAAACCAACAACCCAAGAGAATCAAGCAAGGATCATCCTCAGAAATGAAGCTAGTTTGGTCCCCAGAGACGGCATCAAAAGCATACATCGATACAGTTAGATCAGTAAGCTCTCCGTCCACCTCAAGATTTGTTTCCTTTATTCAGTATGCATGGGAATTTCAAGTTTTCTTCGATGATCCGTCTCTGATATTTTCTTTTTTCTTTTCCGCTTTTACAGTGTGAGCTTTTCCATGAATCAGGCGTGGCGGAGCTTGTTTCGGCCATGGCCGCAGGATGGAACGCACAGCTCATCGTGGAAACTTGGTCACAGGGCGGAGTTATGCCCACAAGCATAGGTTTAGAAATAGCAAGTCGTCACACGGGTGGACGGCACGTATGTATAGTCCCCGATGAACGGTCAAGATCAGAATACGTTCGGAGCATGGGCGAGGCCGGCATGTCGTCACCGGAGGTTATCGTGGGAGAGGCAGAGGAAGTCATGAACGGCTTATCAGGCATAGACTTCTTGGTGGTGGACTCTCGCCGGAAGGATTTCTCGAGAGTTCTGAGGCTCGCAAAACTGAGCAACAAGGGAGCGGTGCTGGTATGCAAGAACGCGTATTCGAGGGCTAGTTCTGGCTTTAAATGGCGGTGCGTTCTGGACGAAAGATCAAGGCGTCTTGTTCGTTCGGTGTTTCTTCCGGTGGGAAAAGGGCTCGATATGGCACACGTCTCCGCCTTGGGGGGGAATTCAGGATCAACCGTCAAGGGCGCCAAGAGATGGATCGAACATGTTGATCGAGATTCAGGGGAGGTACATGTCATCAGACGGTGAATATTTTGTCCGAGGGTTCGCTTTCATGACAAAGACAAAGCCATTTTTTTTTTAATCTTTTTTGTAAATACAGCATATTAAGAATCTTTATCCTTTCTTTACAATCTTTCTTTCTCCCTTTGACGGTTGACTGTACTGGCAAGAACCAGAAGATTTGGTTAAATTTTCTGCATTCTTCGTTCTTTGGTTTGGAGGAGTTTGACTTTCACATGTAGGACAGAAATAGTAGTAGCAAGAGCAGGAAGATTTACTGTAGCGTGTAAATGACATGATATTATGAAAGTGTTTTTGCATCGCCGTGATCAGTGGATGTAAGATTGTAACCATATCCATAAGGCCTGCACTTTTGTTCCTTGTTGCCCTTTGCTAAGTTCAGTGTAAGCAGCATATGACGTATTTAGATAAGTGTTTCTTGTGGTTGCCATTGTTTACTAACTCGCTTGAATAGAAATTTACTTGGTAAGAAATCAAGAATTGGCTAATCAGTCATCTTTACCAATGATTTTTGATACAGCAAGTCAATATCCCTTGCTCCCGCTATTATGACAAGGGCAATCTTAAGCTGTTAATCTCCAGATTGGAGGGACTTTTAACTTACACTTGGTCCACTATTATGTGCACAAACCCAAAAAATCTAGTAGTAAATTTAATGAATTCTGTAAAGTGAATCCATTATCAAACTCTTAAATCTAAAGCTGTGAGGCAACGCTATTCCCTCTCGTCCTGTGCCCAATGTGTACGCCAAGCATTATCCCAATATATAACCCACAATTGCAAACCCAAACAAAATAAAAATAGACGTATAAATTTCATTGAGGTCCTTAAACTTCAAGTAAGCTGGCCGTTGGGTTATGCATGCTTCTGAGGGACACCTGGCTACATTCAATCGCTCACCTAACGTACAATTATAGTGTATCAAAGGATTGAGCTTTCAAGCCCTGCAGCCCAGAGAAAACACATTAATGAACAAAGGAAAAATACATCATCAACAATAGTGTACTTAACAAATAAAACTCAACCAATGATAGCGAACTTACCATATAATGATCAAGAACCGCAATATTTTGGTATTCTATAACAATTAGTCCCAACTACCCTTATTTCTTCTGGACGCTTTCTTATCTGAGAGCGTTTTTTTGCTCTTAAGGCGTTTCTGCTCTCCAATAGCAGCCCTTCAAAGTCACACAATAAAAGAAATCATATACTGTACATAGCCTGAAGAATTTGATTTTAAAAACAGAACTGCACTTACATCTTCGCAATTTTCTTCTTTTGTTCTTCTGAAGGAGGTGGTGGGACATATGCTGCAGCATCAATAATGGCCTGATTTTTCCATTAGATAACAACAAAAATTACTAAGTTGCAAACAAAAACATATTTTGTTTGGGGGGATCAACAGAGAAACTAAATTCTTCCTTTGATGACCCGAAGATGAGGAATGATAAACAGTTTTTGAATGGATTTATAGGCTTGCTCACAAGTAAACAACAAGTAAAACTAACTATAAGTTTATAACTAAGACATGTCTCAGGAAATGCAAATTACAAAGACCATATAGTGACCAACTCAGAAGGATCAATGAATAGTAAACACAAGTCTAGGAAACCAACTTCTAAAATTACTTCCCTATCCTACATTCCTACACCAGGTCCTCACTTTAGAAAATAGAAGTCTTGTCTTATCCAGATTACACTATTCTCCAGCTTCTATCTTGTTTTGAAGGTGTCACTGAACTCGTGTTTTTCTTTTCTTCTTTTTCATTAAGTTAATGATGGGAGTGGGGGGGAGAGGATATACGGAAGCATGCTTATTTGCAAATTTCCCCGGAAAAACAAAGTTTGAAGCTAATGCAAACTTTAAAACAATTTTGACACAATTCTAATATTGAATGTTCTATATTACCTGAAGTTTTTCCAAAGCATCCTCAATGTTACCCCTGAGAAAGAATGGTAGAATCAGGCCAACATCTCTTGCAACATACAAAGGAAACACAAATCAAATAAAACAAGAGGGAAGATACGAACTTTTGTGTTCTAGTTTTTGTTGAGGAAATCACAAGTTCCCCATCCTTGTTGATACGATTTTTTTCCTGCCCAAGACCTATTAGAATTGAACCAAGAATTGAAGAAAAACAGGATCTAGAAATTAACATATGAATAGCAATCACAATCCATGAGACAAAAAGTGTAACTATCTGCTGTAAGCAGTATATAAAAAGGTATACATTCACGTGCAAACACAATAATACACATATCTGCATGTATAATGTAAAGGTTTATGAAAATTGAACATTCAATTGTTTTGTACTAAAACAAAAAGATCTGTTGCAACAAACCATTTGCATAATTCTCTCCCTGATCCTGTCACCTAACCAATATGCATTTTTAACATTGAACCGCATGTCCACCTTGGTGTTCACTGTCCAAGCAACAAATGGGCAATATCTCATAGTGAGGGATGCAGAACAAAAGGGATGAAACTAATGGCGATTTTGATGCATAGTTGCTGGAAAAAGTTAATAATAAGTTCCAGCAAAGTAGCAAATAATCAAATACTGTTAAACCGACCTTTATTTACATTTTGACCTCCAGGTCCCCCACTTCTCGCAAAGCTCACTGTGACATTATCTGAAATGAAAACAAAGTACCTCAAATCCATATCAGTTTCTTGATATAAACCGAGCTAGGTATAGAGGGAAAAGAGGGGGAGAACATATGAACCCACTGAACTGCAGCATCATTATGTTCATTAAAAGAAGATGATTGCTATCAAAATCCCTGAATAACGTCCAATAAAATTCTTGTCATAGCTTAAGAATATAGGTTAATGAACGATTTCTTAATAAGGTCAAGGGATAAGAAGAGACTCTAACTGTTGAGAAATCAAAACGTGGCGTAAAACTATAACAAAGTGAAATTGATGCCGGAGTACTATAATGAGCATCAAGCGACACCAAATTTAGGAAGGCATACTGCTTCAGAGAAAATAGAATTCCATTAATATCTCTAGAACATTGCAGGAAATGTCTTCCAGGAAATTTACACCTTGAGTGAAAATTTGGATAAAAAGAAATGTCAATTTAAGTTCTGCAGCGATTAATCTGATGATAATCACTAGAAAAGTAACAACTCACCCAGCGTGATTTTAGGAGTAGGCCCGCTATCAAATGCCTGCGCTCGTTCTTCAGCTTCTTGCAGGAGCTGCTGAACCTGGGAGAGCCGAGACGATACTTTCTTTCCACTATCACCAGCATCTGAAGCCGCACATCGAATAGCACTGGAACCAATCCCGCGTTGCGGTAACCGAAGAACAACACTCCAGCAAACTAATGGCAAAGGACTTTCTGGGTTTTTAGGAAGCCTGCGCAGAGAAGAGATCGGAAGTATGGGAAACGGGTGCAATAACTCCTTGAAGATCATTCTGCTGGCGTTTCCGATGGCAGCCATAGAGAATTCGCAGCAATCCTATGCGCCACAATCCGCTGTACCCCACACATTTGGGCCTTGGTGACCGTAATTTACTGTATTTATTGCGTTATCCAGATTCTAGGCTATAATTTTCCTTTCATTCTATCATCAATATCAATATTATATATAAAATGAAAACATTACTTCAGTTAAATATAATAAAATATATACAATCTGGGTAAATATTGGCTACAACAAAAAATTAAGGAGACTTTGGGAAAAAAAGAAGAGAAAGCTCATTCACTATATAAATGTATACTGTTACATGATCTCCATTATATGTAAAGTGTGTGTGTGTGTATTTTTTGGTATTAAAATTCTGGGAAGGAAGTTGGGTTAACCTATAGTATAGTCTGAGGGTAGCGTGTCTGAGCTTGCTCTATAGAGAGATTTAAGACTAAGAATACACAGCTTCCACCTTTGCCTGGGGTACCCTACTTCCCAAGCTTTGGAATGCCTCTCCAAGATTTGAACCTTCTCCATTTATAAGAGTTTCCAAAGTCTTAAACGCTGAACACACAGAGGAGGGGTATGTAAAGGGTATTTTTGTTTTTTGATACTATGTAAAGGGTATATCATTACATCATCTCTAGATCTTTAGGCATGACATTGGGGTCCAAAAGCCCAGTCACTATAAAAAAAAAAGGCCTAGTGAGAAAAAAGTAGTGGTTTGTCATGTCTTTTGTTTGTAATGAACTTATATATTATATCAAAAAAAAAACTTATATAGTTAAAAAAGTGAATTCTAATAGAAGCTATTAAAAACTACTTTTTTAAGCTTTTGATGTGAATTTTTTCAATCGAAGAAAAATGTTAGGAATAAATGATCTAATATACAATATACTATTAAATGTACATTAGCATGCATTCTAATTTATATGTGATTTTATCCATTAAATATATGTAATTAAAGTAAACTTTAGTTTTTTTAATAATAATTTAACTTTTTTATGAAATTTAAATTTTCATATTTAATTATCACAATATATACAACTAATATATATAGTGTTCAATAAAATTTGTGTCATTTTCAAATAATCATTCAAATAATAACCCAATTGAAAAAAAAAGTCACATATCCCACCGTCATTCGAAACATAAATCACATTAATAATATAATTTTTATCTTACCTTATGTTTACTGATAGATTGTAAATAAGTCACATCTTCCAATGTCATATGAAGGGCCACTCTATCTTCCAACCTCGAGAGACTAGTCAAGAGATACAAGCATTAATGTAAATAATTGTGCATTATGAAGTTGTTGAACGTTAAGGGGAGTAATTTATCAACTAGACGAGAGAAATATAAAACAAGAGTAAAAAGCGATCCACAAATTTTTTGTTAAAACAAGAGTTTTTGGATGGGGAGAGAACTTCTTCCAGGCTGAGCGAATTAATCCTTTAATGTTGGTAACGTGTTGCACAGCAGAAAGAGATTTATTCATGAATATCTTTTTGGGGTCCTATACCTTTTTTTTTTTTTGTTATCAACAAAGGCAAAGCCTGAAGATTAAACTAAAAGGTTGGGGGAAGAAATTCCCATACAGTCATTGAACACTGAGGTCCTTAAATTCAAAGGAAAAGTGTCGAAAAAAGAAAACTTTAAAAAACCTTCCTTGGCTAGTCTGTCTGTTACCTAGTTTTGCTCCCTAGAAATATGAGTAATCTTCAAATTCCATGAGAGTTGCTGAAAGTCTTTGATCCGGAAGAACACTAGACTTTGATGCTTATCTCTGCCACTCTTCAGTTTCATATGCGCTGCACCCACCCAGTGGACAAGAAAATCCTGCTATCCATTGTCCATATAAGATCACCATCTGTGGCAAATTCGGTCTGACAAAGTGTTGCTCAAAGATTGATTGATTGTCTTGTTTCCTTTCTCCAGCCCAATATGATTGTCTCCTTTCAATTCGGTCCCAAAAAAAAAAAAACGGGAGAGAAACCAGGGGGCCACCGGAGCCAAGGTGCTCCGTCACCGTGATCCTAGTAGCGTCATCACTACATAAAAAGGACGGTGTGGATCTATTACCGTCAGCCTGTTCTTTGACCCATGGTTAATTAATGTGCACTGGTGCTCGTATAGCTTAAACAAAGTCAAAGGCTTCAATTCAATTCCTTCAGCTCTGCTTCATTTGAGTAAGCAGGGATCAATCTTAGCCTTGTTAATAACAATTAACCTGTGCATGCGGGGCTTGGTAAGATCATACGTGGATCCGCGCTGTACACGTGTCAAGTTTTTGTGCGGGGGAGAGGAAGATGTGGGGACCCGTGCCCCTGATTCGTCTATTATTAGCTAATAACAAACTTAGCAACTCGATCAACTTTATTTATTTCTAAATACCCCAACATTTACAAGACTAACACAACATATGTAGTTTAAAAGATGGAAGTAGCCAAGTAGGAATATGGGGAGTGATGGGTAATACGTAACACTAAACTTTAAGTATTGGACATCTGAAGATGCGATTTGGAGAATATCCATGTTGTGTCAGTATCTTTTATTTATCAATATTTCGTTGTGCACCATGATGTTTAATCAGCGTTTCATGTTCAAGTCCCTTGAGGCGAGGCTCCCCTTCCTTCTCGAATTTGAGAAAGCACAACGAGGGCAACATCTTTTTGATATCCTTTTATCACACTTTAAAACATTACTATTTTTTATTTTTCAATAATAAGGTAATTTCATTGTAAATGACTGTGCATAATTAACATGATTAACCCACCAAGACACTAATTAAGTGCTCATTTGGAAGCATAAAAAAAATGCAGTTTTGAGTATCTTTTCTTAAATCAAGATAGGATTCCTTTTACAAACTTATCTCAAGCAGCATAAGATCTTTTTCTTTAAAGTTCGCTTTAAATCTATAATAACATTCAAGTAATCCGAGTAGTGATAATATAAATATATAGATCAAACAGGCCAATTCCACCAAGTTCGATCCGACTTCTCTGGGTTGACAGCAGACTATAACAGTTTTTTTAACGTGGTTAGATTATAAGATTAAGCGGCAGTAAGCTACACATGTGTCTATATAAGCACATGCATCTCCAATATCATCAATAACAAATCACTCAATTTCTTGGTGTTTGTTCTGCTGCATTACAGATGCAATATATGTTTTTTAATGCAATATATATTTGATTTTCGTGCATAAGGGGTGGAATGTTAATACGGAGTAACTTTTATTAAATATTTCACTGGGGCCCTATATATGGAGTGGCAGATAATTCTTAGACCTCCTCTTCCTCGCGGAACTCGTGATTCTCCAGTTTTCAAGCATTGCAGCTACCACTACGACAACACACCGACTTCTCTCCGTCGAGAACCGTCGCCGGCATGATGTGTTGGCCATTTACAGCTGTGAGAAGAGGAGGCCTTTGTTGAAGCTAAAGGATATATGCTCTCTAGGCCACCCCTGGCTTCAACCTCCAAAGCAACACTGTAATGTCGCTCCTCTTCCATACTGCTTCATCAATTCGTGCTGTATTATATTTCCCCGCATTCTAATATTTCACGGTGGTGCACGTGATTCCCAGAAAAAGATAAACCTGCATGACAAGAGTCAGCGGCTACTTAGCTTGGAACGGTGGCAGACTAAGATGAGATGGACCACGTACCACCCGGCCCCATCCTCACTGCCCACTGCTCTCTCTTATTTAATACCTTCACATGCAGTTGAAGCTATCCTCCATCACTCATTAATGCCATAATTAATTCTAATTGCACCCCACTCCCCAAATCACCTTCAACTACACAATTCTAGTTGGCTCCATTTCTCTGTTTCTCCGGCCATTCATCTCTCTTTTGTCTCCCATCTTCCCTTCCCTTGTCGTTTCCAACATTCCCCTTCTTCTACGGCTTTCACCACCCTGCTTTTAAAGCTTTTTCGTCAAAAAGGGATAACCTTTAACTAACCCCTTAATCGTGCGACCCCAATTCCCTGTTTCAACTTGCAAAAATAACAAGGTTAAGAAAATCATAACACTGGGAGGGCAGCTCGTGAATGATTCCTAAAGATCCACTATAGAGTACAGACAAAAGTTAAAACAAGCGGGAGAACTCGCCCACCTGTCACTTGTTCAGGATCATGATTACCTATGCGTTTTTTAACAGCTTTGCACTCTCAAATCGCAGTTTTTTAAAATAACCTATGCGTCTCTCTTTCTTTGCATTGACCCCCCGCTTCTTGTCGCGGATAAATGCACCAACCGGGAAATGCAATAAACATAACGAAAATGGCTCCTTCGTCTTCTTCTCCTTCTTCTTCCAAATCTCCTTCTTCACCTCCTCCACCTTCCCGCCTGTGTCCGTTATTCGCTTCCGTGAGTACAATACACTTCCCCTCTCGCCGTCTATTACGTGCATTATACTCTTTGTTTGATTTCCGACAGGTTTTTCTATTTGTTGCAGATTCAGGAACAGGACGAAGATGAGTATCGAGTGGATGATAGAAGCCAGAACAGAGCAAGCCCCAGTGTTAATAAACGTCTTACTCCGAAGCACCATCCTCCAACCCCTCTTCCTCAAGCCGGCAAAATTTGCAAACACAAGAAACGGTCTGAATCTGTCTGGTCCCTCGCCGGAGAAGATGGTTCTGTCTCGTGCACCAACTGCCGTCCACATTCTCGTGAGAAAATCACCGTCGTTCCTTTGGATAACAATAAGCATTCGCCTTTATTGGCAAGCCCAAACGGGATTTTCAAGTCTATCTTTTCCTCTCTGACGCTCAAGAGTCCAAAGTCGTCCACCGAGGCTATGTCAACGAGTAGCAGAGAGGAGCAGTGGAAAATTGCGCTGGCGGAACTTTCACACAAGTTGATTCAAGCTACTAGGAAAAGAGACGAGGCTATTTCAGAATCTTCCAGGCTCAAATACTCCATGGCCGAATTAGAGAATAAACTTAACAGACTTGAAGTGTATTGCCACAAATTAAAATCTGGCCTCGACGAATGCAATAAAAATTCGCCGTATAGAATGACCAACACCCAAAATTTCCATGAAAACGACGTCATAATCAAACACTTCACGGTCGCAGTCTCGGAAGCCCGGTCTTCGGTAAGGTTCCTAAGCCGTTCTCTCATTCTGCAGCTAAGGCACATGGGAGGCGATAAAGTGCACGAGAGAGTTTCCTTACTTCTCCAACCTTACGAAATTAAAATCTCGCTCACGAACAACTCAAGGAGCTTGTTTTTCTACTTAGAAGCCTTGTTGAATAAAGCTTTCTACGAGGACTTTGAATCCATCAGGTTCCAAAAGAACGCGTCGAGTTTCATACTGAACCCAGTGGAACGATGCGAGCTTAACTTTGCGTCCTTTAATATGCTTCATGGGTTAACATGGGAAGAGGTACTCAACAAAGGGACGAGACATTTCAGTGAAGAGTTTAGCAGATTCTGTGATAGGAAAATGAGTGAGATAGTAGCAATGTTGGGTTGGGACAGAGCTTGGCCAGAGCCATTGTTGCAAGCTTTCTTCGTCGCATCGAAGAGCGTCTGGCTGGTTCACTTGCTGGCCAACTCGGTCCACCCAAGCTGGCCTATTCTCAGAGTGGACAAAGGAGTGGGGTTTGATTCGGTTTACATGGAGGACATGAGTGGAGATAAGGGTACCAAGTTAGTCTCAAGCATTGTCCGGATAATGATTTCACCGGGGTTTTATGTCTCCGGTGGGGTGGTTAGGTGCAAGGTGCTTTGCAGGAACTTTAATAGCGATGGCCACTATCGCACTAACGGCCAAGATAAAGGTTCTACCCCGTCAACTTGAGATTTTAATCTTTTTTTAAATTTGATCTGAACTCATCAGAAAAAAAGAACGGCTGGAAAGTTTTCCGTTGTTACTTTTTGTCTGTTGTTAAATTACATTGGATGGGACAGCCCAGATATAGGGGTTCGTTTTGTTTGTCAAATATATGCTTGAGATTTTTGCGATGTCTTGTCTATATATTGAGATTTTTGGGGTCAAATTGAACAATTTGGCTTCATCCGGTGTTTCTCCTTGTCTTAGTCCTTTTTTTTTTTGTCCATGCATGCTCTTCTGGACTTTATGCGTTTGTTTCACCCATACACGGAGATCTTAAAAATGCTAAGATTGAGATCTAAGGCTAGTGGTAGTGGGTGAGATTCTCGTGGGTTTAAACTTCGAACATTTGGGTTGGGGATGAAGAGATTCAAAAAAGTATAATAAAAATAAATAATAAATAATATTCGCTCAGATTTTTACAAATTTTGTTAATGATCTTGTAGCATGTAAGCTCTGCAAGGAAGAAGTCACATGTTGAATCTCAATTTGTAAGCTCTGAACTCTGACCTTTCTTTGACCAAAAAAAAACTCTGACCCTTCAATTTTTTTGGGTGGACGTTGACTTACTTTGAACCTTTTGACCGAGGCTTGTGATTAAAAGCGGTCATCGTACCTATGTGTTCAACCTGTCAAAGTTTGGATATTGCTTTTATGGTTGTAACCCTACCTTCGTATATTGCTTCTTCTCTCTATTGACTTTCTCGTGGCATGCTGATGAAGAACCCACGAGGAGGAAGAATCGGTCAGAGTAACTGCGCGTGAATGCGAGCTTTTCATCAAGTTAATAGATTTTAGATGACATTTGTGATGGCTAACTCGTAATAAAGTGAAGGATGTATTTCCTTTGAATTGAAGGCGTTGTCTTTAATGGAGTGGAAGTGATGCGAAATGAGTCCATTCATTGCAAGATTTGTCAGTTGGGATGTCAAGTCATATTGGATATCTTACTCTAGCTTTAATTTAGAATAGATACTGATTTACCTTTAAATGGTGGGATTGCGGTTGAAGTTTAACTGCGGTGAATGACGAAGCCGCAAGTCAACTTGGTCATTTCTGATTTTCTTTTTTTTTTTTTAATGAAAACTGTAATTCAATACTCAAAAAGAAGCATCCACATATGTACAAAACCCTGCATGCCTTCATCATCCTCCATCTATTTTAACATCTAAAGAGAGGGAGGGTGATGGAAATTCCATTGAAGGGAATGAGAAAGTTTAGCTAGTGTATCAGCAATACTTATGGACTCTTTGGGAAAATATTAAACCACCACTTGCCAATCCTTACATGATATAGAAATCTAGGTTCATCAGCTATATTTTTAAAAGGATGGCTAGAGTCATAGACCCTGTTGATCAAGCTACAGACTTCAATACAATCAGAAACAAGAAAAAATCTATAACACTTTTTGATCAACATAGATATAGTTCATTGAGGATCCCCAATAACTCCACAATAGTAGGTGGAAGTTGCGTCAGCTTGCAGCTGAAGTTGTAAAACCATTAGTCATTATTGCCACGTACAACTATTTCGCATCTACTTCTCCCACTTCCACCATTGATCCATCAACTTCTACTTTAACAAAGTCCTTAGGTGGAGGTTGATCTCCCCGTTCGGGCAAAAATGAGGGATCTAGGATTTGACCACGTTTGAGAAGGTCACGATCTGCGCATACTTCGAACAAGCTATCAGCTTGAGAATTTGAGGCATCGATGGTCTCCTTTGGGTTAAAAACTTTGGTACACCTAGAAACCCAAATATCTCGGCAAATATAGAAAAACAGAGTGGATCAATTACTTTTCCTGGTGTGGTATTTCCCCGCTTCGTGAGTTAAGTTTCATTTTATTCGATCCACTGCTTGTATAGAAACAAAATCATTCCACATAGATGGCAAAACTACTGACTTCTACATGTCTAAAGCATTTAATTTGTACTATCCTTCTGAAGGCGCATAGCATCTTCATCCTGGAAACAACCCAAAGGAAAAGTGGCAAACGCAGGTGATCCTCTTTGATACTGAAGTTGTGTTGTGTGAGCGCTATCCGGTGCTACTAGCCACATAAAAAATATGATCTTCTCAGCTGTATGTAGCTTCCAAATGATCTTCCAAAAAACGAATGACTTTCGTGTGTTTGCCAAATGCCAGTGCACTCCAATATTCATAGAAGGTCGAGTATTGATGCGGAGCACCGATGTTACCTTTCCACATTAATGGATCGGTCTTAATTGGTTTATTTTCCAAGTTTTTTCACCTATTTATTATACATGGTCAGGAATATATTCATTTCAGGTCATGTTATAGTAAGCGTTTGCATTAGTTTAATTCAAATGATTTTACATTGTACGGTAAATATGTAATGAAAGTTTTATCTCACACGATCGAAAAATGATTATTTTGAAGGTTCCCCAACACCTAATCTAATAAGAATTATACTTATAAATCAAAATACACACAAAATAATATGGAAGTAAAAATTATTTAAATGTGGCATAATAAATGAAGAGTGACGGGAGAGAAGCGACAACGACAAAAGAGGGCAAGGGGATGGGGATGGCGGAGGGTGAAGTCGTGGGAGGGAGAGTATGAAGGTCACGCAAGGGACATTGACATTTGCTTTAGGGAGTGCAGGGGGGATGGAGAGTACGACGGCCTTGTAGGGGACGGAGAGTACTTGGGTTTCTTAGAGGCCAATCTTCTTGTCATATAAGGAGAAGCTTCTATCATCAGGGGGTTTGGGATTTTTTGTTAGCCATGTGGAAGAAGATGACATTGTTAGTGGGTGGAGAGGTTTCTTTGTCAGGAAAAATGCAGAGACGAAGGCTGAGAATGGTGTGCCCAAGAGGCCAACACTATGAGGGAGGACGATATGCAGGAAGAGCCGATGAGCAGGTACCCGGTTTTGTTAGTGACAAATGATCAATATACGATGTGGTGTAGGCCCTGAATGAACTTGCTTATTATCAAGGTGTTGTGTCTGTCGGTTTTGAAGCATGTACTTATTGATTGAGTGAGGAGAATGTGGAAGTCGTAACATTCATTGAAGGTTGTCCCCTGAGTAATGAATATTACATTGTGTCTTTTCCTAGCATGGAGGATAAAGATTATGCATACTATGAAGGAGGATAAAGATTATGCATACTATGAAGGACGATGGACGATTGACGATCATTACTGAAAGAGGAGCTGAATCACCAAAAGGGGGGGTGAATTAAGGATTCTAAAATTTTTTGCTATTTCGCCTCTTATGGTAATTGACCGAATGAAATTAATGAATAGAGAAGAAAAACAATGCACAACAGTTTATACTGGTTCAGCCCAACTCCTTGGCCTACGTCCAGTCCTCAGGCGCCCTGAGCTTTTCACTGTAATCACTTGATTACACACTCTGTAACTCTGAAGCAATTTTCTCTCTAGAACTTGCTTCCCCTTACAAGTTATAATCAATGATCTCCCAAATTTCTAAGTCCCTCGACTTGAGATTACCTCACAATCAATCAATTACAATTGATAAAACTCTCTTATAGAGCAGATAAATGATCACTGAAGCTCAATGGTGTCAACCGACACTCTGTACAAGAAAGCACTCAAATAAATGAACAAAGTTAATGCAATTCGTTTTTCAGCTCAGTGTTCTGGTAGAGACTTGAATGCAACTCTATTTATACTCAGAAATGCATTAATAGTCGTTGCTTGCATTCATTTGACCGTTTGAGAAGTTTCCCTTCAGTTAGAGGAAGTTTGGTCCTTTCTCTCTCTCTTCACTTGTGCTTGCTTCTTGACTTGTAGGATAGAGAGTGACTTCTAGTAGTTTATATCCGTTGGGATTGTCAGTCCTCACTTAAATGAAAGTCTCTTTATCCTTTTTCCACGGTGGAAGGCTTGGTGGTTGAGATTACAGCAAGTTTGATGGTGTGCATTTAATGTTTCTGACAAGACTTTGCCTTTTGTGTTAACAACACCTTTAATCTCTTTGAATCATTTGTAATTAGGCTGAAATACACTAGCAAAAACATTAAACATATCTAGTAATGATGATAATTAAGAATATAAATCATTCAGATCATTCCATGAGCATTACACAGATTTCACAAATTTGAATTCTCAAAAGGCGCGACCAATACTCGAGTTTGTCACTATGCACTTAAGCCAAAACTGCGGTTTCTGAGTCTATACTCGAGTGTTCTCCTTCCAGAGACGAGACTTGTGATTTGAGCTTTGGTGTTCCTGATGAACTTAAGCCAATACTCGAATATTCTTCCAATACTCGAGTTTTGGACCCTTAATGAATAAATATCCAAACCATCAAAACGGGAGTTTCCTCTCTATACCGGAGTATTGAAGGCTTAGAAAACTTGAATACTCTCTGTATGGCTCAATACTCGAGTTTCAGTTTCAATACTCGAGTTTCCACCTTAGTTTTGAAACTCTGGAATTAGTTGTGAAAATGTTAAACTGTGGTTTTTAAAACTGTGAATCTCAATACCAAGGTTTATAACTAATTCAATTTTTAAGAACCTCTTTGCTTGGCCCACTACTTGAGTATTCCAGTGATACTCGAGTTTTGATAAATCATTTAAATTCTGGAGCCAAGTTGGAAAACTGTTTTTTCAAATTCCAAACCATAGTTTTCAAATTCGTGGTTTTCCAAACTGAGGTTTTCCATTTTTAGCTAAAATCATTTGAAGAGTCACATAGACCTAAACTCGAGTTTTCATGTCAATACTCGAGTTTCCCTTAATGAAAAACTTGCGATGCTCTCTGTAACTCTCAATACTCAAGTATTCATTTGAATACTGCAGTATTGACCTTAGTTAAGTGCATTGAGTTGTTCTTTGAAACTCAATACTCGAGTTTTCCTACCAATACTCGAGTATTGCCTCAATCTGCAAGTTTTCAACTTTTTGAAACAACATTTCATTCTTGACATCACAATTGATTGTTATAATCAAAACCCATAGAGAACTAACATCTGGTGGATGTGAACACTTGTGACGCCGGATGATTCTTAGGCTTGATTTAAGGAAGGATATTCAAAGCATAGCTACAAAGTGAGTGTGAGGAGTGGCATTCCTGTGATTTCACACAGTGTCAAGAAGCAATGTGTGAATCAGGAAGGATCATAGGTTTCTAGCGCAATAAGGGAGACAAGGGAGAAATTAATGGGTGTGTCTGTGGGTTTGTCGGATAGTACTATTGAGGGAGTAGGAAAAATCAAGGAAGAGTGGGTGATTGAGGGCTCCAAATGGCATAAACAAGAATGGCCCAAATCCTATGGCAAGGAAAACCGCCTAGTAGGACGACCCAACTAAAAAAGGAGATGGTGCAAGGTAGGGCCCATTTCATGGATGTGACTAATGTTTTTTATTTCTCCATGACTTGACACCTTCCATGCATGATGTTATACACTCTAACACCAAAGAGGGTAACACGCCACGATCAACAGCTTACTGTAAAGAGGGTCTCTTAAGTGCCTTTTGCAAGACCGAAGGTATTGAATTCATTGGCGTGGGTGACGTTAACATAGGAATGAATGTAAGGTATAGGACAAGGTGGGTATTAATAATTTGATGGGCAGTGGTTTGGCCCTAATACCTCTCAACTGTCTTTATGAATTTCATGACATGGAACTCATCAAGTATAGGCTTGAAGTCATTTCCAAGCCTTGTGCATGAACTTAAGAAACATTATAAGTTGTATATTGGCTATCCTTGAAACACGCCCCAATGCTCCAAAGACAGAGCAACAAATCCATACTCTAGGGTTCAATAAGTATGCATTTGTTGCTGCAGAAGGCTATAGTGGTGGGATATGGTGTCTATGGGAAAAAGGATCTCTAAAGGTCGAGATAGTGGAGCAACAAAAACAATGTATGCACTTGTCAATTGAAGATGCAAAAAGGCAACAATGGTTCCTAGTAGTAGTGTATGCGAGCCCCAATCGATTGTTTCGTCATACTCTATGAACTGATCTCTTTTAGTTTAATGATTCCGTTCAAGGGTCATGGTGTATTAGGGGACACTTCAACGTGATGTTACTTGTAACAAAGTGACAGTCATGCGCAAGCTCAAAGCAATATTCAAATCTAGAGTTTTGAAGGTGGGCGGAGGACATGAATGTGGTGGACTTGGGTTTAGATGGATTGACCTATACTTGGAAGAGAGGAAATAGGGAAGCTTGGTTAGATAGGATATTTGCTCATGAATAATGGTGTGCTAGGTACTTAGATACAAGGTACTTCATTTGCCATAATATAAGTCTGATTATAGACCATTGTTGTTGAGAACGGAGGGGGTTATTAACCAAAGAGGTGACTTAGAGACTGTTTCGCTTTATTGCTTCATGGGTTCTTCATGAGAATTTTAGTGATCTGGTTAAGGGAGAGTGGAGTGGTACGATAGATTGGGGTAATTATTGAGAGCTTCGCCTAAGCTGCTTGTCAACATTGGAACATGGATGTTTTCGATCATATCCAGAGGCGGAAGAACCAACTTATTCGTAGGCTGGATGGGATCAACTTTGCGATCATTAGAAGTAATATTCACTTGCTAGCTTGAAGAGCTCCAAAAGACCCTTTGGGTAGAGCTATATGCAACGTTAACACAAGAAGCTTTTTTATGGGCCTAAAATGCTAGGATTAATTGGTTGATTAATGGTGATCGAAACACCCAATTGTTTCATGCTCAATCTAACAGCTGAGGAAAATGTAACATAATTGATGTTATCTATATTAATGAGGGAGAATAGTACTTTGAGGAGGAGTGTATAAAAACTCACACAATATAGTACTTTTCAAATTTGTTTAAGGAAGAGGTAGTGGAGGCTGTGGAGCGTACGACCCTTACCTACCCATACCTATAGTGTCCCTTTTACAAGGCTAGCGGAGGTGCATAAATGTGTGTCAAAGGGGAGTTGAAGAAGCTGGGATTCACTACACTAATGTTATCAGACTCAGACCGATCATCGACCCGATCGGGGTATTGGGTCAATGAGTCATTGGTTGAACCACATAACTATGACCTGGTCTCGAAAACCATACTATATTTATAAATTATACAACCATACTTATAAATATATAAAAAAAAATGAGTTTACAAAATAAAAGTACCTAAAACATTTTTACAAGTTTAAAACATGAATAACCCAATTAACTAGGAGCAAAATTAAAGAAAATGAGTTTACAAAATAACCTCCAGGCATAATAAAATCATGACCAAAAATTCAAAGGTGGTGCATCAATGAAAGGCTCTCTATCATCATTAAAAAAATGCACCAATATAATGTGACTCTGCTGTAGTGATTTGTTTGCTGAAAAAACTGCAAGATGAACAGATGGATGAAGCAAGGCTGCTGAGACTGATACGTGGGATGCTGCATAATTTTCTGAATTGTAATTTTGTTCATATATGCAGGGAACCTAACACATGTGCAGACTCTTTGGCTAATTTTAGTTTTGTGCATGAAGAGCCTTTTGTAGTATTAGACGATCCTCCCAAATGTGTTTTGGGATTTCTGCACAATGACTTTGTGGGTAGTTCTTACCCACGTGATGTGATAATACAAGAATGAGAAAGGGCTAATAGCCCCATTTGTTACAAAAAAAAAGCACCAACCGGTTAGTCCACTGGTTTTATCCAAACTCGGCGATCGGACCGGTTTTGACGCATAACCGATCCAATTAGTGGCTCGAACCGGTTGGGTGACCGGTTCACCAGTTTATGGGTCAACCCAACCGGTCCGAGCCGATTTTGATAACACTACATTGCACCTCCAATCAGATTTCTCTGTTATTTTCATTGTCTTTCTCACTGGTCGATCTTAATTAGTTTATTTTCCAAGTTGTTTCACCTATTTATTATACATGGTAAGAAATATATTCATTTCAGGTCTTGTTATAGCAAGCGTTTGCATTAGTTTTATTCAAATGATTTTGCACTGTACAGTGTAATTAATATATATATAATTCGAAATACTCACAAAATATTATGAAAGTAAAAATTATTTAAATGTGGCATAAGAAATGAACAAAAATGACATTATTAATGTTAAATGTCAAGAGATCAACAAAGAATTGAAAAGAAACAAAGAACAAGAGCTTGACAATTTGATAAGCATGCTTAGCTCGGTATCCAAATTTGAATTTGTGTCTGGGATATTTCGACTCCATGAACAAATCCGAGCATTGAATAAATATTCCATTTTTATATCTAACATGCGCGTCAAAGAAAAAGTCTTCCCTTTGTCTCCTTGTCATCCACGTGCCCACCTTTGCACGATGAGGAACATAAATTGTCAAGAATCATTATTTCATAAAGTGAGATCCAAAGCCAACAACAAAAGCAAGCACAGAGCAAAAATTAAATAGAGTCGCAGGTGTGTTTATGTGCGTGTTTGTTCTCTGAAATTTCTACTGTAAATTTTTAACGAAGTCCAAAGAAAATGGGAAGAAAACACAGCGGTTGTTTACTTTTCCCAGCGAATGGACCCTCCATGAATAATGAGTTGTGGTTGGTGGCCTCTACCATTAGCTCAGCATCTTCTTGTTCAGGACCTTCAACCTTTCACCCACACTTCTAGATCTGTGAGGATGTACATTTCGTACGTGAATCTAATCCTGCTTAGGCTGTGCAAGATCAAAAAAGAAAATTACTCGAGTTAAAATCAAACACCTGGTGATCGTTAATGTTGCTTAACTTCTCACTGTTTTTTAACTCCCGGCCCCTTATGTAAGATATATGTTCCTCATTTAATTAGATTCAAAAAATTAGTTAAATTATTTAATATTACACATATTTTCTAAAACATCACACTCATCTTATTTATTTCTCTCCTTCCTCCCCCTTCTTAAATTATTATTGAAAGAGTATCAATAGAGGTAAATTAAAAAATATTGATCAATAAAAATATATATTTTATATTTATAATTAAGATTAACTCTTAAATATATCATATATTAGAGTCTCAAGGGAGTATAAAGCGTGTTTCTATTTTCCTTAGATACTGGTATACACCAAGGAGTAATATGTTGCCTTGAAAATTTTTTCAAGCTCAATTTTACCATAAAAGTCTAAAAACGTAACAATGTTGTCATTTTCGGTTAGAAAACTAAAGTTGATCGTTAAAATATTGATGTTGACTGTTAACTTTTTAACAGAAAAGGGCACATTGTTACATCTTTAGACTTTCAGAGTAACATTGAATCCATAAAAACTTCTAGAACAACATTGCTCTCGTATACTTCCGGAGCAGATTTACTGCTTAACCCAAAAAATTTATAAGAGAAGGTTGGCAAAGAAGGTTCTTTTTTTTGGGATAATATCGGTTCTAAATTAAACTTAAGTAAGAATGGGCATAAAATAAAAAATTGGGCGATGTCCAACCATGACCGGACCTATTCTCCAAGAACTAGAAGGACTTGAATCTTAAGCATTGGACAATTCAACACGTCATGCTTCCACAAACATTAGTATCTACATTTTACATAAACCCAACCCATGCCTGTAAATGAAAGTCATTTCTCTTTCCCCACCTTTAGAAAAATAAAAACATAATCAATCTAACTTAAAATTAAAGGAAGCGTCGTCTCTCCTCTCTCTCGCTCTCTCGCTCCTGTACGTACCCGCTTCCGGTTAATTCCACGATCTCCCTCCGCTTCCCGTCCCTGAGCGATCGAGCGGTTTGCGGTGGGCAGAGTCAGGCAGAGGGCAGCCCCATGTCTATCTCGGACTCCGATTCCTCATCTTATGGCGCTGACTGCAAAAGTTTCAAACAAGTTAGCCGTGAGAGTAAGTTCATTTCCCTTTACTAATCGATTCCTTTCTTCGCTTCTTTCTATTTCCATCCAAACAAAGTTTTCCGATTCATTCGTCTGATTAATTATCAATGACTTCTCAACTCAGCGTGCTGTATAGTTCTTATTGACTGGTGGCCGTTCTCTTATGACTCGCTAAAGTATTAACTTGTCCAGTTGCTGCTTTTTTGTAACTTTTCTTCTCTGCTTGTTCACTTGTGCGTTTGGGTTATACTTGATCTCGAGGTTTAAATTAATTTATTATTCATCAGTTAGTGATGCATTTTACCATGCTTTCCAATGCCTCGCTTTGCTTAACTTTTGTTCTCATATCATCCTTTACCCAAGGGTCACATTGGATGTGCCTTAGTGGTCGGAACATTATCATTTGCGCATTATGTTTATCTGTGGCTTGTATTAACTCTGAAATGCAAGTGATGGCAATTTAGCTGGTGCATTCGAAATTTGCTCCTTCGGAGGAATGGCTGGTGTTGCCCGCTGACTCCTCTCACTCATGTTGGCGGTTTTGCTAATAAAACCAATTCAATTTCTTTTCTGGAAAATGTAAAGAATTTTAGTTGTTTGGAAGAGAAATTTAGTCCATAAATATACCCTGCTTTTTTCATCCCTATTCCTTTTACCCAAGCTGAAGAGGCATCAGGCAAGTCTAAATTCTTAGATGTCCTATTCTCTCATACAGAGGAAGAAGCTAGCAGTGAGATGCTGTTATAGTGGATATGTTTAAAGGTTTAGATTGTAAAATATGAGGTGCTATCTCTTCCAAATCTAATTGATCTGAAACAGTAAGATTTTTGTTGCTATGATGTTTCCAAAAAAGTAAAAATGTACAATGTGATTGGAACTGAAGAATTGTGGTGCTAGAAAAATCTTATTCCTTTTCTAGGTCTTGCCTACAGTTTTAGAAGCATAAACCCTTCGTAAAACAACTAGGATCCGACCGAGATGTACCAAATCAATGATAGCTGTATAAAATCCATCTAAATCCCCTAATAATCGTCTGGGTTCAGTTTCCTAACAATAATTAAATAAATAAAACAGAAAACAAATGATTGCTTATAAATAGAAAAAGAACTTGGACCCCATGAGCCTTATACGCCATCAACTGGAACCATGCCAGGTCATCTTTCTATGCTGTTCTTTAGAGAGTTTAAGGATCACTCTACTACTGTATATGCCTTGTGTATTTCTTTAGTTTTAGTTGCATCGCCAAACTTAGTGCAGCACTGTTTTGTCCAGTTTTATTAGCAGAAATATCAATTCAATTCAGTCTTGAAGAATTGAAATGCATGTTTTAGAAAGATATCCTTGTGCCTGCTATTGCAAGTATCACATCCTTTTGTTTTCTTGTTAATTGTAATATTGCATCAGTAAATCGTTTAATTGCCTCAATATATTATCCACACCTTATATTATTTATCTGTAAATGGAAATTGTCTTCAGGATTATTGCATGAAATGCTTAGGGCAGCAAAAACAGGGGATTCAAGGTCTACTTGGAAGGTATGTATGTCTTTGGCTTCTTTAATGAGCTTTGCCTTCAGATTGCTAATTTTACCAAGGATGTGAAAAGACACAAATCTTCTGTCTGTTTCAACTTCAATTTGAAGTTAATCTTGATGATTGTTCATAAGGCAGATTGCTAATTTGCTCACGATAGGTTTCATAATATTGATGATTGCGCAAAAGGCAGATTTATTTTCAACTTGTCACCTTTTTGTTGCTCGATTAGTCTAGCCACTTATTCATGTGTTTGTTCAATAGATCTCCAAATTTCCACAACATATGAATAATATCCAACTGAATACTGAATGGGACCATTTTGAGCTTTCTGTCATTTGCCTTTATCTATGTTAATATTAGGTCACACCATGAGTTGTTGATTCTGAAATCTGACTATATAAATTTATGTTCTTGAATGAGGAATAATTGATAGAGGCTTTAATGTGTTCAGTTTAAAATGCCGAACTATATATAAACAATTACATTAATGTGGCCAATGAATTCCATGTGTCCAATTAGTTCAAAATATCATGGGACCGAGGGGCATAATGTCCAAATTCAATACTACATATGCATATTTTGCAAAATTGATTGGAAAAAAAGGAGGGGGAGGGTGGAGATCCATAGAATGTGGTTACACCACTGGGAAGTATAAATGTAATGCAAATTGAATTAGTTCACTTTGTTGTAAGATATGCATGCAGCTGGGTACAAAAAATTGCAAATCTGATAGTAGTCTTGATGTTTATTTAATTTAAAGCTTCTCAGTCACCATTTTCTGTTGCTTCATGAGTTTCTTTCCTCCAGGTACTTATAATGGATAAGCTTACTGTTAAGATAATGTCTCACTCATGCAAGATGGCTGATATCACAGATGAAGGTGTATCATGTAAGAATTTCCAGATAGATTCCTATAAGATATCTTTATTCCTTCTCCAAGCTAATTAATCTTTGCCATAGTTGTCTTTGTCTCTTTGATTCTTATTCTTGCAAGTTGCATGTTTGCGACTCTAGATGCTGAAAGTCTATTGAACACATGTCTTTTTCTCTGTACCAAGTATTATGTCTTAACTTTTTAAAGAACAGGAAATTATAGTTTATTAGCCTCTTTTTGCCATACCCTAACCTCTACTTGAAGTCAAGAGGAGAAACAGGAGGAAATCTGATAGCAATCCAAATCGCTATGGATTAATTTATTCTAGAAAAAATAAGTGTCTTAAAATAAATTAGGATTTAATTTATTATTCGAGTATGTTTTTATTATCTTTTATTATTATCCTTGTTATTATCTTTAGGAGATAAGTGGAATATCACAACTAGATAGATTTAGTTATTAGGATTTAGACTATTTGTTATCTATTTGAATTTCAAACTAGAGTCTCTCTCTGTAATCCTACTCTTATTTATTGACTCTTGGCCTATCAATAAGATGATCGGATATTTAAAAAGTAACTTAACCTTGGAGATTCTCCTGGGCTGTTCTTAGAGAGTTGTGAGGTACTTGCTTCTCTTTGGAACAGAGTATTATTGATCATTCTAAGTTCCAGATTTAAACATATAATCTGTAACTCAACAAAATCCTGGAAGCTTGGGCTCTTGGCATCTGGTCCTCTATATCTGGACTTTGACGCACTTCATATTTCTGCTATCTGTTCGGAGATAAAGAAGTTATGAAATAAATGAAGTAATATCACATATCCATTAAAAACTGCATACGATAACCTTAATTGTGGGACCTCTCTGAACTCTAGGAAACCTGAACCTTTATTTATGGACCTCAAGGAACTCTAACAGACTTGACTATTCTCTATGCAATTGCTGCTAAGTGCCAATATTAATATTCATGCATCTGATTTTGAAGTTTTTAATCAGAATCTCAAGCTTGGAGTGACGATAAGATTAGTATTTAGCTGCTCATGTTAA
This sequence comes from Acacia confusa, assembly GCA_037074495.1. Lineage (NCBI taxonomy): Eukaryota > Viridiplantae > Streptophyta > Magnoliopsida > Fabales > Fabaceae > Acacia > Acacia confusa. The sequence continues at coordinate 31,819,987 of CM073512.1, read as the reverse complement.
GATTTTAATGCTAGTTATGTGCCTTTAGAATTTCAAGTGTAGCTTTACTTGTGTTATTGCTGTTAAATTTTGCATTGCCATGTTTTAGTTACTTGTGTTAATTCTCAACGTTGCATAGTAAGTTGTGTTTCTTGGATTATATGAGAAATGATTTTGGTGTTCTTCTGCAGTGGTTGAAGACATATACAAGCGAAGGCAGCCTTTGCCTACTATGGATGCTATATACTTCATTCAGCCAACCAGAGAGAAGTAACGCCACCTTCTTGGTCCTGCCAGATAATTAATTTTATGTGTCTGGATTTTGTTTTAGTTTTTCTTTTCCTTAGATTTTTTTGGACCAAATTCCTTTCCTTAGTTTGACGACTAAAAACTGCAACAAATTATAAATTTGGTTTTTTTTATTTTGAGTTGGTTAATTTGGATGTTGGAGGGTGAGCCTTGGTGCTGTGGTTAGATTGTTGCCATGTGACCTGAAGGTCACGGGTTGAAACCCTGGAAACAGCCTCTTCGATTATGGGGGTAAGGATGTGCACATCTATCCCTCTCCAAACTCCACCTAGTGGGGCCTTGTGCACTGGGCCACCCTTTTCTAATTTTGATGTTTCTTTTCTATTTTTTCCTAGATGTACTAGGATAAATTACTTTATATTACTATATTCTCACTTGCTTTGTTTCTTTTCCTTCAATTTATTAAACGTTTATCATTTTTTTAAAGTACCTAGTGATCTCGTTGATTTGATTTTCTTAATTTTTGAGGATGTCTCATCCTTTTCTGTCTTTGCATATTTCCTTTGTTATCGATAAGATTATCTTCTTTGATAAAAAACCAAGATGAACTATTTTGGCAGTTAGAAAGTTTCATTTAATTCTAGTGGTGATGTCAATGTAAATTAAGCTGTCATGTTTCATCAAATTTGTGCATATATAGTGATTCTCTCTTTCAATTTCTGTTGGCAGTGTTATTATGTTTTTGTCAGACATGTCTGGAAATAGACCCTTGTACAGGAAGTATGTCGTGAGCCCTATATCATCTTTCTTGGTAACATTCTTTTTGCCTTTCACTATTGGTTTCCAAGCATGCTCTTTTCTTGTTTATGCAGGGCATTTGTTTTCTTCAGTTCGCCTGTGCCTAAAGAATTAGTCCAGGATATTAAGAAAGATGCCAAGGTGTTACCCCGCATAGGTGCACTAAGAGAGGTTAAGATTACTTGTTCATGAATTATGTTTTGCCTAAATTGGTAGTTTTGGCACGAAAAATTCAAATTCTGCTAAACAGATTTCTCTCATTTGGATTACATTATGCAGATGAATTTGGAGTATTTTGCCATAGACAGTCAGGTGGGTGATTCTATAGTTTTCTTGCAGACTGCCATATATATTATAATCATGTTGTTAGAACTTATTATTTCAAAATGCAAGGCACAATGACGCACTACTTCGGTTGGTCCAGCTCTATTTAATCATGTATGAGAAGCTTAGTGATGAAATAGGATCTTCGTCCAGTAAAACTGACTAGAATCTGTAAGCTGATACAATAGGTTATGCTCCACAACACTTGAAATAAAGACATTGTGTAAGTATAACAAAAAGAAATACTTTGCATTTTGAGTTGGTGAGTTTTTCAAGAAGATTAATATGGGAATATTGCGTATTTATTTTGGATTATTTAAATTAATTATTATTAAGTTTGCTATTTAATGTCTTAGGATTAGATATGGATATATTATATCTTAGTTATTTTGATTTGATTAGATTAAATTAGATTCTAAGGTAGCTTTAGGCTCACATGTACTCTCTTTTATTTATGGATTCAAAATAATATTTTTCTCTCAAATTGTGGACATGGTATGAGAGCAAATGGTGAAGAAGAAGAAAGAAGAACGAGAAAAGTGGAGAACGTTCATTCCTTCTCACCCTAAAATTGAATCCTACCTCTCTCTTCAAACTTGACAAAATCCAGTCGCACGATCCACTATCATCGCACCCAACATTTGTTGGTCTCCTCTCCACATCCGGAGAATTAATCAACTTGACATAATCCAATTGTGCGATCCATCGTCATTGCACTTAATGTCCATTGGTCTTTTCTCCACGTTTGGAGAATTAATCAACGTTTCTCAAGTTTGGCAATGTTCGAAGCTTCAGAATCAGCATTTCTTCGGTCCGACAGTGTTGTTCAAAGCTTTAGGCAGTGGTAGTTCGGCCTTCCAGTCCGTCAGCGTCAAGCACCAAGTCTCAATCTTGAGAATCAAAGCCCCCCCCCCCCCAAAAAAAAAAAAACATCAAGTAATATTTACTCCAATTTGTGGTCTTCTTGTTTACACTACATAAGTTTCATCGACTACAAAGCAAGTCAACCCTTTCTTAGCATTGTCAACGCCGTTTGAGGTCACCGTTCGTATTGTCACAGGTCAGCTCGTCCCTGTGAGAATCATCTATTACAGCTAGAGTCTACTCCTTCACAGCTTGCTTCTCGTGGACTCATCGGTGATCGCCATCTCGTCCAATTGTCATTGGCCAGTCCCTCGTCCTCTCATCTCATGGACGCAATCACATTAGAGAGCCTCTGTCGCCATCCCCCTCGTTTGATATATTGGGTCTCCAATATTGAGTAGTATTATTGTTTTTTTTTTTCCAGAACCTCTTACTAAGGGGGAAAAATACTTTTATAAGGTCAATATGACTTCTACTACTTTCTTTAATCATGAAGACCCTTATTTGGTGCCAAGTTCTGGTCCTAGTGATGCGTCAACGTTTCTTATCGTTTATGGGAAACTTAACAGCAACAACTATAGGGAGTGGGCTCAATCCTTGTCTCTTGCATCTCTTGAAGTCTCAGCCCTTGCTACTAGTACACGAAGTCCAGAAATTCCAAAGGCTGACCTTTTTGTGATCACTGTAAGAAGCAAGGACTTAATATAAATGTTGGGATTTACATAGTAAACCTGCTGATTAGAAACCAAAGAAAGGGCAAGGAAAGAACTATGTCGCTGAGGCATCTAGCAGTGATGACCCATCTTCTCAAAACGATCAGATGAGCAAAATCATGGAAATGTTAGATGCACTACAACACATAAAACAACCCACTGCCACAATTGTCAGAAGAGGATCTACTAACGAGGACGACAATTGGGAGTGTGAAAGTGGTTGATGGCATCTATTATCTTGGTGAAAGTAATGCTCGTAGTATGTCTTACTTATCTACCGAGAAATCTTCAAGCTGTGGATGTGTTAACAAAAGGATTGTTCAAACGTGCATTTCAAAGTTGTATAAGCAAGTTTGACATTATTAACATCTATGATCCAACTCGAGGGGCAGTGTGGGAATATTGCGTATTTATTTTGGATTATTTAGATTAATTGTTATTAAGTTCGATATTTAATATATCTTAGGATCAGATATGGATATATTATATCTTGGGATATTATATCTCAGTTGTTTTGATTTAATTAGATTAAATTATATTCTAAGGTTAGCTTTGGTTTGCCCATATAAAAACCCATATGTACTCTTTTTTATTTATAGGTCGAGAATAATATTTTTCTCTCAAATTGTCTACAAGTAATATGGAACAACCATAAATATGTGGATCTTGAAGTCCTACAACTGTTCAAGCTGGAAATTCAATCATTCACTGACAAATAGCTGCAAGTAGAGCCACAGTTTCAGAACCTTGAGATCCTTCCCTTTAAGAATGATTTTCTATCTTGAATACGCTTGCTATAAATCCTTGATTAGTTTTTGAGATTATGATGATTCCTTCATTTGATGCTCTCATTTTATGGTGTGTGATTTTTGTCATCTACTCGTAACTAATGCAGGGTTTCATCACAAACAATGAGAGAGCTTTAGAAGAATTATTTGGGGACGAAGAGAATAATCGCAAAGCCTTTGCATGTTTGAATGTGATGGCTACTCGGATTGCTACTGTTTTTGCATCATTAAGAGTATGTATTTGTTATTCCTTATGCCAACAAATAAGAATGTAGTCGTTGCTTTCTAAAGATTCAAATATGGCAAAGAAGCCTTCTAAAGTATGTAAACCTTTCTAGGAATTTCCTTTAGTTCGCTTTCGTGCTGCAAGGACCCTTGATGCAACCACAATGACTACTCTCCGTGATTTAATTCCTACGAAGCTTGCTGCTGGAGTCTGGGACTGTCTTATGAAATATAAAAAAACTATACCTAACTTTCCTCAGACGGAAACATGCGAATTGCTCATCCTTGACAGATCTATTGATCAGGTTTTTCTTTGCCTCCATGTGTTTGTCATGGAGTTTTAGTTACTTTTTCAACAGTGTTGATGTTTACTCATATGGTGCTAATCTGAATATGCAGATTGCACCTGTAATACATGAATGGACCTATGATGCAATGTGCCACGATTTACTGAATATGGAAGGAAACAAATATGTACATGAGGTATATGCTACAATTTCTGTTTCGTTTAATCTATTTCTGAATTTTTGTGTTTGCTTTGTTTTGAAAATAATAAAAATTTATTGTACTTAAGGTTCCCAGCAAGACCGGTGGTCAACCTGAGAGAAAAGAGGTTCTTTTGGAGGACCATGATCCTATATGGCTCGAGCTTCGCCATGCACATATTGCAGATGTATTTTCTTCTGCCCTCCTATTATTATCAATTATGCAATGTTACTTTCTTATATCAATGACTTTGACAGGCTAGTGAGCGGTTGCATGAGAAGATGACCAGCTTCATTTCAAAGAATAAGGCTGCTCAAATCCAACATGGTTCAAGGCAAGTGACAATTTTCTGGAATCTTTCATATTGGCATCTTGGTCGTAGAAAAATACTGAAGCTAATGATTTAGCCAAAAGCCAAGAGAAATTTACGCACTTGTACTTATTTCATCTATTTTATTTAGAAGCTTTATGACTTGAGATTCTGACTGTCTTCTGGTTGTGCTTTTTTTTAAAACAAAAATCTATCTACATTTTTCCGCTCACTAGTCTTATTCATTGTAGAAAGAGATCTCTTTTGGTTGTTTTTGAGATTTGTATTTTTCTTTATGGTGTGTCAATGGGGCTCTTCATTTCTTTCGCTGAATATTTAACTGCAGCTCCACTTATCTCCTGTGATTAGTACAAAGTCGTTAGAGCATTCAAGATATATTGTGCATGAGCTCTTTGATAATTTAATATCTTTACTGATGCGTAAAATACTGAGTTCATGACTGATAATTAAGTGAGAGGCTTGCGTGTTTTTTTCTTATGCTGAATTGGCCCTTTTCAAAATTAACTAACCTAGGATCTAGAGTCAATAAAAAAATTATCTAGTTACTGTCAGTTTGGTTAAGTACTTACCATTGCTTTTCCATTTATAGAGATGGTGGTGAAATGTCAACAAGGGACTTACAAAAGATGGTCCAAGCGCTTCCACAATATAGTGAACAAATTGACAAACTCTCCCTTCATGTAGAGGTTAGTTTGTTTATGGTGCAAACATCGGACAACATTTTGTAATGGTTGCATGATGTTGTTTGCTCAATTTCATCTTCCATGTCAATCATTATTTTTGCTGATGATTGGCTCTGAATGAATTTTGGAGCTCAAGTTTAACGAAGTTTTTTGCTAGTTGGTTCTTCTTTTATAATTAATGTGCTTAATATGCTCCAGATTGCAGGGAAGATTAACAGAACCATTAGGGAGACAGGACTACGGGAACTTGGACAGCTGGAACAAGATCTTGTTTTTGGAAATGCAGGAATGAAAGATGTGATCAAATTTTTAACAGGAAAAGACGTAAGAAATTCTAAGAGGGGAATAAAAAAAGATGTAACCTGTCATTGCATGCATAAAATTGAAAAACCTTTATAATGCAGAATATGAAAATAGAAATTATAGTGTTGGCACATTTTTCAAGGTTTAATATAAAACAAAACACAACGTTTTATGCAGGATTTGACTCGTGAAAATAAGTTGCGGTTGTTGATGATTCTTGCAGCCATTTATCCTGAGAAATTTGAGAGTGAAAAGGGTGAAAATTTGATGAAGGTCTGTTTTCTTTGTTACTGTTGCCATCTAAATTGCCAACTCCTTTTCATTATAAATTAAATAAATTTTCTGTCATTGCATTATCTCCTGACTCTATTAATGATGTTGTGCACTGTCTTTTAAATGCCTTTCAGGTGGCGAAGTTGACAAGTGAGGATATGAGAGCTGTGCATAACTTGAGAATGCTAGGGGGACAACCAGATACCAAAAAAAGTGTGACTGGTGCCTTTGCTCTCAAGTTTGATTTACACAAGGTAAGGAAATTTCTACTTTAAGTTAATGATTTTACATATTGACATTATGCCTGAAAACTATTTGTTCAAGTTGTCAGAAGAAGCGTGCAGCAAGAAAAGAACGTTCTGGTGAAGAAGAGACATGGCAGTTGTCACGCTTTTATCCCATAATAGAGGTACACATGAAGTTGGATTACTGTCAATTTTCCCTACGTATAAAATGTGCTGATCAGGGAAACCTCTGAGGGTGGAATATAGCTGTCAACCTTGCATGATAAATTACACTCTTGTTGAAAAATATTTTGATGTATTCCTCTATTTGGTTATAGATTTCCTTTTTGTTGAATTATATTTTGTTGTTTTTTCTTACTTGGTTGGGGACCTGTCATGATAGATCCTTCATCTTTGAGGGTGTGTTTGGTTTGAGGGAGGGGAAGGGAGGGGGAGGGGAGAGAGAAAACTTTTACCCTCTTCTTTACAAAAAAGCTCATGGAAACTTTTTAATATTCCTAAAATATACTCTCAACAAAAAAAAAATACTCCCTTCATTAATGGCAATTTGGTCAATTCCCTTCTTTCCTCACCCTCCCCTACTACACCCTCCCCTTAAACCAAACACACTATAAGTATTATGTCTGAACCTTGATAAATTGTGAGTGGGTTTTCTTTCTAGAGTTTTTGCTTGAGTGTTATTATAAACCTTGTCACTATCATATCCCTGCGAAAATCACTCATCAATTTAGTTCTGCAAAGTTAATTCCCAACATATCAGTTCATAACATCTGTGTTCCAAAAGTACACCAAAGAAATCTTGTCATCAACTTAACAAATTTTTTTTGGTAGTAGCCGCAGGGCCCAATATCTTCCATTTGGAACATTAATAACTGCAGTGGCAACCCTTTGTGAAATTTTGCAAAGGAAATTATCTGGCTTAATCACATAAGAATACCACCATTTTAAAGTTTGCTTGTTAGGAGCTAGCTTATAGCTGTGATAATCATGACATGGAGTTTATGCAAGTTGTTAGCAAAAGGTTCTTGATGGATTGTCAAGTACATTCCAACTGAGTAGTCATTAGGTAACGATGCTACTTAGACAACTATAATGACATTTGTTTGCACGATTACCTATTTACCTGTTACCAAAATTAAGTCTAACATATTTGATGGACATTTTAAAAACTATAACTGATATGATGGTAATTAAATTATTTTTTAGTATTTTAGTTGTGGATGCGGTGACTGGTCTGTTTAGCAAAAGAATAGTCCTATTTTTTTTTTTTGCAAACAACTATGCCTTTTGATACAGTTGCAATATAAAGATGATGAAGATGGACTCCTGCTGCTTTATAATAATATCTTCTTGACAGTCCAATTGGCTGATTTTCTTGTCTTATCAACTTTTTGAGCCTCATGTGATGAGTGGATGATCCATCATTCAGGAAATTATTGAAAAACTCAGCAAAAATGATTTGGCGAAGGAAGAGTATCCATGCTTGAATGACCCTAGTCCGTCTTTTCATAGTTCACCTCATGTTGGGTCAGCGAACCATAATCCACCAGCTCATTCAATGAGATCAAGACGCACACCAACTTGGGCTAAACCTCGAGGCTCTGACGATGGATATTCAAGGTTCTATTCTTGTTTGCTCGTCATGCCAGTCAGATTCATGCGATATATACTTCTCTTGATGCTACTTTATATACTTATATTCTTTAACTCTTTCCCCTCCCCCTCCTCTTCAGGCCCTTGCACCGTTGCTCAAGTTGTGTAGACTTGAAATAAATATTTTGTTTCTAGATGTCCAAGCTTCTGTTACTATTATTAGCAGATATGTTATCTTTTGCCATCCCATGACTTTCTCACTCATTTTCTTTTTTTTTTTTTTGGGGCTGCATCAGTGATTCAGTGCTTAAACATACATCTAGTGATTTTAAGAAGATGGGGCAACGCATTTTTGTTTTTATTGTCGGTGGTGCGACCAGATCTGAGGTTTGAATCAATGCTTTAGTAGACGAGCTTATGATGTTTTTTTTTCCCCAGTTGCCTTATACATTGTTTTAATTCTCAGCTTAGGGTTTGCCACAAGCTAACTGGTAAGCTGAGGAGGGAAGTTATTCTGGGTTCATCTAGTCTTGATGATCCTGCTCAATTTATTACGGTATTAAAAATTTTCAAGTTTTTTTTTTTAAAAATCCGTACGGAAATGTGTCTTTAATTAACCAGGAAAAGCAACCTGACATCGCGATGCTTGCAATCCTGTTTCTGCAGAAACTGAAGATGCTGACGAGCCATGAGTTAACATTGGATGATCTTGAGATATGATGTTACCGGAAGCTTGACGAGCTTCCCCTTGTCAAATATATTTGTATGATCAGTCAGTTCGAGCATCTTCACAAGTCAATTCTTCTTTTTTCACACTTGGCACGGTGTTCATCTAAACCATCCAATCAAACTGTGCATATGCTAGGGATTTTTAGTTGACTAGGGATCCGTCCTCCTGATTCTTCTCTCTTTTGGGAAATGATCCACTCTGATTCAAAAACTGGTGGAAGCATATGTATTTGTATCAAACCAAACAGAAAAATGTATCCATAATTTTACTAGCTGGTTCGATTCCATGGTTTTAATGTCAATGGGGCTTGCAATTAATGATGCTAACTTTGCACTTAAATGTTTCAAACTTGACGAGAGACAATAGCAGACAAGAATTTTCTTTCAAGACATTTTCACATCTCTGCCCTTTAATCTCGTAAAGAGTGGGCCTAAAATGCGGAATATAGGGAAACAATAGACTAGCAGTGTTGTACTTTCTCCTTCCCGGATAGCATGTTTTCAGCCTTTCTTTTTTTCGCTTCACCAACTAACTTGGTAACATATGCTATGTATCTGTCAACATCGAATTTTCTTTTGCATCCTGCATAATTCATGTATCGGATTTTCCCAAAAATTGGTCGCTCTCGCCAGCCCTGAAAGCCAAAAATAAAAAAAAAACATAAATACTCTTTCAATCTTTAATATAAGACATTTATGGAATTAATATTGGTATAAAATATATTATCTATTTTTCATATTTTGTCAACATTTGCCTAATTTGCTCTTGTTGATATTTTCTCAACTAAAAAAGAAAAAATGAGGGAATTAAGGAGTCTTAGAACATACATATCATATAAATTAACTAAACCAACTTTCTTAATCTAATCAAATTAGGTAAATATATCTTATATTAAAAACTGGAATGAAGTATTCTTTAAGATAATTTCAAATTCTGATAGATCCATTTTAGGTCTGTCAACCAATAGATCCTCATACAGGAATCCCCCTTTTTACCGTGCATTCAATTAAACAAAAACAAAGATTGCTGCTCTTCATTCGCAAAAAAAAAATTGTGTACTACTCACTTTGCGTATATATTATCTTTTTTGTTTTCTGATATAGTTTTCTTCCCATTAAAATTATGGTAAACGTGGGAACCAGCTGCACAAGTTCTCAAGAAAGACATCAGGATTCTACAAGAAACGTAAATATAGTTTGGGAACCCAATGGCAAATGCACTGCCTTGCAACCTAAAGAAGCACAATTCGTTCTACTTTCAAGTTTCAAATTACGATTCGGAGAATAAGAACGATGAATACAGACCTGATCATGGACCCCACATATCGACCACATGCAGCCAACATACCCGTTTGCATCTCTCCCATCTATTTCGTACTGCATTAAAAACAAAAACAAAATATTTTCTTACACATCTTGCTACTTTATCAAACCGCAATAGCCTTAGTCGGTTGTTGTTGTTGTGGGGTTTTTTTGGTTGTTTTTTTTTTTGGGCCGGGGGGGGGGGGGGGGGAAGAATTTTGTCATTTTCCTATACTACTCGAGCTACTAACTAGATCACCTTATCATTTAAATATATGCATGTCTCGAGGGCTTCTTCAGGTCCTCTTGTCCACTCAAGTATCTTCTTTGCCCAATACATTCTGTAAATAAAATTTTCTAATCGAATAAAACATAAATGTACAAAGGAAAAGGCATGAAGAAGTACAAATAATTAATCAGAATAAAGTCATAAACCGACATTGTTCGTAAGCATAATTTAATACATGTGAATCACTACTTAAGATTGCTGCTTTAACAAGACAATCACCAGCCTTGTTTTACAAGTAAACTAACTCCTCACACCACTAGGAAAATCCAAACAAGATTCACAAAACAGTATCAAACAATGAACATGGGACGAAGTCCAGCAAGAAAAATCTCGGGAAAAATTCTAAGTCTGATTATGGCAAGGATATCAAGAAACTAGGATTGAGATTGAGATTATATTCAAAGGACAGGCGATCTACGCTGCCACAACCAAAATATCCATAAAAATATAAAACAATATTAGTTTTGTGACTTTTGTCACTGAAGCACAGTTCAGTCATGTTAAACAAATCCAGAAAAATTCTTTGATCCTAAAAAACTACCAAACTTTCCTTTCCCTACCACTCATTCAATATTTGATTGACGCCCTTCAGAATGAGATGACATATGTCTTAAAATCAAATAACTCTACAACATTTATCTTCAAGCAGCAAATAGATGAAAAAAATAATATGATATCTACTTACCGCATAAAACCATGCATTTTTCCATGGTAAACCATCTCCTTCTGAGAAGCATTCCAGAGCTGCTTATCAAAAACAAAATGATGCGCTAATTATTAGGTAAAAGGATCTTGAAAAATTAGAAATTCAGGAACGATGATCAATAAATAAAAGTGAGAAGGCCTTCGAAATCTAAGATTAAATATTTTAGAACAAAATACAAGAAAGATTGGCTTACAGGATCTAGAGTTTGTGCTTTCTCTAATACCTCCCTCCTGGAGACATAAATATAAAAGCTAGATGAGCTTGCAAGCAACCAAAAAACGGTGAGAACAAAATAATGTGACTCACGAGTAAATATGTTCTCGCTTATCATTGGCATGGTCTAATAAGGTCTTGCGAGCCCACTCCCATGCTCCCTGCAATGAATCATAATGTGGCTGATAGTAGCAAAAGTTATCAGCTAGTTCTCTCCGCACAATCAACTCTTCCAAGAAAGCTTCAATTGCCTTCAGATATGGTCATGTGAAACACCGGAAACCAATGTCATTTTGGGAAGAAAAGCAGACGACAAATGGGATTAAGTACATCGTACTGTTGATAAACAGATTGACAATTCAAACAGACCTAGTTTGCTTAATATCTGTCCTACCGAAACAAAGAAAAAGGTGGAAGGATCCAGTAATCTACCATAATTAAATCTTACATGCCTGAGGATGTGATTTTCGCAGCTTCAGTGCTTCCAGGGCACAGCATTGGGCAGAAATTTGTCCAAAATGTAAATAGGGAGATAGACCAGAAAGACCACTGGGTTTGGATGGATCATTCCGGTCTTTGCTATAATTCTTCAACCTTTTAGTCAAGAATCCATTTTTACTACCCATCAATACTTCCATCGCTGCAATTTCCCCTGGTTCGCACCAATGTAATTCAGGAACCTCTGCTCCTCTCCTACTTGCAGAAAATAACTATATCAACAAAATTGTCTACAATTGTTTGTATGATATCAACCAAAAGAGTAGTGTCTAACCTCAATACTTCAGCAATGAGGTCGTCCCAATCGATCAATTGGTTCTTACCACTCCATTTCCTAGTCGGTGGTTCCATTGTAGGAAAATCAATCAGATACTCAGAAAGCATTTTGGTTATCTTTCCTCTTATGGTCCTAGCACTGTACTCCAACTTATCCGACGCTACCCACAGGGGAACTACGTTGTGAGCATCAACTTCATGTATTGTAACCGAATCGCTTACCCTGTTGCAGATAGCCGCTTTGCACCTCCGCACTTCTCGCAAGGGGGAGAAGTCTGTTACCAGCATCAAGGCTCCACATTCTCTAAGGAAATCTGGTATGGTGTTCTCTGCCTCTCCCTGTAGACAATCCCACAAAAATGTCAACACAACCTTTTATTCCAGGCATCCACCGAAAAGCAGCTCAATAATGAAGAAACTGAAATCTCAAAAAGATTATTCTCTTCATTTCATCATAGCCAAAAAGAAGGAAATCTTTCAAACGGCTACATTCACAAGTAAACCTTACATAGCAGCAAAAAAAGATCGAAAAATACCCGAACCAAGAAAAATGGAATTTGAAGATTTTGTTGAATATCCTGAGACAACTGGCGTAAACTTCTGAACATAAACCCTAAATGGCGGGCTTTAGCGCCCAAAAACTGGTCGAAAAGATTGAAAACAACTGCGACGGGGACGTTAGCATTGTTAGCCTGATGAACAGCGTGGATGAGAGCCCAGTTGTCTCTCACCCGTTGATCTCTGAACATCCAGTACACAACGGGACCAACCTGTCCCTCAAAACCCCTAGATCCTTCTTTCAATACTCTAATCCGACCCGACTGTACTGCCATTGTTGACATTGCGGAAGCCATTGGCGCGATCGCGAGGCTAGCTACGCGGACGGGAAAAATTACGTGTTTGCGAAGAATCGTCTAGTCGGGAAAGGGAGATTCAGGCCGTTGTAAAGTGTAAGAAGCGAGCCAGGATAATACTCCTAACTAAGCTGATGGCGCGAAATTGCTGTGAGGGGTTGAATACTGTAGTGGAGGGAAGATTGATCCCAGGAAGATACCGAAGCTCCAGATGTAACTACATCACATGAATTGATTAATGCTTGAGCCTTTGGAGGGAATCGCAACCGTAAGACTTGTGGTTTGAAACGAACGTGCGCGACTCATTTCAGCTCTTGACACGTGTGCTCTTCCATTTTGGATTTGGATTGAACAAATAATTGGGCCGGCCCAATTCTCACGCTCGGGTTGAGAAGAGAATCCGCCCCATGAACACTAGAAAATATGGCGCGTAAAGGTAGCAAGTTTTCAAGGTCCAGCATAAGGGAATTCCAATTCCTACCCAACCAGACCCGTCTTAGTCTCTCTTTTGACCCACCAATAAACAAATCAAAGATTGAGAGATACCTTCCTTCTTCGCCATACATTCTTATTCATTTCCTTGTCACCCTTCAAACGACATGTGTTTCACATGCTTTCAAGTTCCTCTTCTTTTCTTTTTTCTTTTTTTTTAATTATAAGTGTGAAAAATAAAATTCTTTTACTAACAAGGGTCAATTTTATCTGCCAGAAGATCTTGGAAGCATCTCTTGCTAGTGCGAGCGAAAAGTATTTTTGTCCAAAATGCTGTAGCGAACAAACACATCCCCTATTCTGATTCACCGGAAAAAATAATTTAAAAAAAAAAGATTATTGATATAATATGCATGCAATTATGTATATTTGTCCCCTTTATTATATTCATTATTGTCTGCGGAGTTTTCTACTTTCTTTTAATTCATTAGATGGAGACAAGAAGGCAAAAATGACAAGTAAAAATAAAGTTACTGCGCATAATGCGCCATTCAGTGTAGAAATGATAGCTCACGAGGAATATTATTACTAATTAATATGATGATAGCTATTAGCTAGCTAAAGACTTACTATTGACACATAGATAGGGGAATCATCAACCAAAAGATCCATGTACATACACTCGGCTTATTATGGGAGTGCCCATTATATTGCCCTCCACGTGTTCCTAATTATGATATAGCTAGACACAACAAGTGTACGTGGTCCCACTTTTCCTTTTTTTATAAATAAAAAAAAAAAAAACTTTGGCTTACGTTAAAATGGACAAACTACCAGATATAGTGTTCCCCCTGAAACGGATCTTGTTGCCTCATCAATTGCTCTTAGCTTAAACCCGAATTTATATAAGTAAAGTTTACCTATATGAATAAATAGTTATAAAAAGTATTTAACTAAACAATTAAAATTTAAAAATAGGCATCCTAGAATATTTTTATTTATATTTGCATTTTTTGATCAGTTCATATTCATATAAGATTTAAAAGAGTTTTACGATGGTGGTCTAAGGTCTAAAACAACCCTCATCTTTATATGTGGAGTTGAGTAGAGTTTGGGCCAGCCCCAGATAATAATGCTTTTATTGCTGTTACATTGTAGTACTTGAAGTTTTTCAGTGAAGGAGGCTTGTTTATTTAATAATTTAAAAATAAAAATAAACTATTTGTTAAGAAATTATTCCTACTGTATAAGTATCGCCTCAACGAAAGAGAAACAAATGAAGTCATAAAATGCTTTGCATTAATTAACTTCATATGACATGATCAATTCTGCGTTCTTTCGGTATTCATGTTAACTTTCAGGACAACACTTTTTCTCCACCAAAAACTAAGTCAAATTCGTACTTTAACACAAAATAAAAATAATATGAATCACGTGTAGACATATCATTTCAATATATATATTTCATCCACTAACAGTTAAGCCTCTGGAAGGCACATATGATCTTGAAATAACATAGGTAATCACTGCGATGACATTGCTACGATTTATAAAAGGGTCAAGATGTATTTTTATCTTAAAAGCTTTTCGGAGGCAATTTTGCCCTAAAAGTATAAAAAATAAAGTAATTTGACTCATGTCGTCATTTTAGTTAATTTTAATCATTACTTAATTAAATATACTGAGCTGACAATATATATGTCATTCACATCGCTTTTGTTAAAACGCAAATTTATTCCGGACACATCGCACATCGTATTAGATCTAACTCTAAAAGATGATGAAGCATTGCACATGGCCTTTAGACGCAAATTTATACCTTAACAAAAATGATATATGCAATATGTGAATTGTTAGTTTAGTAAATTTAATTAATTAAGTTAAAATCAAGTGAGATAACAGTAAAGGCAAAACTACTCCATTTTAATACTTTTAAAGTAAAATTGCCTCATGAAAAACTTTCTGAGACAAAATGATTCTTCACTAAAAACTTTTAAAGTAAAATTATTCCATAACTCATTATAAAAATACACGTCAACCTTAAAAACTAGGAAGCCAATTTGCGCATTGGAATTATGAGGCTTCAACAGAGCCACGGTTGCTTTGTAATCAGCGCGATGTCGTTTACCCCACCTCACCCAACAGATGGACCCGAGTTTCAGTTTTGTGGGTTTAAACGACGTCGTTTAGCAATCAGGAAAGTTGGTGACGACGTGATCTGATGTGATGCGCTGAAATGAAATATTTGTTGTTGGCGTTTCATGATTGGCTACTGCGAGCAACGGCTCCATCTATTTGTTGTTACCATAAAAAACCACTTGTCGCGCGTTCTTATTGTTACTATTTACATGTACAAATACGAATTACCTTCTGAATTTTACTATTTTCTCCCACCTTATCGCACACATCTCAAACGGACTGACCTGGATCGTGTGTGTGACACTGTGACTGAAGGGAAGTGAGGTTAGTCAGTCCACTCACTCGACTCGACCACAGTGGGGCCCTTCCTTCAGACAAAAAGGTCAAAGTTATTGACCAGAAGGTCAGTACGCTGATGTGATTGGCTTGTGCACTTGATGTGGGCCCCACGCCGTGTCCTACAAATATTGCCACACTCAAATGATCAACGGTGCTCGATCGATGTGGAACCAGATTTTATTTATTTTTTTTAAAAAAAAATTATTTTAGTAAATAAAAAATTTAAAATAAAAATAATCTCTCAACTAATATTTTTTTAAAATTGATTATAAAATCTAAACAGTCCAGATCAGACAAGCTTCCAATACTTAAAAGATAGACACCGAAATGGGTTGGGTTCCCATCGTAGGCCCCGTGGGTCTGAAATCACGTACACCAGCGCCTCGTGGCCCCATCCTACGATCATTAGTACTCAGCCAGTGAGGCCCATGATTGTGACACGTGCCTCCCTCCCCAGCTGTACCCCATATTCCTCCCCCCAAAATAACAACCGCCATTATTACTTTACATGCAACAAATTAAAATTTAGCTGTAGACCACCACAAGTACGTACGCGCCCAAACACATCTTTAACCCTTTTTTTTTTTAAAGATCTTTTAGGGTGTTTTAGTTCGCAGAGACGAGATGAGAGGAAAGGGAAAATAAACCCCTCTCCTCATTTGATTTAAAATTATGGAGAAAAAAGCAATCAAAATCTTAAACCACCCATGCCTTTCATCTTGGAGCAAACAAATGATATTTTATCTCTCTCATTTCCTTTAATAAATCAAATACGATAATGTATGCTCTTTTACCCTCACCTCATTTTAAACTAAACACACCATAATAATCCATAAATATAAGAAGAAGAAAAAGAAGAGCATGTCTGAGTTTCTACTTAAGAAACATATTTCAATAAAAGTCGAGATAAAATTTATCTTACATACTTATCTTTTATTACATAAAACACATTGTAAGAGTAGCTTCTACCTTTAATCCAAATAGCCACAAGTTAGACTTTTGTATTTTAATTAGCTAGGTCACAAGTAGCGGCAGTTGCGACTCTTGTTTGTTAAGAGTTTTATTTATTTATTTATTTAAATATCATCAAAAACTTATCACTTTGGTCCTATTTATAAGTCCACTTTGACTAAAAAAATTTGGTCCTATTTATAAGTCTACTTTCATGTAATAAATGAGATTGTGACAATTTTACTCATATTAATTATACCCATCAAGATAGAGAGTGAAGAAAGAGTTGAAAATTAACTAATCATAAATGAGGGTAAAGTTGAAAATTTACCCTCATAATCATTGAGTTAACTATCTCTCCTTGGTATATAAGATTTGGCCAAAAATAAAGTTATAAATAAGACCTGAGTAGTATGAGAGTTGAGTTTTAAGAACATGTTTAGTACTACATGTTAGTATTAAACTACAAATATATTGTCAGTGTCTCTACACTTTGCGCTAAAGCAAGCGTTGTTTAATTTTGTGCATTCCCAAAATGTGAATGATAAGTCTTTGTGATGCCGTTTTTGCCATCACCCCAATAATATCTCCGTGTGTATTATCAATCTGCCTCTGAAGCCACTATACCCACTTGAACAAAATAAAATATGCGTGGGAATTATTTAAATATTTAGGGCAGCAAAGTATTATTCACATAAAAAATAAAAATGACATAAAAAGAATTTAAAAATTGTAAAATTTTAAATCAGGTATTTCTTAGAAAATGAATTGTGAATTTCTTATCAAGTTTCAGTATTCCCTTGTCAACTCTTAGGTAATAAAACTGATTCAAAATTTTACAAATTTTCCCCCCTCTATCTCCTTCTCTTGAAAGAAAGGGGTCTCAACTCCCCAAGACTTGGAGAAGCTGAAAAACTTTCCAAGAGGCTCAGAATGGAACACGCATGTATAATAATGGAGGGGCAACATGGCTATATTAGGAAAATAAATAAAAAATAGGGTGGGAATAAAGAAGGGAAAATCCCCTTTAAGACCCAAGTTACAAAAATATTGTCAAAAAAACCTAAAAAAAAGTCGCATGTCAAAAAAGATTTAGGGTTTTTTCTGGTATTATTTTAAAAAATATTAACAATTATATCAGTATACCATTAACAACTAAATCAGTATAGTTAACAACTACCCGTTAACAACTATATCAGTACTCATTAATAATTATGTTTTTTTAAATAATACCAAAAAAGGCTCTGCGACCCTTTTTGACATATGACTTTTCTTTGGGTCTTTTTTGACAATATGTTCATAATTTGGGCATGACGGAGATTTTCTCAATAAAGAAAGGCACGTACAATGGAAGAAGGTATAAAGAAAAGGATCCACTGACGAGCAAGGAGTGCTCGTCCCAAGTGGAACGAGTGCTGGGAGATCTGGACCGTCCATTTTTTTTATAAGGTATTTGTAAAAGAATTTTATCAGGATTTTTTTTTTCAGTACCAGTAAGTATCCTAAAATATCTTTTTAGTAGCAGCCAGTAGTCTAAAATATTTTTTCAAGATCTTCAAAAAAAATTTTAAGATTATAAAGTATTTTTCAACAACAGTCACTACCAAAATTTTTTTTAGACAGTACCAGTCGGTAGCCTGAAGTATCTTTTTAGTCTCAGTCAGTGCATGATAAAATTTTTCAGGAGACTGACTGAGACTAAAAAGATACTCCAGAGTACTGACTGATACTGTTAAAAAAAATTTCAGCGTACTAATTGAGACTAAAAACATACTTCAGGATACTAACTGACACTGAAAAATATTTTATATTCTTAAAAATAATTTTTAGAATATTAAAAAATTATTTTAGAATACTAACTGGTATTTAAAAAATTATTTAAAAATACTTACTGGTATTTAAAAAAATATTTTTTTACAAAAATCTTATAAAAATAAAAAAAATAGATGATTCAGATTTTATGGGAAGATCTAGATCGCCTAAATCTCCCAACACTCATTCTAAAGGGGACCAGCGCTCCCAGCTCGTCTTTCTGGACGAGTAGGGATAGTAGATCCATAAAGAAAACAGAGTTGGTGAAGAAATACAGAAAGAGAGAGGACTTTCTGGCTGCATCTTCGAGAAGGAAGTAAACTTGTTATAAACAAAGAGTGATCTCAATAAATTACTCGCTAGTGTACCATGTGAAACAACAGTGCAAAATCAACTCAAATTAGTTCGAACCGTATCTCTCTTTTGAAAACACAAGAGTTTTGTAGTTCGAACCGTATCTCTCTTTTGAAAACACAAGAGTTTTCTAATTGTAATGTGCCCTCAGTTTTTGAAAAACAAAGCAACGTACACATTCAAAAAGGTTGCCTCTTGTGGTCCATCTGTATTTGGCTACTCAACACGAAGGACGTATTTCCAATTCTAACGTCTCTAACTTTGAATTCAGGACATCATTTCATCACAAAAAGTCGTTGTCATTACACTCTAACGACTTTTTTTGTTTAAAAATTTAGCGTTACGCATTCATAGGAACCATACTTTACATAAATTGATACAGAAGGAAGACAATCACCGGAATAAAGTTATAAAGGAGTCACCGTAGGGTTTGATCCGCAGAATTCTCATCCTTCTTCGAAACCTTCAATTCAAAGTTGACACAGCACATTCTTTATAACAAGTATATCAATGAAGTTACAACTAATTAACTTTTATCGTGGAGAAATGGTTGCTTTTAGGGTAGAAGGGGAAGAGATGAAGAAGTTGTACGTACACAATATCTTCAAGATGCATGTAACACTTTCTTTTAGACTAAATTTGCATCCACATCTTTCAATCTTTAGAAAAAAAAATTGTGTTAATGACAAATTTCTTGTAGAATTACAATTACAAGCAAACATTTAGTTTTTTAGTTCGGTCTTCAGTTAAAATTGAAATAACTGAAAAATTGAATAGAGCTAGTTTTGAAAATCAAACAGAAACTGATAAACAAAATCAACCAAAATATTTTAGCTCAGTTTGGTTAACAACCGAGTTAACCGAAGTTTTTATTTATTATTTTGAAAAGAAAATGTATATGAATAAATTTTTTAGAAATATTATTTTTTTTAGTCTTCAAGATTAGATTTAGGAGAAAATATATATAATTAATCAAATATATTTAAAATATCTATCGATTTTATCTAATAGAATTTAAAATATATACCGATTTAATTATAAAAATGTAATTATCAAATAGTATCAATTAAACATAAATTCATTATAACTCCCTACATAACCTTTCACATAAATTTCTTAATTCACTGAGAGATGGACTTTTTAACAAATGCATCATTTCATTTATTCTTTTAGGGTTAAGGTGCAAAAATGTCCATATGCTTTACCTTGAGGAGCATCCAACATCAAGTGTTTTTTTAGGTGCAAAATTACACACGTGATTACAAATTTAGAAAAAAAATAACATTTGACTATTAAGTTTGACTTTTTTTACTTTCAAATATATAAAAATATATATGTGATTTGGCCCAAAGAGCGTCCAACACCAAGTGTTTTTTTATTTAATAATTTTATTTCAATTAAATTTTTTTTTTTTGTATAATTCCCTGAACATCAAATTTTTTATTTCTATAATTTATTTTATTTTCTTAATTCCTTATTAAATTTTTTAATTAATAATTAATAAAATGAGTATTTATGCATTTACAATTTGATATTATAAATACTATATCTAATTAAAAATAATTATAATTTTTTGATTTGACAAATTGATCAAAGATTATTTAAATAAGTTTTCAATCAATACCGAACAATATTATTTAATTTTTATTGGATTAAGATATAAAATTATTAAATAATTTTTTATTTACCGTTTTTACCCATTAAATAAATCCTCTTGTCCAAAATGATAAATTAGAAGAAAAAATTTGGCCTCTCAAGAATTACATTTAGAGAAATAATAATTTTTCTTTCATTGAAATAAAATTATTAAATTAAATAAAAACATTTGGTGTTAGACACTATTTTGTTCAAATCACATGTATATTTTTGCATATTTGAAAGTAACAACAGTCAAACTTTACGGTCAAATGGTATTTTTGCACATAATTTGTAACCACGGGTGTATTTTTACACCTAAAAAAAATACTTGGTATTGAGTACCCCTTGAGATAAAACATATGTGTATTTTTACTCTTTAATCCTTTTTCTTACATAGGACGTTAAATTTGGGGGAGAATAACAAATTAAAACTCAGGAAGGAAAATGATGAGGAAGATTGAATGTGAAGAGGAAGGAGGTAGGACAGGATGGAGCTAATAGCACAAGTCACAAACAGACTTTTTTTTTCCCTGCTTTGTGTGTGGGAGCATCAATGCTTGAAGGTGGTGGTGGTCGAAAAGGACGCACAAGAAAATAAAAGGCAACAAATAATATATATTAAGTAGTAAAACATACAATAATTAAAAAAAAGATAAGAAAGGTGACACAATCAGAGCATTGGAACAGGAGAAGATTCTCGTTTAAAGCCATTGTCGTCCTATCCTAATCATCATATATCCTTCGCTTTACCCTTCATTTCACCCCCACAAATGTACGTAGAGAGATACATGCATTGCATTTGCATACCATATACAGCTCAAACCCAAAAAAAGCTTAAACAGTAAATTTTCTATGGAGAGAGAGAGAGAGCAGTCCAAGGCTTGCCGACAATCATTTATGTCTGGCCACTTGGCGAGTAATTACATAATCTACTCTCAAACCAGAGGAGCGGGCTAATAGTAATAGTACTGTACCTTTGTTTCATTCGTTCTACTTTTCACCCCCTAGATTAATTCTACTCACTCCATTAATTTACCCGAAAGGTGAGCACTTAAAAAAGACCCACTTCAATCAAATTTTTTCACCTTTCTACTGTTGGCAGTGGGGGATTTGTGAATGTGAAAGTGAAACCCATCCACCATATCAAAGAAAGATTCGTATTTCAAAAAAAACATGGATGCTGATAAGTGATAATGATGACGACGACATTGTTTTTGTATATATCACTGTCTGCTACAGTTTACAGAGCAGAAGAATAATACATACAGCAGTTTATCAATTACCTATTGCGGCCACTTCATGATCAACATCGTGCGCGCGCGCGCGCATGACGTTCTTTTCTCACGGTTTATTAAACTCCGCACAACAACAAAATTTCAATCAGCATTTGAAAATAAATTGCATAACACTTAGAATCATTATTAATATTAATATAAATATATATAAACTTGTCGATATGCTGCCAAGTTAACAATCCCATCACCAGCTCTTGCTCGTATATGGTTTATATACATAGTGACGCATCCTAAGAAATTAATTAGAAGCATTTCATGAAATAACTAGTCAAAAGAACAGCTGCTATGCTTCAAAAAACTGTTGTCCCCCGCCGGGGGGGGGGGGACAAGAAGAAGAATATAAATCTCGTTCAAATAAATCAAATCCAATAAAAAAAAAAAAACTTGTTTGGTATGTCAATAGGAGTATTCAAAAATACTTTTTCAATCATAATTTACGGACGTAAGTATGTGGGGCAGTTTATTTCAGCTTAGATGAACGTACTCATGAGAAGCAGCTCAAAACAAACACCTTGATGAAATAGCACTCAACAATACTCCTCAAGTATTGTCAAAAGCATGCATCAAGAAAAGTAATATCGTATCTACCTGTTCTATGTTATTGCAGTTGCAAGATTAATTTATCAGTGTACAAGATAATCATTATAATATAGAGACAAAACGATAGTCACATGGTATTTAATTTATTCTCTATATACGTTCGAATAACTTCAAATGAGGCGTATAAACTATAACTTATGGCACTGCAATCACAATAATTAGAATATTAAAAAATGGTTTAGGTGAACTACTTGTACGAAGATAGTAGTATATATATAAATAGGATTTGTCTAGGGGTGAACTTCGCCATTAAAGTCGCAATTTCATAACTTGAAAGTGAAACTGTTAGATAATGACAATGAACAATAAAACAATGGTGTTGTTAGCAGAGTTAGTTGTAATTTCACTTTCCAACAGCTTTCCATAGCAAAAGTGAGTATAACATGAAATAAAATAACAATAGAATCTGTTATATAAGAATAGAAATAAGGAGGACCATGCAACAGTAGCTTTAATAACTAATGAGCATTTTTTTTAATTACTAATTCAACAACTTCCACGGGCATTCGTAGGCCAGTGGGATGAAAAAAAAGCTCTCATACAAACATTACAAAAAGGGGTTAAAGTAGTGCAAATTTGTCATGAAAGTTTTTACTAAGAAACAATATTACCTTAGAAACTTCTTTAGGTTCGATTTATTCTAAAAGTTTTAAAATATATATAGTAATTTTGTCTCATACCATTAAAAAAATGCTAATAGATAAAAAAAAAAAAAATTGATACTGACAATTCACTTGTTAATGATAAAGGGAGTATTACTTAATTTTAATACTTCTAAGGTAATGTTTAACTTAAAAAACTATTGAGGTAATATTGTTTCTCGTTGAAAACTTTAGGAGCTAATTGATACCTTAAAAAAAACTAGAGATAAGATAGAGCATCTTATGTGGTGCTTTTTGCCGACACAGTGCAATAATGCTTTGCTTAAGTTGCTCAAAAGAAGACCTTTCTGCTTTCAAATATTACAAAGCTTGGGAATGTTTAAAGGAGAAGTTACCCAAAGCTTGATTTGATTGAATCCAACTTATTAATCCTCATCTTCATTATCTCCCTCTCAATTCTCAGAAAATGACTCTCACTTTTGGTTGCAGCTTCCATGGTGGGGTTCCATAGATATGTGTATATATATCTATTCGGATCATTCATCTGATCTGTTTGATTTTTTTTTCCTTCACTCTTTTCCATTTTTTTTTTTTACCCGTTCCATTTACCTCCAAGTCCTACCAAATATTCCTTTTTTAGATACTTACTCTTCTTTACAAGTGGTCCACCAAGTCCTACCAACAACCAACCATTTTATGGCTCACTCACCAGTTCAACCATATCTTTGTCTACTCCTGCCACCTAAAACATTATAGTTTTTTAAAATAGTACTCATAATTTCATGTCCTCTATTACCATTAAAGTCAAGTCCTCCACTCGTACGACACAATGTGTAATTATTATTATTATATTTTTATTTTCTAGCTGACTGTCCCAAGATTGATGACGAGACTTTGGGCAGCGGAAAGTGAACTGAGCCCCATCATCCAAGACAACGTTAGCTAACAGAGAGAGAGAGAGAGCCTTGTTCTTCTGCTGACGCGCCATCTATCGCTGAGCTGGTCCTCTGCCTCAAACTTGGAAAAAATAAGAAATAAGCCAATTTATAAACGACATTGACTTTATTAACAGAAAGCTGAAAGGATTTTGCGCTGAAATTCTCAAATCTCAATCAATGCGTCTTCCCAGGTTTTAACATCCTCGAACGAGGTTTGAAGATAGACAGCCACCCCCATCTCATGATCTGAACATAAGACAGTTTCTCTGGACAAAACCCTAGCTCGCATCACAAGGATTTCCAGTTTTTATTTTTTGGGGCAGAGCCAGACCATTACAAGGATTCTTTGCAGCTTTTAGCTTGCACTACTGCTTCATGAATGAATTCACCAAAATTAATGCCCCATTTGGTAGAGTATGGAAGTGGTAGGGTGGAAATTTGAATTGGAAGTAGAATCCAAAAATTGTGTTTCCTTACACAAGTGAGTACCATGAAAAATGATAGAAGTGACTTCCTTAAGGCCTCTTACGGTGTGTTTGGTATGAGGGGAAGGTGTGGAAAGAAGGAAATTGACCAAATTGTCATTAATGAAGGGAATATTTTTTTTTTGTTAAGAGTATATTTTAAAAATATTAAAAAGTTCTCATGGGCTTTTTTGTAAAGAAGGAGGTAAAAGTTTTTTCTCTCTCCTCTTCCCTCAAACCAAACTAGCTCTTAAGGAAGTGACTTTCGCTTCGATATAATCTCTAACCATTTTACCCATCATTCTCTCTCCTAGCTCCCTGAAAAGAAAAAAAAAACCACAAGATGATAGAGGACTGATAAGCCATGAACTTACCATGTTTTAAGGCATAAATGGAACATGAAATTGATCTAAAATAAGTAAAAAGCTTAAGAATAATAAGTAAAAAACTTGTATTTGATGTCATACATACCCTCACAAGTCTTTTCATATGTTTTGCAGAGTATTATTCACAAAAAAATGCCATTTTGAAAAGCTCAAGGAAGTCAAAAAGAGAAGCTACAAGAGAAACCCAAGTTGGCGCCCAGGGCACCAACTCTCTGCCTCCTTGAAGAAAATGGCGCCCAGAAGTGCGAAAACTCTTATTTTTAATTTTTGGAAAGTTTTTAGGGCCCGAAAAAGGAAGGAAAATCAAGGATTTTGGAGATTTGAAAATTCAATTGGACCAAAAAACATAAAAAGAGGCAACCCTAGCAAGAAAAAGATGAACTTTTGGCACAAGAAACAACTCTACGACATTAGAGAGGAGGATCAAAGCAATTGTAGAGCTCAACCTTCCCCAATCTCTGAAGAACTATTCTATCTTCTTCTTTTCTTCTTTATTTTGTTAATCTAGCCATGCTTGGCTAATTTCCTTTTTGTAGTTAGGGCTATGATGAACCCTATGCGAGTTTAAGTATTTGGTTGAATCTTGGTTTTTTTGATTGAATGAATTTCCTTTGCTTAAAGCTTTCTTGAAGACTGATCACCTTTTAGATTGTTCATAAGTTGAGGTATGACAATAGAGATGTTGGTGCATTTAACCTGAAGTATTAATTCATCATAAAATTGTATGACTTAGACATAGGCTTACAAATTTATGCGATCATGGGATTCTGGTTCAAGATCTTATCTTTCTAGACAATACTAAGACATTAGGTTGTTTTTAAAGATAAAATAGACTAAGGTAGCATCAAGACATTAGGACTTAGTCTAACCTTAGAGAATCGATCGTCAATCATGGGATTAATAATTAATTAAGGATTTAATCCAAATTCTTGAAGGAGCATAGGGGGATTCTAAGTCCTAACTACGTTTTTCTTGACTGATTATCTTTTCTAAACATTCTCTTTCAAATCTTGATCTTGAATTTTTTTCTTTCTTTAATTCTTGAAATTCTTGTTTGATTACAATTCATCTCTTTTTACTTGATTCATCCAACTAAAGCGTAAATAACGAATTAGTGATTGGAGTACTATTCCTCGTGGGACGATACTTTCTCACTACTTTATTACTTGTAACGACCGGTGCACTTGCCGAAGTCGCCCTACCAAGGACAATGGCGGACGATGACGACGGCGAAGGCGAACAATAGTGAAGGTGAATGACAACATATAGAGGACAATGAAGGCCGATGATATTCAATCTCTAGTTTCATTTCTAGTCTCAATCTATGATGAGTGGGCGATGAACGATAGCCAACAAATGATGGACAATGACAACAAGTGGTGCCACACTTGACAGAAACAAGACGACGTTCGATCTGAATTCAACCCTACATTTCAACAACGAAGTTCATCTTGGCTAGCCATTGTTTCCAATTTTTGATGCCTTCTTCCCCAAACTCACGACGCCTTCTGATTTCATTGTTTGCTTTCTTCAATTTTGATTCCGCTATTTTGTTTCTAATGTTTCGCTGGTTTTTTGTTTTTATTTTTATTTCCATTGTGAACTTTGATGTTTGATTATTAAATTCTGCTTTGATTTTCTTGTGTGCTGAGTAATAATCTTTCTCCATGGATAAAGCTTGAGCTGCTGGCCTGTTAGTGATGGTTTTTATCATGGATGTGAGTGTTTGGTGGAGTTTAGGAAGAGCATATTAGTCATTTAATATTAATTAGATATTATATCATACTTGCATGTCATACCAAACACACTTTTAATCTCACTTACACTTCCCGTTCCACTTTAACTTCAATTTTCACTTCCATCAAAATCTCTTCCCTTGAACCAAAGAGGGCATAAGAGTACCAAGCGAGAAAGTGAATGGGGATATATGGGATTTCAAAAACCAAAGGAGAATTCATAAAAAACCTTCCCCTTTACAAATATTATTTATCTCAGCAACAAAATTTCCACGACATGCGTCTCAGAACTCAGTTCATGCTCTCTTTTTCTCCCTAGCTTTACAAAAAACAAGACAATACATATTCTTCCCCGCATATTTAATAACTTCAAAATCATGCAAGGACCAAAGATGGAAGCAGCAACACAGAGAATCTTTTCCCCCACATATGTCCCCCTTTCTCCCACCGGATCCTCAGACCCAAGAGAAACAGAAAACAAAATAGAGGAAAAAGGTTGAAGAGAGGAGAAACCAAAGACAAAGGAGGGTGGTGAAAAGAATTTAATAAATCCTAAAAATGAAATATCCTAACTGATGATAAACCAATTAATTAAAAAATAATTTGCTAGACTGAGGATGTATCAACAAGGACCTCATTAAGCACATCATCCTCGCGGTTGGCCAAGCTAAACAGCTTTGCATCCTTATCTTCATCACTAGAGAAATCACGTCTCTCCATTTTGGAATGAGCTGCAATAAATATAAGCTTCTGAGCCTTGTCCAGTGCGGTCCGGGAGTGTCCACGAGCACAAACCCATCTCAATAACGACAAGTTGCACTTGAATCCGCACGAGGTTGCGTGAAGGAATATTAGCCTCACAGCAACTTTGCCTAAAGATTTGAATTCTGTGAGATATGTTTCCCACACAAGTCTGCTGCTTTGTGGATTAGCAATTCTCAACTTCCCAGTCAGTGGATCCCTCTCCTTCATCTGTACAGCTCGGGCATAAACAGGATCGAGTCCTTCTGTTCTCCATTTCATAAGCTCCATTAGAGCAATATGAGCTTCCTCCCTCGAAACAAGCCTGGTTATGAGCCTGTCTACGTCCTTTTCTTGTTCTGGTGTCAAGCATTTGAAAGGGGGAAGGTACTTGCCACTAGTGTCCCTTACCAAGTAAAGCGGATCAAGAATATAAGCAGCAGCCCACGCAGGGTGGTAGTTCTTCTTGAATCTTCTTTCAATTACTTTCTCCACTGGTTCTTCTTCAATTTGGAATTTGGAGCACCAATCCTTCACTTTTGATTTTAATTCCTCCCACAGAGGAAGGCATTGACCTACAAGTGGTCTTTCTGTTTCGATCTCCAAAGCCATGTCCTTCACCAGTTTCACCAACGATTGAACTGCCTCCAATTCATTCCAAAAATTCACATCCCGAATCATATCTCCTACTTCTCTGGCAATCGGCTCTTCAATACATGCCATTTTGAATGATTCGTCCTGCAGAGTTAGCTGCATAGCACGAGCCGAACTCAATATGTCATCGATCATGGTGTGAACAGGGGCGAAGTTAAAATTTTGGGTGTCTCGTAACGGTACTCGTATTAACCAGGTGTGGCCGTACTCTTGCAACTGGTACTTTTGGAAACTATTCCGAATCTGAGACTTGTAATTGACAAAATTAGCGAGCTTGAGACAGTTCCCGGTGACGGTGGTGAACAGCTGAAGTTCCTTGCCGAAGTCCTTGATTAAGCTATTAAAGCCTTGAAACTGACAAGAAAGATTTACCATCCAATGATTCTGAATCTCCAAGTTTTTCAAAGCCTTGGCCTTGAACTTGTCCGCAACAATCCCTACACACTGTTGCACAACATTCCCACAAATGCCAGTGATTGTCTCCCACAACACCTCCTCTGCATACTTTGAAGGAGCAGAATCGGTTACAAACACCGCCCTTCTGTACAAACTGGTCCCATTCGGAAGATTAACGCTCAAATTCACCAATTTCTCATCACTGTAAGCCCCATATTTCTTGGGTTTCCACCCATCAGAAGCAATTTGAAAGAACAGGGCATCTCTAATTCGCGCCTCCGATTCTACCTTAGCTTCCTCGAATTTGGCATCCAATCTATCACCTGTTAGTTCTCTGCGTGAAATAGCTGGTAAACCCACCTGGTTGAGGAAAGCTCGAAACTTTGGGTGCTCCAAACTCGAAAAAGACACAGAGCCACAAGATTCATAAACCCAGTCAGCGAGATAATCAAGCGCACTATCAATCTGCGTCTTGCTAAGAGTAGGCCCAGGTGATGTTTTAGGACTCTTGAGCTTCTTGACACTGTCTTCCAACATAGCCAGAGCTCCCAAATCCTCCTTCCCACCAGATAACATCAAATGCGGTTGCTGCGTCAACAAGCCCGCCACGCCACCTGTCACTACCGGACTAGGTGATGCTGACGACGTCGTATACGTCATCTCCCCAAAGAATCGCGACGGATCCACTATGGCAACCTGCGGAGCTTGGTAAGAGGAAGCGGGCCCACCACTACCAGTGGCTCTCACCCCCGAGGAAGAGGATGGTGAAGTTCTCTTGCGGTGGTTGTGGTGAGCGGAAGGCGGCGGCGGCGACAAGACTGCAGAGGTGGGTGAAACGGAGGAAATGGGTACAGGGGCAGAATTGAAATTGGGACAAGTTCCACGCTTTAGATGCTCAGAAGCAGTACGTGAGGGATTGGAGGCCGAAAAAACGGCGTCGCATAGAGAGCACCTGAGCTTCACTGCTTTAGGAAGTCCAGTGTCAGTGTGGTGAACCAACAAGGGCTCCAGGTGTGCCCAATACCAAGCCCCTTTACCTTTAATGGCCTTGTTTCGAACCATGACCAACCCTTCGTAGCGCTTGTTCACAGATTTTGCAGCAGCCTCATCGGCCGAAGCTGACTCCACAGACGGTGTAGCAGTGCTAGTGGTTGTCATTGCTCTGACAAAAAATCAAAAGTCTGATTTCAACCGGGTACTACTGCTTGATTGCATATTCACCGTCTTCGTCATCGTTGTTGTCGCTCTGGGACTCAAGAATCGTTATAAAACGGCATCGTTTTCGGTGCATTTAGCCGGAGAGAACTGGTGCTGGTGTCGGAAATTGAATTCCGGTGGCATGCCATACCATGACAGAGACCGGTGATCTGACAAGACCAGGAGTAAGTCACCAGGACGAGGAGGCTTAATTTCGTCTCTGTGATGTGGTCATTACTGGAAAAAAAATAATAATTTTGAGACAAAAGGGGCTGGGGAGAAAAAAGAATGGGGCAGTGAGTGAGTATTGAGATTGAGAAATAATAATAGCAAAGGCAAAAGGAGAGAGCTCGGGAGACCCAGTGACGATGCTCAGGGAAAAGTTAACGGGCTTTCACGCGGGGATTTGCTGCGCGTGGGGGACATTATTGGGGATGTTGATGGCAACCGGTACAACGAGCCAACGAGGTAAGACTGGAGGCACAACCGGATAAGAGTGGAATCAAGTAATGGATTTGGATTCCCTCACTATCCTTCCCTCCTTTTTTTTTAGCATCCTTTCATTCAGCCATTCATTCTCTTCTCCTCTTTCATCTCAGATTAACTTTTAGTTGAGATCAATAGTACAAATAAGGAATACTGAGAGATGAAAAGAGAAAGATACCAAGGAAATATGCTCCCATCAAGCAATATTAGGCCAGGTTTTGCCTTAACAGGCACACCTATTTTGTAATCAGATGCCTTGAGCCTGATTATTGACATGTTAGAAGTTTTTTTTTTTCTTGCCTAAGTTTGGTTCAAACCTAGGTTGACTTGAGACTTGTATTTCTAAAAGAATTTAAGTAGGCTAATAGGTCACAGACCCAGAACAAACCTTCTGGGCTTATAGGCCCAAGCCTAACAGACTTCATAAAGAAATTAAACCGGCCTAATAGAGTAATTAATACGTTTATGCCTGACTTATTAACCAAAACAAATCTTTAAATAGGCATTATTTGACCTTTTCTACTAATAGTTTAGAGCACAGGCCACTTGACCTGTTTCCCCCCTTAATCTAGGAACACATTTTATTTTTATTCATCACCCATTTTCATCAGTAAATTGATTTTAAACAGTCCAAATTTAATATAAGTTGACTTTTATATTTTAAAAATGAAGATAATATTATAACTATCACTCATCATAAAAATAAATTTATCATTTAAAAATTATAAATTAAAAATTTAGATTATTCACATCAAATTTAAATGATCAAGATCTATGACATTGATGAAAAAATAGTTCATCATCCATGAGCATCCGCAGACATGGTACAAAACCATGGAAGTGGCTCTCATCCTCTTCTTCATCTTAATCGTTAGATCAAAATATCAACGGTTCAGATTTCGTCTTTTATAAAAATATTATTTTTTAATATTTTAATAATATTTTTTAAAAGATAAAATCTGAACCGTTGATATTTTGATCCAACGGTTGAGATGAAAAAGATGATAGAAGAAGATGGGAAGGGAAGTGGATGGGAGCCAACTCTATAAAACCATGGAGCAGATAATGGTCGTTAGTTCACATCGATTGGGGTGTGGGAAACACACGCTCCAAGAGGGGGCCGTTTTGGGGAATCTGCTTCGCCTTTGTAACCTTTTTTCTCATAATTATTTTGTTCATTTAAGCTTTAAGCTTTCAAGGTTAATGTGTTAATTTTCTTTTCTTTAATTTAATGGGTCTAATTGTGGGGGCTTGCTTGCCTTGGGTGGGGGACGAGGCTTGATTTGTCCGTTTCTTTCCTTCTTTCTTTCTTTCTCCTCGCTTTACTTTTGATTTTTGTTTATTTATAAGTATTAGTATAAATGAATTAAAAAAATAATGAAGGGGAAGTGGGGTGGAGGACAATGGGGTCTTTCCATTTCACATTTGTTGCATCATGTGATGAATTGAATGTGTGCGTATTAAAGGGCAGCCTAGGAATTTAATGAATTCCAAACCAGTTCCTATGACTATGAAACACTCTTGACTGTGACCCACGTCCCTGCCCAAGGTTGCCGTACCACCATTTTTCCCCCATAAATAATAATATGCCCCATTTCCCATAAATATGCCAATACATCAATATCATGAACAAATTCGTGGCCTACAGAAAAATGAAAAAAATATCCTTTAATTGAGTAAAATTATACGAAATGACACCCTAATTTTGATACATTATTTATTTACAAGGTGGGAACAACAAGCGAAGACAAGAACAGAAGCCAGTGCAAGTAAAGGGGGCACCTTAGCTTGCTAATATTCTGATTTTATATCGTCATTAAATATAGGAATATATATTTATAAAAGAACTATCAAAATGTATTATAAAAATATGAAGAGAAGATGTATTATTCATGGAAGAGGAAGGAGTAGGGATTAGAGAAGAAGCGTATACATGCATGCATGGATAGAGAGTGAGATCCTTGCATTGCGATGATGAGATTAACACAAGAGAAGGAGATTCCTGTAAAGCTTCAAGCAAAAGTGGTAGTTATATTTGTGATGTTCATGACTAATTAACGGTATGATCATAAGTTTTTTGTGTGTCTTTGTTAAATTCAAACCACCTTAAAACCACAAATGCTGCTCTTTCCATCACTACCACAAAAAAACAAAATAACGTCCTAAATAAGACACAATTAACGCCCTAAATGTCAAGGACGTTTATCAACAGGTAGTAGAAAAGTTGGATTTTGGCGCCTAGAAAAAATTCAGGACGCCCTATAAAAGGCGCCCTAAATTAATTCAAGACGTCCTATATAAGGCGCCCTGAATTTTTTCAGGGCGCCTTATATAGGGCGTTTTTGCCCTGAAATGTCTTTGGGATAGACTTTTTACACTCTAAAAACTTTTAGGGCGCCTTATATGAACCTTTTACACCCTAAACAATATTTAAGGCGCTTTATATAGTCTTTTTACACCCTAAACAATTTTAGGGCGCCTTATATACACCTTTTTACATGTTAGGAAGACTTTTTACACCCTAAAATATGTTAAGGACGTCATAGATAGACTTTTTACACCCTAAAACAGTTCAGGGCGCCATAAATAGGCTTTTTACATCCTAAAATCTGTTCAGGGCGCCATAGATAGCCTTACACTGTGGCAAAACAATTGACTTTTTACACCCTAAAAGTTTTTAGGGCGCCTTATATAGGCTTTTTACACCCTAAACAATTTTTAGGGGGCCTTATATAGATTTTTTACACCCTAAAAAAGTTTCAGGATGCCTTATAGTAATTTTTTTTCCATATTGCTTACGTTCATATTAAAACTTCCCAGGCGTATCTATGGCCTTTCAAAGCAAAGCAGGCATACATCTCTGATCTTGAGTGTTCACAAACAGCTCCCAGCAAAGAAAACTCAGATTGTATGAACAATTCTAAATTAAAAGAGCTCCAACAACAAAGTGCTACATACAATTCAAATGATCATTATAAAGGAACTCCAATTCTACAACAAAGTTGCTCACATACAACAAAGTCGACAACAACAAAGTCTACAACAACAAAGTCCACAACAAAGTACTCATCTCATACAATAAATTAGAATTCACATGACAACATCATATAAACCATACCCTCTCAACCTATGTGTTGAAGAAGATGTCTAGCCAAAACGTCTCGGACCGTATCGATTTCTTCCTCCGAGTACGGATCCAGAGAATAAAAAAACTATAAATTGGAAATCAAGATATATAAGATAAACCAATGAAGGCAACCTCATCAGAATGCCATCTCAACATCTTCGCCGTTGCTTTACTAGTAAATAGACGCTTAAACCGCGGTATTATTGGAAGATACCACAATGCCTTCAAAGGTTGCCTTTTTGTTGTCTTATCTCCTGAACCACCACCTTTCTTCACTTTGTATCGTGAAGTTTTACACTTCGAACAATTACTAAGGCCTTCATACTCATTTCTGTACAATATGCAGTCATTAGGACAACTATGTATCTTTTCATACTCCATGCCCATCGTAGACAAGATTTTCTTCGCCTCATACATACGATTTGGGAGTACATTATCATCTGGCAACATATCACGCAACAATTCAAGTAGCGACGTGAAACTACTATGGGTCCACCCAAAAGTTGCCTTTAAGTTGACCAGATGTAAGGTCTCAGTCAACCGTGTATACTTAGTACACACAGGGAACAAAGGTGTCTCTGCATCACTCCGCATGCTATCATATTCACGCGATTGTGCAGAAGATTGTACCTCAACATCATGAATCATTCTCTCCATTCCGTCTTCATCTACATCAACTTCATTTTCGTGGCCCGCACTGGTACTTACTTCCTCACCATGCCATATCCACGTTATGTATCGAAGGTTTATTCCATCACAAAGTAGGTGATCCCTTATATCAGGAATATTCCTTTAAACCCCATTTAAACAATTAACACATGGACAATAATACATGTCATTTTTTGTTGCCACATTCCTTATAGCAAATTGAATAAACTCTTCCACCCCATTCTCATATTCTTCACTAGTTCTCAATGCATTCATCCAACTATGACCCATTTTATTACCACCTAATACATTTCCAACAATAGTCAAGTTCATAAAAATTTCAAGAACAACATGTTTTTTTCTCAATCTAGTAAAAAAAATTCGGCAGCATTTCCGCTTAACTGTAAGATATCCAAAATTTCATAACAAACCATTCCAGTTTAATTCAACTAAAGTTACTCAGTTTAATTCAACAAGACTTACTAACTAAGGCAATTTAGAAAATATCAACTATTACATCCAATAATTTCATCAATGCACACCAATAATAACTAAGGCATAATTATTCATACTACAAAGTTTACCTAGTTCAATGCACATCAATAAAAAAACAATATTTAACTATAATTACCTCAACTTTAAATTTCGGTGCTTGAAATTTATTTGCTCTATTCAACCTAAAGACAACAATAATAAAGACAATATTAGAATTATTCATACTAACATATGAGAAGGAATAATTGAATGACCTATTCAGTTGAGGTATGTATATGTATTTACACAATTAATATGATATGGTGAACCTATTTGCGTTTAATATATTGTGCCTTAAACAACATGTGTTCTCAGGCATCAAATTCAAAACTTAGTTAATATATTTGTGTTTAATGGTTGGACTCATATTTGGTTGTGTATTATCGCCATTTAATGCTATACAGAAAATTCAACATTTAAGAGGACCCCAAGGAAGATATCTCTATCTTACTCATTTTATCTAAACTTACATTTAAAATCAATAAACATAGAAGTAGTAATGCATCTATTGATTTTATCTTCTAAGTTTTGAATGACCATATTATATATATTTACTCATACAGAAAATTCACACCCAGAGCTACATGATATGTATATGTACAGAAAACACACACATGCAAGTAACCACGCACACATAACCCACATTCATTATTCAGTTGCTGCAAGTTTTAACTAAGTCACTTCACCATAAATGGAGAACAAGGAAAGGTGTCTACAAATAACAAATAGCAGCAAAGAGCAAAGAGGGCTTCGGCCAAACAAAAAAAGTTTATATACATAAACACATAATAAAGCTTCCTAATCTACATAAAGACAGAATCAATGTCTATTTTGCAAAACAAAAGTGGGTTTCGGCAGAATAGAAGTGGCCGGGTTTCGAGAAAGGAGAACGAAAGGAAAGTACTAACTTAGGTTTGTGTGGGTTTCAGCCAAGAAGGAGGAGAAGGAAGCTTGGCGGCACGGCGGAGGCGCGGCTCGCTAAAGACGGAGACTAGTGGAGGCAGGACATGCACGGCGCGGCGAGTGAAGGAGAGCACTGGACTGAAAGAATGAACTGAGGATGAAATGAGAGTGTAAGGCGCGCGGTGGAGTGTAAGTGTGAAATAAAAGGGAAATATAAAAAAAAGAAAAATGATTTTAGGCGCCTGACATTTGATTCAAGGCGTCTTATATCAAATTTTGGCACCTGGAATTTCTTTTAGGGTGTTTTATGTCAACTTTTGGCGCCTGGAATGTATTTTAGGGCGTCTTATGTCAATTTTTGGCGCCTGGAATTTCTTTTAGGGTGTCTTATGTCAACTTTCGGCACCTGGAATTTCTTTTAGGGCATCTTATGTAACCTTTTGGCGCCCTGAATAACTTTTAAGGCGCAAAATAGAAGCTTTACCTTAAAAAAAACCATATTTCTTTGACAAGTTTTAGGGCGCCTTGAAGCTCGTTTAGGGCGCAAAAAATAAAATTTAAGGCGTCTTGGTAATTAAACAAGACGCCTTAAATAAATAAAAATAATAAAAAATAAAAGTTAATTTTTTGACAACCTTTTTGGCACCCTGAATATTTTTCAGGGCGCCAAAAAGTAAATTTAAGGCGCCTTAGTTATATACCTAGATGTCATATATTTATATTAAGGCGTCCAGTTGTTTAATCAAGACGCCTTAAATAAAAAATAAAAAATAAATATGACCTGGCGCGTAAAAAGTTCCCCAAATTGCACATATCGCGCCAAAAATTGATTTTTAACGCTAAATTATAGGCGTCCTAAATTTTTCCTGGACGCCTTAACTAAATTTAGACAACCTAAATAAATATTTAGGTCGCCAAATACATATAATTTAACAAAATAACTACAAGATTGCCATTGGTTTTACTTTTAACTTCCTTTTTTAAAATAAGGACGTCTTTTAAGGTAGTAGTAACCATTTTTTATAGTAGTGCATATTGTTACCAACGATATAATCATAAATTTTCTTGTTGTCCCCGATCGTTTAACTCAAACCACCTTAAAACTACAAATGATGCTCCTTCCACATCGTCACCGACAGAATGATGATAAGTTTTCTTGTTGTCCTCGTTTAACTCAAACCACCTTAAAACCACAAATGCTGCTCCTTCCACACCATCACCAACAGTATGATCATAAGTTTTTTTGGTCGTCCTCGTTTAACTCAAACC
Organism: Acacia confusa; assembly: GCA_037074495.1. NCBI lineage: Eukaryota > Viridiplantae > Streptophyta > Magnoliopsida > Fabales > Fabaceae > Acacia > Acacia confusa. Next base: position 31,783,625 of record CM073512.1, on the reverse strand, counting down.
ATCTTAAAACCACAAATGTTGCTCCTTCCACACCATCAACAACGGTACAATCATAAGTTTTTTGGTTGTCCTTGTTAACTCAAACCACCTTAAAATCATAAATGCTACTCCTTCCACCCTGTCACCAATGGTATGATCATAAGTTTTTTGTTGTCCTCGTTTAACTCAAACCACCTTAAAACCATAAATGTTACTACTTCCACTCAGCCACTAATGTAAGAGGTCATGAGGAAGTTGATATTGATCATTAATCTAATTAAATTGAGTAAATATATCATATAATTAAAGAAGAGTGACTTCAATAAATATCGGTTGGCCTCAAGCTAAGCTTGGGGGATAATTATTATTAATGTGATGAGGAGGTTGCTGTTATCTGTTTTTGTTCATACATCGTAAGAATGTAAGAGTTTCTCTGCTTTTAATGTATTCATCATTTCGAAAACGTACGTGATGTCATCACTAGATATAAAGGTATATATAACGGCGATTCCAGAAAATGCAAGACCTTTCAAAAAAAGAGATTTCCACGAGGGGCGCACGCTTTTATAATTGCAATTTTGAATCATGGTATTCACTCGGCGATCCTGTCCTCATTACTATACGTTTTTATAATTACTCATAATTACCCCTATTTTTAATCATTCATCCAATTTTTTTCTCTAATTAATAAGATGTCCAAATTATTGGGGCTTCGTCGTTCTGTGCCCCATTCGTTGTCTGTATGTATTGAAAGGCATTTTTCAGTACATACAGTAGCCAGAAACAAACAAAATGCATTGGTCCGACGTAAATTGAGATTCCTAGTTCAAAAATATATATGAGGACTAAATATATAATATAAGAGTTAAAATGAATATAATTCTAATTCAACATTAATATATCATGCTATTTATAAATTAGAATGTACTGCGTCTATTAATTAAGAAGTCTTGTCATTGATGGGATACAATATGAATATATCATCACGACGACTTCAGTAATTACCTGCTGGATGTACTCAAAATTTTGATTCTGCGCAATTTATAAACATTCGATCAGATCCTAAAGTAGAATGGTTTCGCTCAAACCTGTACAGGATTACTGCCTTTGATCCTTAACCGTCACATTCACTTCAATGTGTTCATCGTCATTTATATAGTATCTTCCTTGTTCATGATGATGACACCACTTACAAGAAAGCTAAACGCCTGCTAATTAACTCTCAAATAACCTTCCAAATTATTCCTATACATGGGTGAAATCATTTTGTGCCGTTTAAAACAATGCAAAAAATATTCTTATTATTCACATTTATACAAAAAAAAAAAAAAACTCCTTATAAATCTATCTGCACATGACTTAAGGTATACAGGGTTTCCTACACAAATGAAAACATATTAATTATGGTCTAGTGATGAAACAGCAATATATGGTCATGAAACCTATATATAATAGGATTATATTACGATCCTGAGATTAACTGTCATAAAAATGATTTGCACATAACGATCCTAAAAAATTTAGTACAATATCAAGTTTTTAATAAGGGGTGGAGTCAGGAAATTCAATTAGGGTGGCGGAAATTATAGAATAGAATTTGAATATTTATGAAACTTTATTTTAAGGGGTGAAAATTATAAAATAGAACCTACATGTTCATAAAACTATATTTAAGCCTTATAAATATTTTAAATTTTTTATTTTAGTCCTTCCATTTAACTTTAAGACTAAAATGAAAATTATGAAACTTTTATAAGTTAAAAGATAATTTTCTAAAAATTTAGGTCATCTTCTATAATTTTAGGGGGGTGGGGGCCACCCCTAGCCCCCCTCTAGTTCTGCCACTATCTTTAATGCAGTAGATTATTATATTACAATAGGATAATGACACTTAAGTTTCCATGTATCATAAAATAAAATAATACAATACATAAAAGATATATAATTTATAACTGGGTTAGTATTTAATAAAATATTTGGTGATTTAAATTTGTCCTCATATTAAATTTCAAACCCTATGTTTTGGTTCTTCAACTTTCATTTCATTTAAAACATGAGCCCCATAATGTAATAAAAACTTAAATCATTTTATCTCTTATTAAGGGATTAAAACCTATGATTGAAAACATGAGAGACTAAAATCACATTGAAGGCAAACTTAAGGGGCTATAAATTATATTATCCTTTTAGAATATATGATAGTAATGAAAGCAAAGTGCATGTAGGATATACTCCTATACCATGGTCCTATTTAAAAGCAGAGGTAGAATGTTTTTGTCATTATAGAGTTGTTATATATATAATCGTGTGGTTAATTTTTTATATTAGTGTATAATTTTATCTTTTACTTATTATTACGTAGATTTTATACTATTTTCTTATATAAAGTATACCAATATTTAAGGATTAAAGTGCAAAAATACACACGAATTTTTTCTCATGAGCTCCTAGCACCACGTGCTTGTTTTTGAAGCAAAAATACACACGTGGTTACCATTTTGGAGCAAAAGTCACATCCCACCATTAAATTACTGTTCACCGCTATTATATTACTGTTCACTTCATCTTTTTTTCTCTCATCACGGTGAACAGTAACTTAACGGTGAGATGCAACTTTTGCTCCAAAATGGTAACTACATGTGTATTTTTGTTAAAAAAAACATGTGGTATTAGGCGCTCCTAGAAAACAAATTCATATGTATTTTTGCGTCTTAACCCAATATTTAATATGAGGGAGTTGAAATTACAATATATTTTTTTAAAGGTAAAATGAATGAAATTTAAATTTTTTCTTAGTTCCGGTGAAATATACGGAAAATTAAATGACTAATAAATAAGATTAGAAAATCGAGTTAGTATAATTGTTTCGGTTTTATTGTTTTGAATTTTTGTAATGCGATAGTGGGAAACAACAAAGTGGGATATATAATTCATAGTGAGAATAGGGCGTAGGGGTGGAAATAGGCTAGGTTAGGCTAGGCTTTAACTAAGTAGGTCTAAGTCTGCTATAAAAATCTAAAGTCTGGTCTGAGCCTAAGCCTGTTTGTAGGCTTTATTTTAGCCCTGAGCCTGAGTTTTCAAAAGGCCTGGTAAGGTCTGAAGCCTATTTAAAGGCCTATTTAAAATGTAGGTCTTTATATAGTCTTAAAACATATGCATCTAAGTTCATATATAATTCATCAAACCTATTTAAATGCTTACGTTATGTCTAACACTACTATAGAAAGTGGATACTACTTCCCCAAAAGACGTCCTTATTTTAAAAAATGAAGTAAAAAGTATAAGCCAAGATTTTAGGCGTCCTAAATATTGTTTAGGGCGCCTAAAATATATTTTAGACGCCCTAAATTTTTTTAGGGCGCCTAAAGTTTGCCTACAATTTAGCGCTAAAACTTAATTTTTCACGCGATGGGTGTAATCTGGGTAATTTTTTACGTGCCAAGACATATTTATTTTTTTTTATTTAAGGCGCCCTAAACTTGTTTCAGGGCGCCAAAAAGCTACTTTAGGCGCCCTAAACTTAGTTCAAGGCGCTAAAAAACTTGTAAAAAATTATGTTTTAAATTTTTTTTATTTGCCTTAATATACTTTTCGGCGCCCTAAATATTATTCAGGGTGCCAAAAAGCTACTTTAGACACCCTAAATTCAATTTAGGGTGTCTAAAGTCAAAAATCTACTTTAGACTTTGGCGTCCTAAATTTAATTTAGGGTGTCTAAAGTAGCTTTTTGGCACCCTAAATTTTATTTAGGGCGCCTAAAGTAATTAATTTTAAAACTTAAGCGCCAAATTTTTTTAAAAAAATTATCTAGGTGGTAAAAAATTAGCGCCAAAAAATATATTTTAGGCGCCCAAAAAAAGTTTAGGGCGCTTAAAGCATATTTTAGGCGGCCTAAATTTTTTTTAGGGCGCCTAAAGTAATTGATTTTAAGACTTAAGCGCCAAATTGTTTTCAAAAAATTATCTAGGCGGTAAAAATTAGCGCCAAAAAATATATTTTAGGCGCCCTAAATAAAGTTAGGGCGCCTATACTTTAGGCGCCCTAAACTTTGTTTAGGGCACCTAAAGTTACTTTAGGTGCCCTAACTTATACTTAGGGCGTCAAAATTCACGCTCAAGATATAAAAACTCTAAGCTCTTCCCACCAATCTTCACAACTTCAAGTCCTCAAGAACAGGGCTACTCGAAGTCACATTTCTACGTATTCCTCTTACTTTTTCTCCTTTCCTTTTTTCGTTTTCTTCCCCCCCTTCTTTATTGTATCTATCTTACTTTAAGGCAAGAAATTTTGTGATTTTGTTTCAATCCCCTCGGCGTTTTTTGTTTTGACCCTGACGGTGTTTCCATTTACAGTGATGCTACAACTGCGAAAGGCTCAAAAAATGGAGTTTCATCAAATAATCTTGGTTAGTTAATTATTGCATTCACTTCACTGGTTTATCTTATATATCTTGATTTCCAATTTACAGTTTTTTGATAGTTTGGATCCGTACTCGGAGGAAAACATTGATACGGTTCAAGATGTTTTGTCTGGACATCTTCTTCTACACATAGGTTGAGAGGGTATGGTTTATATGATGTTATCATGTGTGAATTATAAAATTGTATGTGAACACTTTGTTGTAGTAGACTTTGTTGTATGTGAAACTTTGTTGTTGTAAAATTTCTTGTATGTGAGCACTTTCTTGTGGACTTTGTTGTAGAATTGAAGCTCCTTTATAATGATCATTTAAATTGTATGTGAGCACTTTGTTATTGGAGCTCTTTTAATTTAGAATTGTTCATACAAATCCTTAGTTTGATATGAATGGTGTAGATTAAGAAAATTAAAATTATTTCAATCTGAGTTTTCTTTGCTGGGAGCTGTTTGTAAAATCAAAAGATGTATGTCTGCTTTGCTTTGAAAGGCTATAAATACGCCTGGGAAATTTTAATATATTCGTAAGCAATATGAAAAAAAAAATTACTATAAGGCTTCCTAAAACGTTTTTAGGGTGTAAAAAGTCTATATAAGGCGCCCTAAAACCTTTTTAGGGTGTAAAAAGTCTATATAAGGCGCCCTAAAAAGTTTTAGGGTGTAAAAAGTCTATTAACTTGCCTTATAATGCACAGACTTATAACGCCCTAAAAATATTTTAGGGTGTAAAAAGTCTTTATAAGACGCCTTAAAATTTTTTAGAGTGTAAAAAGTCTATATAAGGCGTCTTGAATTAATTTAGGGCGCCTGTTACAGGGCGTCCTGAATTTCTTCAGGGCGCCAAATTTTAACTTTTCTACTACCCGTTGACAGACGTCCTTGAAATTTAGGGCGTTAATTGTGTCTTATTCAGGACGTTATTTTGCTTTTTTGTGGTAGTGTAAAAAGTTTAAGAGTTCATTCTCATATAAAGTAAAAGAGTTAGTAGGTGAAAGAAAAGAACACCTAATGGTAATAATTGTTTGAGCAAATAGGAATAAGAAAAATCAATTATTTATTGATTAATGAGATATATTTCTTAAAATCAACCAACCATGACAAGTGGCATGTAAAGTTAGCATTGCCACCTTGAGTGATTAAAAAAAGAAGTAGTTGTGACCAATTGATAAGTGAAAATGTTAAGTTCATTGATAAATGGAGAAATATAAAATTTAAGGTTAAGAATAAATTATTAATTATATAAATAATCTAAAAAATTAATTTAGATTAAATCATATAGAAGTATGCATAATATAACATTTTTTTAAAAAAATTAAATAGGCCAGGCCTGTAGGCCTAAAGACTAAGCCTTATGAAAATAGGTCTGACCTATTTACCTAAATAGGCTTAACAATAAGCCTAAGCTTGAGCCTGGTTTATTTATTAAATAGACTAAGTTAGATTTAAAATAGGCTAGGCCGTAGGCTCTTGATAAGAGTCTGACCTATTCCCACCCTAATAGACCCCAAGATTAATGGGAGTGACAATCCGACACCAAAACCCACCGAACCAAATGCAAATAGTAATGGTTTGAAGGCCTACTCTTCTCCACTTCACTATTTACCCAGCAATCCATAACCAAACGCAACAACTCTGTCCTCCCCCTTCTACTTACTCCGTCACCTTTCTCATTTTTTCTTATTTTCAATGCGGGTTATTAATTAAGTTGTTATTATATTGTTTTTATTTAAGATTATTAATGATAAGAGAGATCTAGAATTAACGCAAAGCGCATTTTTTAAAAAAATAAAAAAATAATCATTTAATTATGGCTAAAGTTATAACTATATTCTGCTTTTAGAAATAAGGAGTATAGATGAACGTGTAGAAATAACATAACCAAATATCAAAGACAACAAAATGATAAGATACGAGGAATTTCTGTTTGAATTTTGGAGGACACGTAGAATATAATTTTATGTTCATCACAGAGAGCAAACTAACGCATGATTCATCATGAAGCTGAGAAACCTCGAACTAGTTCTGAAAGTACTCATATTCTCAGCTCTACACGCAGCCTCTTGCTACCACTGTTCTCCAATTCAAATCATAGGTCTGCTTCGTTCCAATAAATTAAAGCATGGGAAGATCTCAACCATGTTATCCAACACATAACTCAACAACATGGTCCACATCTTTCTATATCATTGTCATATATATGTGTGTGTTAGCCCCTATATATCACGGGATTTGCCAAAAGAAAAAAAATCAATAACGCGTGACCTGATGAGCGGCTGAACCATAGAGACAAGAAAGTTTCACAATACGAGGATGAGGGTGCCGTATTCTTCTTTAAATTGCAAGCACGTGTACTTTGACCTGTGATTTTCTAAGCTTCGCATTCATTCATGCTTTCAACTTTTTTCCTTTCCGTCACCTTCTTTATTGTATCGTTTCTCGTTCCACACTCATAATTCTCGCGTCTGCCAGACGGTGCAGAGTCAACCCGTTTTGTTTTCAAATTCCTGCATTTATTGCAAACAACAAAAAGCTTGATTGATTTATAGGATTGTTTGTTGTTATATGACACTCATTCCACATCGATCGCTACTCAAGTTTGTCCCTTGTCATTTACGTCCCTGCTTTTCCGGAAACATATGGCTTTTTTTCGTACAGTTGGAAAACGAAGAATTAATCTGGGACGATAGTGAAGCGGCATTTGGACCACTTGGAGGTATTCGGGACATTATAGACACTTTACTTTAGCGGAGATTCTAAATCACTATCATTATCGATGTATTAAACATATAAACTACAGAAGAATATAAATGACAGCGTTTTGTCACAACTGAATGAAGTCAAGAATATATGTAATACAGTGAAGATCGATAGCAAAACGCAAAATGCGTACATGTAATGGAGGATGTAGTATTACGTGTACTTATCTGATATCAGGTAAAAGGAAAATGAGAATACATGCATGGTATGAATGTGATGAATATTAAGTTTTGATAATATTCGTATTGCCTCACGTAGGTGGTCCTGTATGTTTTGGAGGAGGGAGGGAGGAGGGCGGAAGATGAGCACGTGTAGGGCAATGAATGAGAACCTGGGAGTAATAGTAGAGCAGTAGAAATGAATAATGAAGCCTTGAAAAAGAAAACTGATTTTAACCAAAAAATGTGAAAGATTTATATGGTACAAATTTATCTTGAATGTATTCTATGAGAAATAGTGTTATCTTTTTTTATATTCAAGATTACAGTTTTAAAATGTAGTAATTTACCCTATATATCAATAAAATACTAATGTTCACTATTATCATTTTAATAGAAAATGAAAATATTATTATATTTTAATATCTTTAGGACAATATTAATAAATTTAAAAATACTTTTAAGGTTGTACTGTTTTCCACGAAAACTTCATAAGCAAATTTATAAAGTTGCCAAAATGGAATGAAAAGAGATTAGCTTCACAGCTGGAGAGATAATTGCCGGTCCAATTATGGCGCTCCCCAGTTTTCTCAGACCAGCTTTGGTCCTTTACTACCCCTCCTAGCCGTTGCTCACTTTTAGGCCGAAATAGTGCCATTTTGACGGAGACAAGGGTACTGTGCCCTTATTTTGAATTTTTTTAAAGATATTTACTGGTATTAAAAACATATTTTATACTATTAAAAAATATTGAAAAAATATTTTATAATTTTAAAAAATTATTTAAGGATCTTAACTATAGTATATTTTTAATATTAACTAGTACCTTCAAATTTTTTTCAAGATTATGAATTTTTTTTCAATAATAATAAATACTTTAAAGTAGTTTTGTTTTTTTTTAATACCAACTAATATCTTTGAGTATCTTTTAATACTACCTCCGGTCTTAATTATAAAACAAAGTTGACTTTCTTTGGAGGAATTAAGGAAGCTAAATAAGTTACTTAATCATCTCATATATTGTGTATTTTTAGGTTATATATAAGTGTATTAGTCAAACTAATTAGTTTGAAGAAAAAAATAAAAATAAAAATACTCTAAAATGATTTAATTAACTTCCTTAATTTTTTTTAAATGTCTTATAATTTGGAGTGCCAATTATTCCAAGTTCACATCGCACTTACGCCTTTTTTGTAATTTGAACCATGCCTTCTTCCTTCCTTCACTAGGGCCATCCCTCTAGCTCTAGCCCTACCCCACGTTTTATGGAATCATGTTGGCTCTGTCCCCAACACTCTAAAAGTATAAAAACCGCCCACCGTGGGGCTCGAACCCACGACCACAAGGTTAAGAGCCTTGCGCTCTACCGACTGAGCTAGACGGGCACCAGTTGTCACTCCACTTGACTTACTTACATATTAGATAGAACCTCGTGTCACCACGAGGTTCAACTGAATATGAGCATCAAGGACAAGGATATTCGTCTTCTGTGCTCACAAATAGCTTCTTTTTTTTGTCCCCACCCCAAATTTTGGGAGTACAAACAGTGTTGCGACAGTCGCGTAAACATTAGAAACCATCTAATCATACAAAAAAGGTTCTCCCCAACAATAACTCCAAAACTACATGTAATTACAAATAAAATTTTAACTTTAGAGATTTCATCGCTCCATTATAGATCACTAGGTCAAAGAGTAATCTCATTACCATGCACCCCCACAATTAGCCAAAAGACTTCAACTTCCTCAAACTTCGTGGAAGCCGATGATGACCCCCGGTGAAACACACCATGCGCCGCCACAACTTCCACTGCACTGCACTACACACCCACGTTTGAAACCCCAGCCACAGACGGACATATATGGAACAGAACTCATATCGATGGCTACTTGTTCACGGATGCCAATCAATGCAGTCAAGTTCACAACACCTAAACCATTTTCTATTTATATGTTCTCGAGAAGCAGCCTCTCTTCGAATTTAGGAGCCTAGAACCCACAAGAGAGACTCTGATCGAGACACGAAGCATTATTTTTTAAAAAAAAGAAAAAAGAAAAAAAAAGATCGAATTCTATATCTTGACTACAGTAGAAATACCTCCCTATTACTCTTGATCACACGATGTCACAATTTCTACTTGTTCCTTCTAGACGACAGAAGCACCGTTCTAATCTCAACCTCCTCAAGCTTCTGAACACGTCTATTTTTCCCTGGCACATGTGTCCGCACCAACCCAAAGATTCGAAAACACACCTAGGCTGCAGATGCCGCCGCACGTCAGTCAAACTTATCATTTTGGTTATTGTACGACCCTCCATTCTGTTTAACGCCATTCTTCAACTCCTCCTTCAACTAAAGCACGTTGCCAAAAGCAGCAGGATTAAGGGAAAGAAAATGATAATTGCTGCAGGATACCACTACTTTCAAGCCTAAATAAATTATACATACAATCTAAGATAAAAGTATTTACTGTGCTGCATAATAATCTTAACTGGGATGAATGCAACTAGTTTCTATTTTATTTTTTATTTTGGTAAAAGGATCAAGTTTCATTCAACTTTAGATAAATGGAAGAGGATTAAAATAACGACAATAAACAAAACCATCTCTAACACCAGAAACATGGGAAGAAACGTGATTAAGGCAATTGGCAACTAATTTTTATAAAATTGATTCAGATGTAGACATTTACCTTCTGAAGGATTTGCTTCTGATGCCTATAACCCTGTGACAACAAACGTAACTTATCTCAACATGATTGAACATCTTGAAAGAAAACTATAAAGTTCCAGATTCGTGATCCAACCTTGTCAGTTCCATAGATGTAATCACAGTACGTGAAAACTGAAGCGAAATTGCTTTGGCAGTATCCTCCAACATAATGATGGTAATCGTGATACTCTGCACCACCATAAAATGGAATGTACTTTGTAAGACTCCAGGGAAAGTCATACCTGACGAGAAAAAGGATATAAGAGGATCAGGTACTGCAGAAATTACAGAAGTCATAACATGCCACTATATCATTAAAATTTAGCTATCTAATTATTGGCTGATATATAAGGACTTCAGTCATTGCCAGGGAGAAGATGATCCCAGAAAACTTCATTTCTCCAGCTAGCTAAAATTATCAAATGTGGGCGAATTAAAAATTTTGGTGAATGACAAATGAAAAGAGTTGATTGTTGTTAGGTTTAATATGATCCATGTAATCCCACCTAGTTTATTGAGAATGCAGCAAAGGTGGTTTCTTTGCATTAAAAAGATTTGACTGTGCATTATCCGAATTGATTCATCATCCCTAAACAGTCTACTTTCAAACAACCCCAAATCCTTGTAATAGGGTTATTCAACACTCCTAGTGGAATTATAATATGGTGAAAGGAGAAGTTCAAAAGAAGAATGTTAAGGGGTTGAGATAATAATCGCTTCTTTGCTAAAACAATTGTGAGGATCCTTACTAACGCTTCTTTGGGATATGGAACAAAAACATTTCACACGTGTGATCAACAAAAATGGAAGAACACTCGGAGCAAAATACTCAAAGTGATGCTAAAAGACATTTTCCAAATGACCGGGAAAACTTTTCTTTTTCTACAACAAAAATGGTGGAATTTAGAACTAGCTAGCACAGCCGAGCTTTATGGAATGAGATCCATCAAAATTTTCAAAGATCATCCCCCCAAACCCTGGTTTTTTCTAATAAATAACAGGTTTCCAGCAAAACGACACAAGACAACCATTTTAGGAGCAAAAATTTGTATATTGACTTATAATGTTAAAAATTAAAGATTCCCCCTACATTTCTACTTTTGTTTTTGGGTGATAGCTTGCATCTCTAATTTTTGTTGAGAAACATTTTACAAATTTCGATACCAGGAAATAAAGACTAAAGCAACCATCATTTGGAGAGTTTTCGGGTCTAAAGCGCCTTACAAAGACTCTTTGTTTTTTCTTTTTATTTTTTGTGGGTGTTTGGTGGGGTTAATGCATTTAATAGAATTGTATTTATGAATAGCAGGGGATGAAAGGAACTCTAAGGCCGGCATCATTTGGGCAAATCGAGTAAAGCAGAAAATAAGAAAATAAAAGGTGTGTGAGAAAAACGAGGAATGTTGAGCATTACCCGCTGTGCGTGTCAATCGCTTCAATCTGCCGTAATGCTATCCACAACCAGAATGTAATCATGTGCCCAGGAACAATAGCTGGTCCAAGAAAAGATGGAATTCCCAGGATCAAAATCTCCGCCCAATGGGCGTAGGGCGCGGCAAAACCAATGGGGGCTGTGTATTCATGGTGGACTCGATGAATCTTCTCGTACCCCCACTTACCATGCAGAAACCTATGGATCCAGTAATTGGTATAGTCCTCTATCATAAAATACACCGTCAGCTGTGAAAGAATCTCCCATCCTGACGGCAATGGCAGCCCCGTCCGAATTCCAATGATCTGGTATCAGATTGTAACAGGCAATTCAGTTCAAAACCGTCAGCCATTCCATATTTCAAAAAGGCCCTAAACAGAAATAACAAATTGCATTGAAATCAAATTCGGAAAAGATTATTATCCGGATTTGATTGGAGATACGTCATATTAGATCTTGTGTCAGTAACAGAGATCTAACAAGTCAGGTAAATCGCAGCACAATAAAATCAGGAAACATTGAAAAGAAGAATGTAAAAGGAAATCATTTTCTAAATCTTGTATGCGCAAAGGAAATTGGTAATCAATGCATACGCAAAGAGTCGTATTTGTTAAGATTTTAAACTGAATCAAGCGCAGTCGAGCAATTTAGCAATCTGCCAGAAGCATACCTTGACGGAGGGATAAGAGACGAGTTGTAAAGGTCCAACGACCAGAAGGAACATGCGCATGACATCCTTATAGCACCTAAGCATTTCGTCTAAAGATAGACGAACCTTGGGTTGAATCTTGTGTTTGTCGAAGCCGGCTAAGCGCTTGATCTCCAAGAAGAGGAGAGGGAGGGGGACGAGGGAGAAAATGAGGAAGAGAAAGATTATGTTATGACAATAAAGAAAGTAATCGGACTTGCGAGCAGAGTAATTGAACCAGAGGGTCTCGGAGAAGGTGAGGTTACGGCGAAGAGCCGCCTCGGCATCCTGAAGAGATTGGTAGGGCAGCATTTCGCCGAAAAGAAGAGGCAATGGCTGGGAGCTATGCGATTATCGGAAGCGAGGAAACAAAATCGAATATGGGTGGAGACGATTTTAGGGGAAGCGAAGAGGGGCGTTTTAATTTGTTTGCGAGATGCTGTGACGCGCCTTCACTGGTTTACAGTTATTTGCGGGAATTTTCAAATGCCTAGCGCCCATTTTATAATCCCTTCTGCTATCACTCACCCCCCACACCATATACCTGTACGCTAGCCAGTTGACTGCCGAAAAAACTTAAAAAAAGCTAAAGAAATTATTATTTAATTGTAACACATATAATATATTATTACATTATATATCATTTTATAAGTCCAAGAAATCTTATATATTAAAGATGGGAGGAAGTGTTACTACTGAATTTTGAATTTCTAAGGTTAATTTTTTTTTTTTAGGTCATGCATCATCTATACTCATTATAGTGTTGAAATTTGGTGTGATTGGGCTATACAAAATCGTGAATTTAAAAGTTGTGCTGTGTAGATTCAGAAGTTTCTTTTATTGTTATAAAATATTACTAGATATGGCTATTAAATGAGGATAAATAAAGAAGTTAACGAAGTTGACATAACAATATAAGGCTTCTTTAGAGTGCTTTGGATCTTAAGATCAAACTTAAAATGAGATACTTGTATTGAATGAACTAGGAGGTCATCAACCATCATCCAATTGATAACCAAAGTTTTTGATGTCTAAAACCAAGTTTTTTGAAACAAAATAATAAAAAGTGGATATATAGGGAATGGATTCAATGGAGTGAGTAGGAGGTAATTAGCTACCATAGAGATGACGTTGGCCACTTGATGGCAGTCAAATAATGTTTGTTTTGGGATGAAGGAGCTATTAAATCAACCAGCCCTTCATAATTCTGTCTGAGCGACAACAATTTATGGAGTGAATATGTAATCATCAATAACTCTAAATCGATGATGATGGTCAGCTCACTAATAAGGGTGTGTTTAGATTAATCTTTGAAAAATAATTTTTACGATTTATAAGGTAAATATGTGAGATAAAGCTTATCTCAGCTTGCAGAAAATTACTTATGAATTTACAATTTCAAAATTTACGAAACACTAAACCTAGTTTAATTATAAATGTTACTTTTAACTACAATTGATGTTTATTTTTGTTTGTTCCCTTACAACACTTACTATTTTAGAGATTGATTGTAACAGTATGACTAGAGAGTCTTCAAAAACAGTTTTTTAAGCATGATTCATAGTAGACCAAATAAGTTTATAATAAGAGTTATGTTTAAACTTTTTTGTTATGATAAACAACTCCAACCAAACACTTAAACATTAAACAGAAAAGGGCGAGTTTCAAAACATATAGGGCATGTTTATATTTTGGAAGTTTGTTAATAAATGACATTAAAGAAAAAGAGAGATGTGATGGAGGTCGTTGTCATGGAAAGCGGGGTCGTTTCGTAATAGAGTCCAATGGAAGACCAGGTTGAGGAGAGAAGCATGGCTTAGAAACCATAATTAAGTGAGAGTAAGTACCTTTAATTTTAGCTTCACAAGTCGCAACCCTTCCTTCTCTTTAATCATTCACTTCCTTCACGCTGTTGCCTGCTATGCTGTCAATGATCTGATCACCACTTTCACGTTTACGCACCCTACCCAATCTAGCTATCATGTCTTCTCTTGAATATATATATATCTTTCATTTGACTCATCTCCCACCATATATATCTCCTCATTATGAGCGTATTATAATGCCAATTAATTCCTAATAATAAACTCTATGCCTACTTCTTGTTTTATTCCTCATAATCATTCGTATCTTCTACATATATATCTTCTTTCTTCTATCTTGTCTATACAGTCTCTTCCCTTTGTTCTAAGTTCTGAACACAGTACGTAGTACTCGTATAAAGCTGTACAGAGTACGTAGTGAAGGGCAACGTCTTCTTCCTTATGACTGATCATTGAACGAAACCTTTCGAGACTTGAACTCCACTCTTCTTTTACTGGACCTATTATTATTGTGCATTATAACTTATCATGTCTCTGCAGATTTTTCCTTGCAGATGAATTCTTCCATAATTCCCAACTGATCATTGTGAGAGAGCGCATAATAAATTAAAGTACTGACTCATATTTATAACAAGAGCTGGCACTGGTGCAAAACGATAGGCTCGTGCCGGTATTGCAAAATATAGCAGCCGAATTAGGTGCAGAGACTTGTACAAGGATATATATATATACATACGTATATGTGAAAACAAATGATGATATGAAGATCAGTGGAGAGCCCCCACAGGGAAGAGTGATGATGATGATGTGATAGGGGCAAATGATTTGGTAAGTGGACTAAATATCGCCATTGCAAGAAAAAGGTGTCACCTTTGGTCTTTTGGGTGTCGTATCTGTATGCGACTGAGAGAGATTCATTCATACAGTGAACAGTGTTTTCATATTGTGATGGTGCGAACTTATTTGCATGCGGACTTCAAAAATGAATCGAGTGTCCTGGTGGCCAAAACTAAAGCAATTATAATCATGGATCCATTTTGCAGAGAGATGTACATTAGTGCCGCTAGCAATATCTATTGATATCGGTGACTGTGGGTGGCCATGCCGGCTTTCTCAAAAAAGCAGCTTTAAACGAAGAAGGCTGATCCCCATATTCATTAAAGAGAAACAAAAGTAAGAATTACAATGTGTGGGTCTTGCTTGTTTGTTGTTTTTTCTTTGCATCTATCTATTATCAGCCTTCTCTTTTTGACTTTGTTTCAACATTTTCACCGTCGCTTTCTAATCATATGACCTCCTACTTTTGACCGCTAAATGCCACCCTTCATATCATTCATTCTTCATATGATCTTCCTGGTCAACCTTGTTAAATGAATTAATCTCACATGATCGATATATGACAGTAATTAGGGGCATATCTATCCTTGACAGGAATCAAACTATATTTCTTTTTTTGGGACCCGGTTTGAACGTGATTGAGATTTGAAACACCGAGATTCTGAAAACAGATTTTTTCTGTACTGTAATTGACGACTAATTGAGCTGACTGGGGATGTAGCGGGAGTTTTCATTTTAATTTATACTACCACGCACCATGTTGTCGGCAAATAAACCAGAAATGCATTTCGGAAAAGGGAGTGTTTTGTTATCTTAAGAATAGTTAATACATTAAGACATATTCTACTTCTATTTATTTCTTAATATAACGTGTTATTTATAATGTAAATTGCATTACGAATGTATTTTATATTAAGATCTGTAGGAATCTCATCAGAAACGCAGAAGCGTATTTAAATGATTTGATATAGGAAAATAAGAAACTTCATCGTTTTGATTACCTGGAAAGATGCAGCGGTCTGAAAGCCTCTGCACAAATAGTTCACGAACAGTTCTCGTCCACTTTATGATCGATCTTCCAGACTATCTCTCGAGTAGGATGGGGTGGGTGTGTGGGCTACTGTTCAGATGATGAACGTCTGCCTCTTGAGTCTATTTCTGATGAGCTATCCTCTTTAGGCACCGTAGGAGTAAGTTAGAATATATAGGGTTAAATGCAAGACTTAACCTAACCCTAAGCCTCATGGGCTTTGGTCTCACTAAAGCCCAATAGGGCTTAAGTGACTAAGAGCATATATCCAACAATCTCCCACTTGCTCTTTTAAGATACAAACTTGAGTTTGTAAACCTAAGATCATGTAGCCCATAAGTCATCATCATCTGATTATATACCCCATCCCTTGTATCGAGCTAGCCTGGGGATCTATCATTTGTCATTCATCAAAGCTCATGATAATCTATAGAAGATTATCTAGTTCGGTGCTACCCCACTAAAAGCCCGAACGTGATCTCCAAGATTAATAACACTTATAACATGTATATACATCGCTCCTTTATAGAATGTCTAGAATTGATTGACTAGTTTTCTATAACCCAATCAATTATTTATTCCCTTGACTTTGATAGTTTCTCTAATGGATTATATGCACTGGCCAGTGTCTTCAATATCAAGTACCGAAACATATCAAGGGGACATTTCCTATAAATTCTATGTTGTTCATCTCATAAACACTGATAACCAAATAGTCTCAATCCCAAAATACTAAGTTATTGGCCGTCATATAGATCAAACCTCACATGTTGGTAAATCAAAGAATGAAAACTATTTAATTACCCATTTAAAATAAACTCAGGATTTAGAGCAATTACATGACTATAGTTATACAGAGATTTGATTCCTTATGACAGAAAGAACAATCTCAATCAAATCTCTCATTGATCTATTCAATGTAAGTATTAATCCACGCCAATATTTTATAATGATTCAAACAAAACCATTTCATAAAATACTGCAGCCTAAATAAAGCGTCAACTTAATTTAATAGCTGTGAAACTATTCATCAATTGTGAGAACCTATGACCGTGTCCTCCATGAACGTATTCATATGATCATATACTCCACAATTGATCCGGACCTTAATGTTTTTAAATTGTGTGCACAAAACAATGAAAAACACCTCATTTGTAAAAATTCAGAAAATGATTATATTGTTTCATTGTCTTACTCCAAGAGCACAATAAGCACAATATCTCCCAATTGCTCAACGCAATTCAGGGATCCTCCTAAGACCCAAAGAAGTAACATGGCTCTCAAACACAAGTTTAGGCAAACTCTTAATAACTGGGTCTGCAAGATCCACCTCTAATGTTATCTTAATTTAATGTAAACTTCATAGCTCGAGGTAGATTTTCTTGAATCAATATCCATTTGAAAACTGAATTCGTGAAAGATCAGCTTTTCAAGACTCCCACTAGAATATACCAGCACATAATCTCTCGTTCTCCGAAGATACTTGAGTACATGCTTAACAACAATCTAGTGTTCCTTTAGGACCATAATAGTACCATCTCACTACTCCCACTGTGTGGCAAATGTCTGGTTTAATACTCCACATGGTATTCAAAAGGCTACCTATTGTCAAAGTATAAGGTATCCTACTCATACATTCTTCCTTCTCTGGATTCTTTAGAAGTTACTCCTTAGGAAGATGAATTCCACATCTGAGAGACATGATTCCCTTCTTAGAATTCCCCATGTTGGGTTTTGGTAAGAGTTTTGTCAATGTAAGTAACCTAAGATGATGCCAACTTCTGTTTCTTCCGATCTCATAAGAGTTTCATACCAAGAATATAATTGGCTTCCCCTTAGCTTTCATATTAAAACGCTTACTGAGCCAACTCTTTACGTTTGATATTACCTCCACTTTGTTTCCAATAAGAAGCATATCATCTACATAAAGTACCAGAAAAGCTACTGCCTCCCCTTGGATCCTTTACATACAAATACAAGCCATTAATCAAGGTTTTCTCAAAAACATAATTTTGATAACCTGATCAAACCTGATGTTTCATGACCTGGATGCTTGCTTAAGTCCATAGAATGGACTTTCACAACTTGCATGTAGTTCACAACTTGCATATAGTGTTCTTGCCTATTAGTTATAAACTTTTTTGGTCCTTGCATGTAAATGTTCTGACATCCAACTCCCAAAATAAAATCTCATAAATGAGACTTGTAACAACAACTAAGAGAATCTAGATAGACTCAAGCATGATGTCTGACAAACATTTGCCACCAAACTAATCTTGAAGGTTTTCACCTTGCTGTTTATCCTCTCTTTGCTTTGTAGGTCTACATGCATGTAGTGGGTCTTACCCCTCTTGGTGTCTTTACCAGAGATCGTACAGAGATTAAATACAAGTATTCCACCTCATTGTTCACAGCTATGAGCAACATTTGATCAACAACATCTTCCAGTGCATTATCGTAACTCATGGGATCAATGTCACCCAACAAGAGATATCTTGAGGGTTGAAAAGATTCTTTCCCACTACGAATGTACCACACTAGATCTGGTGTACCTACAGTAGATCTAAGTTTTGGGTCAAATGGTGGCTCTTCATATTACATGTTAACAAATCCTTGATATTATTCTTCCATATATGATACTAATATTTCTATTAGTTCCTACTTGTATATTATCATGTTGAATTTTCAATTATGGTTCCCGTGTTTGTTCACCCAGAGATATATTTTTCCCTTCTTTGAACAATCAAGGGAACAATGGATGAAGTTTCTAGAGAATTTTGGAAATTCTTGATCCGAGATAAATCTCATCAAGAATAACCTTACTCATGGGCTTATAATTTTCCATCTAGTCCTCCTTTAAGAAAGTCACGAAAGTTCTCACTAAAACGATCTTATCTTTTTGACTAAATAAGATCCAATCCCCGTTTCTCTTAGGTTAGCCAAAAGATATGCACACTTCCATGCAGAATCCCATCTTATTTGACCCCTGTTGCAAGACATGTGCTAGGGCACTCTAAATCGGAATATGGTTTGAACTAGGCTTGCACCCTTTCCATAATTCTATAGGTGTCTTTACAATAGTCTCTCATAGAACCAAGTAAGAAGGTACATTCCCTTCTCCTAGGCATCTCCCCAGAACGACATTGGCGAGGATGAATAATTGAACACGTACATCACCAAGTCTAGAAATGTTTGAATTCTGCATACTGCAACTTCATTCAACTAACGCATTGCTAGGCATCTCCCCAGAACAACATTGGCAAGGATGAATAACTGAACACGTACATCACTAAGTCTAGAAATGTTTGAATTCTGCATACTGCAACTTCATTCAACTAACGCATTGCTAGAGTTGACAGTTGTGAAAACTATCCCCTCTTTAATCAGGCAAGGCCCGAACTTACCAAGCAAGTATCTAACACTTTAGTTAGACCAAAGTTTTTATTTGAACACCTAGATGTTTTTCTGCCTTAGACTTAAACCTCTTGGAAATTTCCAAAAACCTTAAGACTTATGATGCACTAGGTTCATCTGTCCAAATCCAGAGCAACCATTCATTTAATGAAGTACTCATAACCTCTTATGACTTGAACGCTAACTGGTCCACATACTTCAGTATGTACCAATTCTAGTTGAATAGTTGCGCAAAACCCTTTGACCTTGTAAGATTGCTTGGCCATTTTACCTTCCAAATAGGACTTACATGTAGCCTTTAATTCAAAGACTATGGAACTTTCAGTCCCTCTTTTAACTAAACAATGTTTCCTATTTGAGGTAATCTGACTCAATGATAAAAGGCCAAGATATGTTTCATTTGAAACTTGTTTCTTTGGTGAATATTCTTGTTCATGATCCTTTTAATTCAACATAATAAATTCAATGGGGCATAAGACATAGGTAATAATTACTATTTAAAAAATGTGTCGGAACAAACAAGACAAAGAAGAATTTTGAAATGAAGCTAAGGAATCAATTGCATTTGAAACCATGTTTTAACGAAACAACTAACAACAATTAAGTTCCTCTTGAAATCCGGAACAAATAAACAGTGGCCCAAAACCATAGTCTTAAATTATCAAAAGATAAAATAACTTGTGTTTCTGCTAATGCAGACACAAGCTGCCCATCTTTAAGCTTAAAATTTCTTTGTCCAAGCTACCAGGCGCCCTTTGTTTGATCTTTTTGGGCAATCTTTCTTCATGTCTCCTTTCTTCTTGTGTCCTTTCAGTCCGCATTTGAAGCATTTGCCTTTCGACTTCTTCATAGCAACGGGTTTGACAACTGATAACCAAGTCATGTTGTTCTTGTTACCACCCTTAGGTTTCCCCTTAGATTTAACAAGACTCTTAGCAAAAACTGCACTAATTGCATTCTGTCTAGCATAGCTGCTAGGCACTACAAACATGTCATTAAGAGTTTGAAGCATCTCTACTCCACTCTTAACCATGTACACTTGCTCCTGCAAGTGTTTGGAAATACTGACAAAAACATAGCAGCGAACTACCATATCTATCGTTTCCCAATTTGAGTATTGCATCTTAGTTGCCTTAGACGCATCCTTTGCAGTGGCCATGGCTTTGGTACGGTAAGGACAAAATTAAGCTCTTTATGTTTGAGAACAACATCAAGTTTTGTTTTTCACTCTTCATAGTTGGTACCATCTAGAGGCTTTAGACTCAAAATCATTGCTAAATGATTGAATGAAGATATTTTCTAAAAAAACATACAAGGCACACAATTACAAACAAAATGCAACAAACAAATTAAATGCAAGAAGATTCTCATAACTACTCTTGTTTATTGTTAACAATCTATTAATTATCTTTGCAAGGCTTACGATGGGCAAAATACTTGTAAAACTATCATTGTTATTTGGGCCTTTAGTTCTATTGCCAGAGCCTCGATGGGAGGGTTAACAACTTTACCAAAGTTGAATGTATTTAACTATTGTTTACTTTCAAAATTATCTTTGGTGTCTAAGTGTTGCTGACGATGAGCCGTACAAAACTTTACTAAAATTTTGAAAATATTAGGGTTTAATCCAGCGAAATCCGATTATCCTTATCCGATGGGGCTTTAGCGATAACCATTTCACTAATAAACCCACAATTGGAGCCCGTTGGTTTTAAAATTAAATACTTAATTTAAAACCTTCACCCATTCAATTTTTTTTCATGAGAATTTTCATAAGTTTTGTTGAACGAAAAAAAAAGTTTAATTTCAAAATTATCTTTAATAGCTTAGTATTGTCGAGCGATGCGTACAACACTTTATTAAAATTTTGAAATGATTAAGGCCCAATAAAATCCAATCATGCTTATCCGGTGGAGTTTCACATGATTATTTTATTGATAGGCCGACAATGCGCTCAGAGGTTAAATTAATTTCTTATTTCAAATCTCCTCCCATTTGTTATTTAGGTCCAATCTAATAAAATCCAATCATGCTTATCCGTCGAGGCTTCACATGATTATTTTATTAATGGTCCTATATAGTGCGCTTGGAGGTTAAATTAATTTCTTAATTTAAATCTCCTCCCATTCAACATAAGCAACTTTCTGATTTCCAAGAATTGTTCAATTGAGAGTAACTTCTGTTTAATTTCAAGAATTATCCTTAGTATCCAAGCATTGCTAACAATGGGTTATTCAATACTTTACTAAATTTTGAAATTATTAAGGTCCTTAAATCCAGTCATGATAGGCAGTATGTGCTTCACTCATGACCATATTAGCAGACCCACAATTTACTTGCAAAATAAAACGATTCTCTTAGGAAATTATCTGAATTATTTGTCTAGATTTTAATTCCACAATTAATTAATCCAATTATTATTTTTGATTTTGATTAAAAATCATAATAATTCATAATTAATTTAGTGGGTATCTATATTTTAATTCCACAATTAATTAGTCCAATTATTATTCTAGATTTTAATTTAAAATCATAATAATTGATAATTAATTTTAGTGGTTATCTAGAATTTTATTCCACAATTAATTAATCCAAATATTATTCTAGATTTTAATTTAAAATCATAATAGTTGATAATTAATTTAGTGGATAACCTAAATAATCTTACATAATAATTACTCCCTCTGGTCCTTATTATAAGGCACCAACTACCCAAAATTTTTTGTCCTTTTTATAAGGCACCAACTACATTTAACTAACTTATTTATTACTATTTCCTATTATGCCCTTACTTTAACAAACTTTTTTAAATCTATCTCATTAAAGTAGGGATAAAGTTGGAAACTTTTATTAATTTTAGGCTCATTAATGACTTAACTTCCATTTTCTTGGTTTGTGAGAAAAGATAGTTGGTACCTTATAGTAAGGACCAGAGGGAGTATCATACTAGTCGATTCAAGACATAATAGCTATTATGCATTTATGACATGTGATTATGCAACAATGTGACATCTTCCTATTCTGTATGGCATGTTATTTTTAATCATGTTAATCGCACATATAATTCAAACTATTCAATAAAAGCATTAAATAATTAAACAAATAACTTTAATCCATGGCTTTCCTATAAAAATTAAAAGATAAAATTTTACAACTTTGTAATTTCTCTTTTGTCCAGCCTATAGTATTAGTCCAAGCCCCTTTATGGTATCTATGAGCCCAAAAGCCTAAAAACCCAATGTTTGGCTAAAAACCCTAGGACACAAAAGAGAAACCCTAGCCTCCACTTCTGCCACGTCATCATCCGAACTTATTTCAGTACAAAACTCCAGGGGAAGGACCGCCACGGGGAGACGAGTACCACGCTCCGAAACCACCACAAACGGAGGCTCCACGCGCCCTCACGCGCCGATTCTTTGCTGGCGCATGAAGGCCAATCGCATCCCTTGTGGTGGCGCATGGATGGTCTTCTGACGACGGGGTTTTTATATTTTTGCTCGTCTTTCCGTTCTCTTTCCAACGATATATGGTTCGTCGAATTCCGAGGTCCAGAGGCCCACAAAAAGTATCCCGGAAGCTTTGAAAGCTCATCTTTTTGCAATTTCTTGATTCCAACTTTTACAGAAATTTATAAATTACATAGAAATTCCGAAAATAACAAAAAACAGCAAGGAGGAAACCTAATCATATGAGATTAGCCTCCTTATTACAAATCAAAAAATACAAAGAGAATCTAACCATGGATTAAAATGATTAAAATTAAAACTAATATTAAATATGAATTATAAACGAATAATTATCACGAATTAAATAACAAATATAGAAACAAATACCATATTTTCAAAAATTAATTTTCGAAACGAATCACATGAAATATGAAAGAAAATCAAAACTGGGTTTTTTTCCTCATCAATCTAGCTATGATGCCAATTGTAGGAATCTCATCAGAAACGCGGAAGCGTAGTTAACTGATTTGATGTAGGAAAATAAGAACTTTCATCGTTTTGATTACCTGGAAAGATGCAGCGGTCTAAAAGCCTTTGCACGAACAGTTCACAAACAGTCCTCGTCCACTCTATGATCGATCTTCCAAACTATCTCTCGAGTAGGATGAGGTGGGTGTGTGAGCAACCGTTCATATGATGAACGTCTGCCTCTTGGGTCTATTTCTTATGAGCTATCCTTTTTAGACATCGCAGGAGTAAGTTAGAATATATAAGATTAAATGCAAGACTTAACCTAACCCTAAGCCTTATGAGCTTTGGTCTCACTAAAGCCTAATAGGGTTTAAGTGACTAAGAGCATATATCCAACAAGATCAAAGGAAGTACAATATAAATTCAAAATAAATTTTTTTTTTGCAATATTCACAAGTGACTAATAATACATGCAATCCGACATGGCTTCATATTTTATCTAAAATGAATCCAACCAGCTTATTTTGACCAGTTAAGCGCCAGAGAGAGAGAGAGAGAGAGAGAGAGAGAGTTTTTGCTGGCGAGAATAATGCAGGTAACACTTTTTTTGGCGTAAGAAAGCAATCTGCTGCAACTTACCGTAACAAGGCCTGCATATACAGTAACAAGGCCCTTCAAATTTCTAGATGATTGACACTATCCACTTCGCCACAACAGCTTACCCACCGGATAAGATATGAAGGAGGCAAGAAATGAGGCCTAGGGCCTTCATGACCAGTTAATATTTTTAAGAGAGGTTTAGAAAACTAAATAAATTACTTTAATTAATATATATATATATATATATATAATAACAATAATAATAATTCATGGATGTAATAAACAATTCACCTGATTTAAGAAACTAAATAGTGTCTTAATAAAGGTACTTTCAGGCATGTTAAATAATTTACATTGCCCAGATTGGCGTACGTACTGCTTTTCCTCTTTCGATTATGACCCTGATTTTGAAAAATTAATGAAGCTAATGCATTTCACATTAATTGTATTTCTCTGTACAATACCTATGTACAGTTAAGAAAAACAGAGGGTATATATTTACACGTGTCACATTACTTAGTTACATTGTACTACCTCCGGTTCTAAATATAAAACAAAGTTTATAGTTTATAGTGTTATTTTGCACTACAAATTTTGTTATATATTCGAAGGGAGTAACTAAATTCTTTGTTTTTTTTTTTGATAGAAAAGAGGCTAATAGCCAACGGGGAGTAACTAAATTCTGTTACTTAAACTAGTCTGTTAAGTAACACAATAACGCTTCCTTGAACAGTATTATAGTGCGAGGCCATGTGGAGAACCTTACATGCTCTGGTTGGACCTGAACTCAAGTTATGTTAAGGATATGGGCCACTAGAGCACTGCTCACTTCTATCACATCCAATCCAACCAAGAAGTGGCAGTAAAATATATTATTAAAAAAAAATAGCAGTAAAATATCTTGTGTGCCATTTGGATGGTACTGTAAGTGCCAAATAATTCTGGCAGCTCTGGAAAGGAATTTGTTTTCTAGTTTCAAGTGTCTGGGATGCCTTGAGTGCCACTTCTTCCAGGAAGCTTCCTTTGCAATTGATCCTGATTCAGTGCTTATCCTACATTGTACTACTCTCATAAGTGTGTTGTCCTCTTCTCGTACAGTTTGAATGATTTATAATTAAATTCTTCATAGTAATAGAATTAATTTGCATTTAAATAATTTACGTTTAATGCTCAGACCACGCCCCTTGCCTTAGCTCCCTCACTCTTGCTGCCACAACTTGGACGTAGTGGCACTCCTCACGCATTGCAGATACTCTCACTCTCAAAATATTTATCCTTCTCAACATGTCTTTTCCGTTCCCACGTCACCGTCGTAAGGTCTCCGGTGACGTCGCTCCCCATTCAGCTGGATTTTCCCTCGCTCTCTCCCTTCCGTCGCCACCCTTTCTTAATACCGACTCCCTCCGACGACTCGCCAAGGTGCTAGTGAACGTGACCATCGAGAACAGCCTAGGTCCCGTGCAGGTTCTGATCTCCCCTGACGACACCGTCGCCGACCTCATCAAAAATGCCTTGGCCATATACGAGCGAGAGAAGAGGAGGCCTCTCTTGAAGCTTAAGGATCCCAAACATTATGCTCTCCACTACTCTCCCTTCTGGCTCCAAAGTATCAGTCACTTTCTTCACTGCTTTTCCTTATTGCTTCATCAATTCATGTTATATGTATTTCTGGATTCTAGCTAATCTTTCACTTACTACTTATGTGCACGCCTGTGATTCAGGTTTGAAAGGCAGCGACAAGTTGAGGGACTTGGGGTCAAGGAATTTCTTCCTGTACAGTTCGAAGTCGGCCTCCGCTATATGTTCTTGCTCCGAGGAAGCCAATAAGAGTAATAACAATGATTCTGCGTTTCCATTCATGCTGTTCGTCCATCTCCCCTTATAATTAATTATCCCACATGCATGCCCAACAATTTGTCTTTCCTTACCTGTTTCCTTCAAGCCCTTGTTATCTTTGATTCTGGGAACCACCCTTAGCAGTTAAATAATTAAGGGGGTGTGTGTTTGTTTTGTTGGATTTTTTTTTTTTTTTTGCCTAAATCTTATGGACTATGAATAAAAAGTAGGTGTTCGTTTGCCAGCGATGTCTATATCTAGCCGTTTCATCGTCTATAAATAGACGAGCATGCGATAATAAAAAGTAGGTGTTCGTTTGCCAGCGATGTCTATATCTAGCCGTTTCATCGTCTATAAATAGACGAGCATGCGATAGAAAAATTAAACTCATTTTTCTAACACCACACTTTCATACATATAGTTTACTGCATTCTACATATCTCAAGGCACATAGATGTGTTTGTTCGAGCTTGTGACTAATAGTGCCATTATTATGGAGCCGTAATATGTTATATGGTATATCCTGGGAAGAAACAATTGTTCATGATCCTTGACCATCCGTATAGATGGACAAATTGTTTAAAGGAGGGGTTTGGACTTTTCATCAATTTCATTAATATTTTCAATAGTTTTATGAGTTTTTATTGTTTATTCTCATGTACAGAATTGCTATGTGTTTATGGACAGCTCCATTTTAATAACACATATTCTAACCCTTGTGAAAGTTTTAATTCTAAAATATTTTCAACAACAAATATTAACTATCTAAATACACGTCCCTAGCTTTGCCCGTATAGTAGCACCCTGTGACTGAAGTTTTGAGCCTTTAATCTACGTTACACGTATTGGTATGAGACGGTTCACCGCTGCCGGTTGGATATAAATAAGCATGACCAAATTTTGATTTATGCATGATGCTTCATGTGAATATCCTTAGCATTGATGTAACTATTTTTTCAGGGATTTAAGATATATTTAAAGAATTGATTTTAATCCTAAATATAATATATAGTTTCTATATCACTAATATTTTTATAATTTATCTTTATTAATGATCCATCAAAAAAAAATGAAAGAACTAAAGAAAGTGACAAGTATTTTTTAAAATACATATTATATTACTAACCTGACAAACTTTCTTAATAAAATTAAATGAGATAAATTATCTTAATTAAGGATTAGAATGAGTGGATTATTATACGGGTAAACTTTGTTTCTTTCTTTCTTTTCATGCTAGCGATGAACTTCTTTCAAAGACTGATTTTTTATGTAATAAAAAATGTACGAAGTGATAGTTACTCATGATGGACATGAACGAAGTAACTGGTCCCTTTTGGGGGTAGATGTGATAGAATTGGTGCAATATATACAACAACGTTAATACCGACAATTAACAACTTCATAGGTGAGTGATTCCACGACATCGTTTGGCTATTTGACACGAGAGATTTGGAGGGAAAGAAAAAAGAGGGAAAATTTTTATGAGTTTGATTATTTTAAAAAAAATTGAATATATGAGGTTATAGAATTTTAATAAAGCAAAGTTGTTGGATAAAAGAGTAAAAAAAAAAAAAAAAAGATTTAACCCCACTTCTCTAATATTTTAAAATCCAACTCTAAAATTCTCTCCATAAAAAAAACTTCTCCCTCTCCTCCCCTCATACCATACCAAAAAGTAAGCTAAAATATAGTGATCATCGTATTGCCTTTTAATTTATGAGCAACGGAGGGCCAAAACGAACTCCCAAGTCCCAATGCAAAGCGAATGAAATGATTGGAAACTAATAATAATGAATGATCCAGTTAATTCAATCTTTTTCAAAGAAAATTATTTGAAATATGCGATTAAAATAAATTTATCTCTTGATTACAAAATTATATTATGTGAATTATTTCAAAGATTATGTTACAGAGACCCAACAAAAATATCAAACTAACACTGATATATGAGTATAATGAGAAGACAATTAAGTGAATTTTTCCAATTACAATTTTTATCATTAATGATTAACTTATGATAAACTTGATGACTTGGTAAGGCCGTGGACACGTATCAAAATGCTATTTTTCATAATATAAGAGTTAGTGCCTTAGTGGGGATTGATCAATGAGGGTTTGTCTAGCCAAATGAAGTTAGTCATTCACAACGTATTAAACTAATGTTTTAATTTTCATTGAGAGAGGTGCCTACATTTTATAACCGACCTACACCTACAGTGCATTGAATAGGAATAAAAGGATATTTATATGGTGAGAGAGAGAGAGGAGGTAGTATTAGATATTGAAATTGTTTAATTTCTCCACAACACTCAGGAGTTGGTTTGCTTTCAGTTGTTTCAACTTTCAACCATAGTTTGGGTGAACATGTTCAACTTAATCAATATTTATGTTCCAGTATTTTTAATTCTAAATTAAAATCCAAATTTTAGAAAGGTATTATGCGTTTTTTTTTTTCCTTGTGCAACTACACATATATATATACAGTGGCGGAGCCACGTTGGTGCAAGTGTGGGTAAGTGCACCCAGCAAAATTTTAATAATATATATATTTTGAAGGAATTCTATATCAGTTTACCTGAGTGGTCTAATTGATTTAAGTGTACACTTGATTAGCAAGAGGTCCACTGTTCGAACTTGCTCTGCTCCTTTCTTACTTTTTTTCATTTTCATTGTTCACTTCCTTTTTCCTCAATCTGAAACCCTTGTTCTTCCGGTCAAACTTTTTTCCTTTTAGAAAATGCATTAATTTAAAACTTTCCTTTAAATTTTTTTTAAAAAATAATCTTTTTCCTCAATCTGAAACCCTTGTTCTTCCAGTCAAATTTTTTCTCTTTTAGAAAATGCATTAATTTAAAACTTTCCTTTAAAAATTTTTTTAAAAAAATAATTTCGGGGGCGCTGCCCCCGAACCCCCAAACCCTTATACTAATTGTACACCCATAAACTCCAAATCTTGGCTCCGCCATTATATATATATATATATATATATATGTATGTATATGTATATAACATTGGAGGTAAATCTTCAAAGATGACTCAAGTATATAAAGTATCGTTGTTATGTATTTGCAGCCGCTCTTCATAAAAAGTTGACGAGTATTTATCTAAATAAATCTAAAAAATCATTGAAATTAAATCTCGAAATCAACTTATTTGGATTCTGAACGGAAAAGGTTCAGACGATGGCCATGTTAATTAATTCCCAAGATGACTACTCAAAACGTTTTCTTTTGCAAATTGTAGAATTTTTTTAGCCAAAAAAAGAAGAAGAAGAAGTAAATTGTAGAATATCAAGTTCCTTAAAATCAGGCTCAAATAAATTGATAATATTTCACCACAAAAACTTGATAATATTATTGATATAATCTATCAAATGTAAATTTGAAAATCAACTTGTGTTTTGAAATTCTATAATAATTTCCCTGAAAAATCAACTGAATTGATTTATTAATTTATTATTCCTGATGAAAGGAAGCTAGATGTATGAAATGACTATTTTTTTAATCATTATTTCTCAAAATAAATAAAAATAAGATATATTATATATAGAAAAAGATACTTAAATACCATTTAAACTTACAAAATCTTAAAAAGTTTTTTGATACATAAAAATAATAGAGATATGATATAATAGTAATCTAAAATTTTGAAATTTGTGTGTTTTTACCTAAATGCTCCTAACCCTTAATTTTCTTTTTTAAAAAAACCACCCTTGTTGGCCGGTGATGATGCTCCGGCGATGGTGGGTTTTTCTTCTTTCTTTTTTTTTTTTTTTTAAATTTCAATATTAGAGGTATTTTAATAAAAACATAAAAACTTCAAAATATTATATTCTCATCACATTATCTTTTCATTTTCATGTATTATCAGATTTCTTGAGATTTTTTAAGTTGAAAATTGTATTTAAGTATTATTATATATGTGTGTGTGTGTGGTTATATTGTATATTGAAATAGTGATTGGATTGAAAAAAAGTTAGTGATTAGACTTTGGATAGGCTCTTTATTTCCATTTATTGACGACGATCAGGCCCAACGGCTAGCCTCTTCGGTTGGAAAATTCTAAGAGCAAAAGGGCGAGGGGGATCAAAGGTGGCTTGCCTGGCTTGGATTGGAATCTTAGCTTCCCCGACTAGCTGGGATTCTGTTTTTAAGCTGTCTCGGCCTACTTTCGCGTCTTGTTCGCAGTTTCATAACTCAAGTCGACGACCGTTCGCGCCACCGCCACCCCTCACGCGTTCCCGCCGCATGAAATTGCAGTCGGAGAGAAGACACCCGAGAGCGCGCGAGCTAAATAAGGAGGTGAGGGAGGACCATGGCTGATCTATTTGCGTGGCTTATCTCCTTCTTTCTCCTTATCGCTTTACTTGTCATCGTCACCTACCAGGTCAATCCACGCAAACCCTAGCTGTGTATACATATAACATATTTGTCATTCTTTTATGTCCACCCATCTTTTCAACTTGAAGCAATGAATGACACATTCGACCTCGCATTATTCGAATTATGCGCCTGTTTATGAACTGGATTGTATTCCAGATTGATATTTCCAGCTAATCTGGAATACTGTTTTAAATGACAATTAGTCCCTGCGAAGGAAAAAAAAATCAGGGGCAATATTCTCCCTATCCCTTATCTCCTCGCAAAATGTAGTTTTTGGTTTAGATAAAGAACATGATTTGACCCCAGCCATAAACAGCATCGTTGCTCACTCAAGTGATGATACCGCAACAGGGTGATTATAAGTAGTAATTGGAGTCTTCACCAATATTATTGTGCAAATACCCTTTTTTGGGTCTCACGATAGAACTTTTCTATTAACAATTAACGGGGTATTTTTTATAAGAAAACTCAAATCACATCGCTCCCTCGTTTTGGACCACGATGTCAACGGAATATAGGATTCCATAGTACGCAATATTGAATTCTATTTAATCATTATTGCATGCTATGTTTAATAGTCCTTATCTATTTGCCGTGGACATCTTCAGTTAGACCTGATCAACAGATGGGCTGCTCTCTTGATTTTTACAACTGTAAAATGGAAGCTTAATAACGTTGTATGTGAAATGAAACTGGATGCCTGCAATAAATAATATTTCATGTGTTACATTGAACAATGGACTAGCAGAGCGAAAAAGCTTCACACATTCTAAACAAGATGTTGGATACACAGTTGGAATTGTATAGTGCTGTTTGCAAATCTGATGGATATAGGATGTCTATTAAATAAACGAATGCTTTAGTACATAGAAGCTTGTGTGTTTCTATGATAATCACATTACAAAATTAAGATGTATACTATATTATTTCTTCTAATTTTGGTAGAGGTCTATGCACTGAAATTTGATGGTTAACCGGGTGAGGAGGCACTGATGGAAAAAGATGAAGAAAACAATGATGCTAGGAATCTTTTTTTTTTTCCTATGCTTGGAAGTTCGTTTTCTATGATTTATACTTTTAAGAGTTTCGCGTGTTTCTATGTCCACATTCCTTATTTCTTTGTCTGTGCTTCAGAGCCTTTTGAGGATTACTAGCTTTTTATCCTTTGGATTACGTTGTGTCTGTTGCTCTTTGTCTTATGTGGTGTATGCTAACATGGTTCAAAATTTGTTGCAGCTGATGTGTCTGGCTGACCTTGAATTTGACTATATAAATCCTTATGATTCCTCATCTCGGATCAACAAAGTTGTTTTCCCTGAGTTTATCGTGCAAGGTGTCCTTTGCTTGTTCTACCTGGTGACAGGGCATTGGGTTATGTCACTTTTCTGTGCTCCGTACCTATACTACAATGTGAGATTGTAAGTTCTCTCCCCACAGAAAATTTGTTGTTTCCATATATTATGGCTGAATATTATGTTTCTGAGATCCCTTAAAGGTGGAATATGGCAAAAAGAAAACTGAAAAATAAAAAAGATAAAAAAGAGGGTGGGGATTGGAAATCATGCATGACCACTACTCGAAGAGAGGGAGGAGAGTTATTGAATTCTGGGTCTCTGCATTCTGCAGTATTTAGATGGTGAGTGTGACTGCTTAGCATAAGTAGTAACTTAATGTGAAATTGGACAAACCAATCTGATGGTGGCAACCTACATTAAGGTTCGTAGATCTAGAGTTGATAAGCATGCTAGTTGCTACATTTTTTATGTTATTAATGGTTTGTGAATTCTGAAAAATGATTAACTACGGCTCTTGAAGCAGTTAAAAGTTAAAAACACGCATATCATTAGCTGCTAAAACAAATATAGGTGCGGGGCAGATTTTGCACTTGCGCAGCTTGGCCATTTATTATTTTCCATTTAACGCTGGAGTTCCCAGTTGTAGAATCATATACATTTAGTTATTTATTTGTCTTTGTCATGTAGTTACAATTGTATGGCATTCTAATCTTTCACATAATAGACTGTTAGATAGTTGCACTTTAGTTACAGGATTGACAGAGATGAAAAGTTCTTTTGGTCCAAGCTGCCTGTTTTATGCAATAAATAATCAAACTTGATATCTTAACACAATGGAATTTCTTGTGGTTCCCATTGTCCCGCTAAGGCATTCTTTTCTTTTCCTTTCTGCTTTTTTTTTTTTTTTTGTGTGTTTGAGGGGGAATCCTGCTAAGGCATGTTTGATTTATCTGATCAGGTACAGACGAAGAGAGCATCTTGTTGATGTTACTGAGATTTTCAATTCGCTATCTTGGGAGAAAAAGCAACGGCTTATCAAACTATTCTATCTCGTTTTCATCCTTTTCCTGTCCATATTTTGGTATGGAGACTAGTAAAAGGCTTATGCTTGTTCATATTGAACTTAAGCTCTTCATTAAAGAGGATGATCTAATTCTTAATGAATATTTTGCTGCAGGATGATCTACACGTCCCTAGATGACGATGAATAATTGAAGATGATTCCTTGTATTGCGGACTACTACCTGGAAGCACACCCCCCAGCCAGGGCAACAAAATTTCCAGACCTGCTTGGTATTTATTGACCAAATAACTATTTCCTCAACCTGTACTTTTTGATGAATTGCGGGGTTCTGATTGTTGAAATAAGACCGTACCCTGTACGTTGGATACACATATTTAAATGATAGTTTCGTGCATGCATTGGATGGTTTGCATCTCATGGAGAGTTAGGATAGCAACGCATTTATTCTTATTGTAACAAAATTCCTTTTATAGCGAATGACCATTATGTGGATTTCGTTATTTACTTTACATAAGCTGAAAACTGGCTTTTGCTTTTGCTTAAGTTATTTGGTACTTTTAGCATATTCACTGCTGTTCATTCCAATTGTATGTCCCCCTCTTCTCGGGACGAGTTCAAATTTTATATCTAATATATATGCTCCTCAAAATGGTAGCTTTCAATAAAAATGAGAGGCTGAAATTCTCCCCTATCTATGCGAGCGCTTGAAAGGTTATATTTGGATGCTTAGAGTTGAATTCAGCAATATTAACAATTGATATTTCATATAATTTAGTTGTTATCTTGTATGGCGCAGAAGATTCAATTCTTCATGTAATCATATTAAGAACCGGATATAATACAACCTCTGTAAAGTTTAAATAATATGATAATGGGGATGGGATGCCTCGTTCGCATGAGCATCGATTCAATTGTAATTTGGCATGTGAATTTTCAAATGTAACGAAATATATTTCGTGAATTTTGTTTCAGGACTTGATCAAAAAAGAATTTTGCTTCAGGAGTTGAATGGCTTTTTACAAGGCTATATCAACTCTGGATCATGTGTCGCATAGGCTTGGACTTATTGAATACTCCTTCTCGTTCTTATTATAAGATATTAATAAATAAGTGTATTTGGTTTTTTTTATAAGACACTTGTTTGTTTGTTTCTAAAGAATATTAGATATTTTTTTCATGTATGTTCATAATTAATAAGGGTAGTGGGTGAGAGTAATAATTAATATGAGTTTATTACAATTATTACGGGTAATGTTGGAAATTATTTAAATTTTTAGATAAATCTAATGATTTTAATTATTTTTATTGGTTTATGAGAATTATTAGTTGATATTTTATAATAAGAACCATAAAAATAAAAGGAGAGAGATGGCTGGTAAGTTTAGGTGACTCCTGAAGAATATAGAAAGGGAGTCATATTCCATCACACCAAATCTGCCCTGCCATCAATATTCAGAGACAGGACATTGAACATGATTGTTTTTAATTAAAAATTACGCGTGACTTTTTTTTTTTTGGGGGGGGGGGACAAAAGGAATGTGCCCTCCAACATGGGAACTTTCGCATTCAACATGGGCAGTAACAATAACAATCGAGTTTCATGGAGACTGGACTGTCTTCTTCGGTTGACACTTTCTCGACCTTCACATTTTCACCAAAAGCCCCAGCCCCAACATTTTAGCCTTTCCTTCTCACCAGTTCCAAATAATTGCTTATCATCATCAATGGTCACTACAGGCATCCTTTCTTTCTTTCTTTTTTTTTCCAGAAAACAAAAAAAGAATACTTTTTTTAAGGTTGTTTGGAAACACGAACTTAAAAGGTAAGTAAAAGTATAGAGAAATATACTAGAGACGAGAAATAATTTCTCATATTCTTTAGGTATGATTTTGTATACCAAATGTCTTATCCATTTAAATAGTAAACAGTAAATAATAAAAGTCATGAATGCGAGTGAGAAAACAAATTACAATAGTAGTAGAATAATAATAGAATAGTAGTGGTTAGTTGATAAAATATAAAGTGACAAGGGAAAAATAAACATCTAAAACTCCCTTACAGGCTACAAATCGATATCAATGTTAAATTATTTGGTAAGTTATTGAATATATATTTAATTAATATAAGATATTCCCTATATAAAATAACAAAAACTGAAATGGATGTTAGAATAGGCTTTCAAGGTGGGACGGGCATAGTAGTTAAAATTTCGTTTTATCATTGCGATTTTATATTTTTATGAATTTTTTTTATTAAAATAATTTTACTTATTTTCTAAACGTTTTTATGTTTTTGCTACGTTATATTTTATGAGTTTTTATCCATTTTCTAATTTTACGTAAAAACTCAATTTTAACAGCCCAAAAGTACCACCTAATAGAAAAGATATAGGCGTTTTTGTATCAAGATGGGTGATACGGCATTGTCGTTTTTATTTCATCCCAACTTATTACGACAACGACGACGGCGTTTAGTCAGGTTTGGAACATCGCAGCGAGTACTACCCTATCGTATATTTTCTTCCTGACTCTCCCCACTCTTCATTCATCATCGCACTCCGTTCCTTTATTTTGAAATGGCGGTAGCACCCTATACAGCTGCTTCCGCGCAACGGATTTCTGCTCCTCCTAGGTTTTGTCCCGGTCTTTTTATCTGCAATGGTTTGTGGCAGTTAGAATTGGTGTTCAATTAATGTTTTTGTGTTTGTTTTCTGTAGCAGCTGCGGGACAATGCTCTATTCGGGATTGAAACTTCAATCCGGAGGTACGCTCGCTTCCGTTGCGATATCCTTGTTGTTTTTTTTTATCCTTGTGTGTGGTTCCTAACCATATCTAGCATCGTTTATTTATTTAATTAATGATAATTGTAGGTCCTTTTGGAGCACGGAAACCTAACTTGACCGCTGAGTTTTTCGGGAAAGTTCACAAGAGTCTCCAGTGGTAGTAATCCTCTGTTCTGAGCTCCCCTCTTGCCCTTTCTTTCTTTTTGATTACTGGGGAGCGATGCTCGTATATTGCTCTGATGGATTTCAGCTAAGCTTTGATTTTAAAAAGGAAGCAAATTTGATGTATGCTCTCCTCCATTTATTACCATTCACCAGCAAGAAATAAATTAGATGATTAGTGCCATAGAAGTGAAATCTTGCATCTGACAGACTGAGACCTTTGGATAGGTCGAGCATATAATTTCAGCTGTCGTTCCTTTCTTTTGCATTGTAATCCTTGTTGGAAGCAACTGCGCCTTCCTCCTAGTATTCATGATTCATTTTATTTCCCTGTATCCTTGATACTTATTAAATACTGTAAATGTAAAAGCATGCCCCTTTGCGTCCTTCATGGTTCTCCTTGCACAAGAGTTTTCTTCATGAATGTTATGTATTGCATGAGTATATAGACTAATGCAGGCAACATAATTTTCATGTTTTCAGGTCTAAAAACCACAGACCAATAAGGGCAAGAATTCAGATGATGCCCGTCGGGACCCCTAGAGTTCCCTACAAATCGCCTGGTGAGGGAACCTGGCAGTGGGTTGATCTGTGGAATGCCCTTGTAAGTTGTTAACGTGGACATCTAGTTTCCTCTACACTACCCTAACCACCCTTTTGGAGTGTGAGAGAGAGTGAGTGTGTGTGGCTGTGAGCGTTCTTTTTTTTAAAAAATCTTTTTCTAAGAAATCCAATGAATTCTTGGATGCAGTATCGTGAGCGTATAATCTTCATTGGAGAAACAATAGAAGAAGAGTTTAGCAACCAAATTCTGGCAACCATGCTATATCTTGATACTGTAGATAATTCCAAGAAGCTCTATTTGTACATTTGTAGTCCTGGCGGAGATGTGAGTCTTCAATGATTTAACATTTTGGTGTTTTTTTCCTTCTGTTATTTTTTGGGTTACATCAGCTAAAGTTTGCAATTTATTGCAGCTTACACCATGCCTGGCTTTATATGACACCATGCAGACCTTGCAAAGTCCTGTTGGCACCCGTTGTCTTGGTTATGCCTACAATTTAGCAGCATTTATTCTTGCCGCTGGGGAAAAGGTACAAAATTTAGGAAGTGTTTGACCCTTAAGTGTGACTTTCTATAGTTCTGTCTGTCATAGGAGGGGTTTATGTATTGAGATTCCCAAATCCCCACTTGCAATGGACGTGGCTTGACCTTTGTGGTTGGACTATTCTGTGGAAGAGCTTTTAGCTGTTTCATAAATTTGTACTTGTATCAATCCTTTGACCGAGACATTAAATCAGAGTCTAACCAAAACAGAAGAAAGAAATCCATTTCTCTGCTCCCATGGCTATGTGTGACCACTTGACGCTTACTTGAAAAGTTCTATTTCTTGTGCACTGCCCCTTGGCCTCATTATTTCCATTACTCATCCTCCCTTTCCAACAAATGTAAAAGGGACAGTAGAATACTTTGAGTTATTTTCCGGCTATTTATATTAGCATTCTGATTGAGTCCCTAGCTTCCTTTGTTTTTTTGGCTCCAATTTTGTTTGTTTTTTTGCTTCAATTCAATGTGTACCCTATGCTTGTTTTGTTGAGGCTTTTGATCTCAATGGTTTTGAACGACAACTGAAATTCTAGTATCCTTTCTTATTGTTCCTCTGCATCTAGGGCGACCGCGCTGCAATGCCTCTTTCAAGATTTATTATCGAGCCTCCAGCAGGATCTGCCCGGGGTCAGGTGACACTGCCTTAACTCTGAGATCACTGTCATCATCATTCACGAGCTTTGAAATCAATGAATGGGATTTTTGTTTGAAGCTTACTGACATCAAAAAATTTGCCAGGTTGATGACATCCATAATGAAACAAATGAGCTTCTTAGAATCAGAGAGTACCTTTGCAGTGAGTTGGCTAGTAAAACAGGTCAGCCTGTTGAGAAGGTGAGTTTCCTCACTGAAAATTATGGAGATAAATGAACTGGCTAACTTAGGTCATGATCATACTAGCTTCTCTGCCATATTCTTGACCGTTTTTTCCTTACTAACTTGCTCACTGAACAAAAATAAAAAGTTAAATGGAAAAGCTTTTAGCTTTTCTGTAGGGGATAATCAATTGCATCCTTTACACACTGTTTAAACTTCGCATGCTTTGTCAATCTCTATGGGGTTTTTATGATTTTTTGTATGGTTTATATCATTTTATTGAGTGATATTGCTTCTACTCAGATACGCAAAGACCTGAGCAACAAAAAGACCTTCAGTGCAAAGCAGGCTATTGAATATGGGCTTGTTGATCGTATTATGAAGCCGGCCCGCATCAAGGCTCATGCTCCGCCCCCCGAGGATTTATGAGCTGGCTTCTTAGATTACTGAGAATAATGTATCCTTATGTATCAAGATTTTTTTTCTTCTTTTCATCATTCTGGAATGTGTATAACCTCTTATCAATTAGAACTTTCTTCCAGGATATGCATGCCAGAAGCTAGCGGATTCTTACTCAATGACATGTGATTTGTATTTTTTTTATGCTATTTTATTAAAGATAGCATGCCGCTGGATTCAATACTTGCATACTCTAATTACGGTGGAAAATGGATTGAGGACCCCTTTCGAGATCTCTCCGATCACTTGGGAAACAAACTGTCATTGAAATCCTGAAAGCTTAACTGCTCATCAAGGTGGTTTAGTATTTTTAATTTTGAATTTCATTATCTGATCCTTCAGCCTAATTATAGTTTTTATGGACCTTTGTGATAAATATTGTCTCCTATTGGCCCTTCTATATATTTTCCCCTAATGTGAAGATAAAATATTTCAAGAATTAAATTTTTGTTGGCTTTTTATTGGTTTGGGAATATTTATTAAAGCAACGTGGGATGCTTTGGGTTTGAAGCCTACTTTGAACCATTGAATATGCTTTACCTGTTGAAACTACAAGTACTTTTTCCCCTTGGGCCAGTCCTGAATATACAAATACAAGAAAACAAATTAAAGAATCAGAATAGAGACATCCTAGGGGTCAAACGTGGGGTCGGTCTTCCTCACTTTTAGGGAGGGGTTTCAATCCCTACGTTGGTCAAAGCGTTGGGGGAAACATCTTAAAGGTCTAGGAAGCGGTGGTAACACTGGTAAGGGTGGAGACATGTGTACTCTTTGGCTAGTATCCCTTGTGGACTGGGCTCCAAGCACCCTACTCTTGAACTGTGGATGAGCTTGACCCTTTTCCTAAAACTTTTCTAGCCAAAAAAAAAAAAAAGAAAGAGACAGAGAGTGGGTCATAGGTATGAAGCAGATGAGCCCGCATACACTTGTGAGATTTATATAAATTTTATTTTCTCTCCCACTCTAAATTTAACAAATCTGCATCCGATATCTTGTTAGCATTGACTTCAGAACTCGGGTCAAAATAAAAGCACCCTATGGTCCAGAAATTGAAGCTACGATGTGGGATACGTAATAGATGCTAGTTAGACCTGACAAATATACCAAGTGACAATATACCAAGTCGAGAACCGACATTACAATTATACACCGAATTCCAGGGATCAGTTTCTTGTCGGATTCCATGTCAATGTGTACAAAATAACGCCTGCCTTTGGTCTCCAAATTTCTTGACCCCCTATGTTTAATGTCACGCATCAACTTACTTACTAGTACTATATATATCATTTCTGGAGAAGCTTCATATGGGGTGTAAGCAGAATAAGCAAGTTAGAATGATGACCAAGAAATTGCCAAGAATTTCTGTTTCTGCGTTTTAAAGAAACTTCCTGGCGAAGATAATCAGGGTCATGCCTGTGCGTGGCTTCCAAAGTGTACAACTAAAATTCACGGGTCGTTAGCTTCATAAGTAGATTGTCTTATCAAATGATAATATATAACAGCCCCAGCACACGTCATTGTTTATTAAACATACGAGTATCGTATCATCTTTGTTGCAATTATGGTGGCTGAACCTAACTGCGAAGTGATACGGAGTAACTGATAAGGTGGCACCCTGAAATGCCACACATGTCCATGTGCTCCCAAAACATTCACTTCAAAACACAAGACATCCAATGATTGAGATGAGTACTGAAACTCAATGATGCTACAGGGCACAAAGAAACATTCAGGAAAAAAAAAACAAGAAACGTGACTCGAATTAACTAATACATCAAAACATGACACCACATATGTAATCTCCTAACTGAGTTGTACAAAGAAAGGAAATGAAGCCTGTAAATGTCGGAAAACAAGAAGGTCGTAGTCCTAAGGTACTGTCAATAAGCTTACAGTCACAAATAAACAATAGAAAACAAACTCATCAATTAGGAGGTCCCGTTACAACGTCGTCGTCAGCAACGAATATAGATGGTAGATGGGATGAAATTACCCTCCAGACGGTGACACATTAATATCAGTCGGCTTATTATTAGTATTATTACTATTACTATTATTGTTGGCGTTGACGTTGGTGCTGGTGGTGTTATTCCTGTTATCAGCCGGGATTGCAGACCAACTGTCGCCACGAAAGGAAGACGGAGAGGTGAGGAGAGGGACGGGATCCGTAACACTAGACAAGGGAACAACAGCAGTTGGTATGGCTGTGGATATCACTTCAATTTTCTGTTTCTTTGGCTTTTGCTCGTGCTGGTTTCCAGCCAGAAAGCTTCCTACCACTACCTGATATACATATTTATAATTTAGTTAATACATGTCACTACACATGAATAATACTAAATCTAGTCCTTATTATAAGACCTTGTTAACTTTTTTAAAGAGATTAAGGGAGTTAAATAAATTACAATAGAGTATTTATATTTGTCTTTTTTATACCAAACTATTTGATTTATAAACTGCTATATAATCAAATAATACATAATATATATTACGATTAACTAACTTATTTAATTTTCTTACCCTTTCAAAAAAGGTCAACATGGTCTATAAGAAAAAACATGGTACCTGCACAGGACTTGCTGCTACTAATAGACCTGCCACTCCACCGCCTACAACACGACCATCGGGACTTGCCAAAGAAACGCTCATGCCCCCGGATCTGCTCCGTGTTCCCCCACTTTCACTTGGCATGAAGGATCCAGACAACGACAGAATTTCAAAACGTCCCTGTACAAACAAAGCCAGCACTGGTTTTAGAAGGCTAAAGATTATATAATAATGCGTTCATAACAGAGAACAGATTGAAAGGCTACTCAAGGTTGAGGCAAAGATGATGCAAATAGATCAAGCAGAATAAATCTAGAGAATAATGAAAAATGGTAGATTCGCTAGTAAAAAAAAAAATCAAAACTTTTAGAGTAGAAATGGCAGTAACAATGTTAGATCTTGAAGGCCTATCAGTGACAGCACCAAAAGTAGTCTCCGCATAAATGCTGATAATAACATTGATCACAACAATTATCAGTCGAAGGAACATGCCTTATCCAATCATAAAGAAAAAGTGTTTTGTATTCTTGACAGTCAAACAATTAGGAAAATCATTAATCATTAATTCCATATTTCTTGATTGAGTTAGAGAAGCTGACACTGAGAGAATAATTGAAAAGAAAGAAATGCCAGACCTCATAAGTCAATGTGCCGCCAGAAGAATCAGGTTGACGAAGTGTGACACTTGATATGACACCATTTGCAGAAAGAATACATATAGCTCGAGGTCCTTGCTGAGAAAATGATATTATCTTCATAGTAACATCCTAAGATAGCCAAAAGAAGACTATTTGTTATTATATATTATTAGTCAAAGCCGTTTTTCTCGCTTCATAATTTTTTATTTAATATATGCCTAGAAAGTTTTGGTACTTACCTAATTATGAATCTATAAATCTACATAATCGAAACCAAAATGAATACTATAAACAATGAATTTTCTGCCACTTACCTCCCCAGCATTAACAGTGATTATATGTGGTGTAAAATTAGCACCTACGGAGCATGCAACCCATTCACCTGGAAAAACAAAAAGGCGAGAAGTATAATAACTGATCATGATATAAGACATGATATTATTCTCTATGAAAATGGAAATTATAATAAATCTCAGAGTTTCTAGTATAAGAAATCCCCCATTTTTGTCATTTAGAGAACGTGACCATTTAGACTCAAGTTTATAAAAGTTGAAACATTTGTAGTTTTGTCTTATGCGGGAGCATGTCTAGCAATACACGTTTAATGAAATGAAATTCCCTTGAAAGTCAGACAAGAGTTTTTTTCCTTTATAATCCATTATCCGACCCCAAAATTCTATAACTTGTTTTGGTACAAGACGGAGTACAGGGGAGCAAGTTAAGAAAGTAGACCTCCTAAATGTTCTTTCCAATATTTGCCGCTATTTTTTTATTTAAAAAAAAAAAAAAACAGCTTTCAAAGTTTTGGTATATCATGCTTGAGTTTAGCCGGTCAATGTCATGACTTCAATTTTCCAAGAGTAATACAGACGACAAGTTGTTAACGCCAAAATTACAACTCCATTAGGTAAAACAACATACTTGCTGTTCCAGGACTTAAAACCAAAGTTGTTAAAAGAAAGAACATATATGCAGACAAAAGCTTATCAGAAACGAAGCACAAAAAAAAGGAGACCATGCCCCCCCCCCCCCCCAAAAAAAAAAAAGCTATATATTTAGCAAAAGGGAATAAGAGATGAGAGAAATTATTGTTATCAAAATCATATGGCATTTAGTTAGTTATCCTCACACACACACATATGTATATGTATATATATCTCGTATACAGCAGCTGCATATCAATTTCAGAACTGAAGTTTCATGTCTTTTGGATAACAGAATATATTTTTCCTATGGAACATTTTTACGGTTTTTATTTCAGACAAGAAGCTTGAGAACTCAAGAATGAAAAGCAGAGAATTATAGGCTTGCAAGAAACAGTGAGTATTCTAATATACTAACTAATATATATGAATGAATGGCCTCGTGCGACAAAAAGAACCATTCTGTAACTGTATCAGGAAACTAAGTAAATAACTACTACAAGTACTAGGTGGAGATGGTGGGCGACCAAAAAGAGGAGCTGATGTCAGCTTGAACTTTGAACATCTGGACACAAAACAGTCATACCCCTAAGTGTTCGTTAATATCACAGTCCTCTATAAAAGCAACCAATTCCAAGAAAAAGAACAACAAAACACCACGAGGTGGCAAATAAAAGGTGGGGGAGAAAAAACAAAAAGCTTTCATCCTGGCGGTGTCAATTGAAGACATTATGTTCAGTTCAACAGTTGTTGAAGATATTATGAGCAGGTATCTATCTACCCATTTATCCTTCACCATTCACCAATACCATTTGGCTTATAGTAAGAGTTTTCAAGTGCCAAATCACAGCCCTAACAACAAGATTCCTCCAATATCACACCCACCCACACACCACAAAGATAAGTTACTTTTCATGACTACCACACACACACACACACCAAAGACCCCAATAGCGGCATCTAACCCACAGGTCCCACATCCTCAGCTATAACAGTTCAAGTCTGATTATTCCACCTTCACACTCTATCCAACTTTTGACTCATCTTATATTTCTCCAACACAATTGAACCAGCAAAAATAAATAAATACTTGAGGATACCAAAAATATACTTGTACTGAACTGGTATAATGTTATGGCATACCTGCACAACACTACACTCAAATAGTCAAATGTGAACCTAAGAAAAAAAAAAGGTGATGTTTTCGTTTACCTAAATTTTCGACCTCGAATTTGGATTTGCTGACCGAACTAGCTGGACGAACTTTCCCGCGCTTATCTGCGGAGAAATCGATGACTTGTGGGGGAGCCGAAGAAGATATTGGTTTAGGAGATAGAGCCATCGTCACCGACCCGTCTGGTCCGTACTTTCTCGGTCGCCCTCTTTTCTTCTTCCCGGGCATCGTCATGGTTGCCGGCGTGCCTCCCACCGGCGCTGTCTGCGTCGGAGGAGCACTCCCTTGAGCCGCCGGAGCCAGCGCAGACGTCGTCGTCGATCCGCCGGTGGCTGCTGGGTTCTCGGTCCGGGGAGCTACATGGTACTCCGACGGATCATCTGATCCCACCACCGTGACTGCGCTGCTAATTCCATCCCTTGATTCCATATTTAAAAAGCTTAACAACTCATGCATAAACCACACATCAACACTCCATTTCTCCACCAAAACTTCACACTAATTTCTGCAGATTTTTTTTTCTTTGAAAAATTATACAGCAACGCAAAAATCAAGATATGTAAGAAATTAAAAACCTGAGAAGCTGGGCATGAAACCAGAAGAAGAAAGTCTTAAACTTTGAGCCATTTGAGTATTTTTTGTCATACAAAAATAAAATAAAATAGCAGAGCTCGATGAAACAGAGAACAGAAGATGAATAATGATCTGAAAATTTTCTGGGAGAAAATAATATTCAAAGTTTTGAGAAAATATTTTTAAGAAATTGGGAAGAAAGACAGAAAATTATGCTGGTGTACGATTTGAATTTTGAGATTTGGAAGGAAAAATGGGCTGATAAAAATGAATCCTTGTTTTTGGTGAGTAATTGGGTTGCTAACTTTCATAAGACTGTCCAAATTGAGATTAAAAAAATTAAAACGGAAAAGGAGATACACAGAATACGCGGGATTAATAAATATTTTATTAATGATATTTAATGAAAATAATAATATAGT
Organism: Acacia confusa; assembly: GCA_037074495.1. Taxonomy (NCBI): domain Eukaryota; kingdom Viridiplantae; phylum Streptophyta; class Magnoliopsida; order Fabales; family Fabaceae; genus Acacia; species Acacia confusa. The sequence continues at coordinate 31,739,722 of CM073512.1, read as the reverse complement.
TTTGGTTGGAATCCGGTGGAGAAATAATAATAAACAACAATAAAGTTGTTGGGAGGAGCTTCCTTTCTCTTCTACCTTTTAAATATTGCAAAATTTAAAAAATTAATACAAATAATTTATAACCACACATTTTACCATTAGGTTTAGGTGAATGATAAAGTAAATTAAGTTTGCCAAGACATAAAGGAACTGTCTGAGAAAGGAAAAGCCCCAAGGCATGGCAAGAATCAAGTGATGCAATCATATTTTTAATTTTAATACTAGTACTAGATGATTAAATATAATAAATCCCTAAAAATTAAAAAAGAAGCAAAACTGGGAAAATGAAAAGGAACAGCGACCCGCACTTTAGCTTTTTGTACGCTTAAACAAACCAAAACCCTTTTTTTTTTTATTTCTTTTTGAATATTTATGGATTATCAATGGGAATATATTATAAAGCAAGGCATTCATAAATTCTCCTCCCAACTTTCAAAGCAAACTTAATCAATCTGCCTTGACATTATGTTATTATTACTTAAACCAATCCATTAATTTCATTCCCACAAACACCTTCCTTTTATTTATTTTGCTTCTTTCAAACGCCTCCTCCTTCCTATCTCCTTTCTTCTTCATTCCTACAACTTGTGACCAACATTATTTGATACTCCCTTTCGTCTTAATTATAAGATATAGTTAATTTTTTTGGAGAGATTAAGAAAGTTAATTAAATTACTTTAAAATATTTGTTTTTCTTTAAACTAGTTAGTTTGACTAATAAACTAATATAATCTAAGGATACACAACATATGAAATAATTAAGTAACTTATTTAGCTTCCTTAACCTCTTTAAAGAAAGTCAACTATGTCTTATTATAATTAGGACTAGTATTAATTAAAAAAAAAAATTACACACATGAAACCAAATGGGGTTTGGGAGTTTTGACCCAGGAGGGGAAAAAAAAAAAAAAAAGAGGATGAAAAACGAAACAAAAGGGGGAAATGTTGTGAACAAAGGTTTCTCATCAGTTTTTCAGTTAAACAAATTGGGTGGTATAAAAAAGGATAAATATAAATATTGTAAAGTAATTTATTTAACTTGATTAAACTTCTGGGTCTTATATTAAAGATCGGAAATAGTAATTATTTAAATGTAATTATACTTAGGAGTAATATCATATACTAATAAATGATTATAAACAGTAGTTTGAACATGGAAGAGAGAAATAAGAGGGTGTGAATTAATGTAGATCATGTGGTTACATGGGGAGTGGTTGTTCGTGGAATCACATGTTAAAGTACCCAAGCTTTAGTGCGCTCTCCTCATTGCTTGTGTCCTTATCCTTCTTCCTCCAAACAGATCATCACTTGTGTGTGTGTTTGTGTTTTTATATAAATAAAAGGAGCGAGGGATCTGTGTTTGAATCTTGAAGCCAAGAGAAAAGCCAACATTTGGATTTTGACGCTACTTCTTCGTATCAAACATTAATCTGCCAACACAGACACAAACATATATTACTCTGTTTCATCACACAGTACTCTTACTTCACCTCCTCCTACTCTGTCTGTTTTTTTTTAAAAAAAAAAAAAAAAAAATTATCCGCACAAACAAAACGACCCCTGTTCCTGTGGGGGGTTTTTTTTTTTGGGTCTCTTTTTATCCTTTTGAATACAAAAAATTAAAGTCAACTAACGTTGGTGGACGATTTCTATCCTACGTACGCAGTTTTAAACAGAATTTAAAATTCATTGTTGGGAGGATGATAATTAACCAAAACGACAACTTATGGGTAACCAAAAAAAAAAAATAGCGATGTCACAAATGCGAGCCTCAAAAAAAAAAAGAAGAAGGTTGAAGAAAATAGGATTCGATTTAGATGAGAAGAGACTTGGTGTATTAATATTATTGTATTGAATTAATTTCGGTGGGGTTGAGCAGAAAAATACAAGAACAAGCATTGAATAATAAATTATGGCAAACGAGAATTGCAGGAGGATACGTAATTTTTTATTGTGATAATTTTGTTTGGTTCGTTGTTTTTTTTTTTGGGGGTATGTTATGATGCATATGCCCCCAAGTTTCAACTTGTTGGTGGGGATATTTATTTATTGGGTTAATTTTTAAATCAAGAATGATAGGCAGGCCTGACTTATTGAAAAAGAGAAAGATTAAATAATTTGTGGGGGTAGGGTTTCAATTTACAGACAAGGAAACAAACGAGTTTTTGATGGTTTAGTAGTGGAGGCCTTAGTCAGCCAGAATATGACTGTGGAATCTTAAGGAGTCGGCTTTGATTTCAAATCTATATTATGAATATATTATTTTATTGGGTGCATTTAATAATAAACAAGTCTTGTGTGGAAGAAATGGCTTCCCAGAGATCAAAAGGTTAAGCAAAATAAGCATCTGGGCTTCATGTAATTGACAGTGTTCACAGCAACAGGCAGCTATCTATCTATCTATATTAATTTGAAGTTTGACTCAATTCAGTGTCAAATCTCAGCTTCAAATTTTCATGTAACAATTTGGAGCCTTTAAATCAGTCAAAGAGAGTGTCTCTCTAGATTCTTATTTCATTGATGCTTCCTGGTTTCCACTTCAGCCATATATTTTACATAATATGCTTGTTCTGACCATTTTCAACGCCACCTTTTGCTCATGCGTTTTTCTTCTCTGGTTCTTTTGTCCAACAGATATTGGATTTATGTGTAACTCGAAATAAACAGAATTATTCATAATTTATGACTTTTATACCTGTTATCTATACTGTCATTTTGCTCTTTTTGTGATGGACGAAGAGGTAGCACTTGAACTAAATTGCACTTTTTAAAAGGGGGAAAAAAACCAATAAGATCTTAGACAACATTTCGAGGGAAAAATTGATGAGGAACATGAACAACACGTGGCATTAAATGTTCTCATATACCACGGAGTCAGGAGTTTTAATGAGGGGGTGGCAATTATAGAATAGAAACCATTTGTTTAGGAAATTACATTTCAACTTCATAAATATTTTAATATTTTCATTTTAATCCCTCAACGACCATTTCAAATTTGTAAATTCGTCTCTAGTCATGACTTGTGTTTTGACCAGTATTCTTAGGTCAGTTTCAAGGAATCACAGAACAAAAACTCAGCACTATGACCTTCTCTGGTTTTTTGGGGGAATCAACTAGTTTAGAATCTAGACAAGGAAGAAGTGGGAGGGAGGAGGAATCACATATTATCACTATCATTAGCCTTCCTCCCTCAATCCTCACACCCACTGGCATTACATCCTTCGCCACATATTCCTTCATCTCTAGTGGAAGAACCAAAAGCTTGACATACCAGAAACAGAGAGGAGTGCCATAATCAGACTAGGAGATGCCAACCTTCATCATTATCAACCATTGAACCAACTTCATCTTCAACTTCAATTCAATGTCATTTATAATTTTTTTTGTCAACCCAGTCTTTATATTCTTTTAAATTTTAGGGGGGCGGCGGCCACCTTTAGCCTCCTTAGTTCCACCTCTACATCCAATATTGTTTAAAGATTGTAGATATTGTACAATTGCTATTATTTGAGATTTATGCTTCTATTGCTTTTCAAATATATTCAAATTTAGTGCAAGATTTATGCTTCTGTTGCTTTTCAAATATTCAAATGTAGATATCATCAATATCAGAGATTGATTACGATAACAAATCTCCTTATTTATGTACGCCACATGAATCAATGGAATTATTGTGTGTTTCTAAATTGTTTGAAAACAATATTCCACTAAAAAAGGGTCTAGAGATGTAATTTTTCAATGTTTTTGAGAATTTTGCGAAGTCGAGACAGTAAAATAAGAAGAAATTCAATATCTTCTTTTTTTGCCCCAAAAAATGTTTGGCTTGGTCTAAGAAAGAGATGAAGTTCCAATTTCTGAAGTAATAAATGATTTGAAGACTTTATTTGTTATCTAAAACATTTTAAGATTTTAATTTAAGATATAGAAATAGAAGCAGCTTGCAGTTGATGGCATTCCATTGTATGGTGTGTGGCTCAAAATTAAGGAATTATTTAATGATGTGTTTGATTTTACATTACAAAGTATATTATTAGTAAAAAGGAATAACCACGTCAAAACATAACTTTAGAAGTTTATGACGCAATCGGCAATATGTTTAAGGATCGATTTGTACGAGAAGGGAAAAATACTAGTAGAGAAACTTTTCAAATAGTAAAATCTTTGACCATTGTTAGAGGTTTTTCCCCTTATTATTCTCTTGATCTTGTTTTTTTTTATCTCTACGCCCAAACCAACTATGCTCTCACTTGGAAACTTCTAAAAAGTGTTTTCAACTATTATTTAGCAAGCCGAAACAAAAATATTCTCACATATTTATCTTATAAATTATAAAAATATTTTGAAAAAGTTAAAAGAAAGAGGCACTACGAGCATTTATAAGCTAAGCTATTGCCTCCAGTTCTTGTACAAATAAAATCTTGTAAGTAGTATAGGATCTCATTTATAGTGTAGCAAGTCCTAGGAATAAAATCTTATATCAAGGATAGAAGCAAGGATTAATTTTCAATGATCAAATATAATATATATTGTCCGTACAAAACAATGTCATTTTCAGCAAGACAAAAGCCCAAGAGTGGGTGGTTGTACAAACTAAGGAATTTCAAGGCAAACTCTGGCTGAGGAGGGGCCAGAATGTGCACCATAATCAAAAGGTGGAATTACGGCGCTTTTCGTATTGACACTGCTAAGTGGAATCAACTTTGAGTGTTTCATAATCTAACACCATTTAAATTATTAAATTATCATCCATCAACTTTAATGGAAAAAATCTAAATAAATACCATTTAAACTTAGAAAACCTCAAAAAAATCTATTAACATATGGAAATGATAAATATGTATTAAAGAATTAATATGAGATTTTGATGAAATGTTGTGTTTTAGTAAAATGTCCATTAAGTTTTTTAATTTAAAAAAAAGAAGAAGAAAACTCCTCATTGACACTAGAGCTTCAGCAGCCGGCAAGACCCCTCTGGTAGGACTCAGTCGATAGGTTGTCAGAGCTCTAGCATTAGTGGTTGGGCCTTTGGTAACAATTTAAGTAATAAGATTAACTACTTGAATTTCTTAAGCCCAATCAAGCATTGTTGATAAGTTGAACAAAGACAATGACAACTTTAGTATAGCCATTAATAACTTAGGAAGCATAATTTGTCAATTGTTATACTCAAATTATCATTGCCCTTATTTAACTTATTAACAAAGTCGGATAGGGTTTATAGAGCTCAAATTGTCAATCTCATTACTCATATTGTCACTGAAGCTTCGGCAGCCAACCGTCGAAGTCCCAATAGCAGGGTGGTGCTAGCCTCTAGAGCTCCAGCGCTTGCAAGGGTTCTTTCTATTTAAATCTTTGTTTTAAAAAAAACTTAGGGGCATTTTAGTAAAAACACAATATTTCAAAATTTCAGAATAGTCTCTTGAGACCTATTTTTCATTTCCATGTATTAACAGACCTTATGAAGTTTTCCAAATTCAAATGATATTGATTTAAAATTTTCTCAACTTTAGTTTAATGCTTTTGAATTTTAAATTTTTTTATGAACCACTGTGTTATTGTAGCCTTTAAACCTCCTTTTTATTAGGTTCACATTCCATACTTCTCTTTTATATATTTTTTACATGCTTATCCCTCTAAAGGGATGGGGGAACGGTCAGATGAGTGTTTATTAGTTTCAACCTCTCATTTTCACAAGTCCTTGCCCTACCCACTAAGGAACAATAGAATATAAGCCCCCCGTTATTATGAAGTAAGAAACAAATTTTTATTTGCCTGAATCCAAACTCTAAGAATAGATCAGATCCAAGAAAAGATTGAGCTGTGAATCTCTGAATGGTTGAAAACTTCTAGAGCTACAAGAAGTAAATTATATTACTTCTTTGGTTCTTAATATAAGATATATTTACTTAATTTAATTAGATTAATGAAATTAGTTGACACGACATAGATTTTTTTTTTTAAATACTTTACTCATCTTCTTTAATCTTTTTATTCTCTCAACTCCTTGATTATTGTTGATGGAGTATTAATAGAGATAAATTAGGAAAATATTGATAAATATGAAAACTTTATATTTTATTTAAGACCAAGATCAATTTTTATCTTATAGTTAACTATGCCCAACCTTTAAGACATTGCAAAGAAAAAACCAAAAAAGTCATGTCAAGCATATGAGCAAAAATCCCAACATTCAAGACGAGGGTGATTGACGATCCGGCTCCCATCATCTTTCATCATCTTTTTTATCTCAACTGTTGGATTGAAATATGAACAATTCAAATTTTGTTTTTTATATAAAAATATTATTTTTTAATTTTTTAATAATATTTTTTAAAAGATAAAATCTGAACCGTTCATATTTCAATCTAATGGTTGAGATGAAGAAGATGATGAGAATGAGAAGAGAAGTGAATGGGAGCCAAATCCTTGAAAATCTTGGTGTCCAATTTTTTTTGATGTGCTTAATAAGCGAGCCAATTTACACATTTAATGACTCTTGCATGATGTTCCTTTTTATCATCAATATAAGATATATTTATCTAATTTGATTATATTAGCTAAATTAGTTAATGTGTCATGTATTTTCAAAAATATTATAGTCATCTTTCTTAATTTCCTCTCCTCCTTGATTATTATGAATGAAGTATCAATATGGGTAAATTAGGAAAAAACTGACAAATATAAAAATTATGTCTTATTTTTAGAATAAAGATTAATTCCATAAATATATTTTATATTAATGACGGAATAATATTTATGAATTTTTTGTCCGATTGTGGAGAATATGATACTAGAAATGTTCATTTCAAATAAGATCGAGAGCCTTATAGTCACAGAAAACGCTAGATGAAAATAAATGTGAGTGGGATAATTTGGAGCAATAAGAATAACATTCAGTTAGATAAAAACATCTTATTACATGCATGTCCATATTTTTTTCAGGCACGAGCGTCCTCCTGTTGAAGATAAAGCACTATCGGGTAAATGTGAGCACCGTTTTAAGCGGGGATTTAAACTTAAGTTCATAACATGTCATGAGACTACTCCTTTTCACTAGACCTAGCCCATAACCATAGTCAGTACCTGCCTTCAAAACCACGCAGTCCTAAATTTCACGGTCAAGCTCAGATTTGGAGTCTGACAAATGAGACAGGTGAAGGGCCCAATAGAGATGAAAAGGTTAACCCATTCAAAGTTATATTACTTTGGGCCCATCTCTATTCCTCCAATCCATTCTTTCAACTTCATGACCACTTCTTATAGCAAAAAAAGAAAAACTTCATGACCACTTTGTCTATTCTCAAATCTCAAGTCACCACATCTCGTTGAAGGAAGTTAGCATAAATGGTAAGAGATTTGTTTAAGTCTTAAAGGGATGTGTGTTCAATCCCCACTGCCATTATTAGGACTCATTCGGTAGACAATCTCGTAAGTCCCTCTTAAGTGCTCAAAGAGCTCGGGACCGTGCCCTGGCCTTAGTGGGGAATTGATGTCAAACCCCTCCAAAACTTTTTATTATAAAAAAAAAAAAAAAGTCACCACATCCCAATAAAATTAAGAACCAAAAAAAGCTAAGGAAGGAAAGCCTGTGGTAATCTAGGTGGCTGAATAAAAAATGTAGAGAAGCCGCTAAGTATTCATAAGGATGACTAACTTCCAGTTGGAATAAGTGATAAAGAATTTGTTCTCTTCTAACAACATCTTCTATTTGAAGTTTGATAATGAAGAAAATGGTATTAGGAGCTATTCCATCATGACTATGAGCCCAATTCGGGATGAATCTAGATTAGTTGAAACTGAAGGTTTTAATAATATGGGTGGACAACGAAAAAAAAAGTATTCCAAAGGTGCCAAACATAACATTAACAATAACAAAACTTGAACTTGAAATTCTCCTCCGTATAAGAGCTACTTAACTAATTTAGGCAAAGTAAAAAAATGAGATCAATTGCTTAATCATAATAAATGTGATATAATATCCCAAAAATACACCTAGATAATATTATATTATATATCAATTTATATATAAGGTAAATTAGTTTGAGAAAAAACGATAAATATGTGAGATAAAATAGGCTAACATCTTGTATTTATGATTAAATACAATCCTCTAACTAATTATTATGTAAAGGGTCGGAACTGATAATCATAAAAAGAAAAAAGAAAAAATCTCTAAAGAAGTAAGTAGTATGAAATGAAAAGGTTATGTGCATGAAATAATAGGAAGACGATGCTAGTCACATGTCACTAAAACTAATAAATGATTATGTCAGCACATAGTGATTTTCCTTACTAAATTGAAAACGAAAGAGTTCACTTGGGGAAGGTGATGCCAACTTTTGGGTTCAGCTGGCGCTGGTCGGACTTCATTTATGTCGTTTTCTTTGATCAAACGGTAACCTCAGAACTTGATCCTCACTTGCTCGCCAAATATTCATTGAAATTACCAAAACGGCAAAGGTCAGCTTCTTAATTAGTAGTGCAAGTTGGATCTTGGGAAACTTGTGATTATAGTCAGATTAGAAGAAAACGACACCTATTTACTCAAGCTGTTGCATCGTTTTCTTCCCCCATCACTCTTCTTTGGCCTCATTTTCTTGTTCCCATTCCAAATTATAAAACAAATTAATATGTCTGCAATAGGTGAAGGCGGCTATCTCGTCCTTTTCTAAGTGAAACTAGTGCTTATTTTTTTTCTTTTAAGTTTTTCTCCATCATGAATTAGAATATTGGCTAATCAAATAGACAAATAGGTACTCCAACGATTAATAGACAGCTCTAAGCTTATGAGAAGAATCATCTGGGTTAATTAATAGACTGGCATCACAACCTCTGTCACCATCAAAACAATTGAATAAGATTTCATTACAAATCAGTTTCATGTTCATTATAACTAGTCTTACTATTAACTGGAGAGATTTACAAATACTCCTAAATGAATATAATTCTATGAAGATATTATAAGTAGGAAGTCCTCATCTACTTGGAGCCTTGGAGGTACTTGTAAAATATGAAAGCAGATCCTCTCAGATTTTTTTTTCCCCTCATTTTCTTCTCAAAATCACTTTTCTACCATTAGATGAAATAATGATTGGTTCATATCCCAACTTGGCAGAGGCAATATAACTGGCCTCACAGTTTTCTTAAAAGGGAAAGGACAGGGACTTGGGAATAATATATATTGTAACAATAACGATTGAGACATAACAGTAAATTGCTGGGAAATGGAATCTCTTTGGAGTGCCATAAGTATGGGATAGAGTATCGATGAAACCGAAATGAAAACAAACAAATCCTTTTATGTAAACTGTCCAAACAGAGCATCATATGAGAGATGCCCCATTTTGTCTCATTCTCTAACTGCAAGTTTTGGTGCCACGCGAGAATCAGAATAACTAGAAAGCAAGCAAATGAATGTATGCCAACTTATATATTAGCCTCTTCTTATGTCCTTTTTATACGTTCCTTGAACATAAAAAAGCGATCTTTTGGCTCTAAGTGTTATTTCTTCAAGCAATATGACATTTCACTTCATTTTTTTATTCTATCACCAACTCAATCAGGACAGATATCAATAATCTTAACACCAAAAGATGAAAAAAAAAATCTCCTATTTAAAACTGTTTTCCTCCCACAATTTGATCCCTCTTAATCACTTGGAATTAAAACACAAGCCCCCTTTCGTCCACACATCTTGATTTTTTTTAGTTAGAAGCATTATAATATAGGAAAAGTCGACGTCTTACCCCACCTCATAATTTAAAACTCTGTGGTGATCAGTGACAATATGGCATCGGATGAAAATTTCTTAAGACTTTGAGGTTGTTTAGCTAGGAATCATTCATATATTTCAAAAGCTGACCGTATCTAAGTATATCGTTAAAGTTATTAGTAATCAGAACTACTCTCAAAACCAGACCCCATTTAAAAAGTGACCTTCCAAGGCATAAGAAGGCGTAGAAGAAAGTAAAGCTTTGAACTCAAATGGCCCGTGGGCTTCACTTGAATAATTCTTAACTTCGATTCCTTTCCCTTATTTTCAAATTCTGTTTCTTTGATTTATGTTTCAGTCGAATCACCGCCAAATCCACCATGCTGCTTCTTAGTGCCCCAGCTTTAATTTGACCCTAACATGTTCGTAGCCAGCTGTGAAATAAAATTATATTCCTTTGGATACTCAAATACTAGACGGATAGATCAAATAATCTAAAAAAAAAAAATCAACAAAGAAATGGAATCCTAGAGGACTCTGTTTTGTCTCAAATCTTGTTCTACTCTGGAGAGATTTAAAAAATTTTAACAAACATCTCTTTGTTTCTCAAATGAGTCGCAGAAAGGGTTAAAGAAATAAAGTCAAATATCTGCATATCAAGTTGTGAGCTGTGCAGAGAGTTGCAAACATACGAAAGTCCAAAACAAGGAACAGCAAACTGTTGGCCAGTGTTATGACTATAATATAATAATTAGAATAGGTACCAATATTCTCGTAGTCGTATATAATATTGGGTGAGGGACAGAGGAGTTGGAATCTTGTTCCTTGGAGAGATAAAATGAAGCTAAAAACAAGTCGTCCTTTTGTCTCTTTTGCAAGCTAATGCGTGTTCCGTTCCAACAACATGCCTACCCCTTCCTTTTCCTCTTTTCTAGCTCACTGTGTCTGTGTTTGACCACTTTTGCCTCACCATAATTTGTAGATGTAATGCATCAGTCAACATATCTCATCTCATTAATATATAGTACTAGTCAACGATGACCAATTTCTGTTTCTGTATCGTGTGCACTTTACAGTGATTCTAGTACTACTTGTCTGGTTTTAGTTATTTTTAGTAATTTAGTACCCCTTCCTTTTCCTCTTTTCTAGCTCACTGTGTCTGTGTTTGACCTCTTTTGCCTCGCCATGATTTATAGATGTAATGCATCAGTCAACATATCTCATCTCATTAATATATAGTACTAGTCAACGATGACCAATTTCTGTTTCTGTATCGTGTGCACTTTACAGTGATTCTAGTACTCCTTGTCTGGTTTTAGTTATTTTTAGTAATTTAGTACCACTCCCTCTAATCCTTATTATAAGACACCAACTACGAATATTTTTTTGTTCTTATTATAAGGCACCAACTTACTTTAACTAACTCATTTATTGCTTTTTTCTCATTACGCCCTCATTTTGAACCAACTCATTTAAAGCTACATCATTAAAGTAGGGGTAAAATTGGAAACATTTATTAATTTTAGACATAATTAATGAGTTAACTACTATTCCTTGGTTTATGAGAAAAAGTAGTTGGTGCCTTATAATAAGACCAGAGGGAGAGGGAGTATAAGATATGACTATTGGAGAAAAATTCTATCTTATAAGTTGTAAAAACATTTATTTTTTAAGTATTCCTCAAACCCACGCTACATACAATCATATAACTTTAATTTTTAGTCCAAAAAAAGAGTTCAAAAACTTTAAGTAATTGGTTTGTGCAAAAAAAAAAAAACTTTAAGTAATTGGAAAGTTCCTTACTTTCTTGAGCTGGTAAAGTTTGTCTTATACGGAGTCCTGGGGAAGCAAAGCTCTGCCCTATCCTAACAAGAAACAGAGAACGCACTTGCGAGAGCTCTTTTACCGTTTTTTTTTTTAAAAAAAAATCTCCTGGAGTTCTAGTGCATGTCCAATCCTTACCCCAACTTAATGATTCTGAACCACCAAATGTAGTTTACCTTAAGCATTTGGAAACCAATTACTTCCTTAGTAGGACAAAGCTTAAACCATGACAGATCAATTTGAATATGTTCTTCCCACCCTTTCAAGTTTAAAACCTAACCCTACACCACTCTAGGATTCATTTCGAGAGTTTAATTATAGCTATAGACCCCACGTGCTCACCCCATCTCTCTTAACTAGAAAGTCAACTTCTGAATTTAAGTTCCAAAATCTACCAGCATTCAAAGTTACCCCCCCCCCAAAAAATTTAACTTTGCCATCTAGACGCGCCCACTAAAAGTTGCTCCATCTTCAACAATGTTTCGATGGGACCAAAGTTACGCTAAGATTTGGTGATATGGCAAATAATGGAGCCCCAAAACAAAATTATTTGGCTATGGTCCTTTGTAAAGGACCGATTGTAAATTGCTATCTTTTTTTTGGTAAAACACTTTTTTTTTTTGGGTAAATATACACTTTTACATTGGTCCTTTGCAAAGGAACTTCCTTTGCAAAGAACCATAGCCAAGTTTAAAACATAAACTTAGAAATGTGAGAGAAAGGAGTTCAATTATATAAAAAAATGAAGTCAACCACTAAAATTAATACTTAGAATGATGGTTATGTACAAATGAGTGTGATGTATCCACCAAATTCGCCGTGTAGCTAAAGGCGTGTGTGCGCCACCACCAAGAATCCTAAATCACAACCTATTGTGGAAATCCCAATCTCTCTCCTATTTAAAATCCTTAACTTCCCTCACACAAAGCATTTAAATTGGTGGGTTGCCGCCAATCACCTCCAGCTGTGTGTTACACCTAATATTTTCCCACCAACCAAACTCGACCAACTACAACTACCGCCGAATCCCACCTTTACTTTGTTATGTACACATAGCCCAAGCCTGACGCAAAGAATATTATGCTACAAATCTTCCATGCTCCCTTTCTGCTTTATGAACAAGATTTGATCAGACCCAAATTGTATAGATTCCTTCTCACGAGGCTCCCTATAGACAATAACACTGTCCCACCCACTCCAAATGTTTGATCTTCCCTATCTGCTTTCTGATGACATATCAATGGCAGTTCCTTCACTTTCAGCTTATTCAGCCCAATCTTCTCCCTCACAGATTCTATAAATTTTGGGTCAGCGGGGTTTCCGACCACGTCTGTTACGTAAAAGATATTTGCAGCCTTGTCCTCCAAGGTGGATATCTCAGCCCTCGTCACATTCAGTCCATTTTCTCGAAATGTCCTCATGATCTCTGCTAGAAGACCCTGCTTGTCTTCTGTGCATAGTTCTAGTCTAACACCCTGTAATATCAAAAAATGAACAATTCATCTCAATGACATAATTTTATATCAAATGAATATAAGAACAAATGAAAATGAGAAAACGAAGCTATACCTCAGATGCTCCTCTCTCCACAGCTGCTTCTAAGCACTGGATTACACGTTGACGTTCTGGTTCTGAACTAATTGGCGTACCATCGGTGTGCCTTATGTAAAATTCCTGAAGTGACAATTTAAGCAATTTCAGGCACATTACATAAACAAGAGTACTGTGCATAACAGAAAATGTAGTGCAATTAAAGGGTGTTTACCAGATATGCTTGGTCTCTAGTTGTGTTAATAGTTGCGTGAAACACAACATATTCCATGTCCGTCAGATTGCAAACAACATCGAATAGGAGCTTTGTTCGATCCTTGCACTGAACATTCACAACCGAATAACCCCTTTCCTCCCAATTTTGGACGGTCACCACTGGAGCATCAAAATTACACTTGAATATGGGAGTCCTCTCATAATCACGGTCCGCAAACATCATCTGATGCAACCTTCTTTCAGTGTGCATCACAGCCATAGAGACAGAAGTCCTTGCACTTCTAATGTCATTGTCTCCCTTTAAGACATTTCTTAAACGTGCTTCGATTCTATTAATTTTCTGAGCGTCGTCAATGGCGGACCCAGAATTGCAATCTTTCACAAATATTAGAGATGCAATCCTGCCATTGTGAGTCCAAACCTTAGCGTCCACCACATCACATTGCAGATCTGCCAGTACAGCAAAAACTTCCGAAAGAAGACCAACGCGGTCGGTTCCGGTTAATTCCAGTGCAGTAAGACCATTGGGATGGTTAGTTATTCCAATCTGAACACTTCCCAAAGACTGTTGTAACACAAATCAATTAACGTTAAAAATCAAACAATCATAATAAATGCACCGCGTTATAATAACTTCGAATCGACACACTAGTACTAGTAGATATATTTTTGGTAAAGTAATAAATACCTGCTCAATATATCTTAAAACGCTCTCATCCGTTAACTTGCTTCCGTTTTGATCCGTAACATGGAAAACTGTCCAATTAAAGCATAAAAATTAGTGCAAAGAGCATAAGCCGAAATCCCAAGACTAAAGTGCGCTGCCGTTTGGCGCGCTTCAGCTGGGAAAAAAGGAAGAGCATATTAAAGGGAAAGGAAAGGAAGAAACTACTTACCATCCATGAACCACTTGCCATCAGAGGAAATGTAAGCCTTTTGAATTGAAAGGTTCAGATCAGTTAAAACTTGTACGGCATCCAAAAGAATGCCATGCCTTCTAGCGCTATCAACCTGTGCATTTGAGCAAACCAGATACGACTTAGATATTTGGATTTATCTGAAAACTAGCTTCCAATTTCTGGAAGAAATTAATTCCGTAATGGAAATGGTTTCCGCCAGAAAGTTACCTTAACCAGAGTTGCTGTGGAGCAAACGGCATTGTCGATCACAACCCTGTTTATGCAACGATAAGGTCAAAGTCAGTACTCAGTAAAATTACTTTGTCCCGGATTTAAAATTTGAAATTCAAACTCAACCGTAAGAATATATGACGACGAAAATACTGAAAAAGGAGAAGGACGTTCTAGAAGAGGCCACAGATAAGAAAAGTCAAGAAAATGTTTTAAAATTGTTATTCTGACGGATCGATATATGAAGTAGGTGGGAATTACAAATTTTTTCAACCTGAATTTGTTCAAGTTTTGGCACTATATTTACGAAATTGAATCTTACAGGCTAGACTCATTCAGATTAAAAGAAAATGAGGGGATCATGGATCATAGCGCAAAAGAAGGATTTGTATGTTTAACACAAGAAGGTAAGAATTTTTAAATTTCAAATATTTTCAATAATCCTAATGTAAATCTGAACTCAACTACTGAAAGCAGTATTAACAAAGTGGGGGACAATATCAGCGGATGATATTATAAACAGTGGAAAAACTACACCGACCATACAAATTTGTTGAAATTAGAAACACAGAAAACCAAGTATAAGTCAGATCGTTGTAACAGCCACATATTTATAGCCTGATAAACCAAAACTGAAAAGAAATCAGGAAAATGTGAAGAAGGAGAAGGATCATAGGCAGACCTGGGTGTGCTCATCCGGAAAACAAGTTTTTCATATTCGTCCGTACAGGACCTGTCCCTACACATGGTGCCTTGCAACATATTTCCGTCGTAGCTTCAGAAAGAGTAAATATCAGGGAAGTAAAGAACCGTTATAAGAACGGCCCTGGAAACGATGAGTGAAGAAGGGAAGAAACAGAGCAAAGCGACCGAGCCGCTAAAGCAGAAGGCGGGACTTCGTCCTCGTGCTGGGCTAACGCTGGGAAATATAAAAAGGGATGCGTTAAAATCCGAACGCTGGCTTTTATTGCTCAACCTTCTTCGACCAAATCGCCATAAACCACCCTCACCAAACTCTCTCGCCTTTTTTTTGCGCTGTCAAGTGTGGATATGTTACTACGCTCTCTTCACTTTTCTTTCCCAGCGCAAAGCACGCTTTGTCCTTAACTCTGCTCTTTGCACCCTTTGCGTGTGTGTATATATATATATCATAAATTTTGGGACTGTTATTCTTTTACTTATTATTATTTATATTATTTAGAAACCAAGCCAAAGGGACTAAGAGAGGGGTGTTATAGAGCATAGTCACATGGCATGACCGGCGCCTGCCCAACGACCTTTTTTCTAGTGTGGGACCCTACCTATGACGTGGACACCAGTCAACCTGCCATGACGACACGTGTCTACGCCCCACCAATAACAGTGTCTCACGATCCAGCTGGGGAGACACGTCAGATCTCGGTATGGTTGCTTTGCATGCGTTGGACTCAAGGGAATGCAGAGGATGTGCCCACGTGTCAAAGTGGGCCCAAGTTAACTTGGTATTGAAGGTGAGATTTGCCGACTCGTATTATGACGTCCGCACGTGAGACCATGCCGCTCGGATCGGCTTTTCCTCTGTCACTTGTTGGAGCCGCTTATCTTTGTACTTGTCTCATCACCCTCCCTCTCTCTTGTTGTATATTATATTTGTATTAAGGTGTATGTTTTTCCTCCAGGAACGCCCATCATGATATATTTTTTTTTGTGCAAAAATACACACGCCGTTAGGTTTTAGGGGTAAAAATACCACTTTCGTTAGTTGACCGTTTGTTGACCGTTAACCATGGTGAAATTACCTTTTTGCTCTTAGTTTAAAGTAATTAAAAAAGAAAAGAGTTAAGGGCTTAAAGGCAAAAAGGTAATTTCACCATGGTTAATGGTCAACTAACGGAAGTGGTATTTTTGCTCCTAAAACCTAACGGCGTGTGTATTTTTGCACCAAAAAAAATATATCGTGCTTGGCGCTCCTGGAGGAAAAATATATGTATATTTTTGCACCTTAACCCTATATTTAAATTTTTTAAAAAAATTTTGATCTTACCCTTTACCTTTCTTTTCTTATCTTCTTTCTTTTTCTTTTTGTCAAAATTTTTTCTTTTAAATATATGGATCGTGACCTTTGTTTTGTTACCAAAACTATCCTATGTTTTGAGTTTTCACCGCACATCCTTTTCTGATATCTCCCGCCAATTCTCTCCCCGTCATAATTTCTGTTACTTCAAATCAGATTTCATATTGCCTTCACCTTTTTTGCCATCAGATTCGATTGGAAGCCGAAACATCTCATTCTAGCTAGTTGCTGGAATTTTCTGAAAATGACTCTCTAAAACATTGTACAATCCCAACACACAACGATCAAATTCAATGAATCATCTCCCCAGCATATTCTCTTTTACATCCTTCACATGATTACACTCACTAATTAGGTCTGCGGTTACTGTCTTTATTTTCTTTTACAAATGCAAACGACAGTTTAAATGCGTTAAGATGATTTAAGGATAAAAAATGGTTACAAAAAATAAAAGGCGGGCAAGTTTGGTCGGTCGTAAGCAAGGTTCGCGCGTGATTCATGACGAACTGGTGTGAGTCACGCCGCGGCATTGGGCCTCTAATGATGTTTTAACAATGAGAAGGCAGGGGAGATTCATTAAATCCTGGCAGTGGTTGTTGCTAACAAAGCCAGGAGATGGGGCCCTCGTGGTCGGATGCCCACATGCGAGGGTGTCAGAGAACACGGTTCGCAGTTGGCCATAATAATGTGCCGTCAACTGGCACGCCCACGTCTCTCCCCAATACAATAACGGTCCGCCGTTAGGTTAGTGGAGGCGGGTAGAAATTTGAAGGCGTGGCGGGAAGTAAGGGGGAGAAGAAGATGGGGCGCGATTCCCGCCAAAGGGGGGACGGTGGTGGGGGGGCCACGTCATCAAGGACAGATCGACATATCCTGATTTGGGGGGTTTTTTTGAAAATGCAAAGTTGTGAGGGTGGGGCCCATCCTCTGCCGCGCGCGCCCTCCAACTGCGAGGCTTTTGAGGTCACCAGTGGACAACTTGCGGAGACGAGGCCTGCGTGCGTGACAGCTCTTACACATTTTACATTCCTTGTTCTCCGTTTTTTTTTTTTTTTGAAAAAGAAAACCGTGTCGTGCCATCTTTTCGTAATTCCCGCCCATTTCTTGTGTCTTCCTACTGCTTTTTGACCCATCCAGTGAACCAGAATTCCATTCTTCGCCTGATTTCTTTCCCTCTTGTCTCTCATCATCCCCACCGGATTTTAAGCCAGTAAATACTACCACATTTCCATGCTAGTATTCTTCTATTTACCTGATATTCACATTTTTCCATTTCCAGCAATAATAAAGCACGATTCTTCTGTTGAATTCGGATTATTGATCTTGATGCTCTAAAATCAACACTTTGTTATTTAATTTAATATTTGATCGGGTGGCCAATAAAACAGTGCCGGCGACTCATTCATACCAGGACCGGCCCTGCTGACGATATTTTGATTGTTGATTATAAGAGTAGGCGGGGGCCGGAGATCATGATATTTAGTAATTAATTAATTAATATATAATGTATGTATAAATAAGTATAATTTGGGGATATGATGAGAATGTATAATTGAGAGCCAACGAAGAGCTCAAAAAACGTAAAGGACCAAAGCGACAATGTAGTCCAAGAGGACGTGGGCAGAAAGCAAAACGTTTAAAGTTAGGGACGCCATCACCCGGCCATTACCAATACAGTAGTGACAAATTGTTCTGTCTTCCTTCATATGTGTTCTGACTTCTGAAAAACAATATTGATGGTGAGGGTCGTCAATGTGGTTATAATTTACCGTTTGTGCTCGTTTAGAATAATGGTGATAAAAATAACTTATTCTTAAACTGATTTTTATAAAAGTAAAATAAAAATGAAATTATGTTTAGAATGATAAAAAAAGAAGTGACTTTTTTTTATTTTAGAAAAAGTTGTAATTTGTGATTTCTATCAAAAATGATTTTATTATCATAGGTCTATCACAAATAAAAGCCATGTCAAACACCTACTTTTCTTTGCTAGGCTTTTGTTATGGTCGTTGAACTTTTTGACCCCCTTAACTCTATGCCAAAGAGACCCATATAATGGTTAATAGTTTGCCCACTACGACAACAAACCAACCGGCTAGGTATTACAAAAAAAAAAAAAAAATCTCATGGATGATCAGGTTGCAGTTACAAAAGGTTATTGAAGCTCATATGATTTATTATATCTTGGTTACGTTGACTTTTTTTTTTGGACATCTGCGTCTTAATTGACTCAAGTTTGTTGGTTTAGAATTTTTTGCTTTTTAAAATAAGAAAGGAAAAAATGAAAAACTTCTAAAAGAAGCAAGTACAATCCAAAGGACATAACGAGAGCTCGTTTAGCTAGTATATTCGCTTCATAGTTATTCTCTCTTCCAACATGTTACAAATAGACTAATCGATCATGTTCAGTCTGCATAATTTTCTAGGATTAAATTCCAATTATCATGAATATCATTGCTACCATCATTGATAAGTTTAATTACTTCCAAGGAATTGTTTCTCAAGCAAACTCTCATGAGATTACACGCCCCTTTTAAAACCAAAAAGACATGCCCAAAATTCTGTCTTTAAAGATTTAACTAGATTTTCCTTATGGTCTCTTACAGTACCTCCACAATCTCCACTTCCCATTCTACCATCATTATGAGAATATGCTCCATTAACATTCATAATCACCCAACCTTCCATGCCCATTGTAAGTTGCTGCTCTTTCATCTCTGTAATACCCTGATTGTTGACTTGATTGATCTGAATTTTAGCTACATTAAAGCTAGCCAACATGGTTTTAGCCTTTACTAGAATTCCATAATTTGCCCACCAGGACAACAAACCAACAAGTCTCAGGGATGATTAGGTTGCGGTTACAGACGGTTATTGGCAGTTAAAGATAGCATGGTCAGTCAAGCAGGTCCGATGGAAATTAATCTTTACCATTTGTTAGCCTTAATAATATTTACAACTCAATTAAACATTAATTATTAGAGGGTGTAGGCAGATGGACCAAGCCTCGCATACCTGGCCTATGCAGTGTTTGTGGATGTCTCAAAAAGCCAACTGGAATCTTCCAAAGCAAATAGATTCAAATCTAAGTTGTCTGCTCATCATGGGATTATGCTATACCCATATTCGAGTGTGCAGTGTGCTAATTCCATAATCATTATGCTTCTCTTTCACTTTAATTTGTGTCTCACTCACCGATCGCATCGAATCCAAATGAGATACGCGACTCACAGAATTTAGGTTCTCACGCTTATTGGAGACCAAGATATAGGCCCGTGCGTCATTCTCTCGCGTCATACATAGCTCACCTCTGCCTCTGCCCTCGTCTGATTCGGGAATTTTAAATTTATCCCGGCCCTTTGTAATATTTTGATAAAGAGATGGCGTGATCTTATCATATTTTCCTATACTTTTGGCAGGAAAAAAAATATAAAAAGTTACGTTATACACACACACAAACATTTTTTTCTAGTTATCTGGCGATATCAAATTCAAATATAATCGGGTCAAATTGAAAGCATCCATCTCAAAAGTTTTTCTTTTTTTTTGGTGTGTGCATTTCATGCAAATTCAAATTCGAATGAGATTGCCTAAAATTAAAGGATTTATGTACCTAACAAGAGAAAAATGATATCAATGGTATGTGGTTAATTAGTCAAAACCCCTTTCATTAAGGCTAACATCTGTTGGTAGTCATTCAATATACTACTCATTAGCTTAATACAATAAAATTTTTAAGAACAAACATAATATTATTCATATTTTGTGACTGCTAAATAAATATATACACAGGTATGTGAGAAATATACATAAACCGAAAGTCATGGCTAGGTGGCTAACTAAAGTATGCCAACTCTCTTTTTATCAAGACAACGAAAACAATAAGCGTAAAGTAGAATAACAATGATATGGAAGCGTAAGAAGTAATAGTAAAGATAGTACAGTAAATATCATGGGGATTTTAAGGAGATGATGGCCTAATCACATGGGCAGGCCCATTATGAGGGAGGACGGAGCAAGCAATATGGGGTTCAATCTGATTTGCTGCCCATTTGTGTGGGCCCTCTTCACTCAACTCACTCCATTTATCTTATCAAACAAAAAAAGGAAAAAACTCACTCCATTTATAAAAGTGATGACTGCTGAGCACTGTATTTGTGAATGAAAGTTGACCAGTTTCGGTAGAGGACCTTAGCATTATGGAAGCTAATATAGGAGAGACTGCCAATACCACTTCCATTGGGTTTACTGTCTGGTTGTCTGTTGTTCTCCACGCAAGTCCAACTCCTTTAAGCTAATTTACAAGTCCAAACAAATATGCTGATATATACATGGAATTGTACTCTTCTGAGTAATATGAGATTTGTCTCTTTAACAAAGCTGCTTATATATTCTATGAGATTTGTTTCTTTAACACACCGGCTCATATATTCACACTATTGGGCATTGGGTATGAAGCGTGGTAAGTTTTCATTCAACAAAGTAGTTTCTATGTCTTCTCTTCTCTTTTCTTCAAACGCAAGTTTCTATGGATTTTGGTGCTGTGCTACTTGGGAAACTAGGACAACATTGTAAGCCCAGCTCTTGTTCTTTGGTTCATAGTTTTATTTTTATTTTTTGCATAAACATCCGGTATTGTAACCTACCTTTTTTAAACTAGGAGGTTTTATCGGGACCAGACTAATCTGGATTCGCTCTAGTTCGGTTTACTTGATAAGAGAGAAGAGCTACTAATGCCACATGTTCTATTCACAGCTTCAAACTGAGGACTTGCTTAAAGAGATTACCTTACCACTAGGATCCAGGAGACGGTGGTTTTGGATCATAGTTTTCCTTAAAACATAACAGTACTTTAGATCGTACTCTCTATTTTCGACATGCCAACTCGAACTTGCGTCTTGGGTCATATTAGGGAAGATTCCTTTGTTGAATTACAGGCCTACCAATATAAAAAAAAAAAAAATTACAGGCCTACCGAACGAGGCCTTTAAGAGGGACTATAAGTTCTGGCTTAGTTGGGTCAGCCCAAATTATCTTGAGTGGTAACCAACGACGCCGTATGCTTCTTGAGTTTCGTCCCAAACTTTAAGTAAACTTAAACCTCGGTATGGTCAAAGTCCGTGAAACACCAAGAACCAATCTTTCCAAATTGTTGAGGACTGAGAATGGCTGCTGCGAATTTCTTATCTAAGCTCTCCGGAACGAACCTTGTATTACAGTTGGATTTCAGAAGGGTTTTGCATGCTCATCCTCGTCAGCCTCAAATCCTTGACAATTCATGGCTTGGTACCAAACTTTGGCTTCAACCTCAACCTAATAATGTCAGGACACCAGTGTCCAAGTTCCGCCCTCTCGTCGCTACCCTCCCCTTGAGCCTCCCCACCGCGTAAGTCCAAAATCCTGCATTGCTCTATTTCTCTTTATTCAATTCTCTTATATTGGGTCTTCCTGATTGATTCTGATTTCCAATTTGCAGAAAGCCCGATCGAGTTTCTTCCGGCCAGAAAGTTCCCAAGTGAGTCCATTTTCTTATCTTTCTTTTTGATGCTTTCGTCGTTGGAGGGTTTGCTTGGTTGAGAAGAATTAGTTGAAATTTATCGAGTTGGATATTTACTTATTTCGGAGTGAAAATGACTTTGCCCTTTCTCGGTACAAACAAACTGTTAACCTCCGGAAGGTTTTCCATCTTCTCTAACTGACACTGCCGTATTTTGTTGTCTTTTAATTTCCATTGCCTTTTGCTAATAATTTGACAATTAATTACATTTCATGGAAGCAGATGGTCTTGGAAGGCTATAAAATCATTTGCAATGTCTGAATTGGAGGCGAGAAAACTTAAGTATTACAGTACTGGTACTGAATGCCTTCTTCTGGGAATTCTTGATGAGGGTGAGTCAATTCGTCAATCCTGAGCCATGACATCGTTTTCCAGTTGTCATACCATATAACTGTTTCTGCGTCAACGTTTCTTCTTTATAGCTGAGGTTGATGTTGAAAACAAATATTGAATCCCAATATATGTTTTTCCGGTGGGAAATAGGCCACACATTATTTTGTATACCTGTATTTGTGGTTGTTTGGTTGCTGGCTTGCCTGAGGTGTTAATCCTCCCGGATGCAAGGACTCAAAAATAAAGAAAATGAGAGATAAAGAGAAATTGAAGATCTGTGGGTTGGGAGTTGGGATTTTGATAGGATGCGATTTTGTATTAAGGGGCATAATTGACTTTTCATTAGTGTTTAATAAGTTTCTGTTAAGCCGTTGTTATTAGTAAGTGACTTGGCTGTAGTCACATTTATATAGTGATTAGCAATAATGATCCAGCAGGCAATTAGATACCTGACTCGTTACCCCTTCTGGATCTCTCTATTTCTCTTGTCTTCTCTCCTTCTATACCTCTATTTCCTCTATTCTGATTACTATTTGCATCTCTAACCTTATAGAGTGGACATGATATTACTAATTATCCAAGAAATCATATGAAGAGCTAAGACGAAAAGTGGATGAAAAACAACTGTAACAACGATGTTGTGATTCTATTCGGTGCTGAAAGTAAACATACTGCAGATCTGTACTGGTTAATGCTGATCTACTAGGTGTTAGAGACTGCAAATCCATAAAAGTAAAATGGTAGCTAAAAAATTTCATCCTTCATATTGCGTCTTAGTGTTGGGCCAAGTCTATTCAAATCCCCGCCCATTCCCTAAGATAACTTGTCACTTTTTGTTAATTTCATTGTCACTATATGTACTTTTGTAACTGCCGGACCACTAAAAGAGGTTTTCTTTCATGGGGAAGCCTTTTGAAAATTGTCCAACTCTTTTTACCTGCTTCCTTTGAACATAAATCTCAGACACTGCCGGCAAACTTATTGAATACATGACATATATAGGCACTAATGAATCACGCTTCAATTCTTGTATGTTGCAAAGTCACGACATTTTTTTATGTTTCAGAGCCTTGTATCTATTTCTTGCCCTTTCTTGCTGCCATATCTTCTTAAATATATAAGGTATAAGGGTTATGCATATTCTTAAATTGTCCAACTCTTTTTACCTGCTTCCTTTGAACTTAAATCTCAGACACTGCCGGCAAACTTATTGAATACATGACATATATAGGCACTAATGAATCACGCTTCCATTCTTGTATGTTGCAAAGTCATGGCATTTTTTAATGTTTCAGAGCCTTGTATTTATTTCTTGCCCTTTCTTGATGCTATATCTTCTTAAATATATAAGGAATAAGGATTATGCATGTGTAAATTTATGCATTTTGTTGAGTCCGTTTTTGGGCTGTAGGAACTAGTCCAACCTCTCAATATTTGCGAGCCAATGGAATCACACTTTTTGAGGTGCGTGATGAAACTGTGAAGCTTCTTGGGGAAGCAGGTTTTTTGGATTTTAGTCCTGAGCATCCTCCACTGACTGAAGAAGCTCAGAGGGCCCTTGACTGGGCTGTTGATCAGAAAATCAATTCAGGTTCGTTGCTACTATTATTTTTCTCATCTGCTGCAGAACATAGAACTTGGGAAACCAATTACTTGTTCTTTGGTTTGTATGTTGCCATCTCTCCAATTTCTCTTTTGCTGTATGAGCATATGCATCTTTGGCAAGTATCCTGATAAGTAAAAAACACTCATTATTGAATTTCTTACTTTTGTACATATACTAGGTGAGCAGCTTTCGCTTGTTCACCAGTCAAGTAAATTGTGTTGGAACAAAATTAAAAGATTGGTTTTTAAAACAATAATGATTAATCATATGTGTGGATTTGTGTCTTGTTTTTTCTCTTAGTCTTCTTTCTGTTGCAAAAAGAATAGTCAAACTATATCCTGGTCACGATGGCTTAGGTTTCTGTGTGATTCTTATTTTGGCATAATGCTAAGAATTTAATTCAATTGTAACTCCATATGGGACTTTGCAGGTCTTGATGGGGAAATTACAACAACACATATGCTTCTGGGCATTTGGTCTGAAGCAGAATCACCTGGTCACAAGATACTGTCAACCTTGGGCTTTAATGATGAGAAAGCCAAAGAGCTAGAGGCCTTGATATCTAATCCTAAATTTACAGATGATTGATGTTTTGCTTTGACATTTATTAACAAAAGTATTGCCTTGAGTGAATTGTAACCATTGTTGCATTTGATTGTATCATAGATGAATGGGCTGTTCTGCCTGATATATGCTTATTTTATCATAATATTTAATGTCTTGTTTAGGAATTTTATCATCAATTTTGGGCTAAACAGAATTTACTGTGATTAATTTGAATTAATCATGATTGTGTGAAAATAGAGCTTAAAAGGGCAATATTTTCATAAATATTGCAATTGCTATTAATTGGGTTGATTTTCTGAGAATATAAGTTGCTATCTAATTTTGATTTGCATTTTAGGCTACTCTAGGAAAGTTGGAGCTGAAAATAATTGAGGAAAAGTCAAGGGCAAGATCAAGAAAAATAAATAGTTTTCGAAGGACTAAAATGAAAATTAAAAAAAATGGCTGAGGATCGAACGCAAACCATCGTTTTATATTAGGGCACAAGTACCAGAGCAAATTACAGACAAATACCCAGAATTGCTGAAAATTGCAAAACAACCCCAAAACTGGCAATCAGCGTCTTCTCCGAAAATCTGATTTTAGGGCAGAACCAAGTTTTATTTTTGTAATTTTCTCTTCCAGAATAAAAGCCGACGCTTAGAACGAACGGAGAGAGGTTTTTGGGAATTATTGGCCGAAGATTGGAGACGGAATCGAAGGCGATTTCAGAGCTTCAACTACCACCACAGTCTTCTTCTCTCCACCACTGCAGCGCCGTTTCTACCTCTACTACCAGGCTGCACCATCGTCCTTTTTCTCCTCCAACACCAGAATTACGGTCAAGCTTCTCTCATCCTCTCAACGGATTCGACGCCTTCTACTCTTATTCAATGGGTCATTTGAGTTTTAAACGAGGATTTGGAGGCCCCAATCATGACAGGCTAAATCTGGGCATGAGCTTGAGAGCTTCGGTCAGGAGAATATTTGATTTCCAATTAATTTTCTTTTAAACTTGATGAGACACTGTGCTGTTATAATATATATTAGTTAGATTATTGTGATTTAAATTGAGTTGAAGATTTAAATTTTTATTTTATATATTTTCATTTCCACCTATTCAAATTGTTTTATCCAGTGTAGCACACTGTTAAGTATAATAACTGATTTGAGTTGTTAATGAGTCTCCGTTAACATTCTTCATTAGAGAAACAAGTAAAATTTAAATTGCACACCAAATGGTTTTTAAATGTATCATAATAAGTAAACTTTTAAAACAATTATTTATTAATAATCACTTGACTTAGTTTGGGGATTTTCATTACATTTGGTGAATTAATTAACTCTTGTATCATTAAGCAAGATAGGATAGCTATATATGCACTTTCAAGGAGCATTCTATCATATCATTCCCTAAATCCAATTTAATTTTCTCATCCATCATCTTATTAAAAATCCAACAACAAAAAATAGTAATTTACGCTGTTTTTCATCATTCAAAAAATCAACTTCCAACCCTTTTCAATATTTTTATTACTTAGTTCAGTTTGAGAATTAAATGAAAGGCTCCTTAAAATAGATTCGAGTTGTCATTTATTATATAATTTGATTTAACCTGACTAAAGGTTTTAAGTCAATCGTCCATTTATTTGACTCCTTCATGTCAATTGAAAAATTGATTGGGATAATCTTTAATCTACCTTCTAGTTAGTTAGTTGTAGTGTTTTGCATGCATCATCATCATATAGGTTTTAGTTTGCATTTGCAGACCATATAAATTTTTTTAAAAAACAAATAAATATGATTTTATTTTGTTTTGCATTGTGCATTGCATATTCTTTGCATAGACCTCGTCATGACAGAAATATCATTGGAAATTGAACGTCTTGAACTCTCATGACTTGTTTTGAAGGTAATAACAATCTATTTTTCAATTTTCACTCTTTTGTAGGCAATGGCACCAGGATGAGTGACAGACAAATAGATCTCTTCTTAGCCCCAAGCGAGAATCCAAAAAGAGGTTCAAACTGTTCAGAAAATGGTGCCCCTCCCACAACCGTAACCATGACTGCAATTGGATGAATGGCTCTTCACATCAACCCTTCCATAACCTATACCATGACCCTCACCAGTCAAGTAGATTGTGTTGGAACAAAATTAAAAGTTAGGTTTTTAATACAATAATGATCAATCGTACATGTGAATTTGTGTCTCATTTTTCCTCCTAGTTTTCTTTCTATTGCAAAAAGAATAACCAAACTATATATATCTTGGTCATAATGCTTAGGTTTTTATGTGATTCTTATCTTTGCATAATGTTAAAAATTTAGAGAGCGATTGCGGTTCACTGCAATAGACCGTCCACTTCCTTCTTCCTCCCCAACATTTCCTTTTTTGTTTTCTTCTCTCCCTCCCTAGCATCTCTTTTTTTGTTTTCTTTTTTTTTTTTAGAAAACAAAAAAGGAGATGCTGGGGAGGGAGAGAGGGGACTGTAGCCACTCCCAAGAATTTAATGTCATTGCAACTCCATATGGGACTTTGCAGGTCATGATGGGGAAATTACCACAACACATTTACTTGTGGGCATCTCATCTGAAGCCTAGTCACAAGATACTGTCTTTGATGCTGAGAAAGCTATAGAGCTAGAGGCCTCAATATCTAATCCTAAACTTACAGATGATCGACGTTTTGCTTTGATACTTATAAACGTAAGAATTGCTTTTGAGGGAATTGTAATCATTGTTTCATTTGATTGTATAATAGATAAATGGGCTGTCCTGTCCTCAAGTCTTCTACTTTCAAATATAATTCTAAAAAATAAATATGGTAAAAGAACAAACAACAACAACTAATAAGTTGTAAGTTGTATTGATTGAGATGGTAAGTAACTTCATCTTATAAAAAAGAGAATATAAATTTGAATAATGAGAAGCGAACCAGATAGACCAAAACCTTCTGCTTGCTTTGAAGACTTCAAGGAATCATGCCCTGATGAATTGAAAAAAAAAAAAAGGAGAACCCAGAAAGAAAAGAAGAAGAAGAAAAACCCACCATAATGCAGAAAAGCATTTTACAGTGACTGTAAATTTTCAGTAATTTGCAGGAAACATCTCAATTCACGGGGGCACAAACTAATGTACAGTGACTGCAAATTTGCAGGAAACACCTCAGATCACGGGGGCGCAAAAGAATCAAGATGGAGTTTGAAGCCCAAAAAAACCTCAAAAAAATCCACAGAAAAGTATGGCCTTTAGATCTTGATTGTGCTCTGCTGCATGGTTCAGCTGAGAATATGAGTAATTCAGATATACATGTTTCTAAACTGAACTCAGGATTGTTCTACTTTTTAACATTTTCAAGGGCCTCGGTTCGTTCACTTTCATCAAATTCTTGTTGATCCTGAACACTTGAGGTTAGTGTCTGTGCCTTGCGAGCCTCTTCCTCCCAATTAATCCTGGCGATAAATACGAGTATGAGAATCAAGCACGAGAAAATACCAATCACAAGTCCAAAAAACATCCCACGTAGTCCAAGATGGAGCTTGAAGGCAAAAACCACACCCAAAGGCAGAGCAAGAAGATAAAATCCACCCATATTAGCATACATGCCTAACCATGGCCGAGCCGTTCCCCTAACTATGCCTCCACAAACAGCCAATGGAAAATTAAACACTTCCACTAGAGCCATTAGCATCATCGTCTTCTTCACTCCCCTTATGATTCCCCTGTCATTGCTAAACAGTGGGCCCCATATTCCCCTCGCCCCCACCATCAGCAAGCTTCCTACGCAACCCGACAGCACGCCTCCAGCAAGAGACACGCATGCCGAACGGTATGCGTGGACGGCCCGGTTCGCGCCGAGCTCGTTGGAAACACGGGTGGATACACAGGTGGCTAGTGATAACATCACTGAGAATAGCAAATAATCGAAGTTGAGCACGATGGTTAACACTCCGACGGCTTGCTTAGCGTCGGCGAGGTGGCCAGTGAGCAGGACTAGAATCTCATAACACCACCACTCGAGGCATGTGTAGAAACAACATGATCCACTCAGCTTCAGCAATGTTATCCAACCATTAATGCTTTGATCCCACCATCCACCTTCCTTTAACCTGTTCTCCTTCCTGTTTTCAAGAATCAAAACGTAAATGGCCAACAGAATTGCAAATACCAGGTCAGTTATCCAAACCGCCATTGCAACTCCTCTGAGTCCCATAATCTTTGTGAGGACTATGTTCATGGGTATGTGAAAAGCTAGAGCTAAAGCTGAACTGAACATGGTTGGAACAGTTATGCTTTGAGAGCTCAAATAGGCTTTTAAGGGACAGAGAAATGAGGTGACTACCAAATCAGGGATGAGATATTTGGCATAGGTTTTGGCCACGGCTGAAATATCTTGCTGTTGGCCAAAAAGAATGAAGATTTGGTCAATTTTAAGCCACAAGAAAGAGATGGGAAGTGTTAAAACGAGCAATAAGAGGATTGTCATGAGAAGGGTCTTGTGAAGGAGCCTGAAATTCTTAGCACCGTAAGCTTGTCCACAGATAGGTTCCATGGCGCCACAAAGACCGTTCATGACAGAGAAGCCGGTGACATTAGCGAAAGTGAAACCGAGGGCACCGCCGGCTAAGTTGAGCTCACCAAGGCGGCCGAGAAAAGCTGTTGTGATGGCTGTTTTGGCGAACCAAGCTAAGTTCATGGCTATCAACGGAATGGCTATTCTTCGTTGAACTTTGAGCTCTGAAAGCACCAACTTGACGGTACTGGGCGGCGGCGAAGTGTGTTGGGTGGTTTTATCAGATTTAGGCATTTTTGTAAGCTCAGTAATGTTGCTTCCGGGGAAGAGAATGCGGAAGAAACAGTTATGCGTTGGCTTTATTCGGGTTGGACACGAGATTTGAACACTGGTTTCACTTATTGCATGGGTTTTGTGAGGACTGATCGTTTTCTCGGAAAGATGGGCTTTTATTGCTTGTTGCCAATTAAAGAAGAGATTGTTGGTTTGCATAGAGAGTAGTACAAAGAGATTCATGGATTTATAGATAGTGCGTCATGAGCTACAACACTGGCCAGTTATCGCACTTACTCCCTTTATGAAAACCTTTATGCAAATTACGTTTTGTGCAAATCATTTCCCTACTTGAGTGCAAAATGATATTCCATTTGTACAATACATATTCCTTAACGCAAATCATCTTCCCATTTGTACAATATATCTTCCTTATGTGCGAAATTAGCATCAAGTGCGCAAATTGCATTTTGTGCAAATTATCTTCTCTTAGTGCAAACTATCTTTCCTTATTTGTCAATTATCTTCTCTTTATGTAATCATTCTTCTTATATATAAACCATCTTCTTTTATGTACATTTTGTCTTCCCTTATGCAACTCATCTCTCATAAAAAAGTTAAGATTTGCAATTCCATAACCCATAATTCATTTTTTATCCTTCCCTTCTTCAAGATTACAGTGCATTTGCTTCCATGACCCAAAATAGATGTTGCCACCAACAACCACCCTGCTTATCGATGTCACCACCACCATTGACCTCTCCACTCATCGCCGCCGCCATGGACAACCACCTCCCCATCTATCCTACTGAGCGACCTTTGCCTCCATCTATTTTATTAAGGTTTATTGTTTTTGAAATGAATTATATTATTTGAAGACGATGATTTGCTTCCATGGATCAAGCTAAACCTTATTGAGGGTTCTCAGATGAAATCAATGTTAGTGGAGGAAAATTGTTAATGTCTGATTTCTGGGGAAAGATTGCAAAAAGTAATGCTTTCATTGAGGGTAATTTTGTCTTTCTCCTATTGTAATTATTTACATTCAAAGATCTGCCACCTTCACACGATCTCAAGTCTCATTTCATAAATAAATTTTTAAATAGGGATTTATGGGAAATTTTTTCATTTAAAAATTTTCAACTAATGATTTATAAATAAAAACCATTTAAAAAAAATACTTAAGAAATTATCTTTATTTTAGATTTAATATACATTAAAATATTTTTTATAAATAAAAAAGTTAAAATAATTAAATATAAACCGTTTAATTTATATTGAATTTAGATTGTGCAGATTTCGATACTCATCAAGGTTGATAAGCACCAAAACTCATTCCATTATATTGACTTGCTAAGTTGTTATATGTAAAAGGAATGAGTTATTTTAAAAAGTCATAACTTTTTTTGTAAATAAAGAGAACTATCAAGAATAAAATCACCGAAAGAGCTAGTTAGGATATATGTCTTTAGTACTAGGAAGTAGGGGCTAAGTTCATGTGTGATTCCATTTCCATTGACTTGAGTACTCCACGAGATGGAGTCATGGAGAGTATACCAAGGCTCTAATACGTGTGTTTGTGTGTGTAAGAATAAAATCTTTTTATTCTTTACGGAGAAGTATCAAGTTCAATAAATTCTTGCGTTTTATACGGTAGAATAAATTGGGATCATGTGCTTAGTAATAACTTTCTATATGCTGGAATAACTTTAATTAATATGTATTAATAGCATTTCTATAACATGTTTGATAATTAATAAATCAATGTAAAGACGTTTAGTTATCACTTTTCGGAGTGCGGTTGGTAGTTTTCCCCCCACTTTTATATGTTGATATATCTAATTGTTTGAAGTACTAAAAAGCCATACAAAATTTTCTCAACACATTTAAAAAATTGTAATTGGAATCATAAAAGCTTCCTATTTTATATTAATGTATTTAACCTTTAATTTAAGTATATCATTGGAGCATCTACCAAGATAAATGCGATTGAAACTTATTCTTTAAAGATAATATTCTTCCCTCGTATATTCTTGACGATTTAAATTGAGACAAATTGAAAAAGGAATTAGATTATGACTTCTACATCATATAGATGAATGTTGGTTTTAATTCCTTAGAACTATTTTAAGTCTTGCTTGGTAGGGAGTATCTCTTTTCAGAGAGATTCCTAATTATATTCTCCTAGTTTTTACATCATGTCATGGGCATTTTGCCTAACAGAATTGGAATCGCTTTCCTCTATAACCGACCATTTTGACTTAAAATAAAATTATTACAATATGAGAGGAGTCATAACAAAGCTGAAATTATAAGCGAGATCAAACTCACAACATCATAGTCATAAGGGAGCTCTTATATTGGTATACTATAAGAAATAGTTTACCATAACATGGGTAAGAAAAACTTTAAAATTAATAAGTATTTTTTTTTTAAAAGAAATATATAAACATGTAGTATAGCTTACTTTTCTCTAGAAATAAGCGCTATCATAGACTTTTTATTAGTAGTGGAAAAAAATTATATTCTCACGTGGATATGGAATGTGCTAAACCAAGACTATGAAGCGGGGGGAAATATAATATCCCATGAATAAAGAAAGTGAAATTTTAAGTGTGAAATTAAATCTAATAAACTAATTAAAGCAAACCTAAGGAGGATATGGGCACTGATAGACCTTGGAATAAATATTTAAGGGGGCCAAATATATTAATTTTTAAATTAACAAACAAATTTGGTGGGCCAAAATTAAATTTTCCATAATATTAAATTTTTTTAAAAATAATTCTAAACAAACTTTTCTTTTTTTTTTGGGTCATGACTTTCCTTTGTCTCTTCTAAGGTCCGTTATTGGATGTGGGAGAATCTCAGAGGATAAATATAGGGATGAGGGAGGAATAAGAATATACCCATCCAACAAGTGCAAATTCAACAAACGCACAATCAAAATATATTATCAACAATACATGGTCGAAATGTAAGAATGACAAAATTATAGTATTATATTGCAGCTACAACTTGATTCCTTGGAGGACTTACACTAATATAATCTAGAGGGACCTACAAAATCCTTTTCTGAAAGGTGGCCCCCCATTATTAATATGAGTCTAGTTTTTTTCATTATCTTTTTTTTAATCATTTCTCATAATCTCTAAATCATGTTCGTTCAATAAATTTGAAAGGTCATGATACTATTTTGATTTTTTTTCCTCATCTTTTCCATCAACGGTTGAGATTAACTTATAAGGGATTCTCTAAAAAAAAAAAAAAAACCTAATGAGAGGATATGCTTCCTTATCAATATATGTTAAACATAGATTCACAAAGCACCATGTAAAGCAATAAGGTTGGAAGCGGGGGCAGAGCTTGGAAAGAATATTTTTGGGGGCCAAATAGTGGCGGGGGGATTCGGGGGTTCGAGGGCAGCGCACCCTATTTTTTTTTTAAGGAATTTACTAAGCAGGGACGGTGCTATCTGGTATGGTGCTATCATATCATTGGGTTCCCTCCTAGTTTCCCTCAGACACGGACTCAGAAAGAATGTGAGTAACAGAACACTCACTCAATCACCAAGGCGCCAATCAAGGATTTTGATAGTAATGCAAGTCATCCAGCACCAGTCTTTACTCATGATCAATACAAGAAAATACTAGAGATGCTTAAAAAGGAGTCTGAACCACACGAGATAGCCGTAAGTGTGCAAGCTGCTATCTGATTTTTTTTTTTTTTTTTTTTGGATATTTTTGGGGGGGCCATATCTAGCTTCAAAGGTCCATCGCGGATTGGAAGAAGTTTTTGAGTCCATGAATACAAACCAAACTAATCATGTAGTTATCTTTTCCATCCCACTAACTATTCTCATCATTTAACATCAACATGGACTCCAATCATATTTCATAATTGGGAAGCGTTTATGGCAAAGAAAGCTTCATATCGATCTATATGTGTGGGTCAAGCTGTCGGAATTAGCTTTGTTAGATAATGCAAATACATGGCCCCAAAAATCACAAGAAAAGAAAGATTAGAGTCATACGATTTTAAAGAGGAAAGAAAACACCGTTACGATTTTTTTTTTTTAAATGAGTTTTTCCAAATAGACTTTTTCTTAAAAATATATTGTATATGTGATTTATATTTTAGATAATGGTGATAGAAAAAAAATTTTGGTCAAAAACTATAAATATTGGCTTCTTTGTTAAGTGCTTTTTTAGCCAAAAACTTATCACAATACGTCATCCCACACACTAAATTTTCTTCATTTGAGCTTTAGATCGATGCCACTAAACTTTTCAACACTTTAAACGCTATGTGAAATCAAACAGGCTCATATATATATATATTGATAAAAGGGAAGAGACAGAGATGGAGAAAATAAAGTTAGAAAGGAGTTGGAAAGAGAGAAATAATTGAGAATAAAAGAGAGACGGAGAGTTGTGTGGGAGCAACTTTCGTGCACATTATTAAATAACAAAATCAAATGGTCCAAGTGGAGATTGAGGTGTACCTCTTTGCTTTGTCAGGACCGTAAAGAAAGCTTTTTGAAGACTCATGACACCAAATTAAACAACTTTTATATCACAAAAATGGAGCCTATTAGCTACCATAAAGGAAAAAGAAAAAAAAAAAATTGAAGTAGTACTTGCAAATTAGGGTCAGAGCATGAGTGTGTGCACGACAAGACGATTCCCACTAAATAATAATCTCCAATCATAATGACTAGGATCCAAACAGTCTTGAGTTCTTCATGATATTAATGGATTCTCTACACATCCACAGCTTCTTCCTCTGCATCACAACTCACCACTTTGGGCTACACAATTTGGATAAAGATGGTACTTCTAGGATTCAAATAAATTCCAGTAAAAGAAATAGTCATATCAAAATTTCTCTTGGCTATTTCACTAACTTCGTATAATTTCAGCATGAGGAGGAAAAAAGAAATTTAATCACACTCACACAAAAGCAGTATTGCTTGGGTTTGGTTTCATCACGTTACCTCAGTGGCAAAGCAGGAAAACCCAATGGAATGAATTTTATTATTTATTTCTGTTAATTTGAAGATAGAAATTATATAATATGCTTGATTAGTGTTATAAAACTGAAAGAATTCTAGAGAGAAGTCAGAGGAAATTCTAGAGAGATGAAATCCATTCAAGTATAATAAATAGTTACAGGAGACCTCTATTTATAGAAGGATGCAAATAGTAGATTACTATGCGTATATACCATGTCATCCTGTATTTGGAGATTATGGGTCAATGGACATCCACATAATAAGAATATTCATAACACTCCCCCTTGGATGTCCATTTATGAATGTGCCTCGTTAAAAACTTTAACTAGAAAAAACCCAGTGGGATAAAAACCTAGCCAAAGAAAAGAGTACATCATTCATTGATACACTGTTGAGTACTGCCTCATTAAAAACCCTTCTAGGAAAACCCAGTGGGACAAAACCTAGATAAGGGAAAAAGAGTACAGCGTGTATCGTCTCCCCCTCTTGATTACATCAGACTTGCTCCCCCTGATGACCACATTGCTTCAATATCATTCTGAACATATCATCCTTTCTATCATCAAATATTCTGTTAGAAACGCCCAATTTGATTGTTCATTATATACCTGCAAGATCTAAATCTGTCAAGTAAAGTCATAATAATCTTTTCATAAATATATATGTGCATATAGAAATTCAATAAATGTTTATTCAGATAATGATGCTATATGCACTATCATCTTGAGTCCTTTTGGGACATATGTGTTTCTGGCGCCTCATGTGCTTCTAGCACATACAAATATATTGTGGCTCATGATCCTCATTATCATCATTACAGCATATGTTATCTTATAAAAATAAATATCATCAATGTCGACTTTATTTTTCGGTCCCATCGGATTTCATTCATAATTTATTGAGATCTCATTATATTCACATATATTAGGTACCTGGGTCTTTTTTTAGACCACAATACACTCTTCTTGTAATATCTCTTCTGGAGATAACATCTCTTCAGGAGATAGCTCTTCTGGAGCTTTTCTTACTTATCCTCGACTTGATCATCTATATTTTATTACTCCTTTTCTCTTTTGAGGATTTTTATCTTTTAAAACGGATGGACCTGCAACGCTTCAGGAGTGCTTTATAACAATTCATATAGGAGCATTTGCAGTTGGGATATGTGACTTTGTCACTTTCTTTAGGTCAGTAAATGCTTCTGGCATTCGATTAACTAAACTCTGAAATTGAATTATCATTTTGAACTTTTAGTGCACAATTCCTTGTACGATGATCAATATGAGCCAATGATAATTCATTCTAGTAAATCTTTACCCAATCTGCTTATTTTTCTCCCCCTCATCAAATCATCAATTTTCTTTGTATATCCATCTATGTGCATTGAAGTAGATTAATAATCATTGCACATTTAAAACATTTTAAGATGGAATTATTCTGGCTCCTGACCAAAAGCCAAATTTTACGGGGAGAATTTTGTTGGCTTATAAGCTGCAAATATACACGTATGAACAATGTTCTCATAATCATTGATCTATCCATTCATAGATACTTTAATACATGATTTATGGATCATTCAATCTGGAAATTGCGCGCATAATATATTGCAAACATCTGGTTGCAATCATCACTGCAAACTTTGCAGATCAATAATTTCATATGTACTCTTTCAATTTAATATATTTCCAGAGATCCATTTCCAATAATATTTTCATAATCATATCTATTTGAGAACAAGCAGCACATAATATGACTCGGATGATCAAACAAGTCATGCCAACATTCCATATAATTTATCATCAAATCCAATATCAATCTTGGGGGAATCAACACACAAACATTCACAGAAAATTAACACAAAAACACTCACACTTGATATATATCAATCTCCCCCTCAAATATGAGTCTGTAGAAATTAATTCATGTAATTTCATACAATATTCCATATATGATATCTATTTCTACAGATATCATTAAAATTCCACAAATGCATTATCAATACATTATTCTGTTACTTCTGGTAACAAAATTTCAATTTTCCAGAAACAACAATCAAATAAATACAAAATCATTAGGTGTATAATTGCAGATTCACGAGCGCAATACTGTGTAATCACAGGCGCATCACTATGGAATCACAGGCTCATCACTGTGGAATATATTCACGAGCGCAATACTGTGTAATCACAGGCACATCACTGTGGAATCACTGGCGCAACAACTCAAATTGTCGTATGCATATAAAGTCAAAAAGATTCCAGGCTCGTGCTTTATAGGGAGCAGATCTGCAGAGATTTAACAGGACTACGCAAATCTGCAGAGATTCAATAGGATTTAATTCGGCTATAAATAGAAGAAGGCAAACGAACATGCCTCACAAACATTCAAGCATCTTATAACATTCACTACCATATACTAACTTATCATTTTTCTTCTAATCGCGTATATTATTGCAATGGCAGGTCCAAGTAATTTTATCCCAGTTTCTGATACATCTGACACAGCATTACTTGATGCTTTGTTGTATGATGATCAGACAAACCTGTCATTTACCTCTTTATTATCTCCTAATCCTTTTGAGATGTTTATTCCTCCGTCTACTATTCCTCCTTCTGCTTCAAATATACCTACTTCTCCCCCAAGAACAAATGTTCTTCCTCAATTTAGAAGGAATGAAGATACAACTGAAGCAGGTTCATCAAGGAGGCCTGTTAAAAGGTGTAGAACTATGGCTGAACTAATGGAGTCTACCAGTCAAATTCAACCAATAGTCACAACAATCAATGAGCCAGCATTCATAAGCCAGCAAACAACCACCAGCCAGCCATCAACCACGATCCAGCTAGCAACAATCAGCCAACCGACAACCATTAGCCAGCCAATAACAATTAGCCAACCAACAACCACTAGCCAGCCATCAACTACAAGTCAATTAGCAACAACTAGCTTATTGGAATGTAGTTGTTGTCATGTTTTACGAGAGATCATACATACCAACGAACTCCAGTACCATAAACTTGAAGTTCACGGAAGAAGAACAGGTATGATTACCCATGCTGTTTTATTTGAAAAAGTACAGGATAAATCTTATAATACTGACAGGCTTCCAATGTTTGATTTCACAAAGAAAAATTTTGAAGAAATCAAACAATTTCTGACACAGTATTGTATGGATTTACAAGCATCAGGATATATCTTGATGCGTGATCCTGTATTAGCCTATCATGAGGTTCTCTGTGTTGGTTCGGAATGGGCTATAAATCCAAATGACCTCCATGGAAGTTCATTTCAAACCAATATTGAACACTCATTAGGCAAAAGAAAACAACCTGCAGTAAGTATACCCTATGATACTTCATCCCTTAACCAGGGTGAATTATATAGGTTATCTATGGAGCAACGAGAAAGAATAAAGAAAACAACGCTCCATGATTTAAGAAATTATTTTCACTTAACCCTTGATGAAGCGAGTAAACAATTAAATATGTCTACTCACACCATACAAAAAATCTATCAAAAAGGAGGGTTAACTGAGTGGCCACACAAGAAGCTCAAGAAACTTATGACGCAAATCTTGATATTACGAAGAGCTTTGCCTCATCTGGATCCCATCTCAAGAGAAGCAAAAGAAGAAGACATTAAATATCTTCAGAATGAGATGATTAAAGTTTGTAATGATGTTGAGCCACTTGCAATTAAACTTTGTTGAAATAATATTTCCTTTTGCTTAATTATTTTGTTTATGAATATTCTTTTCTCGTATTTATAAAAATTGTTATAATCATAGAAAACACATAACAACCATAATAATATATTTTCTTTATTCACTTCTGGGAATGAAGTTGGATAAAAATTCATGATCCATAACTCACTGATTTGTTTGATCATGGCAAGAAATTAATCCACAATATTTCTTGACTTTACCACAATATTGCTACTGCAATAGCAAATTGAATATATTTATTTATAATATCAATCATGATCATACAATCCCTTGTCTCATAATTTAAGGGAATATTTAATGCCAAATATACAATTTTGAGGCCTTTATACAATTGATGGCATACAAAATTTATGGATCAAATATTGTTTCATAATTTGTCTCATGTCATCAGGCTAACTTGCCTCTTAGCTTCAGGCTATCTTGCCTCTTAAATTAAGGCTAGCTTGCCTCTTGGCTTCAGGCTATCTTGTCTCTTAAATTAAGACTAACTTGCCTCTTGGTCTCAAGCCAATTTATGCCTCATCTCTCAGGCCAATTTATGTCTCATATTTCCATGGCATTTTGATCTCATGGCCTTTTAACAGTTTATCTTCAGCATAATAAAATAAATAGATGAAACCCACTAATATGTATATATTAGTGTCGTTGCCATAAATAATAAAAGGGAGGGGGATATATATAAAACAGTAAATAAATAAATAAAAATAAAATAAATGATTGGAAATAAACGTGCTAAATAAATAAAAAGAAGATGAAATAGGAATGGTAGTAAACTCACAGCGAGACCTATCTCATCCATAGGTAAGAAAGAGGATGCATATGCAAATGTAAATATATATATATATATATAATATATAGAAAGCAGTAAATAAATAAAAATAAAAGGAAAGGGGGATATAAAGCTGTAAATGAATTATAAATAAATGGAGTCCACTAAACTAGTGTT
Source organism: Acacia confusa (assembly GCA_037074495.1). Lineage (NCBI taxonomy): Eukaryota > Viridiplantae > Streptophyta > Magnoliopsida > Fabales > Fabaceae > Acacia > Acacia confusa. The sequence goes on along the minus strand of CM073512.1, from coordinate 31,700,683 downwards.
ACCACCATGAAGAATAAACAAAGCGGTAAATAATAAAATAAATGGTGCCCACTATACTAGTGTTGCTACCACAAAAGATAAATAAAGTAATAAAGAATTTAAATAAACAAAGCTGTAAATAATAAAATAAATGGTGCCCACTATACTAGTGTTGCTACCATAAAAGATAAATAAAACAATAAAGAATTTAAATAAAATAAATGGGGCCCACTATAGTGTTGCAACCATGAGAAATAAGTAAAACAGTAAATAAATAAATAAATAAATGGAGCCCACTAATATAGTGTTGCAACCATGAAAAATAAATAAAACAGTAAATAATAAAATAAATGGAGCCTACTAATATTAGTGTTGCCGCCATAAAAGTTAAATAAATGTTAGTAGCAATAAAATTAAATGTTAGTAACATAAAAATAAATGCACAAAATTAAATGTCAGTAACAATAATAAAATCTCAAATTAAAACCATTAAAAGAGAAAATTAAATCTAAACTTCCATTGTGGTGTCAAATTAATAACAATAATAATAAAATATTAAATTAAATAAAAACAATATAATAAATATAATAAAATATATACCTAACTAATACCCTTACCTGATGCACGCAAGGAAATGATAGAGATAAGAGTGTCATAAATGACATCTATTTTTCCCTCTCCTGTCGGCAACAATTGGGCTAAGTGTCCCTTTTTTTTTTTAATATAATAATATGAAAAGTGTGTGTATTTTGGGAGCAGGTGGTAGGAGTAAGACTACTCCCGTGATATATCTATGTTCCCCCTTTTTTTTTTAATATAATGTAATTTAAATGTAATATAATATATTATAATAATAATATAAACTTACCTACTCCATGAAGATTTTTGAGAATCACACAGAAGCAGCCGCACAGAAGCAGACATACATACAGATCGACTTTGGAAAAAGCAAGAGGGAAGGAAGGAGGTCGATGGTTATTGTTTAAGGGCGTAGACCTGGAGAGAAATCGAGAAGAAGACAAACAAGGAATTAGAGTCAATGAAGAAACCAAGGACGCCAGCGGGAGAAACAAACGGAAAAACAGAAGTGGTGCACCGGAAGACATAGGAGTAGAGTGGAAGGTGGGTTGAGATAGGAATGTCGGGAAGCTTAGATCGAAGATAAACTTCAAAGAGATGATGAAAAGGGACATAGATGGAGATCCCAGTAGCACAGATCAAGAAACTGAAAAGGTCTACAGATCTGGAAGTGTTAGATAGCCAGATCTGTTTGCCGAATCGCTTTCCAACGCTGGCGGTTCCTCGGCTGTTGAAATTGGTGGCCATAATAAGAAATTGAAGAAACGAAGATGGATCTAGAGAGCAGCAAGACTTTGAAAAACCCAGGAATCCTCCCCCAAAGCTTTCAGAATTAGATCTGGATGAGAGAATCCAGAAACTAAGAAAAGAAAGAGGTAGATCGAGAATAGAGGGTGGCCATCAACAATCGCAGTAGCGTTTGAAGATCTGGGATGCTCTTCTCCGTAGATGGAGGAGGAGCAATCATGGTGGGTTTAGAGATCATTAGCTTTCGGTGATGCTCATGAAGAAGAAGCCATCGTGATCGTGCTGATAACGTGTTATAAAACTGAAAGAATTCTAGAGAGAAGTCAGAGGAAATTCTAGAGAGATGAAATCCATTCAAGTATAATAAATAGTTACAGGAGACCTCTATTTATAGAAGGATGCAAATAGTAGATTACTATGCGTATATACCATGTCATCCTGTATTTGGAGATTATGGGTCAATGGACATCCACATAATAAGAATATTCATAACAATTAGTATATTATTAGTACTATTTTGGACTTGTGGCTCTATCTGTAAAGCAAGAAAAATTCAAGAGGGGAATGATTTTATTATTATCTATAATGCATGATTGATGAAATAAAGGAGACAGAGTGCATGGCTATCAATTCATCAAAGGCTACAAAAGTCAATAGTGGGATGAAGTAAATCCAAACAATAATACTGCTTTATTACTGCCTAAACGTGATTTCTGAGATAAGTTATTCATCATTATTGCCTTCATTTGGATTAGCAACGAAAGAAGTGACTTTTTTCAATTTATAATTCTAAGATAGGAGTTAGATTGTATATATAATTTATATTTGAATTAACGATAATAAAAATGATTTTTTTTTCCTAAACTAAAACTTATTTGGAATTTGGATGATAATTAAAAAAAATTTAGATAGAAAATGACAGAAAATAACATAAACCTTATTAAATAATGCATATATATTATAAGTATATATTGTAATAATTAAATAGAATAAGTAAAATTAAGTTAGGGCAAAAGTTAGATAGTATAATATGATTTAGGTTTTGATTAGCGGTGTGACTTTTTTTTATAACTAAAACTTATTTAGATAATAATTAGAAAAGTAAATTCAGATGAAAAATGACAGCAAATATAAAATTATTATTGAAAAAAATTTGAAAACACAAAAATATTGAATTAAATGTATTTAATGGATGAAAGTTTAAAAAAAAAAAAAATTGGCCCCTATCCATTCAACCCTCTCACCAAATCAATTTTTGACCCAGACAACTCTCTCGCCTTCACATAAGTGGATGTGATAAGCATTTTCATTACCACCATCCAAGACACGTGTTTTGTGCTTCTCACCGCTTTCCTAAATATGCTCTTAGGCTTTGATTGGATAGCCAGGATAGCCAGGATTCATAAGCCAGCAATAGAAGACGCACTCTCACCTTGGAAAAAATAAGAGCCTTTGAATCTCAATTCAATTAAGTTTTTTTTTTTTAAAAAAAAATCAATATACGCATATTTTCTAAGAACAAGCTACATCATCTTCATTTTTCAATAAAAGGGTTGAATACCATTTTTATCATAGAAGTTTATTTTAAAGAGCACGGGTCACTCGGAAGTTTTTTTGGATCTCATTTTTGCCCTAAAAGTTTAAAAACGGAGCAAATATACTCTATAAGTTTTTTTTAGGTGCAATTTTGTCCCTGAAAGTTTACAAAGCAAAGCAACAATTCAACAGTAAAGATTTACAGATGGGCAAAATCGGTAAATTTTTAAACTTTCGGAGTAAAAATGAGGCAAAAAAAACTTCTGTGTGTCTACTGCTCTTTAGGGTAAATTTCCATGACAAATGGTATTTAACCCTTGAACAAATCTTGTTATTATTACAATGAAATTTGTCATAATGAAATGTTGCTATAAGTAGCTTGTCTAACAACCATGTAAGCATTTTGTTCACCGAAACATATGCTAGTAAGAAAATACAACAACGTATTTTTTAATTATTGCAGGAAATTTAAGTAAGATATGTCATATTGTTTATAATTTTTTAAATAGTAGAATTTATTATATATATATTTATGAATATAATATAAAAGTTATAACAAATCATTTACAAAATATTGCCCAATGTGCAAACATAACCAGAATGCAGTCCTCCTCATGGGAGAAGATTGCCGGATCAGAGGGTGTTATTTTCACAGACGAGTTGAGGCCCATTTCGTCAATAAAAATGGGCTCCTAATGGGATCCACCTCATCTGATTTCGGCCCATGTTGAACAGTAACAAAATTTGTATGCCAAAAAAATTAAAAAATATTATCAATGGAGTTGGGTCTCACACTCTAACGGATGGGTCAGTCCCTGGTAACCCTCGTAATGTAGCAAACCAAAGTTTGAAACCTCACCACAATACATACTTACGTTTACGTTTAGTGTTTGACAGTATTTCAAACATGATTACTCTTAGTTGGAAGATACTTAGAGAAAAAAATATTAGAAGCCACGTCGAAGAAAATGATTCCAAATCAAAAGTCGTGAATTACAATTCATGGGCAAGCATGAGTTTTGTCGTTTTCGCATATACTCTGCTTAACATTAATGAATCATCAGTTTGATCATGTGACCATAAAGAGGTGTGTCCTTTCCTTCCCTTCCTCCTCGGCTCAAGAAATAAGAAAATTAAGGTGGTTTGGGGTTATATCATATAAGCGTTACTTACTTCTTGTGGTAGTTAAAAGGTTTGCTTTTGTTTTTTGTTTTTATTTTCAATGCAAATGTTTGCTTCAGTTTTAAAGGCAAGACTTTAATGCATTTTTGTTTATCAAATTTATAATTTCTTAATTTAAAACCATTTTTATTGATTGCATGTATTAAATGATATTTTTAATGAGTAAAGAGAGCTTTCTAAAAAAATAACTATAAATGAATTATCTCTTTATATTTTAAAGGTTTGTTCATTGATGATGTAGATGAAGGTGAAACATGGGGCATTGTCACTTGTGATCTGGCACTGTGCAGAAGCATGCAATGACCCATATTCGCGTTGGGAAGGCTGCCACTTCACATGTCCCCATTTATTTATTTGTTTGATTGTTTGTTTCTTTATATTATATCACTTTTTTTTTTTAATTCTCATTTGCTATATAAAACTTTGTCCTGATTAATTTAGATCTGACTTGAGTAACGTTTTTAGTTATGATAGGTGAGTCTTCCAACGAAGCTTTTCTACATTCACAAGATTTAAACTCAAGACCTTACTTCAATGACACAAACCATTTACAATTATGTCAATCCCGGTCCGTATATTACCCCTTTTACTTGCTTCCACTCCCATGAGCCTTCACCACGACATGTCGTTTTTGTCTTTTTTAATTGAAGCCAGTGGCAACAAACATGATCGTTTTCTAGCTGCTTTCATCATCAGCATCATCGCCTTATCGTCCTCTTCTTCACCGGAATCCCAATTTTATTATATTCCAAAATTATATTCAGCCACATATATATGTATCGAAATCACCATTCATATTCCCAAGTCAACTAGTCTTGGGACCTTTGTATTTGTGGGTGCATACATTAATATTAGCCGACAACGATAAAGATTGATGTGCGTGTTGGGAGAGAGAGAGATTATTCATATATATGAATAATTAAGGTTCATCCCTTGCCTGGTTTACATGTCATCATGCTGATTTGAGAGACCCGCAATTTTAACGAATAAATCAATCTTAACAAGAAAATACATCCTGATGGGCCATAGATTCTAATTATATATAAGTAAGCAGATTTAATCTCTGTCCTTTCTCCTAGGATTGGGTGTTCTATATGTGTGTGTGTGTGGACAATTGCTTCTTTTACCATTGATCCTATATTTTAATTTAGTAGCGTCCTACCCACTATTCATTTTCATCTGTTTGTGAGTGTATTGTTATACACAGGACCACTTCATTTCTTAAAGGGAAAATCTCCCTCACGCCTAAATTATCAAAATATTATCAAACAAAGGTATAAAGAAAAGTTATATATCAGAAAAAGGTTTTAGGGTTTTTTATGATATTATTTCAGAAAAAATTGTGTATATATGGTTGTTAATTGGTATTGATATATTTGTTAACATGTACTGATTTAATTGTAAAGATATAGTTATTAATGTGTACCGATTTAATTGCTAATTAATGTTGTATTAATATAGTTGTTAACATTTTTTTAACTAATACTAGAAAAGGTTTTAGGACATTTTTTGACATATGACTTTTCTTTAAACTTTTTTTTAATAATATTTTGATTACTAGGTCCGAGAGAGATTTTCCCTTTCTTATACTTGGCTCTTGCACCATCCATAAGTTCAAAAAAGCGTGTGATTAGTTTGATGAGAAAGGAGGGGACGAGAGGGAATGGTTCAAAGTCAGAGACTAATAATTAAGTTTTTATAAGTTTTTCTTTCTTTTTCTTTAAACCAAACACACGGAATCACAATATTCTGGTCATATTCGCCTCACTGTCGCGTCAGTAGTATTAATTAATTATTTATATTATATTGATTGTTCGTTGATCTCCACAGACAATTATATAAACAAAAAAAATAAACAAATCTCTCTACCCCTACGCACAATTTTTCCTCCAACATTTACGGGTAAGGGAGAAAGTGAAGCAGCATGTCCCTAAAAACAAAGACCTCTGAAATATTCTTGATTAATTATTTACCGAACGATAATAAAATTAGGTTTTTATATAGACCAACGTAAAGTTAACCCTATAATCAAATTTAATTAAAATCAAATCAAAATATCTAACATGTAATCTTAAAATATAATATTCATATCTATGATATAATATAAATAGTAAATAGTAAACATCAAATCTAATAATAAAATAATAATTAAGTGAACAAAATATGAAATATTCTGTGAGTCTTGAAGCATTGCTCAACAGTCCCCACCAAAACATAATTCCATCAAAGACATTCTGGTTAAGTTTCGGAAAGTTTTATTTTGAGGTGAACATATTTCAATAAGCTAGCTACGTACTCTCAAAATCAAATTATATGTGTCTCGTCATTTAAAAAAAAAAAAAATTCGCACCCAGTTAATATAACTATCGCCACCTTTTAATTGTAAATCTACTTACTGATTGAAGAATTAAAATTAAACACGATAATGATTAAGTTGATTTAAGTTAATATTCTGTAAATCTACGCTGATTTAAGGTCTAATGATTAAAAAAGTTCAGACCTTTTATGGTGTACTTACATATAATGTCGCTGATTTAAGTTGTTTACTAGTAGTAATGGCTCCGATGGTAACAGTGTAGGTATTGTTAATCTATATAAAGAATAGAAGATATAAATATGTTGATAAATATCAAGAGGACGTGCTGAGATGGTTGAGAAATTGATAAAGCTTAGCTCACAAAGTGTTAGGAAACAGAACCAAATGCCACTGGAAAGGAAGGTGAATCTAAACTCCTAACAATTTTATCAAGTAAACGTGAGATGAGGAGAGCTACCTGAGAAAAGAAAAGGGAGAAAAAAATTTATGAGAAGTGGGTGGAAGACTAAATCATACCATTGGCAAAGTTCAGATATTTGACATCAATTATATATAAAAAAAAAATGGTGAAATTAATAGAAATGGTAATCATGAAATTCTAGTTAGGTAGTTTAAATGGAGAAAGACTACCAGATTTCGGATAATACCTAATGAGAGAAAATAAAACTTTTAAGTTTTAACATATCACTATAAGAACAACAAGGATGCTATATGGTAATGAATATTGAGTTTTAAATGGACATGAAGGGTATAAAGTAGGGGTAGTTGAGATGAGAATGTTGAAATAGATGTGTGATCATATAAAAAAGATAAGATAATAAACATATATGAATTGAAGAAGTTGAAGTGACATCTTTTAAAGAAAAGATATAAAAAATTGTTTGAGATGGTTTTACTCATACGAAGCATGTCATCACCGGATGCACTCACTAATCAAAAGAGTAGATCAAAATATGGAGCCAATAATTTATCAAAAAATTAATTGTGGATAAATCACAATAGCAACATGCGACTTATATACCTGATCCCATAAGCCTCGGTGTTATTGTTGATGATAACAGGTGGACGGTTGGGATGTGGTTGTCGGGCACGCTCGTGCGCACACACATATATGCAAGGAGGAGGAGGGATTGAATCTAATGAAAAAGAGAGAAACGGGTGGTGAGAACATTTTATGCTCATCAATTTGATGAGAAAAAAATGTGCTAATCATCTATCTCACCGTTAGATTAATTTTTGATGATTCAAATTTAGTTAATTTAACTTTTATATTTTAAACAAATTTTTATTTTAATATGTAACACCCGCCCATGCCATTACTCTTCGCCTAACCTTACGCAGTAGTGTGGTAAAATAAAAAATAGTTCGATATACTAATAGAGTGAAACTTAAACTTTTGATTACATAATAGGGATAATCACAGGGTTTATACCATTTTACATATAATTACATTCATTGAAAACAATGCAAATTAAAACTATTTAAGCATCGTCGACCCTTAGTTCTTCAACCATCCCCCATTGGGGCGTCTTCAAGCAATGCTTCCTCTGCATGAGCCTTGTGTAGCACTTCTCTCCTGTGTTTACCTGCCTATTGGTTGGTAGTGGATGGTGAGATTTTAAAGAATCCTAGTAGTAGACAATACCAAACAGTACATGCAAGACAAAAGTTAATGTATGATATATTTGCCTTGCACAAGCTCATGTTAACATAATGACATTTCTGCATGCTCAATATTTCATGTATTATAATCATGATCATAGCATAATCATAAACAGAGTTTCAGTCATTTAAGTATGTTAAACATAACGAGTAAGTATAGCAATCATACATATACACATAAGCAATAATATCAAATACATGCAAGTAAGGTAAGCCCATTATCTTTTAAGGACTACTGTCCTTACTCAAGCTCCTCTTTCATCAACCTTTGAGATTGGTTGAAGTTCCTTCTTTCTCCTTATAGCCCTAAGGACATATCCATAACTTCAGGACTAAGGAAAATTAATGTTTACTCAAGTTGTCTTAGCCCCACAACTTTTACTAAAGCAATTATCCCTTAAAATATTAAATTTCTAAATCCCAAAATTTGGGATGTTACATAATATATGTAAAATTAAAAATAAAGATAATCTTATAACTAGCACTTGTCATAAAAATAAATTTATCATTTAAAAAACCACAAATTAAGAATTTTAAATTTGGACTATTCCGATTAAATTTAAATAATTGAGATTTCATCATAATAATAAAAACAATTAAATGCTTATCACTGTACTATGTGGACCCCTAAAAGGGAAGAAGAAGAAGGTTGGGGGGGAGGGGAGATCAACAAAGGAGCACCATACTCTCCGGCGCCCAGTCAGCGCATCCACCGCCCCCAACCACCTTCACATTCTATAATAATATTCCTAATTATTTTTTAAAGAGTTAAGGTTCAAAAATCCACATAAACTTTTTTCCCAAGAATAAAAATATACACATGTTTTTTTTAGGAGCAAAAATACATATGTGATTATCATTTTCGTGCAAAAGTCGCATCCCACCGTTAAAATTACTGTTCACCGCGATAAGAGAGAAAAAGATGAGGTGAACAGTAATTTAACGGTGGTGAACAGTGACTTAATGGTGAGATGTGACTTTTGTACTAAAATGGTAACCATATGTGTATTTTTACTCCTAAAAAAAGCATATGTATATTTTTACTCTTAGAAAAAAAGCTTATTTGGATTTTTGCACCTTAACCCTTTTTTAAACTTAAAATTGTCTCTCTTTCTCACACACACGGTTTTGCACTTTCGCATGTGTTTGCATTGAAAGTCCCATTTCATTGGGCATACATATATGTTGTAGCTAAACTTGACATATATAGTTTTACATCATTTATACTTTGATTGTTAGCTTTCATCTATATATATACAAGTTTAATAATATCTCCTCTCTTTAAGATAATGTACGTTTAATTGTTTTAAGAGATGAAAGAAGTTAAATAACTAAAGTTGAAGTATTTTTATTTATTTTTTTAATGTCAAACTAATTTATCTCATATATATAAATTGATATATAATTAAATCATCTACCTGTTATAATTAACGATGAAGTAGTAATATACCACATCCAGATGCACAAAGTCCCAGTTACAAGTACATACTGTATTATAATATATAACAAAAAACAAAAGTGACAAAAGCTAAGAGAACCTCCCTCCATCTTCGAGGCTAAGTGGACCGCTGCCACAGTACATTATCTTTTCGTAAGACTCATTCATGGCAGTGCGTGCGGGTAGTGACTAGTTACTGGGACTCCACACTCAAATAAAGTGGAAGCATCTCCATATATAGCTCATCGTCATCCCAAAAACTTCAACTCAAGCTCCACACATATCATATATATGCCTCCCATCTCTCTTCTCCCAAACCATAAAAATATATATATATAATATACTGTACTTCATGTGCCTCCCTTTCCTCTTTTCGATCTCCACCAACTTCTCCTCCTCATACCCCACTAAGTTGTATGTTTTGTGTTGCTCCATCATGTCCGACAAAAACAACTCCAACTAATACATGTATATGAATATGCATTCTTGTTTTCTTTTAACGTGTCAGTTGTCATTAATGGTGGCAAAGAAGGAGGAGAGTATCATGAAAGGGAAAGTGAATATATATATATATACAGACCCGAAAGAAGCGGAAGGGATGAGACACGCGTCATACTTTCACTCACTGGGTCTCCTCGTTAAAGCTTAGACTTTGAGACTATCTAATATTATAAGCATGGAATTTGCAGGACACCCAGCGGCGCATGTGGTCCTCATATATAGAAAATTGAAGCTCCTTACCCCATCACACTCCTCTTTTAATTACCTGTGTTTGTGCCAGCTACTGCTTCATTTTTTTTATTGAATAACACACCCAGTTTCATGTTTTAACGTCTTTAATTATATATAAATCAGGAAACGACCAAAAGCAATTGCTTCAGATTTATTAAGGGTAGGCTTCATTCACCACTATGCTTGCTCCTTCATTATAATCATAAATAATGAACTCGATCTGTCTCCCAACAAAATAATCTAAATCATCGGCCCAATACTTCCCAGTTTATAGGTTCTAACACCTAACCTTACACCTGCTTGATCGTTGTCAGATAGCTAGTTAGCTGCCTAGTTGCAGTTTGTTGCATCGGAGAAGCCAGCTGCTTAATTTATAACTAGGAATTTTAATCTACACCATACATACATGTACACGTACATGTAAGCCATATATACTTGTTATTTTTAGCTTTTAGGCTTAAGTTCTAATTGTATGACAATATAGCAATGATAATTAATAGAATATAATGGTGGGTACATCAATTGATCATGGAAGCTATTGTTGTTGAGAAACTTAATTTGTACAGTGAAAGATGCATTTCGGTGTTGTTATTGGAAGATAGAAGGAGGGGGAGTGGGGCCCATCCGCCGCCCACGGGAAAGCAGGATCTAACCCAAACAAAAACAAGTTCGGATCTATGCTATTACTATACGGTCTGAATCTAACCCTAACTCCTCACACTCAGTTTTTATATAAGAAGCTCCTTTTCAGGCCTCTTCTTTTCTTTCCTCTTCATAAAATTCCAGTATTCCCTGAACCACAAACGCAACCATGGATACTCTTCACAAATGCGTTCGAAGGTCCTCTAAAAGAAACTAAATCGATCAATTTCTTCTCATCTCTCTCTTTTCAATTGAAGATCTCAAGATTCCATCCGAAGTTCATCGCAACAGAGAGAGAGAGAGAGAGAACCAGAGATTAGCCACTCATCATGTATAAATATCAAAACTTGTTTGCTTCAGAAGTTGCTTCATCAGCTTCCTTGCTCAATTTTAATCTGTACTAGTCCAAGTCTGATTTTTTGTTTATTTTTGCTTCAGAGAAAATAGGGCGACTTAGTCTGTAACAAGTGAAGTGAAGGGCATCAAATCGAGGGATAATATTAAAGGACAAGGAATGGATCCAATAGCAGGGCATGGGCATGGGCATGGGCAGTCACTTCCCCCACCATTTCATATGCACCACCAGCAGCAATCTCATCAATTTCAGTCACTACACCAAAACACAGAAGACGAACAAAGCGCAAGTAGCAGTTGCCTGAACCTCACCGCCGGCAAGAGAGAACGCGAAGAACAAACCAGCAACAACAACATCAATACCGATCAAGGCAATAATATGAACAACGGAGTAGAAGGTGGAGAAATCACGAGAAGGTCTCGTGGAAGACCCTCCGGATCCAAGAACAAACCAAGACCACCCATCATCATAACCCGAGACAGTGCTAATGCCCTTAGAACCCACGTCATGGAGGTCGCTGACGCTTGTGACATCGTCGAGAGCGTCTCCAGCTTCGCCCGGCGCCGCCAGAGAGGCGTTTGCATTATGAGCGGCACCGGCACCGTTGCTAATGTCACCTTGAGGCAACCAGCTTCATCCGGCGCTGTTGTTTCTCTTCATGGAAGGTTTGAAATCTTGTCGCTCGCCGGCTCCTTCTTACCGCCACCGGCTCCCCTGGCCGCCTCGGGTTTGACCATATATTTGGCTGGCGGACAAGGTCAGGTGGTCGGGGGAACCGTGGTGGGCACGCTTATGGCTTCGGGACCGGTGGTGATCATGGCGGCGTCGTTTAGCAACGCTGCTTATGAGAGGCTTCCTTTGGAGGAAGAAGACCCGTCGGCGGCGATTCAAGGCCCCGGAATCGGTTCGCCGGCCGGAGTTGGTCAGCAGCAGCAACAAATATTTGGGGATGCAACTGGTCCACTCATGCATGCTTTGCCTCCTAATCTTGTCAATTCTATGCAGCCGCCTTCGTCTGATCAACCTTTCTGGGCTCCTGCTCGTCCTCCTTTCGGATGATCATCATTGGTAACTTGCACACGAGATTGATTAATTATTATCTTTCAAATTATTAGAAAAGGTCAGACATCTGTTCAAACATGAACCCACCTCGACATTATATATCTTAATTTACTGTTAAGCTCCTCTTAGAATTTGTGTGTCATTTAGTTTATTTACTTGCCTTTGTATACAACCGAGATTGAAGATGGCCATGAGTATGTTCCTGGTGACTTTGATTTTATAAGAATAAAGGGTACGTACATTTGGTTCTAGAGAAAGCACCTAGTGACGGTTGTCGTTGTAGCAGCGAGACAATTGGAGAAGACGATCATATCGAAGAGTACGATACCTAATTAGTGATTGAAGTTTGGCCCACGCTTTCTCCTTTATACGGTGAGTGAAGTGTTTTGTGAACTCAATATTCCCTTCATGGCTACTGCTTGGCGTTATTCCGTGATTCCATATTTTTCTCGTTTTTATATTCGTCTTCATGCATGTATCGTTTAAATTACAGTACTTTGTGTCGCAACTCTGAAGCTAAGGTCTTCACCCCTCGTTTTTATTGCTAGAGTACAAATTATGACAAAGCTTCAGCGCCATACCCTAATATATTTGGGAATGATATATACATGTATGTATATGTGTGTGTGCTTGTAGTTAATTAGATATATGTATACACACAGGTAAATGTAAGTGTTGGCGCCTGGGCAACACACATGCAGTGTCTCTGATCAGAGCTCTTTTTCGAGGCAGTCACGAAATATTTACAGTTGATTATTTGAAAGTTGAAACACAATCATTACCAAAGATGTGTTGTTGAAAATCATTCAAATTGGAGTTTTTATAAGGGAAAGAATCTGTGTAATCAATATGCATAATTTGTAAACATATAAAACTTCTACACAAGAAAAAAAAAACAATAAAAACTCACAAGACTGCCGAAATATGATAATGAACTTTGAAGAAATCCAGGCCTAACTTTCGCTGTGTCTTTAAGACAATTTTGCTCCCTCAATACGGATGCCAAAGGTTTCTGAGCAATTGCCTCCCAGGATAGAGCGGATTATTCGTCTCCAAAAAGATGGCTCTGTCTATCTGAAGCCCAAGCGAATCCAACGAGTCTGCTTTCAGAACGCACAAAATGTATATGCAGTATATAGAAAAAGTGTATGCAGAAAAAACATTCTTTTTATTCTGTGACTAGGGCGCCCTATTGATAGACTTTGAAAAAGCACAATCAGATGGACTTGTCTCTTGTTGGTAAACCGACACAACCGGTGGTAGCGAACCAGTAAGACTTCTTATTCATAACCCATAGGATTTAGTCATAAATTTCAACAGGATGTAGCTTTTCCTTGTTCATGTAATCATCCACATACTCCCTCTGGTCCTTATTATAAGGCACCAACTAACAATTCTCACATGCCAATAAAAACAGTTAAAGTCAACAAAGTTGTCATAGAATTTAAGTAATTTCTAATATTACCCCTACTAATTACACTAAATTCCAATATTCTATTAATTATTACTCTCGCCTACTACCTTTATTAACTAAGGGCATACATGGAAAAAGATAATTAATGCTCATTGAGAACAAGCAAGTGCCTTATAAAAAGAACCAAATAAACTTGCTAATTGGTGCCTTATAATAAGGACCAGAGGGAGTATAAATTTGGCTCCCTCTCTATATTATATGTAGATAGGTCTCTGGAGTTGAAGCCGTACCCAATCACAATATTCCATGCATGCATCTCCACCCAAAGCTTGAATTTCCACAAAACAACCACAGCATATGATCAGCTGACCTTTCTTCTTCCTCCGATACATAGGACTATACTAGTATAGTGTAGAAGCAAGGACACGTGGCTGTGTTAATCTTAGATATATGAAGTGAGCTAGCATTATTTATATACATAGTTACATATACTGTAATATAATTTCTGTTTTAATTACCTGTAAGAAGGAGAGACTGCAAGTCTGCAACCTTGAGAGAAGATATTATGTGCAGTTGAGGAATTTGGTGTAAAAATCATTCAAAGCATGCATCTTTCTGTTTTTCTTTTTGATTCATTCTAAAGAAGATAGTTGCGATGTATCTCTGCAATTTGGTGATTTTATATCATTTTATCTCCAGCTTGATCTGTGTTTTTACTTTTTACAACTCAGCTTCTAGAGTAAAGTATTTCAAGGCTGTTTAATAAGAGGGATTTGGAATGAATTGGGGAGTCCAGGGAAAATTTTTATAGTTGAATTTAAAATATTAGAGGAATGAGTTATAAAATTTTAATACGGAAATATGAGTGATAAAAGAGTAAAAAAAGTAATTAAAAGATTTTAAACCTTATTTTTCTAACCATTTTTAAACCCACCTCAAATTTTTTCCTCTGGTTTATTTTCTCTCCCTCCTCCCGTACCAAACGGCCCCTCGTCGCGAAGAGGAGTTCAAAACACCTTTGTTATTTGTTAGCCCCATCAATATAAGTACCTGTTTTTTTTTTTTTTTTTTGGCTCTGAAATGTAAGTACCTGTTGGAATAACAGTCAAATGATTGATTTTTTTTCCCTTTTTTTTTGCTGGGCTTTTACATATGGCTTTTTTTTTAATGTCATATGACTGTGTTTGTAATAATGGTGGTAAAAGTGATTCTTTTATAGATAGACACTTGTTTGGTATAATATTTGAAAAATCAATTGAGACGGAATATGACTAAAAAAGGCATGAATATTATTGAATACTATCACTTTGATCCTATATATAAGTCTTTTTTAACTAAATCACACATACCAATGAGAGGTAGTTAACTCAATGATTATGAGGTAGATTTTCAACTTTGCCCTCATTTATGAATGATAATTTTTTAACTCCTTCTTCTCTTTCTATTTTCATTGGTATAATTAATATGAGTAAAATTCTGACAATCTCATTCACTACCTTGAAAATTGATTTCGAAATAGGACCAAATTTTTTAATAAAAAAAGACTTATAAAAAGGGCCAAAGTTGGGGGGGGGGGGGTGTTATATACTGTATGATAATTTGGAACAAAAAGAGAAGACCATTATGGAAATTAATTGAAGAAAAGAGAAGAGTGAACCGTCCGCTCTCCCCAAATACAGCGAGAGAGAGAGAGAGCCTTTTTTTTAAAAAAAGGAAAAAAAAGAAAAAATACTGCATAAGGGGCAGCAGACGGTCCACTGCAGTGGACCACAACTGCCCCCAGACATGTAAACTCGCTTACTCGGGCTGCCAACAGGAGATGAAGAAGCTGAAAACGATCCAGGTTGATCCGTGTTTTTACTTTTTACAAGCTCAGTTCTAGAGTAAAGTACTTCAAGGCTGTTTAGTAAGAGGGATTTGGAATGAATTGGGGAGTTGAGGGAAAATTTTTATAAGTCGAATTTAAAAATATTAGAAGAATGAGTTATAAAATTTTAATAAGGAAATATGTATGATAAAAGGGTAAAAAAATTAATTAAAATATTTTAAACCTTATTTTTCTAACTTTTTTTAAACCCAACTCGAATTTTTTTTCTCTAGTTTATTTTCTCTCCCTCCTCTTGTACCAAATGGCCCCTCGTCATAGAGAGGACTTCAAAACAACTTTGTTGTTACTTATTAGCCCCATCAATAGAGTGTTTGTTTGGGATAACAGTGAAAGAAGTTAAACTTTTCTTTTCCTATTGGGTTTTTCCATATGGCTTTATTTTTAAAAGTTAGATTGTAAATGTGATTTTGTGTTTAGGATAGTGGTGACAGAAGTGACTTTTTTTTCTAAATAGGCATTTGTTTGGCATAGCATTTGAAAAGTCAATTGAAATAGAAAATGACTAAAAATGACATGAATATTATTGAGTACTATCACTTTAGTCCTATATATAAGTCTTTTTTAACTAAATCACACATACCAATGAGAGCTAGTTAGCTAAATGGTTGTGAGATAAATTGTGAATTTTGCCCTCATATATTATTTTTCAACTCTTTCTTCTCTCTCTATTTTAATTGGTACAATTAAAATGGGTAAAATTGTCACAATCTCATTTACTAACTTGAAAATAAACTTATAAATAAGACCAATTTTTTTAGTAAAAAAGGATTTATAAATAAAACCAGAGTGGGGTGTGTGTGTTGTATACTATGTGATAATTAGGGATAAAAAGAGAAGACCACTATGAAAATTAATTGAAGAAAAGAGAAGACATGTGACCTCGCTTAGCAAGGCTACCAAGGCCGGATGCAAGTAATGATTTCATGATTTGGGGTGCTTCATTTGATGGTTTTTAGTTAAAAGTGCTTATTTTCTGATTGAAAATAACCCGCCTCATCTCAAACATTCAATATATAAGGCAATTTGGAAATGGAAGGGTGTCTAAAGAATCAAAGTCTTTATATGGAAAACTGTTCTTGATAAACTACCAACCAATTTATGGAGGAGCTGTTGGTTTCAATCCTCTCCATCATCGACGGACTTGCATTAGTTTTTGGGTCTGCAAGTGCAGATCCAAAGTTTGGAGAAATGAATTTTTAAGAAAACATAACCTATATGATATCGATTGTGAGTGTTTCACCGTAAGTGAATTTTTTCAAATCATTAGTTACAAAGGTTTTGAGCTCTCTCTGTAGCTTTGATATCATTAGCTAGGCATTTGACCTCGAATGCATTAAACTTGACTCTGATGTTATGCATATGTTTTTGATGTAGTTTTTGTGATTAGTTGATTTAGGAATTTAGGATTAAGCTAACCGTAAATTTGTTGCTCTTGGTTTTTTGTGATAGTGTTTCACTAAACTTTCTAAAATAATCAGTTACCAAAGTTGTGTTCCTCTCCATTGTTTGCTTTTTGGTAGAAGCAGTTAATCAATTCCTCATAGTATAGTGAGGTATACAAATAGAATGTGTCCCCTAGTGAGGTATACAAATAGAATGTGTCTTGTTGCCTTATTTATTTTTTGTTTCAATTTTCTTACTGTTTTGTTTCCAGAAAATGTCAATGAGACAATCTTATTTTAAACGTCTAAGACCCGAATCTCAAAGTGAGCAAGCTTTAAATAGTATTTTAGTTCAAATAGTAATCGTTTTGATGCAAAGCTTAGTTGACTCTTAATTACTATTTTTCTATGTTAAGTTGAAGTTTTTTTTTCTTTTATTGTTTATATTCTTTTGTTTTTTTTAATGCGTTTAAAACTTTCCTTTAAAAAAAAATTAGGGGCACTGCCCTTAAACCCCCAAATCCCACCACTAATTATGCACCCACAAACCTAATATCCTGGGTCCACCATTGCTCTCAATTACACAATCATTGCAATTTAGCTTGGGAAGATGCCCTACATATCCTAAGAGATTGCTCCTATGCTAAAAATATGTGCCTTCATCTGATCCCCCCAGTATGTATTTGTCTTTTTTTCCAAGGGCCTTCGGGAATGGTTCTTTATGAACATTCAAGGAAAATTAAGTAGAGAAGTTGGGCAATATTGGTCCTTGATCTTTGGCGTGGCAATCTAAAGCCCATGGAACTAGAGGAATTCTTCCTCCTTTGATCACAGCTTTATTAAACCAGTCAACCCAGCAACAGTCATCCTTCATTCTTGGTCTCTCTTCTCTAACGCACACGCCTTTCAACCTGTAATGGACTCTTCCACTAGATCTCAATATCTCATATCCTCTCCTTATCTCATTGGCAAAAACCTCCCACTGGATGGGTTAAATTAAATGTTGACAGGGCTTCTACTCTTTCTCAATCTATGGTTGCTTGTGGAAGAATTTTAAGGAACAGTGGAGGAGGTTGGATAGCTAGGTTCACAAAGCACATTGGCAATTATAATGCTTATACGGCTGAAGAATGTGCAATACTAGAAGGTTTACAACTAGCCTGGGACTTAGGCTACAGAAAATTTATCCTAGAATTAGACGTAAGGGACCTCATCCTCAAAATAAATGATGGAACTTATCAAGCTGGAAGCCTTTTATTCACAAAGATCATATTCATGCAAAACTGGAACTGGCAGGTCTCTTTCCATTATGCCTCGAGGACTTCAATTGTGTTGCAGACGCGCTCGTTAAGATGGCTCTCTCCAGTTTAGATATATTAATTGATTGCCTTGGGTTTTTGAGATCTTGGGCTAATCAAGAGAGCTTGGGATCCTTATCCCTGTTGTTTGACTTTATGTTTATTGTAACTCTGGCTTTTTAGCCATCTTATTTATCAAAAAAAAAACTTCTCATGTTACAAATATACGAACCAAATTTAGAAGGGAAAACTACCCAATCTTTATAATCAGTGACTTTTGAGTTACAGAGTTAGGTTATTGAGTTGCTGGTTTTATAATTAGTACGATTTGTAGAATAGTTGGTTGTCATAGGGGTAGTTTTTTTTTGCACCCCACCGGTTTTGATTAAATCAGATTTCATCTTAGTTAGTTCGATGGTCATGGGGGAAGGACTCCCAATACCATTTTCTTCATTTCCATGTCTCGAATCAAAGACGTGGTTAAATGAGAGTAAATTTCTTTCCATTTACTCCTAATAGAAGCAGGTTGTCATAGGTGTAGTTATGTAATATAGTTTTTTTTATATACATAGGCGATTGGGGATGGGGGGATCGAACCCAATACAAGGGGGTGGGGAGACTACTCCCAATACCACTGCACTACTAATAGTGTCGGTAGTTATGTAATATAGTTTTTTTTTTATACAAAGTTATGTAATATAATATTTTTTTATAAACAAAAGTTTTTTAGGGGTTCGATACCAATCCCTTACCAAGGCCAGGGCACGGCCCCGGGCTCTATAAGCACTTACTAGGGACTTACGAGATCGTCTACCAAAAAAGTTCCAACAACGGTAGAGGGGATCAAACCCACGTCCCAAAAGACTAATCCTGGATCCCTTACCATCTGTGCCAACTCTCATTGGCTTATGTAATATAGTTAGGAACTATGTTACAGTCTACTTGTTGCCATTGGGCCTTAAGGCCATTGGGTAATATATAAGCTAGGGAAATGTGTATTGGATTCTATTTCTACCCCATTGCATTAAAAAAATACAAGACATTTTCCTGGGCCAGTAATATTTGCTTTCATGGCATCATAGCGGGTCAGGTAGGATCCGTCCGGCTTTTCAAGACTTGGGTTTCTTGTCAGTCTGGTATACAACATCTGAATACATCCAGCAAGATCCGAAGAGAATCATCGCGATGTTGAACTGCGGCTCTTCTGTAGAAATCACACCAAAGATTCTTCGTTCTAGCTAGAATCATGAAATTATGATGACAATCAGAGAGATGTCCAAGCAGAAGCGTCAAAGCGATGATCACCTGACAAGAACAACTTGAAGGCTTGTTGAATTGTCGTTCATCTCACGACCAATAACCACTGGTCAAGGGCGCTAAATTGAGCGAGCGTCGCAGTGGGACGTTGAGCGGTGAAGCATAGTCGTACAAGAAGGTTCGTGCGTCCAAGAAGACCGAAGTGAAAAGCCGAATTGCGAAATCAAGAGACAAAGTCGAGCGTCCAAGAACCTGAGTGGTGAGGCAGAGTCGTGCGATAAGGGTCGAGTGTCCAAGAGGACCAAATTGAAAGTGCCGAATCGCGAAATTGTGAGGCAGAGTGGAACATCCAAGAATTTGAGTGGTGAGGCATAGTTGTGCCAGCAAGGTAGTGTGTTCAAGAACACCAGAGTGGAAGCGCTAAATCGGGAAAAGGAATTTCCTCTTAGAGAGTGAAACAAACGAGTCTCACAAATTGTATAACAATGGAAGACGGGAAGAAGATTGATGGGTCGTCCGAAGAAACGATTGGATTTGCACACCCTTTGTACCTACACTCCTTTGATATGCAAGGGGTGATCATAATTCTTTTGGTTCTCACCGGAAGCAAGAGCTACAGTGTATGGAGCAAGGCTATGACAATTGCTCTTCGTGGTAAGATGAAGCTTGGATTTGTTAACAGAACTTGTCGCAAAGAATCATATGATACAGCCCTCCATGAGTAGTAGGAAAGGTGTAGTACGGTAGTTCTATCATGGATATTGAATTCTTTGTCGAAAGAGTTGGCAAATGGGATTGCTTACTATCAAAATGCCCATGCTATATGGATGGGACTCAGAGAGAGATTCAACAAGGTGACAAGTTCTCGCATCTTCTCTTTACATCGTGAAATCAATTCATTGTAGCAAGGTGAACTTTCGATTTCTACTTATTATTCGCAGCTGAAAGAATTATGGGAAGAGCAATTGCTCTAATTACAGTCGGACCCCAATGCCGATGCTGCACATGTGGAGCTTCAAAGGTGTAATCTGAAATAATTCAGCAACAAAAGTTGCTTCAGTTTTTGATGGGTTTGAATGATTCCTTTAACATTGCTAGAATTCAAATTCTCTTGATACGACTGTTGTTGCCTAGTATGAATCAGGCTTATGCGATGGTGGCAGAGGATGAAGCTCAAAGGGCAATCATAAGCAATGCAAGAAGTGCCCCGGTAGAAGGAATAACCATGTCAGCATGTAACATCCTAAAATAATAAATAAAATTATGTTTCTGTCTTTATACATATACACATAAAATTATTATTCAAAGTTCGGTATATAAATAAATGGGTTAAGTTACAAAAATGCCCATGTGCTTTATTCTCAGGAGTATCCAACACCACGTGCTTTTTTAGGTGTAAAAATGTACATGAACTTTTAAAATGAGGGCAAAAATACCATGACCGTTAATGTCAGTCAGTTGACCATTAGTTTGACCCCCAAATGCTGACGTGGAAGCTGATATGGTTATAATAATATCCTAATTGGCTGTGAAAAAAAATAATGAAAGTGAAAATATTCACCCACGTCATCCTCACCTCTGCATCATCATCCATCGACAGATCTGAAAGCTCCAACTCCATGGCCTCTACCAACCGACCTCGCCTCCTTCCCACCGATTTTCCCAAGTTTGAGCTATCTCCCCTCCATTAAATCTCGATTACATATCCGATTCTTTTTGGCAAGGTTCAGTCGCAACTGAAATTCTGTGTGCGAAGGAAATTGCATTTCCTCTTTGCGAGAATTTACTCGATGTCGTTCGAAGAATTTGCACCGTTAATGTTCTCATTATACAAAAGAGGTGTTCAATTTTCATGATTCTGCTCTGTTTGGAGATGGAGGAGTGAAATGCCAAAGATAAACTTGCAACTGTTTGGAGAATTCGAAGCTAGTTTCTATGAGTAGAAATTATTAACAGGTAAGCTTATCAATCTGTTCTGGGAAACAAAATGTTGACCTTAAGTTGTATTTCTCTCTTCTCTCAGATGTGTTTGTTTTAGCATTTAACTCAAATTAATTTCAGATTTCAAACGTTTGAATTCCATGGAGTGATTTTGCATTGATGTAAGTATGCTAGCTATTATACTAAGGCTTTCTTTTTAAATTTTATTTTCGATTTACCGGAGCTCTTCTACTGGTGGTTTTGAAAACGAATGTGAGAAATCCAGTTGTGATGAAGTTGAAGCATATATGAAACCACAATACCGAAAGAAAGATTTATTTGTCTCTGTGTTGTTGTGCCTCGGGTTTCTGGAGAAAAAGCAGTTTAGGTTTGCTTGGTGAGTCATTTTGGAATGGCAATGACTATTTTTTTTTTTTTTTTTGATAATAGAATGGCAACAACTATTAAATTCTACTTTTAAAAAACAAACACCAAGTTGGGCTTCCATTTTCCTTGTGCTCATTTGTTTCGTCTCATATTGCTTTTGTCTTTCGACAACTTTGATTTCCTAACCCATTTTGTTTTTCTCAATCCCCAAATGAGTTTCTCTCTCATTTGGATATCCGGAGAATGGGGATCAAGTAAAAGAAGAAAAACCAGAACCATCCATTTCACCGTCACAAATTCGCTAGCAAAGGGAGGAAGAGGGGAAGGAAGCGAGGTAGGCGGAGGATGCGGTAGAGGACGGCGGCCAGGAACAAGGTTGGTGAGAAGGAGGTGAAGTCGGCTAGGAGTTTAGATCTGTTGATGGATGATATGCAGAGGTGAGGATGACGTGGGTGAATATTCTTACTTTGGTTTATTTTTTTCACAGCCAATTAGGATATTATTATAGCCATATCAGCTTCCACATCAACGTTTGGGGTCAAACTAACGGTCAACTGACTGACATTAATGGCTATGGTATTTTTTGCCCTTATTTTGAAAGTTCATGTGCATTTTTGCACCTAAAAAAATGACTTGGTGTTGAGCGCTCCTGAGGGTAAAGCACATGTGCATTTTTTCACTTTAATCCTAAATAAATTATAAAATAAGTTAACAAGATTTAACAAGATAAAAATCCTGATGGGGACAAAGCAATGAGATATTATATCTGACTTTTATAGAAGTAAAATAGGAAAAAAAAAATCATATCATAAATGTTATTCGTGTTTAGATTGATTGTGACAAAAGTTGTTTTTTTCCAAACAGAGATATATATAGATTATTATTTGAAAAGTCGGTTGAAATAAAAAATAATTGAAAATGACATAAATCCTATATACACACATCATTAGTATATATTGCAATAATTGAAAATAAAAAATTTAAATTTGAAAAAACAGTTAAATTATTATTAAAAAATTAATAAAAAATACAATCTTTAATTAAATATATTTAATTAGATTATCTATCGTTGACAGTTTGGTCTTTATTCTATAACCAACATGATATAAAAGACCTTATATTATTTTTATAACAAAAAATATCAATATCCTACTGGTTTTTATAAAATAATGAACTTAACAAAAAGCAAATTAAATTAGTATAAGTAGTGAGATTTAAATCCACCCCACCCTCATATTAGAAGACCAAAGCTACTTACACCTAAGCTTGGTTTTTTAATGGCCACCTAGCTCCTCTAATATGAGGGCAGAGTGAGTTCGAATCTCACCCTTTACACTTTATGCAATTTTTTTTAGAAAAAACAAAAATTCAACCTCACTAATTTTAAAAAAAGAACCGTTGTCAAAACTTAGGCTGCAGACAATTGCAAGTTTGTTAATGTCAAAGCTCTGGTAGCCGATTATGGCGGTGCTCTAGCAAGACTCATTTTTCTTTTTCTTTTTTATTTATTTAAAAATTGAAAGAAAAATAGTAAATTCATCAATATTTTAACATCTTAATTTAATTCCGGTTACTTTTATATCATTTCGAAATATTAATAGATTTTTTTTGGGATTTAGATATTTTAAATGGTATTTAATCATCAATTTCAGATTGAAAACTAACTCGAAGGGAATTTAATCCGAGATAATCATTGTCGGCCAAAACTAAATCGAATACATTATAACTTAATAGCATAAAAATTGTCACTAAATAGGAGAAGTAGAAGACTAAGTTTTCATGTATATTTGCCATAATTACCATACACAACCTAAAATTCCAAAATTTGGAACAGATACACGTACTATTTGATTACACGCGCATACTGCAGCAGAGTTTTTTTTTTCCTGAAAAAAAAAAACTATTTTCCACTTTTTGATTTCTCTTGTTTTAGTCTCAGAACTCAACGCATCAAACTTGTAAATTTCTAACCTACTTCAAAGCTAAGGAGAAAAATTGTATGTATGTTGATTGAATACGTTTCATCCGCGGTCTATGAACAAAAGCCAGAGTCAAAAGGACTGTGGGAAACTCTGGAAGAACCTATTTCAACAAAAGCCAGTATCTCTACCAAAGAATCATCCTATACTGAACTCTACAGGGCGTGTTGTTCACCACAAGTTCCAGTTTTTTCCAGTATAATCATACAGACAAGGAACACAAAAACACAAATTAATACCTGCAACAACTAATAATGAACCAGACATTCCAGCTGGTAAAAATACCTTTCAGTGTGAATAATGAAAACTCAATTTGCAACAAGATGAAGAAGATAATAGGTAACAGGCAAGGGTGGAAAAATAAGAGTCATCATTCCATTTTTACAAAGTGACGAGTTCATAATTTTTTATTTAAAATTAAGTGATATTTGCACACAAAGTCACAAACGACACGAAATGACATGTTGTACCAAAAATACAGACACGCCGGATATGTCAGAGTATTTTTCAGAGATCTCCGTTTTCCGTTTAGCATAATACAGTACTGTATGATAATCTATCACTTCTCATTAATTAATTGAGTAACAATACTTATAATACCCTATGATTCCAAACAATAATAGAAGGCCTGCAAAGTGATGCAAGCACAAGTAGATAACTCCTTAAAATATTCAGCGACTGTGATTTTAAAAAAAGCATCAGATTTATTATTGGACCGTCCAATCTAATTCCACCATACCAGTAGATAAGAAGAGAGATGAACCAAACTGTTGACCAATACGCTAATCAAATAAAATACAAGTTGCACGACAGAAGCAGATCCTAAATCTTGTCCAGTTTTGGGGATTTTACCACGGGATTAGCCTTGGCAATCGCATCACGGGCAGAAACCTTGAAATCATATGTACACTCGTGCTTCTCCGGATAACGATGTGTGCCGCAGAAAGTGCTCCCACACTTGCACGTGAATCCAGTAAGCCCAACATTCTTGTTACAACTGACACACCGGTTCGCTCCCTTTGGCTGCCCTTGATCGCCGCCAAGAATTACGGAGGATGAAGGCGATGAATCCAAAGAAGTTCCGAAAAGGAATTGTGCTGAAGGGTTCGATTCCGTGATCTGATTAGGTGAGGGAACAGATCTAGGGTTAAGTGATTTCTCCATGGCGGCTTTTGCGGAAGCGGCTTGCTGCTCTTTGATTTGGAAGTCTCTGTAACATTTAGAGCAGAGGTTCATGGTGCCGGCGGTGCCGAAGAAGCCACAGTTGTTGACGCAAGGCTTCGGCTCCGACCGCTGGTAGCTTGTACCATCTTTCTGGTGAGAACCCATGTTTCTCTGCGATCAAGCGAAAAAGGAGAAGGTGAATTTACGGAAATTGGTAAATTCTTCTCTAGGGTTCCCCCAGATTTTGTCCTTGTGAGTTCCGTGGAATCGTGTGTTCTGGTTATATATGTTGCGTATGGTCATTGAGATCCCACCCCAATCAAAAAAAAATCACACCAAATGCGGCCTAGAAATCTCACTAATTCTCCTTCATAAAATACAGCGATTATTAGTTTTAATTTTTATATAATATCAGGTCAAAAAAAATTATGAGCCTTTTTTATAAAAATTAACTTTATAGTAAAATTGGGATAAATCCTCATTTAAAAAATTAATTGTGGAATGAGCTCCTTGAAGTTCTAAATCCTACTCTCTGCAATTATTTTCTCAAATAGAGATTTATCCCCTAAAAAGAAAATTTAAATGTGGGCCAAACATTTCAAAATATTGATATATTAGTTATTCCAAAAAACAAATTATATTATTATTATTATTGATATAAAACGCATCGTTAGGTAGATATTAAAGTATTAATTTTTTTTTTTTTGCCAAATTAAGGTATTAAAATTAGAAGATTATAGAAATTAGTAAAACGAAGCGATGAAACCGAACATGTTTACCTAAAATATCTTTTTAAGAAACTTGGTAAGAAAGACACTAAGATAATTCTAGATGATAAGAGAAAATTAAATAGCAGATATGCATATATAATAATACTCCTTTGAGCATATCATAAGGACACGCGGAGGCATAGCCGCATAAGAGACCTTTGTGTTTGGGCTTGGGCCCATTCCTGTATCCAACACGAATAGATAGAAAAAGACACATCCAAAAAAGATTTCTCTTCTGTACCCAAAAAAAAAAGGTTTCTCTTGACCACTCATCAGAGAGAAAAGAAAGACAGCCAGCCTGGCCATGATCAACATCCATTTAGAATTCGGACGTTAACTTCTATGCCGGAGATGCAACCATCTTAAACATTCCTGAATTGTTTTCCCAAAAAAAAAACAAAAGATACCGTAATTCTACCCGAGGAAGGCACCAGAGAAGAGAACTTAGAGAAGAAAAGAATTGGGTCATGAAAGAATAATTTTTAAAAGAAAAAACCAAAATGAGAAAGAAATCGGGCTAATTCAAGCAGGAACAACAAGATAAGCGAGGAGAAAATAAGAAGACAAGCATACCTTAAGAACAAGAGGAAGAAGAAATTTGCAGTAAGTAGGAATGGAGAGGAAGAGTGAAAAGGCGAAACGGAGAAGAGAAGAGGCGGTGTTTAAAAATGAAGGAGATGGGAAAAGCGCTGCTTTAGGCGTTTAATGGTGTCAGTAAAATCGATTCGGGGGTATTCCACGGCACCCCTAGTTTTTGCTTCGTCACACCATTGCTGGTGGGCCCGCGCCTCAACGCCTTTGTTTTCCTAACTTCTCTTTTTATTTAAAAGGGCAAAAAAAAAAAAAAAATCCACGAGGGAAGATCGGCAGGGATAGAGTGCGTGCTTGCTAGCTAGCTTTTCAGCAAGGTGGGTGCTCCCGAGGCATGCCCCGCAATCACTACAAAGCACGGCTGGAAGGCACGCTTCCCAACTCGCACTCCGGAATCGTAACACTCACACGCGCCCTCAACAACTTCATCTTTTTTTAAGTCTGAAATGACCACGAGTCAGCACCAATTGTCAATGCAACTAAGGGGCATTGGCGCGTTGCCGGTGCTGTCTGACAAGGTATTATGCGTCTGATTTGCTTTCCCAGACAACTGTGAATGAGGTGAGCGCGTCTAACTCACGCTTATGGAGAGGGTACCACGGAACTGACTGGGTCCGCTCCCGAGGCCGTCGATCTCGTCATAATGCCGTCATTATGCCCAGGCCCTTGTTGCCGCATCATCTCTTCTTGCTTTTTCGTCAACTTTTTTAATCAGGAACAAAAACAAACACTTATTTATTTGGTTTGAGGGGAGGATGAGAAAAGGAGGGAATTGACTAAATTGTCATTAATAAAGAAAATATTTTTTTTTGAGAGTATATTTTAGAAATATTAAAAAGTTTTCATGGATTTTTTTGTAAAGAAGAGGATAAAAATTTTCCCTCCCCCCTCCCCCTCCCCCTCCCCCTCCCTCTCCCTCTCCCTCAAACCAAACACATTAGGGTGGATCACAACTAGAGTTGGGAATTAAGGTATGCCCGGTCCTACAGGGCTGGCTTTTAAACAGTCAGGGTCTAATAGAGTCGACCCTTCAGAACCTGAAGTAAGAAAAATATCTGTTTTTTCAAGCTCAACTCGAGAGCACCAGGGTCAAGGCCAGTCCTATAGGCCCAGAAATTACTATTCCAAATTTTAACTATTTTTCCTTTATTTTTTTCAAAGAAATAATTAATAAATTACAACAATTAAAGTTCTAATTTATCAAATAAATGTTGTCAATATTAATATCCAAATAACACGAATCATCTAACAAATAATTACATCCACTAATTCGTAATCAAAAACAAATTATTATCCATAAATAACTCATATAAAACATAAGAAGCATACCACTAAACAACATTAGTACGATGAATATTATTGTCATCTTCTTCACCATTATCATCAATTTCAAAGACATTTAACTGTGCTTTAGTTTGAGTAGTATGCTCTGTTTCATGAGTAAGAATACATAAATTTCTTCTTTCGCATCATGAACACATCCATTAAAAGGGCTAACCCGAGGCTTAGCAGGGCTGACCCTTTTAAGCCAGAGGACCTGTAAGACATATTTCATTTAGCTCCTCTAATTTTCAAGTTTGGCCCTTAAAGAGCCAGGGCTTAAAAGGGCTAGCCCGACAAACTTGGCCTGATTTCCCGACTCTAATGACAACCTCATTAACCACTTCTCATCCTACTTATTTAGAATAATTAAACCTTTTAAATCAATTTTTTAATCATAATTTTAGAGTATACTCCCTCTCTCTAATCCTTATTATAAAGAATCAAGTAGCAACAATTCTTTGTCTTTATTATAAGGAACTAATTACCTTTAATTAACTCATTTATTACTATTTTCTTATTATGTCATTACTTTAACAAACCCCTTTAAATCTACATCATTAAAATAGGGGTAAAATCAGAAACCTTTACCAATTTTAAACTAATTTAATGACTTAACTACTATGTCTTGGTTTGTGACAAATGATAGTTGGTGCCTTAATAAGGACCAGAGGGAGTACTTAAGTATGTTGTAAGAGATTTATCGCAATTTGTGTAAATAAAAACTTTTGGAATGTCTATGATCCCAAAAAAGCACATACTTCCTTTGGTCCTTATTATAAGGCACAAACTGACAAGTATATTTTGTCATTTTTATAGGACACTTGCTTGTTCCCAATGAACATTAATTATTATTTTTCATGTATTCTCATAATTAATAAGGATAATGGGTGAGAGTAATAATTAATATAATATTAGAGTTTAATACAATTAGTAGAAGTAATATTGAAAATTACTTAAATTTTAGAACAACGTTATTAACTTTAACTATTTGTATTAGTTTGTAAGAATTATTAGTTTGTGCCTTATAATAATATAAGACCTAAAGTGAGTACCACACGAGATTAAGTTAACTTCAATAATGAAATTGTGTTAAACAAAATTATCTTTTCATTTAGCTAAGCTTTCTCTCAGGAGGCTTGCTAAGGCTCTCAAACTAGAAGAGTAGTACTCGGGGTTACATCAAAACAACAGATAGACACCTGAAAAAAAGGGGGGCATATCACTATGTGCTCCTAATGCTTGGACGTACTTTATCTTTGAGTCTCCAAGGGATAAATCGTAAGTCTACAATGGCTTGGAGACACCGTCGATCAAATATATATATATATATATATATATATATATATATATATTCAAGATTGAAACAAATAGCTATCAATTGCATTGCGTTGAAGAACGAAGATGAAGAGCTTAGCCTAATTATTTTTATCATCGTCTTGGCTACAAGGGTACTGATTGGGCTGTATGAAATTTTAAGGCACTCTATAATGGGATTAGGCAGGAGGTAATGTTCAATTCATCTGCTGACAATGGCCTCTCTACAACTCTCCCACTAATTGGTTTTTGTGGCCCTCACAACTCACAATAACAAACAGCATCGGATATAAAAATAGTACAATATTCCCCCTATCATCAATTTTTGAATTCTTGGTTTGATTCCATGTACCTACACGCACCATCAAGTGGAGGCTGTCTCTGAACTTTATTATTCCCTTCTATGCAAGCCATACATAATTGCACATACAGACCAAGAAGATGGTACATTTTAGACCTATCATCTGTTTATTTTTTGTATCATATGAATGCGTAGTGGATAAATATATGGCCCCAAAACAAACAAATTTGCAGGCTCTTCCTTTGGAATTGCAAAACTGACATGACTTTAAAGTTTCAACACATATAATCAAATGCTGTCCACTGCTGACAAAGATGTCAGGAAACCAAGTGCAAAGATCCTTCCTCTCTTCAAGATAATAATAGCCTTATTTCCTCTTAACTTACTATTGGCTATTGATTTTTTTGCTCAACAACTATTGGCTATTGATTTTTTTTTTTGGTTTTTGCTCGAAATATTGGCTATTGATTCACCTATACTGGATTGGGAAAATCCTATATAAATATCATTTGAAATTGTCAAATCCTAAATAAGTGACTCTAATTTTACAAAAGACAAATCAGCCTACAAGTATTAAATTGGGATTTACAAATTATAGCAAATTACCTTCATGACCTTTCTCCCTACCGCTTTCCCCTTTTCCATTAGGCTCTCGCCAGAGCTCCCCCGCCCTCCCCGTCTCTCCGTGCTCTCTTCTCCCTCTCTCCCTCCTATCCCTCTCTACTTCCTCCTCTTCCTGCATAGCTTCCCCGTCGACCGCCAACCTCAGGGAAACTCCATAAATCGTAGCTTTATAATAGAAGGATATAATATATGCTTCACCTTTGAAAAGCAACAGAGTTCAATTTGTTGAAACTTCATAATATACCCCACATTAAGTACAACCTCGAAGCTATCTATGTAACGTTGTAGCTATTGAAGACCTCATTAACCCTTCTCAAATGAAAATGGAGAGGAAAACCATTATTTCAGCCTAAAAAAATCTTAAGCTAAGTTCTGTAACTAAATAAAGGAAAAAGGAAAAATAACTCATAAATTACTTGTAAATTGCTCGTCGAGGAAAAAAAATAAGGAGGCCCTGGCAGATAGTTTACCTAGGAGTGAGAGACCACGATGAGAATGAGAGAGAATGGTGCAGGGATCTGAGCAGTAGGGGTGTTCACAATGCCCAAGGCCTGGTGCGCCCGTCCATGCCCATGAAAAAATTGCCGTGCCCATCCTGAAAAAAAGAGGCCCAAAAAAATTTGGGCATAATTGGATTGGGCAGGGCCGGACATCGGGCAGGGTATGCCGCCCTGCCCATTTGGCCCTGCCCGGTACTATATATATATATTATCTTCAATTTTTTTACCCTTCCATTTTTTAATTCCATATGCTTTTTTCTTTTGACAATTAGAGGCCTTGATGCAACCTCTTAGAATTTTAGATGACTACAAGGTTTTGATTACAATTTTTTGATGCCTTCTATTATTGTATTATAGATGTTATTTAATTGTTCACTTATAGATATTGACTATTTGTTAAGACATATGATTGTCTTTTTAATTTCAAGACCCAAGTAGTAAAATTATGGATTTTATTTGTGATTTGTAATATTATTTATTAGATATAATTGAATTTTTTTTTAATATAAAGTGTGATAGGGTACGACCACTTGGGCATGGAGGGCCCGCCCTGCCCTACCCAAAAATATTAGGGCTTTTATCAGACAGGGCCGGGCATTGGGCCTCATTTTGCTACTCATTGATCTTTCAAGCAGGGCATCGGGTAAAGGTCTCGCCCTGCCCATGAACACCCCTACTGAGCAGTCAACAAGATGAAGAATTGAAGTGTTGTGACAATGAGAGGAATAAAAAGACTGAGGCAGTTTGGTTTGAGGGAGGGGGAAGGGAGGGGGAAGGGAGAGAGAAAAATTATACCCCTTCTTTACAAAAAAAACCCATGGAAACTTTTTAATATTCCTAAAATATACTCTCAACAAAAAAAAAAAATATTCCTTTCATTAATGGCAATTTTGGTCAATTCCTTTCTTTTCACACCCTTCCCTACCACACCCTCCCTTCAAACCAAACACACAAGACTAGTTCTGGACAAGGAAGAAAAGTGAGACGCTTAGATTTTGGCTATGGCGGATGCAAGGAGCAAGATGGTGAAGATTGGGGCCCACATGTGGGTATATGGCGGATGCAAGATGGTTATGATGGGTGGGGCCCAGCATAAGTGGCGAATGCAAGATGGTTTGTTCATGCATGATTACACTTTTTCTTACTAAACTCTTAGGGGCAGATTCGTCTTTTAATCGAATATTAGAATCCCATATTCCCACTGTCCGACCAATGTGTCCTTTTGTTTATTAGAGTGATATTTTTATGGGACTTTGCCTATTGGATTTGTGTTATTCCTGAAACTACTGATGAGTCTGTTGGTCATGATTACAAGGAAAGAAACGCTTCTTGGCTCTCGTCGTCCTATATATTTGCTACACATCCCAAAGCATAATTGCATACAAGAATAAAGAACGAAACTGTCTATTTATAGGAACTATTGATTTCTCAAATTCTGCATGTTCTCTCACTTTCTTCACTAAGACGTATAGGAACCAGGAGATAATGTGCATGGGCAACAAGGTGATCAGTTCGATAGGTCTCCTTCACTCTTTTGCCAGGAAACGACGGCCCAAACGACCTAAGGTTCAGGTTTACAAGCTTGCGAGGTAAATTATGTTTCGTTCATTACACACAAAATCTACAGGTTTATCTATCCTATATCTTCATTTATTCCGCACCGCACACTAATGCATAAGAGTCTTAATAATATATATGTACAGAAGAAGTGAAAGGATGGCAGGGGAAGAAATAGTGCTAAAGAATCTGAAGCTGTTTTTGGAGAACCAGGTTATCAGAGAAGAGAACAAGAAGTTGAAGGATAAGGTCGTTCATCTTCAGCAGGAGAAGCTAGTCCTAATGAGTGAGGTTGAAAAGAAACTTCGTCGTTTGAACCCATTTTCTGTCACCGTATAGTATATCCTGAACAATTCAACTTGTGGATAATCCTCCGTCCTCCCCCTCCCTCATCCCCGTCGGGTTTTCCAGATTTTTGTTTTGATGTTTGAAAAGGTGCATGCTATGTAAAAGCTTATGAAGTTGACCAGGCAACGGAATATCTCATAGTTTTGATGGAACAGAAACTTGAGAAATTTGTGTGCTTTAATCCAGTGTCACAAAAAACATCTGTTGAATTGATTTGATCAGAAAGTCGGACAGTGGCCTTCTAAATCCTTCAAACTAAAGACATTACCGAGCTACAGTTAACTCATTATGAAGATGACCCTGGCTTCGATCAAATAAAGCATAATATATGCAATCAAACAGTCACTATTTATCATGCCAACAAATATGCTATTACCAACTATTGGAAAACAATTTTGAAAAAATATATATATATATACATGTCAGATCCACATACCTCACTCTTTATCAGTTATGACTATTCTGAACAGTTAGGAGTTCGGAAATATACAGTAGATGATTATTCATGCTGGACAGCGGAAATTCTTCGGCATAAACAGGCTCCTAATATAAGGCGACCTTGATAGTTGAATCCAAACTCTAGAAATGATGCCTACTGTTACTCAATATGATCTTGATCTCAAGAATTTTCCAGCAGGTTTATCCTGTTGCAAGAAAACATAATAAGGATATTCAGAGGAAATCAAGGTTGATGGCGCTAATACGGAAAAGAAGGATTTCTTTTTTGGTCAAAGGAAAAGAAGGATTTCTAGTAACCATCATCTTTGACATTTTAATTGTTTACGTAAATCAGATTCTTCTCAATTTCATATTAGGCCAAAAATTAAGAACAGTAGTTTACCAAGCAGTAGAAAAAGAGGATACCCGCTCAGTGTAATATATTAATTCTAGACGCCCACGCTGCAGAATTTCAAAAATTTTCGGTGCCTTCCCGGGATTTGTATATACGATATGCAGCTATGCACATTGTAACATTACCCAGAACGGTAAGTGCTGCTTGAAGAGCCACCAACACCTGCAATTCATTTGAATCCGGATCACTTTAGACCTTCTAACTTGATCTCACTGAATCAGATTTAACACAAGATGAAAGTGATGACTCTACATTTGTTACATAGTTCAGTCATAACAATAACACAAACTCGACTCAACAGTTCAAATGAAGTAACTTAGGTCTGGAAATTACAGATGGTCCTTGAGCTTATTCATTGTAAGAAGCAGGTTCAAGCTAGCAATAAAGATGGAGAGGATGAATCATGAATTGTATGATGTATAGTGAAATACTATTCTGAAGTCTGGTGCAGAATTTAATGACAAAAGCTACCACCACAAATGATAGGCCATAAGGCATGTTTCTTAATTGGCACAAATATTAAAAAACACGATTCTTAACTCCGTGTCTTTACGTGATGATTATTAACTATGTATATTGATGAATTAATTGTTTCATATTCATATAAAAATAGATACTCTTCAGTTAAAATTATCATATCATGTAAAGTTGCCTGACCACAGGGGACAGCATTTTTGCAAAAGGAGAGAAAAGCCTTCCTACCTCCAGGGACTCAGAGTTATAAAAGAAATGCCATGTGCATGCGCATAATGCTCCACCTAGTAGGGGTACCTAGAAGAATCAGAAACATCTGAATAACAACTTGTCTCGACCTTATAGTGAAGAATAAAGACATCGTTCAGATGAGAATAGAGATGTCAAAATCAAACAGAGACGATGAAGGTAAATGAGAGAAGGAAATATTTGGATAGGTCAAAAACTATTTATATTACTTGAGATAATTGCTAGGCGAAAACAAACAGAACAATGTCGAGCTTAATTTTCTAAGCATACAGGTCTAAATCTTAATTTTCAAAGTAACGAAAGTAAAATAACTTACTCATTGGAGGAGGAGTACTTAAATTGAATGCATAAAACAGTGAAAGAAAAATATCATTTGCCCTTTAATGGCTCAAAGATTTTTCTAAACGTACAGCATATCAATGCAAGGAATAGCGAAATAGGAAAATCTTACCATGCCCCATGAAAGCCCCTTCCAGGATTCATAACTTGTTCTCTCCCCGTATTGCCACACCAATGCCATGGCTGTAATCCTTTCAATAGAAAACAACAATCAGTGAGTTGACCCCAAAAAAACGGGATTTATTTTTACCGGCAGAACGTATTAGAGTTTAGACGAAGCTATGCTCTCTTGAACTGGGTTTAGTTCTGGTAACTACTTTACCAATTGTGAATGATAAAAAATTATCAATACCACTGAGCACTCGAAGTACATGAGAACGTCTTGATGCCCTTTCGACTGTTACTATTAATTAATTCCTGAAGAATTGAAGTATACTAAAACTGTTTGAAAAGATTGAGCTAAATGAACTACGCAGAGCCCAGTGCGATGAAGAAGGTAAGGGCCAGGGAACCAGAGTGATAAAATATGAACAACATACAAGTATATGAAAGTGATCTCACCATTCAATCACGCTGGAGACGTGTACGGCCCATGTGGGAAGTGAGAGGGCATTGGAGGGTTCATCCAGCTGGAGTGAAGATCCCAGCAATGGAAGTTCCAGAGATGAGGCAGATTCGCTGAAGGTGGACAGCAGGCCCACTCCGAGTAGAGCGGCCCTGGTTTTGGGGTTCCGAAATCTATCAGAAATAACAAGTTTGGGAGTCGCCGCTTGAGTTGGAGCTGCAGGCGTAATGGATTTTGAATCGGAAGGGCAAGAGAAAGGGATGGGCAAGTTGATTTTCGAATTGTAGCGAAGTCTTGGTGAGAATGAAGCAACCACAGCCATGATGGATTGGAGTTGCAGTGGAATTGGGGACTTCTGGGACTTACGCTATCAAACCCACAAGCCAAGAGGATCGTGAACGAGAAGTCGAGCACGATTTTCGTCGACGTTTTGGACTTTCAAGAGAAAAAGATAATGTTGCGTGCTTTAGAGCTCCCGCGAAAATGAGGCTCAGCCCGCTCACAAATAATTCGTGCAAAATATAAAATGGAGTTGAATTTTGGTTTTGTAAAAATAAGGTAAATTAAATAAATTATTTAATTATGTGATATATTATGTATTTTTATATTAGACATTAATTTATAAGTTAAAAAATTATTGGGAGACAAAATGATAAATATAAATATATTAAAATAATTTGATTAATTTTCTTTAATTTATATGTAAAAAATATCAACGGTGTCTTACATCAATCATAAGATATCCACATGTTTAAAGAGGCAGAGGGCTATAAAAATGTCATCATTTGGGAGGTTTGAACGGTTAAAAGATGGAAATTGAATTCCATGCATATATTAAATTGAATTCTATAGTATAAATATCATAAATTATGAATAAGCACTCCATCAAGACTCAATAAATTTAATTAAATGGTCATCTATCAAGGAGATTAATTATGAATATAAAATTTGCCGGCCAAAAAGTTTTTGATATAAAGTTTGACGGTAAACTCATTAATATATGTGCGTACACATACTACCCTAACAATCTAATCGGTTATGACTATAGGAAAAATCTTTTTGAGGTTTTAAGAGACTAAGAAAATTTCAAAAAAATCCCATAAAAAATTTTAATGACACAAAAGCCCTATTAATAACTCCATCAATAGAGTATTAACATCTCCCTTTGTAGGTTTTAACAACTTTTTGGGACTTTTGTAATTTTTAAATTTTCTGTATAATTTTTTTAATATTTTTTTGGTCACTTGAACTTTAAAGGGATTTTTACATAATTATTCCATGTAACTGGGCAATATTAGTTCTCAATCAATTACCAATATGTGTTAACAATCAAATCCATTAAACTACAACTCTTTTGGCCTAAATTTGTAATAAGTCACTAATCCACCTAGATCAATGCCTAGCCTGGACTGATTAGGCTTGCCTTTCTGGTTCCATAATTGGACTGCGCACTCTCCACCTGATTTCAGGGATTGATTAGATTATGGCAAGCTGACAATTAAAACAATCCCCGTTAAGCAAAAAGACGATGGAAATTAGATTCCATTCTCCAAACAATAAATCAAATCTAAAGTCATAAAATAAAGATTTAAATTGGGGTTGCCCAAGCGCTATCTGTTATCCTAACTTGAAATTTTAACCATAACTCTACCATAAACACATGCAGAGTTTTAAATTAATCCTAAAACACTGATGAATGCAGAGCTAGAATCGATTGCTTGTGAATGGCATTAGCAGTCGAATCATTCGAAGATATGCATCGTGGCTAACCTTGATCAGAAAACATGTTGCAGATTTAATTGGTGTATTGATAGAATGATAGGGCATTCATCTCTCTGGTCATTCTTCAATCCGATCTGGTAATACAGGATATTCAAGGCCTATTTAAAGATTTTCTTTATTTTACCATATGCACTTCTACTCTTGCTTTTGTTCCAATTTTGGATCTAATCCCATGGGTTATGAATAAAAAATTGGTTGGAGAAGAAGAGGTAAAAGGAAGAATAAATGAATGAGTGCGAAGAAGTTTCACATTGAACAAATCAAGAGCAACTAGAAAGTATATAAGCCTCAACTTTACTCCTTTAAATTGAGCTCTTGAGCCAACCCACTTTTATAGAGAGGTGAAAACATAGGTGAGTCTCGGTCCACCACACTTTCGTGCACTACCTGCCCTCTTTGTGTGGTGTGAAATTAAAAATCATTTTTTACGTTTTGTCCAAATAGTCTATAAACTTTTACTAATTTCTTTTTTGCCCCTCATAGATTCTCCCAACTATAGGCAGATTGTAATATATCCTGGATTCTCCCAACTATAGGCAGATTGTAATATCGGATCACTGTGACCGATCTGTTATAGTCGTTCACTCTGTTCTGGTGCGCCTGTTCATATGACGCATTAGTTTGTCAGCAAGGGTCGTTGTTTGCTCTATTCTGGTACATTTGTTCACATGACGCATTAGTTCGCTTGCAAGAGTCGAGTCCATCTGATAAGTTTCCATCATCTTTAAATAGGGTATGCTAGTGACAGAAAATTAATTTGAAAATCAATCCCAAACACTCCTCTCTACTTGCTGAATTTTGCATTCATATTCTGTGTGATTCTGAAAGTAGACTTATTGTGTTCGTTTGGATTTCTAATTAAGAGTGTCATCATTTTGAAGACGCAAATCCATTATATCCTGGAAAACAATTGTTCATTAACTTTGGGCATCCATATCAAGGGAACAAATTATCTTAAGGAGACAACGTACGTTAGGCTTGGATTTCTTCAAAGTTCATTACCATATCTCGACAGTCTTGCAAATTTATTTATGGGTTTTCATATTATACAGAATTATTGTGTGTTTATAGTATATGCAATCTTAGTTGTATAGTTTTTTTTATTATTATTTAATTTCTACTTGTTTAGTATTTTCCACAACAGGTTTCTTAACAAAACTTAATTTGTTGCAGTTTAGTTTTATTTATTTTATTCTTTTGTACGAATCAATAGCATTACTTATATCATTTTGTTTTTCTTAAACAACTGAATCATTGACTTACTTTCCATCTAAGTATGTTTTTTGACATTGAACTGTACGTGCCTTAAATGCGTATTTGAATTAACTTTTGGAGAATAGTTTTTATACTTTAAGAAGTAAATATATGAAAGAAGTTTTATCTTAATTTACTGAAAATGGTTTTTAAAACCATGATTTTAGAGTTACCAAAACACTCTTTCAGTCAATTATTGGACCTATGGGTGACCAAAGTATTTTGGTTCCTAGATTTTTTGTGCACCATAAGTGTACTCGCTGCAATCCTTATTTAGAGAGAGATAGTATTGATCATGCTATAAACTAAAATTTTTATATTTGTCAATTATTTCATATTTGTTCCTTCTCAAAAATAATTTTTTTTAAAAAAAAGGAGAAGGAATTTTAAAAAAAAAATGACTAAAGTGTTAAGAAGAGTATAAAATTTCAAGGATAGTTGTGAATTATGTAAGTATATCCAGTGGAGTTCTGCCTATATAAGATGATGTGCTGGTTCAGATTCAGATTGATGGGGTTGTCTGTATATAGATGTTGATTGTAGAATTGTGGAATACACTTCATTTCCATTTCCAACGTGTTCAAGTTATTGAGTGGGAGCTGAGAGTCGTATATGTGGTGCTTAATGTGTGCCCGTGACTCTGGTCCCAAGCAAGCTAGGGGGTGTATGTGGATGCTGATGGACGATTTTTTTTCATATCTTCAATCCTTATTTTAAACTAGGAGATACTATTGTTTCTGTATTTATTGTTACAGAAACATTTTATTGTTACAGAAACATTTTTTTCTATTACTATCACATAAAAATAAATGGATTCTATTACAAAAAAAAAAAAAAAAAAAGAGAAAGCATTCGTAAGATCCTTTCACTTTAATGTGAGAGTAACAAACAAAATGTTTGTGCAACCAAACTAAAGTAGAAACATTAAACTTAATATTGATTGTTTTGATGAAATATTTGCAAAAGACTAGTGTCGTATGGGTATTGGATGTAGCTCAGATATTCACTCCCTCGGAAAAAGGAAAGCCTCACTTTCTCTCTCACTGCTTCTTCCTCTTCAAGCTCTCTCTCTCTGTAACCTCTCCACTTTTTTTCTCCATTATCTTTGATCTTTCCCCCTCATGCCTTCCACTACCAATTTGAATTCGATAATCGACATCCCCCCACCTTCACTTTGCATGCCCCACAAAAAAAGAAAAACATCATACTTTACGTTTGTTTCATTGCCTCCCCGACGTTTTTCAAGTTTTCTTCCACGTTAACGTATGTACGCCACTTATTAATATAAAATATATTTATTTAATTTAATTATATTAAAAATCTTAGTTAAGTGAATTGTTATCACATACATTTTTTTAAAACATTTTAATTATTTTTTAAAATTTTTAATTCCTCCATTTTCTTAATTATTGTTGATGCACCCGTAAATTCTGAAAATATTGATAAATATAAAAACTATATCTCATATTTAGAACCACGATCAATTTTATAAATATATATTATATTAAGTATCAGAGAAAATATATATATGCATTTCAATTTTTGATCCTGTTCAAATTCAATCTGAGTCCATAAATCACACATTTTGTTTATAATACACGAGTGATGCATGCATTATGTATGTATTGCGTTTTGTATGTACCAATGGTAACACTGACAAGCAACTTATCCCATAATATTATATCAAAACATTTTTAAACATATATTTAACCTACAATAAAGTCATATAAATTAACCGTTTATTGTCAGTCTTCCCATGAATTGACAATAAATGGCTTAATAATCTAGTTATAAGTCAGGTATTTAATTTTTAACACGCACAACTTAAAAAATGATCATACTAGCTAATTTCATATGCACATCAATACCGTCCATTTCAATATTCATATACATATAATCAATCTTCAATTAAAAGAAATCTCCAATTACTATATACAAGGAAACGTATTATTTATATAATTAATATAGCCATCAATTTAAAAAAATAAAACTCTCTTTTTTAAATAAAGCGTTGGTGTTCATCCTGTAGGGGTCCGTCTTGCAGTAACGGTGAAGTCACGCCAGGCCCAAGCCAATGGCATCCCATCCTTCCTTCCCTCAAAATCATCCATGCCGTTGCATCTCCGTCACTTAAATCCTCAACGGTATCGTGGCGTGCCACCTGGGCGGCTGTGCAAAACGACAACGTTCCGTTCCGATTGATTTCTTTCTTCATCACGGGAAGGACGACACATAAATTCCTGAATTGGTTCTCTCTTGCGCGCTCACTGCATCTACCAGACTCCCTTCCTTGATTCATTTCTAATTCCGATACATTTTCACCATCTTATCGTTGTACGTTGTTGATCTTCTGAATAAAAATCACCATCATGTTTCTTTGAAAGGTATTTTTAACCGGTGGTTACAAGGAGGGAGCGTGTTTTTGTGCCACCGGCCATTCAGAGGCTTGCTTTTTCGATGACTCATTATGGAGATGATGGTGTGAGGGCCGAGGTGATCCCGGAGTTTGTGCTTAGAATTTACGCCGATGACAACAATGGGGATTACGTAAAATTGAGGCAGGGCCCGGAAGATGCTGAACCGGAAACCGCGGTGGTTGAGACGGCGGAGGCTCCACCACCAGGAAGAGTCCGGTCGTTCTGCTATTGGTTTAAATGGGTGATCTTGTTTGTATGTATAGGGCTCTTGGTTGCCGTATTCCTCAAGTGGGTCGGACCTTTTTTCATGGATAAGGTTTTATACCGCTCTTATATTATTCTTGCAATCGTAACTGTAGATGAACTTCGATTATTGTCTGTAATCCCTTCCCCTTTGGTTAGTCTTGGACTCACACATGTTTTGAGTATTGAGGCTTCCCCAACCCCGTTTCTCTCCATCAAATTTTTGGGAAGAAATTGTGGGCGTGTGTGGTTGGTAAAAATTGAGTGCCGGAGTTAACTTGGTGGGTCCTCTTGGATATGTTTCGGATTAGCAACCTCGAGTCTACTGTTGATTATCCATGATTTCCCTCCTAGAAGTCCTCGATGTAAGTTTTTTGAATATACAGGGTGACTGAGAAGTCGACACCTGAGTTGCTGTCTGGTTTCCAAAAAAAAAAAATCCTAGGCATATATCTGGAAAGTTATTCAAAAGATGGTTGGATACAACATAATAATAAGAAAATGTTTGTTGGATTGATGTAGAGTAATTTTTTATGAATTGGTTTACCGAGATATGAGAAATTAGTATAACCACGAATACGAGCCGCTTAATGAGCTTGGTTTTCCATCATCCTGAATGTAAAGTGCTTAGCTGCGTAATCAACCTCAGTTTATCCAATTTGGTTTAATCATGTTTTTTGTGTTTGTCTTACCAATGCATTTTAAAATGTTGAAAGTACTGGGATGGTTTCACTTTGTACATGGTTTGGACTATGGAGTATTTGGATGGTTGTTGTCTGAATGAGCTTTGGCAATTTTACAGTTTAATTTTATCTTGTGGCAGTAGAAATAATAGTTGAAATGAATAAAAGCCAGTGGCTGTGCTGTTGAATTTTTTTCCTGTCTTGTAATGGAAAATGCTTATTATGAATGCTGCTGGCTAATGTATCTTATATTATTGTTGGTTGCCTACTTACCTCTGACGTGAGATATTTGGAACTTTAGTGCTATCTGAGAGGAGCATTAAAAAGTTTACTATAATCTTTTGCCCTTGTTATTTTGATCACCTATCTGGTTACTTTGTCTTCTCAGGAGATTATTCCAATACTAATTTGGGAGAGAACCACATTCAGTGCTCCAGTGTTAACTGTTCTGCTAGTTGCTTCCATAGCATTGTTTCCAGCCCTACTCTTACCTTCTACACCTTCTATGTGGGTGGCCGGGATGA
Organism: Acacia confusa; assembly: GCA_037074495.1. Taxonomy (NCBI): domain Eukaryota; kingdom Viridiplantae; phylum Streptophyta; class Magnoliopsida; order Fabales; family Fabaceae; genus Acacia; species Acacia confusa. The sequence goes on along the minus strand of CM073512.1, from coordinate 31,659,052 downwards.
CATTTGGTTATGGCTTTGGGTTCTTGCTAATTATATCTGCAGCATCTGTGGGTGTTTCACTCCCTTTTTTCATTGGTTCAATCTTCCATAAAAAAATTCAAGTACGTGCCTTTTTTTTCAGTCATGTTGGGTTTATTTTATTTTATTTTTTCCTTAAAAAACATGGTCTACATGTCTATGCCAAAGATAATCCAACATTTCATATTCTATGCAGGGTTGGTTAGAAAGATATCCTAAGCAAGCCTCATTATTAAGATCTGCAGGTGAAGGAAATTGGTTTCATCAATTTAGAGCAGTTGCTTTAATCAGAATTTCTCCATTCCCTTACATAATCTACAATTACTGTGCTGTTGCAACAAATGTTAAGTATGGACCTTACTTAGTGGGATCACTGGTGGGAATGGTGCCAGAAATATTTGTTGCAATCTACACGTAGGATCTCTCTCTCTCTCTCTGACAAACTTTGTTTATTGATCACTCAATCTGTTGCTTTGCTTCCTCTTTACATGCCTAGAGCTACGTGGTTTGTTGAATATTTATATCTGCTTGTTAAATGTTTTCATATATATGGGTACCTTCTGTTCTACTCTATTTTGGATGTCCATGCCCAACCACTGTTTATATATGTCTTGATTTAATTGGGAGTTCTGCAAATTATTTATGTTGCTTTACCATGTTGTCATGATCTTCCTTGTTGAAATATGTTGCTTTCATCACTATGAGGTTTATAAATTACCATTTATACTTCAATGACAAATGACTAATTAAGCAGTTGTTGTGAAATATCTGTAGAATTTAGAATGATTGGGTGGATATCTGCTTCTGTGTCTTTGTGTTTTGGTGTTAATCCTGAATCCACAAAGAACCAGAGCAGATGTCTACACCATTCTGAGCAAAAGGGAGAATGTCCCTAGAATTGCATTTCAGTTTTATACGAGTGAGGTAGCAAAATGCTTTTGATTTCTTTGTTTTCTGTTTCTTATTTCTTTGAATACAAAGAAATGCGTTGAGAAAGTTGAAAGAGGAGAAATAAAACTTTTTGCAGAGTATGAAAGAAGTTACATGGTTTATGACTTGTTAATAGTGTGATTATAGACTTCAATTTAAGGTTTCGTACTTTATATTGATAATTCTTGTTATTTTCAATTTTAATTTGGATGTGATTACTTGGGTTTTGTATTTCCAACTATTGACCTTGTAGAGGTAGGCCGTAGGAGAATGATCTGATTTCCTACATGGTATATTTATCAATTTTCTGGTATATGTTACTGATGTGCATAACTGTATATAACTTATCTGCAATCTAATGCAGTCCTGATGGACCCCTCTAGATGATGAAATTCATGAAATTCAAATTAACATAAATCTGCTTAGTAGATGCTTTATGCAGAAAAACAATGGAAAATGCAGCACACACTAACAAACGAGAGGCTAGTGCTCTCCTAAACAACTCACCAATCCCTACGCCATCTTGAACAATCTCCCCACCCCTCTCTTGCACACACCTTATAAAGCTCACAAAGTTCCCAGCCCATTATTTTTGGGATCAACAGGTCCATTTGATGAGTAAGCTTGTAAAAATTTGTGACCATTTGCAAAGTGACTGACTCCCTTGTGGGACTGGGGAGTGCTGTTCTAGTCAAATTCCTATGCCAAGATTTTAAAACGAGGAAGGATATATCTACTTGTTCTGTCTCCACTGAGTACCATCTCTGCTTTGGCCTGAGCAGTATGGCACGCTGGAAAGAAAGGGCAAAACACAATAACAGCGCAGTTTGTTTGATTGCCTGGGATGATATTGATATTTTGACCTTCTGTCTTCCTAGCTTAGAAAAATGCAAGTGGATGAGTTTGAGTATGACCTGATCTTATGCTTGATTTTCACCTGCTAAATACCATGTTTGCTCTCACTTTCATAGTTGACTTACTGTTCTTCCTCTTATCAGTTTCCTCCACACCCCCACCCCCAAAACCAACCAAAAAAAAAAAAAGAGGGAAGGAATCTTCGCTGGGTTTCATCTCTCCAATCATCTTCCTAATAAGAGTTGTGACTTTACCATAATTTGATTCTTCTGTTTTTCATCTTGAACTCATATCTCTGGCATTTTATTACTGCAGGGGGATTTTGATAATGACTTTAGCGGATGCTTCACATGAAAGACACACTCTGTCAGCCCCTCAAATTATCTTTAACGTTATTGGTTTCTGCTTTACTGTGGCCACAACAATCTTCTTCACAGTTTATGCTAAAAAGTGGTTGAAAGAGTTGGGGAAGGAAGACGAAGTTTTACTGCAATAATCCAGTAATTTTTGCCTTGGTTTCACTGACGTTCACTGCATGAACTAGAGACCAGGCCCTAGCAGGTGGTGCACAGTTGGGTGAGGTCTTATTTAAGCCAACTTCATCCATGGGAGGAATTCAGCTAACACGACTAACCCCTATTTAGTTTAGCTTTTACATTTTCCCCTTTTTGTTTGCAAAAACGAACATTTTTTTGTGTGCTTCTATCTTGTATGATTGTATATGAATGAAGTTCCCACATATGCTATTGTTTGGGCTCAACAAAATGACTCTGATAATCAAATATAGAAAGGTTTTTCTCACATGATTGGCGTTTGAGGCAGATCATATTGACTAAAAAATGCCCTCCTTTTTGTTTCCGCTGTTTGACCAATAACGATCTAATCTCCTTATAGACCTTATGCTTAACAATCAAAGCTTTTAAATTAGGCGTAAGCATTGTACTTAATGAAGTGATCATCAGACAAATAAGTATGTTGAGGATCGGACTGAAAGAGACATTGGAAGAGGGGATAGAAGTTTCTGAAAAAGACTAATGATCTCCACATTGTTCTTAGCCTATTGTGACTATGCCCTGTCATAATTAGAATTGGGAAAATGGGTCAGGTCTATCAGACCGACCCGTTTAAGCATTGGCCCTTTAAGGGTTGAACTTGAAAAATGGAGGAGAAATTTGAAATTAGCCCTGGAGAGCCGGCCTTGACGGGCCTCGGGCTTAAACAAACTGGCCCTGCAGACCTTTTTCACTGTATTTTTTTTTCCTTTTTAAATTTATTATAATTAATATATATATATATATATATATATATATATATATATATATATATATATATTGTATTTTTTATAAGGTTATTTATCCATTTAATTACAAATACATAATAATTATATTCTAATTTTATGATTTGATTTATTATTTGTTGCAAATAAAGATTGTGGATGTGTTTATGATGTGGGAGAAGAATTTCATGATATTCTTACTCATGAGCTAGAGGCTACTACTCAAAATGAAGAACAATCAAATGTCGTTAAAATCGATGATAGTGACGAAGATGATGACAATAATAGTCATCGTACTAATGTCGCTTAGTGATATGTTTTTTATGCTTTAAGTGAGTTATTTGTAAACATAGTTTACTTTTGATTATAAATTAGTGACTGTGCTTATTTATTGGATGATTTGTGTTGTAATTTACTAATCATATTTTTCTAAAAAAAAGTGAAGAAAAATAGTTAAAATTTAGAATAGTAATTTCCAAGCCCTACGGGCCAACCCTGGCCCTGGTACTCTCAGGCCGAACTTTGAAAAACATGTGTTTTTCTTACTTCGGACCCTGGAGGGCCGGCCCTTATTCCCAACTTTAGTGACAATGATCTGGACTTGCTTTCACTTTGGCAAATGAAGACTTGGTTAAGATTAGTTCCCCTTGAAGAAAAGACTAAGCCGTGCTTTCAGCGTTTTGACTATTTACATATAAAAAAAAAAAAAAAAACGTTTTGACTATTTATGTGTTTAGATTAGTTTTTAGAAAATAACCTATACAATTTGTGAGATATGCATGTAAAATTTTTTTGCCTCAGTTTATAGAAAAAAGCTCCTAAAACCACGATTTGAATCATCCCCAAACATTAATAAGATGAAAATTAGAAAAAAGTCATCGACCCTCGTAACTTACGGGAAATATAAATGGGCTTTTGCAATCTCCATCTGGATTTGTACTTTTTTAACTGTAAACTTTGCTTTAGAGCAAAATGAACAAGTCCAGCTGCAATGACTTGACTGATATTTATTAAACACTATACCTTCTAATCTCAATTATAAGGCACTTTCAGTCAATTGGCTGAGGTGGGTATGTGATTAAATATGATTGAATTTTTTTTTTAAAAAAAATAATATCTCATTTAGTGACTTATAATAAGAATCACTCATCCCTTCTAAAAAGTACTACTTCCGGTCCTAATTATAAGACAAAGTTAATTTTTTTTAGAAATTAATAAAGTTAAATAAGTTACTTAATCATTTTATATGTTGTGTGTTCTTAGATTATATATTAGTTTAGTAGTCAAACTAATTAATTTGAAGAAACAAAATAAAAATAAAAATACTCTAAAATAATTTAATTAATTTTCTTAATCTCTTCAAAAAAGTAAATTATGTCTTATAATTAGAACCGGAAGGAATATTTTATACAGCTTCTGATAACTAATATAAGATACAATTAAATTTTTTTAGAAAGATGAAGGAAGCTAAATGAGTTGTATTAAAGTATTTATACTTATTGTGTCTTTCTAAACTAATTTTTTTTATTTATACACTGGTATAAAATCTAATGATATACATCATATGTTATATTCAATTAATTTGTTTAATTTTCTCAGTTTTTCAGAAAAAAATAAAATATAGAACTGACTCTTATATTAAAGTCCAAAAAAAAGTAACCAAAAGGTGGTGGGCTTGATTAATAACTGTGTCTGAAGCAATTGTCTTGGTGTTCGACCAGGAGTGTTTGGCAGCTGGAAACGGGACAGATCGAGATTCGAAGGCCATGCTGGCCCACCTCTTTGTATTCATATATCTCAACCTATTTACCTTTCCAATATCTTAACTAACAAAACAAACATATTTGTATCCAAGCTTTCTTTTTCTTAGTTAATTGTTTTATGGACAACATTTACTCTGGTCAATTAATGCAATTCATCAAAATCGACAAAATCATTACTTCTTCTCGTTTTAATTATAAGACATTGTTTACTTTTTTATAGAGATTAAAGAAGCTAATTAAATTATTTTTGAGTATTTTTATTTTTATTTTTTTCTTCGAACTAATTGATTTGACTAATAAATTAATATATAATCTAAAGATACATAACATATTAAATGATTAAGTAACTTATTTAACTTCTTTAATCTCTTCAAAGAAAGTCAACTATGTTTTATAATTAAGACCAGAGGTAGGTAGTAACTTTTTTTTTTGTTTTATTATGAATTCTTCAGGCATGGTTCGGTACATAAAATGGGAAGGGGGGGAAAAGAGTACTGTTTAAATGATAAGAAAATCAATCAATTAGGTTTAATTAATTTCAGGAGTATTAAGATCAGAGGCAATATTTTGTGCATCTATATAATAGGAATAAAAAAAAAACCAAAATGACGTTGAAAAATGAAAATAGGGGACCAGAGGACCAACAGGAAACAGCGAGATACCACTAGCATGCATATAGAAATTTTATTTTTAAATAACCAGCAGGTTTTTAATATATAAACATTTTTTTTTATTCGAGATTCAAATAATTATAGTAATAAGAAAAATTACTCTATAGGTCATTACTGTTTACCTCAATTTTGAATCAGATCCTCATAATTTATTTTGTTTGAATTGAGCCATTATTGTTTAATACAATAATTTTAATTTATAAAAGTTTAAGATATTAGAACGGCTTTAAATGAAATGAAAAAAAAAAATCACAAAGTTCATGAAATTTTATAAGTTAAAATTGTTTAATTTATATTTAAAAATAAATGTATAATTGTCTATAAAATATCAAACAGGCCAATTCAAACAAAATAAATTTCTTAAAAAAAAAAATTCGAAATAGAAGTAAATTATAAATACTTAAAAATTAATTTTTTTAAAAAAATAAAAATACAAGTTGGTTTTTGTTTTGACCAAAATACAAGGAAATTAAAAGGAGATTTAGAATTTAAAAACAGTCAAGGCATACCATCAGAGACGTTTTACGCAGATTGGCGGCCTTCACTTGTGAGTCTATCTCGAGATTCTATTTTCGACCGTTGATCAGGATTCAAGGAAAGAAAGTAGAGTCAAATACAATATTACAATGCACCCTTTGAACACTGAGAAATAATGACGTTAAAGAGGTTTTTCATACAAGAAAAGGACCCATCTTTCTTTTTCCATTAATCTAATCTAAACCCCAAAATTGCCTAACACATCATCCCCAAGCATGAGACGAGATATACACAGGTCGAGTTTGGGATTTCTCCTGTGTTAGCATCTTCTCATGTTAATAATTCTACTATTTTTTTAAAGGGAAAATGACCCCAAAAAACTTGGTTTAAAACAGATAAAAGACAAATCAGTGCTTCCAAGTTGACAAATTCCTGATTTGACACATGGAAGGAATATGAAAATAGGAAATGTTTCAAAATGATCAAGTTACCATTGAGTTCTCCTCTATCTTCTTCTATAGTTCTCTTCCATTTTCTTCCTCCATCCCTTTCTCAATTTCCCCCCCACCCCAAATCTCTCTCCCTCTCTCTCTCTCTCTGTGATGGTGCAAAGCTTGAGAGTAGTTTTAGGGTCATCGAAGGTGGCTATGGGTATGGCCGTGGTAGCGGCAACATCGCCAATAACTATATCGATCTACATCCTCGAGATTAGCTGAGATTGTAATTTCCATGATGGGCACCAAAGGAACAACAAGGTGGGTTTGGGTCTTTAAATGGGATCTACACCCTTCAGTAATATTTATCTGTAATACCAGTATCATAGAAACTAATTAATTTGAGATACTGGGTGTAAAAAAACATTTCAAAAAATAGCATATAATTTAAATATAAATAAATACAATATATATATATATAAAATATGTTCATCCCTCTAATAGAGGGATGAACACCTAATGTGGACTCCAAAAAATTCTCCTTCGACCACAAGCAACAACTGAAATGAAGAAGGAAAACAATGAGTTTTTGAATCAGGTTGAGAAAGTTGTATACTTAATTATCGTTGACGACTATAGTTGAGTTCTTTCGATCTGGCTGAACTTTGTCCTTTCCAAGCCACTCTTTTAAGCGGGATGAGAGAGAAATTAGGGAGTGGGAGCTATCGGTGATGAGATTTGAAGAAGTGTTGAGTGTTGCCATCGGAGACTAAGGTGGGAGAGAGAAGTGGAAAAGGGGATAAGGGTCATCGCCTATCTGATGCTGCGTTAATCGTTCCGAAAACTCGGCCTACTTACCTCTCAACTCAAGCTCCAACTTCAATGACCAACCATCCACAGAGATGGCCCCATTGATTCCTGGTTGTGACTACAAGCTCTGGCTAATTCTCATGGGCAAGCCTAGTGGGGAGGGTGCTACCAAACAACAGATGATTGATTGTTATATACAAACTCTTGCTAAGGTTGTTGGAAGATATTGATTTGGTTGAGGGTTGCTTGAGAAAATGAATATTTTTTCCCTTTTGAATTTTCGATATTCATTGTATCTAGTTTTCGATTCTTCTTCTTTTCAATGATAAGGAAGCTTAAAATTGATATTAACACTTGTGTATAAAGATTAACAACATTAGAATTTAAATTAACGATTTTAGTATCTTATTTCACAATTTTATATTCAAAAAAACCAACACATATAGTCATATATAATTCACAAGTTTCAAGGTCAATAATAATATCTGTACAAATATTAACAACATTAGAATTTAAATTAACAACTTTAGTATGTTATTTAACAATTTCATATCCTCAAAAACCAACATTCATATCCCATATAACTTTAAAGGCACAATTTCAAGGGTTGATAATAATATCTATATAGAGATTAAAAACGAATTAACCACTTTAGTATCTTGTTTCTATTTTGTTTTCATCTATCGTTTAGAGCAATTTGATCATTTGGTGAAATTTGAAAGTTGAAGATTTCTCCATCATTTCTGAAATGAGATTTTATATATTGATAACACTTATTTGTCTTTTACATATTTTAATAGTATTTTCCCTAGATTTTCTCTTTTATTGTTAAAGAAACAATGATGCAGATTTAAAATTAAATATCAGCACTAATGATGGTATAATCATTTTTCTTTGTTCCCCTTATTTTCTCTCAATTTCCCCTTGTCCGCAAATCACAGTTCGCTAAACCTCCTCTCGCGGAAGCTGAGGCCAGAACATGACTCCGAAGTACAAACGCATAGAATACTCCTACATTATAAATGCCATGATGTGACTAAATTTTGATTAAAGTAATGAGATGCTAATGACGACTAATTCCAACTAATGAAGTCCCTAATCAAAGAAACGGACACAGGATAAAAAAAATCGGAGACAGCACAGGGGAACAGACAAAACTACTCTCTCTTCTTTCTCTCTCGCTCGCACATTTTGGTGTTTCATTGGATTGGCCTTGTGTTGGTGTAGTCAAGTAATTGCCGTGGTGTTGACGGTGGTCTTCTTTTCTGGTCCTGACATGGTTGGTGGGGAAGAATAAATGAGAGTGGTAATGGTGGTGGGGAGAGAGTGAGAGAGAAACTCAGACTCTACCAGTCTTTTTTCTTTTCCATTGTTAAAATCGTATCATTGCAAGAAGGGACTACTCTGGAAATGCACGTGGTTCAGCTTCAGTTGGTGGCAACCCAACCGCTTAAAAATTTAATTTTTACCGAAACAAAAGCCATTATAGGAAGTTTTATAATTGCCTCTCGCTGTCTCATCTGCTTTCTTTCCAGCAAAGCTACAGCCTTTGTTTCGACTATTCCCCATTTCATTTATACTTACTCCTACTTCCCATTCCTCCTTGCCTTCCATTTCTTCTCTCTCTTCATCTCTCAGCTCAAACCTCAGACTTTGTTTCTCGCATTGCCACCCACTCAAAAGTCTGAATCCCAGATAATCCCAGATCTTTGTTGTATTAGTAAACCTGATTTCTGTCAATCCTTTTTGGAAAAGGAAGGAGCTTGAGCAGAATGATCCCAATTGGTCATGATCGTGGTGCTGTGTTGGAAGTTGAAACAGCATTTGTGAAACCTCGTTCACTGCAGCTGAGGAAAGATAAATCATCGTCGTACATTTGGTTCCAGCTACGATAATGCCTAACGGGTAAATGTTTGTCTTCGAGCATGAGAAGGCATCGTCAATTTCATCTCCCGCATACTCTCTTGTGCTCTGTTCTTTGTCTTCTTCTTTCGTCCATCACGGTCGTCTCGCCAGTTAGTGAGAAGGAGATTTTGCTTCAATTTAAGGGTAACATTACAGATGATCCTCAAAAGAGCTTGAGCTCATGGGTTTCAAGTGGAAACCCTTGTGAAGATTATAATGGAGTTTTTTGTAATCCAGAAGGTTCTGTTGAAAGAATCGTACTATGGAACACTAGTTTGGCCGGAGTATTGTCGCCGGCTCTTTCAGGGTTGAAATTTTTGAGGATTTTGACACTGTTCGGGAATCATTTTTCCGGGAAGATTCCAGAAGAATATGGCGATATTCACTCATTGTGGAAGATCAATTTGAGCTCCAATGCATTATCTGGTTTAATCCCGGAGTTCATTGGTGACTTAGAAAGTATCCGCTTTCTCGATTTATCCAAAAATGACTTCACTGGGGAGATTCCTTCAGCTTTGTTTAAGCACTGTTACAAAACCAGGTTCATTTCTCTTTCTCATAACAGTCTTTCAGGTACAATTCCAGCGTCATTGGCGAAGTGCTTGAACCTTGAAGGGTTTGATTTTTCATTCAACAACCTAAGGGGGGGTATTCCTTCTGGACTTTGTGATATTCCAAGGTTATCCTATATGTCCCTTAGAAGCAATGCCTTATCAGGAACAGTGAAAGAGCAGATTGTGGGGTGTCAAAGTTTGACACTTTTAGATCTTGGAGATAATATATTCACTGGTTCAGCCCCTTTTAGCATCATTGGAACGAAGAATCTTACTTATTTCAATGTATCTCATAATGGTTTTAGTGGACAAATTCCTGAGATCACTATCTGTAGTGAGAGATTACAAATCTTTGATGCTTCATGGAATGCTTTGGATGGTAAGATTCCCTCTAGTATAACAGGATGCAAGAGCCTCAAGCTAGTGGATGTGGAGTCTAATAGGTTGGAAGGGACTTTCCCATTAGGGATTAAAGATATGGGAAGTCTGCTAGTTATTAAATTAGGTAATAATTCATTAAGTGGGCCGATTCCCAATGGTTTTGGCAACATTCAGATGCTTGAAGTCCTTGATTTGCATAATCTAAACCTTGTCGGCAGAATTCCCGAAGATATAAGCAATTGTAGATTCCTTCTAGAGTTGTGAGTTCTGTGACCTTAAGCTTGTTAAACTGCTATATCCATTAACTTCAACACTCTGAATGAAATCTGAATATATTGTTTTTATGTTTCTGCAGGAATGTTTCAGGTAATAACTTAGAAGGAGAGATTCCTCAGAACCTTAACAACTTAACATATCTTGAAGCCCTTGACCTAAATCAAAATCAGTTTAATGGCAGCATCCCAACAAGCCTAGGAAACTTGTCAAAGATCCAATACCTAGATTTGTCACAAAATTCACTTTCTGGTTCTATCCCTTCTTCCCTTGGGAATTTGAACAACCTGACACATTTTAATCTCTCATCTAACAATCTCTCTGGTGTTATTCCACCTATTAAATCCATACAGATTTTTGGTTCTTCAGCATTTTCCAACAACCCTTATCTTTGTGGTGCTCCTTTGGCCCCTTGCTCAGCAAATGGCACCACAAGACAACCTACCTCTTCTAGGAAGCCTAAACTAAGCGTCTCTGCAATTATTGCAATTGTTGCTGCAGCAGTGATTCTTATTGGGGTTTGTTTGGTTAGCATCATGAACATCAAGGCACGTAGTAGTAAGAGAAAAGAGGAACAGATGATGATTGTTGAGAGTACACCCCTTGGATCTACAGAATCAAATGTTATAATAGGAAAGCTGGTTCTCTTCAGTAAAAGTTTACCATCCAAGTATGAAGACTGGGAGTCAGGCACCAAAGCATTGCTCGACAAGGAGTCTCTGATCGGGCGTGGATCGATCGGGACAGTCTACAGAACTGATTTTGAAGGTGGGATCTCAATTGCAGTGAAAAAGCTTGAGACTTTGGGAAGAATCAGAAACCAAGATGAATTTGAGCATGAAATTGGGCGAATAAGTAACCTTCAACACCCTAATTTAGTAGCCATTCAAGGTTACTATTGGTCCTCCACAATGCAGTTGATTCTATCAGAGTTTGTCTCAAATGGGAATCTCTACGAAAATCTACACGGGTTCGGCTATCCCGGAACCAGCACTAGCCGCGGCAACCAGGAACTAAATTGGTCTAGAAGGTATCAAATTGCAGTTGGAACTGCAAGTGCCCTTGCCTACCTTCACCATGATTGTCGACCTCCAATTCTTCATCTCAATATAAAGTCCTCAAACATACTCCTAGATGACAAGTACGAGGCAAAGTTGTGTGATTACGGATTAGAGAAGTTACTTCCCATTTTGGACAATTATGGTTTGACCAAATTCCACAATTCTGTTGGGTATGTTGCACCAGAGCTGGCTCAGGGTATGAGACACAGTGAGAAATGTGATGTGTATAGTTTTGGGGTTATTCTTTTGGAGTTGGTCACAGGGAGGAAGCCAGTAGAAAGTCCAACAGCGAGCGAGGTTGTGGTTTTGTGTGAATATGTAAGAGGGTTATTGGAGACAGGATCAGCTTCACTATGCTTTGATCCGAGGTTGCTGGGTTTTTCAGAGAATGAGTTAATTCAGGTGATGAGATTGGGGCTTATTTGTACGGCAGAGGATGCTTCAAGGAGACCAAGTATGGCTGAGGTTGTGCAGGTTCTTGAATCTATCAGAAATGGATTGGAATCAAATTAAGCTTCCTCAGAGTTTGGTAATTTTTAATTTAGTTTCTTCCTCCTGAGTACAGAAAGGAGGCAGCAGAAGAAATGAAAGGGAATTTGTGCATACAAGTTTTCCTAGGAAAGGTGAAAAGAAAAATAATTCTTTCGTATTCATTTTTAAATTGCCATTTAATTTAAAATTTGTAATGTTCGCAATAAAAGCCATTTCTTCATTAAATTTGTACCATCCTGGTTTTCTTTTTTTAAAAAAATATAAATGTTTTACCAATAGTAGTTGAATTTGATTACCCTTGGGCAAAGTTAAGAGGCGCAAAAATCTTGTGAATAAAAAAAAAAAAAATGAAATAATGAAACTTTTGGTTCCTCAAATTTGTCGATTTGACTCTGAAATTTAATGTTGACAAATATTTAAAATTTCTTCCCGTTATTAATCATACCTATAGCTTTTGAAAAAAACTTGGCCCTTTAATTAATATGGTGTGTTAGGTATAAGTTAACTGTTATGTTTTGGTGTTGAAACAAAAACATGTACTTTACTTGCCGAGTTATCAATATTTTTCACATATCAGATTAATTTGACGACTAATTTTTGTTTCAAAAAGTTATAAGAGTAACATGATAATTGAAGAAAACTTTAGGGACTGATGGATAAATATTAAATTTCAAGAATTAAACTGACTAAATTGATAATTGACCAACTTAGCAAACTTGAAAGGCTGAAAGACTTATTTAAGGAGGATTACCTCTCTAATTGAATTTGATGATATTTGAGTTTGATACGGTAAAGCTATATTTTAGATAGTTAGGCATGGTTAATTCATATTTTATGCTTACGACATTAGTATGGCTTAATATTGTTCAAATTGAATTGAACTAGTCAAAAATAAAAAAATTGACCAAAACGTAAATCTCCAGGATCTAAAACCTAGATTGAGTTGATCGAAGTGAGCCGGAAACCGGTGAACTGGTTATCAACCTGGATAAGTATTTTTTAAAAAAAAATCATTTTTTCTAAAATTTTCTTTAGAATTTCATATTAATTATCTTTGAATCTTCAATTTATCATCGGTTTAATCCATTAACCTTTGACCTAGTGTCCCAACTGGCTTAGTAACAGGCCCAAGTTTCAAAACCTCGCTGAATCCATCGAAAAGTGTGTGTGTGTGTCTGCTGTGTATCACTGTATTGCTAGTTCTTATACATAACAATTAATAATTATACACTTGCTTAGTGAATACTATGAAGATAAGATTATTTTGAGTTCAAAGCGGCATTATGGATGACTATGCATTTTTTAAAATTTTAAATGTCACGTTATAAAATTTACTGGTAATAGTTTCTTTAATTTTTCTCCATAATATTGTGTCTAAAGTTTAAAATATATCAATTTTATTACTCTTTCGGTTCAAATATAGGACATATTTTAGAAGTTAATTATGATCATAAATATAAAAATATAGTTTTCATACTTGTCAATTTTTTCTTAATTTTCTCTCATTGACATTCCCTCCACAATAATCAAGGAGAAGAGAGAATAAATGAATTAAGAGAGATTAGTAAGATGTTCTAGATAATAAATTTCATATTGATTCAGTAACCTAACTTCTTCAATTTAATCAAATTAGATAAATATATCATATATTAAAGAACTGATACTATTAGACCAATCATGGTTTTACGGACCCTGGATTAGTGTTTTGGCCGGATTAATAACCGGTCTAGTTCTAAAACAATTTAATGATTAAAGATAATGAAAACTTGACTTCAGAACAGTTCCTTGAGTTTGGGCTTCCATGAAATATCTCAAATCCGGACATGAAACTGAGTTGTGGTCCCTGTGGACGTCTACTTCAGGATGTTGATGTTTTTGGAAAGCTTGTGATGCACCTACTGTGTTGTCCCTACGATTCCATTCACTAATCCTTTCCCTTCTTGACTGTCCTTTTACTGCTTAAACACAACCCTCTTATTAATATTGATAACTACAATATATTATTGTAGTATTAATAACTCTTTCATAAAGGACCTAACCATCATTTTCCTTCTTTTAATACTCATTAATAAAATTTAAAACACCACTTGCATCAATTTAGGTTGGAATGGTCTTGACGAAGATGGATTTCCCACAAAAGGAGCTAGTCATTTTTGTATTGTGACAATTTTCGTGATGAAATGAAATGCCTACAAGTTTCTGTTTGTGAGGACTCTTCCCTTTTAAGGAGGAGCCCTCCTGCCTCTGCACTTTCTTTTGATAAAACAAGGGAATAATCTGAGAAAATGAAAAAGATATATCATTTATAAGATTGAAACTTAGAGAAAGCCAGTAGCTGACAGAGAATGTCTTGTTGAATACTGCCATTAAAGATGAACCAATGATAATACACATGATGTTAAGGGACAACAAGGTTTAAAATCTACGATGATACAATAAAACAATGGTGTTCCAAGGGATTTATCTCTTCTCAAATTGTGATGATCTGTTCTACACGTTGATGCAATGGCACTACCAATCCAATTTGGGATCCCTTATTTGGCGGCAACTCATGGAATACCATGGCTCTTAATCATTCAATTCAACTGTCGAGTGTCTTTGCTTAGATAAGCCATAGAAACTATTTTTCAACATGATTTACAATATGAGATAAGGTTTTTAGAAGAGTTTTATATCAACTTACGTTAACATTCTTTTCCAACGCCAATTCAAACAAGTTCTAAATTGCTAGTAGTTTCCTCCAGCTGCAGTGTAAAACAATTATGAGCATCTTCAAAAGAATAAAGAATACATAATTTATCAAAATTTACAGAAAACAATTGACGCCATATCAACTGTGGGATTTTGCAGCTTTGGAAATTCTCCGAATTCGTTCCATAACTACAGGAATGTCACTTTCTGTCAATGTAGTAAAACAAAATCGAAACCATCCTGGTTCAATACAGTGACAACAAGATCCTGGGGTAACATTGATCTTTGATACAGTCAACAATCTATCCCAAAGCTCAAGCTCTCCTTTTTCACTATAAGAGCGGATTAGCTTACTCATGTCTGCCCAGCAGTAAAATCCACCACTACTTCGAGAGCACTTGATCCCTAACTGCTTCAAACCTGCCACAAACATATCATACATTTTCCGTAGCCTTGATCGATTAATCTCAATGAATTTTTGAACAAATCTTGTATCTAAAAGCATGGAGGTAAGTAATAGCTGGGTTGGCGCAGAAATGATGCAGGACCTTGCCAATTTTCTAGATGCGGCCAGGACTTTCTCGTTATAAGAGTAGATAACACCTACCCTAAAACCTGGAACAGAAAGGTCTTCTGATAACCCATATACAATATGAATTCTGTCCTTGTCAACATCTTCCGTTTCCAGGATTTCTGCCATGCTCACAAACTCCTCATTACCATAGGTAGATCCGGAAAATATTTCGTTAGATATTATGTGGAGGTTCTTCTCTCTGGCGAATTCAAGAAGATTATATAATGTTTCCCGGTACAACAGATTTCCTACAGGATTTGAGGGATTTGTAATTATGATCCCACGGACTTTCTGACCACGTTTCTTTGCCTGTTTGAAGGCTTGATCAAGTACAGTTACGTTTAAACTAAAATTATCAGTGCTGCGGCAGGGAACAGGTACCATCTCCAGGCCAGTTCGCCATTTTATATCACTATCAAAGCTGCATCATGCGCTCAGAACATTAAACTTTATGCACGAAAGCTGGGATCAAAATGATGACTTCTCAATCAGGAAATTGATAATTACCCGGGGCTATGAGGTGTAGGAACAAGAAATGCATTTCCACTATCTGCTAGGCAAAAGCTAAGAATTTCAAGAGCAGCGGTAGCACCTGTGGTTAGTGCCATTTGAGAGGGCTTGAACAAAACTGGATTTTCCATAACTTGAGACATGAAACCTGCAACAGCCTGCAGCACTAGAAAATTTAGGCACAATCATTCAAAAGCTAAAAGCAGTCTTTTAATACGTACATTTTTAGTATGTCCATCCCTAGCTCACACCAGAGACTAGGCATTTATAACAGACGAGACTCTACAGTCTACACAGACAATTCCATGCAACAAATACTTCGAAAAAGATGGAGGACAGCAGAACATGATGTATCTATATCAGGATACAATTTTTTTTATTTTTTTTGTGGGGGGAGGGGTGGTGTTCTTTTTTCCGCGTAAATAAATAAAATGCCGATTAAAGTAACAATTTTACTATTACAGTAACAGCCATATTTCACTACAAGTCTACAAAACACTAGATGAGTAACATTAAGGTTCACAGAGACAATCATAACATCATGTCCACATTAGCCTGATACCAAACAAAACACCTCTCACTCCTTTCACGGACCATCCCAGTACCTTGTAAGTATTCCAAATTTCTAATAAGTACCTGCAGCATTGACTCATTGCTGCATTCTCTGTGTTGCATTATTTAGCGATCCATATTAAATAATGCAAACCATCGATTAGGGATTATTGCAATGACAACAACCTCGGAACATTCTTCATGCCAGTTAACTTCATAACGAAAGGAAAAAAAAAAAAAAACAACCCGCAGGTCAAAGGCACATCAAAACTTCGCAAGTTATGCAAGCCTTAATCGAAAAGAAGCCGAATTTCCATCTTAACGGTGACTGAATTAAAAATTCAAATTCAACTAATTTTCATAGCTCAACAGCATTCCAAGATATTTTTTTTTAAAAAAAAAAAAGACAAGACACTCTATTCACTTATCTGCTATGCGTGCAGGGCTTACTTGGTATAGTTCAAAGATTTCAAATTAAATAAAAAATGTTGTTGTAAAACTATATGAGTGCAATAAGCCAGACCAGTAGCAAATAATATCCGTTGGAACTAAATGAAAGACTCAAACTGAATTACCACTTTCAATTCCGCCAATCCATCATTCGGTTGGTACCCGATCATCTCGCTGATATTCAACTCCCTGCAATCTTCTTGGCCTCCCAATATAGCCCCGCTCGCATTCTCCACAAGCCAATCTTGAACCAAGTCCAGAGATAACTACAAACAGCGAGAAACTCCTCGAGCACATTTCTCACAACAACCAAGCAAGACTATATTGAAAGAGGAAAAGAACCCATTAATCAGAAAGCAAAACCAAAGCCGCACTCACCTTGTTTTCAGCCAAACCAAGCTGAATAACACCATTAGGATTATCAATTCGGTGGTACGAATCCTCAGCAACCTTCTGAAGACCCAGGATATAAGGAGAGTTTTCGGCCTTAACGATGGAATTGGCCCGAGAGGAGAGATAAGGCACGGAGGACGCACCCCTGGGCGATAGAAGAATTCGAGAAAGCGAGCGGGGCAAAAGAGCGACCTCTGTGAGCTTATAGGAAGAAGTGGACGGCGAACACGGTGGAGAAGTGGTGGCATCAGAAGAGGAAGACGGAGGAGGGGAGTTTGAGGGAGTACGATGACGTCTCTTGAAGTAGAGCTGAAGGAAGTAGAACAGGGCACAAGGAATAACTGAACCCAAAAATAGGCCTCCTCTACCTTGAACAACTCCCTGTAAAGGCACAATCACTCTCATGGCAGTTCCTCCGCCACGACGACCAGGATATGGCTTGTTATCTTCTTCTGATTGCAGGCTTGATCGATTCTGGGTCATTGTAGTTGCAGAACCATAAGAAGCGGCCGTGGCATAATTCAATTTAAAGGGTGAGAATGGATTGGAGGGGATACAGACGGAGAGTACGAAGAAGACGAAGGAGGAGAAGGAGGAGAAGAAACAGATTGTATTGGAGAAGACGCTAGTGTGATGTGAGAGGCGTAGAGAGAGATTAATTTTTAGATTTTGAATCTGATTGTGTGCGCCGTTCAATGCATTTCCTGATTTTTATTTTTTTATTTTTTAATTTGCCGCTCATTTTAGTCAACTTTTTTAAATCGTCAGTTTCAATTTCCATGCAATCCCCGCGTAGTCAATGATGAATCAATAATTCAAGGGAAAACCCGAGCTTTTAAAACCCAATAAAGTCTATTAAAGTTTGAGAACCCAACAATCATGGTGTTTAACAAGCAATTTTTAAAGATAACATCTCTTGTTTATTTTGTAAATCGTAAAAATCACTCTTTAAAAATTGATCTAAACATACATTTATACTTATAATTTATAAAGGATAAAGGTGTGACAAGGAATTAAATTAGAATTTTAAAGTGGTGATGATTTTACTATAATACCCCTCTATACAATCATTTTACACATATTTTTAGTATTTATTAACTTTGTCAAAACTATTACGAGTTTTGTTAAGACTTCATTACTCTTTTAGTGAATCCTATAAAAAGTAATTCAAATTTTAAAACAATTAAAGAAGGCGATGGGTGTCCACCCAGTGAATCAATTACCACCGCAATAAGAAAAAACAAACATGAATGAGAAATATATGTAGGAAAAACATATACAAGGAGGTTCAAACAAATAGGATCCATAAACAACATGGAAATTGATGACAAATTCAAGTAATAGACATCAAACCTAAACTAAACAAAGGGGAAATCAAAACTTGAACCTGAAAGCCAAAAACCCCTTACAAAATTGAACCATTCTGAGCTAAAATCAACCAATACAAGCCAAAAAGGAAGCAAAAGAAATAAGAAAGAAATTGAGCCCACGCTTTCAAAAGGAAAATCAAAGAACTTGTAGTGGTTGAACTAGATCCTATTCCTCCTTCACTGTCAGAACCCGCGAACGGACCACCACCAGTCGAAACTTGCCTGGATTTGATTTTCTTTTCTAGCTGCCGTGGGGACATGGGATGAAGAAGGAGGAATTTTTTTCTGATGTAAAGAGTATTTTAGGAATTTCAAGTTTTATATTTTAATTTTAATTTTTTAAAATTATCATCTTCCATCCCATTTTCCATATCTACTAAACAATTTTATTTTTTAAAGTTCCCTCTTAATTTTCTTTTTCATTTATTTCCCTCTTTTAAATTCCTTTCCCTCCTTAAATTTTTTCCGTAACAAACAGGGCCTCGAGTGCTGTGATATTTTGGTGACATAAAATTAATGTGCAGAAGTATCTCTGAAATTAATCACCACACCTAAACAATGCACGTAGAGACATAGTAGTGTAAATTCCATGCTGTATGAAAATTTAAAAAACAGTTGTTTGGTTTATATAAGTCCACACTTGATATGATATCCATTTCATATCAATGACACTTTCTTACATGTAAGATAAAAATAATAAATAACTTATACATAAAAAGTTAGTTAAAACTAATTAAAAACAATAAATACAATAAAAATCTCAATTTATCTGGGGCGAATTTATTTCATGTCAACCCTTCCCATTACATATTCATTGCATTACATGATCATACATCAACTTTATCATCTTTATTCCTAATTCCCCATTGTTTCAAATGTATACTCTTTGTTACATGGTTTAAAAAAAAAACTTGATACTCTATGTTGTCCCTTATTTTTTTGAATATAAGATTAAGATGAGGAAATTTTATTTATATAATAAATTAAAATAATTACTATAATGCTATATTTTTCAAACAAATATATATACATAAACTAGCATGGGTTGGCCTGGATTGATTTGGTGTTTTTTGATAATGTGAAACAAACCATCCCTCACTTGACTTGAGAATCTCATATTACCTCTGGTTCTTAATATATGAGTTAGTTGAATAATTTGATTATATATAAAAAAAATTACTTAGCTAGGTTAATTATCTGTAACAACTAATAAATATTGGTTTCCTTAAATATAATGTAACTGTTTTGAGATAAGAACTCCTCCATGTAGCCACCAAAAGGGTTATTATAACGAGAGAAAAAAATAGAAATTTATGAGATAAAATAGATTAAGGTTTTATATTATTGACTAAAACTATGGAGTAGAGTAGTTGTTATAATAAAGGGAACCAGTTTCCCTGTCTTTCCTTTGAGCTCGTCCATACAGACGAGCTCCAGGTCGTCCAGATCTGATCTGGACGGTCGAGATCAATTTTTTTTTAAAAAAAAAATTTAATGGATAGGGAACCTAAAATAAATTTGATCTTTGAACTAACATTTTTCTTAAAAATAATTTTTTCATACAGAAAAAAAAATAAAAACTAAAAAAAAAATTTGATTTCGACCATTCAGATCTGGATTTGGACAGCTTGGAGCTCGTCTGTACGGACGAGCTCCAAACTGGTTCCTATAATAAAGGGATTTAAACTTCCCATGTTGCATGAGAAGAAAAAGATTCTTACACACACATGAAATGGTGGAACCCACATACACACACATATATATATTAATTACATATATGTGGGTCCCACTATTTCATGTGTGTAAGACATGAGAATACACTTCTACTACAATATGAGAAGTGTTTTTCCCATATTAAAAACAGAAAATAACAATAAAACCGGATACCCTGTGAGAAAACTTTGGATCTTCACAGGTGTCAAGGCCAGATTCAGTAATCACTCCACGTGCAGACAAAACCATAGGTTTTGTTGTTTGTGGCGGCGACCATAAATCAATCCAGCGAAGCAAAGACATGATGCCTCCCGATCTTCTATTGAACCACACATTACTTATACAATTTCAGACGTCCTCTTCCTTCCCTGGCGGTTTATCTATATCCTCGTCCTAAGATCTCCCAGAGGTTTTGTCCCTTTTTGGGTTATGCTCCATTCAATACAATCGTAACGCTCTACACACACAACTTATTGTATCATTTAGAGATTTGTAATATATGAATCCAAGACCTTTGCGAGCAAGGGTGATTCAAAATCAAAGTTATTTCTTTCATGAATTGAGGGTGTTTGGACCACTCGTTATGGAGTCGGGCTTGAGGCTGCCTGATAGTTAAAACAGGATCATGTGGATGAAGGTGATCTAAAGTGACAGCCACCCAAATGACTGACTTCAATTCGTTCCAGTTAATTACATCTCTGGCTTCCATGACTGACCAGCCTGACTACGTGACAATAAATGTGCAAAGTCTTAAATTTAAGTGTTGGCAAAACAATAATTTTAGGTAATAAGAGTCGGGCAAAAGAGGGAATTAGAGAAGGGAATTAGCTAAAATTTTTAAGAATTAGAAAATATCATTTAACGTCAAGTGGTGTTTTTGGTGGGCGTGTCTGTACTTGTTACACATGGAAGGACTAGATCAAGGAAAATATTTTTTTTAATGTTAAAGTAAGCAATCATTGAAACATACGACTTGGAAAGTTTATAAGTGGCAGACTTTAGGCCGCTTAACAAGCTTGGTATTTACATTATGTGTGATTGACAAATTCAACGAACAGAATTTTCTGATGGAAATACTAAGTGGGGTATGTCATGTCACAAGTAAAGTAACGCTGCAAAAATGTGAGCATGTTTGAATTAATATTGGAAAATCATATCCACGTAAGTTGAAATAAAACTTATCTCATAAACTTATTTTGTACACTGTAAATCATGTTAGAAAAACAACCTTTGTCATCAATCAAAACAGGCACAATGAATACCACAGGACTCTGATTCCCTGTGAAAGGAGACCAGAAGGAACTGACGGATGGATCAATACTTTAGAAAAAGACTAGCAATAAAGGGGGAGAGAGTAATATGATTATATAGAAGGCATGAGTAAATCGTCAGGGATTGTTAGAGGGTGTAATAGTTGGTTAAACCATCAAGCCCTATAAAGAGAAAGCTTAGTAAGTGAATTAACTGAATGAAGAAGAGTCAGATCCTCACCCAAAAGAACATGGTTAACATAATTCCATGCCTCACAAACCTCCAAGAAATGGGTTAAATCAACACTTTCAAGAAGGGCGAGTTCACTGTATTCATTGATAATTTTTGTAAATGAATTTAGTTCAGGTTCATGATTGTTTGACAAATTAACATGAAAAAAGCAAGATATTGAAGTGGACATTTGAGGCGGATGGATGAGGTCATGGGGAAATTGAGTGCCCTATGATCCACTACTTGGTTTATTTTCTATTGTAACTACAATTTTAAACCGTTCATTAAACTTTAACGATGTAAGCTAATATATACTTTTAAAAACTATCAATGGGCGTCTGAATTTAAATTGTATTGGCTTTGTTTGAAGAGAGCTTTAAATAGCTTAAAGTCAAAAAAAAAGCTTTTGATAGAGAAAAAGCTTGAGATGGAGCGTTTGGGTTGAGCTTTAAGTTCACTTGGTTTTTTTAAAAAAAGCTCCTAAAAACTAGTTAAAGAAAAAGTTCAATAAGATAGCTTTTTTCAAAAAGCTCCATAGGGTAGCCTTTTCCAAAAAACTCTCAGTTTTTTAATGTAAATCTTACAATTTTTATCACCATCAATCCAAATATAAATTATATTTATAATTTGACTTTTTTTCTAATGGGTTATTAAGAAAATTAAATAGAAAATAAGCCAAAACTTCTACCGTTAAACAAAAAAAGGGCATTAAATTTAAACGGTACCTGATGAAAATAGGAAAGGATTTTTGCCTCATACAGCTGAAAAGGTGATTTTCTAAAGGCTGGCCAAACAGATACCTTACCGACGCAGAGATACAAGCATGTGAATATTTTTGGGCTTAGTGTATAGACACTGGGCCTTACAGTGAAAATCCTCGTAAAATAGAGCTTGAGTCCTCTAAAAAAAAGTCCTCTGTTGTCCTATGAACATCATGGCAAAAGAATAAAAAAATAAAAAATCCTACGAACATCCTACAAACAGAGGCAAAGATGGGGGGGCTTGGAAACTGGAAAACAAGTGTCCACTCTTCAAGAAATAGATTATTTGCTTCTGTTTAAAAAATTAGCAAAAACATTATACAGTTTAGAAGAAGCAGTTGTAAGCCCAATTTCTAAATACATATTGTTCTTCCAAGCATTTTATGTCAGTGTGCTGAAAATACCCTAAACAACCAATTCCTAAATACAAAGACAAATTGATTTCAATTTCTGGATAAATGAAATGTAAAACAAGAGAGTTATATGAGCTCTCTCAAATCCAAATTCCGTGAAGTGAATAGATAGAAAGAAAAAAAGAAAAAAGGCTGAGTTATGCTTGGGATAATATTTGGAATATTAGTTTGAAATTTATTTATGGGTGTTATAAAATTGAAGAAAATCTAGAGAGAAGTCAGAGAGAATTCTATAGAGATGAAATGAATTATCATTCAAGTATATATAGAATGTTTACATAAAACGTCTATTTATAGATCTTCAAGGGTTATTATGCAATGGACATCCACACAATAAATATATTCATAACACTCCCCCTTGAATATTCATTATGAAAGTGTCTCATTAAAAACTTTAACTAGGAAAAACCCAGTGGGATAAAAACCTAGTCAAAGAAAAGAGTGCATCATTCATTGATACACTTTCTAATGTTGCTTCATTAAAAACCTTTCTAGGAAAACCCAGTAGGACAAAACCTAGATAAAGGAAAAAGAGTACAATGTGTATTGTCTCCCCCTTTTGATTACATTTGATTTGCTCCTCCTGATAATTACATAATTTTCAAAGTTATTCTGAGCATAACTTCCTTATGAAATAATTGCAAAAATGCTCATTCTGATTATTCACCGTGTACCTGCAAGAACTAAATATTTCCAATAAAGTCATAATATAAGATACTTTTAGATCTTTTCATTAATATACATGTGCATAGAAATTTTTTTTATAAATATTCATTTAGATAATGATACTATATGCACTATAATTGCTTCATGCAATATATGAATTTATTTAATTGATTATTCTCGAGAATTTAATGCTCCTAGCATCTTGAGTCCTTCAGGGACTTATGCTTCTAGCGCTTACGTCCTTCAAGGACATGTGCTTCTGGCACACAAATATATTGTGGCTCATGATCCTCATTATCTTTCATTACAGCATATGCTATCACATAAACATAGATATCGTCAATGTTGACTTTATTTTTCAGTCCCATCGGATTTCATTTATAATTTACTGAGATCTCGTTATATTCACATATATTAGGTACCTGGGTCTCTTTTTGGACCACAATATTCTCTTCTATTAATATCTCTTCTGGAGATAACATCTCTTCAGGAGATGACTCTTCTGGAGCTTTTCTTAATTATCCTCGACTTAATCATCTATATTCTTATAGCTCATTTTCTCATTCGATGATTTTTATCTTTAAAACCGATGGACCTGCAACGCTTCAAACGTGCTTTATAACAATTCATATAGGAGCATTTGCAGTTGAGACATGTGACTTTATCACTTTCTTTAGGTCAGTAAATGCTTCTGGCATTTGATTAGCTAAACTCTGCAAATAAATTATATTTTTAAACTTTTAGTGCACATTTCTTTGTACGAGAATCAAAATGAGCCAATACTAATTTATTCTAGTCAATCTCTTTACCAAATCTGCTTATTTTTCTCCCCCTCATCTAATTATGCATTGTATATCCATCTATATGCATTGTAGTAGACTAATCACTGCACATTCAAAACTTTTAAGATGGAATTAATCTGACTCTTGACCAAAAGCCAATTTTATGGGGATAATTTTGGCTTATATAATTGCTGCAAATATATATAAACAATGTTCTCATAATCATTAATCTATTCATGTATGATTTCTGGATCAGTCAATCTGGAAATTGCACGCATAATATATTGCAAATTTCTGGTTACAAACATCACTGCAAATTTTGTAGATTTATCATCTCACATGTAAACTTTCAATTTGATATATTTACAGAGATTCATTTTCAATCATAACCAATAATATTCTCATAATCATTTTTATTTGAGAACAAGCAGCGCATAATAATATATGACTCGGATGATCAAACAAGTCATGCTAACTTTCCATATGATTTATCATCAAATCTAATATCAATTTCAGAAGAATTAACACACAAACATTCACAAAGAATTAACATACAAATATTTACAGAGAATTAATACACAAACACTCACACTTGATATATTATCAATCTCCCTCTCAAGTGTGAGTTCGTTAATTTATGTAACTTCCATACAATATTCCACATATGATATCTATTTTTACAGATATCATTAAAATTTCACAAATGCATCATTAATGCATTATTTTGTTACTTCTGGTAACAAAATTTCCATTTTCCAAAATCAACAATCAAATATATATTATTATAAAATACAAAATCATTAGATGTATCACTGCAGATTCATGAGCACAACACTGTGGAATCACAGATACATTACTGTGGAATCACAGGCGCAACATGCATTATTGTAGAATCATAGGCGCAACACTATGAATTGTCGTATGCATATATAGTCAAAAAGTGTCTAAGCTCTTGCTATATAGGGAGCAGATCTGTAGAGATTTAATAGGATTTAATTCGGCTATAAGTAGAAGAAGGCAAACGAAGATGCCTCACAAACACTCAAGCATTTGATAATATCAACTACCAGATACTCACATATATTTCTCTAAATTCTATTACCATGGCAGGACCAAACAATTTTATCCTTCTGATACATCCGACACAACATTACTTAATGCTTTGTTGTATGATGATCAGCTAAGCATGTCATTTACTTCTTTACTATTTCCTAATATGTTTATCCCTCTGCTTCAAATATTCCTACTTCTCACCTTCTCGTTGCTCCATGATAATTGTCGGAAAATAATTATGTCAGGAAGAATAATTTGATCTAAACCCAGATTTTCTTCTCCGGCGGTTTCACCGATTCCGATGGAGACATCAGCAGAATCTGGATTTTCAGCTGCATGCTGTAGCAAACATGGAGGGCATTGTAATTCGTCGCCTTCACTGTTTCGGAAATCTCACCTTCAAGAAAATCTTCAGAAAATCAACAGGATGTTCACGACGGAGATAGATGAGGAACAGGGGAAGGTGACGGTGTCTGGGAATGTGGACCCCAACATTCTTATCAAGAAGCTAGTGAAAACAGGGAAGCAAGCACAGCTCAGCCCAAGGATGGGGGTTGGAGCGGCGTCGGTGGAGGCCAGCTTGGAGGACTGACACCTCAACAGCTTCAGCAGCTTTAGAGTCTTAAAGATCTGAAGCTTCCTTAATTCAAAATACCTCCCGGTAATAACCCGAACCAGAACCAAAAATATTAGGTCCTCCATCTGCATGTCCAGACTTTTTGAGTGTACAGTTGGGTAGGAAAGAGATATATAAAAGCTGAGGGAATATGGTTGGTGGATTTGCTAATATATACATATATATCTATTCCATTGTTGCTGCTGCATTTTCGATTGTGAGGAAACATGGGTAATTGTTTTGAGTAAAGGATGGGCTTTAATATTAGAAGATGATGGGTTGGGCTGATACATGTTGAGTGGAGGAAATAAGATCTGGTAAGCTTTTCTATTTCAAAAATCAGAATTGCAAAAATCACGGATTTCCTCAGCGGTGTGTGTCTCAGTATCCCTCAGTGGCCCTCAAACAACCGTTAAATCTCTCATGATTAAATCTCAACCATCCATTGTAATATCTTCAAAACACATTCAGAGTCTGAAAAATTATTTTAGGTTTTTTAAAAAATATTTCAAGGTACTAACTATCTTAAAAAAAATATTTCATGATCATGAAAAAATATTTCAGGATGACTGCTACTAAAATAATACTTTTCAGTATATTTTTTTAAGATTCTGAAGTATATTTTTGGTACCAATTAGTACCCTGAAATAATATTTGGTACTAAAAAGTATTATTTTAGTAACAGTCAGTATCCTAAAATATTTTTTCATAATCATGAAATATTTTTTTAAGACAGTTAGTACCTTGAAATATTTTTTTAAGATTCTAAAATAATTTTTCAAGGCTCTGAATGTGTTTTGAAGATATTACAATGGATGGTTGAGATTTAACCATG
Source organism: Acacia confusa (assembly GCA_037074495.1). NCBI lineage: Eukaryota > Viridiplantae > Streptophyta > Magnoliopsida > Fabales > Fabaceae > Acacia > Acacia confusa. The sequence goes on along the minus strand of CM073512.1, from coordinate 31,632,291 downwards.
AGAGATCTAACGGTTGTTTGAGGGCCGCTGAGAGATACTGAGACACATGCCGCTGAGGAAATCCGCGTCCGCAGATTTACAAAGTGACAAGGAGAACAATAAGCCATCGTAAGAGATTTACATATCTTGGATGAGAAGAAGAAGATATCAATATTCGTGCTGATAACGTATTATAAAACTGAAGAAAATCTAGAGAGAAGTCAGAGAGAATTCTACATAATATTTACATAAGACGTCTATTTATAGACCTTCAAGAGTTACTATGCAATGGACAACCACACAATAAATATATTCATAACAATAGGGAGTTTATCAGGAAAGCCGATTACTCTTTTTGACAGGTATGCTGCCTTAGAGCATGACGTGTTCCTGTACAACCTTTGATCATGCCCCGCCTTGGTGTGTTTAAAGGTGGACAGGATCACAGGACCGTATACACAGGATCACAGGGGTTCATTGGATCCCATGTAATTTTTGTCGTGGACGATTAAAAAATTAATAATTTAATTGAAACCAAAGGGCATAGAAGAAGCGATTAATTTATCTAAACCAACGAAGCTTCACAGCTCTGAGGCTGGGAGCAGAGAGGCTTGTCATTTTATCTTCATGTCAGCAAAATATTCATAGTTTTATCTTTCAACCCTTTTGTTTAACAATCATGTTCTGATCCATCGCTCTATATATCTTACAAAAGCTTAACTTTGAAATCCTCCGGCTCATTCTTTGTTTTTATCGTGCAAGTTAAATGTCCCCCCGTACATCTGCAAAAAAAATGGCGTTATCTTTTGGATATGATGACGAGCAGTTTTGGATCCTTAAGCTAAGCAAAAAGGTTAATTTGGCTCTTTAATTTAAATAATAGTGGGTTTTATAAAAAGGGTGCGATCAAGTTCAGGGTTTCTGTTCTCTGGTGTTCAAGTGAAGACAGATCTTGATGTCAAGTGTTTTGTTTTAATTTAATCGTCTTGGACCATTTCTCCCAATCACTACTGGTATTTTATGTCCTTGGCTTTTTGGGGCATAGAGAGAGGCAGTGAAAAGGAAAGCTATTTCAATTATTTCACCTTTTGATCTTGACTAATTTATTATCTCATCGATTTTTCATGCAAATAGTGTGTAGCTTTACCTCTCTGCCTCTGTGTAGCTTACCAAAAACACTTCAACCAAACTTAATATAAAATTCATTTGAGGATTTTGGTTTCACGGATTGATCAATGTGTGCTCTGCTGCAGTGTGAGGCATTTAAACTGGCTGTGGGGAATGTCCTACAGAGAAGTCATTAAATGAGCAATGCCATAAACCTGTACTGTTCCTCATTAATTACTTATAGATTGCTGGAATCTCCACACATCTACCACATTCAATTTCAACGATGCTAAAAGCTGTAACCCTGTAAGCCCCCTTTAAAGCTAGCCAGCCTGAATTAAACATTATGATTCCAATTCAATGCCCATCCAATCCACTCACAGTACCAGCTTGGCCATTATCTAAAAGTCCAAACTAGTATCTTTATGTGTATCTCTGAAGGACCAAACGACCCGTCTTCTCATCCTTCCCTCTATAGAAGGAAAGTCAAAATAATGGTCAGCTTCATGTACGACTGATTAGAAATTTCAAATTTCTTCAACAAGAACTCTCATACTTTAATTCCAATCCTCTTCTCAGACAAGAGACAACCTCACCTAATACTCCTAAACTTTGTCACCCACGCGGCTAATCCCAATTTAACAACTTATAAAATTATAATCTAAATAATACGAGTCATAATATCAGCACATAGAAGGGCATCAGTTATCCTTATGGAACCCCAACCATGTTCCAGTTTAGGCACTATTTATTTATTCCTTCTTTACAGTTCATGAGTATTGATTACTGAACGGTGCTCTATACTTTGAGCCAAACAGTAATAATTCTGTTCATCACTATTTCCTCATCGCCGTACGTGCACAAAATATAAGACACTTTCCTTCTCTTTTTTCGTTTTGAGATACAAAGCATTTTAGTATTTTTTTTAGGAGTAATTAATGAGAAGTATTAAACAGTATTTTTTTAAAAAATTTCAAATTAAAATTTTTTCTTTCTCATTTATGTTTAGTCATTTTACTTCTTCTAGTTCTTATTATAAAGTATCAATTAACAATTCTCACAAATCGATAAAAATAATTAAAGTCGATAAAATTGTTCTACAATTTAAGTAATTTTCAATATTACCCTTACTAATTACACCAAACTTTAATATTATATTAATTACTACTCTTACCTAGTACCTTTATTAATTATGGGCATATACGAAAAAAAAGGCAAATAATTCTTCTTGAAAACAAGTAATTATCTTATAGAAGGACAAAAAATATTTATTAATTAATATCTTATAACAAGGATTGCATCAAATATATATATTTTTTTATATATAAAATTTTAGGAAAATGGTTGGGTTCTCCCACGATCTAAGGAGAGGGCGAAATCTCCCTTCCTCCTAGGTGATATCCTCAGGCGTTTACCTAGGCACATAGGAGCTATGATGCCTCCCCCAGCGCTTTAACCAACTTTAGGATTGAACCCCCTCCCTTTGGTGAGAAAGTTCGACCCCTTTACCAGTTGAGTCAAGGGTGGTTCTCATCGAATATTGAACAAGTCTAAAGAGTATGCTTTTTTCTTTTTATATTAAAAATTTTAGGAAAGGGGTTGGGCTCACTCACAGTCCAAGGGCAGGGTGCTCGGAGTTCAGTCTACAGGGAATACTGGCCAGAGATTACATATGCCTCCACCTCTGCCAGCATTACCACTGCTTCCCAGACCCCTAAGATGCCTCCCTTAGTGTCTTGACCAACGCAGGGATCGAACCCCCTCCTTTAAAGTGAGGAAGGCCAACCCTCACACTAGTTAAACCAAAAAACGAGGGGTTAAAGAGTATGCTTAGAGTGAACAACAATTGCATACTCGTTATAAAGGACAGAGTCCAAGGATTTTGACCAAAAAAAACAAAAAACACCATAAAACAAGTTTTTTTATTGGTGCATTCTTGGGTTGAGAGCCGGGCCCAGGGCCTGCCATGATTGGGTCCCCATTTTCTATTTTGAATCTGTAGAGTACCGTTAGTGTCAATTCTGTAATTTATTGTCATATGAGAGGCAAACTACTGAGGCGCCGAAATTTCAGCCTTGGACAGGATTTCGCCCCCCGAAACGATGCACAAAGTCCACCAACTCACAGTCACACACCCTCTCTCCAATGCTCTAATTGTCAATCTTATCCACGAGTTGTGATTCAATTTTTATTCGTCATCCGTAACCCAACACGCAAATCCACCATTATCCAAGGGTAAATCAGTCCTTTGACTCTAAATGCTCCTGCTCAAGAAAAGAAATTCCCGAGCCGTAATAAAAATTCAAAATTTTCTAGGTTACAGGCCTTCAACTTCCGTTGTAAAATAAATTTTATATTATAGAATAAAAAAAGAAAATAAAATACTGGTCCAGAAATTTAAAAAGCTGCTCGTTCTCGCTTCGAACTATTTGTACTTTTGTCTCGTTCAAATTGTATTTCTTGCGGTGTTTAATATAATACGACGTAATCTGAAATCTGAAATTTAATAAAAACATTTTAAACCCCTCGAATCCCATCTCGCTGCTGTGAGTGCCGGCCCGGGACTGCGCATCGTCGTCTTCATCGTTTTGGGACTGATCCGGTGCTTCGCAGCCGACGAGCGTCATACTCTACTGGAGTACTGGTGATACATTCCGGTTGCTTGAGGGGAGAGATGCAAGAAATGGAGGAAGATATGGAAATAGAGCACGTCTTCGTTGCTCATGAAATAGACCTCGATTATGAGTTTGACGCTGCTCGCTTCTTCGATTTCACTCGACCGGAGACTCTTGCCGAAGCTCATCAAGCAGAAATTTGGTTCGAAACTGCCGGAAGCTACCCTCCTTCACGTCCGTACATTTCTCCTCCTTCCGCGAATCTTTTTTATTTGGATGGAGGTCCTCATTTCATTTTTCAACTATTATTTACACACTGACTAGCGACTGCGGTATAATGTTCCACTCCTGGTCACATTTTCTTCGTTCTGACAGTCCTGGCTTTGTTTTGTCTAACAATTAGTGGCTTTGCTTTTAAAGGCTGATAGGATGCTAGGCGTTAACTGCTATACCTTCTGTATGTTCCTACTGAAATCGAACATCATATAGCCCTATGAATCATATTTTGCCTCTGTTTCAGCTTTTGTAGCGAAGCTAGTTGTGGGAGAGGACTTTCTCACGGAAAATGCGAATAAACATCTGGAATATACAAGTTTGATGGATGATAGCAAGGTTACTGCTCCGGCCACGATGGAATATTCCGAGACTGACATTGACAATAAAGGTATGCGTTTTATTTTATGCCATGCATTTCTCTTATTCCGTTGTAATATGCTTTACTACTGTTCAAGCTTCGGTGCATGTGAAGTACACTATATTCATGAGAAGCTTGTTATGCTCTCATACTACGACTATGTATACAAATTCCCATTACTGGACCCTTCCATTGAATTCGGAAATCTGTCTAAATTATAGAGAGACTGATCTTTAATTACTCATTATATGATAATATACCTGAATATTTGTTTCTATGATGAAGTTAATTGGTTGCCAGTGACATTAAAGAAAAGGCAAGGCTATTTTTTTCAGAAGTCACACTCTACGTACGTCTGCCTCTGGTAGCTTTTTTCATGGCTAATCCTTGTGGACCGGCACTTCATTCATGGGCTGTTCATTAAGCTTCTTCATGGTTTTATCCGACAGCTGCAGTTTATCTGTTAATATTAGACATGTCTTTGGCACTTTTATGTCTACTTTATAGCGTGGAGCTTGTGAGATTTCTCGCAAAAGATGTTCTAGGCTTGCAAAAGATGTTCTAGCCTTAGCAATTAGCATCATATTAATGTTAACACATTCAAACATTCAATTCCTGCCCTTCTGAATTAATTGCAACAGTAATCTGTGCTTGGGAGTTGATAGAAATGTCTAACTTTCTGGAGGCTATGCTGGCAATATTACTTGCTACAACATATAAAAAAGGGCAAAACTGGGACAGTGATTTCTTTAATGGCTTTTTTCATTTATACTTAATATATTTTTTCTATTCAAGCTGTCATAGATGGTTCAAACTCTGAATGTTATCAAATACTTTCTGGATTCGGCATCATTTTTACAGATCTAGGTTGAAAGGCCACAGTCCTTGACTAATTGATGATGGTTTTGAATTTTTAGTGGATATGAAAGAAGGTGAACATATTTCTGGCTTATTGGGCGGAATTCTACAAAATGTTGCTAATGAACCATTGCAAGTAACTACAGGTAATGAATGAGATAGCATGAATGCATATTTAGCATGAGCATTTCGTTGTCTCAAAATGCCACTGGCATAGCAGTTAGCATCTTATCATCTTAAACATCATTTGATTAACTGTGTGAATAAAACTGTGGCTTCATCACTGAGATATCTGAGGATCTCATTCTGATGTTTAATATGCACCTTATTTATGTTGCAATCGAACACTTAATCATGGTTGTTTCTGGAACACTTAATCATGGTTGTTTCTGCTTCTATCTTTTTTCTCCCTACTTTGACTTTTTTATTCCTTTTTTGCTTGACATGTATTTATGTCTCTTTCTAGGATTTACCTTTCTTACTAAGAGTAAGACAAGCTGCTACAATTTGAATTCTAAAGCCAAATCAGCTGCCGCAAAGAGGTCAACATTGATGAAACCTTCTGCCAGTCAGTTGGCTAAGCAAAATTGTCCTCCCCATATTGTTGGCTCACGGTGAGTTTCATCAAAGGTTATCATTTTTTTGGTAGCTAAAGAGGAATAATGAACTATGAGTAAAATAACATTTTCATACTTGGCTTGCTTATGAAATTTATCATGTTTATGTATTTTATTAGATTTGTGTTACGTCACTAGGGTGCAGTGTCTTAAACTCTCCCTAACTCTGGCGAGTGCTCTGTTCTTTGTGAAGTTTGAAGTTTTTTGGGCTGTATTAATATTTGCCATATTGGCTCCTTAGTATATTTGTGATACTGTTATGCAAATATCTAGATCTCTAATTCATGGTGATATTTAAATATGAAGAACGAGTTGCCAAAGAATTGGTCATATCATCTGTTAACTCTTCCGTTGTTCTCAGATTTCAGAAGTTACCAGGAATTAACCAAGAAAGGAGTGTATCTATCGCTTCTGGGGTAGAAAGTCAAGCTACCAAGCGGCAGAAATTGGATTGTGGGCTCTTACGCAAGGTCCACAAATTGCTATTCTCTTCTCTGGTTTTGCTGCCACTTGAAGAAGCTGCTGCTGAATTTGTCTGCATGTGCCTCTTAGATATATGGCCATAATTGATTGTGATTGTCAACTTTTTATGGGTCTAAAATGCATAGGACTTCTGCAAGAGAAGTATAAAACTTTTCACGGGTTATGACTGAAATAAATTATTAAAATTAGATGTTGGACCACCATGTGTGTATTTGTTTTTTTTTTTTTGGGGGGGGGGGGGGTTGTTGTTAACGTTGTCCGGAACTTTGGAAACTTGACTTTTGATTTGTTAACATTGGAAGTATGAACTGGAAACTTACATGAAGCTTAGTTAACTTTGACCAACCGCTTATGCGACAGTGGAGATCCAAATTGCTTATTGTACCTCTCTATGACAGGTTGCTGATGTGAAGCAGCAAACCAATTTTTTCCACAAGGCACCTAAGATGGTATGAATTCTTTTTTTGATCACTTAAATCTTCTCTCAGTAGGAATTGACAAACACCCTCTTCTTCTTAGTCAGACGGTGGTGTTTGTTTCTCATGTCTGCTTTGTATGTCTTTTATTTTTCCCATTTCATTTTAAAACCAAATTTTGATCCTTCTTTCGATCTCCTATCGCAACACTGTTGACTGGAGTAGAGGGTTATTGATCATATATATAAAAGAAAGGCACTCCTTGTTGAATATCTGAAGACCAGGAGCACATTAAATTCTTCATGGGGAGGGAGATATTTCTTGAGGGTTGGAAAGAGGTTCACATGATGAGACTGTATAAATGTATATTCTTGTAGGTTGTAGCTGTTGAACAGAATGCTGCACCAGCCAATAAGCTGAAGCTTACTATTCCATTAGAGCCTGAGCTTGAAACGGCACAAAGAGCACAAAGGATTAGGTTAGATTTTGTAAACCCCAGTGAAATCTTGACGACGAAGATCATTTCTTTTCTTGGCTTGGTATTAACTTGTCTTGCAGGTCTAAAAATGCCGCAGTGACAGAGCAAGCGACAGTGGCTGTCCATAGATTCAAAGCACGCCCTTTAAACAGAAAAGTTTGTATTCTGTCAATACAATCGGTTTTGTTTGGTTATACTTAGTTGCCATCCTTCACCTAATTATGTTAATAATTTAGATTCTTGAAGCTCCTTCTTTACCACTTCCCAAAAGGAGCACTCCACGATTGCCTGAATTTCAAGTAAGCTTTTGAATTTGCTTTTTAAGTTTAGCAAATTACATCTCCACTTGCAGTGGCCATAAAAAAGAACCGAAATAGCAGTTAAATCTGAAAAGCATGTTTCTTCAAATGCACGCATTTTGAAGCCTGGGTCTTCTTTGTCTTGCTTCTCGCAGGAATTTCACCTGAAGACATCCGAGAGGGCCATGCAACACTCGTCAGCTAGTTCTTCCTCTTCTCTTCAGTGCAATAATTTTGATAAGGTTTAGTTCATTTGGTTTCGAGTGAAACCATTTCATGTTACTTCTCAGCCTCATATGCATTGTGGTTCAATATTCTCATGCACCAAGTATGCATGAAAAAAAAGTAATAATTGTGAGTTAGCATAAGCTGTGTTCTTCTGATGACCAACCTGCATTGAAAACTAAAATTCTTTTCTTGCAGTGTTTGGACAAATCAAATACTGTTACCGCTCGAGAAAATAGACTCAAGGACATTCGAAGGTAAGAAATGCCATGATAAACGACCGTTTTACTTGATCGTTCATGATATATTGATGTTAACTTTGCAAAAGCTGCTGCTTTACCCAGGCCAAAAGTCATGGGTGCTCCAAAGCACGATGGTTTGGAATTTACTCATAATTTTAAAGCTCGGCCTCTTAATAAGAAGGTAATGAGATATCAGAAGGGGAGATGCATAGAAAACTCTTGTAACGAAATGAACTGTGAAGTTGAGTTATGTTTCCTCTTAGAGGGTAAATTGTGATAAGATATTTGACTCTAGTCATAGGCCCATAAGTCTGCAGCAACATCATATTAAATTAGATTTTTTTAAAAATAAAAAATGTCTGAGTGCAGATACTTTCTAGTAAAGGAGATATTGGTGTTTTCCGGAACAGCAAGCAGGAAACCACAGTGCCAGTGGTGAGGCAAAAGTGTTTCTGTTTGTCTTTCATTCTATAATATTTTTTTGCGGATGAGTACAATGATACGTTGCTTCAACTCATACAGGGTTTTAACTTTCATGCGGAGAAGAGGGTGCAACAAAACCCTCCAATTGAACTCTTTAGCAAGGTGAATATATGTTGTTGTTTGTTTAGTTATAGTCTTTCTTCCTCTGCTTCCCCCTGCCTATTAAATTTACGCAATTGCCAGTTATACAACTTGTTTTGAATTTTAATTTTCACTTACTCAATATTTTTTTATTTTTATTAGATATTCGTTTATCCCATAATTTTTATACGGTTGCCTTTTTTAATTGTTAGCTGTCCTTGACATCTGAACTCCAGCCAAATTATGGATCTCAGACAAAGCCATCTCCGCATTCCAACATGTTCAGAGGGGTATAGCTTTTATTATTTTAAAGTGAATGCCATGGTGTTGGATGATTTATCATATACCTGAGCATCATACTGAATTGGTTGTTTCTTGGTGCAAGGATTCAAAAGAAAATATATTAAGTTCTGTTCATCCAGTGCGAAAGGTGGGAATGACACTGCCAAAAGATGACTTGTTGGCTTTGCTGTCTTAATCTGTTTAATTATTTTGATCTTTCAATTTTAAACCCTATATTTCTGTTCTTTTTGCACATCAACATTATCAATTATTCATTTCTGTAGCTGACACAAATCTTGTAGGAAAAGCATCCCATATTTGGTGGAAGGCAAAACCAATGTGTAAATAACGATTGCAGTAGTGAAGCTAGTACACTGCGTGGTTCCAGGAGGTATACATTATTGATGTTAGTGTTATCGTTTCAATTTCTTTTCATGCATTGCATGGCTTTGATATCTAAGAAAACATTATATGTAGGTAAAAATGATATGGTTGGTAGAAAGAAAGAAAGAAAGAAGACATGCTTTTTGAATTTTCTTTCCTGTCTTCATAATTTTGCTGATCTCGAGCACTATTCAATTGTAATGTTCCAGGAGTTTGGGCATCCGATGAGAACAAACAAAAGCGATGTTAAACAAGCTTCTCTTGTGGAGATCAGATTCAAATTTTGGCTGTTGAGATGGAAGTTTGATGAGTACATAGTTGGATCTGAACGGCGCGCTAAAATTCTTCTCAGATGAAAGATAGTTCTACTGTACAGAAGTATTGGTACAAAAGGCAAAAGGATACTTCAGCTCAGAAGAAATCAACACACCTTGATTATCTGCATCACTTGTATTTGTATCTTGAACAAAATGCCCGTTGATCATAAATCAATAAATACTCAGCATTACAAGCCAAGAGTTGTATAGCCTCTAAAGCCTATCACTTTGTTGCTAAATACTCTGCATCGCTTGTATTCTCTTGTTCATTCCGTATACACATGTTTAATTTTGCAGGCAAGAGATAAGAAAACTACCTCATCTCCCTCATACCGAGTGTTGTAAAAAACTAGTATAAAAACATAAAAATTTAGGTTTTTACGTTTTTATTGGGGTGTTTAGTGCTAAAATGTAGGGTAAAAACCGGTAAGAACTAGTGTAGAAATTGATAGAAACTTACATTTTTACACTTAAAATCCGGGGGGGGGGGGGGGGGGGGGGAGGGGGGGAAACTGAGGCATTGGGCTTGGGGAAATGAAATAGTGATTTCGTGTTCCAATCCTTGTGACCCTAACTCCATTTGAAAACTGAACCCTAAAACCCAAATTATTGCCACCCTCCATCGCTCGATCCAAGCGCCAAGTCCAGAACTGAACCCTAAATGATTGGATTGTAGAAAATGAAAGATGAGGAAGATGACTTAGATGTTGATGCCTATAATAAAGACAGTTCGGTTGAAAGGGAACTTATGGATAGTGATGATTTTGACATTCTTAACTTTGCAAATGAAATTGTAAGAGCAAGAGAAGTGAACATTGATCACATTTAAGATGATGTATTTGATTTGAATGAATTGTTATAATTTAGGAGTTGTTAAACTTTATTATTTTGATATTTTTAGACTTGTGTATTTGGGCTTATGTTTTATATGTTTACATGACTTATATTATATCTTTTAAATATGAAGTTTTTCACTGAGTAGTAATTTATGATTTCTTTTCCATTAAATTTTGAGCAGTCATTTATTGATATATGATTTTTTCACACACACACACACACATATATATATATATCAAAATTTTGAGCTTTGACTTAAGTAGTAGAAAGTAGAAACTTTACGTGTCGTGTCGTTTCCACGATTTACGTTTCTACCACCCCTTCCGTATCTATGTAGAAACTAGTTTTTGTTTTTGACAACATTGCTCATACCAACCTGTGTCATTAATTAATTAATTATGAGTAAAGGCATAAAACGTTGATGATAATGTAGAAGACCATATTAAATAGCTCAAAATTGTCTGGTATGAATAGCCGGGCCAAAGCAAACAATTTTACAGACTAACACTTAAAGAACATAAAGGTGTCCGTCTATTCGCCCCAAGGCATGTAAATCTACGATTAAATGCAGGCTTGGAATTCTAATCGTGGGAAATGTTGTCAAGCTTCCTTGAGTATGGCAATGTGTCTTATTAATTATTCTTGGGCAGTGTCCTCGTTCACAATGTTGTTCCTGGTCAGAGCTTTCTTGGTCCAACGCTTAATGTCATAGGCCTTCTTCAAAGGCTTCTTCTCCCTACCGTGTCTTCTCTTGGTTATGGCAATGGCAAGATCGTTGGGGAACAACGTATGCCAGACAAACGCATGAAGGAAAGTGGACACGAACAAGATAGACACCATCGTCGAAGACATGAACGAAAGCCCAAGCGCAAGCCCCTTGCTTATTACCGATGGAACATGTTCTGCATACTTTATTGTCGCCACCGACGCCGTCGTCATCGGAAACGTATACGACCACCACGCCACTGAAAACCTGTCAGTTACAAGACCACTTATTATCAAATCACAAAGCCTTTATTAGAATGTCTCCACTCTCCACATTAAAATCTACAGAAACATTCGTACCTGAAACCAGTGAAGAAGGTGATGCGCACCACAAGTGAAACATATAGAAATAAAGCGATGAAGAAGCAAGTTCTGGATAAACCATCAAAGTCACCGTATATATTTTCCCAAGCAATACTTGCAGCAGAGGGAGCTGCAATAAACATGGAGTACACAGGGTGAAGCTCTTTAGGGAGAGCCTCACTTGTTGGCAATCTCTGATATAAAGTCACAAACAGCACCAAATAATGTGCAAATCCAACAGCCCACAAGAATTTCGCTGGTTCCTTCCAGCCCACTTTCGAAGCTAAAATTGCCCCAACAAAATTTCCCACCACAGAGAGATGAGAAGAAGGATTTGCCACCTTACAGAGTCGTCTTTTACCCCCAGAAAGCCATTGCCCATAGATTTTGAGTTCCAACAAGAAATATGGTGCCATGAAAACACACCAAATTGCAGGGTGAAGTGTTCCAGGGGCAATTTTTGGAGGTACACTAATGGCTAGGAACATGCAGACAACCCAAGGGGCGAAGAAGAAGTTGACTCGAACCGGGTGGAAATATTCTCTTTTGACTGCTTCGAAGTAGAATATGCCTTTGAGAATGTAGGTGAAGGAGACAGAGATTAGTGCTGCTACGGCCAATAACCAGAGGACAAGATTGATGATTGGGGTGATATGGAGGAACTTGGTGGCAGGGCTTGTTGCAAGGGCACGCCATAGAACTGATTGGCTGCTTAGGCCAAGACAGATACCATAGCATCCTATAGGAAACCGCAGAAGAAATGGCCATTTCTCATCTTTTGGCAGAAGAATGTCCTCTGATTCCTGTTAGAACAGTTCATTAGCAATCATAATCCACTAATATGAGCGATCCTTATAATCTTCGTCACATAATACATACCAATATGCTCGTAAATTTTTTATTTTGCCCTTATTTATAAATTATTTCTAAAATCAATATGAATAAATTCATTTTATTTATTGCAATTAATAGGGGTAAAATTGTAGAAACTGGACTTATAATAAGAACCAAATTTTTTAGTTAAAATAAATTTATAAATAAGAGCAGAGTGGTACTACCTTAATATAAGATCTAGTTGACTTTTTTTTGAAAAATTAAAGAAATTATAGTATTTATTTTATTATTTTTATATCAAAACTAGTTTGTTTGATTTATAAACTATCACCACGGTCATAAATATAAGAGCTAGTTAAGTTTTTTAAAAAAAAAAATTAAGAAAGTTAAATAAGTTAGATTAAAATATTTAGATTTATTATTTTTTTTCTAAACTAATTTAACTCACTTATGAACTATTTATATTTATAAAAGTCAATTGACTATTATATTAACTATTATATTAAGGAACGTGAGAGTTACATTATCTAATAAAATACAACATATGTTTTGATTAAGTTGTTTATTTAGTTTCCTTAATCTTTCAAAAAAAAAGTTAACTATGTTTTATATTAAGGCTTAAAGGACTATATATATAAATATATATCTTATTCTCACAAGTTGTTCAACAACTTGAATGATCAACTACTGTTAGATTTTATTTTTTTGGGTCAACAACTACCACTGTTAGATTTTTACCAAAAAAAAAAACTACCACTGTTAGATTGAGGATATTAGTCACGGTAACGTGGAACAGAGGAAGTGTTTTGGGAGAATTGATTTATGTTTAAAAAAATAGCTCAAGTGATCTAAACAACGCATGCAACAGTAGTGAATTGATTACCTTGACTTCATCTAACTCTGGTCCACGAAGAGCAGCAAAGTATCTACCAGCGGGAACGCTTGTGTCAACAGATTCATCAATGCCAGCATTGGAGGCATCATCAATTCTCTGAGAAACAAGCTCCTTCTCCTTCTTTGAGGGCAACAGAGAATTCTGCTTACTCAGAGTAGATTTCGTTTTGAAGATACTGAAGTCTCCTTTTCGTCCTCCTTCCAAACCAATCCTGATGGTCGAATCGAAACCTCCGAAACTTCTCCCACTTCTTGTCAGAACCTTCTTCTCATCCTTAGCCTTTGACTCTTTGTTCATCACAGAAAATCCAGTCTCAAGCGAAAGCTGCCTCCCAAAACTTTTCTGGGGCCTCTTCATCTCACGAACTCTGTTGTGTCTACTCGTTTTCTTTTCCACGTTATTTTCGCTATCCTCCATCTTAATCATCCCCTCTTCGTCTTCTTCTGGTAAGGCTTCATGTATGTCCACAAAATGAGTTTGCAGAATTTTGTGTTTATTGTCCATTTTCTTGAGCTGAAAACCTAACCAAACTAGCTCAAGCACAAATATTAAGCTGGTGTGCTATTTATGCATAGGATCACGAGAAGTGAGTTAAAAAAGGAAGCATCTTTAATTATGTGATGGTTGTTTGGGAGATGTTAGGGAAGCCAGTGCTTTGTGAGAAAAGGTGGAGTTTCCGTGAGGGAAGACCCCAAGAGTTTGTGGCTTTGCAAGGTAACAGCAGGGTTGGGGATTGAGAGCAACTTGAACCCATTGCACACAACATAAATGGAATAGAGCTTTCAACAAAACACGGGAGTCATATTGGTCCATCTGATTTTAATAACAAGAAAAGAGCCTCTGCCTAATTGCCTAAGCCTATGCAGTTTGAGAACTCTTTTAGCCTCTTCGGTCATGGAAGAAAAAAACCACTTGATGCTTGGTTCAACTAGAAAGGCGTTGGTACCAGTTTAATCAAAAGTTTCAAGTCTAAGTTTTGAGGATATAATAGTGTTTAATACTTAGTGATAGAGTTTATTACCCTTCCGAGCAAAAAAAAAAAAAAGATAGAGTTTATTACCCAAAAGGTTTTTGTCTGATTTAGGGCTCGTTTAGATATAGTTTCTGGAAAATGATTTTGGGGATTTACGAGGTAAAAATAGTTTTTTGAGAATTGATTTTGAAAAATGGTTTTTGGGATTTATGAGACAAAAATAATTTTTGGAAAATAGCTTTTGGAGAATAGTTTTTGGAAAAAAATGATAGTGTTTGGATAATTTCAAAACCTAGGTTTTGACAAAAGTTTGCCAAACACCCCAAAATTATCCAAAAACTATTATACATCAAAACCTAAGTTTCAACAAAAGTTTGCCAAACACCTCTATTTTTTCCAAAAGCTATTCTACATCAAAATCTAAGTTTTCTCATAAACTTACCAAACACCCCTATTTTTTCTAAAAGCCATTCTACATCAAAATCTAGGTATTGGACCCCAAAACCTAGGTTTTCTCAAAATCCATTTTTTTTAGCTTTCCAAAATCTAGGTTTTATCAAAAACTATTTTTTTAGCTTTTTCTCTCTCTCCTTTGCCATCATCATTATTTTTTCAGTATCAGTCAGTATCATTAAGATATTTTTTTAGTCCCTTTAATATTTTTAATACCATAGAATAATTTTTTAGATATTTTTTTTAGTCCCTTTTAATATTTTTAATACCATAGAATAATTTTTTAAGATCATGAAATATTTTAGGGTACTGACTTGTGCTGAAAAAATACTACATGATCTTAAAAATTTATTTTACGATATTGAAAAAATATTTTAGGGTAATGACTGATGTTGAAAAAATATTTAGGGTACTGAAAGATACTAAAAAATATCTTAAGGATATTGACTAGTACTGAAAAAATACTAATAATGATAGAGGAGAGAGAAAAAGCTGGAAGAAATAGCTTTTCACAAAACCTAGGTTTTGGGATTCAAAACCTAGGTTTTGATGCAAAAATAGCTATTGGAAAAAATAAGAATGTTTGGTAAGCTTATGACAAAACTTAGGTTTTGATGTAGAATAACTTTTAAAAAAAATAAAGGTGTTTAGCAAACTTTGTACAAAATCTAGATTTTGTTTCCAACCTAGGTTTTGGAGGAACCCAAACAGGCTCTAATCTAGATTAGTCTCAATTCGCGCTAACTCTTTCAATTGAAATTGAAGCAGGCTGTGCACAAATATTGGTTTCCCACAAAAACGAACGGGAAGGACTTTTGTTAGCCTCCAAAACAACACTTGCGTTGGTCTTTTCCTTTTTCGGAAGCCTTGTCATAAATTTTTGTGCACATTTGGAGAATAATGAAATCATACTTTCAGAATTCATATAGATCCAAACAAATCTCTTCTTACATATTTACCTCATAAATCATAAAAATAATTTTAAAAAATTAAAACAAACCAGCACTAAGTCCTTCTACTAGTACATTTTTAGTTATTCAATTGTTTTTTTTATATGAAAATTTTAGGAAAGAGTTTGGGTTCATCCACGATCCAAGGATAGGGTGAAATATCCCTTGCTCTTAAGTAATACTAATGTTGGACAGGGCGAGCCGTAGTTATTCACTTGTTTTTTTGTTTTTGATAAAAAAAAAAAGCTTAGGTGGGGGTAGATAACCCACGCTTACAGAGGTACTTACAGATCGCCCATCAAAAAGGCCTTCACTTCGACCAGCGGAAATCGAACCTCTTCCTTTTTAGGGTGAAGGCCAATGCCTTAGCCAACTATACCACTCCTTGACTAGTTGTTCACTTGTTATTTTCAGTAAGTAGCCTACTTTTGGGTTTTTCGACTCCTAAAACCCCGCTCCCAAAAAAAAATAATAATAAATGCAAGGCCATAATTGAAGCCGCGCAAAAAGACATCAAACCTAAATCAAATTGGAGCTAAAAAAAATCATTAATCTTTTTTTTAAAGATCCCTGATCTTTATGATGGAGTTATGTGAGGATCTCCTTCGAATCAGTGAACAAACTGACTTTGAAATAATTCTCCATACTGTGTTTGGCTGAAGTCCAATGTATTTGAAAAAGACTTCCATGGCAATGAAAACAATGAAACGTCACTTCTGAGGAATTCATTTCATGTTCGTCTCATAGAATCGTCGATAATATTTTGAGTAATATTTTTTTTTCCCGAAACTTTTTGTATGCATTCTCAATCTGGAAACACAGTGAATTGATTCCCTAGTGAAAGCTAAAATTTGCGGCTAATTTCTTCGTCGTTTTTGTCTGCTATCGATATCACAAAATTAGTTGTCAAGAACGATAAATGTTGGAAATCTGGTGTTGATCATATAAGCTTTAAGACTTTGGAGAACATTTATACACAAAAGATAATGAACTAGTCTCTAGTGAGTAGTGACCTCCCCACCGGCACCATATCTTAAACGCAAAACAAGTACGCACATGTATTTAAATTACCACTCCATTCTATTTTTAGTATAATATATATTTAGTTAATTTGATTAAATTAAAAAAAATTAATTAATTAATATGACAAGTACTCTCTCTTATCCTTTTTATAAAAAATAAATATCAAAATCATTCGAT
This sequence comes from Acacia confusa, assembly GCA_037074495.1. Taxonomy (NCBI): domain Eukaryota; kingdom Viridiplantae; phylum Streptophyta; class Magnoliopsida; order Fabales; family Fabaceae; genus Acacia; species Acacia confusa. Next base: position 31,615,581 of record CM073512.1, on the reverse strand, counting down.
TCAAAATGTTAGTTGAAACTAATAAATATGTAACTCATGTATCATTCTTTCTAATCATACCATTGTTTGGAAAGAGTGCAGATAAAAGATAATATCGGCCGGGGAGAGATAATGAGTAACATGTATTTAATAAGGGTAAAAATGAAAAATTAGTTTAAAATTTTTCAGACAAATAAGATTTACTTTTCATATTAAGGACCACTATATGAGCGAGAATGTTCGGTATAGAAAGGAGGGGAGTATTTTCTAAAACATATTAGTCATATTTCTTAATTACTTCATTCTCTTACCTTCTAAAGAATTGCTGAGGGAGTATCTATAAGAATAAATAAAGAAAATATTAACAAATATGAAAAATATGTTTTATATTTAAAATCAAGATTAACTCCTTAAATATGTCTTATATTGAGGATTGAATGAAGTAATAATTTTGGGAAAATTTCTAGAAAACCCCAATTGCAAGTTTATTACCTAAAGGCATCTGAAATCTGTTTAAGGATTTAGGGGCAACATATCTTCAGCGGATGCAACTCTTCTTCGACTGTGTGCGACATATTTTTAATCATGTGCAAAATTGAAGACATTTGCTCATAATTAAAGATACATTGCACACAACTGAAAAAAATTTATACGGTTGCATCTGTTGAAGATAAATAGCAATTTGGCTGTTTCAGGAACCATCTTTTATTACTTTTTTTTTTTTGTTTGGCCAGCACTTTTATTGCTCATTAGCTTCATGATATAGACACCCAATTTTTACTTTTGAAGTTGGCCATTCATTTTAAATAAGAAAAGAACATTAATATATCGAAATAAAAGCAACCCGCCAGCAAGTAAGGTCTTGCCATCAATTCTGGCTTTCTGGATTTGACCCTCGTGCCCATTAGTCGTTACATTCTCATTACAGTTTTTAACGTTTTATCAGGAATATGACTCTTTCACTGCTTGTAACAGACATAGTAGTAGTAATAATAATAACAATTTCAGACCGTTTTCCATTGTGCTTCCATAATCCTCCACTAGCATTTAATTATTTCCAAGCTAAGATCCTTGACTTTTATTTTTCTTGCAAGGCCCTAAAATAGTAAGATGTCATTTTCTTTTTTATTATTAATGAATATATTCATTATTCAGCCGCTTTTAGTAAAGAGTAAATCAAAATGAAAATACTTGCTTACTTTTCTTTATGACATAATTAACATAAATAAAATAAAAAATTCGTATCTCGTCCTAAGATTTTCCTCTCTGACTCGATAAAAATTAACGCATTTGGTCGCCAAACACCACCTCAAGCTTTGGGTTGGGGTAGGTAAATTCAAACAAGAGTGAGGTGGATCTCCAACACTCCACCAAATCCAAAATGCCAAACGCTTTTCTTTTTCAAATAAAAAAATATGAACAGCCTTGACGGAGATAGGAACCCAATGAAATCTCAAAGATAGATTAGGTCAAATCAAACCCATCTGAAGAATGATCAGTAGAAACTGGTGAGTGTTTAGAACCATTCACATTTGGCAACACATCGTAATCTTTGCCAAAATGATACGGACTTCTATGTACCATTTCCCTCATACTTGAAATGCAAGTAAGAAAATGGACAATTACCTCACCCTGTGCTTCTTCCAACGGTCATTTTCCTCAACAAATCAGATAAAAGTTGTGTAGTTGACAATACATCTTACAAAATCACCTAGATTCTCTTAACTTAAGCTCTCTTGATAATCTCCTCCTCCCCTCCCCCTTCATACTCAGGTCAATTCCATCACACAAAAATTGAACCAGAGTGGCAAAAAGTGAAGGTAGTTATTAGAATATAAAGAAGTCCCACTTCGAATAGAAGAGATTAAAAGTATATAATATGAAAATGGAGTCCAATCTAATGGCTTAAGCTATTTTGATGGAAAGACAACCCTAACATATATCTGTATATTATAGTTAAAATTCCAACATGAGATTCATTCTTGCTAGTCCAGCTAATAAAGTATTCAAATACAACGTTAATTGATGATTCCGACTCCATTTATGGGGTTTCAATAACAGATATTACAATTATCTTACAGCTAAGAGTAAGACCTTTTAAACAAACTGATTCACGCCCTTACACTAAGTTCATCATTACTAATGGTACCTCAAGTACAGGATATAGTCAAACTTACAAGCTTTGGTTTGCAAGACAAGAAACCAATCACCAAGCTTAGCTTTTGGTCATACACACTGTACATACAAATACCAATATGCATGTACAAAATAACAAGCTTACCCTGAAACACACTCTTTTTTTTATATATAAAAATTTTAGGAAAGAGGTTGGGTTCACCCACAATCTAAGGGTAGAGCGAAATCTCTCTTCCTCCTAGGTGATACCAATGTTGGGCAGGGCGAGCTGTCTATTACCCTCAGGCGTTTATCTAGGCATCTAAGAGCTAGGATGCCTCCCCCGACGTTTTGACCAACTCCAGGATCGAACTCTTTCCCTTTGGTGAGAGTGTCAAACTTTTTTGCCAGTTGAGCCCAAGGACGAGAGGTCCCTTGCATTAGCCATTAGAGGCCTTGCTGAATTTTGATCTATTTTCTAACATGAACCAAGCTATAGATTTGGGGTCAATCAAAATTACCGAGTTTCTGTTTCGCTTCATAATGATTTTGCATTCATAGAGATACATATGGAGCTCAGCATGTGATAAAGGAATGACCACAAAAAAAACTTTAGAAGCATACAAGTGACAATTTGGTATATTGCAGTAAAGGCTGTTTGATTAACCAATGGAAAAAAATAGAAAATATTGCAAAACCAACTGCGCGCTTGTAAACGAGCCAAAACAGAATACGGAGAACATAGATATGCAAAACTCCAAATTGTAGAATAAGCCGAAAGACAAAAATAGAATATGAGATAGACAAAATGAAGTGAAGGAAAATTTTACTTTCCATCATACATTTAAATTTTTATATCTTTGAATCGTTTATGTATGTTGCCAATGGATAACAAGCATAGTACAATGTTACACAAGGCCAAGAAGAGAGACAGAATTTTGGGTTCTCTTCACCACCTTTACCAAGAGTATTAAACCACGACAAATATAGAGGGAAAAAAAATCGAACATTATTCTATGCCTTTCTCCTTCTTCCTATACAGTCCAATTGCTGCAATAATTTGATTCGATTCCCCCACCCCCTAATCTTTCACAGAAATCGAATTAAACCAAAGGCAAATTGTGCAATATTAAAAATAAAAATAGACTCACCCTGTTTATGCAAATAAACAAAGAATGTTGAGAATTATTGTCAATGAGCTATAGCTTTGGATCTCTTCTTTGCTTCACTGTAAAGCACCACACCCATAATGGTAATAGCAAATCCAGTCATTCCCATTACTGTAACAGGATTTCTGAAAATCAAAACTGAAACAACAGCAGCCACAGCCGCCTTAGCATTCCCCAGAACTTGCAGGGTCAAAGCACTGGTGTGTTTTGTAACCAGAAAATTCGTCAGATTCACTAAATAAGCCACAGTTGCATTCCCAATTAACAAGAACACAATGAACGGGTCTGTTCTAGCCTTTTCAAGTGTAATGGAAGCAACATTTCCTTCAATGTAAAGTGTAAAAGGAAGCAAAATCAGGGCAGCCAAAGGAGCCATGTACAGAAGCAGATTCATGGAGTGAAGTTTCTCTGCCTCAGATGTCAACAAAATACCCTGAACCACAGATTTCAAAGCACGCCCAGCAGTGGAACCAATACAAACCAAGAACCCAAATAAATGAAACAGAGGCTCACTATTACTAGCCAAAACAATCCCAAAAACTACAGGCAAAAGAGCCAAGTAAACCCCACCAGTTTCTTTCTTGCAAGTAATCAAGAATGCGAAAATTGCTGTGAAGAAAGGAGTAGTGGCACCAATCGCTTGGTTAAACGAAACAGGAAGGTACCTCAATGAAGTGTTGCCACAGACTACAGAGAAGCAAAAAATGGCGCTTAAAGCAAAGATCTTGAGGAATTGTTTCCTGGAGTGAATTTGTTGGAGAGGGACAAGTTCGAGGAAATTAATGGCGAGGTAGCTGTAGGCGGAGCAAGACAACATGTGAAGCATTGTGAGGAAGATTGGATAACGGTAGCCATAGAAGCTGAGGAGGTACTTGTTGAGAAGAAGAACACCGATGTTGGAGAAGTACCAAGAAGCAATAATGAGGGCGGTGCATAGATTTGGGGAGAGGCGAGATCCGAAGCTGTAAGCGTTGTTGTTGCGAACGTCGCCGGGAGGGGTGGCCGGAATGTCGAGGACTTGGTCAGTCGCCGCCGTGGTGTCCAGCAACCTGGGATTGCTCATTCTTCTTGTAGTCCATGTCTGAGCCTCCACCATCGCCAATGGACAACAAAAAAGAGAAACTTGAACAACCCCGATGTTCTCTCTCTAAAAATCCTGTGCACAAGTATCAGAGCAGAAAGAGAGAAAGAGGTGGGGATGATCAGAAGCGTTCAGATCTGAAACGCAGGAGTGGTGGAGAGGAAGAAGGATAAATAATATTGAAAAAAAAAAGACAAAGGAGGTAGAATAATAATCATAATATAAAGCAGGCGGATGTGATGTGATCCAAGGGTGAAAGCTTTCAGATTTGCGTCGAGGAGGGAAGGAGGGGCGTTGGATAAGAATTAAAAAAAACACAGAATTGGGACCATTGTCAAAGGTGGGGAAAGAGTGTGTTGTGTTGTGTGTCGGTGTTCTCCAATCTGAAAATCTCAATTGTGCATTACTGTTAATACGGTACCAAAAAAATATGGTAGTGTTATTATTATTATTTTGTTGCAACTTGCATGTTCCTATTTTGACGAACTCCTTTTGTGCAAACCAACGATCAACCTTAGTCGCTATCATACATTTGACTCTGGTCGCCAAATGGACAGCAAGATTTCTGTTAGATGTACTCTCTATCTCTCTCTCTCTCTCTCTCTCTCTCTACAAAGGATAAACAAACGTTATTCTTACTCCCCCTTCAATGAGAGTTTTCTTGTAAACACAGAAAAGGAAAAGGGAGAAATATTATATAAGTAACTAATGATATATTTTGCCATGGATTTTGGCGGTATTTATGTTCTGATATTTGTTTTTTGTATTTCTGGGATGCCCCATACAATCATGTATGTCAGATGCGTTTCTTTGGATCTTATTAATGTTTAGTCTCCAACAGTCAGCTGTTTTGACCAAAATAAAACAGTCAGCTGTCGCCCGGCCGTCCAAGTCTATCCTTCCCCTTTCCCTCATTTGGGCCTGTTTGGTAGTTGGACTAAAGCACAAAGCCTAAACTCATAAGGAAATAAGTTCATACCAAGCCCAAAACATAAAGCCCTTTTTTTTTAGTGTATTTTCTTTGAAATTGATCTTGGTTAATCTATAAGAGGGATAGAAATAAGTAAACAGCTACCCACTCTTGTCTCTATTATACAACTTCTGTCCTTATTATAAATTCACTTAAAAGAATTGATCCTAAATACAAGTCTTGTTACATGTTATCAATGACCTGTTTCTAGCATTATCTTTATTTGGTTATTGGAGGAGGTGGGGGAAATTTGTCATTCTAATCCCAAAAAAAAAAAAAAATATTATCAAAATAGGCCACTATGGAAACATTTCGCCAAAATAACCCATTTTGTGGCGCCACGTTAGATGGCGCCATCATTTTAAAATATGATATATATATATATATATATATATATATATATATATATATATATATATGTATATGTAATATTATATTTAATATATATTAAATATAATAATATATAATTATAAAAATTAAAAATTAAAAAAAATTGTTAAAGTGGCACCACGTGGCGTGGCGCCACTTATGTGGCGTGCCAACATGTGCAATGGTGCCATCTGATGCGGCGCTACAAAATGGGTTATTTTGGCGAAATGTTTCTACAGTGGCCTATTTTGACAATTTTTTTTTTTTGGATTAGAATGGCAAATTTCCTGAGGAGGTGGAGTGAGAATGATTTGTAATGGTAGAGAGAGAACAGGAACAAGCTTGAAATTTTTTTATTAATTTAAGACATATTTGATGACGTAATTATCATTTATTCATATGTGAGAATTTATTAACATAAACCTACAATAAGGATTAGAATGGTATGACGCATTATAGAAGGTGTCTTTTGTCCTTTTCATCATTTGCTAAATTCAAAGAGGATTGAATATTATTTTCTATATATGCAGATATTCAATATGGGTATAAAGAACAAAATTTAATATTTAGTTCGAATTAGTGTAATTAATCAGGTAATAGTATAAATCGCTTTGAATTTTCTAATAAATGTAATGATTTTAATTGTTTGAATAGTATATGTAAATTAGTTAGAAGTATTTTATATCTGAGAGTGAGAGGAGTGTGTATGTCGCAACATATTTATAGTTCTTTATAAGTATTTTACATTAAGTTCTTTATATCCATTATCTTTGAGTTCCTTAATCGCATGTAATTAAGTGTTCTATTTTTCATATTTATAGTTAAAGGATAATAATTTAAATTAAATAAAACATGTAATCAGAATTGATAGAAAAATTTGACAAAATAGATATCAGCTTTACCTAAGTCCTCCTCCTAGGGCAAGGCCGCAACTCAACTCAACTCAGTGTGGTATTGTCTTGACCAATTTTTCATTACAAGAATGCCATTTATTTATTTATGGGTTAAGTGGTAAATCTACCCTAAAAGTTTTCACTGAGGAGCAGTGTTACCTTAGAAGTATTTTCAGGTTCAATATCACTCTAAAAATTTTAAAACGTAGCAATGTTGCCCAAAACCATTAAAAAACTAATATTGATCGTTAAAAAATTGACGTAACATATTAATTTTTTAATGGTTTTGAGCAATATTACTATATTTTAAAGCTTTTGAAATGATATAAAGTTTGAAAAAACTTCTAGAAATCCGGGACATATTCGACGTCCTGCACCAAATGGTATCAGCTCAAACATAAAGTTATATTATGTTATATTCATGGCCATGAGCATGAACTATGAACACGTCTGGCCATGAGCAATCCAGGACATATTCGACGTCCTGAACCAAATGGTATCAGCTCAAAGTTTCGACCTTTCACATCAATTTCAATTCTGATCCCAAAGACCTCTCTGCCTTGAACACGTCTGCTTCGTCCCATATCCTTGGATGTCTCCCAATAGCCCAATTATTCACCTGAACATGTACCCTTTGTGATAACATACCCAAATATTTCTACGTCTTCCTCTGCTCTCCGAGGCAGTAACAATGGAACTACTGGGTGTAAACGATAGCTCTCCTTCAACACTGCTTGTAAATATGGGAGTCTATCCATGTCACTTTCCTTTACTAGTTTTCCTTTGCCTGCTGTTTTCTCTGGCTCTGCTTTTGCTTTTGCCATAGCTTCTGGGTTTCTCACTACCTCGGTCATTGCGCATTCTAACGTAGATGTAGTTGTATCTGATCCTACGATAAGTAGATTCTGCATTTCCAAGACCGAATTTACTAATGGAAAATGTCCCCCACAGTGAAATGTGAGTTATTCGAAGGGGAGCTTTAACACAAGGGTATGTTTGCTGAGATATCACCCTAAGGATACATATTCAAACTTTAGAAACAATTTCACCACTTCTTGTGGGCAAAGCTGCTTACATCTATCCTTTTCTCAAATCTCACTTGTTGGGAGCTTTGTATATTGAAACAACATTTAATAAAAATGCAAGTTATTCCATTTGGTGCTTCTAAAAGAATATGTTTGGGGAGTAGATTTTCTCATAATATTTTTTTATTCATTTTCTTTTCAGAATTTCATCTCTACCCTTAAATCAAGAAATAAATGATTGAATTTAATATTTTTTTAAAATGTTATTATATTATTTTTATAAATTTATTTTTTAAATTTTATTTGTATTGCAATTATATTGTGGAGATGAGATTTAAAAATATTAGATATATTTATTTATGTTTAAAATAATAGTTTCAAAACATATTAAATCTCAACCATATTTTTTTGTTCAATATGAAGGTGGAGATGAGATGTTGAGAGGAAAATGAGAAAATGTATTATGAGAGAAGCCAAACTTATATAATTAATGTTTATTTTTTAGTTTTGTCCCCATAAATGTAATTAATACTTCTTTCCTTTTGGTCATTAAATTTTCAAACACATTTTTAAATAAGATTAAAATCAGAAAAAAAAAGTGATTTTATAAAATGATTTAACAAATTAGTTAAAATGCCTCATACCCCCCGAGGGAGTACTTGGACTCTAGTGAAAGGTAACATTACCATTAACAAACGCTCGATCATAGGTCTGTTCAGTTGGCGGCTGTCATCCTCGGAAATGCGAAGGAGGCCATCAAGCATATGTCGGTGTCGGTGTCGGTGCCGTTAGTTGTTTCTTGTCTCTTCTGTAGCCTCTGGTTGACCAGCAGGTCACGAGTTATCTTCAACACCTTCTCCAACTGAACGCTCCCACGCCTTTTAATGCCCAGCGGGTCAACCATCTTCAAGAAAAGGAAAATAATCTGCCAAATTTGGTCTTCCAACATTTGCCGTGAGGTCCGACTCTAACTCTTTGAACTCGTTCACTTTTTCGGAGTACGTAAACCAAATCCACAGAACCAATAGAATTCGACAGCAAATTCAATATAGTCATAAAAGCAGATTTTCCGATCTCCACCACTTCTCTGATTACGCTGCTCTGGTGGAGACGATCGAGGAACTCCTGCATTTTCTCACTCCTACGTTTCTGAGTGGTCTCAAGAACCTTACCGGAGAATAACAGATTATTGCATATTTTCCTCAGGAATCGCCAGCAAGTTGACGTGGCGGGCAAGAAAGGTAAAGTGAACTCATGGTGGTTTTGAGCCGTTGTTGCATGTGGGATGGTACGGTTGGACAAGAGATGGTCATGGGTTTTTATTGGCTATTTCTGAAGAAGAAATGATAATGGTCATTAGGCCGAGTTTCAGGCTCATGATAGGTCATAGGGCCATGAATCTGTGCAAGTTTGGACAAGGATTTGTGTGGAAAGTTTGCCCGGTTGGAGGATGTTTCCGATGATCGGCAAAGGAGTCGGACCCGGTGGTAGCTTGCGCTTTCTCTCATCAGGACGAAGGGCTTGAACCATGGTGCACTAACTCATCTTCTTTACGTTGAACTCCAGGGAGTAAGGGTCTGCTTTTATTTATAATTGCAATGGCTATATATTGGGGCCGTACAAGACTTAAAAAGGAAATTAGTGCTTTTTAATTGACGCGTATTTTTGCATTAATTTTCCCTGGGTTTTGAAGTCTTCGAGTTAAGCACACACTTCCACACGGTTAATTAAATGTACATTCATGAACATTTCTAGCTCTGTGAAACGGGAAATAATTAAGTCTCTCCCCTAAAAAAAATAAAAATAAAAACTTTCCTCCTCATTTTTTTTATTTAATATCTCAATCATTAAATTATGCTTTAATAGATGCGATTTAATGTAATGTAATAATATTATAATTGTAAACTTTTATTATATCTAATATTATAATAATATTCTTTATATACTCCCTCCGATTCTAATTATAAAACAACATTTTGGGGTTGATTTTGGTCCTAATTATAGGACAACTTTTTAGTTTTTGACAATTTCTTCCTAAAATATCCTAATTTTATTATCTCAAGTGTGTTTGATTTTTAGTAAGTATATATGTATATGGGTTGCAACACACACATGTGTATGTCTATAAACATATATATGTATGTGTGTGTGTCTACATATATGTGTCTCTGTGTGTGTACATATATATATGTGTGTGTGTGTGTGTCAATATATATATCTCTGTGTGTAGCCACATGGTTGTGTGTGTGTCTATATGTGTGTATGTATGCATGATAGATCTATATGTATACACACACACACAAATATGTATATCTAGCAAGACCATTATTTCGATTAGAAAGCATGTGGAAAGGAAAACTGGTCAGAGAGATATGTGACAGAGTTGTAGAGTTGTTGATTAACTTTTACTTATGTCATTTTAAATGTATATAAGGATATTTTAGGAAAATGAGTAAAATTAACTAATTTAACTCATCTCCTTAATTTTTCCAAAATCAGTTAAATATATCTTATAATTAAGACCGAAGGGAGTATATCATTAAATCTCACTTATGAAAACATGATTGGTAACCAACATGAGTGAATAGTAGGATCAAAGTATTATATTATTCTCGCTGACCGGAGGTCATGCGTATGTTAAAAAATTTAAAAATAATGGTCAGAATTAATTACTCCATCCCTTTATCTTCCTTTTATGAAAAGCAATTGAGAGTTCTTTTTCCCTGAATATAAAGAGGTAATATCATATCATTTTCTGATACATGTATCACATTATTCTCATTATATATTCATATTAATTACTGTACTTCTTTGGCCGAACAAGGTAAATATGATGTTTTTTTTCCTATTTATAAACCACATCACGAAATTTTGAAATTCCATATGAATGTAGAAGCTTTCTCTTTCTCTTTCGTTTGGGCTACTTGATCGCTGTATAATAGAGAGAGATCAAAGGATCTTAACTCCTAAGCGAAGAACCCATGGGCAACGGGGCCAAGTGATCTTTATAATCATTCTTATTGTTCAACTTCTTCACACAAATTCCCCCAGAACGAGGGCAAGATATTTTTAAATTCAATTAAAATAAATAAAAGAGAAAAATAAAGGGCAATGAGTTTTATTGTTTTTTTTGGATAAAATATAGGAAACTCTCCTGAACTTTGAGTGATTGCTCATAGCTCCTCTCGCAAATGAAAATTTAAAATTAACCTCCTTGGCTTTTTTCGTTTTTATCATAGAGCCCCTGCCGTTAGTTCTTCCATTAACTTACTGAGATTGCCATATCATATTAATAAGGATTATGTGGCATCTCACATGGCTAATAATAATTTTACCCAACTTGAATGACCAATCAAAATGTAATTTTATCATTTTTTTTTTTTAAAAAAAATCCCCAAAATGCTTCACACGAAGTGATTAGGGGAAGACAATGATCGAAACACAATGGCAAATGTTTGTAATTTCTGCCCCTAACGCCAAGACTTCAAAACCTTGGATGGGGTTGTCTTAGAAGATGAACCTTGAAGGAAATGTTGGATTTTTATGTTTAAATCCTATGTGTCATGAATAAGAAGTCCCACATGGTTCGCCATCGCCGGTTGCGTCGTCAGTTCGCCACGATTTTGTCGGTTCACCAGCAAGAGACAAGTCCATCCAATTAAACTTCTTTCGTCTATAAATAGGGCGTCCTAGTAACAAAATCATTATTATATTTTTCTCCAAAACAATCTCTGATTTTTCTACATACACTCTTTCTACATATATACTACACATACATTCTGTGCGTTCCGAAAGCGGACTCGTTAGATTCACTTGGGCTTTAGACCGACAGAGCTATCTTTCTGGAGACGAATAATTCGCTCTATCCTGTGAGACAATTGCTCAGAAACCTTCGGCATCCGTGTTGAAGGAGCAAAAATGTCTTAAGGACACAACGAAAGTTGAACCCGGATTTCTGCATAATTTATTACCATTTTCGGTAGTCTTGTGAGTTTTACTATTTTTCCTACTTGTGTAGAAGTATTGTATGTTTACAGATTATGCATATTGATTACACATATTTTTTTCCTTGTGAAAATTCTAATTTAAAGTATTTTCAACAACAGGAAATAATCTCAACCGTTGATAGTAGAAGAAATTTTACTGGTTGGCAAAAAACAAGAAATTTCACTAGCCCTAAAAGTTGCCGCGCCACCAACGGAACTTGTGAGCCTCCAAATGAAGTTCATAATTGAATTGCAATTAAAAGATTGTCATGTATTTTGGAATTGCCTATTTCGTGGAATTAGAAGAACAGGAACTCAAATTTTTGGGCTTCAATTCTTTGTCTTCCTCTTGATCATTGTTTCTGCACCTAACATCAAAACAGAAAATTGTCCAAAAGAATCAACACAGAAAAAGATAAAATTATATTTTGATCGTTATTAGAATTGTTTTATTCATGTTGAATGCCACATCAAATTCATTTATCTGAGGTGGCAATCTCAGTTAGTAAGCTAATGGAAGAACTGACGGCATGGACTCTATGATCAAAACATTAAAGGTTAAGGAGGCTAATTTTAAACTTTCATATGTTAAGAGAGTTATGAGCAATTCACTTAAAGTTCGAGGGAGTTTCTTATATTTTAGCCTTGTTTTTTAATACTTAAATGTATGCACACATATATCAATGCCGGGCAGTGAGTTCGTTGATGAGGACGAAATGTGTTTTTTCCAAAAAATTAGTCTTTTTAGTCCTTTCAATTTCCTATTGCCCTTGTTAAAATATAGGTGAAATAAATTTCACAAACAAAAAAAAGATAAATACTATTTGAGCTAAGCAAAACAGTGGAACATATGAATTTCTATTCACTTTCAAGCTGACTCAGCCACCCAGTGCTTTATTAGGCTTTTTTTTTTTTTTTTTTAACTACTCATGTTTGTATGAGCATTAAAAAGTGACGAAGGCTGTCAATGTTCGAGTGTCTTGGCATTGGAGACTAAAAAATTCTCTCATGTGTTCAAACCTGATACCAACATCAAAATTGACGAAGGCTTGACATGTTTCACCAAATAAAGTTTCTATTTGCCATCTTATAAAAAATTAACAGAGTTAAAGAGTTATTGGCAGTAGGTGAGTTAGGACTGTGGCCGTTCACGGGCTGAAAGGGGCTTAATTAAAAGGATATAAACTATAGGGATCAGATTTGATTACAAATGAAAAGAAATTATAATGGCTAAATTATCTTTTCTACTTTTATTTTTTAAAATACATGGACTAATTTTATTTTTAAGAGAAGAATGCGAGAGAGAATGTTATCGTCTTCCACTATTCACCGTCTTCTTTAAGAAGAGAGAGGCTACAAAAAAGCAGGCCCCCTCTTCCTATATAATATTTTGTTTTATTTAGAATAACGATTTGAGCATTGAAAAACAACTTTTCAATCATATTTATAGTATATGAGATAAATAGGTGACTAATTGCACTTTTAATGTCCCAAATGTGCTCACTTTATCACTTAGCCACGAAACTTACAATAATTGCAGTCAACATGTTCGGTCGTTAGAGCACATAATCATAATTGAGGGTGTTAGAGCCACATCATTATATTTAGACGAAAAAAAAAACAAACTTAAAGGGTTAAAACCCATTGTTTGATGCTAGAAGAACCAAAGTCAAAATAAATATAAACTACAAAAACTAAACATTATCCCGTCAAAATATACACACATAGTATATGAGCAAGTCCCATCTGGTTCCGGTGCTCTCACTCACTCTGGTGCCCAATATATCAAAGACTTTGAAGCCTTCTCTTCCTCTCCTATTTCCACAAATAACAACAAAAAAACATTCACATGCGTTGACCATGACCACTCATTTCTTTAACTTCATTCATGACCTATAAATTACTACTTAGGCTTGTATACTACCATCCAATTCATATGCTTGTATCTTTTTCTCCTCTCACAGAGTGTACGTAGCATAGCAGAAGTGAGTTCTTGAGAGCTTTCAAGTTTGTAATAAATCACAAACAAAAGTTTCCTCCGTCTGGTTCTGAAAATTCTTGTACCAGCACTAAAGGACGCATTAATTAGCCTGTTAAAGTACTGCCACATCACCTCACGGAAACCGTTTCCTTCCCCATCTAAACGATCTGGATGGCCTAGATTTGATCCGTAAATCATAGATTTAATTTTTTTAATTTTGTTGTTTTTAAATACAAAATTATTTTTGAAGAAATATTAGTTAAGAGATTATTTTTATTTTATATTTTCTATCTATTAAAATACTTTTTTTAAAAGAATAAAAAATAAAAAAAATTAAATCTAGCTCAGATTAGATATTAGATATGCTCTTCCTACCCATCTTTTCGATTTCCGTGATTTGCATATACTGAGAGAGGTGATGTGGCGGCAACTGGAGTCAATCATGGCCAAAGTCGTATTGTTCAAGAACTGTATATGGTGGTATGCCTAACATCGCAAGTTCGAATCGTCATGTGGCGGCAACCGATGAGTTTCACGGTGTCAAGCTATGGTGGTATGCTCATAGACAAACTTCAAGAACCAGTCCTTCTCATCCGTTTATCTCTGCCATAAATTCAGTATAGAGACACTGTGAACCGATAGAGAAAGAAAACGAGTTGGAGGGAGACAGGGGGTGTGAGGAGTTTTTTTTTTTGTAATAATCATTTAAAAAACCGATGAGTTTCACGGTGTCAAGCTATGGTGGTATGCTCATAGACAAACTTCAAGAACCAGTCCTTCTCATCCGTTTATCTCTGCCATGGATTCAGTATAGAGACACTGTGAACCGATAGAGAAAGAAAACGAGTTGGAGGGAGACAGGGGGTGTGAGGAGTTTTTTTTTTTTTGTAATAATCATTTAAAAACATATAGTGTGCGTACATAAGTTAATAAAGTACTTTGGAGAAAATTAATGAGGGATGAAACGAAATCAGCCAAGGCATTATAAGTATCCAACATTGGCCCCACTAACTAAACAAGCTTTCTCAGGTTAACTGATTTTGAACGCGGTTATATTGGGATTTATGTCAGATGAAGCTAAACAAGACATGTACAAATAAAATACTCCTATATATATATATTTCCCAGAAAGAATTATAAAATATTTTTTCCCCCTTGGGGTACCAAAAAGCGCGGAAGCTTTCACCAAATTTGCTGTACTTGGTGTCACGAGATTGAATACGATCATGTTGCCGTCTAATCCACTGCTAGGGAAGGCACGCGGTACTGTTATACTGCCCTCTTATCTTCACTGGGGTTATTGAAATTTAGGTATTTTGAGATTTTACAATTTTCTGGTTTTTTCTATAATTTTTTCAAATTAATAGTGGTTTCAAAATTATGATAAAATTGATCTCAAAGGTTTTGGGTCAGGGATAGGTAAAGTCCAGCATTTTGTGAGTATAATGAAGATGGCTCAATAAATAAAATAATTATTTATTTTATATTAAAAGTTGGATTTCTGCAATATAAACACATGGGACTTTGTACCTTTTTCTTTTATAAAAAAATTATCATTATTTATCTGTATTCTTGTCGTTTGCGAAATTCGGAACCCCCTCTCAATCCAAGATGTTATTCTAGTTATGTTAAAAATAAAATAAGACAAAAACAAGTCAATAGCCGAAAAATCATATTGAAATTTGCCAGCTAAACAAGAAAATTGACGTGCGAAGGAAAAAAGGGTAAAACATATCACAGACTTGCTTTCACTACAGAAAAGAAGTTCAGATACAAGGGACTCCTTATAAAAAAAAAAAGAAGAAATTATTGTAAGATCTTAACCAAGATATTTAATTACGCAAAAGTCCGATAATAAATTTATATTAGTCACTTATCATTAGGACTTTCAATTAAATCTCATTTATTGAGATCATATAGTAACTCTCTCAAATTTATGAGTACAGCAATTTTCATATTTAAAGATGCCTTATGAATCGGTCATGAGATCTCCAAGAAAATAACCCATACATGACCAATTTTTACTTGCAACAGTGATGGCCCACTCTATACGGCACCGCCATCACTGACTGGGCCTTCTCTAAGGTAATTCCAAATTTATCATCCATGTCCATTTCTCCTGCTTTCATGCCACCAGCCAGCTGCCAATCAAAGCAGTTCACCAGAGATCCCAACATGAGCAACAACATCCTCATTGCCAAAGGGTATCCAGGACACAACCTCCATCCAGCACCAAACGGAGTCAGCTCAAAGCTCCGGCCTTTGACGTCGATTTCCGAACCCACGAACCTTTCCGGCATAAACTCTTCTGGATTCCCCCATATGCTCGCATCTCTTCCGATAGCCCAAACATTTACCAGGACTTGTGCACCCTTTGGGATTGTATAGTCCCCCAGCTTAACGTCTATCTCAGCTTTCCTAGGTAGTAAAAATGGAACTGCTGGGTGCAACCGGAACGTCTCTTTCAGTACTGCCTGTAAGTAAGGCAATCTGGCTATGTCTGATTCTTCCACTGGTTTTCCTTTCCCCATGGCTTCTTCCAGCTCTGTTTTTGCTTTTGACATTACCCTGGGGTTTCTGAGTAGCTCAGCCATTCCCCATTCTAGGGTAGATGTTGTTGTATCACTCCCGGCCGCAAATAGGTCCTACATATTTATACATAACCAAATATAATTACTTACTATATATACTGCAATAATGAAACCAGATTAATTATCAACAGAGGAATTAGGTCTCCGATACCATTGATAAACGTTGGATTCTCTCTCCTTCCATCTCTTCCCTGTTCTCTTCGGAAAGGAGGACATCTAACATGTCATTGTCGGTGAGTGAGCCTGTGTTCTCTCTGAGCTTCTTCCGTCGGCTAACCAAGTCATGGAAGACGTCTAGGATCTTGCTAAAAAGAATAGCGGCGCGCCTTCTGACACCTTGTGGATCAAGCTTCTTGAGTATCGGAAAATAGTCGGCCACGTTCGGCGTTCCCACCACTTTCATGATTTCAGCCACCGTCTCCCTGAACTCCCCTGTTGTAGCCGCAGACCGAACCAGATCCACAGAGAATATAGTATTGGACAACAAGTTGAGTGTAGTTTTGAACGCAACTTTTCCGATGTCCACAGCTTCACCAGTCACACTGCTTTGCTCGACCTCTTGGATGAGTTGTTGCACCTTACTGCGCCTCAGATCTTGGCTAGCGTCAAGAACCTTGTGGCCGAATAACTGATTGTTGCATAACTTCCTCAAGGATCGCCACCGAGGGGAAACGGGAAGGAAGGGCAAGCTATATTCGTGGTGGTTGACGCCTTTCATGGCGTCCGGAACGGTGCGATCTGACAGGAACTGATCATGCGTTAAGAGAACCCCCTTGGCCATGTCGGCGGAAGAGACGACTACGGTGGTGACTTGGCCGAGCCGTAAACTCATGATTGGGCCATATGTTTTTGCGAGCTTGGACAAACTCTTGTGAGGCTTGTCCCCAAGTTCAAGCAAGTTTCCGATGAGGGGAAGAGGAGAAGGTCCGGGTGGTAGCCGGTGGTTTCCTCCGCCGCTTCTTCCATAGAACGAACGAAGAGTTTGGATGAATATGAAGGTGAAGACAGCTATGAGAATGCAAATCATGATATCCATTTCTACAAGCCTTTGATCGAGGACAGTAATATACAGTGTGCCCCAAATCGTGGGCTATTTATCAAACGTTTCACGCCACAACTAGCACAAAAAAACATGTATTGGTGGTCCTCGCTCGTCCTCATTTGTCAGTTTGCGTCGCTTGTCATCACAAGGCAACTAGCACAATGGAAAATAATCCATGGGTGTACATGGCATTAGTGGCTACAATAAAAAATAAATAAATAACGATGGGTGGGCGTGGTTCTCGTGGCTCTTAAGGCTGTATAGGTGTGTGTATATATACTGCTATATACTTCATGTAATACTTATTATAAGATACCAATTAACAATTCTCATAAACCAATAAAAATAGTTAAAGTCAATAAAGTTGTCTTAAAATTTAAAGAATTTTTAATATTATCCCTACTAATTGTACTAAATTTTGATATCATATTTATTATTACTCTCATTGACTACTCTTAGTAATTAAAGCCATATATGAAAAAAATAATTAATACTTCTTGGAAAGAATCAAATGTCTTATAAAAAAAACTAAATACACTTAATTATTAGTTAGTGTCTTATAATAAATATCAGAGAATACGTAAGATTTTGAGTTATTAGCTAGTTAGGTTTGTGTATGTGTGTGTATTAGGTTAGTCTTTTCCATTAAAGTAACTTAAGTATATATGATAATAATTTTTTCATATCAATTTTATTCATTCATTTATGATTGTATTCATTCTATTGTCTATTTCCTAAAATGTTAAAATGTTGTTTGTATATGAATTTTGTAACTATTTGAAAACGACACCACCATGAGCAAGGCAAAAAGGGGAGCTATAGCCTCGTGATATCTCTTTTGTCTTAATTATATGAAGGGTTAAGGTGTAAAAATACACATATGTTTTTCCTCCAGGAGCGTCCAGCACCATATATTTTTTTTTGGTGCAAAAATACACATGCCATTAGGTTTTAGGAGCAAAAATACCACTTTCGTTAGTTGACCGTTAACCATGGTGAAATTACTCTTTTGCCCTTAACCCTTTTCTTTTTTAATTATTTTAAGCTAAGGGCAAAAATGTAATTTCACCATGGTTAACGGTCAATTAACGAAAGTGGTATTTTTACTCTTAAAACCTAACGGCGTGTGTATTTTTGCACCAAAAATAAATATATGATGCTGGGCGCTCCTGGAGGAAAAACACATGTATATTTTTCAACTTAAACCTGAATAACTTTAGGTCTATAGCACTAATAGCAATGATATGATAGGGATTGCTCAAAAGGCAGGAGCCTACTGTAGCAGTAATAATAATGATATGATAGGGCTTCTCCCCCTTTCTTCGTGATTGGGCCATAAATTTTTGCGAGCTTGGCCCAACTCTTGTGACTTGTGAGGCTTGTCCCCAAGTTCAAGCAAGTT
The DNA here is from genome assembly GCA_037074495.1 of Acacia confusa. Classification (NCBI taxonomy): domain Eukaryota; kingdom Viridiplantae; phylum Streptophyta; class Magnoliopsida; order Fabales; family Fabaceae; genus Acacia; species Acacia confusa. Next base: position 31,596,978 of record CM073512.1, on the reverse strand, counting down.
TCCGATGACGGGAAAAGGAGGAGATCCGGGAGGGAGCCGGTGGTTTCCTCCTCTGCTTCTTCCATGGAACAAATTAAACGAAGAGCTTGGATGAAGATGAAGGTGAAGCAATATATGAGAATAGAACTAACGAGATCCATTTCTGTGAGCCTTTGATCGAGGACAGTAACCTGCGATAATATGCAGCAATAAATCTCAATTACTGAGATAATTGTCGATATCCCGGCCACGTAATCCCTTGGGCCTCGACCATTATCTCAATTATTGAGATTCTATGTTTTTTTATTTATTCTAAAGACTGCAAAGACAATAAAATACTGCACCAGGGTCGACAAAGGGCAAAAATATTCATAAATTTTTCTCTAATCTGCGTTGAGTACCATTAACTCCACCGTGTACAATGCCCATTAATTCCTCAGAAGGGCAAAAATACTACTTCCATTAAATAGGCTAACCGCCACCTTCTTCCTCTTCCATCCTTCTTTCATTCTCAACCCCCAAAAAAAAATAAAAATAAAAAATAAAAATAATCCATCGCCTACTCCTCCATCCTCCCCCTCTTCGTGAAGAAATTACGTGCTGGACTTAAATATTGGAGTAATTAAAGGTTATAATTGGGTGCCAAAATTTTAAAACCAAGAGTACTAGAAATAACTAGCAAGAACAAGAGAATGAAAAAAGTTGGACAATTACAACACAATCTGCCATGTAGATGGAGCCCATCCAGGTCTTATAACCTAAGCTATTTCTGCACATTATGTCAATACCGGCTTTACTGGAGCTAATGTGAAAATAGTCATCACAGTTTATTTCCAATTCATCCTGTCCACTCATATAGCCATTTTTATTAGGGTCCTATCACTCATCCAGACTAGAGTTAGATAGCTGAATTACCTCTAACTAGTGGGTTTGAGTTTTTGCCCTTTAAAGCGAGCGAGTTCGTTTCTTTGAAGCCGAATAAGCGACTCTGGCCACGACACAACCTTTATTGCAGTCCTTCGGATTACCATCACCCAAATAAGCCTCCCTTGAGGACCATGAATTCTCAGGGAGAAAGAGAATAAGGAAGGTTGAAAAAAGGAGATGTGAAGGAGAGATATTATGTGGCGTGTAATACCCTAATTTTTATAATATTTTTATAATATATATAAATATTATATTTTAAAAAATAACACCTATTAAAATAGGTGAATATGTGGTTTCAAAATTTGTGTAAATTATTAATTAAATTTTAGGCAATTTCACTTTGGAATTAATTAACCAAAGGTTAATTATGAGACATTATTTAGGGGCTATAATTTAGCTTAAAGACAAGAGGTAGATGACAACAAAATTAAATGGATATTTAACGAAATTAAATGTATAATGATTAAGGCAATTTATGCTAAAATTGTATAAGCCTATTAAAAAAAATGCCTAATCAAATGTGAACTAACTTGTGTAATTATTTTTAATTTGATTAAAGACAATTAAGGGCATTAGTTAAAGATTAATTGCAACATGATTTAGGAGATAATTAAATCATCAAGAAAAGGGGTTGGTATTTTGGAAAAAAATGAAGAGATTAATTGGTGAAGATTAAATTGCTAATAATGCTTTAATAACTTGAGTTAATTAGCAAACCAATTAGCATGAATCATATTAGTAATAAAAAGGGGGATTAAGCACATAATTAAGACTAATTAATTGTGCCCCAAAAAGGCAACAATGACATGGTGGAGCTTTGAGAGCCAAGTATTTGAGATATTTTCCATGGGTTTAAGATTAAGCATTCAATTAGTTAAAGTAACCAATGATGGTTATAATTAAGAAAGCTTTAAGCACTTGATTAGGAAGCTGATTAAACTTTGCTAATCATTTTGAAAAGTCAAAGTGGGTAGCTAAAATCAAAGGCTAAGATTAAGTTTAATAAAGGTGAATCTAAGGGTCCTAATTATCTACACAATTAAGCTAAATCCATGTGAAGCTTGGTGAGCCAATATATTGGAGACTTGAGTACATAAGATATTTTGAGTCAAAGAAACACAAAATGGGAGTAGGAGAAGGGGGCCACGTTTTTGAACTTGGAGAGGAAGGAAGGAATTGTTATCACATGGGTCATTTAATGAATTGGAAAAGGATAGAATTGAGAGAGAGAGAGGGACGTATGAGTATATGTGAGAGAGAGAGAGATTATTTGATTTAATTCAATATTAATTAAATCAACCAATAGGAAAAATCAAGAAATAATTGGGCTAAATCCTATGTAATTAAAATTAGCTAATAAGAACATTTGAGACTTGAATTTGTGTCAGACCAACACCCATAAGCCATTGATTAAAAAAGATCATCCTACTCAGGTAGGATTAAGGATGAGAGTTTGAGAATTACCATTGTTGCCATAAGCTTCTCCTATATCTCCTCTTCATTTCTTCACACCAAACTCAAACCAAATGGGTGATTTTAAGAGAAGAGTGGAGCAAGAAGGAAGAAGGAGTAGCAAGGTTCTTCAAGGGTAAGTTTTCTAGTCTTTAGCTTTTGTAGCTTTAGTTCTTAAATTTCTAGTCTTTAGTTTTTATAAGTTCTTAGTATAAATGTTAGTTTAATCTAGAAAATTAGAAAATAAATTCCTATACTTGTTTTTAGGCCTCATTGCATTGAAAAATACATGAAGAGGTAAAAACATAGTAGGGAATAATTTTTTGGAAGCAATAGATTAATGTTATGAAAGTTGTAGGATTTTTTGTGTTAAAATTCTGTGTAGCTAACGAAATTCATGACATTATTTTATGTATAAAATGAAGTTATAAAATCATGAAATTTTTCAGAAATAAAGTAGACATGTAGGAATTTCTAAATATATAAAATATGTGACGTTTTGATCTCTGGTCAAGGAGATATGAATTTTTGAAGTTAAGCTATTTTTACTGGAATAAAATTTGGGCAACGTTGAGAAATGTCAAAACTGGGAATGACTCGCTAATTCTGGGTGAAAATGAGTATTTTTCCTCAAAAGTATACATCCTAAGGGTTCTGATGAATTTTACGGATCCTCGTTTCCATTTCTGCAGAATTAGTTATGATTTTTCAAAGTTAGTGAAAAATCTGCCCAGAAAATCAACATTAGCGTTTTTCAAGACATGTAAGGGCAATATTGTAATATCAAATCCACCAAGGGTAGAAATGTCAAAATAGGTGAAAAAATCTTTTTTGATATTATTTTAGGAAATATGATATTAATTATAATATCATACAAAATATGGGATAGGAAATAATCCGACGGTAACATTATAGGATACCCGAAAGGGCCGAGGTTGGATTCAAAGGACGGGCGTGCTGGTAACTATGCGTTGTAAGGTACGTTCGCGTACTGGTAACTTTAATTCTCCTATGTCTTGTATGGCTTTGATATGATTGATTGTATCATGTGTGTTTACATTCAATTGGTTATAGATTGTTGTGATTATTTATCATATATCGTTTATACTTTTTATATGAGGTTAACTGTTACCTAAGATTCAATTGACATTAAATCTCAGCATTAACTAAAGGTTCAGGAAAGAGACCTGGATCTGAGGAGGCGAAAGAGTCGAGAAGGGGTGAAATGGACGGAGTCGGGAAGAGTCACCGGTCAAAGCAAATACCGAAAGAGCATCCACAGAGTATTCATTCTGATATGATTTAACGAGTTTATCTCAAACGGTTTGGTACCGAAGGCAAGGCTAGTCTATGTGGGTTAGTCAATAAGTCGCCTTGAACTCGGTGAGACTCCCATGATAAACACCTACCTGGTCAAACTATTTGATTAATTGAGTTAGGGTTATTGCCCCAAGTCTAGTTATGGCTTGGTTGAAAATTGTATGATTACTATGTAAGAATTGTAATTATACAAAGCTCTGTATTGTATCACATAAATCTTCCTTCGGGAAATTTTTAATATACCAGCTTATGTCGGGCCATCAGCATATGTCTGGGCATTTTATATCAAATACTCATTGTCCGAATATTAGCACACGCTATCCGTTTCCGCATTACTCTAAGTTATAGCACCTCAAACTCTGTTGATTTTCCTAAAATTAAATATTAGTCAACATAATTTTCAAGCATGGAATTTGGGGTGTTACATGGCGGGGCCAGGTATATATGAGTAAATACAATAAACACAATGATATAATACGAATGGTTTGAAAATTTGAGACATTATCTGTATGCCTCTTATTATAGATAGGAATAATTCATACGTGGTGGTTGTTTCTTTATGGTATAAAAACAAATGGAGGGAGTGTGTCATATGAATCCAAACTTGTCATATTGGATGGGAAACAATTATTGGACCGTGCAAATTCGATAATTTCAAAAGCCTATATTTTTCTTAAAAAATTATTTTATTAGATATAAAATATAAAATAAAATAATCTTTTAATTATTATTCTTTCAAATTCTTTTAAAAGGCTATCATTTATAAAAACTTTAAATATAGACGATTTGAATTAGATCTAAACGGTCCAAATTTAATTCTATTAGCTCTTCCTACTAAACACAAAGTGCTTAGCAGATAAACTAATTCCTACTGGATGTCTAATTACTTGCAAATATACAAATATGTGAGAGACGGTTGCTTATAATAATTCCCCAGATCGAGAATATATTTTTTGTTCTAATTATAAAGCATGTTATTAATTTTTTTAACATTAGTTCCCCCAATTTTAGCCCTAATTAAATTTTTTAGTTAATAAATTTTAAAATTTTCTTAGTTACGGTTAAATATAATAAAATATATTGGAAATGACTTATAAATATGATATAAGTAGTGTGTATTTATCTACTATAGCTCAAGTAGGTATGGAATTAGGTCAAGCCAGATAAGACTTTTGCTAAATAGGTTTGAGTCTGTAATGAAGTAAAAGACTTGGGCTTGAATACATGTTTTTTTTAGGCTTAGGTCTGAGCTTTCATAAAGCCTAGGCAAGTTTAAAGTTTTTTTAAAGGCCTACTTATAATGTAAGCCTTTAAAAAAACCCAACATTGCATGCCTTAAAGATTATAATTAACTAATAAAAGAATAGAGGTAGTACTATAATTAACTAATTCTACTTGAAATTAGAATAAAAGAATGAAAAAAATTAAATATTATGTTATTTATATGATGTAATATAATTATATTCATTTAATGTGTAAACATGCCAAACTTTAATAAAAAAAGGTCCAACTTATTTACACATTGAGGCGTTTAGATAGGCCTTGGTCTGACTTTTTTAATAAACGGGTTAGGCCATACTAGGCCCTAAACATACAGCCCATAAGGCGCCTGATGGGGGCTTGGTGGCCTGTTCCCACCCCTAAGCTCAAATCCTTTTCACTCAATTTACATAAAATATATATGTATTATTTGATAATTAAAATATCCTTATTATTTTCAGTCATTTTTTATCTAGATTTTCCTTTCAAATGATCATCCAAACAAATTTTAGTTTTCTTAAAAAAAATAGTTTGACTGCCCCCAAAATATAAATCACATTGCATTATCTTTTTATATATAAGGTATGCACTTTGTTTGATAAACAAAGTATGCAAATTCGGGTGTACGTTTCTTTTCAAAAGAGGACAATTGATTCGCGCGTGCATCTCTTTTATATAAATATTTTAAATTAATTGAACTAATTCTTAATTATTTAAAAAAATTCAACTGAATATTATATTTAAAAATAAAATTAGTATATAATTAGGCGATGGCTATAGCTTATTGTAGGGTTTGTTTTGTCGACTTTTATTCCGCTAGCTTATATATGGCAACATATATATAGTATCCTTTTGATTTTTTTAATTGTTTTTTTAAAACAATAAAATAATAAAACATGTTTGGAAAATTGTTTTCAAAAAAATTGTTTTTAAAAACTAAAAAAAAAAATTATAATTTTTCTTATTTTTTTCCTATTTTTTATTTTTCGATGCCGTCATTTATTTACTATCAACACTACATTACAAGTGAAAAACAACTATCCAAATAGATTTTTTTGTTTTTGTTATAAAACTAATGGAAATAAGGGAAGAGATTAGAGAGAGAGAAAGTAGAGAGAGAAATTCTTATTTCAAATATATATTGAATAATTACAGAAAACCTCTATTTATAGAAGGAAAATAGGTCTTTAGTGTAATTTACACCTCAGGGTCATTTGGTGTAGTTTTCCCCTAAACATAAACTGCACACTCACGGATTTCCTTCCCGTGGGTGTGTGTATAATTGTGTGCGGATCCCACCAAATAGTAAATCACTATGCATGGCACTATGCGTGGGTCCCATGTCATCTTGTAGTATTTTGAGATCGAGAATCAATGGACATCCACATAATATGTATATTCATAACACTCCCCCTTGGATGTCCATTTATGAATGTGCTTCGTTAAAAACTTTAACTAGGAAAAACCCAGTGGGATAAAAATCTAGCCAAAGAAAAGAGTACATCATTCATTGATACACTATCCAGTGCTGCCTCATTAAAAACCTTTCTAGGAAAACTCAGTGGGACAAAACCTAGATAAGGGAAAAAGAGTACAGCGTGTATAGTCTCCCCCTCTTGATTACATTAGTGTTGCTCCCCCTGATGACTACATTGCTTTAATGTCTTTCTGTGTATATCTTTCATTCTGTCATCAAAAATTGGTTCGCTTTGGAACAATAGAAACGTCTAGTCTGACAGTTCATTGTATACCTGCAAAATCTAAATCTTTCAAGTAAAATCATAATAAGATACATCTAGATCTTTTCATAAACATATATGTGCATATAGAACTTTTAATAAATGTTCATAATAATACTATATGTACTATTATAGCTTCATGAATTTATTTAATTGATTATTATCAAGAATTTGATACTCATAGCATCTTGAGTCCTTCTGGGACTTTTGTATTTTTGGCGCCTTATGTGCTTTTGACACACACAAATATATTGTGGCTCATGATCCTCATTATCATTCATTACAGCATATGCTATCATATAAACATAAATATCATCAATGTCGACTTTATTTTTCGGTCTCATTGGGTTTCATTTATTGAGATCTCTTTATATTCATATATATTAGGTACCTGGGTCTCTTCTAGGACCATAATATTCAATTATGGAAATAACATCTCTTCTGGAGATAACATCTCTTCATGAGATGGCTCTTCTGAAGCTTTTCTTAATTATCCTCGATTTGATCATCTATATTCTTATAGCTCCTTTTCTCATTCGAGGATTTTTATTTAAAACCGATGGACCAGCGACGCTTCAGGCGTGCTTTATAACAATTCATATAGGAGCATTTGCAATTGGGACATGTGACTTTGTCACTTTCTTTAGGTTAGTAAATGCTTCTAGCATTTAATTAGCTAAACTCTGCAAATGAATTATCATTTTGAACTTTTAGTACACATTTATTTGTACGAGGATCAACATGAGTCAATGATAATTCATTCCACTTTATCTCTTTTACCCAATCTGCTTATTTTTCTCCCCCTAATCAAATCATGCAGTATATATCCATCTGTGTGCATTATAGTGGATCATTGCACATTCAAAACTATTAAGATGGAATTTATCTGGCTCCTGACCAAAAGCCAATTTTACAGGGAGAATTTTGTTGGCTTATATAATTGCTGCAAATATATATAAACAATGTTCTCATAATCATTGATCTACTCATATATGATTTCTGGATCATTTAATCTGGAAAATTGCGCGCATAATATATTGCAAATTTCTAGTTGCAAACATCACTGCAAACTTTGCAGACTTATAATCTCACATCTAATCTTTCAATTTGATATATTTCCAGAGATCCATTTCCAATAATTATTTCTATTTGAGAACAAGCAACACATAATATATGACTCGGATGATCAAACAAGTCATGCCAACTTTCCATATGATTTATCATCCATATGATTTATCATCAAATCTAATAATCATTTTGGGGGAATCAACACAAAAACATTCACAAAGAATTATCACATAAATATTCATACTTGATATATATCATTCTCCCTCTCAAGTGTGAGACCTTAAAAATTAATTCATAGAATTTCCATACAATATTCCATAATAATAGTATATATGATATCTATTTTATTAAAATTCCACAGATTTCTTAATGCATTATCAATGCATAATTTTGTTACTTCTGGTAACAAAATTTTCATTTTCCAGAATTGACAAACAAATATATATTAAATACAAAATCATCAAATAGATCACTGTAGATTCACGAGCGCAATACTGTGTAACCATAGATGCATCACTGTAGAATCACAGGTGTAACAACTCGAATTGTCGTATGCATTTAAAGTCAAAAAGGTTCTAAGCTTGTGCTTTATAGGAAGCAGATCTGCAGAGATTTAACAGAACTGCGCAAATCTGCAGAGATTCAATAAGATTTAATTCGGCTATAAATAGAAGAAGACAAACGAACATGCCTCACAAACACACAAGCATCTGATAATATCAATTACCAGATACTCACATATTTCTCTAAATTCTATTGCCATGGCAGGACCTAGCAATTTTATCCCAGTTTCTGATACATCTGAAATAACATTACTTGATGCTTTGTTGTATGATGATCAGCCCAACATGTCATTTACTTCTTTGTTATCTCCTAATCCTTTTGAGATGTTTATTCCCCTTGTCTTATAATTTGAGGGAGTATTTAATGCCAAATACACAATTTTGAGGCCTTTATACAACTGATGGCATACAAAATTTATGGATCAAACCTTGTTTCATAATTTGTCTCTTGTCTTCAGACTAATTTGCCTCTTGGCTTCAGGCTATCTTGCCTCTTAGATTAAGGCTAACTTGCCTTAATGTCTAAAGCCAATTTATGCCTCATCTCTCAGGCCAATTTATGCCTCATCTCCATGGTATTTTGATCTCATGATACATATGGCCTTTTAACAGTTTATCTTAAGAATAAATAAAATATAAACATAATAAAATAAATAAATGGAACCCACTAATATGTATATATTAGTGTCGTTGCCATAAATAATAAAAGGGAAGGGGGATATAAAGCAGTAAATAAATAAAAATAAAAGGGAATGTGATATATAAAGCAGTAAATAAAATATAAATAAATGGAGTTTACTATACTAGTGTCACCACCATAAAAAATAAATAAAGCAGTAAAGAATAAAAATGAAATAAATGGAACCCACTAAGTGTCGCTACCATAAAAGATAAATAAATGTAAAATAAATAGATGAAGCTCACTATACTAGTGTTGCTACCATGGAAAATAAATAAAGCAGTAAAGAATTAAAAGTAAATTAAATAAATGGAGTCCACTAATATATACTAGTGTACCACCATGAAAGATAAATAAACGTTAAATAAATAAATAAATGGAGTCCACTAATAGATACTGGTGTGTCTCCATGAAAATAAATAAAGTAGTAAATAAATAAATAAATAAAAAGGAGCCCACTAATACTAGTGTTGCTACCATTAAAATAAATAAAGTAATCAAGAATGATAATAAAATTAAATAAATGGAGTCCACTAATATATACATACTAGTGTTTCACCATGAAAAATAAATAAATATAAAATAAATAAATGGTACCCACTAATATTAGTGTTGCAATCATAAAAAATAAATAAAATTAAATAACATAAAAATAAATACATAAAAGTAAATGTTAGTCACAATAATAAAATCTTAAATTAAAACACTTAAAAAAAAAGAATCAAATCTATATTAAAACAAAAGCTTCCCTACCTTGTTTGCTACATGTGTTCCATGATTCATCCTTTTTTTTTTTTTTACACCTTCCTATCACCTTCGATTTTCAATCTCTCTTATTATTTACTTTTCCTTCTCTCTCTCTCTCTCCTCCTGTCACCTTCATTTTCCATTCTCTTTTTCTTTCCCCTTTTTCTTCTCACTCTCACTCTCTCACTGTCAGCAGCTAGCTCTCTCTCTCTCTCTCTTTTTAATAACTGCAAGGGTATGAGAAGCACCACCATGAAAATGAAAAGGAGCGGGGGGGTAGTTATGTGCAACAGTGGGAAGGAAAAATGAAAGGGATGAAGACGTGATAAACTAAAGGGGCGTCGGAGGGAGCCGAGTTAAAAAGTAAAAATGGTCAGAGGAAAGGACGAAAATGGATCTGTCAAACAGTGAGACTTTGGCTAAGGTCGAGATCTGGAGAAGCTAGGTGGAAGAGAGCAAGGATGGAAGTCGCATGTGGCTGAAAATGAAAAAGAAAAATAAAGACTCTACTGGTAGATAAAGAAATGAAGGTAAGGAAGAATAAGATGAGGAAGAATAAAGAAGACGATGATGAACATCTTGGAGAGGAGCATAAGATCAAGAAGCTCTGTTGCAGAACAGAGAAAAAGAAAAAGAGAAAGCTGGAGAGTTAATGACAGATAAACATCCGGCGATGCCGACGGCACTAGGTATGAACAAGAGGCTGAGATGAACGAAGGGACGGAAACACCCATCATCATTTAAGATAATGAAGATCGCCGATGATGATTAAAGTTAATTAGCAATCGTGCTGATAATGTATTATAAAATTAATGGAAATAAGGGAAGAGATTATAAAGAGAGAAAGTAGAGAGAGAATTCTTATTTCAAATATATGTTGAATAGTTACAGAAGACCTCTATTTATAGAAAGAAAATGGAGTTTTAGTATAATTTATACCTCATGGTCATTTGGTATAGTTTTCCCCTAAACATAAACTGTACACTCAGTGTATAATTGTGTGCGGGTCCCACCAAATAGTAAATCACTATGCATAGTACTATGCGTGGGTCCCATGTCATCTTGTAATATTTTGAGACCGGGAATCAATGGACATCCACATAATATGTATATTCATAACAGTTTTTCTATTTTTAAAACTTATTTTTAAAAGCTGTTTTATAGAACCGTTTGTGAGGGGAAAAAAGAAAGAAAGAGAGAAAATAGAATCAAACAAAGCCATATATACTTACTTTGTGGCATTGACTTTCTCTGCCAGACCGAAATTGGTAATCACAGCCTAAAGATCCTCGGCGATGGAGAAAAGATCATCCAAGTGTTTCCATGAGCTCTAGCAGATCTTTTGACGCGCGCACAGCATTTGCAAGTAAGCGAGCCATAAAATATAAAGTATAGATTAATATTGATTATAAAAATTATTGTAAAATTGATCTTGTCAGATACGGTCCCTCTTTTGTGACCACAATGTCAACGAAGATGGCTCAATAAATATAAATTTTTAATATTTTATATTAAAATTTGGGTTTTTGCCAGTTGGATAACGGATGCTTTACTCTATGTATAGATGGGGGCTGGGACTTTGTGCCCTTTTTTTTAATTAAAAAAAATATATCTTAACTTATCTGTATTCTTGTCGTTTAGGAAATTCGAAACCGCCTTTATTCAATGCAAGATGCTATTCTAGTTATGTTTAAAATAAAATAAGACAAAAAATGTCAAGAGCCGAGATATCCTATGAAACTTGGCACTAAACACGAAGATTGACGTACAGATTAAAAAAAGAAGAAGTAAAACTTATCAGAGACTTGCTCTCCTTTCTATGCAAGATGATACTTCTCTTGTCCTTATTATAAAGCACCAACTACCCACAATTTTTTATCCTTTTTATAAGACACCAACTATATTTAACTAACTTATTTATTACTATTTCCTATTATGCCCTTACTTTAATAAACTTCTTTAAATCTATCTCATTAAAGTAGGGATAAAATTGGAAACTTTTATTAATTTTAGACTCATTTAATGACTTAACTTCCACTTTCTTGGTTTGTGAGAAAAGATAGTTGGTGCCTTATAATAAGGATCAAAGGGAGTATTATTCTAGCTAAGTCAGACGCATTTAAAAATGCCTTATATGAATTAGGCATGAGATCTTCAAGAAAATAAACCACAACCAATTATTCGTCCTCCATAGTCAATACCAGCACCACACTCGTAGTTGACCTAGCTAGATTTTGGCTAGTAACAGTGACAGTCCACTCGTCCCCGGCTGAGCCTTCCCTGAGGCAATGCCAAATTTATCATCCACGTCCATTTCCTCTGCTTTCATTCCACCTGGCAGATTCCAACCAAAGCAGTTTACTAGAGATCCCAACATGAGCAACAACATCCTCATTAGCCAAAGGGTATCCACTATCCAGGACACAACCTCCGTCCAGTACCAAACGGAATCTATTAGTGATATTTGTATATAATTGATGTTGTTAGTTTGTTACATTTTTACTTGTAAATAATTAGTTAGTTGTAACCACTTGCTTTCAGTTGTAAATAGGCAGTAGGCAACTCTATCTATATAAGGGCTTGTACATACTATTTTAGTTTGATGAATAAGATTACAGATTTACTTTCTTTTCTTGCTTAGTAATATGGTATCAGAGGGGGTTGTATTTGACACCCCAGCTTTCTTCTAAATTTTTTTTTTCAGAGAGAAAATTCATTAATCTCTCTAATCCTTCACGTGGCTTTGACAGAGTCTGAGTCAACTTCTTCTCTTTCTTCACTTCGCCTTGTTTCATCGAAGCTTCTCGTGCCTCATTTCTTTTCTGTTCTTCCGCGAGATTTTTTGAACATTTCACCCTAGATTTACCGAATCCTTGTTCATTTCTGCCCAAATTAGCCGATTAATCATGGCGCTCGAACCTGTAACATCTTCGTCTTCCCTTGGAGGCAATCGCAACGGTGATTCAACCTCAGATCTATCTGATTTTGTACAGAACGTTTGCAACCCTTATTACTTGCATCCGAATGAGAACCCTTCCCTGATTCTTGTTTCTCCAGTCCTATCTGGTCCGAATTATCACTCATGGGCGCGAGCTATGAAGATGGCGCTTATGTCCAAGAACAAGAACAAATTCATTGATTGTTCTTTCCCTGTTCTTGCCAATACCAACCCTCTCTATCCTGCCGGGAGAGGTGCAACATGATGGTGTTGTCATGGATTACAAGATCCCTATCTCCAACGTTGGCTCAAAGTATCCTCTGGATTGATCGAGCGTGTGACGTCTGGGAAGATTTGCGAGATAGATTTTCGCAGAACGATGTTTTTTCAGCTCGCACATTTGCAAGAGGAAATTCAAGGCTTGAAACAAGGTGACCTCTCTGTAAGTGACTACTTTACCAAGTTAAAAATTCTCTGGGATGAATTCTTGATTCTCCGTCCTGTGATAATGTAAACTAGAAAGATAAGATGACATAGATTAAAATAAATAAATAAATATATATATATATATATATATATATAGTATGAAAATGAGAAAATTAGAGAGTAGAAGAAATAGAAAAACTAGGCCATAGGCCTTCTGAACAAACCTATGCTGATATATTGTAAATTTAGAGAAAATGAGAAGACTAAAGAGTAGTAGAAGAAAATAAGAAATAACAAAATAATAGAATGAGAGAGAAGAGAATAACCTATCTCATTCTCTTTATTTTATTGTTGTATCAAAGTCTTATGCATGACCTTGGTCTATTTGTAGGCTTCTATACTTTAAAGAGTACTACATAAGAGTTACAAACACATAAAAAAAAGGGAATTAAACAACATAATAGTGCAATTGGATGTTGTAGGAAATATGTACTAAAGTCCACTCAATTTGGAAGTTATAAGTGTAATTTCAATTACTACCAGATGGAATCCCATGGAGTTATCAACATCCAAGCACATGTTGTTTATAACATATTTTATATTAAAAGTTGGATTTTTGTGAGTTGTATGATGGATATGCTTCACTGTATACCCATAGGGCTTTGGGCCTTTTTTTTTTAAAAAAAAAACTATCTTCATTTATCTGTATTCTTGTTGTTTAAAAAATTCGGAACCCCAATACCATGCAAGATGCTATTATAGTTACGTTAAAAATAAAATAAGATATAAAAATATCATCAAGAGCCGAAAAAGCATTCGAAACTTTCCACTAAACAAGAAAATTGACGTACAAATAAACAAAAAAAAAAGTGAAACATTTCAGCTTTCCCTACAAAACAATTCGATACAATAAGGACACTTCTATAAAAAGAAACAAAAAAAAAAAAAGGAGAGGATTTATTATATTATCTCAATGAAGAAGTTTCAGGAGAGGCACGCAATTAAAAATTATCCTTCCTCCAAACTCCATACCATTACCACCCACCTACCCAGATTGGAGCTACCTGCTTGCACAAACTTGGATTTTTAATACTGCCTTTTGTTTTCAAGTTTTAAATATAAGATTAAATTTATAGGGGCACCACTACAAACTTTATTGAGTGGAGAGAGTATTAACGGTGATTGCCCACTTTATACGGCACCGCCATCACTGGCTGAGCCTTCTCTAAGGTAATTCCAAATTTATCATTCATGTCCATTTCTTCTGCTTTCATTCCACCGGCCAGCTGCCAATCAAAGCAGTTCACCAGAGTTCCTAACATGAGAAACAACATTCTAATCGCCAAAGGGTATCCAGGACACAACCTCCGCCCAGCCCCAAACGGTAACAGCTCAAAGTTCCGACCTTTGACGTCGATTTCCGAACCCAAGAACCTCTCTGGAAAAAAATCTTCTGGATTCTCCCATATGCTCGCATCTCTTCCGATGGCCCAAACATTTACAAGAATTTGTGCACCCTTTGGGATTATATAGCCTCCCAGCTCAACATCTTTCTCAGCTTTCCTGGGCAGTAAAAATGGAACTGGTGGGTGCAAGCGGAACGTCTCTTTTAGTACTGCCTGCAAGTAAGGCAATCTGGCTATGTCTGATTCTTCCACCGGTTTTCCTTTCCCCATGGTTTCTTCCAGCTCTGCTTTTGCTTTTGACATTGCCCTGGGGTTTCTGAGTAGCTCAGCCATTCCCCATTCTAGCGTAGATGTTGATGTATCAGTCCCGGCCGCAAATAGGTCCTACACATATTCATAACCATGTACAATTACTTAGTATGTATAGTGCAAAAATAATGAAACCAGAATAATTATTAGGAGAGAAATTATGTATCCTGTACCACAGTACCAGTGATAAATGTTGGATTCTCTTTCCTTGCATCACTTCCCTGTTCTCTTCGGAGAGGAGGACGTCTAATATGTCGTTGTTGGTGAGTGAACATGTTTTCTCTCTGAGCTTCTTCCGTTGGCTGACCAAGTCGTGGAAGACGTCTAGCATCTTGCTAAAATGAATAGTGGTGCGCCTTCTGACACCTTGTGGATCAAACTTCTTGAGTACGGGAAAATAGTCGGCCACGTTTGGCGTTCCGAGCTCTTTCATGATTCCGGCCACCGTCTCCCTCAACTCCCCAGCTGTACCTGTAGACTGAATCAGATCCACTGAGAATATAGTATTGGACAACAAATTGAGTGTAGTTTTGAAAGCAGCTTTTCCGACGTCCACGGCTTGACCAGCCACACTGCATTGCTCGAGCTCTTGGAGGAATTGTTGCACCTTGTTGCGCCTCATATCTTGGCTGGCGTCAAGAACCTTGTGGCCGAATAACTGATTGTTGCATAACTTCCTCAAGGATCGCCAGTGAGGGGAAACGGGAAGGAAGGACAAGCTATATTCGTCGTGGTTGGCGGCTTTCATGGCGTCGGGAACGGTTCGGTCTGACAGGAACTGGTCATGGGTTGAGAGGACCCCTTTGGCCATATCGATGGAAGAGACGACTACGGTCGTGACTTGGCCGAGCCGCAAACTTATGATTGGGCCGTAGGTTTTGGCAAGCTTGGCCAAACTCTTGTGAGGTTTGTCCCCAAGTTCAAGCAAGTTTCCGATGATGGGAAGAGGAGAAGGTCCGGGGGGTAGCCGGTGGTTTCCTCCGCCGCTTCTTCCATAGAACGAACGAAGAGTTTGGATGAAGATGAAGGTGAAGACAGCTGTGAGAATACAAATCATGATATCCATTTCTACAAGCCTTTGATCGAGGACAGTACTATGGATAATATACAGCATGCCCCGACTCGTGGCTATTTATGAAACGTTCCCCGCCACAACTAGCACAAGAAACCTTGTATGGGCGGACCTCGTCCTCATTTGTCAGCTTGCGTCGCTTGTCATCTCTCACGGCAACTATCACAGTAAAAAAAATAATCCATGGGTGTACAGTGGGCTTGTGGCTAAAATAAAAAAGAAAAAGAACCATGGATTGGGCGTGGATCTCGTGGCTCTTTGGGCTCTCATGGCCTCCTGATCCCTTGGGCACATAATAAAATGGGAAAATTTTGTTTAAGTATCAAGAGACAAAGAAAATCTTAAGAAAATTTTAAGGAAAATTTAGAAGCCAGAAAAGTTTCAAAAAATTGTTAATCCGATTGATAGAATTGTTAATTTGATTGAAAGGGTAGTTAATAAGACTTTTTTTTATATATGAATTTCCCTTACAACTTTTTTAAGAATTTTTTTAATCTTTTGGGTCCTGGACGAAATTTTCTCTAATAAAATACTATCTCGTATGAATCCAAACACTGAGAATCGTTGAGGGGGAAAAAACCACTGGTAAGCAGGAGGTGTAGAATTGTCGACCGTAATCTCAATAATTGAGATTTTTTGTTTTTTTTTTTAATTTTTTTTATTACAGTAAAGATAATAAAATACATAGTCATATGAATCGAAACCCGCGTGGTGTAGGAGGTCTTTTCTTTCTTGAGGAATCTGTTCCTCCCAAGCAAATAGTTCGTATTTTAGTGCTTTCTGAATTCTGATTATATTCTCGAGCAGTCGATCCAAATCCAGATGATTTTTCATGAACGAGGAACTCGAGTTATTAAAATAATCCAGAGCCTATATATAGAAATCAAGTTACTTCACCAACACTTTAGTGATAAGTCAATTATAGCTCTGGGATCCAGCACTCCATTTTTTTAAATCTCTTCTCTGCCCGAACCATAAACTATAATTTGATTAAATATTTTATTTTTAAAAAACCATAGGTTATATTTATTTTTAAAAATTTCATAGATCACAACTTATAACGCATTGTATGAATCATAATTTTATTAATTAGAACAACAATTTAAACTTGGTTAAAAAAAAAACAATTTAAACTGAACTCGGGATATTTATAACATGGATGGGGGCGGAACCAGAACTCACTTATGTTAAAATAGACAAGCTCACATTATATTTATATATATACCTAAATGCTCGCACGGGAGAAGGAGGAAAGTTGTGCATCCTGATTGTTAGGAGAAAAATTAAATAAAATGAACAAAACACGCCATAGAAAGTTAAAGATTGAACAGCAGCATTGAAATAAGGGAAAATCTACCTCAAGGCCCAATTATCTAACATAATTTCAAAAAGAGTCCAAAAGAAAAGTCACTGAATTAAAAAGGCCCTATGACCTTTTCTAGTATTATGTCAGAAAATGAAATTACATTAGTGCCCTTAATGAAAGTCTGAATTAATTGAACAAATCTCTCTCTCTAAATCATTCGAAAACTTCTCAGATCCCTTGCTCTGCATTCTTTAATCTTCATCATCAGTCTTTGCCTCTACGCCTCCATCCTCGTCGGTCTCCACCTTTGCACCTCTATGCTAGTTAGTTTGTGTCGCTGTGCTCATTGGTCTTGGTCTACACCTCCGCATTTCGCCCCATTCTAATAGGGTTTGTTCCTATTGGTGGGTACTAGAGGTGTCAATTAGGGCTGGCTCAATCCTCTAAGGCTGGCCCGTGAAGAGCCAGGGCCTAACAAGGCCCGGAGTAGGAAAAATATTTGTTTTTCAAGGCCTGGCCTGAGAGCACCAGGGCTAGGGCCGGCTTGCAGGGCTCGAAAATTACTATTCCAAATTTTAATTATTTTTCCTCCACTTTTTTTTTAAAATATAATTAATAAATTATAACACGATTCATCCAATAAATAAGCACATTCACTAATTCATAATCAAAAGCAAACTATGTTCACAAATAACTCACATAAAACATAAAAAGCATATCACTAAGCGACATTAATATAATGACTATTATTGTCGTCATCTTCGTCACTATCATCGATTTTAACGAAATTTGATTGTTCTTCACTTTGAGTAGTAACCTCTAGCTCATGAGTAAGAATATCGTGAAATTCTTCTCCCGCATCATGAACATATCCATAATCTTTATTTGCAACAAATAATAAATCAAATCATAAAACTAGAATAAAGTTATTATGTATTTATAGTTAAATAGATAAATAACTCTATAACAAATACAATATATATATATATATATATATATTTTTTTTTTTAAAAAAGGAAAAAAAGAAAAAACTATAGTGAAAAGGGCCTACAGGGCTGGCACGTGTAAGCCCGAGGCCCGGCCCTCTGTAAGCCCGAGGCCCGTCAGGGCCGGTCCTCCAGGGCTAATTTCAAATATCTCATCCATTTTTTAAGCCCGGCCCTTAAAGGGCCAGGGCTTAAACGAGCCGACCCGATGGGCCTGACCTATTTTAATGGCTCTAGTGAGCGCCAACAGGAAGCCTGCCATAATTTCTTATTTGTCATTTTTTGTCCAAGGTATGAATATTTTTTCATCTTTTAGGTCCTACCTAGTAGCCCTCGATTTTTCGTCTCGGGTGAATTAGAAGTGAATGCCCAAAACCATTGGTTTTTCTTTGCTGGATTGTAGAAATCAAGAATTATTGTGAGTAATTCACTACAAAATAAAAACTTCAAATTACCCATGGAAAAAAATTCCGTCGGAAATTACTCACGGTACTCCGTGGGTAGAAATTACCCACATAATTACTCACGAAATTTCGTTGGTAACTGACATTACTAATGGAACTTTGTGGGTAATTTCCATCGGTAAATAAAATTTCTGATGGAAAATTTCCATAACAAAAAATGTTGTGTCTGTACTTAGCTACGTCATTTTTTGGGATGGAAATTTTCCATGAGAAATTTCATTTACTCACGGAATTCCGTCGGTAACTATTGTCGGTAATGTTAATTAATGACGGAATTCCATGGGCAATCCGAAGTTTTTTGTAGTGATTTCTGAAATGTTTATAGAAATCAAGAAGTTAAAATTGTGTTCGCTTCACAACTTATATCATTCCTGTATTAGGGTGTTTGTAATGTTTTCATGATTGATGCTGCTTGAGTTTCCAATTTGTGCGTGTTTGTTCGGAGATGGCTTTATGTTATTGTCATTATTTAAAATGTTTTCATGATTGATTATATAATGGGTTATCTTTTCATCGCAACATTGTCCATGGCTTTATGTTATTGTGATTATTTATGTTTTCATGTTGTGAGATGCATGATACATGAGAAAAGTCAAATGACGGTTTTTAATTTTAGACTTTCACTAAGGGCAAAAATGTAATTTCGTATTTTGACATAATACCAGAAAAGGTTATAAGGTATTTTATGATCAGTGACTTTTCTTTAGGCCCTATTTGAGATTATGTTGGCTAATTAGGTCTTGAGGTGGATTTTCTCTTGAAATAAAGAGAAGAATATAAGCATTTATATACTATGGATTTCCCCCCTTTTCTCTTATTTTTTTTTTATATCTATAGTATAGGTATACATACTCTTAGATGGATGGGAAGCGCTAAGGTACAATCAAAGTGAAAAGACTTTGAGAGATAATAACACACGATTTATAAAAGTAATGGGAAGAAAAATAGAATAATTAAGAAAATACACAAACCAAACGACGTGTTTTCTTACGTATCCTTTGGATAGGCAAGGACGTTCATCCTTTTTAGACCGTCTGAATGAGATAGGAATGATCTTGATCTCATTTGCTTAAAAAAAAAAACAGATTTTAATTGGTATATAATTTAAATTTAAATTAATCTTTTAATTAATATTTTTTTGAAAATAATTTTTCTATTTAAAAATCACAAGATAAAAGAGTCTATATTTTCCAGAACTCATTTGGACAACCTATAGGAGCTGAGCACCTCGTTTCCCACACAAATCCAATAGTGATGAACAAAGGGAAGTGGGTAATTAAAATAAATTAAATACTTTAAACACTCATGTAAAGACGACATATGTTTTGCACACTAGGATTATATTTAGCTCTAATTGCATAAGTGGGTAATCTCTCATGAAACACTTGCCACATGAAGAATTTTGCTCATTCTAGGATCCCCCAGCGCCATAGATTTTGCCAAGAGAACTAAGTTGGGTGTTGCTGCTAGTAAAAATCATGGTATATGCTGATTTCACACTAAAATTACCATCAGAAGCCTTACACCAATAAAAACATCATCAACTAGCATTGTAGGGGGAGAAACCTTCACAATCTCACCTACCACCTATTTTGGAAGGAAAGTTCTCCATTTATCTCTATCCCATTGCCTATTTGTTTTGACAAAATCTTTTACCACCACTTCTAAATCTATCATATGGTAGTTTTTATGCACATAATATTTCAATGGCTTTTCTAGTGGTGTCCAATTATCTTGTCATGCTTTTAATGATGACCCACCTCTCAATTTCTTACCAATTCCCATGCAAAATTGATCCCATGTATACCAATGTTATTCCATTCCAAACTGCTGATTGACATCTTTTACTAACATGAGGAAATGTACCATCTCCACAATTATACTTACCACGAAGACATTTATCCTATCATACATTGGGCTTTGTGATTATTCCTCAACACAACTTCATGATGAAAGCTTTTTTTGACATTGGAGATCCTTTATACCCAAACCTCCCTCAACTTTATTTCTCTTTATCACATCCCAAGATATAAGGTGCATCTTATTTGCTTCCCTATTTTGGTTCCAAAAGAACTCTCTACTAAGCTTTTCAAGAGCTAAAAGAATCCTTTTAAGTAACAACATAGATTGCATTTGGTAATATGAAATTGCTGATAGAACAAATTTAATAAGCACTACTTTCCTTCCATGCTCAGGAATTTTTCTTTCCAATTTGCAAGTTTGGATCCAACCTTTTGGAGTAGTAGCGCAAAATTCATTTAACCGCTCTCTTATTAAGCAAAATTACACCTAGGTATTTTCCAGATCAGATGTAAGGCCAATACCCAACAATTGGCTTAGTTTATATCCCCTATTAAAATGCACATTCTAGGAAACAAATACCTTGAACTTGTTTAGACTAATTCTATGACCCGAAACCTGACAAAAGAGTTCCATAACTTTTCTCATTACCACCATATGATGTAAAGAAGCTTTAATTTACCAAAAAGTACCAAATCATCAACAAAGAATAGATGAGAAATTTTGAGAGCTCTTAATTAGAGTTTCAGCGGTTTCCAACTTCCTGTATCCACTTCATGATGAATAAGTTGCTCCAATCTTTCCATGCATAATACAAAGAGATATGAACTCAACAGATCGCCCTACTGGATACTGATAGTAGGGTGAAAACTTTTTGAAGCTTGTCCATTCCATAATACCCTCATAGATGTTGTGCTAACACAATTCATGATGAGTCTAATAAAATCCATCCTCGAACCCAAGTTGCGAAGAGTAAACTCCAAGAACTTCCAGTCTAGCCTGTGATAGGCTTTTTCCATGTCCACCTTCAACGCTTCAAGCCATTTCTGACTCTTTTTGGTCTGCATAGAATGGATTACTTTTTGGGCTATGATGATGTTATCACATCCTTGACACCAACTAATAAAGCTACACTGATTTTCTGCCGCCAAATAATTCATCACCCTTTTCAATTGATTGGCAATAACCTTGGTAATAATTAGCCTAAAACCATTGCTCACTGATGTGCACTACATCTAATGGAGGGAGTAGTATAAAATGGACACTTTCAACATAAGATATTTCATATACCAGACAAATCAGAAGTGAAATGGTTTCCCCTTCCTTAGGATTTGTGCGTTTGGATGTGGATGACTCCCATAATGCTAGAGACTAGGCAGCTTACGGGGGAGTGATTAGAGATCATCAAGGCAACTGGATATATGGATTTCAACAAAAGTTAGGGTACATCATCCTAACTGCTACAGAAATACAGGGTATTCATATGGGCCTTATACTTTGTAGACAGTTGGGACTTGGGACTGAGTAGGATTAAACTTTATATAGATTCTTTGAAAGCTATACATTTGCTCATGGTTGATTGTGGATAGATACATCCTTTACAAGATGAGATTCAAGAAATAAGATCCTTTATCCTATCAGATTGAAATCTTTTGGGATCATTTAGTGTATAGGGAATGATTAAGATGTGCAGATTATCTAGCCTGAATAGCTCAGGAGAACAACTGGGATTTTGAGGTCTTATTGACATAGTCTTTTGCTTGTTTGTAGTTATTTAAGTTGGAATGTGGTGAAGTCTATTATAACCACAATAGTGATGTCTAATAAGTAAACACTTTGTACTTCTCAAACTACTTTGCTTGCCTTTGTACATTAAAATAAAATTAAAAAAAATACAAAAAGACGAGATACTAAAGAAAGGAAAGGGAGTGTGAATTTTTTTTGACAAAACAATATACCTTGTATGGTGGAGGGGTTCGGCGCCGGAGTAACAAGAAATGAGGAGAAAAGGGGTTTTTATAAAGTGGGATCTAGGGCTTGTCTTACCTTATTAAAATGATTTTTTTTTTACAAAAAATAAAATAAAATAATAAATGCAATATTCAGACTAACAAAAGCAGTTTTTTTATAACTTGCTTTAATAATAAGATATATTTTCCCATATACATGCCCATATATTTAAAATGATTATTTTAAGGATGTTTTTTTTTCATCATTTGTATTTATTTACTTTTATAGAATAAATATTTCAGAAATTGATGTTTCTTTTAAATTATTAATTTATTATACACTCTTTAACTAAATAAAACTATCTCTAAATGCTAAAAAAAATGAGGATGTTACATAACTTATGTGCGATCTAGTTACTTTTTTTTTTGGTCAAGGGGATCTAGTTACTTCACTGCCTATAGAAATCAAGTTACCTCACCAACACTTTAGTGATAAAGTCAATGATAGCTCTGGGATCTAGCCCTCCATTTATTGAATGTATTTCTTCTCTGCCCGAACCATAAACTATAATTTGATTAAATATTTTATTTTTCGTTTGTCAACGCAAAAAAAAAAAAAAAAAATCATAGATTATATTCATTTTGTAAATTTCATAAATCACAACTAATCACGCATTGAATGAATCATAATCTTTATTAATTAGAACAACAATTTACACTGAACTCGGGAGATTTTATATCATGGATGGGGCCAGAACCAGAATTCACCTATGAGTTAGTTGAAATTAAAAAGCATTGCTTAAATTTTGAAGACGAAAGATATATAACGTATATATGATAAAAATAAAAATTTGGGCCGATGGCTTTCACTAATCCCCTCTATACCACCCATGGAGTATTTGATACTATTGCATGAACAAAGCCCTGGCAAAAGTTTTGAAATTCCGAGCATTAATTTGGGTGCCAATGATCCCATGAAGACACAAATATATATATTTGAGTATGTTGTGTTTAATTAGGCTTATTTTACCCGGATGATTATTTTATCCATAAGATTATAATACTTAATTTTTGTCAAAAATTGTTTTTCTTACTTAACCCAATCGCCATTAGTAAATAAAATATTGTCTTTTGTTATAACGCACGTACGCTTTAAGGAATCAACATATGTTTGGTTTTCTGGCCGAAAAAAAATGTTTCGATGGATCGATAATAATATTTGTTATATATGAATTTTGTAACCATTTAAAAACGAACCACCTGTACACCAAAGGCAAAAAGTGGAGCGCTTATAGCCTCATGACATCTCTTTTGTCTTATCTTATGTTTGAATACGTACAGCAGTAATAGTAATGATATGATAGGGATTGCTGACGAGCCTTTTCTTCGTCATTAAACAGAAAGGAATATACAGAGAGATATGGAACAGTGTGTACGTGAACGTGGCGGGCACCGGAAAGAACAGCAAAGAAACAAAGAGGATGCATCATCTGAAGACAGAGCGGATAGCTATAGCTAGCAGATGGGGACCAAGAACACAAGCAGTTCTTCTTCAATAATGAGGCAATGGAAGATGATGATTCCGCAATGGATCCGCCAAGACTGTCTCTGATGGGGACTAATGAAGCCGACGGCCAAAATGCGATGCTAAAGATTGATCTGACTAAGCCATATGATCAAGCTTCATGATGAGATTATTAATTAATAAAAGACATATTTAAGACGTTAATCTTAATCTCAAAATATAAAAACCCTTATCTTTTTCTCGTGTGTACTCCTCTAAAATTTGTTTTATTTGTGGAGTGTTAATTACTTGCTAATTTATTAAAGGGTAACGAAATATCTCTTTAAAATAGTGGTATTGAGCGCGGTATGTTTGGATAGGTGATGTTGCTAACAATGTATACGATGTGGGGGTGTTGACGCCAACATTCAGGAGATGCGGTTCAGCACTTCATGGTTTTATCAAATCACAGAAACAGAGGTTTGGAAGAGGAAAGACAATGGATAAAAGCAAGAACAGCCACGATTGCCTGATGGGAAAAACGGTCGAGATTCGTCTCTTCAACCAACTGTAAGCGTGCCAGAATGGGATTGTTTATAAATAGTTTATAAGTGGCTTTTTGTTTCAAAAGTTAGATCCGTATGTCTAATATGGCTTCTTATGGTAATAGAATTTTTAGAAAAAAATGGCTTTTTGGGTAAAACCACTTTTTTGAGCTTTTGAGTGAAAAAAATAGCTTCTAACTTCTTATTCCTTCTTTTAAAATTCTACAAATGCCTTCGCTGATTTTTTTTTAAAATAAATAATATACTACTACATAAACTAATATATTTCTTTTGTATTTCTCCATTACATAAATAAAATTTTTAAAATATTGTATTCTTTTATTAAAAAATTATGGGATAAAATTATTTTTTGATGTTTCTTCTTTTTTTTTTTAAAAAAAAAAATCTTTATACTTTTTCTACTTTTTCAATTTGCATTTATATCTTTTACGGTTTTTGTTGGCAAATCTTCATTTGAATTTAATTTTTTATGGAAAATTATCACATAACATAATACACTATTTATTTATTGATTATGTAGTATTCAATAAGATTCATATCATTTTTTTTTTATCTCAATTGATTTTTCAAACGCTATATTAAATAAGAGCTCATTTAAAAATAAATTATTTCTACAACTACTATCACAAACACTAATTACATTTATAATTTGACTTTAAAAAATAAATCATCTGAAAAAGCTTAGGAAAAATATTTCACTTCTGCCGCTATGATCCAATCGAAGAATTTATTTTTTTTTTGCAAAAATCCATATTAAAGACGTCTGAAATACCCTAATCCAATATCAAGTTTCTAAATTTAACTAATCTCTAATAAGGTTTTCTAATTAAAATAGGATTTAAAAATATGGGTGAAATGACTTTCCTAACCTCTATTCTATCCTTCATTGTTTTGCACGCTTCATTGTCTTGCACGCTTCATTGTCTCACACTCTCGTTCGTTCTTTCTCTACTGCTTCGTCTTCCTTAGAATTCAACATCTCCTTCACCCCCCCACCCACAAAAAAAATCAAGCCCACTGAAGTAGAACCAATTCCTAACTTCCTCAATCCTTTCTTCACCTCGTTGGCTCACCTCTCCTCTCTCTCTCTCTCTCTATATATATATATATATATATATATCATGAGAGTTCAGAGCCCTATGTTACGTCTCTGAGAACCATTTTCCCCCTCAGAAATTCATACTTCAGGAAGGTTAAGGCCATCGAGGTAGATGAGCGAAAGGGCGGCCTGGTATTGAGTCCAACAACGGTGGTGATTCTATGAAATTTGATTGGAAACTTGGAATTACTTTTTCTTCTTTCCTTAAGCAAGTCCCGCTTGAAAATTGATTTCTCTTTTTTTATTTCTTTATGTTCCTTGACTATTGGATTATTTCCTGGAGAAATGTTTGGCCGTAGGTTTTTTTGCTTGTGGTTTCTATGATTCCTTATTCCATGTGTTAGAATATAAGGAATTAAATGATTAGTTAGAGAGTTAGTTAAAAGTCCTAGTCTATATAAAAGGGGGTCACGCCCACACCATTACTCTTTACCAGAGCAATATGCTATGTTGTGAATATACATCATTTTTCTTCTTCTTCTATTGTCTTCTATAATTATGCTAGTTAATATGGTATCAAAGCTGGCTGTTTTTTTTGGCTAATCTTTCTACAGGCGCAGGTTCTAAGATATGAATCCTCATAGCCAAGATATCAAGATGCAGCCCATGAATAGAGGTTAAAAACCAAGATTCCCTCACAGATCAGGCAATTGCATCACACTAAGGCCCAAACACAAGAAATGGGCCAATAATCCAATATGAAAATCAAGAAATTGGTAGTGACACACCCAAGCACCAAAGACCCGATTCAGGCAACCCGGAGACCCGCTTTGTTCTCAATGGTTCTTGATTGTTTGATCACCCTTCACAGTGCCTTTGCCGCCTTGGTTTTGTGCTCAAGGTATATAATCTTGCCTTCGCCATCGTTCTTGGTCCCACCATATCTGCCCACAGTAAAGATGCAGCCCAAGCACAGTCGAACATTTAAGATCCATCAGGGTTTCGAGACCCGACTTATTGAAGCACTGATTGTGATTTAGGGTGTCGCTCAAGATCCAATCGGGTACGTCCAAGACTCTGTCCCAGACTTCCGCGGCTTGAATCGCAAGAATAATGCCAAGAAACACCCAGAGCCTTGATCTCCTGAATTCGGATGACAACAATATTTCCGGCATCGAAGACAAGTCTACGTCAGGTGTTGATCAGTCAATCTCCGAATCAAGGCTCGCCGACGCTAGACTGTGAGATTTCCAATCGCGATTTTGATCTCCAGTGCTGATTCCAACGATCCATCACCGCCAGCCGATTTGGTTGGATGTATCTCCATTTGTTCTTTACTAGTGATTTATGATAGATCCACATGGTTGATATCCAAACAACCAATCCAATTTGTTCATGATCTCCGCAAGAAACGTTGAAGGCGAACGGGATTCTGCAAGTTCAATTCAGAGGCACTGGAATAGCAATCGCAAGTTGAATCTTCGTCTTGCTTCTCTGCCCATCTCATCTTCATGATTTGACGGTTTCTCTTGGTTTCACGAGTTAAGAGCAGCACAATCTCCTCCTCGTGATCTTGCAATTCCGACGCACACAAATTCCGATAGTTGAGAGCAGAGATCGATTAATTCTTGGGGGTGTGATTCTTAAATGGGATGTTGTTATGTCATTGTCATCTGTTAACAAAAAAAAAAAAAAAAAAACTCGAGCCTGCAAATTTTTCTGAATCAAATGAGGGTCTTCATGTTGCTGCTGTGAAAAACGTTGAAAGGCGATTGATATACCTAACTTCATGTCTTGTATTAGGAATGGATTGGAAATGGTCAAATATAAGGTGATGATGTTAGAAGAGTAGAATAGAGAGCAGAGAAATGATGCCTCCTCACTCCTGTCTATTTAAAGGAAAGCAGAGAGCAGTGAAGAATCGCCTCCTCGCTCCTGTCGATTTAAGGGAAGCAGAGAGTAGAGAGCAGTGAAGAATGCCTCCTTGCTCCTATCAATTGTGACCATCAACTCTGCGGGATACTCATTGAGAATCCAAATCTGGACAACAATTAAGATAGAAGAGCAATTCCTAGAAATGTGGCTTATAGATGTGGCAAAAGAACCTAGACTTGTGGCTTATGGAATTGATTGTTTCTAGTTTGAAGGTTAGTGCAGGCAGGGATCGGACGCTTTGAGAAATATGCAGTGAAAGGTTTATCTCTTGCTTCGCCTCATGGGGAATGCTTTGGTATGCTTGGCCCCAATGGTGCGAGGAAGACCTCATCTCTGAAAAGTGTAAACCTTTTTCATGGAGGAGTTGCTGATAAAAAAAAAAAAAGCTGGAAAGTAAAGTGGAGAATATGGTGCACAAGCTGTCTCCAAATGCTACCAAGACATACCATATCCCCGGAACTCAGAAATTTGAGCTGCCAAAACAAGAAGTCAGAATAGTTGATTTCTTCCGAGCTATCGGCATCGCAAAGAGAAACTTCACTGTGTTTGCTTGGGGTTTAACAGACTCCACAATGGAAGATGTCTTCATTAAGAATGTTGAGGATTAGAATGGGAGAAGAATGTCTTGAAGAAATCATTTTATTGTTTTGTAATTGTAAACTGGTCAATTTAATTCACCTTATCATGTTTTTCAAGTTGTGCACATTTAAGATTAATAGTGTTCAACTTGAGGGGCAGGTTAGAATATAAGAGATTAAATGATTAGTTAAAGAATTAGTTAGAAGCCTAGTCTATATAAAAGGGTCCACACCCACACCATTATTTTTTGCAAGAGCAATATGCTCTATTGTGAATATACATCATTCTTCATCATCTTCTTTCTCCTCTCCTTATTGTCTTCTCTAATTATATTAGTTAACACCATGAATCGACGAGTTTATTAATTTTGTTACGGTTTAATATATGGTTTATTCAATCGAGTTATGGTGGTGCCCTGATTTGATCCTTATGGTTTTTATGATTCCTTATTCAATATATGATGTGAGGTTCATATTTTCAGAACTTGATGTGTTCCTTTGGTGTGGGAGAAAGGTGCAAGGTGCGTATGAAATTACAACCACCAATAATCAACTTATGGTCAACAAATTAGATTATAAGGATGAAAGATGAATTTAGGCCACCAAATCAGAATTTTCAAGCATCAAAGCAAAATTTAGGGCTGTCAAACACGAGGGATTTATTGGAGAGAAAGAGAGTAAGTTTTATAGTTCATAAGATCACCATATAAACTTGGGCGTTGATGATTCTTCCTCTGCCATTGCATTTGAACCCAGAAACCCTTCCTCTATTGAGCTTTTGTGTAGAAAAAGCCTTCATCGAAAGAGAGAGAATGATGATGAAATTTGATGAGAGAATAAAGGGTAATAAAGTCAATTTATGAACATTTTGAACCCCTAAATTGGGTCTAACCTAAAGAGTTATTGAATTTACCAACATAATTTAAGATTTTCCAATTTTAAGTGGCTTTATATGAGATTTTCTCAATTTTTTTGACCAAAAAAAAAGAAGAAAATTGGGAAGTTACACTGAGGTCCCAAAGACAAAAAAAAAAAATTATAAAAAGGTCCCAAATCAAAATCCTATTATAAAAAAGTCATTGCTTAAGATGACAGAAGCTATTAACAACTGAAAATGTTATATTAACAATAAAAATTTTCAATTGTTAATATGATATTTTAAGTTATTAATAGGCTTTTTAAGTTGTTAATATAATTTTTCAAATTGTTGTAATAATTTTTGTTGTTAACATGTTAAAGCTTCTATTACAGTAGGTGACTCACTCACCGGCGATTCACACGTGCACAGTTAGGAAAATAAGATGCATCTTCTTGTTGACGTTGAAGCTTCCATGGCTCACCGCCTGGGCGCCTTATTTTGCAAAAGGTTGACTGAAACGAACGCTCCCAATTGGAGGAGGACGAGACTGCGTTGCAAAATGTCTGCTGAGCCATCGCCCTTGATTCACTCAGTCTCATTGCCGAATCAAGTGGCTGAACCCGTAAGGATTGTCGCTGCTCCCGGAATCTCCTCTTCCGAGTTCTGGTATCTCTGCTTCAAACCACCTTCTTCTTTTTAGTTTCTGTACAGTGTACATCATCCTTTTCATTCGGATTGCTGGCCTTGTTGAATCAGAAACTTGAGAGTTTCGAGGATCAATTAATTTAGCGCACTCTTTGCTTCAATTTTGGGGTTTTAAGCCGAGGACTATGTTGCAAATTCTACCCCGGAAAACCTTGTCTATCCAAATTACAATTACGTCCCCATAATGACTACTGCTATTATTCTTCTTCTTTTTCTTGTTATTGTTATTACTGTTATTGTTATTGTTGTTAATTTTTGGTGCAAATTTAGAGCCATGGATGTAATTTCCAGTATTGGTATAAAATTCAGACGTGTGAAACGTAACAGAGCCATTTGAGAATCAGCTGATATGCCTAACTGCTATGGCGGACGTAACATAATTTACCTTGACATTTCCTTGTGCAGGAGTGCTATTGATTCCTCTTTATTCAGGCAGTGGTTACATAATCTGCAAACTGAGAATGGGGTCTTAGCCTTTGGTAACATGGTTCTAAGACAAGTTCTCATTCAGGTTACCTTCATGCTGTTTCTTCTCAATCAGCTACTTTGATAATTCACATATATTCACTCTTATATCGGTTTGGTGTTGTTTTCATGCTGTGCAAACTTCTGGACTATTCTGAGGCATTGATTGAGACTTGGAAAAAATTCTGCAAGAATAAACTCCAATTAATGACATTTCATGCAACATTGAGACATAATTATACAAATTTTCCGATGAACCTAGACACCTGTCCATTTCATGGCTTAGGGTGGCAAGGCATGCTTTCCTCGTACCAGTCTTCTAGATGCTAAACCATCACCAGTCTGATGTGTCTGTGCTCCATAGATCTCAAGCCATTAATGTTTTATCGATGCAGGGAAATGAGCGAGTAATTCCTATGACAAAGCAATAACAAAAGAATTGTCAATATAGGTCGTGTTGTAATTTTCTTCTAGACTAATTACTGAGACTGCACATAGGAACAAAACATAACATGCCGTGCATTTTTAATATAACGTCTAAGTATTATACAATTATAGATTGACAGTAAGGATTTTCATGGTTTCTGTAGGAATTTCATTTTAAAGCAGGGGATATAGTTATATGGTGGTACTAATATCTCCTAATCCTGGTCATCAGAAGTTTGTTGATTTTGTTTTCTTTGGGTGTGCATGTTATTAGGGAGTTGATATGTTTGGAAAGAGAATTGGGTTTCTCATGGTTTCTGTAATGTCTAAGTATTATACAATTATAGATTGACAGTAAGGGTTTTCATGGTTTCTGTAGGAATTTCATTTTAAAGCAGGGGATATAGTTATATGGTGGAACTAATATCTCCTAATCCTGATCATCAGAAGTTTGTTGATTTTGTTTTCTTTGGGTGTGCATGTTGGCAGGGAGTTGATATGTTTGGAAAGAGAATTGGGTTTCTCATGGTTTCTGTAATGTCTAAGTATTGTACAATTATAGATTGACTGTAAGGATTTTCATGGTTTCTGTAGGAATTTCATTTTGAAGCTGGGGATATAGTTATATGTGGTACTAATATCTCCTAATCCTGATCATCAGAAGTTTGTTAATTTTGTTTTCTTTGGGTGTGTAGTTATAAGTAGGTACTAAGATCTCCTAATCCTGATCATCAGAAGTTTGTTGATTTTGTTTTCTTTGGGTGTGCATGTTAGCAGGGAGTTGATATGTTTGGAGAAAGAATTGGGTTTCTCAAGTTCAAAGCGGACATTGTTGACAGAGAAACTGGCCAAAAGGTATCCAATTTTTTGTACAGAAATTCTTCAATCTATATCTATTGTCTCAGGTCTTCATCTGGGTTCACAACAGTTGTGAACTGACAATCTTCTTGGATTTTTTGTTCCTATTCTTATTTCTTTTGATGGTTTTATTTGTCAGTTTGTTCTTCCCCTCTTCTTCTGAGAAAGAAACCTTGCTCCCGCGCCGGGGGGTGTCGATAATTTGTTAATCTTTCTTGGTTGTATGCTGTGAATATTGGTTCCTCATTTTGGGAAGTCAAAGTTTACTGTGTTATGGACCCAAATTTTGGGCACCTAATCTTTGTTTTGTTTTGTGAACCTACATTTTGTGCGCCTAATTATTGTTTCATTTTGTTTGATTATAGAGTAAACCATGTTTAGGTTCCAGGTATTGTATTTGCCCGGGGACCAGCTGTGACAATATTGATACTTTTGGAATCAGAAGGCGAGACATATGCTATTCTTACTGAGCAGGTAATGGCTGCAATTTTGGAATTTTTTTGTTGCTTTTGAACCAATTAATATCAGAAATTCGTATCTTCTTATGCTTCTGATGGGTCCCAACCCTCTGTTACCAAAACACACAAAAGAAGATGTAAGGGAGTGGCAAAAGGGCACAAAAGAGGGAACTAATTCTACTGATCACAACTCACAAAGAATATAACAACACTTTTAACTGAAGAAGGAAGAGTGGGGGGAGAATAGTTGGCTTGAGTGCAGCTAGGACGATAGACATTGGCAGGGAGTGGTTGGGTTTCCTTTTCGAGGAACTCAGATTTAGTTTTTTGGGGGAGGCTTTTGAAAAAGGAAGAAGCTCGGGCAATTTTAGCCAAATCCTATAAAAAATGAAAATGCTTACTTAGATGCTATACTTGGTGAATTGATTTTACTAAAAATATTGATAAACACATCGGTACTTTTTGTGTAAATATTTACCTTTTCTGTGTATAAAAACATATTAGTTTGTTCTAACCAATACACACACACACACACATATATATTGGTACTTTGTGTTCGCGCGCGCTCAAACAGGATTCAGCCAAATCCTATAAAAAATAAAAAATGCTTACTAAGATGCTATATGAGGTGAATTGATTTTGCCAAAATATTTATAAACATATCGGTACTTTCTGTGTATACATTTACCTTTTCTGTGTATAAAAGCATATTAGTTCCTTCTAACCAATAATTAATACACACACACACAAAAGCATATCAGTACTTTGTGTGTGTATTATTATATTTTTTTTAAAATGGGGTGGTAGAAGAAATGTAGGAGGGTTTAGGGAAGTGGTTCTGGATTTTTTTTTTTTTGGGGGGGGGGGGGTGTTGAATTCCAACAAAGTGTACAGTGAAATCTTTTCACCGTAAACTATCTTGCTGATTATTTGTCTTAGGTTCTGGCTCAAATTGCTAGGTTGTGGGAGTTCTAGTCTCTGGAATGCCAGTTTACTTACTTGTATCTATTATGTGTTCTTTTCATTCTGATGGTATTGATTTCCTTTGTGTTAGTTCTATTTTTTCTATCGAAAGGATGTAAGGGGGAGTTGGATTTTTGCTGATATCAGTTCTAAAACATCGTTACTCAGTTGCATCTGTTTCCTTTCAGTTCTGGATTTTAGTTTCTGGGCTAACAGCTTCATTTCAATCTCTTTGAAAAATCTTATTAATAAGGTAAGGGTCCCCACTGGAAGAATCTTATTGGAGCTGCCTGCTGGAATGTTGGATGATGACAAGGGTGATTTTGTTGGCACTGCAGTTCGTGAGGTTCCCTCTCTCTCTGCCCCCCTTGGCCCTTTTGGCTGGTGTAAAAGTCTTATCTATGCCTTTTTTTTTTGGGAGAATAACTATGGGATCTCAAGGAAAGGATTTAAAGACCAAAAGTCCCAATGACAAGTGAGCAAAAACTTGTTGTCATTTTTTACATTAGAACTTATCATTGTACGCACCCCAATTATTATTGAACTTTTGGGTGATTAAATCCCTTCCTTTGGGACCTTATGGTAGCTCCCCCCCTTTTTAATGACCCTCTTTCTTTGCATCGCAGCCTTTGGTTGTCCCAGTGATATTTTAACCAAGAAGTGATCTTGGCAACCACTTTTTTCACACCTCTTTATTCCTCTTATTATAATTGGTTTAATATAGTTATGGAGTTATCTTTCAGCAAATTATAAAAATAATAATTTTGTATGGGATCAGTTTGTAAGGATGTGGTATGCAAGTAGTTTTACTCCTTGTCAGCCTTGTTTGAGCTTTTGAGCTTACTACAGTGTTGTTCATGATTTATGATGCCATTATTGATAGGTTGAAGAAGAGACTGGTATAAAATTAAATGTAGAAGACATGATTGACCTCACTGCCTTCCTGGAACCATCTACTGGATGCAGAGTTATTCCTTCTCCGGTATTTGAAATTCTTTTCTAGAAGCCTGAGGACCTGATAGGTTACTTCTTGGTGTATCTTTTTTGGTCTTTGTTTTTTTACCATGCAACGCTTGAAAAATATATTAACATGACGCTAATCACCAAAAAAATAAAAAAATAAATTAACATGACAAGTCTTGCTAATATACAAATTTATGAAATAACATCCCGGGGATAGTAGTGGCTTCATGCAATCCGTGTGACTGATTTAGGTCATTGGATAACCTGCTCATGTGACTGATTTAACACTGCCAGAGATCCAATGGCCTTGCACATATGTTGGGACATTTATGGCAGAATGCATTTTGGTTTGCCATACTCTTGA
Source organism: Acacia confusa (assembly GCA_037074495.1). Lineage (NCBI taxonomy): Eukaryota > Viridiplantae > Streptophyta > Magnoliopsida > Fabales > Fabaceae > Acacia > Acacia confusa. Next base: position 31,562,905 of record CM073512.1, on the reverse strand, counting down.
CCTCTGGAAATGGATGAGAAAAGCAAATAGTGAAATTTTAGATGTCTAGTTTACTTCAGCCGTTTAAGTGGTCAAATATCTTTTAGTATATGGCTGCATGACAACTTACTGCAAACTACTTAAGCTTCTCACCAATACACCTAGTTTTATATGAAGTACTTCTAATTATTCAGATCCACGCTTTTCCAAATTGATTTTGCGTTTTAGAAATATAATGATGCAATTCAAGCTAGGTCATTTGGTAATATGGTCTTAATTACAATCCATGTGTTGATTGAAATCATATGCTATAATTCAGTATTCAAATCTTTATTTGTAACTAAAAATATTTAAGGGTTTTCCTGCTAAAATGGGTTCAACTTTCTTAATTTACTGTTCAATAGCTTAAATGACTGTCCCTATTATCCACAAACTTCACTGCATATGCATTCATCAGCTCATAAAGGGCCAATTTGTTTAGAATTAAAAACAGAAGATTTTGGATGGCTAAATATAAGGGAGTTGTTGGGGGATACCTTGAGGTCAGGATGGGGGCTCTGAAAATAATCTACTTCTAGCTTATTTTGATCAGCTAATCCTGCAACTCCCTTATATTTATTGAAACCTAAATCTTTCTCTTCTTATGATTGAAGGGAGGCTGTGACGAAGAAATCAGTATATTTCTGTTCAGAGGCTCTGTTGATAAGGAGACTATCACGCAGCTACAGGGTAAAGAAACCGGCCTACGTGAACATGGGGAGCTGATAAAGGTGCGGGTGGTACCATACAAGAAACTTTGGCGCACAACTGCTGATTCCAAGGTTTTAATGGCTGTGGCTTTATTTGAAATGGCTACAAAAGAAAGACTGTTGCCTCCAATGGCGACCTAATTTGCTGGTGGGTTCTCCTTATCGGGGACAGAATCTTTTTTGGCCTTCAGTGATGGCGGTGAACTAGCGCACGTCATTTATCTTGGATTCTGCGTTACCTATGAAATTCATGAACATCTCTGCTAATCAGATTCGCAGTGACAAAGTCATGCTTTTGGTGGGGAGTCAATTAATTACTATAACATTGGTTAGGCAGCCTTTTAAAGCCGAGTTGATCTTGTTGCATCATGTATTTTCCTGTAAAATCTATGCTCGTATCATGGTTTGCTTTTTGCAGTGGCAACTGGCAAGCAATGAGTCGAACAAATGACGTGACTTAAGCTGAGCATATCAGTGCCAATAAAAATGAGTGTGAAAGTAATCCGAGTATAAAACATGATTTTGGATTCGTATTTTGTTTTGGGCCACTATGGATTGTGCTAGACAGCTAACATATATTCATTTATGAGTTGAGTTTTAAATTTGTCTAATGTCACTAAAAAATTTCAAAATGAAACAATTTTATCTCATATCATTAAAAAATTAATGTTAACGGACAAAAAACATTAACACTAACTGTTAATTTTTTAATATAGAAGGTAACATTGCTTTATTTTAATACTTTTGGGATAATAGTGATGGAAAAAAAAAATTTTTAAGATAATATTATTCTTCATTGAAAAATTTCAGGATAAATTTGCATTTTAACCTGTCATTTATTCCTTATACAATTATTTTTTCTTAACCTTGTTTAACTTTCTCATCATTTATTTGTGATAGGAAAATACTTAAAGTAAACATGAAGTTTTGTCACATCGTTAGAAGATTTGTAATGTTATATGGTAGCGAATGATGAGCTTTAAAGGAACAATATAACATAAAGTAGTAGTGAGTAATCGATATAAGGATATTGATATAGATAATATTTGTTGTGATCATACACACAAACGAGTTGGAATGACATTTATTGAAGAGAAAACAGAAAAACATAATTTAAAGTGGTTTGGACACTTTTAAAGGATGCCATTGGGTATGTTGATGCAAAGGGCAGTTCAAGCCGTATGAAATTTTATAAAAAGTAGGGAAGACTAAAGCAAACATTCTATGAGGTTATAGAATTGACTCTATTGGTTAATAATCTGTTTAAATATCTGACTTTTCGATAGAGACAGTGGTATTGTGCGATCCATGTAGCCGACCCATTTAATGAGATAAAACTTTATTTAGTTGTTGGTTAACTTCCTCATCATTTGGCAAGGTTGGGCACAGGTTGGTTTGGGTCATAACATGCCCTGAGCTTGAGAACAATATGATTAAGTAGAGCCGTCAAAACGGGCCAGGCCCATCGAGCCGGCCCATTTAACCTTGGCCCTTTAAGGGCCGGGCTTAAAAATGGACGAAATATTTGAAATTAGCTTTGGAGGGCCGCCCCTGACGGGCCTCGGGCTTAAACGTGCCGACCTTGGAGGGCCTCGGGCTAGCCCTGCAAGCCTTTTTCACTGTAGCTTTTTCTTTTTTTCCTTTTTAAATTTCTTAATTTATATACATTTTGTATTTGTTATAGAGTTATTTATCCATTTAACTACAAATACATAATTACTATACTCTAATTTTATAATTTGATTTATTATTTGTTGCAAATAGAGATTATGGATGTGTTCACGATGTGAAAGAAGAATTTCATGATATTCTTACTCATGAACTTGAGGCTTCTACTCAAAGTGAAGAACAATCAAATGTTGTTAAAATCGATGATAGTGACGAAGATGACGACAATAATAGTCATCGTACTAATTATTGTAATTTACTAATTATATTTCTTTAAAACACACCGAAGAAAAATAGTTAAAATTTAGAATAAATAATTTCTGGGCCCTGCGGGCCGACCCTGGCCCTGGTGCTCTTGGGTCGGGCTTTGAAAAATGTGTATTTTTCTTACTTCAGGCCCTGGAGGGCCGGCCCTGTTAGGTCTTGGCCCTTCACGGGCCGGCCTTAATTGGCAGCTCTACGATTAAGTGAATCAAAATATTAGTCAGGACCTAGGAGCCACAGGTGGCAAGGCCAATTCCCCTAGTTCTTTTTGAACTTTAACACAAACACAACTTATAGTTTGTACGTACTTATTTTTTATTTTGGTTCATACAATTTCAGACGATAGGTTTTGATTCTTTAAATTTTTTCTTTTCTAATTTTTCTTCCATCCAAATATATGGTTAAATTTACCGGAGCCATGGAAGCCAAAACAACAGGTGAATTGTTTTTTAACGGGGCTCCTAACGGAGTAATTCTTTGGTGTGAATAAAACAGTAATTCTTCTTATTTTTCCCATCGAGGGGTCTCTTTCTGTGTAACCTGCCGTACTATTCAAAATCCTTTCGTGACCCGAAAGAAAAAAAAAATGAAGAAGTCATCCGTCTGCGTTAGAATTCCAAACTTATCCACAGGGGATCAAGAAGAATCGAGTTTGTGCTTCGAGTCTATTATCGTTGTGCAACATGTCTGTTGACTCTCTACATACCTGATTATTTGTTGAACATTAGAATGGGGTCTTTAGTGTGGAAGTTATGGTTAAACTTGTGTTATTATGATATATGTTGGGCAGCCCCTTCTTTGCAACGACGCCATTATAATTGTTTAATGAAGGAGGTGGTGGGATTGCGTACACAAGTTAATAAAGTACTTTGGAGAAAATTAATGAGGGATGAACCAAAATCAGCTAAGGAATTACAAGTATATCTCCCATTGCCCCCTCTAACTATAAAAAGCTTATATATATATATATATATATATATATATATAAAAAGAATGATGAAATTTTTTTTCTCCTTGAGGATACCAGATCCAGTTTCCTTGTCTATTTAAAGGATAGGTAGATTGTTCAGTTTTTTTTTTTTTTTTTTTATCCAGTGACTCTTAAATAAAAATATCATTTTTTGAAAAAATATTAGTTGAAAGATTATTTTTATTTTAGATTTATGCTTATTAATTTTTTTTTTGAAAAAACAGAAAGTAAAAATAATTATGAGATCTGGACGATCCGGAGGAACCAAGCTCACCCTTTCTATTAAAAAATATAGGCAGAGAAATTGGATCATACCAAGAAGTGAGAAAGCATTCCCCTATTTTGCTATACTTGCTGGATATGATTACGCTGCCGTCTTGTCCACTGTTAGGGAGGGCACATGTTAAGCCCATTTGGAACATTGCAAATGAGAGAAAGTAACATCAAATAATTTCCGGCGATGAGATTTTTCATTATACATGGGAAAAGATGGATCCCATTTCCAAGTGTGCTAAAAAAATCTTGAAGACAAATTTACCCTCCTTTGGCGCTGAAAATTTATCCTTTTCAATATCGGAAAGGTTTGAATAAGAAATACCGCTTCCATCTTATATTCGTTCTTTAGCCGGGGAACACTATGCAACCGTGGTGGTTGAGAGCGGACCATAGGAGTGACTCAGGAGTGAGGTTGAAGATGAGGAAATAGCAAGCCATGTTTGATACAGAGCGATAGAGATGAAAGAGAACTCAAAGACGGACATGGATTTGATAGTGTTGTTGGCAGTAGCTACTTGGTGGGGAGACCTTTGGCGAGGAGGGAGGAAGAGAAGCAGATGAGGATGTTGGTCCGAGTGACCGAGAGGTTAAAGATGTGAGTGTCGGAGCAATAATGGGGTCTGCGGTCCCATGACATTTATATAATAGAGTATTTTTAATTTACGTAAAATGGTCTTTTATCTGCTATGTTGCACTGACACCGACACGAGACACGAGATACGACACAGCTGAACACTTCGACACGTTAATTCTAAAAAAATCTAACTTTCGACACGTTAGGACACGTTTTAATATTATATATATATATATTATAATTTACATTCAAGTTCAATATATATTTCGTGAAATCCTGGCTTTCAATGATTCAGCATTATTTATAAAAATTGTGTCTCCTTTAAAAAAAAAAAAAAGAAAGAAAAAGAAAATTCATTATCAATTCAATAATATTCAAAGCCATACATATTTTTTAAAAAAATATAAGTGTCGAGGAGTGTCAGATGGTATCGGAGTGTCCGACACGCATATTTTTAAAAAATAGGAGTATCTGTGCTTCATAGTTTATCTGTTTTCCTATCTTATTTTCTTCCGATTAAACAAAAAAAATTTCAATAATCAATATATATATTTTTTTTCAAGAGCCAACCAGATAGACACGGTTGTGATAAAATATTTTCCATTCCATTAATTTTTAGCCCTTTCTTTGAACCAAATGGGCCCTAACTATTATATTGTCCTCCTATCTCCATAACTATAAAAGAAAATTCAGTTATATATCTTTGAGACTTCGTGATTTTTAGGTTTTTTTTGTTTCTTTTCAAATTAATATTGATTTTAAAAATTGATCTAAATGATTTGGGTCATAGAAAGATGTAGTCCCGCTTGTGTGACTATAATGAAGATTTCTCAATAAATAAAATAAAATATTTATTTTAGGAAAAATAATTATTTAATCTTTATAATTTTATCGAGTTTGTTGCTTGGTCCTTATAGCCACCACTTAGTCCTTATTGTTTCCACATCATATGAAGTTGGCACAGATGATAAGGGATCCAGGACTAGGCCCTTGGGTCGTAGGTTTGATCCCCTCTGCCGTCGCTGGGACTCCTTTGATAGGCGATCTCGTAAGTTCCCAGTAAGTGCTCATAGAGCCCGGAGCAGTGCATTGACCTTGGTGAGGGACTGGTGTCGAACCCTCCAAAACTTTTTTATATCAAAAAAAAAAATCATATGAAGGTGATCCAAGTGGGATTCCGCGCGCTGTCATTTCTTCTTTCCTGTTTTGTGTCTTCTTCTCCACCTTCTTCCCCAACACCGTCACCGTGAGTCCGTCACCAACTGCAGAAGCCCAGGCCCCTCATCAAGCTAACCACTACCTTCTCCCCTTCCTACTCCATCTGCAACCAAATTCAAATCCAAATTCATTTGATTGAAAAAAGCCTGCAACCAAATGCAACTTATATCATTCTACTCAAAATATATGTATAGCTACAACCCACAAACAATCACAAGATTGAGTTGGGGAATGCTTGTCATCATCAAAACCTGTTTTGTTCTCAGCAAGCTAGCCACCGCCTTCAACTCCTACTCCACCTGATGAGGGGCCTGAGCTTCTGCAGTTGGTGACGGACTCACGGTGATGGGTTGATGGGGAAGAAGGTAGAGAAGAAGACAAAACAGGAAAGAAGAAATGACAGCTTGGAATCCTACTTGGATCACCTTCATATGATGTGGTAGAAATAAGGACCGAGATATAAAATCGGTGAAACCATATAAGAACTACGACAGCAAGTCAAAGTTAAACTATAAGGAGTGAATTACATATTTAGTAAAACGATAAAGATTAAATAATTAATTTCCCCTTTATTTAACATTAAAAGTTGGATTTTTATGAGTTGTATGATGGATATGCTTCACTGTATACACATGGGGGCTTTGGGCCTTTTTTTAAAAATAGAATTCTATCTTCGTTTACCTGTATTCTTTTCGTTTAAAAAAACTCAGAACCCCCATACCATGCAAGATGTTATTCAAGTTAAAAAAATCAGCCAAGGCATTGCAAGTATATCCCACATTTGCCCCCACTAACTATAAAAAGCTTTCTCAGGTTCTTAACTGCCAAGCTGATTTTAATCTCGGCAGATATAGGTAATTTCATATTCATGCCAGAGGATACCAAAATACTATATATATATATATATATATATATATCGTTGAGAAAGAATGATTAAATATTTCTTTTCGTCGAGGATATCAAAAAGTAAGGAAGCATTCACCTACTTTGCTATACTTGGTGTTACGTGGTTGGATATGATCAGAATACATGTAGTATTATATTGCCCTCCCTCCTATCTAGGGGTATTTATAATGCCCAAGGCCCGATGCGCCCGCCCATGCCCATAAAAAAATCGCCCTGCTCAGTCTGAAAAAAAGATGCCCAAAAAAATTTAGGCATAAATAGGCCGAGCATTTTGCGGGTAAAGCCGGACATCGGGCAACGTATGCCGCCCTGCCCATTTGGCTCTTTCCGATACTATATAATATATATATTTATTTTATAATATATTATCTTCAATTTTTTGATTCCATATGCTTCTTTCTTTTGACAATTTAGGGCCTTGATGCAACCTCTTGGAATTTTGGATAACTACAAGGCTTTGATTACAATTTTTTGATGCCTTGTATTATTGTATTATAGATGTTATTTAATTGTTCACTTATAAATATTGACTATTTGTTAAGACATATGATTGTCTTTTTAATTTTTAAGACCCAAGTAGTAGAATTATGGATTTTATTTGTAGTTTGTAATATTATTTATTAAGTATGTTTGAAGCTTTTTTTTTATATAAGATCTGATAGGGTATGGCCACTTGGGCATGGAAAGCCCGTCCTGCCCTGCTGATAAATCCTAATTTTCATATATTTTATCTCACCTTATTTCATTCATTTTGGGGATTATTTTAGGCTAATTTGGATATATTAGATAATATTTGGATTGTTAGCCAATTTTAAGAAATAATATAAATCTGAATTAATTATAAGATATTAAGTTTAACTTATTAATGTTTTGATTGATATCTTACGATTAAATAATATCTTTTGATATATGATATATTGTGATTTTATAAGATCCTATGATATAGAATTTTTCAGGATAGCTAAAAGAAAATCTAATAGTAAAATTTTATAGGGCTGCTGAATTTTATTAGACTCAAGTTGGTACCCAAAAACCCTCCTCTCCTCCCTTTTAATTAACCTAACTTTGCCTATAAAAGATGACCACGCCACAAGCAAAGGGGGCCGCCAGATGATGAAAAGCTGAATCACGACACAAAAATTGAGAGGCTGAAGATGAGACGCCGCGCGAATTGAAGACCAGAGACGCAGCTACAGAATCAAAATCGACAATTCTTCAATTCATCTCTCTCACGGCCCCACACTTCCAATAACCATTGATTTATTCTTCTCATCACGCAGAGAGCCACGTACAGCCAAGGGTGTGTTGATTAATTATTCAACCCACACAATTACTCTTCCAATGGTGACGTTTTTGGAGTTTGGAGGGTGAAAATTTCCATGGAAGCTTAAATTTTTGGGAGGTAATTTAGGAGGAGCATGGAGGAAGCTAAGACCTAAGACCTAGGTCTTACACTTGAAGACCACAAGGGAATGTTATTTTTTTTTATCTTTTTAATTCAAACTTGAGATTATTTAGTTTTAAAGGATTTCGAGTTGTATTAATTGAGAACAATCTAGTTTTAGATTGTAAACTTATTTCTTTTGGATTAGACTGATAATTTGGAGTTTTATGCTTATTGCTGGACTCTTGTTTGTAACATTTGGATTGTCAATTAAATTAGTAATTGAGTTTTCGTTATTGATTTAATTGTTAATTTGGTTTATCATCTTAATTGTTTAATTGAGTTGATAAATTATCTGGTTGTTTTATTAGATAATTGTAAACAAGATTTCCAATATTATTTTATGTTTGGTTTTTAACGGGTTTAATTAGCCACCGCTTATTTCATTATGAGTTTTCTAATGGAATAGGTGTTATTGAGTTAGAGAGTTTCCCATGTTCAATTGGGTAATTAAATTCATTAATCTCCCCTTGGTTTAATTAATTGCTTTAGGCTAAGAAAGTTAACTCCATGAAATTTCTAAGTTATCCCCTTCATCATTATAACTGAATTAGATCTTTGTTATTTTACTTACTTTAATTAATATTCTTCTTAGGATTGTAATTCTTTTCTCATAAGAAAACCCCCACAAAAATTGCATTCAAATTCATATAGATTAGTTTCATTTTCATATAGGTTTTAGAGCCAATTGCATTAGTACATTTAGTTAAGTTAATTGCATATAGGTAGTAGTGTTTGAATTCTAGTTTAGATCCATTTACATTCCATTGCATCTTTTCATCACCTAAATTTAACCTAAAGATAACTCACAGCTTGCTCCTTGGGAGAATGACCTAGGTTGACCCTAAACTACATAATTAATTAGGACCTAGTTTAATTGATCGTTTTAACGACAAAAGTAGCCCGATCACCTGCCCATTATCGCCCTGCCCAAAAATGTTAGGGCTTTTATCGGGCAGGGCCGGGCACTGGGCTTCATTTTACTGCCCACTGGTCTTTCGGGCTGGGCATCGGGTAAGGGTCTTGTCCTGCCTAACCCTCCCTGTCCATGAACACCCCTACCCCTATCTGCAGAACGATTATTGAAATTCAGGTATATCTTCTTTGGGACTTTGCGATTATTAGGTTTTACTTGGTTTTTTTTTCCCAATTTAGTATTGATTTAAAAAGTTGATCTCAAATGATTTGGGTCATAATAGATCTAGTCCTGCTTCTGTGGTTATAATGAAGATGGCTCAATAAATAAAATAAAATATTTATTTTATATTAAAAGTTGGATTTTTATGAGTTGTATGATGGATGTGCTTCACTGTATACACATGGCCTGGGGCTTTGGGCCTTTTGTAAATAATAAAAAAAAATCTATCTTCATTTATCTATTTTCTTGGTGTTTAAGAAATGCGGAACCAAGTCAATAAGAGTTGGTATAGATGATAAGAGATTCAGGACTAGGTCCTTATATTGTGGGTTCAATCCCCTCTGCCGTCGTTGGGACTCCTTTGATAGGCGATCTCGTAAGTCCCCAGTAAATGCTCATAGAACCTGGGGCCGTATCCTGACCTGGCCTTGATAGGAGACTGGTGTTGAAACTTTCCAAAACTTTTCCATATCAAAAGAAAAAAGAAAAAGAAATGCGGAACCCCCATAACATGCAAGATGCTATTCTAGTTACTTTAAAAATAAAATAAGATTAAAAAAATATCATCAAGATCCAAAAAATCATATAAAACTTGCCACTAAACAAGAAATTGACGTACAAATAAAAAAAAAAGTGAAACATTTCAGCTTTCACTACAAAACAATTCGATACAAGAAATTATTATATTATCTCAATCAAGATATTTGACAAACTAAAAGTGATAACAAGTCAACAACCCATGAGCCTTAATGACAAGTTTCAGGATATATACGGCAATAAATTGATAATATTCGCTTGTCATGTCAGGTACAATTAAAAATGCCTAATACTAAATCGGAGATGAGATCTCCAAGAAAATAACCCATAATGACAAAATTAATCATTCGTCCAAAGTCCTCATAGTCGGCCAACCCAGATTGGATTTTACTATTAACAGTGATTAATTACCCACTCTACACGGCACCGCCATCACTGGCTGAGCCTTCTGCAAGGTAATTCCAAATTTATCATTCATATCCATTTCTTCTGCTTTCACTCTACCGCAGTGGCGGACCCAGGATTCTAGATTTATGGGTGCAAAATTAGTAATGTGATCTGGGGGCGCCCCTTCAATTATTATTATCATTCTTTTTTTAAAATAGGCCATGGTTCTTTTTTTTTTTTAATTAAAATAAGATATAAGATGATTTTAACTTTTTAAATATTTATCTCAAATAAGAATTTTACTTTTCTTTTACAACTCAATAAGTAATAAACCAAACATTATCTTAATAGAAAAAAGAGTGAAATTATAAAGAAAATAAGATATTAGCTATGACCAAATTATTAATCAAAATAATATATATATATATATATATATAGGTTGAGACCAAAACCTCAACTAATTAACCAACACAAAGTTCCGTCATTATTGTTGGTGTATATGTCGGATTTTGAGTGACAAGAGAAGGTTGGGATCAAAACCTCAACTAATTAACCAACACAAAGTTCCGCCATTATTGTTGGTATATATGTCGGATTTTGAGTTATTAGCTATAGGTTTGTGTGTGGGTATTAGGTTAGTCTTTCCATTAAAGTAGTTTAAGTATATATAATAATATTTTTTCATATGAATTTTATTCCTTCACTTATTGTTGTATTCATTCTGTTGTCTAATAATATTTCCTAAGATGTTAAAATATTGTTTGTATATTGTTCTGTTTAAGAACACAAATGTCTAGCTCAAGGGAGTATATGTCTATATATGATCGAATGTATTCTACTAGATATCTAAATTAAGATACCCAGAGTTAGAATCCACCTCAGTGATATCTATGGACACAAATATCACCGATTGTGTAACTGATCACTGTGCATACACTACGGTGGCGAAGACCACAAATGGGGGTGGGGTGTGTGCATAGTGAGACTGAAAGTAAATAGAGGATGTCTAGAGTATACTTGAAAGTTTGCCTCACTATTTATATGGATTACCTCTAGGGTTATCCACTATGTTGTGCGCCGCATCCTTATGCACAGCTACACCTTGCTCACGGTCCCCACACGTGGTTATTCCTGCTCCACTATCTGCTCATGTCTGCTCTACTACTTGTACGGTCCGAGATTAGTGACAAAGTTAATGGATGATTAGTGTTTTAGCTGTATATAGGCCAAACCCGGTGCAGGACTTTCCTATTGGGCCATTAAATCTTTCAGGCCCAATGTATAGGGTAGTAACATATATAAATTTTTTAACTATTTAAAAACGACGCCACCATGAGCAAGCCAAAAAGGGGAGCTATAGCCTCGTGATATCTCTTTTGTCTTAATTATATGAATAACTACAGCAGTAATAGCAATGGTATGAGCTCAAAAGTCAGGAGCCTACTGTAGCAGTAATAATAATGATATGATAGGGCTTCTCCCCTTTTCTTCGTCATTAAAAAAAAAAAAGGGAATCTACAGAGAGATATGGAACAGTGCGTACGTGAACGTGGCGGTCACCGGAAAAGAACAGCAAAGAAGACAAAGAGGATGCATCATCTGAAATGGACTCTGAAGAGCGGTTAGCTATAGCAGATGGGGACCAAGAACCGAAGCAGTTCTTCTCCAATAATAAGGCAATGGAAGATGATTCCACAATGGATCCGCCAAGATTGTCTCCGATACTAATGAAGCCGACTGCAAAAATGCGATGCTAAAGATTGATTCACAGGACTTGCTGTTAAAGATTGATCTGGCTAAGCCATTAATGTCTATGTTCATGCTCCATGCTACCCATCCGGTTCTTAATATAAATACTTATTTGAAGCCTTGTCCTAAATATAATAACCCTTATCTTTAATGTGCACTCCTTTAATCAATTTATATAGCAGACAAACAATATTTGTTTTCATCCTAATTATAGGTAATATCATTAATTTTTTTTTTAATAAATGTACTCTTTTACCTCTCTTTTATTATTATGTTGAATTTATTTTCTTGGAGTGTTGTATTATATTTTAAATAGGGATAAATTTAAAAAGTTGTTAAATTTTAAAAATGAGTTAACGTGGTTTCAAGTTTTTCTTGTTATTCATGAAATATGAAGGAAGTGACTTTAATATATGTGTGTGTGTGTGTGTGGAATTTTTTATTTTCAAAACAATATTCTACCTTGATAAAAATAGTTGGATCTATTGGAGCTAATGGTTGCAAATATAATACTAGTTTTAAGGTTTTTGTAGAAGTTGCAGAGTAATCTTAGAGAGATCTTATATAGACTCTCATTGACAACTTTTATAATATTTTAAATTTTGGGTCTATCGACTTGAAAATAAGCATATATCAAACAGATTGATGACTAAACCAAATTCAGAAAGTGTGGAATCTCAATTTTGAGATTTACATATTAAAAATATTGTGAAAGGAATTAATTATGAAAAATTAGGTTTAAATAGTTTTAAAATTATTATTTAGAATTTATGGCCTATTTTTCCAGTGGTTCAAGGAGTGATAATCAGAGAGTAAATATTAGTCTAGCAATTTTTGGGGTAATATTCTGTGATCTATAGGAGCTAATTGAGAACGAAAAGTTCTTATATTTATAGCTAAGTGAGTAAATAGCCGAGTCGCAAAAAAAAAAAAAAAAAAAAAAAAGCTTGGAGATGATTGAATTAGAGATTATATTGAAATGTACCTATAATTCCCACCCTCCTTATCTTAATTAAGTCAAGACACACATCTGGTTCCAAATTATTTCACGTCACCTCACCCCCCCTCTTTCATCAAATATTCCACACATGGTCCTATGAGTCAAACCGCCACTGCCTCACCCTCTCTTTTCACACCGCCCATTCCAATATCCAATAATTCTTATTATCATCTCATCTATTCGGTCAAAAACTTCCAGCACACTCCCCCGCCTCTCTTTTATCTTATATATTATGTGTGTAGTGTGTAGCTTGTGAATGGGTATGTTGAGCGTGGTGAGAGTGAAGGAGAATAAGACGAGAGATGGGAACTGGGAAGGAAGGAAAGAAGATGAGGTTTTTTAAGTTTTTAATATAAGTTATTTATTTTATAAGATTATTTAAACCAATTTCTTTTCAACAACATTTTTTCATAAAAGTTATTCTACACATTTTTCTTTTTCTAATGAGAGTAATTATAATACTAATTAGTGAATATTTTGGGATTATAATTTTAGCAAAGTTGTGATTTTTCATAATAGGTGACTATTATTATGTAAAACATGATTAATAGATAATTTTAATCGATTTAGATTTATTAGTTAGTAGTTGTAGAAATTTAAATTTAATTTTCCATTTAAAAGAATTTAGAATTTATGTTCTATAGGATATTTCTACCTATTAAATGAGGTTTAAGGCATTTATTCAGATTACTAGAGGTATTATGGTAGGTTTAATCGGTTTGGTTTTGCTAAATCTAGAATTATATAAAATTATGAGTTGATATTTGGAATATAAATTAGAGTTTGATATGATTTTGATTATGTAAAGGTTTGAAGATTTGTTTAATAAATTGGGTTATGCTTATATAAATTAGGATTAGGTTGGAAAATTGAGGTTTAATTTGTGATAATAGGTGTTTTATATTCAAGTTTATAATTCATTTATAATTTATTGGAGGAGGATGAGGATGAGATAGATTGGATTTGATATTTGGAAATGAATGTGCAGCGTACGCGCCTAAAGTTGACTCTGGTGGCGATATTATGGCTTGGGGCGCATCTAGAGATGGTATGTTTTCAATTAAAAGTGCTTATTTTTTAATTGAGAATCATCACCAGTCTTTGCAGGAAAAGCTTTTCAAAGTGATTTGGAAGTGGGGAGGAGCAGAACGTATTCGGGTTTTCTTGTGGTTAGTGGCTCTGAATAAGATGCTTGGAGAAGCGGTTGGTCTGCGTCTAATGCGGGGTGTGGATGCTGTGATGGGAGTTGGGAAGATGCTATTCACATATTGCGGGATTGCCCTTATGCTAGGAACATGTGTCAGGAGTTAATCCCAAACAGATTGTGCTCTAGGTTTGGAGGAAGTATACATCTTTTATGGATTTCATGCCCGACAATTTAGGAAGTCTGGAAGATGAGGAAGTATCTTCTGTGTGGCGAGCTCCTCCCGTTGGGTGGCTCAAATTGAATGTGGATGGAGCAATGATGATTAGGCTGTCTGTAGCAGGGTGTGGGGGGGTTATTCGGGATAGCTGTGGTGTTTGGATGGTGGGGTTCACAAAACAGCTTGGTGTGTGTAGTGCTGAGACTGCTGAGGAGTGGGCGATGTTAGAAGGTTTGTGTCTGGCTTGGAATCTTGGATATAAAAAGCTGGTTCTGGAATCGGATGCCCTGTTTTTGGTTCAGCGATTGAAAAATGAGTCCAATCAGAATGAGAGTCTTCTTGTAGGGAACATTAGAAGTTGGCTGGCCAAGGATTGGCTGGTGGAGATCAAGCATATTCCCCGCGTGCAGAATAGAGTTGCCGACGCTCTTGCTAAGTGGGGACTGTCAAAGTCCGAGCTTCTGGGTTATTGTCCGCTGACTCTAAGGAGTTGGGTGGATCAGGAATCTCTGGGAATGTCTTCCCCCGTCTGTTAATTTTCCCTTATTGTACTCTGGCTGTTAGCCATCTTCTTATATATATATATATATATATATTAAAAAAAAAAAATCTTCACAAAAATCCCTACAGAATGAGGGCAAAATATTTTTAAATTCAATTAAAATAAATAAAAGAGAAACACACAAGGCAATGAGTTATATTGTTTGTTTTAATACAATTTAAATTTATGCACATTGCACACGCACATCAATTGCTGGACAATGAGTTTTATTTGTACTCCTGTTATGAATGTGAAATTCAACCTCATTTTTCTCTCTTATAATTTATAAAAGTGAAGTGTTCTTTGGTTGATTAGGACGAAATGAGTTTTTTTCTTTCAAAAATTTAATTTTTTTAGTCCTTATAATTCCCAACATGCATGAATTACTGTCGCATTTGTTAAAATTTCATTGCTAAAAGATAAGCTAAATATTTCATTAAAAAAATTTAACTAATTACTCTTTGAATTACTGAGGGCAGTGAACTAGCGCACATCATTTATCTCGGACTCTGCGTTACCTATGAAATTCGTGAACATCTGCTAATCAGATTCCCGGAGACAAAGTCATGCTTTTGGTGGGGAGTCAATTAATTACTGTAACACTAGTTGGGCAGCCTTTAAAGCTGAGTTCATTTTTTGCATCTTGTTGCATCATGTATTTTCCTGTAAAATCTATGCTCGTATCAGGTTTTGCTTTTCGCAGTGGCAACTGGCAAGCAAGGAGTCGAACAAATGACGTGACTTAAGCTGAGTATATCAGTGCCAATGTAAATGAGTGAGATCGGACTAAATATCAGTTAGATTTTGGTTACAGTACATTCTTCATTTGTTTCGGCTTCTAGGCAATGGCATGTATTAAGAATAAAATGGTAAAAAAGCAGGTGGCAAGGCCAATTCCCCTGATTCTTTTTGAATCTTAACACAATACAACTTGGCTTCAAATAATAATTAGGCAGAATCGGGAATGTCGAGCCAACAGACATGTTGTACAACGATAATTAGACTTAAAGCACAAACCCGACTGTTCATCACTCCCCAATGGATAAGTTTGGAATTCTAACGCAGACGGATGACTTCTTTTATCAACTTTTTTTTTTCCTTTTGGGTCACTACAGGGTTTAGAATAGTACGGCTAGTTATATAGAAAGAGTCCCCACGATAGGAAAGCTAAGAATTACTCAATTAGGATTCCTGATAAAGAACAATTCACCTGTTCATTCGGCTTCGATGACTCGGATAAATTTAAAGGTTCAATCCAACTTATTTAATGCATGGACATGATTTGTAACCTCAACATATGTGACTAAAAAGAAGTGACAGAGTGCCAATCTAAATTACAGCTGATTTTAGTTTATTAGACCTTGCTCGTAACAAAATCTCTATCACTTGCCTCCCATATGGTGGTACCATCGCAAGTACAAAGTTTTTTATAGTTTTCACCCACACCTGCACTTCTGGCAACCACTGCAGCAGCTATACCGCTATCTGTTTTATCTTCAGTTGCATATACCACCACAGATCGTCCAATAAGATCAGCCACTCTCAGTTTTTCTTTGACCCCTGAGAAGTGCGCCTCACCCTTTTCATTAGCATCCAGTGTTCCCAGGTCACCACGTGGCTGCAAATGCAATTGAAAGGCGAGGGATTAAATGACCTAAGATGACGCATTTAGTCCAGGTTATTCGATTGAAAAGAAATAAAGAACGCAAGGGAACAAAAAGGGCAGTTATATCAACAGGCAAGTAGGCAACGTTCCTTGTGAAAGTTTATCATGCATCTGTCAAGTATGTACCCTCTCAATCAACTCCCAAATTGACCAGAATTGCTCAAAAGAAAACGGTTTTCACGACAGCATCTTACACATTTTGCAGGAGTTTTAAACAGATTCGACTAACAGACATAGCCACATCACTTTAAAACAAATCCAGATTCATATCGCTTAATTTACTAATTTAATCATTCTAGTCAATATTATGCAGCTATATCAGTTACAAATTCATTAAGATAAAAATTTTAAATCCAAAGGTACGGAACAATAAAACTACAAAAAAAAATGTCAGGAGAAGCAAACCTGTTTGTTGTTTTCCTCATTAGTTGGATTGAACACTCTCCCAGTGCTTGCTGCACCTCTAGTCAGATCTCCAAACTCATTAATAGACCAACCATGCTTTCCATGTGACAACCCACTAAAGTTGGCTTCAATCCTGGCCAATTCCATGTTTACTTGAGCCAGGCGAACAACACCAAAAATATTGGGACCCTTGAACTCGGAAACAGCAGCAGATATTAAAAACTCTGAAGTAGAAGAGTTGTTTATATGAGACCTACACTCATAAGATGATCAAAACCTAGAAAAATATAAGTACCGATACTTTTCTGACAATCAAACAGAGTTTTTTTACCCCCTCTTGGATAAGAGAAAGTTTAGGTGAGCTATAGCACAAGAGCACAGCAGAAAACCATTGAAATAGATGAAAAGTGAAAACCATGAATAAGGACTCCAAGAACCTTAGGTTGACAATGATGAAGATGAAGACTCCCTTGAATGTCTCCAGATCTCTACTCATGATGTACAAGTAGAAGTGGGAGCCAATTCAATGATACAAAGACATGCAGACCGAAGACAGCTTCAAGTTCTGATTGACAATGAAAGCAGAAAAGATGATCTAGACTATGACTTGGCTAAGAAGCCTTCATGGAATGGAGAAGAAGATAGTTGGGTGGATGCTGGGGTGGCAGGAGCTTAAAGGCTGAAAGTTTATGATGTTTCGAAGGGATCTAAATGGAGAGTGCAAGGCAAAGAGTTTACTAGAGATTTGAGAGTCGTGAGTATTAAAACTAATGACATTATTTTGGGCTGGAAACCGCTCAAAAGTCTTCATTATGCTTTTTGGGAATTACAATTCTTGCTGTATGTATTTTTGGAATGATGGAAGAATGTGGGTTTAGCAGGCACAATGGGGGATTCAGCGAAGATGAGGATTAAGAATGGAGAGGGATGCCGATTTTTCTTGCTCCAACTCACTGAAATTTGTCAAAACAAGCCCCAATGCCTTGCTGTACAGGGAGAAGAATCAACTCCAGCAGCTGTTACTGAGCTTTTGGAGGAGTACAAGGATCTTTTCAGTGAGCCCAAATGTCTCCCTCCACTTAGGGATGGCCATAACCACCTTATTGTGCTTCAAGAATGTACAGATCCTATCAATCTAAAGACCTACAAATATTCTTCAGCATAAAAGGATGTTATTTGAGAAGATGGTGGGAGAATTACCTAATTCATGGGTTATTCAAGAGACTTGCTCTACCTTTGCAGCCCCAGCTGTCTTAAGTAGTGTTTGGAAACCTTTCAAAACTTAGGTTTTGGGATTTACGAGGTAAGTATGTGAGAGGAGTTTTGTCTCACCGCGCAAAACCTAAATTTTGGCATGTTTCCAAACACTACCTTAGTAAAGAA
The DNA here is from genome assembly GCA_037074495.1 of Acacia confusa. NCBI lineage: Eukaryota > Viridiplantae > Streptophyta > Magnoliopsida > Fabales > Fabaceae > Acacia > Acacia confusa. The sequence continues at coordinate 31,544,687 of CM073512.1, read as the reverse complement.
AAAGGATGGCTCTTGTCAAATGTGCATTAATTACGGGGAGCATAGCAAAACAGCCATGAAGAACACACATCCAATCCCTATTTTGGAAGAGCTTCTAGATGAGTTGAAGGATGCAAGGTGGTTCAACAAGCTTGATTTGAGAGTGGGGTACAATCAAATTAGAATGGAGCCTCAAGACATGTACAAGACAGCATTTAGGTTCCACTCCGGTCATGATGAGTGGTTGGTCATGCAGAGAGAGATTGAAAGCATAGAGGGAGAAACAGAGAGAATTCAGAACTACATTAATCTGATAATAAACAACAACATAACATAATCAGAGTCCTAGGGCCCTTACGGTCAGGTCACATATATCTGAATCATAACTATCATCAATAATTAACTAAATCCTACTCCCTTCTAAAGGTTTTCTTGCCTGTAGTCTGTATTATAATGTGAACTGCTAGATGAGGTGGCCAAATGAAGATGTAACTTTATACACAGGGACACCATACACATTGCATATCACTGTATTTAAGACCATGCTTCCAAATCTTTTAGCAATAAAGGTTACCGGAAAGCTGATTGCTAGGTGGAGAAACTGCTCGATGAAGCTTGCTTCTCAAAGCAATGGAAGCTAAAATAAACAATAATTACATCCTAGAAGATCCAAGAATTTAGAAATCTATACATGCAGCATGAAGATGATCAAACTCATTTATATCTTATCGCCCGGGAGCCCAATGATCATACTCCGAGTATTCTTCCAGGATAACACACTAATGATTGCCCAAACCTTCAAACTGGTGCTTTTACAATCCATTGTGACAGAGGAGCTTAGAAAAACAAGATCATACGGAAAATTATCACTCTAAAAGAAATATATTATCATATTAGCAACCAGTAAGCATATAATAACATCAAGGATTTATCAGGCCAACCTTCAGGCACCCCTTGCCCAATCAATCGGGCTTTTCTTCCAGTCTGTTCCAAAGCTTCAGTCATCATCTTCACTGGTGTGGAACCATGAATTCTAACAACCTGATTGCTCAGGTCCACCTCCACGTTCTTCACTCCTAGTAAATGTGACACAACGAATAACAAAAGAAACAACCAATGATTAGAAAGAAAAATTCTAAACAGGCCACTTAGAACAACATATCAGAAAGCCTACCATTTACTGTCTGTAGTTTATTCTTGACCGCATTAACACAGCCCTCACATTTCATATCCACCATGTATTCCGTCTTGCACCAAGTTGACCATAAAACATTAAAGCAACAGACGGTTTACAAGTCATTTTATTGCAAAAGAACTCTACAGCATTTACAAAAATGAGAATCTAATAGAGCAAGGGAATGGGATCCTAGAATGAACAAGAAAACAAGAACTTACACCCTGAAGCAGCCCCCTCCCTTTTATGTGTCTTGTTATGCAGTAGATTAAAAGTAATTTAAACTCCTAAAAATAATGGCATGAATAGATAAAACTCCAGTATAACAAAAATTCTAAACCTTCAAGTGATGATATACCTAGAGTCTAGATAACAATAACCTTCCAATTATTAAATCTGAATTATCTGCAGTGGGATTTAGATATTTTCACATGTTACATACTCCAATATACTACACAAGTGTGGAAATGGTGTAGATTTTAGCATATCGAACCGCAGAACACCAGCAGCAGATTTAGCTGAAGCCGAGCAAAATAACAACTAAGAAAGCCCAGCTAAGTTACAAAAGGCATAAGCAGGACCCTATCCAGATATAAAAGAAAAAGGAAATAAGTGCTTTCAGACTAAATTGAGAAACGTACCAGTAAATCCGGTAAAACAGCATCAGCCTGTCAAGAGAAAGAGGAAAAATACAATAAAATAGTTCAGACTAGAGACGAATTAATATAAGAAGACAAAAGTTCGAGATGAATGATGGCGAACCTGAGAAGAAGGATTGTCTTGAGAGGTTGGGGCGTCCATGTGGAGAGCTGGCCCGGGGTTTGCGAAAGTCTTGAGAAGAGCAAATCGGTTTGGGTTGGAAGATTGAGAAATGGAGAGGAAGGGAAGGTGTGGGATTTTGGAAGAATGGGAAGAAGAGGAGGGTGATGATGAAAGAGACGAAATGGCAAAAGCTGCAGGAATTGCAGAAGCAGCTATCGCAGTTGTGGTTGTTGCGATGGACCTTAAGAATGCCATTTTTGCCTAATTATAATCCTTCCATTGGGTCGATTTGAGTCCAGCCCTTAAGAATGCCATATTGTCTATGAATATAAGGAAGACATAAGTTGAAATAACGAAGGGAAAATTTCACTTAGCCCTCACAATAGCTAATAATTTCCAAAAGCTCCTGTAACAATATGAAATATCACTTACTTTTGGGGAAAGTAAAATTAATTTGAGGAGCCAATGGACAAAAATAACCCTTTGAAAAGCCTTATTACAATGTAAAAATGCATATGACAAAACAAATATGCCAATTTAAAAGAAAATCAAACGTATTTACATATAAATAAACTAATTTGTAAGACTGATAATTGAAATGACAATAACTTGTGTTGTTTACTATGCCTGTTTATAAAATAATTGTGTATTTACAAAATAAATAAGTTAATTTACAAGAATAATAATTAATATAACAATAGTTTATACTATTCATAAGACAATATGACAATTATACGACATATATGCCCATTTATAAGACAATCATACGTATTTATAAGATAAATAAGTTAATTTGCAAAACTGATAATTAAAATGACAATAAAATTTGTGAAATTTACAAAAGAAGAGGGAATTCACAATACAATACTTTATAAAATGCATGTGAGAATTTTTTTTTTAAAAAAAATTAAGCTAATTTGCAAAACCAACAATTGGAATTTACACTTGTGTTTGCTGATATATGATAACCTAACATTGGTCATAAGCTATTATCATTTCAATTATTAGTCTTGTAAATTAGTTTAATTGTCTTATAAATACTCACGATTGTCTTGTATATAGGTAAATTTGTTTTGTAATACTTACTTTTTACATTGTAATGGGGTTTTTGAGAGGTTTATTTTTTTCCATTCATTCCTCAAATTAATTTCACTTCCCCCTTATAACTGCAGTGATGTTTCAAAATGTTGTGGGGTTTTTGAAAATTATTTAGTTATTGTAGGGGTTGGGCGAAATTTTATCAATGAACAGAGGGCATTAGTTGACATGCTCATTAATGAATAACTTGAAGGTTGGAAGTCAAAACAGTTCACTATGAAAATACCAGTTAAATGAAGGATTTAAACTTTTTTTTTTTTAAGAATTCAAATCTTAAATTCAACAAACTTACACTACACCTAGTATCATTTTTTATATGTGTGAAACATGTAAAAATGAATTATGGATAGATAAAACTAATTAAAAGAGTAATTATTAAAAGGCGTAGGATTTTGTCCAGAAGCATTGAATATGATTGATGGTGGGCAAAAAGAAAAAAGAAAAAAGATATTAGCAAATGACAACGTGACACATTAAACATTAATATGGTACTACGAGTATTAGTAATAATAAAGATATAGATACAGATAAATATTGGCAGGAACAATTCAAAATCTCACACAAATCAAAATAATTAGTTTAAGGGTTTTGGTTTTCTCATGTTATATGAGAAAAAAAAGTTTCCTACAACACACATGGAATGGTGGGACTCACATATACATATATGAATTAATATATTTATATGTGAGTCCCACCATTTTATGTGTGTGTAACATGAGAAAATGGTTTTCTTACAACATGAAAAAATGTTTTCCCTTAGTTTAAAATATACTTTTGATCTTTTAAGTCTTACATGATGAATACTTGTGGTCTCTTAACTTCATAAAATATATTTTTAGTCCTATACTTTTAACATCGTCAATGTTACTAACGGAAAATGTTAAAGTTGCAAACCCATGACTATATAGTTGACAGAGCATATTTAAGTTTTTATTTTTTTAATATAATTTATTTAGATTATTAAACTAAAATAAATTGACAAATCGTTGCAAATGAAATCAAGATTTTAATCTTTAGATTATTAAACTAAAACTTTTATATTTAGATCATTAAACTAAATTTTTATATTTAGATCATTAAACTAAATTTTTTCAATATAATCAGGTTTTATTAATGATTGCTTCATTAGGGATTTAAATAATTTTCAATTTATGCATATTTTAAATTTAAATTTAATAGATTTTATTACACAATTAACACTTAAGTTTACATAGTCATCAGTTGAGTTTGCTACATCAATATTTTCCGTTCGTAACATTAAGGGCGTTAGAATTATAGGATTAAAAGTATACTTTATAAAGGTAAAGGACTAAAAATGTACCTTGAAACATCTACCTTTTAATTAACGAAATAATCTTATATAAATCGGAGTTTGTCAGAGTAATCATATAAAAGGGTTTAAAGCGGAATTTAAATTTTTCAAAATATGCTAAGTATGCACCATGATCCCTAAAGTATGACAATATACAGTCATCCAAAACATACTATAAAGGCTCAAAAGTCCTACTCTTAGCAGCAAAGTAGCCTAAACCTCTGCTTGCTTCCCAGAAGGACCTGGACCTGACTAGTCGCCTGGGAAAAATTGTGTAACCATCAATCCAGCTCATTACGGATATCGATAAGTGCTAATGAGGTGCCAAATGGATTAAAACAGTTGAACTCAAATAAACAATTCATCAACATCCTCATTATATAATATCACATAATGCTTTAGTATCATGATCGGATGTATATATACAATACCCAAATACTTCCCTTTACGCCAGCCGAACCGCCTTATTTCTTCCGACTAGACCCATGGGCTAAGTTACATTTATGTTACTGGTTACTCCAAAAGCTCACTGGTCAAGTGATGAAGACCGGCCAAAATCCCCAGAGCACCTGCCCCAGACCATGGGTCTTTCCCCACTTTAATCCAGTGAGGTGTCGTAAGCCCTATAAACTGTGGGCTGGTCCCAATCAACTGGTGGGACAAATAAAAAGCCAACCAATGTGCACCAATGGAGGCCTCACCACGTGGTGGAAAATAAATATCACATTTCCTCCCAATCCTTCCCTTTCCCATGATTTTCATGATGATTCAATGCATATAATTTCAGTTTATGAAAAAAATCCACATGGCAAGAATTTATTTAAAACATTCATAATTAATTTGAAAAATACTCAAAAGCAGTATATCGATATTATAATAAGTGAAAAGTGGTTACCTCTAGCCCGAGCTAACCACTTTCACACTGCTCCTAAATCCCAGAGTTCAAATACACCATAATTTAATCTACCAAAATCAATACACTGACAATTAATAACATCTTAAAATTCCACATATTAAAATTATAATTTATAATTTCATAACATTGAAAAATACACTAATAATGATACTTTCTTTATTTATTTCCATTGTTATATTTATTCTGTTACTTTACCATTTATTATTATTTCTCCATAAATAATTCTTTTGATTTATTTATTTTCCCCTTACTTATTTATTATCAACCAATAAAATTACTAAAGACCAACCATTATATAAAAATATGATTTTAATATATTTTTAATGATTCTCATGGTTTCCAAAATATTTGTTACCTTTTTCCCTTAATGACCAATAATATGATTTATTTCTCTTTTTAATTAGATAATAATGTTATTTATTATTATTTATACATTTGGTTATTTATTTCTTCTCATGATAATATTTATTCAAATTATTATCCATTATAAAAGTATTTATTTATTATAAGTGAGATAATTTAGGAATTAATTACCTAGTTTAGATCCTATTTTTTAGGAGCAAATTAAATCAATTCCTATTTTTTTTAAAAAAATAACCTCTAATATATTGATTTATTTCATTATTTTTACCTTCCTATTATTTAGGAACAAGTTGGATAATCTTCTTATTTTCCTTGATTTCATATTATCATTATTTATTTATAACTGATATTATACGTGAGATAATATTAGTTTGATTAGATCCTATATAATAGGGATAAGTTAAATCAAATGCTATCTTATATATATATAGATATATCTTATAGGAAGGTTGTTTTATCTTAATTTGTTTCTACCTATACACACGCATACAACAACCCTTTTATTTATTTATTTTATTTTCTCTTCAACTTAATAATATATATATTTATACTATCATACAATAAAACAAAAAGAAAGCATCACACAGTAACTCTCTTTTCCTCTTTTCATGCGTAAAGAATCAAACGCCATATATACTCACACACACACATAATCCTTAGGTTTTAATCATATATATATATATATATATATATATATATTTGTAACTATGCTTTTCTTTGGCCTTCATCCTTTCGTTTCCTTTTTCCATTCCACGTTAAAAAAAAAAAGATCCGAGACACACCAATACACTTGCAGCAACTGAAAAACTTCATGCAAAGATAACAGCAAGCAGCCAACGAAAAATGACAGCAAGACAGATCCAGAGATGCATGCACGTATTCTTCCCTTTCTCAACATTTATGTAACTTCATTCCATTTCTTAAACACACACACACAGATTTTTCATACTTATATGCTCATAACAGGTTTTTAAAGAAAACAAACAACACTAACAACCCATCGGTTTTCTGTTTTCAATTTGCACAAACACATGACAGTGAAACCATACAAAAATGCTCCTGTTTCAGCACCCCCTTAAACACAGCTCATTGGCCTTATCCTAAAGCTTCAAGCTTAGCGATTTTCGTCGGGAAAGCTTATGAAAACTGAAAGAACACAGGGCTCAGAAGGTTACCTTGGTTAGATGACGTTAAGACACTGATAAAAACGCTGAAACCTCTCCTGCTTCACGGCATGAAAACAGAGCAAGGATCTATGCTTAACTCTCTCTCTCTCTCTCTCTCTCTCTCTCAATTTTTCCTCTGTTTTCCAACGAGAATAACAGAGCCAACGATGAGCCTCCCCACACTCTCAGTTTCTCTCTTTTCTGTTCTTGGTTCTCGGTGAAATGAAGAGTGTGAAGGAAGGATGAGGGGAACAACTATAAATATTGGAGGGATGAGGAAATTGCTCGACGGACAAAAACTAGAGGTTACAACGTTTAGGGGCTCGAAATGATGAAATGGCAGAGAAGGGGTATGGTGTTCTCTGCATTTCTGAATTTCCGTGTATGCGAAGAAGGTCAAGGACCTTGCGTGAACAGTGGGAAAGCCAAAAGCAAAGAAAATCTGGACATGTTGCAGGCTTTAGGTTCTGTAGGTTCTCTGCGTTTTGGATGGGGTTGACGAGATCTGCTTGTTTTCTGGTTTGGCTGGCCGAGAGTTATCAGATGGTGATTGGACTGAAGGTGTTTTGGGTTTTTTAAGAATAATGGACTGGTATTACATGGTGGGCTGAAACAAGTTGCTTTCTGTTTGGGTTGCTCACGTGGTGGTTGAAATTGGCAGTGCATTTGGGCCATGGATGTTTAATGAATAAAGAGAAATAAATTAGGTGTTTTGTTTTGCAATTATACACTTATTTTATTCCTTAATTTGAACAAATTAAATCCTTAATCTAATGTAGGGATCTTTCCTTAATTTCCTAATTTATTCCTTTAAGCCATAGAAATAATCCTTAGGCATAAAATATTAATGATAAAACATTTTAGGCCTAAGATAATTTCTTATTCAGATTTATTGTTTTGCCCCAATTAATTTTATTGAAATAAACCTTAAATTCAACTAATGATTTTATTATTATTATTTAACTCTCTTGTAATATTTAATTTAAGTTCTCAAATTTTTAGAGTGTTACATACCTCATATAAACTTAAAGAACTAAATATATACTTTAGTCAAATATTTAATTAATTCACTTCATTTTTAAGATGACGATGATTGAGTAATAAATAAATTGTAAATAATTATTACAAGGCATAGCATTTTGCCTAAAAACGTCAAATATGATTGACCATCTTAGCATATGACAACCCGACCCATTAAACATCAATGAGTTACGAGTAGTAGGATGGATATTGATATTGATGAAATATGCATAAAATTTCAATCCTGTTATGAATATATTGATTATGTGGATGTCCATTGACTCCTGGTCTTCAAATATTACAAGATGATATGAGACCCGCGCATAGTACCATTCATAGTAGTTTACTATTTAGTGAGATCCACACACAAAATTATACAACTCACGGGAATGCATTCCCGTGAGTGTACAGTTATGTAATTAGGAGAATATTGCATCAAATGACCCAAAGTGGAAATTACACTAAAGACCCATTTTCCTTCTATAAATAGAGGCCTTCTGTAAACATTCAAAATACATTGGAATGAAAACTTCTCTCTACTCTCTCTCTCTGTAAAATCTCTTGTTCTTGTTATTTACTTTTTATCAGTTTTATATTACGTTATCAGCACGATTACTCTACCAAAGGTAGGATTTTCTTATTATCTTTTGTATTTTTATTATATATATTCATTTTATCTATCTAGGATAATCTTAACCATTATATGGAATTAAAGTACTACTTTTACCGATTATTTTGAACATCGGGTTCCATGGTTAACATTTGAGATCATTTACTATTAACTATTCACAGTAAATAATAATTTTTACTATTCATGTTAATTTTACCTTTTTCAGTAATTTTACATTTTTATTCATTCTGACTTCTATGTGGAAGTCTAGATTTAATCTTTCAGTAATTTATTTTATTCACTATTTATAGTGAATAGTAATTTTACTATTCACGATAAATTTATATTTTACTATTTACTGTAATTTATTAATGTTTATATATTCTTCCTATTTATTTATTTTATGGTGGCGATACTAAGCTTCATACTGACTTTACTAACATTTACTTTATGCCACTAACATTTAAATTTATGTTACTAACATTTATTTATGCATTTATTTACCTTTTATGGTGGCAACACTAATATTAGTGGGCTCCATTTATTTATGCATTTATTTACCTTTTATGGTGGCGACACTAATATATTTATTAGTGGGCTCCATTTGTTTATCTTAATTCTTTACTACTGTTTATATATTATATATTAAATATGCATCATCTTTCTTACCTTCGGATGAGATAGGTCTCGCTGTGAGTTTACTACCATTCCTATCTCATCTTCTTTTTATTTTCTTAGCATGTTCATTTACAGTTCTTTAAATTATATTTTGATTTATAATAAGATTTTATAATATGATTCTAATTATTATCATTATTTTTAGTTTGAATCATGTCTTCCAGCCTTTCAAATCTTGAATTTAATGCTCTTGACATCACCAGAAAGAATTATCTATCATGAGTTTTAGATGTTGAAATCCATCTTCAAGCAAAGGACCTTGGAAAGGCTATATTGCCGGGAAATGATGCGTCCCATCAAGAAAAGGCTAAAGCTATGATTTTTCTCCGACACCACATTCATGAAAGTTTGAAAACTGAATATTTAACGGTAAAAGATCCATTTGAATTGTGAACTAGTTTGAAAGATAGGTATGATCATCAGAAAACGGTGATTTTGCCTAGAGCTCGTTATGACTGGATTCATCTCAGGCTACAAGATTTTAAAACTGTAAGTGAGTATAACTCAACTGTTTTCAAAATAAGTTCTCAGTTAAAATTATGTGGTGAAAAAATAACTGATGAGGACTTATTAGTGAAAACTTTTTCTACCTTTCATGCTTCGAATTTGCTTTTACAACAACAATATCGAGAGAAAGGTTTTAAAAAATATTCTGAGTTAATCTCATGTTTATTAGTAGCCGAGCAAAATAACGAGTTATTAATGAAAAATCATGAAAATCGTCCCACTGGATCTTCTCCATTTCCTGAAGCGAATGTGAGTGTATGGAATGATCATGGTCGTGGCCGTGGTCGTGGAAATCGTGGAGGCAGAAATAATCATGGTTCTTATCATGGTGGAAGAGGTTATTATAATCCTTATACCCACTAGAAAAAGATGAATAATGAAGGACAGAAGAATGATAAAGAAGGTCCTTCAAAAGTTGTAGAACATAAATGTTATCGGTGTGGTATGAAGGGACACTGGGTACGTAATTGTCGTACGCCAGAACATTTAGCGAAACTTTACCAAGCCTCTATAAAAAGGAGTGTTAATAATGTGGAATGTGATGATAAGGCTCATAAAGATAATGATGTCAATGAGCCAAATGATGATATTATGTCTCACTTGGAGGTGGAAGATTTTTATGATTAAATAAGTTTTGCAGAAATTGTAATAATTATTTTGTTTCGTTTTGACTTGTTGCCAATTATGTATAATAAATATGTTTTTAATGCATCTCCTATATTAAATATGTTTTAACGCATTTCTTTTCTTTTAATGAAGCTCATGGATATTTCAAATATTGCACAGAAGAATGAAGATATATGTCTCATTGATAGTGCAACGACACATACAATTCTTAAAGATAAGAAATATTTTTCACATCTAAAAAATTATAGTACAAGTATCAATACCATAGTGGGTAATACGAGATTGATTGAAGGCTCTGGAAGGGCAATAATAATATTACCCAATGGTACGAAATTTGTTATTAATGATGCTTTGTATTCCTCCAAGTCTCATAGAAATTTGTTGAGTTTTAAAGATATCCGCTGGAATGGATATCATATTGAGACTATAAATGAGGAGAATAAAGAATATCTACAAATTGTTAATGTTAGATATGGTGAAAAATATGTTCTGGAGAAATTACCTATGTTATCTTTTGGTTTGTACTATTTATGTATTAGTACAATTGAAATAAATGTTATGGAAAACCAGAAGCATGCTGATAAAGACATATTTAATGTTTGGCATGACCGGTTAGGCTATCTCGGGTCAATTATGATGCGACGTATAATAGAGAATTCATGCGGACATAACTTGAAACAGAAACAAATACCAAAATCCCATGATTTCTCATGTGATGCATGTTCCAAGGGAAAATTAATTATTCGGCCATCACCAAGCAGAGTAGAAAGTAAGTCTCTCACATTTCTAGAATGGATACAGGGAGATATTTGTGGGCCAATACACCCACCATGCGGACCATTTAAGTATTATATGGTTTTAATTGATGCATCAACTAAATGGTCGCATGTGTGCTTACTATCTTCTCGAAACTTGGCGTTTGCGAGATTACTTGCTCAATTGATAAGATTAAGAGCACATTACCCTGATTATCCTATCAAGAAAATACGTCTTGATAATGCTGGTGAATTTACTTCACAGACTTTTAATGAATATTGTATATCTCTTGGAATTGATGTTGAACATCCCGTAGCTCATGTTCATACACAAAATGGACTTGCAGAATCATTTGTCAAACGATTGCAACTTATTGCAAGACCTTTACTTATGAAATCTAATTTACTAATTTCTGCTTAGGGCCATGCCATTTTGCATGCAGCAATGTTAATTCGCATCAGGCCAACTAGTTATTTAAAAGTTTCTCCCTTACAAATGGTTTTTGGTGAAGAACCTAATATTTCCCATTTACGGACTTTTGGATGTGTAGTATATGTGCCAATAGCACCTCCACAACGTACTAAAATGGGTCCTAAAAGAAGAATGAGAATTTATGTTGGGTATAAATCTCCTTCAATTATAAAATATTTAGAACCATCTACAGGAGATTTATTTACTGCACGATTTGCTGATTGTCATTTTGATGAATCAGTCTTCCCAACATTAGGGGGAGAAAATAAACAGTTGAATAAAGAGATTAGCTGGAATAAATTATCATTAGCTCATTTTGATCCTCGTACAAAACAATGTGAACTAGAAGTTCAAAGGATAATTCATTTGCAGAATTTAGCTAATCGAATGCCAGAAGCATTCATCGACCCAAAGAAACTGACAAAGTCACATATTCCAGCTGCTAATGCTCCTATTCGAATTGATGTCCTGGTAGGACAGCCGATTATAAATGAATCAAAAGCACGCCTGAAGCGTGGTAGGCCTATTGGTTCCAAAGATAAAAATCCTCGAAAAAGAAAAGGAGCTAAGATTATAGATGGCCAAGTCGAGGATAATCAAGAAAAAAGTGTAGCTTTGGATTAACCACTTCATGAAGAGAATATTGTGGCCCCAGAAGAGATCCAGGTACCTGAAATGTATGAAAACAATGAGATCTCAATAAATTATGTCACAAATAGTATCAAATGGAACCGAAATGAAGTCAACGTTGACGACATTTTTGCTAATCATATAGCATATGATGTCATGAATGATGAAGAGGATCATGAGCCAAAATCAATTAGCGAGTGCCAACAACGAAAAGATTGGCTCCTATGGAAAGATGCCATTAATGCAGAGTTAAAATCATTGGCAAAACGAAAAGCATTTGGACCTATAGTCTATACACTTAAAGATGTAAAGCCAGTTGGATATAAATGAGTTTTTATACAGAAAAGAAATGAAAAGGGTGAAATTACAAGGTACAAAGCACGCCTAGTAGCCTAAGGCTTTACACAAAGACCTAGTATTAATTTTGAAGAAACATATTCACCAGTAGTAGATGCAACTACTTTTCGCTATTTAATTAGCCTAACAGCAAATGAAGGGCTTGATTTGCATCTAATGGATGTTGTGACTGCCTATTTATATGGCTCACTTGATAGTGATATCTATATGAAAGTCCCTGAAAGACTCAAGATGCCAGAAGCATTTAATTCAAATTCACGAGAACAATACTCGATCAAATTAAATAAGTTCCTATATGGCTTGAAACAATCAGGGCGCATGTGGTATAATTGTCTTAAAGAATATTTTTTGAAAGAAGGGTATAAAAATGACCCAATATGCCCATGCATTTTTATAAAAAGATCGAGAAACGAATTTGTTATAAGTGCTGTTTATATTGATGATATCAACATTATTGGAACTCCTAAAGAGATTTCAAAAGCAATTAATTGTTTGAAGAAAGAATTTGAAATGAAAGATTTAGGTAGGACAAAATTTTGTCTTGGATTACAAATTGAGTACTTGAAGGATGGGATCTTTGTATATCAAGAAACTTATACAAAGAAGGTCCTGAAACGATTTTATATGGATAAGTCACATCCATTTTGTACTCCAATGGTTGTAAGATCTTTGAAAAAAGAAAAAGATCCATTCCAACCTCAAATAATTAACAAAAAAGGTGTAGAATAATTACTTGGTCTAGGAGTACCATATCTTAGTGCTATTGGAGCATTAATGTATCTTGCTAATCACACACGACCTGATATAACGTTTGCTGTTAATTTATTAGCAAGATATAGTTATGCACCAACACAGAGGCATTGGAGTGGTGTAAAGCGTATTTTTCGTTACCTTAGAGGTACTATGGATATGGGGTTATATTATTTAAATGTATCTAAACATGAACTGATTGGTTATTCAGATGCTGGATTTATGTCTCATCCACATGATGGAAAATCACAAACAGACTATGTCTTTACATGTGGAGGTACAACTATTTCATGGAGATCTATGAAACAGACTATATCAGCCACTTTATCTAATCATGCAGAAATCCTAGCAATGCATGAAAAAAGTCAAGAATGTGTATGGTTGAGGTCAGTAATTCATCATATACGAACTACTTGTCATTTATCTTCTGGTAAAATGGTTCCAACAGTTCTATATGAGGATAATACTGCATGTATTGCCCAACTTAAGGAAGGTTACATCAAGGGTGATAGGACTAAGCATATTTCACCAAAATTCTTCTTTACTCGTGATCTTCAACAAAATTGTGAAATAGATATCCAGCAAATCAGTTCAAGTGAAAATTTGGCAGATTTATTCACCAAGTCACTTCCAGAAGTAATCTTTGAGAAGCTTGTCCATGGTATTAGTCTTCGAAGACTCAAAAATCTTAATTGATGTCATCAGGGAAAACAGTACTGATATTGTCAACAGGGGGAGTCGATACACGCTGTACTCTTTTTCCCTTATCTAGGTTTTGTCCCACTAGGTTTTCCTAGAAAGGTTTTTAATGAGGCAGCACTGGATAGTGTATCAATGAATGATGTACTCTTTTCTTTGGTTAGGTTTTTATCCCACTGGGGTTTTCCTAGTTAAAGTTTTTAATGAGGCACATTCATAAATGGACATCCAAGGGGGAGTGTTATGAATATACTGATTATGTGGATGTCCATTATGACAAGATGACATGGGACCCGCGCATAGTACCATGCATAGTAGTTTACTATTTAATGGAACCCACACACAAAATTATACAACTCACGGGAATGCATTCCCGTGAGTGTACAATTATGTAATTAGGAGAATATTGCATCAAATGACCCAAAGTGGAAATTATACTAAGGCCTATTTCCTTCTATAAATAGAGGCCTTCTATAAACATTCAGAATACATTGGAATGAGAACTTCTCTCTACCCTCTCTCTCTTTAAAATCTCTTATTGTTGTTATTTACTTTTTATCAGTTTTATATTAAATCCTTTTTTTTATTTCCTTTATTTATTTTTTATCCAAATTAAGTTACCTACGGAACTTAAAACTCATATATAAATATAATCCAATATCCTACGGAATCATTCTAAGAAAATTATGTAGCATTTGATTAAATTAATCAATTTATTTCAGTTCTTTAATCCATCCGAATCAATTAAATGGCTGTTATATTAAGAAAAGATGGAGCATTTGAACTTTAAAGCATTCATATTCCCTGAACATTATGTTAAAAGTACATAATTCATTGAAATCATAACTAAATAATACTTCATCTAATTCTAAGTATAGGAGCTAGCTAGTCATATAGCTTGTCTAATTCTGATTCTGATTTTGAATGTAAGATTATGATACACCTTGTTTTTTTTTTCAAATTTTTAATTTTCTTTCTGAATTAGCTCTATTAATTGTATAAAATAAAATGTAATTGGGGATATATAGCTTTCAATGCAGATAACTAAAGATGACCGGAGCAACAAATATTAATTACACTACAACAAACTTAAATAATGTTCTTAATATCATTTTGGTCATTTTGGACCTTATTATAAGTCCATTTTGACCCAAAAAAAATCTTATTATAAGTTCAGTTTCAGAGCAATAAATGAATTTATAACAATTTTGCTCCAATTAATTCAGTAAAATAAACAAAAAGAACTTATTAATGTTGATTTTTAAAACGAATCATAAATAAGGGTAAAATAAGAAATTTAACTCATAATTAATAAGTCAACTAACTTTTCTTAGCATATGAGATTTAGTTAAATTGAAATTATAAACAGGAGTATAATAGTATTTATAAATTGGATATCAAAGTTAGAGATAGTGTCCATAAGGCCGGCATATTGCAAGTCCCAGTCGTGAGCAGTAATAATGTGGGCTGTATTTGACCGTTGTATTCTATTCACCACTTTACACCCCAATAAATGTTTCTCTTCTTTTGGAAAGACACAAAAGTGACAAACATAGTATTGCTCCAATCCTAAATATATGAGATATAGTTTAGGGATTAATATATCTGCCTTTGAGGCAGAAAACCTTTTCTGCCTCAAGGATAAAACGACATGGTTTCACCTCTTTTTTTTTTTTTCTCCAAACCCTCCTTTTTTAAAACGAAGTGATTCTTCATCTTCTTCAAAACCTAACCCCATCACCTCATCACTGACCTCCAACCACCCACAGACGACAACGTCCAACCAACCACCACGGAGAGTCATCCTCTTGACGGATCTCCGGCGATGGCAACGAGATCCGCACACCTCCTCCGTAGATCGACTAGTGTTCAACTTTCTAGCCTAGATCTTTGATTCTTCCCCATTCTTCATGTTCTCCTCCTCCGACAATGCTTCAACGCTGACGTGAGATGTGGGGATTCGATCAGCCTATGGCGAAGTTCTGCCATTTTATCGGTGATAGTGGTGATTGGGATCTTGCTACCTTCTATTGCTTTTTTAGTTTCGATGATATTGATATTTTTCAGGTTGTGGAGAACCCAAATTCGGCTTCAAGTTCATCACTAATGAAGACCCACTTCGTTGCAATCTCATTCTCTATCTGAACAAAAACAAAAAAGATAGATCAAGGATGCAATTTTTTTTTCCGTTTCGATACTATTGATTCGATTTTGTTTTGGGTAATCAATGCAAATTTCTTTTCTTTCGCTGAGAATAATATGCAGAGAGGTAAAGGAGGAGGGGGTGGTGCAATGTTATGAACTTGTGGTTAAAAGAGGAGGGTTTAAAAAGAAGAAGAAGAAGAAGAAGAAGAAGAAGAAGAAGTGAAACCACGTCGTTTTATCCTTGAGGCAGAAAAGGTTTTCTGCCTCAAAGGCAGATATGTTAATCCCTATAGTTTATAGTATAAACTATGTTTTATATTTAAAACTAGGGGTAGTAACATTTTAGGGAGGAGTTAGAACGCCCAGGATGCGCCCGTACAAGATTTACAGGTATCAATGGATCTTCAGTGTATATATTCGTCCATGGCAAGGCATATCAACTCAAGCAAAATTCAAGGTCACTCCTTTTTCTTTAAGTGTATTGTCTCAAAATGACGAGGCTTGTATTGGTTATTGCTCTGCTTTGCCTTTGGATGCTCAGAGTCTTTCCAACTTCAAAGGTTGTAAGTGAAGATGAGCAAGCCAAACTTCAAACCCACATCGTTTATGTCAAAAAAAACCCGATCTTATATTGCTCCTCTTCAATCCCAAGACCTGCTTAACCAATACCAATCAATCATTTTTGGTAGCGCAAAAACCTCGTTTGATGATTGCTTAGTTTTCTCCTATCGAAATGTCATGCGAGTGATGGTTAAAATTATGTGTGTTGCTTGACGTTCAAGTAACATGCTCATAAGTTTGAAAAATAAAAAATTTATTCTTTCTTAATCGCATCAAGACCTAAACTATTACTAAAAACCATGAATATAACAAAGTTAATCCTCATGAATTATGAATCCGTAACTCTTTACTGTACTCATAAGTTATAAATAGATGAGTTAGTGCTCATGAGTTATAATCTATAACTCTTTATGGATCTCATGAGAACTTGTAACTCTTTATGGTGCTCACATATAACTCTTTACGATACTCATACGGTTAATGTCTAAATGCTCCAGTATTACATTATGGAACTCGTGACTCTCAACAGTCCTAATGGCATATGAACCCGTAATTTTTTACGATACTCATGAGTTATTCCTAGGTAATTTTTTAAATAGTTCATTGTGGAAACTTGTGACTTTTTACAGTACTCATGAGAACCTGCAAGTACTCTTTACGGTTCTCATGAGTTATACCTGTAAATCTTTATGGCACTCATGAGAACTCATAACTCTTTACAGTAATTATGAGTTATGTTTTTGATCTACTCGTTAAAACACATATAAGGTTTAGGATTACCTTTAATCACTTGAAGACATCAAAGCGTATGATGTCCTCTAACGTTGATTCAACTCCTTCTCCTTGAATCCTGCTTCTCTTTAAACGCTTATTAGGCAATGGCAAGGTGGAGACTTCAAGTATTTGGGTTTTCTTTTCTCAATACGATAATGGTGTCTTGAGGTTGTGTGAGGTGCAAGAATGGAGGATAGGATGAACAAGATTAGAAACTTACCTTTCTTAACTTGGCAACACAAACACACATAAATAGCGCCACACTCCTTACTCCTTGAACTCCATTTTTCTCAAATGAGTTGTACATTCAAGTGCCACACAAGTCCATACGGCCAACACACTTAATTAGGGTTTAATCCTACTTCAAGTACTTACAAGAAAAGGCCCAATCTAATAAAGAATTTGAAAATCCAAGATAATTGTTCCTATCCATATCTTGAAAAGTATCTTAAATTCAAAGCTAAGATAATAGATCATATCCATATCTTTAAATATATTTTGAATTCAAAATTCAAGATAATATGGATCATATCCATATATTTATCTAATATTTATTAAGGTTTGTTTCAAGAAGCCTTATCCAATCCTAATTGGATATAACTTTGGATAATTCAAAATTATCCGTAACCACCTAACCTCTCTTACTGCCCAAGTCCTTATTGGGCTTTCTAATACATTTGGACCTATAAGTGGCAAAACTAATTTCACATTAAAGTCCAAATGTGGTGTCATACTTGATTGGGTTTGTAGTCTTACTCCAACCCAATTAAACCTATAGTCTTAACAAAGCCTAATACCAATTATTTGCGCAAACTTGCTAAATAAAACAATCAAGAACAACCTTAGTGGATGACCCATTAGGTCCAATTAGCCACTGATATAGATAAACTTGAACCAATTAAACTCTTTTAACTGACATAATTTATCTAATGATCACATAAGACACTAGCAATGATTTGTGGCCCTAGAATTAATCGAGTTGATGAAGTGATCCACCTTTCTAATCTGGATACCATGCTGGTATCATCCCTCACACAGTCGTTCACATTTAGTTGAGAGCGAGGATAGGGTATCATTTCTCTTGGTTGACTAAATCTAGCATTTGACAAAGCTATGAATCTTCTTTCATTGACTCTAAGACAAATCATGACTCTTCATGATCGCTTACTATGTATAGATTCCTGAGTCAACTAGAAGTCATCCAAGTTCTATCGGTCTTGTGAACAACTAATCCCTTATAAGGGATTGTGAATTCTTTTGGCATATCCATTTATACTCATGTATTCGAGTTATATCTAAGAGTACAATGTTCTCTCCATTTTTTTAGGTGGATAGAGTTGTACAATTAAAGTATGAACTCTAGGACATAGTATTCAATGACATCCTTAAGTCTAGGATGATTTGCACTACCAAACGATAAAAGACATTTCAAATTCAATGGTACTCTCTACAACAAATCCTTATGGATTCTCTCAGCGGATCAGTTTAATGCCATCTGTTTTCTAACAGATCTACCTATGACATCAGTTAAGGCATCACTATGTCTACATTCTATGAAGTCCCTATCTTGTATCTCTACACAAGTCGATGATGCCGTACTAGTCTTACTAAGATTACAAATGCCCTTCCTTGGTGATTCAAGACTAGGAATAGGTTTCATGCAATAGATATGTAGTGTCTTCGAGTACTCATGATCATGATTCCTATCATAGTATCTCAAGTGAACACATATTCTATTCCTAAAGCCTTTATTTTTAAACACATATTAACCTCATAAAATATAAGCGATCGATACATAAATATGATAAAGATACACTAGTGCAAAAAAAACGCTCTAAGACCGCCTCATTTAGACCGGATTATAGAGAATCAGGTCTTAAAAGTATGACTGGTGGCAGTTTTGTAAATATAAAGAACTTTTTGGACCGGATTATAAAAGATCCGGTCTTAAAAATATGACCGGTGGCATTTTCGTAATTATATAGAATACTTTTAAGACTAGATTAAAAAAGATCCAGTCTTAAAAGTATGACCGGTGACAATTTCGTAAATATTTTGAGAAGACGCCGATCAGAGATGAGTCCGAGAATGCGATGCTTTAATCCTTCGCTTAATTGGAATTATATACATATGCTAATAAGTAAATAATCTTTTGACCTAAGAAGTTCCTATAATCTAGGGATTACAATAATTACGAAATTCAAAAAATCATAATATGCTAACTTAATTCCTAAAATCTCTCTAAAAACTTAATTAAGATAATTGCATAATATAATCTAGGGATTACAATCAGGAATATAATTACGAAATTAAAAAAATCATAATATGCTAACTTAATTACGAAAATCTCTCTAACAACTTAATTAAGATAATTGCATAATATAATTGTATATGCTAACTAATTAAATCTGAACTTCCAACAAATATATAGAGCACTTTTAAGATCGGATGTCTAAAAAGTCTAAAAGATAAATTTTTTATTTTCCCGCTCCAAAAATTGAATTTCGCTCTCTAAATCTCTAGAAAATATACTTTTAAGACCGGATATTTAAAAAGGCCGGTCTAAAAAGTATACTTTTAAGACCGGATGTTTAAAAAGTCTAAAAGATGAATTTTTTATTTTCCCGCTCTAAAAATTGAATTTCGCTCTCTTAGACTTTTAAGACCGGATGTTTAAAAAGTTTGGTCTAAAAAGTCTAAAAGATGAATTTTTTATTTTCCCGCTCCAAAAATTGAATTTCGCTCTCTAAATCTCTAGAAAATAGACTTTTAAGATCGGATATTTAAAAAGGCCGGTCTAAAAAGTATACTTTTAAGACCGGATGTTTAAAAAGTTTGGTCTAAAATGTCTAAAAGATGAATTTTTTATTTTCCCGCTCCGAAAATTGAATTTCGCTCTCTAAACTTCTCTAAAAGACTTTTAAGACCAGATATTTAACAAGTCCGGTCTAAAAAGTATACCTTTAAGACATGATGTTTAAAAAGTTCGGTCTAAAAAGTCTAAAAAATGAATTTTTTATTTTCCCGCTTCGAAAATTGAATTTCGCTCTTCAAATCTCTCTTCGACCTTTTAAATCTTACCTCACTCTTTTCAACTCATCTCATCTTATCTCAAAGACCTCACTCACAAATTTTCTAATGCTACGAAAATTGCTCTCGCCTTCTTTGCTCTGAAGGTTTCTTGTTTTGGTTCTAGCTTCTCTAGGTTCACAATTTTTACTTTGTTTTCTTCGATCTATTTTATTTTTGCTTTTATGACTTGGAAAATTTGCAAGCCAGAATTTATGAATTGAGGCCAATTCAGGATGCTGGATGGGTTTATCTTTGGGATGCTTGCTGGAGGGTCTGGAATCACTGTAACGTTCCAAGTATGTCTTTGTTTAAGGTACACAATGTTTGTTTGCTTCTCATTTATAGTAATTTGCATATTTATATATATGCAGGAAGAATTGGACCGTCTTGTTGCTAATTATCCTGGTCGTTTCAAAGTATACTATGTCGTGAATCAGGTTAGTTTCTCACTTGCTATATCATTTCAAAGAGAACTCAAGTTTTCATCCTTCATTGAATTAGAATAGTCTAACTTAAGTGATGAAATGATGTGATCTGTGCAGTCTCCAAAAGGATGGGATGGTGGTGTTGGATTTGTATCAAAGGAGATTATTCAAATTTATCCCTAATATGCTGCTCACCCAGACAAATTTCTGGTTTCCAGTTTTTGTTTTAATAGAAAGGGACTTTTAAGACTGGATGTGTTTTCGCAACCGGTCTTAAAAGTCCCTTTTTTGTGATAGAATGAGACTTTTAAGACCAGATATTTTAAAAGTCCGGTCTTAAAAGTATTTTTTAAGACCGGTTGCGAATTTGGTCTTAAAAGTAACAAACTTTTAATACCGTCTAGAACGAGACTGGTCGTTGATCCGGTCTTACGATGCCTTTTTCGTCCAGTCTTAAAAGCCTTTTTTGTACCTGTGATAAAGTGTGCTCATATATTTAAGTAAGGAAATACTAACCAGTACGAGGTGTTCAGTTGATAAAATAGATTGTCTGTAGGACACCTACATACTAATAATCTTCCACATGACCTAGAGCCCATCAGGTCGAGGTTTCAAACCTAAATACTCATAATGACTATCATGCTTTCTCTGAGAGAGACCCTTCATCAGAGAATTGGTCAAATTATCATTGGTGGGAACACAGTCCATATTTATATCCAGTCTTTTAACAATCTCTTGGATGAGGTGATACTTGATGAGACTTGGGATCCTTGCCCTAAGTCATAGCTTTAATGTTGTCGCAATACAAAGGTATCAACAATGCTAGGAACCTTTCTAAGTTCATTAATGAACTTCTTGATCCAAACTGCCTCCTCAATCACTTATGAAGCTGCTATGCATTCAAACTCGATAGCATAGTCTGTTGTGGTCTCTTACTTAGAACTCTTCCAATAAATTGCTCCACCATTTAAGGTGTAGACAAAATCTGACTAGGATTTACAGTCATCTATGTCACTGTGGAAATTAGCATCAATGAACTTCTTCACTTTTATCTCACCACTACCACTATAAACCAGAAACAGATCCATAGTCCTTCTTAAATACTTCAAGATCCTCTCCAGGGTCAACCTGGTATTGGCTCGTAATATTCAAAGCATAAGATACATCTGGTCTCATAGTTAGCATAACATACATGATGGACCAAGTAGTATATGTATATGGAATCCTCTAAATGTGTTCCCTTTTGACGGTGTCTTAGAACACATAGCCTCAGAAAGATGAATGCTATGATCGATAGGCAGAAACCATCCATGCTAAACCTCTTTAGCATATTATCTATATACGTGGATTGAGATAATCCAGCAACCTCTTGGATCTTTCTATGGATCCTAATACCAAGTATATAAGTTGCCTCTCCCATATCCTTCATAGTGAAGTTATTTGACATTCAAATTTTAGTTGACTGTAATATGAGAATGTCATTTCAAATGAGCAATATGTCATTTACATAAAACACAAGAAAAATAACAACACTCTCACTAACCTTCTAGTAAACAAATGGTTCATCTTTATTTTCCATAAAGTCATTACCCTTAACAACTTCATCAAACTCACGATTCTAGATCTTGGAAACTTGTTGAAGCATGTATGTTGATTTTTGAAGTTTTGAATAGCGATTGGAGCCTTCAAAAATAGTTTTTCAATTAGTATATGAGATAAGTATGTGACATGAATTTTATCTCGATTTACGTAATTAAATATTTTGAGGCCCAAAAATTATCCCAAATATTTTGACATGATGGATTGTGATTAAGCATCCAATTGAAAAAAGTGTAGCCGGGAGTAATTAATTTAATATCGAACGACGTTGAAAAGAAGAGTATCCCAATCCCAACTCATATTCAAAAGCCTTCGGCATCTTTGCATAGAAGAAAGAACTTCCCGGTACTGATTTTCAACACTTCCACTCCATTACGTGTTTTTAAACCTGCTACGAGGTTCAAATAAAAGACAGACATAAACATTATTGAAATACAATGTAAGTCATCAATGAAACTTCCACTTTGCTATATGTAGTATTATTATTTTTTTCTCACTCAGCAATACAAATTACTTACCTCAGGGAAAAATAATAATAAAAAGAATAAAAAGCGCCAAATAACTTGGAATCAGAATGATCAGAATATTGGAAAATGGCTAAGCTGGGGGGACAATTATTCAAAAATCGCAGATAATGAAAAAGAAAAAAGAAAAAAGAATCACAGAAATACAGAAATGGAATCGCTGAAGAGAGAAGAGAGCACCAAAAGGATCAAATACCTTCAATGATCTCTGCGTGTGGACAGCCAAGGAAACAAACAGAAATCGTCGGCCAAATAGAGACATGAAAATCGCGCCCGAATGAGATGATTGCGATTTCGGAGCCAAGAGATAGAACAGATGACACCCAAGCACTAGAACGTTGAAGAGATCAATCTATATGTGTTTAGCACTAGAACGTTGAAGAGATCAATCTATATGTGTTTAGCACTAGAACGTTGAAGAGATCAATCTATATGTGTTTTGCTATGCGATTTTTATTTTCTGATTTTATTTTTCCCACTGGATGCATTGTCAGATCCAATTGTAAAAATATGTCCACATGCGTGCCCCCTATAAAATACTAGATCATATATACCAAATAAATGTAGAAAAATTGAAAGGAGACATGTATTAATTATCAATTACAGTTTTATAAAGTAAGCTTCATAATTTTAATTACCAGCATGGCCCGATTGGGGTTTTAATGAGCCGTTTAAACTCAATTACTCTTTCTCATTTAGTCGTAAAAAGAACCTATACACGTTGAGCAGCTCAAGGCAGATTACTCAGTATGCGCTCAAACCTATATATATTTGGATTATGCATAAAATTATTCATTCTACTTCTGATAACAAGTGACGCTATTACCAATTATTCAAAATTCCATGCGTAAAATATGACGTCGTAATATATTTTTTTAAAATCAGGATACGTACAGCATTGCCGTACGTAATAGATTCGTATATGTGTGGATAAACATATGGCAATGATACATGTTTGGGAATGCATGCATCATGTTACTAACTATTTACGTCAAGCGGACGTACATTCCCAAGCGAGAAGCTTATAATACTAAAATCTTTAAAGTATTACTTTATGCCATTAATATGTTAAGTAGCATATTTACTTTGGAAGTTTTTATTGGGGAGCAGCGTTGGTATAAAAGTTTTTCTTGTCTTAATATTGCCCCAACAGTTTTAAAATGTACCAATGTTACCCATTTCCATTAAATGGTAACGGTCAATGTCAATTTTTTAATGTTCAACATTAGTTTTTTAACAAAATAAAGTAATATTGTTATATTTAAAACTTCTAAGATAATATTGAGACAAGAAAAATTTTCAAGACAATATGACTTCTAGGTTTATACTTTTGAAACGAATTTGTTACTTAACTCTTAAAATAATATCCGTTTAAGTTTTTTTTTTGATAAATTCAGGAAGTAAAATAAATTATTTAAAAATATTTATATTTATCGTTTTTTCTCAAACTAATTTGTCTTACTTGTAAATTGATATATATAATGTAATAACACATAATATATATTATGATTAAATAATTTATTTAACTTCTTTAATCCCTAAAAATTAATTGAATCTCACATTAAACTAATTTGTCTTACTTGTAAATTGATATATATATATATATATATATATATATTATATAATATAATATGTAATAACACATAACACATATTATGATTAAATAATTTATTTAACTTTTTTAATCCCTAAAAATTAATTGAATCTCACATTAAAGATCCCAGCAAGTATTCATTTTACGTTATGTTATGCGTACACTTGTTCATATGTAAAAAAACTAATTAACAAATAGCGGTCAGCACAAGAAAAAGCCGTCCCAAGCCCGCATATTCCAGGTACATGCCGTGAGGAGCAATGTGCGCAACACCTCACCATTGTGCGAAGGTCACAATATTCATCAGCATCAGGGGATCTGGACCTATCTGTCTTGTGCTCTATATATTCGTGCAAGTTTAGCAGTACCGACTCAAGCTATCTAATCTCAGGACTTTTCCCCTACGCAGAAATCAGCTCGGCATTCTCGCAATGACGAGGCTTGTGTTGCATATTGCTCTGCTTTGCATGCTCAGCGTCTTTTCAGCTTCTAAGGCTGAAAGCCAAGAGCAAGCCAAGCTTCAAACCTACATCGTGCATGTCAAAAAGCCCGATGGTATTGCTTCTCTTCAATCTGAAGAGCTGCATAACTGGTACCAATCATTTCTACCAGCTACTGCAGAATTCTCGTTTAAGGATCGCATGGTTTTCTCCTATCAAAATGTTGCGTCTGGATTTGCTGTCAGATTGACAGAGGAAGAAGCCAAGGCCCTGCAAGAGAAAGATGAAATTGTGTCCGCTCGGCCCGAAAGGACCCTTTCGTTACACACCACCCACACCCCAAGCTTCTTGGGGTTGAGTAAGGGATCAGGACTGTGGAAAGATTCCAACTTTGGTGAAGGCGTCATAATTGGGGTTATAGACACTGGAATATTCCCATTCCACCCTTCCTTCTCGGACGAAGGCATGCCGGCGCCGCCTTCAAAATGGAAAGGCTACTGTGAATTCAATGGACAGAGGACTTGCAACAACAAGCTCGTCGGCGCGAGGAACCTAGTGAAAACCGCTAAACAAGAACCTCCCTTTGAGGATTTCTTTCATGGAACCCACACCTCCGGCGAGGCTGCCGGAAACTTCGTGGAGGACGCTAGCGTTTTTGGTAATGCTCAGGGCACAGCAGCCGGCATGGCACCTAAAGCTCACGTGGCAATGTACAAAGTTTGCGGCGGGACCGTGGGATGCTCTGAAAGTGCAATGTTAGCTGCAATGGACATTGCCATTGAGGACGGCGTGGACGTGCTTTCTCTATCACTTGGTTTGGGCCCTCATCCTTTTTACAACGACCCCATTGCATTAGGCGCATTCACCGCCGTTCAAAAGGGCATTTTTGTCAGTTGCTCTGCCGCTAACGCTGGCCCTGAACATGCTACTCTGTCCAATGAGGCTCCATGGATTCTCACCGTAGGTGCAAGCACCGTTGACAGAACCATCAAAGCAACCGCAAGGCTTGGAAACGGAGCAGAATACGACGGACAAACATTATTCCAACCAAAAAGCTTCTCTTCTAATTTATTGCCTCTAGTGTACGCAGGATCCAATGGAAACCAGTCCTCCGCTTTTTGCGCCCCTGGGTCTTTGAATAGTGTGGTTGTTAAGGGAAAGGTTGTTTTGTGCGATCTTGGGGGACTAATTTCTAGAATTGCAAAAGGACAAACAGTAAAGGATGCTGGTGGAGTTGCCATGATCCTTGTAAACCAACAGCCCAATGGTTTCAGCACTTTGTCTGACGCTCATGTTCTACCTGCAGTCCATTTGAGTTTCGTTGCTGGATTGGCTATCAAGCAATACATTAATTCAACCTACACACCAACAGCAACAATCTTATTCAAAGGAACTGTCATTGGGGATTCACAAACACCAGCAGTAGTTTCCTTTTCATCCAGAGGTCCAAGTCAGGCAAGCGTCGGAATTCTTAAACCCGACATAATTGGTCCTGGTGTGAACATTCTAGCAGCATGGGGTGTTTCTGTAGACGACAAATTACCAGCGTACAACATTGTTTCCGGCACCTCAATGTCTTGCCCTCACCTCAGTGGCATTGCTGCTCTGCTCAAAAGTGCTCACCCAGAATGGTCTCCTGCGGCCATAAAGTCCGCCATCATGACCACCGCTAATACTCTAAATCTTGCCGGAGAGCCAATATTGGACGAAAGGCTTCTTCCTGCTGACATCTTCGCCACCGGTGCCGGACATGTTAATCCCAATAAAGCGAGTGATCCGGGGCTTGTTTATGATATCCATCCTGATGATTACATTCCTTACTTGTGTGGTTTAGGTTACACAGACAAACAAATCACTATGATTGTGGACAAGAAAGTGAGATGCTCAGAGATCAAAAGCATACCAGAAGCACAACTAAACTACCCCTCATTTTCTATTGTTTTGGGGTCCACTTCACAGTACTATACAAGAACAGTGACTAACGTTGGACCCGCAAATTCAACTTACTCGTTGGAGCTTGAGGTGCCACTGGCGTTAGGTATGAGTGTGAACCCAAGTAGGATAAGCTTCTCAGAGGTATACCAGAAGGCCACTTTCTCGGTTGAGTTCATCCCACAAATCAAAGAGAACAGAGGCAATCATTCCTTTGCTCAGGGTTCCCTCTCTTGGGTTTCTGAACAACACACTGTTAGAATCCCCATATCTGTCATTTTCAAGTGATGAACGTCAATTAATATGGTTGAAGCCAAGGCACACCATTTTAATTTACTGGCGAAATAAAGGAGTCAAATGGCTCTCTCTCTCTATATATATTTATCCTAGGGGTACTCGCAGCGATGCGATACGAAGTATTTGATTACCTCACTTGCATTCAACTTTGTTCCAGTCAGATGGCTGAGTCATCGTGAATTTTCATTTAACTTTTGACGGAATTGTTATCTTTTTAGTTTATGCTCAAGCCTTCAGTCTTTCCTAACGAATTGAACTAGCCCATAAGCACTTTCATTTAACTTAGTAATAATAATTTTACTAGAATTCCAGCATATCGATAAAAAAATTACTAGGATTCCGATTTTTTCCCATTCTTATCGGTAATTTATAGGCATATATGGTTTGCTTTTAAGTTTTCTATGCGTTTGGTTTAATTTTTCTTTGTCCTCTCATTTTTTCTTTAGATTAAAATTTTAAAAATTTAGATTTAATATTATATAAAACTATTACTATCATTATGAAGTAGTGAAAAATAGAAAAATGTATTTTATAAAAATATTTTAATAATAATCTATAATTGTTAAGAGTAATTTTAACTGTTTAAGCTTATTTTATTATGAATATAATATTTATGATGTTCATATATATCCTCATTATTTTCTATGATTATAGAATCACGTTAAATATAGATTAGAAAATTGTACCTATAAATAGAAAACATATATTATGTATTTCATGCACCTTAGAATGATGAATAAGAGTTGTTCTCTCTTCCTCTTATATTCTCTCTTTCTCATCTCTTTTCTATTTTATAACATAATTATATATTTTAATGTAGAATTATAATAATAATTTTATAAAATATTAAATTAAACTGTTAAAATTTTAATATAAAGTTAATAAATAAATAAAAAAACAGAGAGGAAAAAGGAGACTTCCTCTCCCAAATATTGGATGTGTACAGGATTGTACGTATCTAGGTGAAAACACCGAAATTATTTCCAAACTCTGCATTCAAGCACATTGTCATTATCAGTCTAAATAATCCTTCTTTCAAGGAGACGAGAAAACCAGTAGCCAATCAATGGCACTTTGTTTCCTTTTTATACATTAACTAACATGAAACTAATCATCGAACACGCATGTATGATGTTCAATCATTATCCAGAAAACAAATTAATAATCAATCTGGCCTATAAGTTTTAAAGTCATTTATTGTCTCTTTTCGTGCATTACACAAAAAAGAAAACGAAAAAGATGTCTTTGTAATGAATATACTGATTATGTGGATGTTCATTGACTCCCGGTCTCCAAATATTACAAGATGACATGGGATCCGCGCATAGTACCATGCATAGTAGTTTACTATTTAGTGAGACCCACACACAAAATTATACAACTCACGAGAATGCATTCCCGTGAGTGTACAGTTATGTAATTAGGGGAATATTGCATCAAATGATCCAAAGTGGAAATTACACTAAAGGCCCATTTTCCTTCTATAAATAGAGGTCTTCTGTAAATATTCAAAATATACTGGAATGAGAACTTCTCTCTACTCTCTCTCTCTCTAAAATCTCTTGTTCTTGTATTTACTTTTCATCAGTTTTATATTACGTTATCAGCACAAAGACTCTACCAAGGTAAGATTTTATTACCATCTCCTTTACTATATGTTTATTTTATCTATCTGGGATAATCTTAACCATGATATGGAATTAAAGTTCTACTTTTACCGATTATTTTGAACATCGGGTTCCATGATTAAGATTTGAGATTATTTACTATTTACTATTCACAGTAAATTGTAATTTTTACTATTCATGTTAATTTTACCTTTTTCAGTAATTTTACATTTTTATTCATTTTGACTCCTATATGGAAGTCTAGATTTAATTTTTCAGTAATTTTATTTTATTCACTATTTACAATGAATAGTAATTTTTACTATTCACGGTAAATTTATATTTTACTATTTATAGTAATTTATTTATGTTTTCTTCCCACTCCCTATTCATTTATTTCATGGTGGCGACATTAAGCTCCATTTGTAATTTAATTCTAATTCTTTACTTACTGCTTTATTTATTTAATTCATGGTAGCGATACTAAGCTCCATTTGTTTAATTTAAATTCTTTACTTACTGCTTTATTTATTTCATGGTGGCGATATTAAGCTCCATACTGACTTTACTAATATTTACATTATGCCACTAACATTTAAATTTATGTTACTAACATTTATTTATGCATTTATTTACCTTTTATGGTGGCGACACTAATATATTTATTAGTGGGCTCCATTTGTTTATCTTAATTCTTTACTGCTGTCTATATATTATATATTAAATATGCATCCTCGTTCTTACCTTCGGATGAGATAGGTCTCGCTGTGAGTTTACTACCATTCCTATCTCATCTTTTTTTTTTTTTTCTTAGCATGTTTATTTACAGTTCTTTAAATTATGTTTTAATTTATAATAAGATTTTATAATATGATTCTAATTATTATCATTATTTTTAGTTTAAATCATGTCTTCCAGCCTTTCAAATCTTGAATTTAATGCTCATAAAGATAATGATGTCAATGAGCCAAATGATGATGTTATGTCTCACTTGGAGGTGGAAGATTTTTATGATTAAATAAGTTTTGCAGAAATTGTAATAATTATTTTGTTTCGTTTTGACTTTTTGCCAATTATATATAATAAATATGTTTTTAATGAATCTCCTATATTAAATATGTTTTAATGCATAAATTTTCTTTTCTGAAGCTCATGGATATTTCAAATATTGCACACAAGAATGAAGATATATGTCTCATTGATAGTATAACGACACATACAATTCTTAAAGATAAGAAATATTTTTCACATCTAACAAATTGTAGTACAAGCATCAATACCATAGTGGGTAATATGAGATTGATTGAAGGCTCTGGAAGGGCAATAATAATATTACCCAATGGTACGAAATTTGTTATTAATGATGCTTTGTATTCTTCCAAGTCTCATAGAAATTTGTTGAGCTTTAAAGATATCCGCCGGAATGGATATCATATTGAGACTATAAATGAGGAGAATAAAGAATATCTACAAATTGTTAATGTTAGATATGGTGAAAAATACGTTCTCGAGAAATCACCAATGTTATCTTCTGATTTGTACTATTCATGTATTAGTACAATTGAAATAAATGTTATGGAAAACCAGAAGCATGCTGATAAAGGCATATTTAATGTTTGGCATGACTGGTTAGGCCATCCCGGGTCAATTATGATGCGACGTATAATAGAGAATTCATGCGGACATAACTTGAAACAGAAACAAATACCAAAATCCCATGATTTCTCATGTGATGCATGTTCCAAGGGAAAATTAATTATTCGGCCATCACCAAGCAAAGTAGAAAGTGAGTCTCTCACATTTCTAGAACGGATACAGGGAGATATTTGTGGGCCAATACACCCACCATGCAGACCATTTAGGTATTATATGGTTTTAATTGATGCATCAACTAAATGGTCGCATGTGTGCTTACTATCTTTCGAAATCTAGCGTTTGCGAGATTGCTTGCTCAATTGATAAGATTAAGAGCACATTACCTTGATTATCCTATCAAGAAAATACGTCTTGATAATGCTGGTGAATTTACTTCACAGACTTTTAATGAATATTGCATGTCCCTTGGAATTGACGTTGAACATCCCGTAGCACATGTTCATACGCAAAATGGACTTGCAGAATCATTGGTAAAACGATTGCAACTTATTGCAAGACCTTTACTTATGAAATCTAATTTACCAATTTCTGCTTGGGGCCATTCCATTTTGCATGCAGCAATGTTAATTCGCATCAGGCCAACTAGTTATTTAAAAGTTTCCCCTTTATAAATGGTTTTTGGTGAAGAACCTAATATTTCCCATATACGGACTTTTGGATGTGCAGTATATGTGCCAATAGCACCTCTACAACGTACTAAAATGGGTCCTAAAAGAAGAATGGGAATTTATGTTGGGTATAAATCTCCTTCAATTATAAAATATTTAGAACCATTTATAGGAGATTTATTTACTGCACGATTTGCTGATTGCCATTTTGATGAATCAGTCTTCCCAACATTAGGGGAGAAAATAAGCAGTTGAATAAAGAGATTAGCTGGAATGAATTATCATTAGCTCATTTTGATCCTCGTACAAAACAATGTGAACTAGAAGTTCAAAAGATAATTCATTTACAGAATTTAGCTAATCGAATGCTAAAAGCATTCACTGACCCAAAGAAAGTGACAAAGTCACATATTCCAGCTGCTAATGCTCCTATTTGAATTGATGTCCTGGTAGGACATCCGATTATAAATGAATCAAAAGCACGCCTGAAGCGTGGTAGGCCTATTGGTTCCAAAGATAAAAATCCTCGAAAAAGAAAAGGAGATAAGATTATAGATGGCCAAGTCGAGGATAATCAAGAAAAAAGTGTAGCTCTGGATGAGCCACTTCATGAAGAGAGATTATCTCCAGAGGAGAATATTGAGGCCCTAGAAGAGATCCAGGTACCTGAAATGTATGAAAATAATGAGATCTCAATAAATTATGTCACAAATAATATCAAATGGAACCGTAATGAAGTCAACGTTGACGACATTTTTGCTAATCATATAGCATATGATGTGATGAATGAAGAAGAGGATCATGAGCCAAAATCCATTAGCGAGTGCCAACAACGAAAAGATTGGCTCCTATGGAAAGATGCTATTAATGCAGAGTTAAAATCATTAGCAAAACGAAAAGTATTTGGACCTATAGTCCATACACCTAAAGATGTAAAGCCAGTTGGATATAAATGGGTTTTTGTACATAAAAAAAATGAAAAGGGTGAAATTACAAGGTATAAAGCACGCCTAGTAGCCCAAGGCTTTACACAAAGACCTGGTATTGATTTTGAAGAAACATATTCACCAGTAGTAGATGCAACTACTTTTCGCTATTTAATTAGCCTAGCAGCAAATGAAGGGCTTGATTTACATCTAATGGATGTTGTGACTGCTTATTTATATGGCTCACTTGATAGTGATATCTATATGAAAGTCCCTAAAGGACTCAAGATGCCAGAAGCATTTAATTCAAATTCACGAGAACAATACTCGATCAAATTAAATAAGTCCCTATATGGCTTGAAACAATCAGGGCGCATGTGGTATAATTGTCTTAAGGAATATTTTTTGAAAGAAGGGTATAAAAATGACCCGATATACCCATGCATTTTTATAAAAAGATCGAGAAACGAATTTGTTATAATTGCTGTTTATGTTGATGATATCAACATTATTGGAACTCCTGAAGAGATTTCAAAAGCAATTAATTGTTTGAAGAAAGAATTTGAAATGAAAGATTTGGGTAGGACAAAATTTTGTCTTGGATTACAAATTGAGTACCTGAAGGATGAGATCTTTGTATATCAAGAAACTTATACAAAGAAAGTCCTGAAACGATTTTATATGGATAAGTCACATCCATTTTGTACTCCAATGGTTGTAAGATCTTTGAAAAAAGAAAAAGATCCATTCCAACCCCAAATAATTAACCAAAAAGGTGTAGAACAATTACTTAGTCCAGGAGTACCATATCTTAATGCTATTAGAGCATTAATGTATCTTGCTAATCACACAAGACCTGATATAACATTGGCTGTTAATTTATTAGCAAGATATAGTTCTGCACCAATACAGAGGCATTGGAATGGTGTAAAGCGTATTTTTCGTTACCTCAGAGGTACTATGGATATGGGGTTATATTATTCAAATGTATCTAAACATGAACTGATTGGTTATTCAGATGCTGGATTTATGTCTGATCCACATGATGGAAAATCACAAACAGGCTATGTCTTTACATGTGGAGGTACAACTATTTCATGGAGGTCTATGAAACAGACTATATCGGCCACTTCATCTAATCATGCAGAAATCCTAGCAATGCATGAAACAAGTCGAGAATGTGTATGGTTCAGGTCAGTAATTCATCATATATGAACAACTTGTCAATTATCTTCTGGTAAAATGGTTCCAACAGTTCTATATGAGGATAATACTGCATGTATTGCCCAACTTAAAGAATGATACATCAAGGGTGATAGAATGAAGCATGTTTCACCAAAATTTTTCTTTACTCGTGATCTTCAACAGAATGGTGAAATAGATATCCAACAAATCAGTTCAAGTGAAAATTTGGCAGATTTATTGACCAAGTCACTTTGAGAAGCAATCTTTGAGAAGCTTGTCTATGGTATTGGTCTTCGAAGACTCAAAGATCTCAACTGATGTTATCAGGGGGAGTAATACTGATGTTGTCAACAGGGGGAGTTGATACACGTTGTACTCTTTTTCCCTTATCTAGGTTTTGTCCCACTGGGTTTTCCTAGAAAGGTTTTTAATGATGCAGCATTTGATAGTGTATCAATGAATGATGTACTCTTTTCTTTGGCTAGGTTTTTATCCCACTGGGTTTTTCCTAGTTAAAGTTTTTAATGAGGCACATTCATAAATGGACATCCAAGGGGGAGTGTTATGAATATATTGATTATGTGGATGTCCATTGACTCCCGGTCTCCAAATATTACAAGATGACATGGGACCCACGCATAGTACCATGCATAGTAGTTTACTATTTAGTGGGACCCACACACAAAATTATAAAACTCACGGGAATGCATTCCCGTGAGTGTACAGTTATGTAATTAGGGGAATATTGCATCAAATGACTCAAAGTGGAAATTACACTAAAGGTTCATTTTCCTTCTATAAATAGAGGTCTTCTGTAAACATTCAAAATACACTGGAATGAGAACTTCTTTTTACTCTCTCTCTCTCTCTAAAATCTCTTGTTCTTATATTTACTTTTCATCAGTTTTATATTAGTCTTATCTATATATCTATATTATATAAGAAAATTTTGACAAGCTGTCTGTATATATGAACTATAGAAACAATAATATGAATCATTTCTTGTACTCAATGCAACAACAACGAACCTCAACTTGTTAGTTGTTATATATGTATAATAAATAATCATTA
Organism: Acacia confusa; assembly: GCA_037074495.1. Taxonomy (NCBI): domain Eukaryota; kingdom Viridiplantae; phylum Streptophyta; class Magnoliopsida; order Fabales; family Fabaceae; genus Acacia; species Acacia confusa. Next base: position 31,510,396 of record CM073512.1, on the reverse strand, counting down.
ATATAAGAGTTAGTTGATTTTTTAGAAATATTAAAGAAGCTAATTAAATTACATTAAAGTATTTATATGTGTCTTTATTCTTCAAACTAATTTTCTTAACTTATAAACTAATATATAATTTAATAATATGTAACTTAAATTATGATTAACTAATTTATTTAACTTATTCAATCTCTTTAAAAAAAAAGTCAATTGCCTCTTATAATAAAGACCGGAGGGAGTATATATGCAATGGACAAGGATCAAATGGGCCAACTAGTAGGCCCAATGCTTATGGATTCAGATAGTGATCCACGGCCTGTAAGAAGAAGCAGACGGAATAGGAGAAGGACCTGGAAGCTTAGAGAATTAGGAGAAGGAGCTCTATAAATAAAGACAAATACGGTTAGAAGAGGGCATGAAATATTTTGGAAAATCTTCTCTCTGTGTGGTCCCTCTTCCCCTTGTTTCTTTCTTCTTTCCATTAGTCTGGATCTATACGTTCTTCTGTCAGTATTTTCCTATTTTGCTGTTGCATTGTAATGCCGTTATACAATCATTGACAATGAAATATCACAGCTGATACAGAAGTTTTACCTTCTGCTTATATTTTCTGTGTTTATTTTAATATTAGTAGTAAGGTCATAACAATATAATAACCTTTAGTGATTATAGCTGGCCAGCTTGTACATAGTTTAAATCAAAACCTTAATACATTCATAAAAAATTATAGCAATTGGAAAATAAAAGCAACTCCCAAAATTAGGTCATCCGACATTCTTTACGCTGTCGAGAGGCCTAGACTTGAACAGAAGGATAGATTTCTCAATTATGTTGCAGAACTTGTGAATAATAATCTAAGCACGAGGTAAATTCTCTATTTCTTATACACAGGTGTGACGATAAAGGATAACCATAATTTCACTCATTCTTGCTTGCTATAAATTCACACAGCGCACAATTTGATCAGTAAGTGGTTTTTTTCCCCTCATTTCAGTGAACAAAGTGATGTTTGAAACATGATTTCTCTTTGCCATAAATTCATATAGCTAGACTGGCCGTGGACGCTTATTGACATCGATAGAATAACAACCATCGTTACAACAAGTTTTAGCATTTTATACCGGCATAGCATACATAGAGCGAGTATTACCATGCAAATTAAACGTCTTAATTTACTTTAAACTTTGATATTTCCAAATATTGTGAAAACCTATGTAGCTCTTGTTCAAACGAGTCGTCTTTAGATATATAGACAAATACACCCACACACGTATATATTGTGTATCTGTGTTAGAGCATGGAGAATATCAAGCAAAGAGCATCAACCAAGATGAAGCTCATCGTATTTCTTCTTGGTCTCATTTCCATGCTCATAGCTTGTTCTACTTCTTCATCAGCCACTCAAAATCCGGAACTTGGAGAAACAACTAGCAACTTACAAACTTACATCGTTCACGTTATAAAGCCTCACGATGTTGCTGACGAGGAGTTACATAGGTGGCACCACTCATTACTGCCCACCACCGCGCAAACTCAGAACCAACGGCGCATGGTTTTCTCGTACAAAAATGTCGTTTCTGGATTTGCTGCCAAGTTAACTCAAGAAGAAGCAAAAGCTCTGGAAAAGAAGGAAGAGATTCTGTCAGCAAAAGCTGAAGAGATATATTCTTTACACACTACTCATACGCCAAACTTCCTAGGGTTGCCGCAACTAGGAGGAGGATTGTGGGAAAATTCCAATTTTGGCGAAGGCATCATAATCGGAGTTTTGGACACCGGAATAGAACCCTCCCACCCGTCCTTCTCCGGCGAAGAAATGCCGGCTCCACCGGCAAAATGGAAAGGCTTCTGTGAATTCAACGGAGAGAGGACTTGTAATAACAAGCTCATCGGTGCAAGAAACTTGGTCAAGAACTCATCTCTACCCGTAGACCCACCGTTTGATCAGGTGGGTCATGGAACACACACATCCAGTACAACCGCAGGAGGATTTGTTAAAAACGCCAGCGTTTTTGACAACGCTAAGGGCACAGCAGTTGGTATGGCACCCTATGCACACTTAGCAATGTACAAAGTGTGCGAGTTAGATGGTTGTTCTGAAAGTGCAATCCTAGCCGCAATGGACGCCGCCGTTGACGACGGCGTAGATGTTCTTTCTCTGTCTCTCGGTGGTTTGTCGTCGCCTTTCTTCCACGACTCAATAGCCCTGGGTGCATTTAGTGCAGTTCAAAAAGGCGTTTTTGTAGCATGTTCAGCTGGTAACTCCGGTCCTCAAATTACCACCATGTCTAATGAAGCCCCATGGATTCTGACCGTTGGTGCAAGTTCCACCGACAGAAAAATCGTGGCAGTAGCAAAACTTGGAAATGGAGCGTTATACGAAGGACAATCTGTATTCCAGCCAAAGGATTTTTCATCATCATTAACCCTGTTGCCTCTTGCATATGCCGGTGCAAATGGGATCAAATTATCTGCATTTTGTGCCCCTGGATCATTGGAGAACGAGGATGTTCAGGGGAAGATAGTTTTATGCGAGGATGGGTTAGTTGCAAGAGTTACCAAAGGACGAGTGGTTAAAGCTGCTGGCGGAGCCGCCATGATCCTTATGAACAGTGAAGCAGAGGCGTTTAATCCAATTGCTGACGTGGATGTTCTTCCCGCTACGCACGTGAGCTACGTAGATGGGTTGGCTATTAAAAATTACATAAACTCAACCTCCACTCCTACGGCAACGATCTTGTTCAACGGGACAGTGATTGGGAATCCCCTGGCTCCGGAGGTTGCCTCGTTTTCTTCGAGAGGTCCAAGCCGTGCGAGCCCCGGAATTCTTAAACCGGACATTATAGGACCAGGATTGAACATCCTAGCCGCATGGCCTTTTTCTGTGGACAATTCTACCCCACCATTTATGATCATTTCAGGTACTTCAATGTCTTGCCCTCACCTTAGTGGCATCGCTGCTCTGCTTAAAAGCTCGCACCCAGATTGGTCTCCGGCAGCCATTAAATCAGCAATCATGACAACAGCTGATACATTCAACTTAGGAGGAAAACCCATATTGGACGAAAGGCTTCAACCTGCGTATGTATTTGCAACTGGAGCAGGACATGTGAACCCGAACAAAGCGAACAATCCTGGTCTTGTCTATGATATCCATACGGAAGGTTACGTGTCGTATTTATGTGGGTTGGGATACACAGACAGAGAAGTTGGGATTATTTTGCAAGGGAGAGTGGATTGCTCGGAGATTAAGAGTATAACGGAAGCAGAGCTAAATTATCCCTCATTTTCTATTCAAATGGGGTCTTCTTCACAGTCTTACACCAGAACAGTGACTAATGTTGGACTTGGAAATTCTGTTTACAATTTGGAACTTGAGGTGCCCAAGGGAGTTGTGATGAATGTGAATCCTCATCAGATAAATGTCACAGGGATGTATCAGAGGGTTACATATTCGGTTGAGTTTACTCCGGTACCTGAAGAAACTAGAGATGGTGATCTTGATTTTTCCCAGGGGTCTCTCTCGTGGGTGTCTGATACACACACTGTGCGCATCCCCATAGCTGTCATATTCAAGTGAAATTTTGTGAAATGATGACACACTAAAGAAATAAGAGGCATGAATCAGATGTCTAGTTGTTTTACAGTCTGAATAATTTTAAAAGGCCAACGCCACTGATGAAATGTATGATACTATGATTACTATTCAAATCAATCAGAGCTGTTTCTAGAGTTTTATAACTCTATATATTTTTATGTTTAATTTAGGTTAAATAATAAAATAATACTACAACAACAACAAAATCTCATTCTACTAATGGGTCGGTTACATCAATTACACAATGTTCTATTAATAATCAAATATTTAAATAAATTGTTAATCAAAACATATATTTCGCTCAACAACTTTAATTTTTAAGAAATCATAAATTTTAAAATTTTATCAATGCCCAACACACACACAAATATGTATAAGGAACTTCCTGCATATTTCGCGTAGCTTTAAAACTCAACAACTTTTTAACTTTATCTCTATTTAAATACACAAATTCCAAGAAAAAAAAAATCTACACAATGATAAAAGAAAAGGTGAAATAGGACTAAAGAATATACTTTCTCTGCCCTATAATTATACCTAAAAAATATAGAGAGAATTATAATGAAGTCATAAGAAAGATACTTAATCATCAAGGATAGATAGGCAATGATAAGTTTCAAAGTAAGAAATGACAATATCCCACTTATTATTAGAACTTCTTAATTATCCTTTAATAAGAACATCACTATCATCCCCCCTTGAATGTACTCTCCACCCTCTAAATATGATCAAAGAAGTAAAAAAGTAAATGATATTATTAACAAATATAAAAAACTTATTTCAAAAACTTCATACTATACATGAAAAATTCATGTTTAGTTTTCTCATACTTGAACATAAGTTTAAAATTGGTGGTAAGTGAAATTCATACACGTCATTTTACTAGTGATAAGAATGATCGAGCTAGGGATAAAAGATTCAAATTTTCTTAACACGGAGTGAAAAAACCATCCTAAAGCACAATCCCCCAGCCGAGCTCTCTTCATCTAACGAAGTAACAATAGTTTCCTATTGAAAAGGTTGGAAAATGTGCATTGGTATTGCATTGTGATTTATTTTGTCTTTGTCTATCTCTATCTCTTTTTTCCTCCAACTTCCCTTTTATTCTGTTACCTAAAAAGGAAAGAAACTTACTGTTGGAGGGAAAAGAAAAAAGAAAGAGAAAGAAACTTGCAAACGTAACAACAACAACAAATGATGTACACGTCACCGTGGATACTTCCTATGTGTTATATTCACGTCTACAGCCATGGTCAGATCAAGCAAGCTGGTAGAGGACGAGGTCTCTTTTCTCATCTCACTTCACTTAAATTAACATTTTTTAATGAAGGAACTGGCTTCTCTCCACTGCCAATTGGATCCATTACTGTCATTTTCTCAATGCTACACCCTTTTATTGTAGTTTTAGGTGTAAAATGACAGGAGCTGAACTTTTTTTTAGAAAAAATAATGGTATCCGTATTTTGAAGTATTTTTCTGAAAGTATCTAATATTTTAAAATATTTTTTAAGTAGCATATAGAATTCTAAAATATTTTTGGTGCGTCTAACCTTTTAAAAATATTTTTTAGTTGTACCCAGTGTCTTGGTAGATTGATTGGAAATTTACCCTTAATGTATTTTTTCCAACTCCAAAAATTATTATAAAACATTGGGTGCTGCTGGAAAAATATTTAAAAGTGGGTGCAAATCAATAAATCCGTATCCTAAGTTTGAGGTGCACATTATTACTAAGGAAAATATATTTAAGGTGAAATTATAGTCAATCTCATAAGACATTGGGTACAACTGAAAATATATTTTAAAGGGTTTAAAACACTAAAATTATGTTAGCATATTGTATGCTACTTACAAAATATTTTAAGATACTAGATGCTTTTAAAAAATTACTTCCAAAATACTATACACCAATTTTCTTAAAAAATATAGTTCAGCCCTATATTTTACACCCACCCAAAAGTCCAAAACGATTTAGTTTTGAGAAAAGAACTCATCAGCGGACCCAAGTTGCAAGCAGAGATTTTATCAAAAAAAAAAAGAGTTTCAAGCAGAGAAGCGAGCTCCTTAATGAAGGATTCCTTAATGAACAAGTCCAGAGTACGACAACAGGAACAACTCTCGAACATATTTAAAAATTCCATGTTGCCGACTTGATCAGCGTATAACAGAAAAAACCAAACAGACAGACAACCGTAAGAGCTGGCCAAGCTCGTAACCGGCCATACTCATGTGTAAGTGTCGGCTTTCTTCCTCTCCCGCAACTCCTTTATATATTCCTCTTTCCATCTTCCCCCTCATTCAGGAAAAAGCTTCCTTTTTCTACTAATTAAACATGGAAGCTTCTTACATTATTCTTCTCGTTTTTATTCTGAGTTTCTACAGTAATTCTGCTCAAAGTAGTCCACAAACATACATCGTCCATGTGGAGCGACCACAGGGTAGGATACTTGCGCAGTCAGAAGATTTACAGAGCTGGCACCGTTCATTCTTGCCGCCGATAATTATGAGCTCCGACGAGGAACAACCGCGACTGCTTTATTCGTATCGGAATGTAATGAGTGGTTTTGCCGCAAGACTCACTCAGGATCAACTGAGAGCTATGCAGCAGAAAAATGGCTTTGTTTCAGCTCATCCTGAGAGAATCCTGCATCGCCAAACCACACACACACCAAAGTTTCTAGGGTTAATGCAAAACAGAGGATTTTGGAAAGAATCAAACTTTGGAAGAGGGATCATTATCGGAATGATAGACTCCGGCGCCGTGATTAACCACCCCTCGTTTAGGGATGCCGGACTTCCACCGCCACCTCCTAAATGGAAAGGCAAATGTGAAGTGAACGTGTCGTCGGCATGCAACAATAAGATAATCGGAGCAAGATCGTTCAACAGTGCGGCTAAGGCCAGAGGACAGAAAATAGACTCGCCGTTTGATGACGACGGCCATGGAACTCATACGGCGAGTACAGCAGCCGGTGCATTTGTCGATAACGCTCAAGTTATCGGAAATGCCAAAGGCACAGCATCAGGAATAGCACCTTATGCCCACTTGGCCATTTACAAAGTATGCGTCTTTGACGATTGTCCTGAAAGTGATATACTAGCTGGATTAGAAGCCGCCGTCGAAGACGGCGTAGATGTAATATCAATGTCTGTCGGTTCCGACCAGGTGTCACCGTTCTTTAATGACAGCATTTCAATTGGCTCATTTGCAGCAATTCAGAAGGGAATATTTGTCAGCAATTCCGCCGGAAACTCTGGCCCTGCCAGTGGCTCTATTCTTAACGGAGCCCCATGGCTTCTCACAGTTGGAGCAAGCACTATTGACAGAACCATTTTAGCCACGGCGAAACTTGGAAACGGCGAAGAATTTAACGGCGAATCTGTTTTCCAGCCTCATGACTTCCCTCCGACATTGCTGCCGCTGGTATACGCTGGCAAAAATGGCCAAAAAGATTCAAACTTTTGTGCTAACGGATCCTTGAGTGGCAATGATTACAGAGGAAAAGTTGTTTTATGTGAGAGAGGAGGAGGCATTGCAAGAATTGATAAAGGCAAAGAAGTGAGAAGAGCTGGTGGGGCCGCCATGATCTTGGTGAATGATGAAGCTAATGGCTTTAGTACCTCAGCTGATGTACATGTTCTACCTGCAACACATGTAACCTATGAAGCTGGGCTGAAGATAAAAGCTTATATAAATTCTACAGAAACACCAAAAGCAACAATCTTGTTTAAAGGAACTATCATAGGAAATGTTTTAGCTCCTGAAGTTGCTTCCTTCTCTTCACGAGGTCCTAACACGGTAAGCCCTGGGATTTTGAAACCAGACATCATAGGACCTGGTGTGAACATCCTAGCTGCCTGGCCATTCCCACCAAATAACATTACAACTTCAGAACCTAATTTCAATATTATGTCTGGAACATCTATGTCGTGTCCTCATCTGAGTGGTATTGTGGCTTTGCTCAAAAGCTCTCATCCTCATTGGTCGCCGGCTGCCATAAAATCTGCTATGATGACTACTGCTGACACACTTCATTTGGGTGGTAAACTCATTCTTGATGAAAAACTCGAGCCGGCAGATCTATTCGCCACTGGCTCCGGCCACGTGAACCCATTAAGAGCAAATGATCCGGGTTTGGTTTATGATATTGAACCGGATGATTATATTCCTTATATGTGTGGTTTAGGGTTCACAGATAAGGAAGTTGGGATTGTCGCTGGTAGAGCAATTAAGTGCTCTGAAACATCAAGCATTCCAGAAGGACAGCTCAACTATCCTTCGTTTTCTGTTGTGCTTGGTTCATCACAGACATTCACAAGAACTGTCACAAATGTCGGAGAAGGTAATTCATCTTATGTTGTCATGGTTACAGCACCGGAGGAGGTTGACGTGAAGGTCCAGCCAGATAAGCTTTATTTTTCTGAGGTGAACCAGAAGAAGACATATTCGGTCTCTTTCAGCCGAATCGGGTCGGGTAATAAAACAGGGGAGTATGCTCAAGGGTATCTACGATGGGTCTCTGTGAGGCACAATGTTAGGAGTCCCATCTCTGTCGAGTTTAAGTAAAGATATTAAGAAGGTTGGTAGTGATATCTCCGACATACTATTGTCGGGGGTTTAATTTAAAAGTTGTCCTACCACATATGAACTATGAATAACTGCTTTCTTATAATCGTCCTAGTGTCAAAAATCAATATCCTTGTGATTTTCTATGGTCCTTGTCGTTGGCATCGTTTTCATTTCCTTGCTCGTTCCATGCATATGTAAAATCTGAATTTAGTAACGAGAAGACTCGTATAAGCCCGTGAAAATGAAATACACAGCTGCACGACAGTGGAGGTAGATTAAAATGGAAATATTGTGCTCATGTCCTAAATGTAGGATCCAGTGCAAATTGACTACGGGCTCAACCTTACATTTAAGGCTGGAGGAGTATTAATTATTTAACTTCAGATTAAAAATTTCATAGCCCACAGAAGAAAAGATATGGTTCTTCGCATACCATTTGATACCAGAGAGAATATATATAATCATGGTGGAGACACTTAAAGAAAAACTACACTTTCGAGTACTGTTAAGTATTACACGATGTATGCAGGAGGGCATGTGCCAGGTATTACAAATTTACATGAAGGTTTCTCAAATTCACAGAGCTGATTTACATTGATAATTAATTCATAACTATTAACAAAAAAAAAACTAGTTAAGATGGTTATTTACTGTAAATATGTGTTAATTTCCTAAATTATCATTTTTAATCACATATTCATGTAATCAAGTGTATGATGAAAACCCCATTACTATATGCAATTAAAATGAATACTTTAGGGAGAAAAATATAAATTTAGAAGGCAAAATGAATTAAAGTCTTATATTCAATATCAAAATAAACCCTTTATTTAACTCCTATATTTAAGACCAAAGACGGTAATCCAAAACAAATGAGTGAGTGATGTGGTATCACTCTCTCCTACCTCATCTCTTCAAATAAAAAAATAAAACAACAGTAAAATTATTCGTATAAAAAATGATATTTTTAATCGATTAATTTAAAAGACACAAGCAAGTCACATTGTTCAGCTTACCAGAAATTTTATAAACGTAATCGTATTCATGGTAATTAGTAAAATTACTTCATGCGAGCATAGGCACTTTCCATAGATGACGCCAACAACACGCTTTAAATTTGGTGCGAATCTTGTCCCTTTATTCTAGGTAATGGAAGGATATCAATATGTTGTTGGCAACTGACATCTCCAAGAAGCAAAATGCAACATTTCAACCAAGTTAAGTGCTGTCAATATGAAAATGGAAGAGCAATACTGGCGCCAAAACTAAGCAGTCGTATTCCTACACTGCCATCCTATAAGAAAATTTGGGATTAGTTCAAACAAAAGATTAAATGTACTTCTTGTAGTTTGTTTTCAGAGAAGTTGTAGAGTTTGCTAATATTTGAGCTCGGCTGATTTAAAATCCATTTTTGTATACCTTTCATCATCCACCACCTCACTGCTCCAAGGTGGAGGATTAAATGAGTTACTCTGCTAAATAACCATAACCATGTTTAAGGCCTGAAGCATATGAAATTAGCTTTCATTAATGTGGGAATAACCAAAACAATATTTCTGGAGTCAGGTTTCAGGTGAAATAATAAAAGAGAGAGAAAATGTTGAAACAAAGAAATCATAATAATATTTCTAGCTTCTCCCTCTCTATCTCTTTCATGATTTCAGGGGGGAAGTACCTTCTAGAGATCCATTTTGTCCAAGAGACCTCCTGAATGTCAATTTTTTAGGACAGTTTCAAAACTGAAGACAGAAATTTATATCTGTAATTTCCAGCCAAAGCCGTGTTTTCCAACAATACAACTCATCATCCAAAACCAGGAGGCACATCAGGGTCCTCATCGCCACAATCGGATGATGGAATGTGCACCACCTCTATTGAAAATCCAGGTGGCCCATCATCACTGGCGTCTTCTACGCCATATGTCTCTCGTGATGGGTGGTGCTCTTCTTTTTGCTCTGCATTAGATCCTTCACCAATATTCACATTAGTCTGCTCCTTTCCCCTATTCTGGTCATCGTGGTGGTTATTCAGATGATTATGTGAAAGAGTAAAACCGGGTGGTTCATTTGGCTCATTTTCATGCAATGTATCATCCCTTTCAGCAGCCAGAGCCGTTTGAACTTGTGGCTGAATTGGCATCACATCAGAGGTGGCTAACTGGACCTCATCCTTCCCTTTTGGGTTCACCAGTTTATCATAGACAGATTGCACTGTTTCTATAATCTCACTTTTCATGCTATCATCATCTGATCTGATTATTTGCCATAAACTATTGGATATTTGGCTCATTACTTTATCCCTGGACACAGATAATAAATCGAGATAAATTGTCTGTTCCTATGGAAAATTCACCTATCCACTTCAAATGTTTGTACAAAGCAAGGGTTTAAACAATGGAATGTGCCTAGAGATCAGAAGTACGAGCAAAAACACAAAAAATGCAATTCAAAATTATACAGTTGAAAAGAGGAAACGATGAATTACCCAACTTCTTCATATATGGCATCGGATAGTTGTCTGGGTTTCATATTTTCTGCTCCGTCACGATTAAGCACGGCCGACTGCCTCACAATTGAAATAATGTGTTCTCGCAACTCTTCCTATCATAAATTGTTCAACTCAGTGCTAATGGTCCGCTTTTTTATAATTAAAATTGCCAAAATTAAAGAATACCCAATAGCGTCAACCACACTCGAATTTAGCAAATTCAGCCACACCCTAAAACTTTCCAAGCTTGCTAATAACAATCAATTTCCGTACTTAATTCCAGATGGAAGCTCTCAGTAACCGTCGAGGTTCACGGTTTTCGACTAAAATTCCAAAAAAAAAAAAAAAAAATCCCGGTGCAAACTACAATTTCAGAACTTAAATCCACACGTCCAATTAAATTCAAACCAAGACAAATATAGAAAAGATAACCAAATTTGCCTAAATGAAGCGAGTCCGGATTGAAAAGCAATTTCACCTAAAATCTAAAAACCCTAAACAGAGAAAGAGAACAGAATCAATGCCGATAGAAGATATCGAAAGAAGGAGAGATGAATTGAGAGAGGAGGCATACATTGTCCTTCAGTTTACGAACGATCTTCAAACGTAGCCTGTCAAAGTCACCGTCGTCTTTCAACTTTGCAATGACGTCTTCTTTGGAAGCAACTTCCCCCCCGTCCTCCATTGCATCGTCTCTTTAGCCCGGATTCTTCGATTCTCCCTGTGAGCATATATTTGCCCCTCGGACACATTTTTAGAAGGAAAATGAATATAAAATATTATTTTGTTATAAAACTAAAAGAATTCTAGGGAGAAATAGAGAATTCTAGAGAGATGAAATGGATTCTCAAGTGTATAAACAAATGTTTATAGTCAAAGAATTCTAAAGATGAAATGGATTCACATTCAACTGTATAAACAAATGTTTATATAAGGTCTTTATTTATAGACATTTAAAGATTACTATGTAAATAGTATATTACTATGCGTGGACCTCATGTCATCTTGTAATTTCTTGAGATTTTGAGTTAATGGACATCCACATAATAAGTATATTTATAACATTCCCCCTTGGATGTCCATTTATGAATGTGCCTCATTAAAAACTTTAACTAGGAAAAACCCAGTGGGATAAAAACCTAGCCAAAGAAAAGAGTACATCATTCATTGATACACTTTCTAATGCTACCTCATTAAAAACCTTTTTAGGAAAAGCTAGTGGGACAAAACCTAGATAAGGGAAAAAGAGTACAACGTGTATCATCTCTCATCTCTTGATTACATCTGGTTTGCTCCCCCTGATGATTACATTATCTTCAATGTCCTTCTGAGCATATCATTCTTTCTGTCATCAAATATTCCATTGTTTGCTTATAGAACAATTACAGATATGCCTAGGTATGATTATTCATTGCATACCTGCAAAAACTAAATCTTTCAAGTAAAATCATATAAGATACATCAAGATCTTTTTACTGATATACATGGGTATATAAAACTTTCAATAAATATTCATTCAAATAATAATACCACATGTACTATAAATGCTTCATGCAATATATATACTTTATTTAATTGATTATTCTCGAGAATTTGATGCTTCCAGCATCTTAAGTCCTTCAAGAACTTGTGCTTCTAGCACCTGGTAATAAATTGTGGTTCATGATCCTCATTATCATTGTTTACAGCATATGCTATCATATAAACATAGATATTGTCAACGTTGACTTCATTTTCAGTTCCATCGGATTTCATTCATAACTTATTGAGATCTCATTATATTTACATATTTCAGGTATCTAGATCTCTTCTGGGACCACAACATTCTCTTCTGGAGATATCTCTACTAGAGATAATAACTCTACAGGAGATAGCTCTTCTAGAGCTTTTCTTAATTATCCTCAACTTGATCATCTATATTCTTAGCTCATTTTCTCTTTCGAGGATTTTTATCTTTGGAACCGATAGACCTGCCATGCTTCTAGCGTGCTTTTGACATTGTTGGATCCATTTGAAGATTCTAATCCAATCTTCATAATTCAGTAAGCCATAACATAGGCTATAACAATATCTTACAGACGCATAATTTTTTTTTCATGAACTGCTAGATATACAAAATTATTGTCTCCACCACAAAATCATATATCTCTTCATTATCATATTAAACTTTGTGAAAATTTTTATTTTCACATAATTATTCATATATCACAAATTTTTGGACTTCTGGCCCATAACAATCATAATATGATTATATTTGCGTCATTTTCAATTTCACTTTATCCTCTTGGCCAATCATCTTTATGTCAACTTCTTATGACATATATAATATCCTCATTTGATCACGTGATATCATTCTCAAAATTATTGTCGACATCTTCATCTATTCGATTCTATTTTTCTCATTCAACATAACTTATCAATATTATTCAGGTACCTGAACCTCTTTTGAGGTTTTTTAATTAGTTATGTCACCTCCTTAATATGATCATCTTTATAATATGCTCCATAATATAACTATTTGGAACCGAATAGTTTTTCATGCTTCAGGCATGTCACATTTGTATTTAGAGCATTTTCAGCTGGAACAAATCTCATTTGGGTCAGTAATTCTATCTGGCAGATATTTTATGAATGCAGAACCTGATGAACTCCTGGTTCATACTTCTTTATTTGAGGATATATCTTCATGGTTATAATGCATTTCATGTATTCTCTTTTCCAGCTATTTAATTTCTCCCCCTCATGTTGAGAAAATAATATCTCAACTTTCTTTCTATGTCCATCTATGTGCATTGTGGTGGATCGATAAACATTGCACATTCAAACCTTTAAGATGAAATTAATCTGGCTCCTAACCAAAAACCAATTTACTGGGAGAATTTTGTTGGCTTATATAATAGCTGCAAATATATAAACATTGTTCTCGTACCAATTTATAAAGGCTTTAATACATGATTTCTTGATCAATCAATTTGGAAATTGCGCGCTTTTATTCAAACATCAAACATGCAAACTTCAAGTTGCAAACATCACAGCAAACTTCAAGTTGCAGGATAATAATCTCACATGTAACCATTATAGATGCATCTTTCAATTGTAAGGTTCACATGTTATTTCAATGGGCCCATATAAATCTGTTTGATATATTTCCAGAGATCTATTACCAATCATGACCAATGATATTCTCATAATTATTTCTATTTGAGAACAAGCTGCACATCATGAAGAATCTTTTGGTTCTTCGATGGATGTCAATACATAATCTTATTATATATATGACTCGGATGATCAAACAAGTCATGCCAACAATTAGTAAACTTTTGGTTTACTATCTCATAATTTGACATCCATTTTGGGAGATCTTTTCGGCTTTGTGAGAAGTACTTTTCAAAAATTAACTCACATTATTTTAACTCACACTTGCTTTCTAACAAATCTCCCCCTCAAGTGTGAGTCTGTTAAAAATACTTTACATATATTACCTTCTGGGCATATATATTTCTCTGCAGCTCATTGCCTCTTTAACATCTCATTGGCAGTAAACATCCAGTTTACATTGGCAAACATTTGGTTTGTACTAGCAAACTTCTAATTTGTGTTTACAAACCCTTGCATTATTATTTGTAAATTTCAGGTTTACAATAGCATATATTGATATCCATTTCTATAGATATCAATTTTATTTTTTACTTATACTTGGTAGAATAAAACGCATAATCAATATATAATTTTGTTCCTTCAGATAACAAAACTTCTGGAGCCTTAAATCAAATTTATATTCTCATAGCTCTTCTGGAGTCTCAAATTTATACTACCAAATATAGTCACAACATTGGCTTCTTGTTGAGCATACTATGCTAATTAGTCATCAGGACTATTAGCCTTTAAAATTATCAATGCATAATTCTCTACAGTTATCTGTCTTCAAGACAATAACTGAAAATTCTTTATATCATTTGATATTTGATACATAGGACTTCAGGGCCTCAATAATAATTCAATGTCACTCTCTTGTTTACCCTTTTGTGGTTCTTATCTGTAATCTTTCTCCACTTCAAGTGAGAATTTGTACCACCACAATTACATCGATTCAATATTTCATTCACTTCTGAGAATGGAATCAAGCTTTGAGATTTATAATTCTTACAACAAAAACTCTGTTTTGTTTGACCACATGGATGCGAGAAATTAATTTAGAATTCATAATCTTGCTACTTCAGGAGCAAATTGAATACATCCACTTTATAATAAGCTTTCAGAAGAACAACCATCTTCTGGTGGTCATACAATCCCTTTAATTTGTTCTAATGAACATGGGGGTATTTAATGCCAAATTTTCAATTTTGAGGCCTTTATACAACTGATGGCATACGAAAATCATGGATAAAGTCTTGTTTCATAATTTGTCTCTTGGCTTCAGGCCAACTTGTCTCTTAGCTTTAAGCTAATTTATCACTTGGCTTCTAGCCAATTTATGTCTCATATCTCTCAGGCCAATTTATGCCTCATATTTCTCAATGTCATTTTGATCTCCATGATACATATGGCATTTAACATTTTTTCTTCAGGATAAATATAAAATATGAGAATAATAAAATAAATAAATGGAACCCACTAATATATGAGTATATATTAGTGTCATTGCCATAAATAATAAATAAAGCAGTAAATAAAAATAAATAAATAAAAATAAAAGGGAAGGGATATAAAACAGTAAATAAATAAAAATAATAGGGAAGGGGGATATGTAAAGCAGTAAATAAATTATAAATAAATGGAGTCCACTATACTAGTATCACTACCATGAAATATAAATAAATGTAAAATAAAATAAATAAATGGAGCCCACTAATATATACATACTAGTGTTCCACCATAAAAAATAAATAAATTTAAAATAAAATAAATAAATGAAAATAAAATAAATAAATGGTGCCCACTAATATTAATGTTGCTACTATAAAAGATAAATAAACGCTAAATAAAATAAATAGAGCCCACTAATAGATATTAGTGTGCCGCCATGAAAGATAAATAAATATTAGTAATAATATAATTAAATGTTAGTGACATAAAAATAAATGTTAGTAAAGTTGGTAACAATAATAAAATCTTAAACAATTAAAATAAAAGATTAATACTAGACTTTCAATCTGAAGTCAAATTAACGACAATAATAAAATTTGAAATTATAATTAATAATAATAAAGATAAATTGATCTACTTACCTTGATTGTCAATAGCTTCACTTCTTGCCCCCTTTTAAAATAATACACACACACACACACACACACACATATTTGGAATTCACTGTTCTGCTGACACACTTTTTTTTTAATATTATAATATGTCGGCAAAAAAAACAGTGCTTGTACATGAATAAAAACATATAGGGCCTACCAGAATTAATCAATGAATGAAGTCCAAAAAGAAAGAAGAAAAGAAGCATGTACGTGGGCTAAAAAATGGCAAAGGGATTGGGCCCCACGGATTGAAAAAGAATTGAAGAAATGGAAATAAAAATCTAAGTGGAGGGAGGCTACAATCAATCAGAGAGGCAACTGGAGAGCAGGAATTCAATGAAGAAATAGAGAACACGCTGAGCAAGAGACTTTGCACCAAGAACAACAAGGATGTTCCACTTTCATTCAACTCTACGGGGACGATGAGGAAGAAGAGAAGATAGCCTAGTTAATAAATAAAGCTATAAAGAAAAGAAAAAAAAAGGACCCAACCATGACAAACTAAAACATGAGAGTAGAGAGAGAAAGGGATGACTCAGATCTCAGAAAGCAAGAAAAGAAAAGAAGGATGAATCTGAAGCTCACTGATCGGTGGAAGAAACTCAAGAAAATTTTATGCTAACTTCACTAAACAATAAGAGGATGGGGTTATGAATGATGTGATTAACATAAGAGGAAAAAGAAGAATCCAGATCCACCTTAGCGGATATAAAGAAGAGATAAACGATGGCGGTGGTGAAAGGAGATGAAAAAGAAGACCAATAAAACAAATATTCCAGAGAGCCTTTGAATCATGAGAGAGAGGGACTAACAGATCTGGTTGAGTCAGTGAAGGAGAAAAAACGAAGTGGGGATGGTGCCATAGGTGGTCATGATTCTTTGGATCTCGCAGTACTAGCTACTGAGAAATGAATCGGAGAAGAAGAAGAAGAGGAAGAAGAAGACGTTGAGATGGTGATGCTCAGCAAGAATGATAGAGAGCGATGGTGGATGACGGTGATGGAAGTCTGCGAGATCTGGAGGTGGGCAAGGAAGGACGAGGGCGACGACTGAAGAATGAAAATACTTGACGGATGAAAAGGCGATGTTGGTATGAGAAAAGAAAAGAAACAGGCATCGATATTGGAGAAGAGCAAGAAGCTATCAGTGTTATCGTGCTGATAACGTGTTATAAAACTAAAAGAATTCTAGAGAGAAGTCAGAGAATTCTACAGAGATAAAATGGATTCTCATTCAAGTGTATAAACAAATGTTTATATAAGGTCTCTATTTATAGACTTTCAAGGGTTACTATGTAAATAGTATATTACTATGCGTGGACCCCATGTCATCTTGTAATATCTTGAGATTTTGAGTTAATGGACATCCACATAAAAAGTATATTTATAACACATTTGAAATTCTTGAATTCAAAAAAATATGTTAATATTTTGAAAGAATATAAATTTGACAATATCAAATTTAGATTTTAAAATATTGGTGAATCTATCATTTTGTTCTTGGTCTTTCAATAAATAATTTTTTTTTTTTTAAAAAGAGACTCACTAGAGCACCGTGGTCGGCCGTTAGAGCTCTGACACTGGTTGGCCTATAGCCAAAGTATCACCACAGTCGGCCGCTAGAGCTCTACACTGGCAAGCTTGCAACCGCTGACAAAACTTTGACAATGATTTTTTTCTTTGAGCGGTTGAAGTTTTGTTTTTTTTAAAAAAAGTTGAATGATGTAAAGGGTGTGATTTGAAGCCACCCTATCCTTATATTAGAAAAGCTAGGTGGCCATTATACCACCGAAGCTCCTTTGATATATATTCTTACTAACATTTTTCATTAAGAAACACTTTGGTAAATCTCAGTACAAGTATTGTAAATACCATTAATGAACTTGTTAATTTCATTACCACTTTTGTTCATAGTTCTCAAATGTTGATGAAACCAGACTCACATGTTTTCACCTGATGAATGCTTTTATTAAACTCATTACAAGTGTTGTGGATATGATTGATAAACTTGTTAGCTCTCCATTATGACTTTTGTTCATAGTTCTCAAATGTTGATAAACCCAGATTCACATGTTTTCACTTGACGAATGTTTTACAAGTGTTGTAAATATCATTGATGAACTTGTCAATTTCATTACGACTTTTGTTCATAGTACTCAAATGTTGGTGAACCTAGAAAGACGTGTTTTCACCTTACTAACGCTTTTGTTAAACCCATTACAAATCTTGTAATTTTTAATGAGATTCACAAGAGCAATCATAAGTTTGAAAAAATTCGTAATAAGGTTCACAATAGTGCTTTCTAATAGAAAAAATGTTTCACACACACACACAATGTGATTCACAAGAGCATTTCCATCATATATATGATGATGATACTACTATAACAACAAGAAAGTCTTAATCTCACTAAGTGAGGTTGGCAACATGGATTGTACGATACCACATGTCGTTGTGCTCTATCAAAAACCATATTTTTGAATAGATTATTAACTAAAAGATCACACTCTATAATGATAATGATGATGATGATGATAAATTATTTTTTTATATATTTGTATTAAATATTACTATCAAAATTATAGGTATAATTAGATTAAGATTCATATTTTAAAACGATGAAAGTACCTAAATCCCATGAATTCCAAGGCAGCTACAAACAGTATTTTTAAAGACACGACCACTCCAACTCCTATTTTCAGCAGCCAAATTAAAACCTCCAACATAATAAGAAGAAAAAAAGATGTAGCAACCTATGATCAATAGTAAAATTCAATGAGAATCATATTTTACCATAAACAGGAAAATGGTGATCCATTGGTGGAGTTTCTTAGGCCCATTTGGTATACAGAAGATTTGGTAAGGAAAGGGAAGATTCCAAAGCTCCCTTGACAAAAAAACATTTGGTTGCACCATCTTCTAGGAAGACAAGTTCCAGCAACTAGAAATGTTCCCGTGTTTAAAAGAAGATGTGATCCCTCACATATAGATGAGATCTGATCTTTCTTTCTGCAAAATTCTCATTGGGTCCCTTATCGTCTTCCTCCTTTCTCATCGATCCGCACATAAAAGACCTAGAGAAGCATTTTCAGAGTTGGGCGCCACAAGCTGAGCACTGAGACCTTCCTTCACCTTCGACTCTCTTCCTTGCCAGCGAAAACTTCCACCTTTAATGTTGCCAGTGAGCTTTGCTTATCATTTCACTCTCACCATGTTGACCAACATCGCTATTACCGGAGGAAGTTTAATCGCGATTTACAGTGAGGCTTAAAGAAGCTATGACATTAATAGCAACGAGAGAGGGAAAACCACACACAGTCACCACCAGACCACCACCATCATTCCTTCCTCTATTTCCCTACTGTTTCACCTCCGTTGGAATACCACCATCACCTCTCATAAACAAACGCTCTTCACAGCTCCTTCTGAAGCCCGCATCATTGGATTTCTTCAAATGATGAGTTTGTGGTGGTATTAGTGACAACGAGCTCAACCCTCTCGATTTGCCTCGCTTTCGAATTCGATCTGAAACTTTTTTTAAATTTTGTGTTGTGTCGGCAATGGTGAGAGATGAAGAAGGAGGGAGGAGTTTTTTTATATTAAGGGGTATTTTGGAGATTTCAAATCTTATATTTTAATTTTAATTTTTTAAAGTTATTATCTTCTATTTCTATTTCCAAGTTTACCAAACAGAACATTCATTTAAGTTTTTTCCAATATTCTCTTCCTTTCCATTCAATTGCCTTTTTTCCTTTCTCTCTTCAAACTTACCTAGTTCCAGATAGGGCCTTAGAAGTTGGTTTATGAGATGTGTTATTGCATCGTGTGTGATGTTGAACTGATGTTTTATACATGTAAACATAATCATTCTTATAAAACAACCCAGTATTTTTATAGTTTTAGAGTTTAATATATACCGTCTTACTTTTTGGCCTAAAACCCTATATGATATTATATCTATCCTAATGTTGATAAAAACAAGGGCAAAGGAGTAAAAATACACATATGCTTTATCTTTGAGAGCGCTCAACATCATATGCCTTTTTTTTAGCAAAAATACACACGTGGTTACCATTTTGAAGCAAAAGTCACATTTCACCGTTATGTTATTGTTCACTTCATCTCTTTCTCTATCATCACGGTGAACAGTAACATAATAGTGGGATGTAACTTTTGCTCCAAAATGATAATCATATGTGTATTTTTGCTCCAAAAAAAAACATATGGTGCTAGACGCTCCAAGGGATAAAGCACATGTGTATTTATACTCCTTTACCCTAAAAACAATGTACTAATCATAATAATGAAAAACATTTGTTCTTAACAAAAAAAACATTTGACATCTTGATGGAGCTTTTTGTACGTCAATCTTAGAGTTCACAATTGAAAATTAACTAAGAATTGTGTATAGGTAAGTAAAATCGTTCTCTCTTTCTGATGAGCCTTTTATTGATATATAAGTAATATAATATCATGCAAATGCAATAAAAAAAGGAAAAATTGGTTTTTCAAATTAATAACTAAAAGAGTAATGCAATTTAATTAAAAGCTAAACTATTATTTTTTTGGTCTTTTCTATAAAAATGAAATGAATATGAGGAAATGAAATGGTATAGTATGGTATAGACTAAAAAATATGAATGATGATTGGTATTGGTATCGAAGAAAGTGACTATCCTTTCTCGAAAAGATTATGAGAGTTAAAAATTCATTAAGTCCTAAGAAAAACTTTAAGATAACACTTGAGTTTAATATTCCCAATTAATAGTAGCTCTTATAAATATAGCTAACTACTACCTCTTGAGATATGGTTTAGAACCATTTAATGAGCAATTGAAATGGATACATATAACTTGCTTCCTCTTGATGTAAATGCGACAACACGACACTTGACTTATCTAAGTCAATCATACTATCTAATAATAACACATAGGTAACACAACATCATTGAATCAATAAGGAATATGTGTGTGTGTGTGTCTCCAACAAGCTACAAAAATCCAATCTAATTACATAAGTTAACTCAAGAAGACTATCCAAACAGTAATCAAATCTCAACAACACATAAAGATAATCCTAAAATTTAGGTAATCAAAATATAAAAATGAGAAAAGGAATTGAACTAGATAACTCTCCTACGTAGTTCATTGAGCTCAAGTATACATCTCCATCACCAGTAAAGGAATTCGCCTCTCATTGCCTTAGAATAAACACAACTAAGAATTTGAGCAATCGCTAGAAAATTCATGATCTTGCAAAAGCTGGAAAAGTTCACTGGAAAACTTAAAGATTTGCTGGAATCTCGAAATAGAGCTCTAGAGAGATAAGTTAAAGGTGATGGTGGTCAAGGGAAGAAAAAGAAGACAAAGATACGATGGTAGAGAAGTGGGTGGTGAGTTTCACCGAAGGTGGTGCCTAAAACCGGGAATGTAATTTCGGCTAAGGTGAAGAACCAAGGAATGGTTGTTAGCAATTTTTGACAACAAGAACGAAGGTGGTGTGGAGTAGGAGGAAGACCTACAGAGGAGAAAACTTCCTTCAACAGTGGCGTCATCTCCCTTATCGTCAAGTTCTAGTTATGATCGCGTCTCTACTCTAGAAATTGGTCCGGCATTGAAACTCAAACTCCAAGTCGAGGGTCTATTTCTCGCCAAAACTAGGTTGCCAACAAAGGAAGTATGGTGAAGGGGAAGGTCCCTAACAGTGGTGGTGAGTCTCAGTTTCTTTTCCTCTCCTATCAAGCTCTTGTTCTTCCAACAAAGCTCTTTAGTTTGTCCTTTTATAAGCTTTGTAAAAACTAGTCAAGTTTGAGTTGTCTCCTCCTCACGTCGACAACGATGATAGAAGTGACAGTTGTGGTCGCCGCTGAAAGAGGTTGACTAAGTTGGAGGGAGTGAAGGTTAAGATCCAGAGGTGTGTTGATTGTGTCCACGGTGCTCAACTCTATTTCCAGCTCTATCTACAACTCTTGCGAGGGGGAAGAAGAAAACAAAAAGGATCTGATTTTCTCATGTTGCATGAGAAAAAGAACATTCCTACACACACATGAAATGGTGGGACCCACATATATGTATGAATTAATTCATACATATATGTGGGTCCTACCATTTCATATGTGTGTGACATAAGAAAACACTTCTCTTACAACTTGAGAAGTGTTTTTCCCAAAACAAAAACATCTGACCTAAATGAGCCTGGTGTTTTGACCAGGGATCTATTTGCAAATTTTAAAATTTTTTTTGGGGACTAAATGGATAACTTTTTAAACTTTTGTAGGAAAGAGTAATTTTTAAAACATAGGTACTTTTATGTAATTTTATTTGGTGCTTTTTTTCATATTTGAAATTTCCAATAAAATCTAGGGATTTTTCTATACTTTTTACCGGTCCACAAAATATTTATTTTGACCCTCCAAAATCTCTAAGTTTCTTCACACCTACAATACAAAATTAAGTACAATGAGCATCAAAATTCTAATAAATCATTTGCACAAAGAATTAACAAATTATGACAATTTTTTCCCTAATTATACTTGATAATTCAATACAAATATCTCTAACTCAAATTAGTGTTTAATCATGCAATATTGCTCTAAAAAATGCATTCAAAATTCCAAATTAGTCATGAAAAAGCTTATAAAAATATGGTTCAGTCACATCTTAAATGAATTATTGATTCCATCATCAACATTTTTAACAAAACAATCATCAATTTACTTGATTTAGATTGTTATTATTTGGCATAATATAAAGGGAAAATTGGTGAGAAGTCTACCATTAAAAATTTTATTGGTGAGAGTGATGTGATAAGTTTTTACTCACGCAAAGTATCAATAGTTCACAAATTACGTGCAAACAATTTGCTAATTACTCTACTTTAGGTCTTACTAATTTTTTTTTGATGACAAAGACAATCACAAAGTTTGGGGAGTATTACAAATACAATATCACATCTAATCAGAAGCTAAAATACTTCACAAATCTTAACTAGGCAAAAGTACAAAAAAAACCTTAATTAATTAACTAATTACCAAAATGCCACTGAGGCAAAAGTATTAACCCATCTACCCTCCTGTAATCGATTACATGCCTTATGTAATCGATTACAGGGGGTCAGATCTCGTTTTTTTTTCAATTTTTGCACTATGTAATCGATTACGTCACTGTTTAGTAATCGATTACATAAAATTGGCCTGTGTAATCGATTACGAGAAGTGACATAATCAATTACATAGTGCCAATTTTATGTAATTGATTACTAAACAGTGATGTAATCGATTACATTTCGATAGATGTGTTATTTAAAAGCCAAGTTGAGATCATTCGTGGTCATTTCTTCGTTTATGCCCTAAAGCTTCTGGTTGCTCGTGTTTTGGATGGTTTTTGTGCGACCCATCAAAGTGTAAGGCCATTCTCTTCTTTGAATGTGGTATTGTTGTGTAATCTTTGTAGTTTAACTTCATCCACTTTTGTTTTTGTATTGAATCTAAAACCCACTCCCTTGTAGCTCCCAATTTCTGTTGTGAAGGATGAGTTCAAGTTCAAACGACTACGTTGCCGTAATCTACCATGGTGGGAGGCATTTTGAAGGACCCGATGGTGTTCAATTTGAAGGAAAAACCAAAATGATGAAAATCAATCGGGCCACCACGTACAACCACCTCAAAGAAAGGATTTGACGAAAATTGGGGCTACATGGCAGCCACTTAATTCATCGGTTGATTGCCAAAGTAGAGATTGTTGTCGGTTTTGATAGTGTGTACTACATTAGTAACGATGTGTGTGATGATGAAGACTTAAAGTGCATTATAGATGCCTTTGACAATCGGAAATCACAAAATTTCATTGAGATTTATGTTGAGGTTGAATCTGGTGAAGCATCGTCTGTTCCCATACGTACAAGATCTCCACAATATTATGGTCAAGAAGACAGAGCCGTCAATTTATCTGCACCGTTACAAGCATTAAGTTAGCTGAGATTGACGGGGGAGGAGGAGGATCACGAAGACGAGTGTGAGGAAGACGGGGATATTCACAGCGAGGAGGGAGAACCTGACAGTGTGATTCCACTAGGTGACTCGTCAAACACTAATGTCGAGAGTGATTCACCGTCACCACTTCGTGTGGACCCAGTTAGCAATGGTAAGTTAGTAAATTTGTATTTGTATATGTAATTCGTATTCAGTGGTTTTTACAAAAAATCATTTATACAACTATCGGGACTGATATTGAGCCATTCTAGAATGAAAGCCTGCACTATTCCAGCATTAATTGGGCGTATCTTGATGATGAGACGGAGATGTTGTATGGTGATGATGACACACAAGGTGGTTGGCATTTAGGTAATCCATGCTATTTGTATCAACAGTTCCTTTGAAGTCTGAAATGCAACATGTCGTAAAATTATATTGCGTGAAGTCTTGTCACACAGGCATAGTTGAGAAAAGCGATGATTGGTTGTGGTTCCTTGATCTCCTGTGTGTCCATGTGATCCAGAGGCAGGGCATTTGTCTGATATCTGACCGTCACGCCAGTATCAAAAAGGCGGTTAAAGATCACCATGGATGGCAGCCTCCAAATGCCTATCATGTGTATTGCCTGCGTCATTTCGGGAGCAACTTTCACACCAGGTTTAAGGATATTGAATTGAAGAAAACAGTTATGACACTAGGTATAAAATTTCACTTTCCATTCACTTGTTGGAATCATTGGTTATGTTTCCATTGTGATTTTGTTGCATTTGCGTGTCATGCAGGGTACATGAGTTCAAAGATTCAGTTTGACATAAAGTTTCGAGAGTTCATTGAGGCAAACCCACATGTTTCGTCCTGGTTTGATCGGGCTTCAAAGGAGAAATGGTGCATGTCGTACGAAGAAGACGAAAGGAGGTTCGAGCACATGACGACTAACCTATTAAAGTGTGTCAACAAGGTCCTCAGGGGGGCACGTAATCTACCGATCACTGCATTGGTCAAGATCACATGTAGTAAACTTGTCGAATATTTCATCATGAGACGTGTTGAGATTACCAAACACATGACTGAAGGTAGGATAGTGTCTAAGAAGGTTGAAGATCGCATACAAAAGATGGACGAACAGACAGTCGCGTGTCGGGTGGTGCTATATGACAGAGAATTATGGTTATTTGAGGTTGAGGACGCACATGTCGAGACACAATGTGGGTTGACTTGATCAACCGCAAATGTCAACGTGGGAGGTTTACAGCAAGACGGTATCCATGCGTCCACGTGTTAGCAGTGTGCAGGGCCGAAAATTTGAACCATTACGATTATGTTGACCCTGTGTTCACCTTGCAATACATTAGTTAGGTATATGTTGTACATTGGTACCCGATAGGCAATGAACGATTGATTCAACAAGTAGATGACTCAATCGTTATCCTGGATACAAGTTTATCCCGCAAAAAGGGAAGACCAAAGTCTACAAGAATACAAAATGAGATGGATTGGGTGGAGTCTCAACCGTCAAGCAGTTAGTCCTGATGTCGGCATTGCAAGCAAGTTGGTCATAATATACGTACGTGTCCGTTGAGGAATAGGCAAGGTTAAAGTGGATAAGTTATGTAATTGTATTGCATTTATGATGACATTGGTGAACTTATATGTATTAGTATTTGTTGATGTATTTTTTGACTTGGTGAATTTGTACTGACTATAGCATTTACTTTAGTTATGAATGTTTATGCTTTCAGTTCATATGATTTAAGGTGATGAATTTTGTAAATGATATGTCATAGCTCCAGAAACAAATATAGGGACATTGATGGACTAGACATAAGGTAGACGGTTAATTGTTGCCAAAAAGACCTTCTCCAAGTCGCATTTGTATGTAAAAAGAAGTTGGAAATTAGTTTGGACATGCATCAATTCGAAATCTCTTCTTCATTGTGCTTCTGCAGCTAGTGTAATCGATTACACCATACTGGTGTAATCGATTACACAGGCCAATTTTATGTAATCGATTACTAAACAATGACATAATCGATCACATAGTGCAAAAATTGAAAAAAAAAAAAAACGAGATCTAACCCCTTGTAATCGATTACATAAAGCATGTAATCGATTACAGGGGCAGATGGGTTAATACTTTTGTCTCAGTAGCATTTTGGTAATTAATTAATTAATTAAGGTTTTTTCCATACTTTTACCTCTTAACTAAGTCAACTAATATTTTATTCGAACAAAAGGCTCAAGGCCTGCAAAACCGACAACTCATTATACACACTTTGTGAGCCATTCTAGCTAAACTCATCAGCACACTGAAACGCTTCAATATGTGAGTCAGCTTGAAGGTCCCACTTAGATAATTTTAAAGCTTGAACATAGATAATCTCCTTAGCCAATAGGTGAGAGGGGCTATGAGCCTATGATCCATTGACAGGAGTTGTAGAGTTTCGATGGAATAAAAAAAAAAAAATTGATTTTTTTTTCAAACCTTAGCTCTTGAACACTTGCTACCATGCTCTAATTGCTTGAATCTTAACTGTAGTGAAAAAAGATGGCTTCCAAGTCTCTGTTGAAATCCTTGTATCTAGGATTCAGGGCTATCCTAAATTATGCCTCCTTTTGCCACTTGTTTATCAGTTATTAGTGAAGCATCCACATCTACTCGAACGTATCCATCTGGTGGGGTATACCATTTAGCATAAGCTCATTTTGAGACGTGAAAGATCTTGTGTCTAAAATGCCCAGTCTCGTACTACTCTCTGTAATATATGGTTGCAATGTTACATAATGTTGTTGGGGTCTTCGCTTGTGCCTTCAAACACATTTTGGAACCTATTTTTCTTGACAAGCCAACAAATCAGACCACATATCTGCAGCCAAGGCCATATATTAAATTTAAGGTTCCCTAGGACATTTTTGGAGTTCCATCTTAGTTAAAAAAAAAAAAAAATTAGGAAAATTTCAATTAGGTTTCAATTAATAGACTGAATGGTAACTAGGTTCTTTGAAATCATTAAAATACAGTGAAGTCATCAAGGGACGCGGGTGCAAATAATTCCAAAGGTAAAAATATAGTTTTACTCCTCATTGAATTTGGAAAGAAAAAAAAAAAAACAGCTGGGATTTTTATGCTTGGTCGTGTTCGAAAAATTTGAGTTCTTCTTCTCACTCCGACATTGTGAGACTTGAGTGTGACGAGGTGAGGGAGAAATGCTTGACTTTTTTAAACACCATCGAGCCCTAAAAATTCAAGTTTCTTTTTTTAAAAAAAAAAATTCAACAAATACAGCTATATTTTTTAATTTAGAATTAATTACATCCAGATCCCTTGAGAGTTGAGACTTCAGTATAATTTGATGATTTTAAAAAATTTGGTTGTCATTAAGTTTGTTAATTGAAATCTAGTTGCAATTTTCTCTAAAATTTTTAATAGGTGACTCTCTTCCAACTTCCTCAAATATGAAGAAAACACAACCACAGAGAAGGGGCGGTCGCCGCCTTGCCGGACACGTAACAATCTCTTACGAGTGGTGAGTAGTTCCTTCATAACAAATAATCTCCAATACAGCCGGCCTATGGGCCAGTCCTTTTCTGTCAAAGGCATCGTTGTCAATTGCTTTAATTTTGAGTGGGGATATTGTAAATAAATGAAAAAATAAATAGGGGCTGGCATGCCAACTCAATAGCCCTGACTTTAATCAATAAAAAATTTTGGAAAAAAAAGATAATAGGGAGGTGAAAATGATTTGTCAATATTTTGAGAGAGAAAACTTTAATTAGGATAAACTTGAAATTTTCTTATCGACTTAAAACATATTTGATGACTTAATTATTTTTTAATAACATATTTAATGACTTAATTATCATTTCTTTAGAATTAGTTAAAATTGACTTATAATAAGATTTAAAGTTGTAGGATTGAGACTACCTGAAATTCAATGGAGCCTTTTTTTCCCTTCAAGTATCTAAATTTTTTTCCTAACTAATTGTTATAGAGGTTAGTTGAGATTTGATTTAATTTTAAATATAAGAAGTCCTCAAGTCACTTTATCTTTTCAATTTATAATTTTTTAAAAATATCTATTTATTATATGTATTAAGTGAGTTACTATTCATGAGTAGTTATAATTAAAAAATTAAAATTTTATGAAAATTAAGTCATATTTACAGAGGCATTAATTAGACTTTAGCCCCACCCGATGCATGAGGCATTTATTAGATTTTGAGGAATTCAATGTAAAATAAAAATAAGAAAATATTTTAAGGGATTCAACTAAATGATAGATAGATAAATGAAGTCCCCCAGGCTCCATCCCTTATCCTCAACCAACATTTTTTACTTATACAAGCTTGGAGTAAAAAATTTCAGTTAGGGGCGGAAATTATAGAATAGAATTTAGATGTTTATGAAACTTTATTTTAAAGGGAAAAAATTATAAAATAGAACCCAAATTTTCATAAATATATATTGAAGCTCTAGAACATTTCAATATTTTCATTTAGTCCCTCCACATACTAAAGTGAAATTTATAAATTTTTTATAGGGTAAAAGATGATTTCCTAAAAACTTTGGGTCATCTTTTGTAATTTTAGGGGGAGCGGGGGCCACCCTAACCCCCTCTAGTTTTGCCACTGTACTTACACTCTCCCTTGTTGTTTCCATCCCCATCACATCAAACAATTTTTTATTCAGAATCTATTTGCTCATTCTTGTTTTTTAATCAAGATATTATAAATTATTCTAATAATAACTCTTTTTATTTTTATACAATTTTTTTACCGCATATTAATAGTAAATTTTTTTTGTTTTATGAAAGAATCTCCACTGTCATGTTCTAGTTCAGAACATAGTTTAATTGATAGGCTGTTCCGGTGGAGGCAAAGAACCCCAAGTAAGAGCTCTATTTCATGATGGTTTTGAGATCTAGAGCTGATGTTAACAACTGTTTTTCAGGTTTTGATAATACAGGTCCGGTTTTGTCTGGTTGTTCTCTGATGAAAATGTTGATTTTCTTGGTTGAACCATTTTACTCTATCTAGATTACATAATATTTGGTGGTGTCCGAAGCGATCTTGATTCTGAATTGAGATAAAGAGACATTGTTTTTTGTCTTGACACATTGTTAATGTTAAGTCTAATGCGGTTGTTGTCAGCTATAAAGCACGGATACACATATTTATCAAAAATATGTGGGTTGAACTAGGACATGATCCGACATACATTGACATGTGTGTCAAACGTGGTCAACGGTCATTGACATGTTGACTAATCTAACACGGGTCTTTGATCGTGTTGACACGATCAAGTTGACTAAACTGGAACTTAGAAGGAGAACGAAAAGGAGGGGAAAGTGTCGAGATTGTGATCTAGATTCGTTGAAGGTCGATGGTCGAAGATTAGCAACTAAATCCTCCATCTGTGGCAAAGGTCCTTCATCGTGATAATAGCAATGGACGTCCTCTAACGACGACGGCAATGGTTTTCTACCAGCAACATTCCTTTGTCTTCTTTAATCTACCCCCTTCTTCTTTTTCCTAGTAAGAATTCTTCTTTGACAAAGAAGAAGACGGCAGCAACGGTCTTACTCCCTTTTTCTTTACTAGTGACTGTGGCGATGAACCTACTTCCTTCTTCTTTTTCACAGTAAGCATTCTTCTTTGAAGGTGTGAGAGAGATTTGATTTTTATACTAATGGGGGTTAGCTCAATGTGTGATAGAGACAGAACACCAAGCGGCTATGTTTTTATTATTGTGTGAACATCAATATGCAAGTTACTCCTGTCGAAGAATACTTTTCTAGGCACTTTTATTTTTAATGTGAATGGATAGCTCTAAACCTCTGAGAGCACAGGTTTGATAGCGCGTGTCATCAATGCTTTGTGATACTTGCCTTATTGTCATTTTGTAATTAAAAAATTAATAGGTGCCTTGGAAGTTGGAATTCAAAGCTGGAGAGAAATGAGAGAGTGTGTGGAGGCACATTGAAGTAGGAAGAGATGAGGTTGGAAACCTAATTGTCTTAGTTTAGCTATAGTTTGACTCTGAATACAACACATTTTGTTTTAAATGTAAATTATACTATATATATTAAAAATATATATTTAATATCAAAACGTGTTCTAAAGTGTCAAAATTTAGATTTTTTAAAGATTAACGTGTCGGAGTGTTGATTCGTATCGTATCTAATGTTCATGTTGGTGCAGCATAGGTTGTTGTGGTCAAGTATTGTTTGACTGTTCTAGCTCAATGGCAGCGAGGTGATCGTTGGCACTACCGTTGGTAGTAGAGTTGGTGATTTTGAGAAGGGGATGAACACGGTGAGGTGACAACGACTAATGAGAGTGAGGGTTGGGATGGGGATTAGGTGAGCTGGCAAGGAAGAGGTTGATGAAGTGGCAAGCATTAAGTGTCACATGTGTATGTCAATTAAACTTAACAGTCAAAATTGACGGAGATGTGAAATTGCTACGTTTTATTAACTTCTAAAGCAATTTTGCTAAAAAAAACAAACTTCCGGGTACTCAGTGCTCCTCAGCCAAAACTTTCGGGGCAAAAATGTTATTAAACCATAATAATAATTATACTACAACAACAACAACAAAGTCTTAACTTCACCAAGTGGGGTTGGCTACATAAATCACACGATGTGATTATGCTCTATTGAAAACTATATCTTTAGATAAATTATTAACTAAAAGATCTCACTCTATAATGATTATGATAATGATGATTAATTATTTTTTATATATATTTGTATAAAATATTGCAATCAAAATTATAGGTATAGTTAGATTAAAATTCATATTTTAAAACGATGAAAGTACCTTAATCCCATGAATTCCAAGGCAGCTACAAACAATAATTTTAAAGACACGACTACTGCAACTCCTTTAACCAACAGCCAAATTGAAACCTCCAACATAATAAGAAGTAAAAGGATGCAGCAACCTACGATCGGTAGTAAAATTAAATGAGAATCGTATTTAACCATAATCAGGAAAATGGTGATCCAGTATGGGATGCGTTATTGTATCCTGTGTCATGTTGAACAGATGTTTTATACATGTAAATATAACCATTTTTATAAAACAACCCAGTGTTTTCATAGTTTCAGAGTTTAAAATATACCGTTTTACTTTTTGGCCTGAAACCCTATATGATATTATCTCTATCCCAATGCTGATAAAAATAATGAACTTATCATAATAATGAAAAAAAATTTGTTCTTGGATAAAAAAAACATTTGACATCTTAATGAGGGCCTTTTTGTATGTCAGCCTTAGGTCTACAATAAAAAATCAATTAAAGATTTCGTATACACAAATGTATGATTGTTCTCTTTTTTCGATGAATCTTTTATTAATTCTTAAGTAATCTAAATTCCATGTAAAAGCAATAAAACAAGGGAAAATTGGTTTTGGGTTTCAAATTAATAACTAAAAGGGTAATGAAATTTACTTTAAAACTTAACTATTATTTTTTTGGTCTTTTCTATAAAAATGAAATGAGTCTGAGGAAATGGAATGGTATGGGAGGGAGTGAAAAATATGAATGATGAATACTTTTGATAATAAAAAAAAAAAAGTGACTATCCTTGCTCAAAAATATTATGAGATTTAAAAATTTATTACGTCTTAAAAAAAATCTCAAGATAACACTTGAATCTAATATTCTTAATTAATAGTAGCTTCTATAAATATAGTTAACTACTATCTTTTGAGATATTGTTTAAAACCACTTAACAAACAATTGACATGATTAAATGTAACTTGTTTCCTCTTGATACGAATGTGATAATGCGACATTTAATTGATCCAAATCAATTATACTATCTAACAATAACACAATATTTTTTTTATACAAACAATAACACAATATCATTGAATCAATATAGAAAGAATGTGTGTGTAAATTCAACAAGCTATAAAAATCCAATCTAATCACATAAATTGAATCCACAAGATTATCCAAACATTAATCAAGTCCCAACAGTACATAAACATAACATAAAATGTAAAATATACAAATGAGAAAAGGAGTTGAACTAGATAACTCCCATATGTAGTTCAGGAAGCTCAAGTATGCATATCTCCATCACCAAGCAATAAAGGAATCAGCCTCTCATTGCCTTAGAACAATCACAACTTAGAATTTGAGCCCTTAACGAAAAATTCATGATCTCGCGTAGAGTCTGGAAAAGTTTGCCAAAAAACTTAAGGATTCGTTGGATTCTGGAAATAGAGCTTTAGAGAGAGAAGCTAAATGTGATGGTGGTTAAGGAAAGAAGACACAGAGACGATGGTAGAGAGTGGGTGGTGAGTTTTGCCGAAGGTGGTACCTGAAGCTGGGAATGTATATCGGCCAAATGTGAAGAACCAAGGAATGGCAAGCAGCAACTTTCGACAACCAACATGGAGTAAAAGGAAGACTGACTGAGGAGGAGACTTCCTTCCATAGTGGTGTCGTCAAGCTTTGGTTCTGATCTACAATTTCCAAAAATTTTCTAAAACATATGGGTACTTTTATGTAATTTTTCCTGGTCCCTTTTTTCCTTGATTTGCAATTTCCAAAATTCTAGGGCTTTTTCTGTAATTTTTCTCTATCACCAAAATATTTATTCTAACCCTCCAAAATCTCAAATTGTCTTCTTAAACATAAACAATGCAATATTAAGTACAATGAGCATTAAAATTCTAAGAAATTATTTGCATGGATAATTAACAAATTATAACAATTTTCCCTCTAATTACACTTAATTCAATACAAATGTCCCTAACCCAAATTAGTGCTTAATCATGCAATAGTGTTCTAAAAAATTCAAAAAAAAATTCAAATTAGTCATGAAAAAACTTATAAAAATATGGTTTAATCACATTTCAAATGAATCATTGATTCCATATCATCAACATTTTTAAAAATACAATTATCAATTTGCTTGATTTAGATTATTATTACTTGTCATAATAATGTAAAGGGGAAATTGGTGAAAAGTATCTACCATTAAAAATTTTATTAGTAGTCATGTGATAAATTTTTACACACACAAAGTATCAATACTCTACAAATTTTGTGCAAACAATTTACTAATTACTCTAATTTAGGTCCTTTTATTATTTTTTCTTATTGTTTTTGAACGACAAAGACAAGCACAAAGTATGGGGAATATTACAAATACAATATCACATTTAATCAGGAGCTAAAACACTTCACAAATCTTAATCTGACTCAACTAATATTTGATTCAAAGAAAAGGCTTAGGGCTTGTAAAATCGACAATTCTTCATTGTACACGCTCTATGAGCCATTCTAGCTAACTCATCAGGTCATTGAAATGCTTCTCTGTGTGAGTCAGCTTGAAGGTCCCAATTAGAGAATTTTAAAGCTTGAACATAAATAATCTCCTTAACCAATAGGTTAGAGAGTTGTAAAGATTCGGTGGCTGTAATCAATCCAGATGAGATGGGCTTAACTGAAGACGATCCAATGGGAACACGGGCTATGAATGAAGAAAGGGCCATCAGAAAGAGCAAAGGAAGGTTCTGGAAGCTTAGAGAAACGCATGAAAATGGTCCTGGAATTCTCTCCCTTGGGGTCCCCCTCTTTTCTGTTATTCCTCTCTGACAGTATCCTCCCTTTCTGCAACTTTCTGCACTTTTCTTATTGTGTGATCCGTATATCAGTCTAACAGTGTCATCTGCTCCTTTTCATTGTTTGGCGTTATACATTACTTTTTTGGGAAAATTGATTACATGGTCCAAGGAAGCAAAATAATTATAAAAAAGGCCCAATAAACATTCACATGCTAGGGTCTTTTCTGGCATTTTTTCAAAAAACGTTAGCAACTACATCAGTAGCGGTTAACAACTATATTAGTCCCCATTAACAACTAAATCAGTCTAATTAACAACTACATCTGTAGCAATTAACAACTACATCTGTATCAATTAGCAACTATGTCCGTACACTTTTTTTTTGAAAAAATGCCAGAAAAGGCTGGCATGTGAATGTTTCTTGGGTCTTTTTTATAATTATTTTGCTTCCTTGGGCCCTATAATCAATTTTCCCTTACTTTTTTGCTCCAATGGCGTTATACATTACTCATTGCAATTATAACCATAACAGTGGAATAAAAAACAATTTGATTTTCTTCAAACCTTGGCTTGAACACTTGCTACCACGCTCTAATTGCTTGAATCTTAATTGTAGTGAAAAAAGATAGCTTCCAAGTTTCTGTTAAAATCCTTATATCCAAGATTCAGGGCTATCCTAAATTATGCCTCCGTGTGCTACTTGTTTATTCATATTCAGTGAACCATCTCGAACGTAGCCTTCTGGCGGGGTATATACCATTTAGCATCAGCTTAGTTTGAAATGTGAAAGAGCTTGTGTCTAATATGCATATTCATTCTGTTTGGATTACTAGCTTTTTCTACAATAACCTTGAAAAAAAGTCAATTAACGTTGCCAGCTGATTTTGGGTATGTTTAGGTTGAGCTTAAATTTACTTAACTTAAAATTCAAAAAACCTGTTAAGGAAAAAGCTCCACTTCTTAGCTTTTTCCAAAAAATTCTCAGCTTTTTGATATGGACCCCACCACTTCTATTATCCTCAATCCAAACACATCAATAACCTGATTTTTTTTCTATTGAACTTTTTTTTAAAGTAATATAGCTTTTAAGCCGCTGTTCCTACCGCCAACCCAAACAGGCCCATTCTCTACTACATCGAGTAATATATGGTTGTGCCGATACATAATGTTGTCGGGGTCATCACTTGTGCTTTCAAACACTTTTTTGCACCTATATATTTTTCTTGACGAGCCAACAAATCAGACTAAATATTCGCAGCCAAGACCATGTGTTAAATTTGAGGTTCCCTAGTGCATTCTTGGAGTTCCATCTTAGTTAATAAAATTTTGGGAAAATTGCCATTAAGTTTGTTAATTGGAATCTAGTTACAATCTTACCTAAAATTGTTATTGGGTGACTTTCTTCCAATTTCCTCTAATATGAAGAAAACACAACCACAGAGAAGGGACGGTCACCAGACATGCAACAATCTCTCTCGAGTGGCGAGTACTTCCTTCATAACAAATGGTCTCCAATACAGATGGCCTCTGGGCCACTCCCGTTGAGTGGACATCGTGTAAACATGATATGTACCACTATAGTTCAAATTACAAGTCATGATTAATAATTATTTTCTAATTTTATCTTTCTTTAATCCTTGTTAGAATTAAAGAAAGATAACATAGAGGTGAAAATGGTTTGCCAATGTTAAGAGAGACAAAAATTAAATTAGAATTTTTTTTATCAATTTAAAACATATTCAATGACTTATTTATTTTTAATAACATATTTAATGACTTGTTAATTAAAATTGACTTATAAGAAGAGTGAAAGTTGTGGGGTGGAGACTACTTGAAATTCAATGGAAAGTTTTTTTTCCCTAAAGTATCTGAGATTTTTTTTTCCCCAACTAATTTTTTTCCCAACTAATTGTCATAGATGTTAGTTGAGATTGGATTTAATTTTAATTATAAGAATATCCCAATTCACTTTATCTTCTGAATTTATAATTTATTTTAATTCTTATTAATTATGCATATTAAATGAGTTTTTATTCATGAGTAGTCATAATTAAAAATGGAAATTTTATGAAAATCAAGTCATACTTACCCGAGGCATTTATTACAACCCCGCCCCACGCGTGAGGCTTTTATTAGATTTTGAGGGATTCAATTAAATGATAAAGAGTTCTGAGCGAAAAAAACAAAAAAGTAAATGATAAAGAGTTCAATATAGTTAATACCAAAAAAATAAAAAAATAGTTCAATAAAGTCCTCCGGGCCCCATCCATTATGCTCAACCTCCCTAGTTACTC
Source organism: Acacia confusa (assembly GCA_037074495.1). Classification (NCBI taxonomy): domain Eukaryota; kingdom Viridiplantae; phylum Streptophyta; class Magnoliopsida; order Fabales; family Fabaceae; genus Acacia; species Acacia confusa. The sequence goes on along the minus strand of CM073512.1, from coordinate 31,474,667 downwards.
AGCAGCCGCACATGGTGGTTCCATCCCCATCACATCAAACAATTTTTTATTCATAATTTATTTGGTCACAATACAGATTATTCTTTTTTTTTTTTTATCAAGATATTATAAATTTTCTAATATTAACTCTTTATTTTTATACAATTTGTTTCCGCACATGAAAACTTTAAACGCCTTATTATACCTCTAAACCTATGAGCCATGCAAGGAAATAAAAACTTAATATTGAAAGACTACATAAATAAATAAAAAATGCAATATGATATCATAACAATATAATATATATATATATATATATATATATATATATATATATATATATATATATTAGTACTTAATACCAATAGTTAACACGGAAAACCCTGATAAAACCTTAAGTTTTTATATTTTTACACACTAGTTTTTAACAATACTGGATGGATGTAAGTATCCAATAGATGATTATTTTGACTTACATAAGCATATATACGATAAACAGTTCCAATGGACGACTGGGATTACCCTCCAATTCTTTGCCCTAAACCTTTGATTCTTTTGAGATGGACCCCCCCCCCCCTTTTCCAAGTGCCTGTTTCAGCAACCAACGCCATTGATGCTGGCTGAAGGATTGGAGGAAGCACAGTAGTGAGAACAAGAGAGGAGGGCATAAATGAGGAAGAGGTTTGTCATAGAAGCGCCTTTTCAATAATGTTAACCTTATGATTCCGGTTTTGCTACCTGTAAAAATAATCTCCTATTGCTGTCACTTCGAAATCGATTTCCTTCTGTAGATTAACCAACCCTTTCCTTCTGATAACAATATGGTATCTTTCATATGAACTTCATAAAAAACTACCTTCTCCTTGATTGAAGATAATTTTGCATCAAAAAAATATCTAAAATGCGTGACCTTTTTTTATTGAAAAAATGAGCTCTTTTGATCTCATTTGTCTCTTCGCCAAGTTTAACAAGAAAGTTGCAGAACACACTTGAGGGTTGAATGTGTTTTAAGAGTATCAAAATGGACGGCCAAGATATTTAACGAAATCAATAGTTCAGATAAATTTATTAGGGACGATGAGAAAATGTCATCACAATTAATATATGCTCCCCAAAATATCCAAACATGATGGTAACGCGTGAATTATTATAGATCTGGCCCGGAATCATTCTGAATCCATTGATATATTAAAGGAAATTAATAATCAAACACTACATCATTTTTAGAACGAACTAAACTGTATACACTCCATATATCATAAACTATATATATTGCTTGTCCGTAATGCACGAGATCAGAGTGAACAAAGTGAAAGCATGAATATGGATATCATTTTTTAAACAGAAAGTGCAGATGGAAGCAATCAAAGAAAGAGTACATTACTGCCACACCATATGATAACATAGATAACTCATAATAACAAAATCTATATGACGCGGACGAAAAGGCACAAATGAGCGTTGGCGAGAAGGAACGAATTCAAGTGATAATATAGAAAAAGGCTCGATCACTTGGAGAGACCAGCTTCCTGCGACTTCCTGAAAAGCTTGTGCTGAATATGTTGAGCGAAGGTGCGAGGCGGGAAGCGAGCCGGCTGGTCGTCGGTCACCAGCTCCGGCAGCGGCTTCAGGATGATCTTCTCCTTGGGAGGCTCACAGAACACAGCCCACGATATTCTCACCTTCTCCTTGTTCACCAAGCCCCTGTGCAGAATACTCTTGTACTTAGCGTTGCTGAGGATCTCGAGGGTGTCGCCGATGTGCATGAAAATGGAGTTGGGCACGCATTTCGCCGTCACCCACTGGCCGTTGTAGAAAAGTTGCAGGCCGGGCACCATGTTGTGAAGCAAGAAGGTGAGAGAACTAACGTCCGTGTGAGCTTCAACCCCAAGAGCCAGCTCTGGTTGTGGACATGTTGGGTAGTAGTTGATCTTCATCTGAAGCAAAAGCTCCTCCATCCCACCAACTTCCTCCTCGAGCCTCCCTTTCTCCAACCCCAATCCCAGAGATAACGCCCCCAGAATCTTCGTCGCCAGCCCTCTCAATTGCCTTGCATACTCGCTTGTCACCTCGCTGCGGTATTAGAATGTGTCATTATAAGTTATTTTGACAGAAAGACAAACATAATATATTATATTCCTAATTAATGTTTGGTATCAGAGACAAAACAGAAGAGAAGATTGGAGGGTGGAACTTACATGTAATCTTCTGGTGTTCTGGGCCAGATGGAGAGGTCGCGCTTGTCCTCGGGGAAAATAAGGTGGAAGAAGTAGTCTTCCCACTCGAGCTGGCCGCTGGCATTGTTGGCGAGCTTGCTTCCATAGCCTTGCACGTTGCCGGAGACCTGGTCGTTGGCGTACTTTTCTTTCTCCTCAATGGGGAGAGAGAAGAAGGTCTCACCTGCTTTCCTAAGGCGGTTCAACAGCTCCTCCGGGATGCCATGGTTGACCAGGTTCATGACGCCCCATTCCTGAGCAGCTTTCTTCAACGTCTCGTGGCATCGGGCTCGAACCACTTCGTCTTCCGACTCTATCTCCGTTAAGTCGATCGTCGGAACTTGTGGTCCTTCCTTCTTTTCCTCTTCGAAGACGTTGCCGATGTTGGCCAGCTCATCTTGAGGCCTCACGTACTCCTTCGGAATCGACTTAATACCACTACTCGCCAAGCTCTCAACTCTGCTGGGAACCACCTCCACAGAACTAGTCACCACCATTTTATCGACCTTGAACTAACAAAAGAAGAAGTCCCTCGTTTAGTGGGCAGCGATAGTTATTTCAGTGAAATAATACGGGGTTTACTTCTGGTGGTCCGACTCCTAGGGTATATATACAACAACCTAGAGAGTGCGGGTGTATGCCGCAAAACGGGGTAAAAAAGGGAAAATCAGAATAAAAAATATTAAAAAAATTTATAAAAAATTCTTTCAATAAAAAATTAACAATTTTATCGGTAAATTTTAATAATTTTTTATATCAAAATTTTCTATGAATTTTTTTTAATATTATTTTGTCATAGACCTTAAAAGGCTTTTTTTTTTTTGTCAAGACCTTAAAAGGTATTTTACCAGAAAGATATACCAAACTCCGTTCTGACCGCGCAAGTAATCACGTGGTTAGATTGTTCTACCTGACGCGTCCTGGCTCTCAAAGGATGGTAGGTTGACTGGAAGGTTAGAGCTTGCGATTGTAATCCCCCTTCCTTGCCTAACCTTCCCCCATCTATCGTCTCCTTTAATGGTATTCCACTTGTAGACTTTTAATCCGTTTCTAGAACACATTCCATGACCCTGCTCCTAGCTTGTATTTAATAAATAAATAACATACAGTCTTCAATAAAGTATATTTTTAACTTGGATTAAACTATAAAAATACACATGTGTTTTATTTCAAAAAGCGTCCAACACAAAGTGTTTTTATTTAATAATGCAAAACTACACATGTAGTTACAAATTAGGTGTAAAAATATTGTTTGACCGTTACGTTTGATTTTATTTTTTCTTTACTTTCAAATGTGTAAAAATATATATGTGGTTTGACAAAAAAAGCGTTCAATACCAAATGTTTTTTTTTAATTTGATAATTTTATTTTAATAAAACAAAAATTATTATTTCTCTAGATATAATTCTTGGGATGCCAAATTTTTTCTTCTGTTTTATCATTTTGGAAAGGAGTATTTATTCAATGGGTAAAACAGTAAAAATTTTATTTCCATAATTTATTATTGTTTTAAAAAAATGCTTATTAAATTTTCTAATTAATAATTGATAAATGAATATTTATAAATCAACCTTATAACTATAAGTCTATAATATTCTTCGATTTACTTTCATTCATCATATAAATAAAAATAACTTTAGAGGTGCAAATGTTTATATTGCATATTTCTTAATGCAATAAAAATTAAAAAATATTGTTAGGTTTTGATTGAAAAATTATTTAAATAATTATTTATTCTATTTTTTAGGTAAAAAATAAAAATTATTTTTAATTAAACCTAGTATTCATAATATCAAATTTTAAATGTATAAATACTCATTTATTAATTATTAATTATAAAACTTAATAAGGATTTAAAAAAGAAAATAAATTATGGAAATAAAAACTTTGACTTTCCAAGAACTATACCTAGATAAATAATAATTTTATTTTCATTGAAATAAAATTATTAAATCAAAAACAAATACTTGATGTTGAGCGCTCTTTTTGCTAAAACACATGTGTATTTTTATACATTTGAAAGTAAAAAAAGTCAAACTTAACAGTTAAAGTCAAAATTAATGATTAAAGTCAAACATAACGATCAAAAAGTATTTTTGCACCTAATTTATAACTACGTATGTAGTTTTACATCTAAAAAAATCACTTGATATTAAATACTTCTCAGGATAAAGAACATGTACAATTTTATACCTTAACCCTTTCAACTTGTGATGTTACAAATTGACATTAACAATTCAAAAGTATAATAAAAGAAGCAAGAGGGAACACGCAAAGTCATAGTTTGCTTATAAGCTATTGGAAAGAAGCTAATAAGCCCTGGGGCAGCTCTCCATTTTTCTATTCACAGTTCAATTTCTTTTGGGAGAGTCGCAAATGCTCTTAGTAAAGATTTAATGGTAAAGAAATCTTAATTAAATATGAAAAATTCTGCGGATCAAAGGGCTAAATAAAAATTAAATTAAATTTGTTGTTAAATTATTAAAATATTATTCTTTTTTTATTTGATCAGACTTTTCCTCTTTCAAGATTTAGAGCATAAAAGGGTTTTTGCTCCTACTATAACAATTGTGTTTATTAGGATTTGAATTTATATTCTCCTTTTTATATGAGAGTGAGGCTACTTACCAATATCATTCATTTGATTTAATTAATTAAGGGTATTTACAAGTCACTTTGGCTTTGAGATTACTCATATTTAAGGCTTAAAGTGTAAAGAGTTTTCACTTATCCCATCAAAAGTTTTGAAAATTCCTGTAATTCGAATTATTGTTTTTTCAAGAATGAGGCGACTTCACTTACCACTTTAAAAATACTATATTTCATCTATTTAAGAATGAACACAATTGCTAGAGCCACTAGAGACACTACTATAGATTTAGGCATTTATAACACCTAATAATAATGGTTACACCGGTACAAAAAAAGGGCTTTTAGACGGATATATTTAGACCAGTTAAAGAGGATCAGGTTTAAACAGTATGATTGGTGTCAGTTTTATAAATATAAAGAACTTTTTAGACCCGTACCTTTAATATGAGATTTAAAAGATATTATTTAATTTAAACCGATTTCTCAAACAATCGGTCTAAAAAGTTAAAAAAATTTAAAAAAATGTTGATTATTTTTAAGACCGGTTGTTTTATTTAACTGGTATAAAAAGTGAATGTTTTAAAACCGGTTGTTAACAACAACCGGTCTAAAAGATGAAACTTTTAGGCCTTATATTTCTTATAAATAGTCTAAAAAATGAATTTTCTTTTTTATCGCATCGAAAATTGAATTTCCCTCACTTTGCCTCTTTGATCGGCATTGGTGACTCTCCGACCTCTGTCTTACTCTCAACTATTGTCTTATTACCATAGTGCGAGTCTCGCCTTTCTCTGCAAATGGAAATCGCTTCAATCCTTGTTTGGATCTAACTTGAGAACACATCAGATTGGGGGTTTAAATATGATACCTCATTGTTACCTCTCAATTTCTGGATTGCAGTTCTGCACTCGTCCATTCATCCTTACTCCTCACCCAATCAGCCATGAAACTCAGCGCTCAGCAGCTCATCTCTCTTTGAAGAGTTCTGTCAACCTTAGAAGCTTCATTTAAGGTATGATAATTTTCATAACTTATCTATCGGCCTTAATCTCAAGCTCTACTTCTATTTGAAGATCAATGCAATTAGAAAGTTACCTACAAATCAAAAAGGCCTCTTTATGAGAGCTAGTATAACAAAGTACCTTGCATTATCTCAAAAAGGCCAAAATTCCTAGAGCAGGGAATCAAGGCCGGCCCTTCAGGGCCCGGAAGAAGAAAAACACTAGTTTTTCAAAGCCCGCCCCGAGAGCACCGGGGCCAGGGCTGGCTTTCCAGGGCCAGGAAATTACTATTCCAAATGTTAACTATTTTTTATCCGTTTTTTTAGAAATATGATTAGTAAAATACAACAATTAAAGTTCTAATTTATCAAATAACTATTATCAACATTAATATCCAAGCAACACAAATTATCCAACAAATGAATACATTCATCAATTCGTACTCAAAAGCAAAATATTGTTCACAGTCCACTGCTATCCACAAATGATACACATAAAATATAAAAAGTGTACCACTAACAGCAAATGATTACACATCTTCTTCATCACTATCATCAATATCAAAAATATTTGATTGTACTTCTCTAACCGTAGTAGACTCTACTTCATGAGTAAAAATATCATGTATTTGAAGCGCCCAAGCCCAACTTCAACTTCAATTAAAAAAAATTATGCAAGGCCTAATGGGTTGACCCGAGGCCCTGTAGGGCTAATTTTGTTTATCTCTTCAAATTTTTAGCCCCGGCCTTTGAAGGGCCAGGGTCTAAACGAGTCAGCCCGACAGGCTCAACCCAATTTCCCGGCTCTAAAAATTCCCTTCCTCCATGGTAGAATATACCTCTTTCTCTATCTCAAGAATTTCTTGCTTTACAATCAACATTTTTCAATATCAGTCATATTTGCATTTTAATTTAATTCATTGTGAAACCCTAGTTTCTATGTAATCTTGTGTTTCCATATCTAAGCAGTACCCAAAGGAGTATTACGTTAATGAAGCCGTCGTAAGAGTTTTGTTTGATTCTTGCTAGCTGTTCATCCATAACGAGCATTCACGTTACTAATCTCAATGGCCTCATCAATGTCAATTTCATCTTCACCATTGTTGTCTTCATAGTCTCTCTCTTACAACCCCCGATCAGTGAAGTCTCAAGAATCGGTCCTCATGCGATGCCAAAGTCAACATCACAAAGAAGCTTCTCATTTTCGAGGTTGTCTCTTTTAGCTTCTTCCTCTTCTCCTCATTGGTCACCCAGGGCTTGAAGCTCACAAAAACTAGAGATACTTTAAGTACGATTATTTTACACAACTTGTCTTAAAAGTCTTACCTTATAGACCTTATATCTTAAAAAAATGGTCTAAAAAGTTCTTTTTAAGACCAATTAAGAAACCAATCTTAAAAGTAACATACTTTTTACACCCGTTGTATCGAGACTGAATCCATAAGCAATTTAAAAGGTGATTTTCACTCAATCTAAAAAGTGATTTTTACACTAGTTTCACAACCAATAAATGTCATGTGTTTCGAGGTGGTGATCACGTAAGGATGTGTGTGTCTATATATATATATATATATATATATATATATATAACACTTAAATTTAATGGTTAATTATGTGCATCATCATGTATTGCGAGGTGGGATTCGTGAAAACACAAAGTTGCGGTTGTAGCTAACAACCATAATTTATTTAGTGATGTTCTTAAGAAACATCCATCATATAACACTTATAAATTATTTGTCTTCCAAACACTCATATCAATGAAGACAAAACATAATAGTCTTAAGAAACAACCATAATCTGCATCTTTCATAACCCTTTTATCACATTTGGAACCTCAATGTCATAATTTATCGTAATTGTTCGTAATCCCATTAGACTTTCATAAGTCATAAGTCATAACCCTTCGCAATCTATCAGAACCTCAATCAACAACAAACGTTGTTCCAGCTTCGCTCATGCTCGAGCAAGAACAAAGGCCTGCTCGAGCAGCAACGAGATGTTGCTCGAACATGAGGAGGCCTTGCTCGAGCAACAACGTTGCCTCCATTGTGTTTAAAAATTCTCAAAGGCTTGCTCGAGCAAGCTTAATGTGAAGCTCAAGCATGGAATGTTTTTCAATGTGATTTTGCACTTATGCCCGAGAAGACAAATATTCATGCTTGAGCAAGATCATCTCTATTTTTCAGAATCACTGTCTTCATAGATCCTAAAATATTCAAGTATTATTTCGTTGTTCATATATTATCCTCTATCATTGCTAATTGCCTTTAATGAGTTTGCCAATGACTTTTAGATGACTTAACTATGGATTAACGGCAAATCTTCAAAAAAGTAATCAGATGTCAGAAGCATTAAATGCTATTACCTAATATGGTGCAATTCTCTCTCATCTACACACTGGGCATTCTCTGATTATTCAATTGCGCATTAAATGTTATTTCTCAACGGATAAATCGAATAAAATAAAGAATGTTTGAGAAGAACGAAGCATTAATAGTGTATGCGAAGCATTAGCAGTCTAACGACTATTTTTTTAGAGTCACAACAAATAATGTTCAAGATTCATCAACGGTCATTTAATCTCATCAACTATAAATAGCAGAAGCCTTAAATTCGCCAACTACAAACATGCTGAACATTTATTGTGAATTTATTGCTATTTGAGTTTTCAATCAATATCTTTAATTCTCTACTCTTCAGTGCTTATTTTATCCACTCAATGAGGAGTTTATCCATTTCATTTTTCCTTATGTAAATCTTGAGGTTGTGGAACTTCAAGAACGGGTGTACAACTACAGCTTGTAAGGGGGAGTGAGTCCTTGGGATAGGATCATTTCGAGTACGAGCATGTAAGATTGTATTGTGATAGTGAAAATACCCAAGTGATTGGGGACTGGACGTAAGTCGACGAATTAGACCGAACCAGTATAAACTCTCTGTGTCTATTCTTCTTGATTGTCTCTCTCTTCCACTATCGATTATCTTATCTTAAAAAAAAAATTGTAAATCACCTATTCACCCCCCTCTAGGTGATATTCCCATTCTTCAGAGATTGAGGGTGAAATTATGTCTATCAGCTCTCTTATTCCTGGCTCACATTTAAGTTGAGTGTTTTGGGCAAACACCTCCTTATTACGGTAAATCAATGGTGGCATGGGAGGGGATAGTATTCTTAAAGTGACTAGCTAACCTTGGCCAGGTATACTAGCACTAATAGGCTATACCATATCCAGAGGAAATAAGGAGGAGTAAGGTAGATAAGTGAGGATGGTTCTAATTGTTTTAGATTATTGTGTAATATTTGTTGTAATCATTGTTTATTATTATGTATTATTTAGTTATTAAATATTATTATTATTATGTTAATAAACCTGCTTATCTTACTTGCAATCATTTCCTGCATATTTGATAAATTAATTTTGGTTACAAGGACTTTATGTCTCACCCCGTCATTATTAATATTTTTCAGGTGAGACCTCTAATTTTACCAAAGGACAGGGGATGCAACCAAGGCATAGAAATTGTGGAAATTGTATGCCTCTTTTTGGTATTGGTGTTGTGTTAATTTATATATTGTCATTCTAGGGCCCTCTTGTTTTTGAAATACTATTTTAACTGTTTTAGGATGACTATCTTATCTACTGTTAGATCGAATGCTTTATTTTATACATTATAATATTTTGGTGGATCCACAATTATATCTTGTGTGAAAATTGTTTTGTGTGGACTCTTTGTTGTGTTGTTAGTGTTGTAAGACTCATAGGTTGTATTCATCTGTTCATTAATTGTGCCCAGAGCTATGGATATTCTGTAAGGAGTTGTAGGCCGAATTTATGCCCTGGAGTTTGGGTTTGTGGGTAGAAGTTGTGCCCTGGACCTGATATACGTGTTCTTGAAAGAAAAGGTTTTCCATTATCATTTGTTAATAAAGATTTTGTAAAATTATCATAGTTAATAGTTATTTGTGAGAAAGGGTCTTTTCATTGCATACCCCTCCACCCTTTTTCTAGGCGTATATATTTTTTTCCCAAAGTCCTTTGCTTTCCAATGGTTAATTCATGTAAAGAGGTACAATTCTATATAGGTCACCAATTATATTATCACTTACATACGTCAACAGTTGTCATTGATTCTCCCCACAAAGCTTAGAATGTCTTGATTTATGCCAAATTGTATAGCCACATGGTGTTAGAGGTACTGTTGTTATATTATATATAGATAGAGGAGGTCAACTAGCTTAGAAACTCTCACTTGAAGAGTCTTATATCCACACATCATGGTTATTATATAAAAATAAGCATGTATTATAAATGTTCATAGTTCTTTTTTATAATTTGTCATTTATGTACTTATTTTGTAAGGATTGTCTATGTGAGACTGTTATTAAGTTTATTAAAAGTCATGGTTCTTATATACAAACTATTATGTATGTTACTGGATAAATAATTGTTGTAAAATGAGACCGTTATGTATCATGTAAGCATTATCATATATTATGATTGTTGTTTACATGTGTCTACTTCTTATTATCACAGCAATGGGCAGATCATGGTCTCACCAAACCTCAATACATAACAGATATTATATTATAACAATTATAATAGGTCCATAATAAATAATGTTTGTAATTGTAATGTAGATATGATAATAATAATAATAAAATTAAAACATAACACCAAAACTTAATAAATGAAGGGTATTCTGTAACATTAAAAAAAACAAATATATGTGTAGATATAATAATAATAGTAAAACTAAAAATAATATTATTATAAATAGAAGGGGCATCCTGATTTGATTCTCTTTTCACATTCAAAAGCAAGAGCTCTTCTAGAGTTCTATTCCAAGAGCATCCTAAGACTTATGATCTTTGGTAGGACTCTCTAATCCCCTTCTCCTTCTTCTTCCTCCTTAATCACAAGATTGTAAAGGATTTAGGTTAAGGTTTGAGAATCTCAATTTCAGGATTTTTCATAGAAATGAGTTTTAAGGGTTTAAAACCCATATTGAAGATACAATGGTGTTAGACTAATCTAGTGTAACACTCCGTTAGGGGCAATTCTCAGTTCTAGATTGAATCTCTATCACTGGTAAAACTCGTGAGAATTTCTGAGTAACCATATGAGATAAATTATTGAGTATCTAGATATTCGTTATTTAATTTAGTTTCCCTTGCTTTGTAGCTTGAATTCATGCATTGAGGAAATATCCTTCTTGTTTGTAGTTAAGGGAAACACTAGATAACGTGGTCCTACCTATCTTATCTGTTAGTGTCGCTTGTGGGTTTTTTTTGGAAAAACTTCATAAGCCTAGGATGAGTATATTTATATGATCTTATTGTGGGTAAACACCTCACATACCATATCTTATGTGCTTTGTAATACTCTAGCCGGTTTACACCACACTTGTGGAGAGCTCATGAAAGTCATTGGTAATATGGACTAAGACTTAGCCCATAGGTTTGGTAGAAGGAAATAAGGAGAATATAAGGATGACTAGGGTTGATGAAAGACAAAGAATAAATTATTGCTTTTATAATGTGTTGCGATACAGCATATCATAATATGATAGAAGGAAATATGGACTAAGACTTAGCCTATAGGTTTGGTAGAAGGAAATAAGGAGAATATAAAGATGTCTAGGGTTGATGAAAGACAGAATAAATTATTGCTTTATAATGTGTTGCGATACAGCATATCATAATATGATATGTTATGGTATGGTATTATATGATATGATATGTTTTCTTATTCTCCAAGGATTATAAATTGATACTTCCTGTTTTTGAGTTATTTGATTATTCTTTATGTGTGTCTATTAGTCCCACCTAGCACCTCACGGGTGGTGCTAGTAGGTAAGGTGGATAGTGATCATATTACTGAGACAATGATCTCACCCCATTTCTTCTTAAATTTTATAGGTGAGGGCACGAGGGCAACGCAACTGAGAAGGCATCAAAGGCCTGAGTAGGGGTGGAAATAAGTCAGGCCCCTATCAAACAGCCTACAGCCTGGCCTATTTAGAACCTGGTTAGGCCTGACCTATTTGTAAAAAAGGCCAAGTCAAGGCCTATTTAAAAGCCTAAATGTGTAAATAGGTCAGGCCTATTTTGTTAAGGTTTGGCCTATAAGCCTTAAGGCCTAGCCTGTTTACATATTAAATAAATATAATTAAATGATATCATATAAATAACATAATATTTATTATTTTTCATTCTTATATTTTAATTTCAAATTATATTTATATAGATTTTGATAGGTTCAAAATGTATAAAGCCTATTTATAGCCTTCAAGGCCTACAATATGAGGCCTTTTTAAAAGTCTACATTGTAAGTAGGCATTTAAAAAGGTTTCAGGCTCGACCAGGCCTTATGAAGGCTTAAGCTTAAGCCTAAGCCGAAAATAAAGTTTGAATTCAGGCTTAGGCCTTTTGCCCCCATTACAAGCTCAGGCCTATTTAGCCAAAGCCTGGCCTGGCCTATTTCCATGCCTAGGCTTGAGGTAGTGGCTATAATAAGCTAATTTGCCTTTGTCTGTTTTTACTTTGATTTCTACAGTTAGAGTTGCATTAAAATGTATGCATTTTTTTAATATTTATTTTTTTCATTATATTTATTTTTTCAATTTTCAATCTTTTTTCCTATGTCCTTTTTTTTCAACTCATTTTCTTTTATTTCTTTTGTTATATTTTCCCTTTTCATTATAATTATTTTTATTTTATATTAATTCTAATTCTAATTCTAATATTTTTTTTAATAATGTCTTTTACTCTAATAAATCATATTTTAGGTAAATTCTTGTTACACGGCTAATCACATGAAAAAATCTATTTATTATGAAATAATCATGTCAAAATTTCACTTAAATACCAATTGAATTTATAAATTCCTAGAAGTTCGTTAAGAATGGGAAGGGACAAATAGATTCTAAGGTAGAAAACTAGGATTTTGAAATGTCGTGTTTTTACCAAAATGTCTCACTCCCTCGTTGGCTGGGGGCCTAGCCGCCGAAGCTCCAACAAGTGACGAGAACTTGCCTTTTTTTGTTTGGGAAAAAAAAACAAAAGGTAGGGGCCTTTTTGTCAAAAAAAGTGAGAGGCTTTTTTGTAAAAGCAAAATGCAACACCTCATCCTTAAAACACATATACTTAATATACAAATCCAAACAAAACTTACCAAATAGTTCTAAATATTATTTGAAATGTTTAGTTTTAAAAAAAGGTCAAGGTACAGATTAACCAACGAAGTGTTACGCAAAGAGCACATGGTACAAAAATGTTTTAAAGAGAACAATTGAAAATGGAAAAAATACCAATAAACAATTTAAAATAGAAAAATAACACAATGCAGTTAATTTCAACTTAATGTTGTTGGTCAATTTGTCGTTGGTCGATGGATCTCTCTCAAATTCAAGCTCATTCGTGGTGGTCATGGAGGAGGAGGAGGACAAACGAGTTGACGACGTTGTCGCTGGCTCCACCAGTTCAGCCTTTCCTAGATCCCACTGGGTAGAAAATCAAAGTGGAAGGGAAATAAAATTAAAGAACGAATGAGCTTGTGCGTTCCAAGGAAGAGGACAATGAACAGTGAAGTCGTTCTGCATTTTGGATCTCTCCACCTTTTTAGCATTCAGAGTAGCTTCCAGAATAAAGTCGTGTGACTCTGTTCTACTTCTACTCTCCCTCTCCGAAAAGGATTGATGATGATGACTCGTGGTTCTAATTATCGCTCTTGATTTGAAGCACAACGGTGGAGAGGAGGAGGAAGGGATGTTGGCGGCAATAATGGTGATGGAGGTAAGAGTCGTTGGTGACAGAAGTAACACTTTGTTGGCCAATTTGCACCTTTATTAGTAGTTTTTCCATTTTCAATTGTTCATTTGCATTTTTGGTCCCTTTAAAACATTTTTGCGCCATGCGATCTTTGCATAATACTTTGTTGGCCAATTTACACCTTAATCCTTAAAAAACATTTATTAGTTAAAGGATTTTATAAAAAATAATACTAGTTTCATGATAATCAAATAAAGTGGCATAACATGTGCTCCAAGAGTACGTTAGAGCTTAAGGATCACTTCATATGTGTCTTCCCTTGCTTCTTATTATAACCTTCACCTAAAAAATGTTAATACAAAAGATGTTATTTGACATTCCAATAGATACTAAAGGTTTGTACCGTACGCAATATTATTTAAAAGGATAATATGATTATGTGTGTGTGTGTGTGAGTGATGATCCTCATACCATACAATTTCAAAATTAATCATCATTATGCCAATCTATATTTTCATCACAAAATGTAAGATATAATTATACAGTATGCAATATACAACCTTCTTTATATTATCGTCAATCCTTATTCTGCTGACTAGAGCTATAGGCTAACACAAAGTTCAACAGAAACTCATCCATTTTACTAGATTGTCCTAAGTTCACCAAGTTTTAATATGTATCCGGTCAAAGGTGTAGAACTTAAGTCAGACTATGAATCCCCTCCTTAAAAGAACAAAATCAATGAGGTGTCTCATGTCTCACAACTCTAATGCAATTCCAGCCAAAGGAAAACATGGAAAAAGGGGCTATAACATGTGTCATCCATTGGCACTAAGTGATGACATACCACGTTGTGAAAGATCTGATCGTACAAATTCCTCCTTACTCCAATCATCATAAATGTAATTGTCATGACAGTTATATTTAATCACCCTTAAATATAATATCATTAGAAGATAAATTACAATAAATTAAATCATATTTTCATTTGTATCAAATATCATCACATATTCATACATGCCTAAAAGAAAACATCCAACAATACATTAATTATAAATAAATTATTAACTGAGTGAATAAAATGAGTTATACAGAAATTTATTTGTAACATTATTTACTTTAAAATTTACAATACATAAGTCTTTTTCTTTAAAAAAAAAAAATAGTCACTCACAATCATACTCAATTTACAAATATATGAAAAAATATTCAGAGTTATCTGATACTCTTGACTCACAAGAAATCACACAAAGTGACTTCAAAGATTTCAATGAGATTCTACAAAATTACATACATAAACATCTACTGTATTAATATCTTAATCATACTCAATTTACACAGCATGTTTTGAAAGTTTTAAGTTGGTCATGTTGAAAATGCGGCTGTAAAGAGAATGAGAATGTAAGTGAAGGGGCTGACCATAATCCATAATTGAGTGAATGTGTTATATATATATATATATATATATATATATATATATATATATATATATATATATTCTTCTCATATTCTTAAAAGGAAAACAAAGGCGTCACTGGTAGGTGGCTTATTTTCATACCACAAATCAAGCTTCTTCTTCTTCTTTTTTTTTTTTTTTTGAAAATGATGAACCAAAGAAAAAAAAAAAAAAAGGTATAAAAAGGTTCCGTGGAAGGTTGGTTCCGTGGGGGAGGCATGTGGGTTCTAAAAATAATCTATGAAACAAATAAAAGAAAAACATCCAGTGACCAGAAAAAATGAGTTCTGGATCAATGAAAGTGGAGATTCACCAAATAGACAACTAAGACAAGCTCACATATATTAAATATATGTATATATGTCCCTACATGCTCACACTGGGAAAGGAGGAAAGTTGTGGATCATGATTGTTGGTAGAAAAATAAAATAAACAAAGCACACACCATAAAAAATTAAATACACAAACATTCGGAAAAAGAAAGGAAAGGGAGTCTAATTTTTTATTTATTATTTTTTTTGCTTTTTGACAAGACGAGAAAAACAGAAGAGAGCAAAACAATAAACCTCGTTTTTGGGGGGTGGGAGGGCGCCGGAGTTCCCAGAAATAAGTGGCGAGAGGGGGTTTGCAAAGGTGGAGTCTAGGGCTTATCTTTTTTTTCCCTACTAAAATAATATTTTTAAAATATATTAAAACCAATATTTAGACTAATTAAATAATTTTTTTCACTTGTTTTAATATAAGATATATTTCCACGTACACTTGCCTGTATATTTAAAATAATTATTTTGAGGAAATTTTTATTTTTATAGATAAATACTTCAGAACTTGATGTTTCTTTTAAATTATTAATTTAGTATACACTCTACCTAAATAAAACTTAAGTTACAAGTATCTCTAAATGCAAAAAAAAAAAAATGATGATGATGATGTTACATAAAACATTTATTTGTCCTTTATTTTTCTTAATATACTTTTTATAAAGTATACTTTTGATCCTACATTTCTAACACTGTTAATGTTGCTAACAGAAAATGCTAACGGAGTTAATCCAAGTAATGATTGTGCAATAGGTCAAGAATATTTAAGTTTTAAATCTTCTTACAATATATTTAGATTATTAAAATTAAATAAACTAAAAAATTGTTGTGAATGAAATTGAGGTTTTCGTATTTATATTACTAAAATAATATATTTAGATTTTAAACTAATTTTTTTTAACATGAATGAGGTTTTGATATTGATTGCTTTAATATATTTTTCAATTGAGCACTTTAAATTTAAGATTAATAACGTTTAATTTCACAGTTATCACTTAAATTTACACTATCATCATTTAAGTTTATTATGTCAATGTCTTCCATTAGCAACACTAACTAACAGTATGAAAACTATAAGACCAAAAGTATACTATATAAAGTTAATGGATCAAAATTATAACTCATGTAAACTTAAAGGAATAAATTTATATTTTAGCCAAATAAAAATTATTATGCTACATTCAATACTTATTTTTTATACAATTTTTTATAATATTATATATCTATAACAAAGTCGAGCTAGCCTAACAGGCTTCTCAAACACTACAAGCCACATGTATGTCAATCCACAAGCTCGTAACAGACTGTCTAACCTCTTTCTACACCACGAGAGAAATTTCATGTCACCCTTTCGCTCAGCATTTAGATCCATACTAATACCCATATATATTACCGCACATGGTATAAATTTGTTTTAGCACAATATATAAATTTGTAAATATTTATAATACATTGTGAAAAGACCTTTCCTACAAATAACGGTTAATCATGATAATTTTACAAAATCTTTATTAACAAGTGATAATGTAAAACCTTTTCACATATCAGGGTCCAGGGCACAACTTTCGCCCACAAACCTGGAGTCCAAGGCACAAATTATGCCCACAACTCCTTATAGAACATCCATAACTATAGGCATAATTAATGAAAGCCCATGAGTCTTACAATACTAACAACACAACAAAAAGTCTACACAAAACAATTTTCACACAAGATACCAAAATATTATAGTGTATAAAATAAAGCCTTCGATCCCATAGTAGATAAGATAGTTATCCCAAAATAGTTAATATAGTATTTCAATAACATGAGTGTCCTAGATTGGCAATATAGAAATCAATACAACACTAATATCAAAAAGAGACCTGCAATTTCGACAATTTATATGCCTCTAGTTGTTGCCTTTGCCCTCTAGTAAAATCAGAAGTCTCACCTAAAAAATATTAATATTGATGGGGTGAGATATAAAGTCTCCATAACTAAAATTAATTTATTAAATATGCTGGAAAAGATTGCAAGTCAAAGAAACAGGTTTATTAACATAATAATATTATTATTTAATAATTAAACAACACATAATAATAAACAATGATTAGAACAAATAATATACAATAATCCGAAATAAATAGAACCATACGCACTCATCCATTCTGCTCCTCCTTATTTTCTGTTAATGTGGTACAACCTATCAATATTAGTATATCTGGCCAAGGTTAGCTAGTCACTTCAAGAATATTATCCTCTCCCAACTGTAACAAGGAGGTGTCCACCTAAAACACTCAACTCAAATACGGGCTAAAAATGAGAGAATAGATAGGCACAATTTCACCCTCAACCTTTTTCACAACCCCCAATATAAACCCACCACAGAAAATAATATATCACTATAATTTTCAATAACATTTCACAAAAATTTATTATTTCATATGTAACATCCCCACAACAAAC
Organism: Acacia confusa; assembly: GCA_037074495.1. Taxonomy (NCBI): domain Eukaryota; kingdom Viridiplantae; phylum Streptophyta; class Magnoliopsida; order Fabales; family Fabaceae; genus Acacia; species Acacia confusa. The sequence continues at coordinate 31,456,881 of CM073512.1, read as the reverse complement.
ATCATAACAAAAACATCTTACAAAATTGTTACTCCATATACAACATTCCACAACAAACATCATATCTATTACAGCAATAGCAATTTCAATAATAATATTTACTTATATATACCAATTAGAAAATACATTGGTTCATTGAAATAATTTCATATACAAATATACACATAATTTTTCAAAACATATACGAGTAGTACATTCAAAGGTAAGGTTTAGAAAACATCTTAGAGCCCAAAACAAGCATATGGAATAAATTAACCTCAATTACCTAAACTCCAAGCTCGATCTTAACTTAAGGGGAAAATATGAACAATCACCGATCACAAGGCTCTACATTATCACAATTATAACTTATAATTTCCTCTAACTTCAAAATATACAAATTCTAATAATAATGTGTAATAAAAACTGAAAAATAATATTTTAGTCCTTTAACTTTCAAAAATGACAATTCAATCATCGAATTTCAAAAAATAACAATTCAATCTCAAATTTCAGAAATGATAAATCAGTCCTTGAATTTCGTTCAGAAATGACCATTCAATGCTCAAATTTTAGAAATGACATTTTAGTCCTCAAATTTCATAAATGACAATTCAACCCTCAAATTTCACAACTAAACCAATTAAAATTTTCATAATATCTCCATTAACTCAAATAAATTATTTACACCACATTTAATCGATAAAATATCCTATAAGATATAAATCTTTAAACTTCTTAAATAGAAAAGTTAGTTTTAAATTCCTCCAACAACAAAATAATAAATCTAAACTGATTAAAATTTACTATTAATCATCCACTATATAAATATAATCTTTCATTGTCAAAACTCAAAACTCTCCTGAAATTCTAACTCCAAAATTTTTACTGACCAATACAATTCCACCCTTATTAGAAAGAGAAAAATATATAGAATAACTTTCATGAAGAAAGTTTGTTGAAAAGAAGTTAGTTTAGGTACCTAAATAATCTTACAAGATAAATAACATACCTTAAAATAACCTCAACCTCTTCTATTTTCCTCTCCTTCTTCCCTCACACTCTTCTCTTGTCTCTCCCTCTACTGGTCGAACTCTATGTGTGTGTGTTTAAATAAAAAGGGGTAGAGGAATGGTTGAACCACCCTTCCACAAAATCAAGCAACCAAGTATCGGGTGCAATTGCAATTGCAGCATCTGTTGCGTTACTAGCATTTTTTTTTTAGTTGCTGTTTTTTTTTTTTCATTTTCCCCCCAAACAAATATATCCTGCCATGTAGCTATTTTATAATTATATATTAGATCCTAAAAATAAAAATTAGGATGTTACGCATTATAAATTAGTAAATATGCAGTTTCTCTTTTTCTTCAATTTAATAGAGGTAAGAGATTTAAAAAATGAAATTAATGAGAAAATCATCTTTTAAATTTCATATAATTAAAATTATTTTATCATATACAAGTTGGATAACAGGCTTTTGATATTTAAAGGTTAGAAAATAATGGTTATGATATATATACAGAATTATAAAAGAATAAGGGTGACTATATTTATCAATTTATAATTAGCTCTCCATTCTTTCACTGATATAACTAAATAAGAAATCGTTCCCCTACTCTCCTCTCCTTCAGTCAAATAAATTTCATAACCTCCTATTCATTAAAAAGTGTATTCGTCAGCGTACGTCATTAACAATAATATCGACTCAACAAAATGATAACTCGGTTTTCCAATGTTGACGAAACAAATCTAATTTTCAATTCTTTTAACATTGTTTTCTGAATTTGCAGGGATGCCCTAACCAAATTGGTTTCTCTACTAAGTAAAAATGCTCAGTAAGCAGAGTTCATTTGGTCTGAACTGTCAGGTCTGATGTGAACAGTCCAGATTTAAGTTTTTAAAAGTATATATTTTTAAAATTTTTATTTTAAGAAAATTATTTTATAAACAACTCAAATTTAAATTGTTCAAAATCACATTTGGATAACCCATATTTAATAAACTCTTCCTATTAAGTTAAAAGTTGAATAGGGAAACTGGGTCCTGCGCTGACACCTTCGTTCCCTTGGTATTTGGTACCATTCTACCATTTGGATACTAAGTTCTACTTAGGGGTGATTTTTTATTAGTTTCGGTTAAAGTCTAGCATAGCAAATATTTAGTTTTATACTCTCGGGGTTGCTTTAACATCATTGCTCTCTTTATTGACTTTATTTTTTGTTGCATCTTAATGTAATTTTGTGTTGCGGTTATAATGAATCGCTTCAACCTATTTGGTATACAGAAAATTTGAAGAGGGGAAAAGAAAGAAAATTAACTGAATGGAAAAAAAGGGAAGATTGAAAGAGAATTTAAAAGAGGTGTTTTATTTTGTAGACAAAGATGGAAAATAATGATAATTTAAAAAAAAAATTAAAATATAATATTTACAATGTCCAAAATACCCCTTAAAAAAACTAACCCTCCCTCCTTCTTCATCCCTTACATCCCCGACCCAACACAGCACAATGGTCATGAGTTCAAAATAGACGATGGTCTGGCGGTGATGGTGGGTGATGCTGACAGCTTTCGATTGTGGGTTCAAAACGGACAACGGCGTTATTGTGGAACAGTGGGATTTGCAAAAGGAGGAGGCGGCAAAGGTAAAGAAAGACACAGATCAATTAAAAAAGAAGAGGATTATTTAGGAATTTCTTCCCATGGGAAGATCGATTCCCACTGAAAATGAAGGGAAGCAGTCTTTTTTCCCAATATACTCTCTCTTATATTTTTTTTAACTTTCTCTCTCTCTCTCTTATAATAAAAGGTCTTTTTTAGAGAGAAAAATACATTTCTTACACATTTACATAATTAACTAAGGGGGGCTATCAGCTATGGTTGGTCTCACCCCCAAAAAAAAAAAAATTAAAGGAAGAATTTAAAGTTTTGAAGACTTCCTCGAAGCACCAGCGGCCACAAGAACGACCGTGTTTGGGCGATCTTTAAAAGTGGATATCTTAGAGCAAATTAAAGGTAAAGACTCACAACAAGAAGAAAAAGAAAAATGGGGGTTCTTGGTTGTTCAACGTCTTGGTTGCGGAGAAATAGAGTGGTTATGAAGGAGAATCAAAGAGAAGGGCTGTAAAGACTGAAATTGGCATTCGTTGTTCCAAGACTCTTCTTCAGTGACAAGAATCGACTGACAAGGACTAGAGGACAGTATGGCGGAGAGCATAGAAAAAACGCAGGGATGCTGCTGTGGATCCGATTGAAGACACGATTTGACAATGTTCTTAAGCTTCGATTGAGTTCTTCTCAAGTGTGCGATTGTGCGAAGCAAAGGTTGCAAGAAGGAACAGACATGTGGCATTGTGCCATGTTGGTTTCTTTCTTACTATTAGTCATGTTCATCCTCTTTGTAGGTGAGGTCGTGCTTGAAATGAATAATGTAATTTTTCTACTGAAAAATGTTGTATATATGGTAAATACCTTTTGTGTTATAATTAATTATTGATTGCAAGAATTAAATAGTAGGTTCAATGATAATATTATTAAATTACTTGCTTTGAGCATGACTTTAAATCTAAGAAATAAGTACAAGTCATTAATAATGATGATATTTGCAAACTTGATAAATTTTAGAGTAAAAGAGCAATTTTACATATAAAGTTTGCCCTCATGAGTACCCAGCACCACGAAGTTTTTTCTGGACCAAAAATGCACACGAAGTTACGTTTTGGGAGCGCCCAGCACCCACGAGCTGTTAATTGACCAACGTTGACCGTTAAGTCTGATGAAAATGAACAGTAACTTCGTAGAAATTACAATTTTGCCCCTAATTTTAAGTTGAAATTAACATTTTGCCCTTAATTTTAAATAATGTTTTTTTTAAAAAAACAATAAAATAACCCCTCCCCCAGGTGGCCCCACCACTGCCGGCCACCTACCCCATCGCCGGCGACCTCCTCTGGTGACTTTTTTTTTTAAAAAAAAAACTAAGGGGAGTCCATTGGGTCCCACCGCCGACCACACCACCGCCGGTGGCCGCCCTCCCCACCGCCATCCATCGTAGGTGACCGGCGGCCACCTCCGGCGAATTTTTTTTTAAAAAAACCTTAGTTTTTTTTTAAAAAAAAAAAAGTTGCCGGAGGAGGTCATTTAGTTTTTTTTTAAAAAAAAACCTTAGTTTTTTTTTAAAAAAAAAAGTCGCTGGAGGAGGTGGCCATCGCCGGCAGCCGGCGGTGGGGAGGGCGGCCACCGGCGGTGGTGTGGCCGGTGGTGAGGCCCACCAGACTCCCCTTAGTTTTTTTTTAAAAAAAAACCTTATTTTAAAAAAAAAAAAAAAAGAGCCACCACCAACAGCGGCCGGAGGTGGGGTGGGTGGACGGCGTTGGTGGGGTCACCGGGGGAGGGGTTATTTTATTGTTTTTTAAGAAAAAACATCATTTAAAACTAAGGGCAAAATGATCATTTCAGCTTAAAACTAAGGGCAAAATTGTAATTTCTGCGAGGTTACTGTTCATTTCCGTCAGACTTAATGGTCAACGTTGGTTAACTAACGGCTCGTGGTGCTGGGCGCTCCCAAAACGTAACTTCATGTGCATTTTTGGTCCAGAAAAAACTTCGTGGTGCTGGGCGCTCCTCGGAGCAATCTTCATGTGTAAAATTGCTCCTTCTCCCTAAATTTTACTCTAGAGATTTCACAAAATATAAAAAAATGTATTTGAAGGTGGAGTTACAACTTTTTGAGCTTGAAATTTCTAAATATTAAATTTGATTAATTTATCAACTAAATTTGAATTATGTCAGGGCTATCAAGAACTAGAAAGTCCATCATTTACCCTTTTATTGATAGAGTGATTAGATTTGTACTTATTCTTCCAATCTTTATAGCAACTACTGAAATATCTTTCTCTGTTATGAAAATAATCAAAAACAAGTTTTGAAATAGAATGGAAGACCAATTTCTTGATAATTTTTTGATTACATATATTGAAAAAGACTTCGTTTTAAGTTTTAGTACAGATTCAATTATAAATGAGTTTAACAATATGAAAACATATAGTGTATGAGTCAAGTGAAGTGATCTTAATTTATGTAATAGATTTTTTTTCAATTTTTTGTCTATTAGGTCTATATATATTATATTTCAAGTACTTTTATTTATGATATAGTATTTTTCATTTTCTCCTCTATCATTAAAATTCCCACCACTATCTAACTAATTTTACCCAGTTTTAATCCAAAAAAAATTATTTTATTTTTTATATATATAAGACTGTTATGAATATACTTATTATGTGGATGTCCATTGACCCATAATCCCCAAATACAAGATGATATGATATATACGCATAGTAATTTACTATTTACATCCTTCTATAAATATCTCCTGTAACTATTTATTTAATTGAAATAGTATGGAAGAGAACGATTTCTCTCTTCTTTCCTTCTTCTTGTTCCTTGCTTTCTTTTCTTCAATTTTTCCCTTACATTCAGAATACGTTATCAGCACGAAAGTTTTTTCTCCTTTGGCTGATAGCTTCTTCCCCAACTGAGTCTTCTTCGTTTTCTTCTTCTCTATCAAACCTGAAATATTCTGAAGCCTTCCTCATTCACCGAAAGAAAATCACACAATTTTATAGTCGCTGCCACCATCCTTCTTTATTCTCTAGATCTCGTTTTGTCCTTCCCAGAATCGGATCTCTCTCTCCGATTTTCTGCTCATAATTCTTATTCAAATTCAGCCCAACACCATCAAACGATCTGCAAGTCTGCTACCACCACCCTCTTTTTGTGTGCTACAACTCCAAGACCCTCATTCAGCAGCTTCTTTTTGCAGAGCCTTCAGATTCTTCATCTTCATTTTCTTCTTTCTTCTTCCTTTATTATTTCTTCCTTTAGGTTTCCTTTTACTTCTTGCTTATTATTCTGTACTGGGTTCTTTTTCTTTACCGTAATGATTCTGATGCAGCAACCCACCCTCTTTTTCTATTTTTCCTTTTTCCTTTCCTTTCTTTTCTATTCTTTCTTTTTGCCTTGATTAATTCTCTACCTTTGCATCAATGCATCTGGATCAGTCCCACTTCTACTTAATGCTCCATTTCTCTCTCCTTTTCGTCCCCTCAGTCTTCCTCCTTCACTTTTCTCATCTGCCCTTTCCACCAACAAAGAGTGAACGAGGAAAAATGCAAACATACTCAGTTATCGCCATCTTTATCCACCTCCAGTTATGCACTCCTTCCTCCAACTCCGGCGATCTTCTTTTCCCATTATCTACTGTGATTGCATCGAAGAAAAAAAAACTGTTTTGTCGGCGAAACACTAGTCTCAAAAAAAAAAAAACACTATTCTGCCGACAGTTCCCAAAAAAAAATTATTTTATTTTTATTTTTATTATTATTTTAATTAAAAAAAAGTGGAAAAGGGGAAGCTATTGACAATAAGTAAATTTATCAACTTTATCTTTATTATTATTAATTTTAAATTTCAGATTTTATTGTTATTGTTATTAATTTGACTCTAAATTGGAAGTCTAGATTTGATCTTTCATTTTAAATTGTTTTTAATTTGATATTTTATTATTGTTACCAACATTTAATTTTGTGCATTTATTTTTATGTTACTAATATTTATTTAACTTTTATGGTGGTAACACTAATATTAGTGGGCTCCATTTATTTTACTATTTACTGCTTTATTTATTTTCCATGGTTGCGACACTATATATTAGTGAGCACCATTTGTTTAATTTAATTATTTATTGCTTTATTTATTTTTCATGGTGGTGACACTAATATAGTGGACTCCATTTATTTTTATTTATTTACTGCTTTATATATCTCATTCCCTTTTATTTTTATTTACTGCTTTATTTATTATTCATGGCAACCGTACTATTAGTGGGTTCCATCTATTTATTTTATTATGTTTATATTTTATTTATCCTAGAGATAAATTGTTAAAAGGCCATGGAGATATGAGGCATAAATTGGCCTGAGACCATGAGGAGACATAAATTGGCTAGAAGTCAAGTGATAAATTAGCCTGAAACTAATGAGAAAAGTTGGTCTGAAGCCAAGAGACAAGTTATGATATAAGGCTTGATCCATAAATTTTGTATATCATCAATTGTATAAAGGCCTTAAAATTGTATATTTGACATTTAATACTCCCTCAAATTATGAGATAAGGGATTGTATGATCATGGTTTATTCTAAATAAATATATCCAATTTGCTCTTACAGTAGCAATATTGTGATTAAGTATGGATCATGAATTTTATCCAACTTCATTTCCAGAAGTGAATGAAGTAAGAAATAAATTTGTCATTATTGTTGTTTAACTATTGTTTTGTGTTTCTTATAATTATAACAATTTTTGTAAATACGAGAGAGGAATATTCATAATCAAAATAATTAAATAAAAGGAAATATTATTTCAACAAAGTTTAATAGCGAGTGGCTCAACTCCATTACAAACCTTAATCATCTCATTCTGAAGATACATAATGTCTTCTTCTTTTTCTTTTCTTGAGATGGGATCAAGATGAGGCAAAGCTCTTCGTAATAGCGAGATTTGCGTCATAAGTTTTTTAAGCTTTTTGTGTGGCCACTCAATTAACCCTCCTTTTTGATAGATCTTTTTTATGGTGTGAGTAGACATATTTAATTGTTTACTCGCATCATCGAGGGTTAAGTGAAAATAATCACTTAAATCATGGAGCGTTGTTCTCTTTATTCTTTCATGTTGCTCCATTGTTAATCTATATAATTCCCCCTGATTAAGGGATAAAATATCATATGGAATATTTACCACGGACTGTTTTCCTTTATCTAATGGATTTTCAATATTGGTTTGAAATGAACTCCCACAGGGTTCATTTGGATTATTTGTCCATTCCAAATCAACACAAAGGACCTCATAATAGGTCAATAAAGGATCTCACATCAAGTTATATCCTGATGCTTGTAAATCTATACAATACTTTGTCAGAAAATGTTTGATTTCTCCAAAATTTTTATTTGTAAAATCAAACATTGGAAGCCTGTCAATATTGTAAGATTTATCCTGTACATTTTCAAAAAAACAGCGTGGGAAATCATACATGTTCTCCTTCCGTGAACTTCAAGTTTATGACACTGAAGTCCGTTGGTATGTATGATCTCCCGTAAAACATCACAACAACTACATTCCACTAAGGAAGTAGTTGCTAACTGGCTGATAGTCACTAGCTGACTGGTTGTAGCTGGCTGGCTGGTTATTGTTGGTTCGATGATTGTTGCTGGTTGGCTAGTCATTGCTTGCTGGCTGTAGGTTGCTGCCAGACTAATGGTTGTTTGTTGACTGATTGTTGATGACTGGCTGATGGTTGTTTGCTGGCTTGTGATTGTTGGCTGATTGATTGCTGGCACTATTGGCTAAATTGGATTGGTAGACTCCATTAGTTCTGTCATAGTTCTACACCTCTTAACAGGCCTCTTTGATGAACCTGCTTCAGTTGTACCTTCAATCCTTGTAGATTGAGGAAGAACACTTGTTCTTAAGGGAGAAGTAGGTACATTTGAAGCAGAAGGAGGAAAAGTAGAAGGAGGAATAAACATGTCTAAAGGATCAGAAAATAGTAGAGAAGAAAATGACATGTTTGTCTGATCATCATACAATAAAGCATCAAGTAATGCTGTGTCGGATGTATCAGAAATTGGGATAAAATTGCTTTGTCCAGCCATGGCAATAGAATTTAGAGAAATATGTGTGAGTATCTGGTAATTGATATTATCAGATGCTTGAGTATTTGTGAGGCATGTTCGTTTGTTTTCTTCTATTTATAGCCGAATTAAATCCTATTGAATCTCTGCAGATATGCGCAGTCCTGTTGAATCTCTGCAGATCTGCTCCCTATAAAGCACGAGCCTGGAGTCTTTTTGACTTTATATGCATACGACAATCTGAGTTGTTGCGTCTGTGATCCCACAGTAATACATGTTACGCCTGTGATTCCACAGTGATGCATCTGTGATTACACAGTATTGTGCTCGTGAATCTGCAGTTATACACCTGATGATTTTGTATTTAATATATATTTGTTTGTTGATTCTGAAAATGGAAATTTTGTTACCAGAAGTAACAAAATTATGCATTGATAATGCATTAAGAAATCTGTGAAATTTTAATGATATCTGTAGAAATAGATATCATATATGCTATTATTATGGAATATTGTATGGAAATTCCATGAATTAATTTTTAAGGTCTCACACTTGAGGGGGAGAATGATATATATCAAGTGTGAGTGTTTGTGTATTAATTCTCCGTGAATATTTGTGTTAATTCCCTTGAAATTTTGATATTAGATTTGATGGAAAGTTGGCATGACTTGCTTGATCATCCGAGTCATATATTATGAGCTGCTTATTCTTAAATAAAAATGATTATGAGAATATTATTTATTATGATTGGAAATGGATCTCTGGAAATATATCAATTTGAATGATATGAGAATACATGTGATATTATAAATCTGCAAAGTTTGCAATGATGTTTGCAACCAGAAGTTTGCAAGATATTATGCTCGTAATTTCCAGATTTAATGATCCATAAATCATATATAAGTAAATCAATGTTTATGAGAACATTGTTTATATGTGTAGATTTGCAGCGATTATTTAAGCCAGCAAAATTCTCCCTGTATAATTGGCTTTTGGTTAGAAGCTAGATAAATTCCATCTTAAAAGTTTTGAATGTGCAATGATTATTTATAATGTACACAGATGGATATACACTGCATTATTAGATGAGGGGGAAAAAAATAAGCAGATTGGGTAAAATAGATAAAGTGGAATAAATTATTATTGACTCATATTGATCCTTGTACAAAGAAATATGCACTAAGAGTTCAAAATGATAATTCAGTTGCAGAGTTTAGTTAATAGAATGCCAGAAGCATTTACTGACCTTAAGAAAGTGACAAAGTCACATGTCCCAACTGCAAATGCTCCTATATAAATTGTTATAAAGCACGCCTGAAGCGTTACAGGTCCATCGGTTTTAAAGATAAAAATCCTCGAATGAGAAAAGGAGCTATAAGAATATAGATGATCAAGTCGAGGATAATTAAGAAAAGCTCTAGAAGAGCCATCTCCTAAAGAGATGTTATCTCCAGAAGAGATGTTATTTTTAGAATTGAATATTATGGTCTTAGAAGAGACCCAGGAACCTAATATATGTGAATATAAAGAGATCTCAATAAATGAAATCCGATGGGACCGAAAATGATATCGACGTTGATGATATTTATGTTTAAATGATAGCATATGTTGTAATAAATGATAATGAGGATCATGAGCCACAATATATTAATGTGTGCCAGAAGCACATGTCCTTGAAGGATGTAAGGCGCCAGAAACATATGTTCCTGAAGGACTAAATATGCCAGAAGCATAAGTCTCTAAAGGACTAAATATGTCAGAAGCATAAGTTTCTGAAGGGCTAAATATGCCAGAAACATAAGTCTTTGAAGGACTCAAGATGCTAGAAGCATCAAATTTTCGAGAATAATGATAAGGTCATATATTGCCAGAAGTAATTAGAGTGTGCATTTTCATGAACATTTATTAAAATTTTATATGCACATATATATTTATGAAATGATTATTATGATTTTACTTGAAAGAGTTAGATTTTGCAGGTATTCAATGATTTATCAAATTGGGCGTTTCTATAATTGTTCTATAAGTGAACAACAGAATACTTGATGACAGAAAGAGAGTTATGCTTAGAAGACATTAAAAATTATGTAATCATTAGGGGGAGCAAAACTGATGTAATCAAGAGGGGGAGACGATACACACTGCACTCTTTTTCCTTTATCTAGGTTTTGTCCCATTGGGTTTTCCTAGAAAGGTTTTTAATGAGACAACACTGGATAGTGTATCAATGGATGATGTACTCTTTTCTTTGACTAGGTTTTTATCCCACTGGGTTTTTCCTAGTTAAAGTTTTTAACGAGGCACATTCATAAATGGACATCCAAGGGGGAGTGTTATGAATATACTTATTATGTGGATGTCCATTGACCCATAATCCTCAAATACAGGATGATATGGTATATACGCATAATAATTTACTATTTGCATCCTTCTATAAATAAAGGTCTCATGTAACTATTCATTTAACTGAAATAGTATGGAAGAGAATGATTTCTCTCTTCTTTCCTTCTTCTTGTTCCTTGCTTTCTTTTCTTCAGTTTTTCCCTTACATTCAGAACAAAGACAGGTTTTATATATATATAGGACAGGAGGGGTACGTACTATAAAATGAGCATATATAATTATATACTTATGTAGGCAAGACAAGCGTGGTCCATGAGAATTAAATCAGTTTATGAAACTATAAATGTTCCATGGGCCAGAGTGCTCGAGAATCAAATCAGTTGATGAAACTATACATGTTCCATGTATAGGAGTGCATGAGAATTAAATCAACTAATGAAACTATAAATGTTCCATAGGACTTTGCAGTGGTTCACGGTTGTAGTCCCACATACCACAGTTGTCCCAACAATGTTGTTTAGATAGTACAGATATAGGAAAATCTTTATGGGCCAAAAAAAGGGTTGAAACTCATAAAGCATTATTGCTTTGAAATTACCACTCTGGTCTTATTTTATTTATAAGTTCACTTTAATAAAAAAAAATTTGGTCTTATTTATAAATCTATTTTCATGTAATAAATGAGGTTTTGACAATTTTACCTAAATTAATTGTATTCATGAAGATAGAGAGAGAAGAAATAGTTGAAAAATACCCAATCATAAATTAGGGCAAAGTTGAAAATTTACACCCATAATCATTGTGTCAGCTACCTCTCCTTGGTATGTGAGATTTGGCCAAAAATGGACTTATAAATAGGATCAGAGTGGTAGGCATTACTTATCCATCATATTCATGAATGATATTTCCATCTTTGCTACTCCCTCCGATCCTAATTATAAGACAATATTTGGGGGTTGATTTTGGTCATAATTAGAGGACAACTTTTTAGTTTTTACCAATTTCTTCCTAAAATACCCTTATTTTATTATCTTAAGTGTGTTTGATTTTTTGTAAGTATATATGTATATGGATTGTAACACACACATATGCACACACATATTTATGTCTATAAACACACACACATGTGTGTGTCTATATATATGTGTCTGTGTATATATATGTATGTATTTATGTATGTGTATATATGTGTGTAATTAATAATCGGTTTGCACAGTAGTCCTCAAGCCCTGTAGGCGACCCAAGATTGTATATAATGTATATATAGGTATGTCTATAAACTTTTTTTTTAAAAAAATGTATATAAGGAAATTTTAGGAAAAATAGTAAAATTAACTAATTTAACTTTTCTCCTTAATTTTTCTAAAATCAATTAAATATGTCTTATAATTAGGATCGGAGGGAGTAATTAATAACCGGATACGTGTCTGTTTCGAGTAAAAAAAGAATACGTGTCTGTTAGCTTTGCCCCACACAAAAAAACGAGGAAAAAAAAGGTGTCCATTTGCCAGCCAAAAGAAAGCATGCAGGTCCATTTGTGGATCATGTTCTTTACTTTCCCGTTTTACAATACGAAAGTTCCCATAAGAGTTTTGGTTTGATCGATCTCGATCAAGGATATTAAGGCCTGTATTTTTTATATTTATATAAATGATTAAAAAGCTAAGGTGTCTTATGAGAGAGACCAATAGATTTTTTTAACGAATAATTAACTTAATTATTTTTTTTAATCTATACAACTCTGAGATATATTTAAAACAGGAGAGGGTAGTGTATTAAATAGTATTTTATCACCCGCTTGATCCATATTATACAAAACACAATATGTTTCTGATAAATCAAATCAAAATTCAAAATCATGAATACTGTCCATTTTCCCATCTTCAGATCATCATGGGTTGAAAAAGACAGATTACTAAGCTGCAAAAGTTAAATCCTCTTTAGGGCATTTTTTATACTGGCATAGAGTATTATTTTTCATTTCATCTTCAATTGATTTGATCCCTCTCTAATGGAGGCAGCCAAAAGAGTCCTTTCCTATTTATTAATTTTTTATAAAGATTTATTCAATCATCCATATTTAGATGGATGCAGACTCTAGTTAATAATTCTTTCGTATTTAAATTAGGTCATAAATTTATTTTAGTTTTAAATTTAAAATCTCAATTTTTTACTCTCTCTCTCTCTCTCTCTCTCTCTCTCTCTCTCTCTACACACACCCCAACACATTTATTCAATGTTAAACAGAGGAATCATTAAGAACAAAATTTGTCTGAGGTGACTTAAGAAATTACATACATAACAACAAACTGTAAATATAACAACAACTAGATTCTAGATTTTACCTAAGCTACGTGGTCTAGGGGTGGATCAATTAATTAGTTACATAATGGGACGAATTAAATTTAAATCTCACTTGATTTAAAAAGAATCCTAAAAAATGAGGCATCTTAGTCTCAAAACCTCGATCTCACAAAAAACATTTTGGATTTTAGTGATAAATAGAGTTATTGTATTCTCATGCATACATAGCATTGGTTAATTACTGATATATTGATATTTTATGCTTCTTTAATTTGTTTTATGGTAAATTAATTAATAGTCGTATATCCTACGTATTATTCTACTCCCAACTTTTTCTTGATAAAAGATAACCAAATGCGAGGTCTATGATAGGAAACAATTATGTTAATATAAAAAATGATTTTTTTTTTTCAGCCACAAACTTTGAATCAAATACTGAATAATAATTTTCTTAAAAAAAGATTTTATTTTTCTGTGGGTTATAAAAAAGGGGGTGTGGGAAGGGCGGGTGAAGCCCACGTGATTGCACCTTTGGGTCAACTATGCTCGTGCCCCTCAACTCATTTAGGTATTTTGTAGATCATCAGGTTTCTCTTATCATCAACCCCTCGTCTTTAGGCTCAACTGGTGTAAGAGTCAGTCTTCCTCACCTTTAGAGAGGGGGTTCGGTCCCTGCGTTGGTCAAGACGCTAGGGAAAACATCCTAGGAGTCTAGGAAGCAATGGTAACGCTGGTAGAGGTGGAGACATGTATACTCTCTAACCAGTATCTCCTGTGGACTGGGCTTAAAGCGCCCTGCCCTTGAACTGTGAGTAAGCCCGACCCTTTTCCTAAAATTTTTATATAAAAAAAAGGTTTCTCTTATCATCATTAATAATCTTTAAAACATATATATTTAATCAATTTAAAAAGTTACATTATTAATTTGTACTTTTCATATTTTTCTCTCATCTTTCAATCAACAATCTAAATAAACTCATGAGAAAATAGATAATAAGAGGATCTCATTCCATATTTCACTTCTATGATTTGTGTAAACTATGTTTCTTATATTTCTTATTCTGAGCTTGTTTGGGATATCAGTGGATAAAATGACTTATGAAAAATTCTGATTAAGTAAAAATCAAATTGGGTAAAAGTCAGATTTGTGAAATGTAATTTATGTTTTGATTAATGATTGCATAAGTAACTTTTTGGTATAAGTCAGATTGTGAAACTTGTTTGAAATGATTTATAGATAAGTGACTTTTGAGATGATTATAAGAGAAAACTTAAAATAAAATTATTACAAATATAAAAAAGGCTTAATAACAAAATTTGCAGTGTTTTATATAAATTACAAAATTTTTATATCAGAAAAACAAGCTTATATCTGCTTCAGCTTATACACACTTAAGCACTTATAAGCTCGATTGTAGTTCTTTTATCCAAATAAGAAAAAATTATAAACCCGATACAAATAATAAATAAGTCCAATTGAATCTCTCATAAGCTATACCAAACAAACTCATAGTTTGTTTTTAGTATTAAGATATAAATTTACCTGTGACATGTTCGTGAAGGTGCATATGATGTCATCACTAACATTGCCTACGTTATCGAATCCACATAAACTTTTCTAAATATGCTATGACTGGTTGGCCAATCAAGTTTACTTTTTAGAGGCTGGGCACATTGTTCTACATTTGAAAAAGTAACGGACGTCAGGTTAAATTAACAGTTGAGAAGTTTATAGTGCCAGATATGGATATTTCTGAGAACGCTTAATGATTATATTTGCACTTTGAACCCATTTATTATTGTCGCTTACTTTCTTTTATCCCTAACATGCCACTCGTAACTAATTTATACATGTCTAAACAAATTAAATTTATCACATGACTCATGATTTTCAATATTATCTTTATTTATTACAATAAACTCTATCTAATGTTACATTAGTTTCTACTTCTTTTACTGCTCTTATTAAATAAGGGTATATGTAAAAAAATAGCATTTAATATTAGGGTAAAAGTACAATTTACACAACAAAATTTCTTGAAATGTTGTATCTGTTAATATACATAAATATTACAAAATGGGGTAACCACACGGAAGGGGTAATTTTTACTGATGCTCACATTATTCTCTTTCCTGCGTGGAATTATTTTCAAAATAAATAATAAAATCCCTGAAAATCACTTTAAAAGCAAAGAATAGAAACCTCTTGAAGTTCGTCAAGGACTCGGTTTGTATCAGCCAGGTTCCAGTAGAGGAGAAGCTCATCAATGACAACCAGGTTGTTTAGGTCTTAAAGAGGCCAAAGAAGATCTTTTTTTAAAAAAAAAAAAAAAAAAAAAAAAAAAGAAGTTAGAATCCGCTGACACGTAAAAGGGATAAATTAAGTATAAAATAAAAACTTTAAAATGTTATGAATATATTTTTGTGTGGATGTCAATTGCATAGTAACCCTTGAAAGTCTATAAATAGACGTTTTATGTAAACATTCATGTTTGACACTTGAATGAGAATCCATTCCATCTCTCTAGAATTTCTCTCTGATTTCTCTATAGAATTCTTTCAGTTTTATAACACGTTATCAGCACGATGGCTGATTAACTTCACACCTCTAATCCTGTTTCTGACTAAAACATCTATCCTACTATCATTATTTTTGAGACCAAGCTCATATTCTTCATTCATCTGTGATAGAGATCAAGTTATTTGGTTCTAGGAATTTTTCTTTATACTCAAACTCCTTTGTTACGTTGGTTTCTTTGTTGATTTCTTCGTTTGGAGTTTTTGGGGTTGCTTCTCAGGTTATAGATCAGAAAGCAGTGGAATACTGGAGGACGATCATGTTCATGCAATCATATAGAATAAGTTGCAAACGTCCTATATCCTTTTTGTTGGATAAAATTAAAGATTCCTACACACTTCTTGCATCTACTTCTTCATCTTCGTCCTCGTTTTCAATTCTTTTTCATTCACTGGTTCTTCTCTTATATGCACCCATTTCGGTTAGTGTACTTCTGGATATCTGAGAGATCGAAGCAAAGAAAGAGAAAGAGATTGAATGGAGTTTTCGAAGACTCAGACAGGCACGTATAAAAAAAAACAGGAAGATGATATCAGTCAAGGCAGCAATATTTACCATGTAAGATCAGAAGTAAAACACGTTCATTCTGTGGAGGATTAGAGTTTCACACCATCAACGCCATCGCCAACTTCGGCGAATTTCAGAACGGCGAGTTTCAGAACGGCCAAGAAAAGAAAGAGAATTCCACATTGAGCACTCGTAGTTTTTGAAGCTGGTGGGCTTCTAAGGTTTCTCCATATCAGCAAGTTCCACCCCCAGAATCCTTGAGAGTCAACCTGAATATTTGGAGTCTGGATCTACTCTTGTGAGCCTTCTCAATCAACTCGACGATCTTCTTCAACAGCTCTTGAAATGATTCTGCCAGATCAGCTCCTTCAATCACTTCGTCGAACCCAATAGCAAGAGAAACCACATTTGCAGCATCAGCAACATCAAACTGATGAAAAAACACACTCTTTGATTCATTCATGCACTCACGGGCGACAAGTAGGTAATAATTTAGTAGCCTTTTATCTATTGCTTTTGGTATTATTATCATTTCCTTCCCGTGACTTCATTTTAAAAAAAAAAAAAATCAACCCAAATGTTTTATAATATAATAATAATATATTATTATGAAAAAAAAAAGATAAATGTTCACCTTTTTGTGTTTGTCGGTGGCTGCAATTTTTTTTTTTTTGATCTTCACCTCATTTTTATTTGTGTTTTTGTGTTAATCGGCACATAATATTCTCTTAGGTGGATATATATGAATCTCCACTAAAAATGATGCTATGAGTGATATCAAAGTTTGACCACCACTTGCTACCACTTTGATTTTTATATAGCGTGAGTGAAGATGCTTCTGAAACCTTGTCAATTCAAATACTTTATGTCAAATTGTTGCTTCACTTTTGTGGGAGAACATAATATATAATATATGGGAATTAAAGGCAGCCCATCACGCGTAGGTGTCATCAATAAATGATATTTGAAAAAGTTGGGGCAATTCAAAAAGTGAGAAAAGAAAATAATGAAGCCACCATAAAAAAAAAGTGTTATAAAAATGATGACAAAAGTAGATTTATACATCACGTAAATTTTTTAATTATATGTAATATATATTATTGTTTCTAACATTGTTACAAAATTTTATAAATATTATATTATTATTATTATTATTATTTAATCTATTTGTCCAATCGAAGAAAGCGAAGTAAGACGTTCTGATTCAGGTACGCTCTAATTAAATCTCTAGATTTAATCTTTCCTTTTAATTGTTTTAATTTAATTTGAGATTTTATTATGTTTATCAAGATAAATTGTTAAAGGTCATATATGTATCATGATATCAAAATGTCATGGAGATATGAGGCATTAAATGGCCTGAAACTATGAGGAGGCTTAAATTGGCTTGAGACCATGAGATAAATTAGCTTAAAGCTAAAAGGCAAGTTAACCTGAAGTCGAGAGACAAATTATGAAATAAGGCTTGATCCATAATTTTTATGTCATCAGTTGTATAAAGGCTTCAAAGTTGTATATTTGGCATTA
Organism: Acacia confusa; assembly: GCA_037074495.1. Classification (NCBI taxonomy): domain Eukaryota; kingdom Viridiplantae; phylum Streptophyta; class Magnoliopsida; order Fabales; family Fabaceae; genus Acacia; species Acacia confusa. The sequence continues at coordinate 31,438,956 of CM073512.1, read as the reverse complement.
AATACTCCCTCCAATTATGAGATAAGGGATTGTATGATAATGATTGTTATTATAAATAAATATATCCAATTTGCTATTGCAGTAGCAATATTGTGATAAAATCAAGAAATATAGTGGATTAATTTTTTGTCATGATCAAATAGATCAGTGAGTCATGGATCATGAATTTTATCCAACTTCATTTCCAAAAGTGAATGAAGTAATAAATAAATTTGTGATTATGGAAATATGGTTGTAATTGTTGTAATTGTGGTGGTTCAAATTCCCACTTAAGGTGGAGAAATATTATTAATAAGAACCACAAAAGGAAAATTGGCATAAAAATATAATGTTTGCCAAATGCTGCCAATGAGATATTAAAAGTGGCAATGAGCTACAAAGAAATATGACAATATCTATTTTGAACCAAGGCTCATAAGAAATAAACAAGCCCATAAGGTAATTTGATGCTTACTTTTTGTTATTATTGATATTTAAATTTATTGTGATCACACATCATATATTTATTACTATAAGAATTATCTGCTGAAAATTTTTGATGTGTGATTTCAAATTATTTTAAATATGAATATCTTTTATGTAGTGAAATATAAATATATTTTGCATAAATTGAAATATATTATTAATAAATAATGAGATTATTTTATGATGCAATATCATATGATAGTTCTTGAAGAACATGGAAGAAGATTGATATAGTTTATCAAAAACTAATATATATTTTCTTTTCAAGCTTTAAAGGGTTTGAAATTAATTTTGAAATTTAGATATAAAGAAAGTATGTTTATATATAACTCATACTTAAGGGGGAGATTTGTTAGAAAGCAAGTGTGAGTTAGAATATAAGTGTGGGCTATTTCAAGCATTTATTCTGTGAAATATATAGTACTTGATCATTAAAGTGAAACAAAGTTATTGGCTTACTATATATTGATTTGTCTTTAAAATATAAATATTATGCAAGAAGGAGATTATTAAATCACAGTAATTTATATGGAATAGATTATTTTGATAATTTTTGTGATTTTGTATTTCGATGATTAAATATATGAAATTCATTCATATATGTCAAGTATTTTTAACAGACTCACACTTGAGGGGGAGATTGATATATATAATACAAGTGTGAGTAAGTGTAAGATAATTCTCCCAAAATGGATGTCAGATTATGATTGAGTAAACCAGAAGTTTACTAATTGTTGGCATGACTTGATTAATCATCCGAGTCATATATATAATGCAAATTATATTGACATCCATTGAAGAACCAGAAGATTCTTCATAAATATGTTGTTTGTTCTCAAATAGAAATGATTATGAAATTATGATTGGTGATGGATTTCTGGAAATATATCAAACAGATTTATATGGGCCCATTGAAATAACATGTGAACCTTACAATTGAAAGATGCATCTATTAAAAGGTTACATGTGAGATTATTAGCCTGCAACATGAAGTTTGCAGTGATGTTTGCAACCTGAAGTTTGCAACAATGTTTGAATATATTCTGCACGCAATTTCCAGATTGAATGATCTAAAAATCATGTATTAAAGCCTCCATAAATTGATATGAGAACAATGTTTATATGTTGGTATATTTGCAGCAATTATAAGCCAACAAAATTCTCCTAATAAAATTGGTTTTTGGTCAGGAGCCAAATTAATTCCATCTTAAAGGTTTGAATGTGCAATGTTTATCAATCCACCACAATGCACATAGATGGACATAGAAAGAAAGTTGAGATATTGTTTTATCAACATGAGGGAGAGAAATTGAATAACTGGAAAAGAGAATACATGAAATGCATTATAACCATGAAATATATATCCTCAAATAAAGAAGTATGAACCAGAAGTTCATCAGGTTATGCATTCATGAAATATTTACCAGATAGAATTACTGACCCAAATGAGATTTATTCTCATATTCCAGCTAAAAATGCTCCAATACAAATTAGACATGCCTGAAGCATGAAAAACTATTCGGTTCCAAATAGTTATATTATGGAGCATATTATAAAGATGATCATATTAAGGAGGTGACATAACTAATTAAAAAAACCTCAAGAGAGGTTCAGGTACCTGAATAATATTGATGAGTTATGTCGAATTGGAAAAATAGAACCGAATAGATGAAGTTGTCGACAATAATTTTGAGAATGATATCACGTGATTAAATGAGGATATTATATGTCATAAGAAGATGACATGAATATGATTGGCCAAGATGATAAAGTAAAATTGAAAATGATGCAAATATAATTATATTATGATTGTTATGGACCAGAAGTTCAAAATTTATGATATATGAATGATTATGTGAAAATAAAAATTTTCACAAAGTTTAATATGATTATGATGTGATATATGATTTTGTGGTGGAGACAATAATTTTGTATATCTGGCAGTTCATGAAAGAAAACTTATGTGTTTGTAAGATATTGTTATAGTCTATATTATGGCTTATAAAATTATGAAGATTGGAATAGAATTTTCAGATGGATACAAAAGTGCCAAAAGCACATGTCCTGAAGGACGTAAGGTACTGAAGCACAAGTCCTTGAAGGACTCAAGATGCTAGAAGCATCAAATTCTCGAGAATAATCAATTAAATAAGTTCATATATTGCATGAAGCATTTATAGTGCATGTGGTGTCATTATCTGAATGTACATTTATTTGAAAGTTTTATATGCCTATGTATCTTTATGAAAAGATCTAGATATATCTTATTATAATTATACTTGAAAGATTTAGTTCTTGCAGGTATATGATGAATAATCAGACTGGGCGTTTTTGTAATTATTTCATAAGAGAGTTATGCTCAGAAGATATTGAAAATAATGTAATCATCAGGGGGAGCAAATCTGATGTAATTAAGAGGGGGAGACGACACACGCTGTACTCTTTTTCCCTTATCTAGGTTTTGTCCCACTGGGTTTTCCTAGAAATGTTTTTAATGAAGCAGCATTAGAAAGTGTATCAATGAATGATGTACTCTTTTCTTTGACTAGGTTTTTATCCCACTAGGTTTTTTTTTTAGTTAAAGTTTTTAATGAGGCACATTCATCATGGACATCCAAGGGGAAGTGTTATGAATATATTTATTGTGTAGATGTCCATTGCATAGTAACCCTTGAAAGTCTATAAATAGACGTCTTATGTAAACATTCATTTTGACACTTGAATGAGAATCCATTCCATCTCTCTAGAATTTCTCTCTGACTTCTCTCTAGAATTCCTTCAGTTTTATAACATAAAAGTCTTTTTACATCTTAATGAAAAGCAGGGAATACAAAAATAGTGAACTTACCATAAATGTATATTTCAATCACTAATGCTGGAATTCTAAGATAAGTGAAGAGATGATACAAACTATCATTTATTATGGTTCATCTGATTCACGATAACCTTCGTCCAATCCCCATACTCCACCTGAGATTTTTAATCCATTATTTTCTTCTTTAATCTTGGCATAAGAAAAGTTTTTACAATCCCACAATTTCAACATGACATTTGTGAAGCATTTTACAATTCTCAAATCGAGTTACTTCCCCTTACACAATGTAGGTATACGACATTATTATTGATGATAAATAATTACAATCAATCTTCTCTTCTAGAAGTGGGTTAATGAATACTTATGCGTAATACAAATAATCTATCTTTTTAAGGTAAATGATATAGAAGCTAGAAAAACATAGAGTATATGGGTTGGACTGTTGGATTCATGATTTCAACATTTTGGCTTAGTATATGTAGTTGCTCTCCTTAAGCCTTGGGTGCTTTTCTATTCATAGTTAATGAAAATCATTTGACCGTCAAGTACATTCTTCTTGTTGAGCTTTGTAGAATATGATTGTTGAAAGTTACCATTGAAGCCTCTAACACTAAGTTGATTTTTGGCCTTTAAGCTCTAATCAATGTTTAGTCATTTGTAATCTTTGAGCTAAACTCGATTAATGATGATTAGGAATGGTTAAGAACAAGATAATTAAGATTTAAATGAGTTTGGAATAAATCTGAGACGTCGATAAAAACTATTAACAACATCACTTTTATATTACTAGAATGATCTTTGTCAGTGATGGGCTATCACTCGATTGATTATTTAGGATCTTTAGAGTGTACAATGCATCACTTTCAAATCATTAGAGTGATCCTTGCTAATAATAAATTCATTTTAACTCCAAACTTATCAAATGATCTATCCTCAATAATCTCTTTAAGTATACTTTCCAATGCAACAAGAACCATTTCCATGTTTGTTGTATTCTAAAAGTTATGATCTAAAGAGTGACTACTAATTTAAACCTTGTTTGAATTTTGAGCATTAACTTTCGAAATTCACATCTCTATCATCCAAATCTCTTTGAGCTTAATCCTATCGTTGAATCACCTATTAAGTATAGTTTCATATACAATAACTTTTTTTTCAATAGGAGTTTTGATGTGGGAGCTATGTCCAAATTACTGAACCTAGTCTAGAACACCGATTGAATTTTGAGCAACAAATTTCAAAATTATTCTATTTTTTATTTGAAACTATTTGAACTTGATCTTGGTGTCGTTGAATTAGATTTGATATCTAGTTTCATATGAAACAAGTCTCAATTCAATTGGATACATGGTTTGAGAGATGTAGTTAAAATATGGAGCCTCTATCATGTTGAACAAAAACATAGGATAACAGAGAAATCATCATTCTAGTGGTCACTCGAGTAATCATCAAAAACACATCTCCAAAGGTGTCACTTGAGTAAAATTTCTATAATTTTCATATAAGACATATTAACTTCAAATTGAGTCATTCCAACTTCATTTTGATTTTAGAAACTTTTAATATTACATTTAAGAACTTGAATTTTAATATTCTCATTAAATCTTGCAAGTTCTTCTTTCTTCAATATCTTCTTAGTCTTGATTATTCTCTACAAACCATTTTGAGAACTTCTTTCTTTTCATAGTTTATAAGTTCTTCTCTCTTCCTTTTGATCCTTTTTCATAGTCCAATATCATAGTTTCTTCCTTTCTTTGACTAATATTATGAAGGTTTTTTTTTTTCTTCATTTATTTCTTCTTTTTCGCTAGATGATTATTTTCCACAATCTAACTCAATAACCTTTTTCTTTTCTTGACTTCTTCTCAGCATAGTTGATAACTCCTTTCCTCAATATCTTCTTATTCTTCTTTTTGGTCATTCCTCATAACCTAACTTGATATCTTCTTTATTTACTTGACTAATCTACAAGATATTTCATATTAAATATAGTAGTTAGTCAAAGTATAAGATAAAGACATGACACAAACTTTATTATTAAAATTGCAAATTTACCATGAATATTATTTAAAATCAACAAAAGCATTATAAAGGGGATCAAAGACACATTACAGCGCGACATAAACAGTATTCTTTGGTTCTTAATATACAAGTAAATTGAGGAATTGATATGGATTCTAAATGTAAGATCTATTTCTTATATTTGTCAATTTTTTTTCCTAATTTTCTCATATTAATACTCCCTAAAAAATAATTAAATAAGAAAAAATATTGAGAAATTAAAAAAGATGACTAAAGTATTTTAAAAAACATATGTCATATTAACTAATTTTCTTAATCTAATACTATGGTTTACACTAAAAGAAAAGAAAAGAAAAGAAGGAAAATCCCCCTCAGGGCCCAAGTAACCAATATATTGTTAAAAAAATGCTCAAAGAAAAGTCACATGTTAGAAAAAGCTCTAATTGTTAACATATACTAATTTAGTTGTTAATGTCATACTTATATAATTGTTCACATGTACTATACTGATTTAGTTGTTAAGATATAGTTATTAACGTGTACTGATTTAATTGTTAATGTTATACTGATAAAGTTGCTAACGTTTCTAAAATAATACCCAAAAAAGTCTAAGTCTTTTCTGATATGTGACTTTTCTTTTGATCTTTTTAATAATACCTTACTTACTTAATCCTGAAGGAATTTTCTTTGGAAGAAAAAGAGTTAAATTACCGATATGAGTAATTTTATTTATGCACGCCTGAACAGTACATCTAGGCCGTGTTTTTCATACTATCTATCAATTAATCATTAATACCACCTGTTAATCTTATCCTATACTTTAGTATTATTTTGATAAATCACAGATAAGTCAAATATGTGACATAAAGACAGGTAGAAAATGTGATATAGAAAACGAGAGCTTCTAGGTCAAATCAATAACGCTTCGTTGGGCGCCGTTTGCGCTGTTTCTTTTAGGTCGACTATAATTTGCTTGATCATGAATACTACATTCAGCATTTAATATTCTTACAAAAGCTAGTATTCCGGGTTGACTTTAAAACTCCTTCTTGATGTTTATTACAGGACAAATATATTTTATTTTATTAAATTTAAAAAATTAGTTAAATTAACTAATATAACATGTATTTTCTAAAATACTCTAACATTTTTCTTAATTCTTTCATTATCTCTCCTTCATCATTATTGTTAATAGAACATCAATAAGGATAAATTAAAAAAAAACTGATAACTATGAAATTATAATCTACATTTGTCAACTCTCTAAATATATCTTATATTAAAGATCGAGAAGTTTAAAATATGAGATCCTAAATTTGTCATGTCGCCCTTGTATTAAGGAACTAATTGAACATATGAGTTAGACAACTGATTTAAAAAGATTATGACAATTATTTATTTACAAAATATGTGTGTTAATTTTCTTGAAATATCCCGCTTGTATTGAAACATATACTACCTCCAATCATATATATAAGACAGTTTATAGTATATTTATGACTGAAGGAGTACTATTTAATGAAAACCCTCTTCAAAATCTTCAAATTAACTCCGCTCTTAGCGGAGGGAACAACATGTCAAATCATCCTAAGGCTAGTTACGATGTGAGCCTTTTTTTTTTTGAACACCAAAACATGTGATTTCATTCCTTAACTAAACTCAGTACAGAAATATCCATATTAGGAGTAGAAAAATGTGGGAAAAACCTTCGGAAAAACTTGCAGGATAAAAAAATGGGTTAGAGAGAGAAGCTCCTCCTTCTCTCTAGTTTCTTTCTTAATCATGATGCACCCTGTTCCATTTGAAAGCACTCCCAAAGGCGATCATCCTCCTCCTCCTGATGAAGACCAATCGGCTAAACGAGCTAAGCTTATTGAAGCTCTGGAAGCTCCGTTACAAGACACAGTCATGGATACAGAGCACTCCCTTCAGCTAGTCTCAGGTGAATCCACGCCTGAATTCGTCCCGGAGACCCCGATGTCCTCAGCTCCCTCTCTTGCACAGGATGTCCCCATGGCTGATAATACTTCCAATGCTAATATTCCATCCTTCAAGGATAAACTCCTGAACTCCAACGCAAGGAACTCTGAAGACGACGACGACGACATCACTCTTCAATAGGGAGATTTCTCCATTGGACTTAATGGGACTATCCCCACGGTTAACTTTGCTAGTCATATCATAGATACCCTCAACAAAAAAATGGGATTGGCAGTAGTGATCGAGCTTCTCGGCCGGAAAATAGGATATTGCCATTTACGTTCCCAGTTGCATAATATATGGAAACCCGCCAGTCACATAAAGCTCACAGACCTTGATGATGATTGCTTCTTGGTCAGATTTAACGACGATATGGATTACCAGAACGCCCTCTTATCTGGACCTTGGGTGATCTTTGGTCACTACCTATCAGTTCAACCTTGGACACCTTCTTTCAGACCCCATGAGCACGTCATAAATCAGGTAAGAGAGTGGATAAGGCTCCCAAAGCTACCAGCAAGGTATTATCATAAAAGTGTCATCCGATCGATTGGAAGCGTATTCGGAGATGTCATTAGAGTGGATTACAACACTGAATCTGGAGACAGAGGCAAATTTGCCAGAATCGCAGTGAACCTGGATCTTACGAAACCTCTCATATCTAAAATTCTGGTGGATGGAGAACTCGTCTATGTGGAATATGAAGGACTCCCAACTATCTGCTTCAATTGTGGGAGATATGGACATCTCCAAGGTGACTGCTCGGAGTTAAAGGTCCCCCCCCGATGACCAACCAGAAGAAACGGTAGCTCCAGAACTAGACGCGCCAAATGTTGAAGTACAAGCACGTGAAACAGCCCAGTTTGGCGCATGGATGCAGGTGCAAAGGCGTCGGCGTAACACCGTTAGAGCAGACAAGCCAAATGAGACAAAAGGTACCAAGACTCTGATCAACACTTTGCGATACGAGGTATTGAGAGAGACGTTGGAGGAAGATGCGCCAAGGGTGCAGGAGATAGAAAAGATTGACCCTTACCCAAAAGCAGATACGTACGTCCGAAAGAAAAAAAATTTAGAGTCAAAGGGTTTGAAAAAGCCACCAGCCCTTGAGGTCAAGAATAAAGCACCTGTTCAACAGTCACCCAATCAGGATTGCTTATTTCAATCTAAACCATATGCTGCCAAAGCCTCCTCTTCATCCTTGGATCAGAACTACAACAGTGCAATTACCGTTGAGGACCCCAGGATGCCATGTAGGAGCAAAGAGAAGAATATACAATCCTCTAGGCCTGCTGGACAGACCGTAGCTTCTTCAAGGCCCATCGATGGTAACGACCCAACATCCAAAAGTAGAGGGGTCAAACTATCCTCGGGTGTTAGGATTCATAATCTCGGTGGCAAGCCCATTCCTAAACCTCCAGGCCCTTCAGCAAATCTAATTCGGGAAATTGCAAGAGAATTCCATAAGGATCAAGACGCTTTCGAGACAGTGATGTAGGAAAAGGGAGTTAATCCTAATCCCAATTTACTTTCTTAAAGTTAATTTATGTCAATAATATCTTGGAATTGCCAGGGAGCTTCTGATAAAAAGTTTCCTTCTATATTCAGATCCTTCGTGGCTAACTACAAGCCTGATATTTTCGTTTTGTTGGAACCAAGAATCTCTGGAGTAAAAGCTGATAAGGTTATCAAAAAGCTTGGCTTTCTCCATTCTCACAGAGTTGAAGCATCAGGATTCTCTGGTGGAATATGGATCCTTTGGTCCCCTAAGGTTTCTATCAATTTCTTATCAAACCAGGTGCAATTTGTTCATATGGAGGTCTCATACAGCAGTGAAAATACCAAATTTCTCTTTACTGCGGTGTATGGAAGCCCTCAGTATCAATATAGGAAATTCTTGTGGCAGGATATTCATCAGCAAGCCACCAATATTTCCCTCCCTTGGCTGCTCGCAGGTGATTTTAATGCAATTCTAAGTCAAGAAGAAAGAAAAGGTGGTGTGGTTCATAGGGCTCATGGTTGCCATTTGTTCAATAATTTTGTACACTCTAATGGCCTCATAGACATGGGCTTTAAAGGCCTAAGATTTACATAGAGAAGAGGTGCACTCTTCATGCGCCTGGATCGTGCCCTATGTAATTCTTCTTGGATCCATTCATTCCCTGAAAGTCTTGTTGATCATTTGCCCAAGATACTTTCCGATCACAGACCCATTCAAATTAATTTGGGCCTTAGCAATTGGAACCACTCAGACCCTCACCATGTCAAATTCCTGGCCCCGTGGTTAGCCCATTCAGACTTCCCCTTGATAGTTGATCGAATATGGACGTCAGGTGCAGACCTTCAATCCTGCTTACATTCCTTTAAATCTGAGATTCAGATCTGGAACAAAAACTCGTCTGGGCATATCGGCAACTGTAAACGGAAGCTCCTCCGGCGCATCAATGGTCTCCAAGCCAAGATCGAAGACTCACTGGGTTCTCCTTCCGATTTCTTAATTGATTTGGAGATTTCTCTGAGAGAAGATCTGGAGAATGTTTGCTTTCAAGAAGAACTTCTTTGGATTCAGAAATCATCTTCGAATTGGATCTGCTTAGGCGATCGAAATACCAACTATTATCATATGAAGGCCCTGATGAGAAGGAAAAAGAACCATATTGCTCAACTAAAGCTCACTGATGGCACCTGGATAAGGGACGATACTCTACTTTCAAACCACGCAAGACAATTTTTTTCAGATCTCTATTCTCTGGAAGACTCCCCATTCAAGCCTATGTCTCTTAGAGGAGCCTTTCCTTCCCTCTCGGATCGCTCGATGATGTTGATTGAGAAAGAAGTGTCGCTGGAGGAAGTCAAACAAGCATTATTTGAAATGAAGCCTCTTAAATCTCTAGGTAGGGATGGTATTTATGCTCTATTCTATCAATCGCAATGGAGTTCTGTTGGCCACAGTGTTTTTGCATTTGTTCAACGCCACTGGTCAGGTACTCCCCTTAACGTCGATCTGAATCATACCCTCATAGCCTTAATCCCAAGGTGTCTCAACCTTGCCAAATTAGTGAGTTTAGACTAATAAGCTTATGCTCTGTTCTATACAAAATTATTACTAAGACAATCGCCAACGTTTAAGATCCATTATGCCTGAATTGATTGGGCATTATCAAGCAAGCTTCATTTAGGGTCGCAGCATCATTGACAATATTATTATTGTTCAGGAGGCTATTCACTCAATGAGAGGGAAGACTGGGAAAGTCGGTTGGATGGCCATAAAAATCGACCTCCAGAAGGCCTTTGACAACCTAAGATGGGATTTTATCGCAGACACTCTTCAAGATGCCAATATACCCAGCAACCTATCTCGCCTGATCATGGAGTGCATTTCTACTCCAACCATGCAAGTTCTCTGGAACGGGAAGCCCACTGCATCCTTCTCCCCAGAGCGTGGTGTTCGGCAGGGTGATCCCCTTTCCCTGTACATCTTTGTCCTTTGTATGGAGCACCTATCTCATCTAATTGAAAGCAAAGTTAATTCAGGGGCTTGGCAACCTATCAAATTGGGAAGGAATGGAGTTCCCTTGTCCCACCTTTTTTTCGCTGATGATTTGATTCTCTTTGGGCAAGCTACTTCTCATCAAATTGGCATAATCAAGGAAATCTTGCATGAATTTTGTATCTCATCTGGGCATAAGGTAAACTGTGAAAAAACCAAAGTTCAATTCTCTCGGAATGTAGATCCCTCTCTGAGTAATCTGCTATGCTCTAAGTTAGGATTCCAGCGCACCGAATCCCTGGGAAAATATTTGGGGGTTCCCCTCCTTAATGGTAGAGTCACAAAATCCACTTTTAGTTACATCCTGGATAAACTCCAATCAAAGCTTTCTGGTTGGAAAAGTCAATCCCTTTCCCTGGCTGGACGATTCACCCTTGCAAAATCTGTCTTAGCTTCCATTCCTCTCTACACTATGTAGAGCACCTCGTTGCCGTCGTCCTGTATTTCTAAAATTGAGCAGTTGATCCGTAAATTCATTTGGGGGTAAACTCAAGAGCACAGAGGAACTAGCCTGATCAAATGGAATGACCTTTGTCAACCCTTGCAACATGGAGGAATAGGTATGCTAAATCTTGAAGCGCAAAATAAGGCATTCATGATGAAACTAATTTTCAAGATCCAATCGCAGCCTAACTCTTTATGGGTTCGAGTTCTGAAGAAGAAATATGATATTCAAAACTTCCAGGATCCTCCCAAGAGAACTAGAATGTCCTACTTTTGGAGAAACCTGATTAAGTCTTGGGAGGAAACTTCATGCTATGTGAAATGGAACATTGGTGATGGAAGTCAAGTTAGATTTTGGGAAGATTTCTGGGTGGGGGAGCTCGATCCCCTTAAGCATATCTCTTTCTCTCCTATTTCCAGTCATGAGGGTTCCAGAACAATCTCGGAATTTGTGAATGAAGATAATTCCTGGCGGTTGAGCTTATTTCAAGATCGCCTTCCGACTGAAATATTGGAAACCATCTCCGCCACTCCATTTCCAAGCCCTCAATCAAGCATGCCTTGCTCTTGGATCCTGACGAAGAAGGGAGAATTCACAACTCGTTCGGCGTACACAGCTTTGGAATCTCTAAACTGGGAGGACCATAAATCTATTTGGACCAAGCTGTGGAAGCTTCCGATGGCGCAAAGAATTAGAACCTTCACCTGGCTCTTGTTGAAGGGGAAGCTCCTAACAAATGCAGAAAGAGTCCGAAGAGGCATGACATTGAATCAGACTTGCTCATTGTGCTAAGCCGAAATCGAAAATTTGGACCATATTTTTAAGGATTGTTCAATGGCATCCAAAGTGTGGAAGAAAATCCTCCCTTCAGATATGTGCACTGATTTCTTTAGTTTAGACATTAGAAGTTGGCTAATTCGAATTATCCAATCTTCCTCTTTCGACAATTCTTGGAAGATTGGAGCTTGCATTACTTGCTGGAAGCTCTGGGACGTTAGGAACAAGAGAATTTTTGCTGAAGGTAACTTTACTATAGAGGGGATTTTATCTTCTATTCGAGTTGTTGTATTACAAACCCAGTTTAGTTTTGATAGATTTAAGCTCATGCTGTAACCTTTTTTCTCTTCTTTGTACATTTTGACCATTCATTAATGGAATCCCTTTTCATTCAAAAAAAAATGTGGGAAAACAAAAATTGAAACAGTATAACAGCAATAACAGAACAAAAAAAAAAAAAAACCACTTCCTAGCACCATGCAAATCCTCAGCTAGGATCAATTTGAAAGGGGTAGGAGGTTGAGCAACCCAATCTTTCGAGCACTTCCCCTTCAAAGCAGCATACACTATCCATATTACAGGTGCATGAAGGCTTGGTAACCACAATAAGCAACCTGAGCTTAATGTTTTTCCAAGTTTGATATAATCCACTAGTGCTACACACTTCCATTCGGTAGATAAACATTCTCTATGCAAAGCTAGAACTAGTGGAGAACACTCAAATTAATTTTCCAAGCATGCCAGAGTATCCAAGTACAGGTATCTTTTGCTAAAGGGGGGAGAAGAGAGAAAGAAAAACTTACACATAATTTTTTTGCTAAATATAGGTATCTTTTTGTTAGAGATATTCTTAGTCATTAAATACAAGTACATCTTCCAACAAAAACCCACCCATCATCTTATTGTGAACGAAAAATGTTTTTAATAAATAACCTAACTGGGCCTGAGTAGACTAATTTCAGCTTCACATTCTGGATTGTACATTCAGGTGAGGTTAAAGCCGAAAAAGTAGGCCCATTAGTGATGTGGATATGGGGTTTTCGCGGGACTCATATTGTGGGCCCGTGAAATCAAATCCTGTGGCCAAGTGGAAGCCAACGCAACACACGTCAGATTTTCACTGACACGAGTTATGCCAAAGCGGAATCTCACGTGGAACGAAGCCAATGGAAATGGAAATCTCGAGTGATATTTCCCCAAAGGGGGGAATCAGCGCTTTCGCAGTCCCTGCCATACATTTTCTTCTTACCTTATCTCTTTCCCGCCAACCTGAATAATCCTGTAATTCCATTCCCAACTGAAAGTAGTCTCTACGATCACCACCATAGCTCTACTTTCTCCTCATGGCTAGCAAATTGGCCTTCACATTCACGTGCCCTCGTCCATCTACTCCTCCTAGGTCACCATCACTGCCTCCAATTTCTTCTGCTTCATCTTCGTCTACTACTAGAGATCGGTTGATTCAGTTTAATGGCCGGAAATTATGCCTCCGGCGTCGGCTATTCCTACTTCCCCCTAAGGCCACCGCCGATCAACAAGGTTTATTTGGATCTTTAATTCTTGTTCCTTCTCAATGTCTCCGGATAGGATGTTTATTAACTCTGGTTTTTGTTTTTGGTTTCTTACGGCTTTCAGGCCAGGTTGAAGAAGGTGAAGTTGTTGATAGTAAAATCCTCCCTTATTGTAGCATTGACAAGAAAGAGAAGAAATCGGTCGGTGAACTTGAGCAAGAATTTCTTCAAGCACTGCAAGTAGGTCCCCCATCTTTCTGAAAAAGGAAAGCGTTTAAATGTATTGCTGTCTTATTTAATGAGTTGACATAAAAGAACAGAAACGTCACCTTCTTAGTGACAAAACCAGCTGAAGCTGAAGCTTCTGTTCTGCTTCTACAGGCATTCTATTACGAGGGAAAGGCTATAATGTCAAATGAGGAATTTGATAATCTCAAGGAAGAACTTATGTGGGAAGGAAGTAGTGTTGTCATGCTAAGTAAGGACCATCCTTACTGAAAATAGCTTCGGCTGAAATGAGTTACTTCATGTTAATTGTTTAACCTTTTTTTTTTCCAAATTAACTTCTGTTGCTTCTCCACGCAGGTTCTGATGAACAAAAGTTTCTCGAAGCTTCCATGGCGTACGTTTCTGGAAATCCAATCATGAGCGATGAAGAGTATGACAAATTGAAAATGAAACTAAAGGTTCGCTGTGCTCTTCATGAATTAAAAACCGTAGTAAATCGGAACAATTGTGAAATGGCGTTCACTGGCCAATAAAGAGTATTGAAGAGTTTAATAAATGAAAATGAAAATAAAAATCTGCCATGCTCATTATGAACAGACCTTTAGTATATTGATCCGTAGTCATCGTCATTACTTCTAAATTGTGCCACGTAGCCGTTTGCCTTTCTGTGACACCAACATCGATGCTGACAATGCTATTATCATGGAATTTATAATTTCTCAATAAAGAGACAGTCGTTACTGCAGTTTATAAGGTTTTTCATTTATGGTAGTTGCGCGGATCATACCAATTTGGGGATGTAGCCGGAATTGCTTCATAAAGATACGTTACTCTTTCTTCCCTTATTATATACTGACATAGTGTTACTTCCCAGATGGAAGGGAGTGAAATTGTGGTTGAGGGTCCACGATGCAGTCTTCGTACTAGAAAGGTTTGTGCTAATCTGCAAATCTTTATATCCTTTGAGTTCTGATTGTTAGAAGAAGCAAATCATGCTTGTTGATTAAATCAATCATGAAGTACTTATTGAAAGTGTGATATGTGAGATCGAACTTACGATTTTAAAATCAGTTAAGTTGCAAGTACTGACAGGTATATAGCCTGAGTTTTACATATAAATCCTATTTCTTTTATTAGAATTCGGCTACAGGCTTATGTGAAATGGTAACAAAATAGTTGGCTCTGCTCTGCTTATTAATCTTTATTACTTACCAAGTGATAATCTTTTTCTAAATAGGTTTACAGTGACCTATCGGTTGACTATTTGAAGATGTTCCTACTGAACGTACCGGCAACTGTGATTGCATTAGGACTGTAAGTAACTTTTTTCTTCCCCATGGAGTGCACGCATTTTGCAAAACTTCTATTAATTGATCTGTGTGACAAACTTGACCTAAGGTTAGGTTGGACCTCTCATCTGCCTGTTCCTGTCCACTGCCCCGCTATTCTCAAAATGGCGCCTTGTTGGTGCAAAAAAATGAAGAAGCTGGTGCTTTTTAAAAAAAGGAAAAAAAATATTCTAAATTACTGATCGGTACTAAAAAACAATTTATAATTTTGAAAAATTATTTTAGGATCTGGATTAGATATTTTAGGGTAATGACAGGTACTTAAAAAATATTTTAGAATACTGAAACTAGAAAAATATTTCATGATGTTGAAAAATTATTTTAGGATCTTCAAAAAAATATCCTAAAGTATATTTTTACTTTAGGTTACAGAGTTTGATACATTTTTTTAATAAATTTCTATTTCCAAAGGATTCACAATGTACTGTATTGTTCATCATAAGGGGACATAAAGAGAAGTGTTGCATATTGCCCAAGGTCCATGTAAGAAGTCAACTGTTTGCTAATTGCCTGATTGTTTGCGCATTAAACTACTGTCAGTCATGTTCTACCTGTACCCATTTGCTATGTTGTTGTTTATTCGCACATGCACTATTTTCTGATACGTATGACCATTTTTTTTAAAATGAAATTTTGAAATGCCACCTAGTTATCTGATATATAACAAGCTTAAAATTAGATGTTGTTTATTACAATGGTATCCATTTCCTTTATTTATATATCTTAAAAGGTTTCTGTCATGTTGAGGGGCAAAACAAAGTGTTCCTTTGACCTCTTCTTTGTCCAACTGATGTGAATGTTACTGTTTACACCAGTCAGGTCATGACTTTTGGCCTTTTCTTTTTTATTTTTTTTCATCCTATAATCTATTAGGTTCTTCTTCCTTGATGATCTGACCGGATTTGAGATCACATATCTGTTAGAGGTATGTTATCATTTTTCTTGTTCTAGTTTTGGAAACTAGTCATTCAGATTTAATTTGATTCCAGGGTGCATTAATGGTAGTTGCATCTTTTAATCCTTTCTATCACCTTTTTCATATCGAGAATCTGATTAGCTGTAGATAGTGAAGTTTTGATTCCAGGGTGCATTATGTAATGGTTGGTTGTTACATTTTTTGTAATCCTTCCTATCAAGAATCTGATTAGCTGTAAATATTATTATATTTCCTATATTTTGTAGTAAAATAATTGATAAAATTACCTCTGAATTGCATGAAGTGAATTGTTGTAAGCTGGCTGGAAATTGCTGCAGTTCATGGTCATCAACTCATCATATTTATCTCATTTCAATTTTAAGATACTCTGTCTTGCCTGATCCAAGCAACGAAAAGGCAACTATAGTCAGTATAGAATATGGGTTCTCCTTGTTTTTTTTTTTTTTTTAATATGGGTTGCCAATGAAACAATTTTTAAAACTTTTTAATCCCAGCTGAAGGGTCAGAAAAAAATGTAAGCTGAGCCTATAAGATTCATTCTTCGCATCACATGTAAATTCAAACAGTACTTCAGAACTTTGAAAATAATATTGCATTTAGTGCTATTATAACGTATGATTGACTTGTTGATGCAGCTGCCCGAGCCTTTTAGTTTCATTTTCACCTGGTTTGCTGCTGTTCCACTCATTGTGTGGTTAGCTCTGTCCCTTACAAATGCGATTGTTAAAGACTTCTTGATTTTAAAGGTATGGACTCGGCTACTGGGTGCCTCTAAATGTTGTACTTGCTAATACCTATACTTAAAAGCGGTTACTTAACAGGGACCCTGTCCAAACTGTGGGACTGAAAATACTTCGTTCTTTGGGACTATATTATCAATTTCGAGTGGCGGTTCCACCAACACTGTCAAATGCTCAAAGTAAGTACGAAACAATGGCTGCTTTATTGGCTAAACATATTCTCTCCATTATGATATTATATTATTAACGATAAAGCGTAAGTTTAATGAATGAAAATAACTTGTTGATTCAGCTGTGGCACTGAAATGGTATATGATTCAAGTTCGAGATTGATTACATTACCAGAGGGAAGTAAAGCTTAAGCGAAGGTATGGATATTCCCACTCTTTTAAAAACATCTGCTAAAGTTCCTGTTAGTATGGGAGCATACTTGTTTTGTATTACTGGTGTTGAGAAGAGTGCCTCACCTGGATCTGTTGACTGTTGTGCAGAAATTGGGATCAGTTCATTAATAAAAGGCAGAAGTAACTTCCATGGAAAAAGTACTTATGAAGACATCCATGAAGTCACACACCATTGATGATGGCATTTCCATATTGTTATTCTGTGTTACTGTCATACTTGTAACTTCTAAAGAAACGGGCTTTGTATAGTATATATTTTATTAGAGATTGAAAATTTTCCTCGCTTATCAGAAGATGGATGGTTAATTGAAACAAGCATTAGATCCAATTAGACGCGTTATCTAAGAAAAAGGAGATCAATCTTCAAAAAATCACAAGAAAATCCTTTTAAGGTTCAAGGGACCAAAAAAAATATCAAAAAGGTCTCGTTAAAAAAGTTTCATTAACAACTTCTTCAGTGAGTGATTAACAACTCTATCTATGTGTTTTAACAATTATTTAGGATTTCTTTGACATCAGAATTTTCTATAACACTTTTTTAACATTTTCTTGGTGTCTTATGACCTTAAAGGGTTTTTCCCAATAAACATTGGGCCTGCAAGACTATGAAACTGTACTATAGGATTAATGATATTTCTTATGTTTACCATTAATTTGTATTTGGGCTAGAAGACCTTGACATTTCAGTAGAAAGCAAGAGTGCAAAACTATGAAAACTAGTAACGAAGAATGATTCCCGCGCAAATCATGTGTCAAGTTCATGGGGTTATATATATGTAGCAAACAAATACTTTGGAGATAAGTAGACAACACGTCAACGTCGTTTGGGTTTCAATTATGAATAATAATTACATGGATCTACAGTTTAAACAGCAATAAGGAATGTTATTTCAAGAATGATATTTGGAATGACATTAGAAATAATGCAGGACACCAACCTTTAAACTTGCCGGCCTGGAGTGACCTTACAATCCAATCGTTTTGGTTCTTACAGACATCACCAACAATAACAGAAGTCAACGAACCGCCTATTATTAATAGGCACCCACGATTGATTCCACTTCCGCCTATGAGAACTCCATCTCACCTATATTTACTGTGTTCTTGAATCTTTAATATAAGATCAAGTATATAACTAATTTACGGATATTAAAAAAATTAGTAAAGTTGAAGTTAATTATCTGTAATAAATGTATGTGGGTTTTTTTAAAATACCTTATTTAGTCATGTGCATTAAAACTACTCTGATGAAAATTCTCTTAATATGTTCAATCATTATAGTGATATTCAAGATTAAAATGAATCTCCTATCTAACTCTGATACTTTTTTTTGGTGAAAACTAACTCTCATATTTAAGACAATAGGAGGGAGTACACGTCTACAATAATTGCTGGCACTCACTTACTAAGACCCAAAATATTTCCTTCTGTTTCCTCCAGCTCTGAATCTTAATTATATGACAGTTAATATGGCAGAGTCAAATCAGGAGACATTATCATCGTGAGACTCACGAAAACTAAGTGCTACCCCAATGCAATTGATATACAAGAATCATGCTAAGGTTGGATACCTTTAATTCATTATATCCTAGTCAGTCGATGTGGGATTTAATATGTTGTAATAGCTAGCTTGTGTTTTGTACGTAGGGATTGGATTCTCTTTGGAGGGAAATGGGTATTGCATATTGGTGTACGTGATGAATGTGGGAAGAGGAGGAGATATAGGGAACATGTGGGTACGTGAGACGAAGCAGAACAGGGTGGCTAAGCATGAGCCATAACTTGGGTACTCCTTGCCAACCATTTGCTTCTCTTGCTGCCCAATCTCTCTCTTTGAAGCTTACTTCTTACACATCCCACGACACTATCATTAATTGCTTGGAATGTTGTCCCTCCCAATTGCACTGTTGGACTCACTTTTTCTTCCAATATCAACTTCTACTGAACCACATCAATACCATTCTCATGTTTCCCTTTTCAACTACTTCTCGTCCTAAACTATAGCAAGACTTAATTACAGTTTACACAATGAACTAAGTCTTATATTTTAAACTGGGCGTAATATAGTAATACTTTTCCAATGCTGCTATTGAGTTTTGATTTCCATGAGTTCATTGGATCGTTGTCAAGCTGAATTTTTACTCTTGTTTGGGACCACCCTGGATTGTTGAGGACTTATGCATTATTATGACCTGTTCTCGAGCTTAATTTTATTTTTCACCTCTGCTTCAGATCCGTACGAGAGACTCTCAAGTGTCTCTATACACTTAACGTCCCGTCCCACATGCTGCACGCCCTTTACATTTCTGAAGAGGAAGAATACTTATTAAGAAGACGCGATTGTTGTTTATTATTGAATTTAAGTTTTGAAATATGTATTAATTAGTGATGTGCGAGTGATATCATCAGTTAAATATGTCTAAGTAGAATTAGTGATCTTTAATTGTAATCCATTGTGTAGGGTTAGCTGTTTAGCCATAATTACTTACCTTAATAAAAAAAAAGTCCATAATTAGTATAAGCAACCCAAATCTGATTTTTGTCTCTGTGAACAATAAACATTTGGGATGAGATCTAGATCGACAACCTGTTTCACAGTAATCTGGTCAGGAAGCTTGACGATCACTGAATTCAGATGCTTCCCTTTACCATCACGTTAAACTTAGGCAATCTTATTACAGGCTGGACATTTATTATTTTCCAAAAAAAAAAAAAAACCTGTCCCCCGTTAAAATTATTTTAATTCCTTTTCTAAGAAAAGTCTAAAACATTAATTTTTCTTAAAAAACACTCAGTATCAACTCACATCAATAAAGGGGCACTATATTCATTACCCAAAATCTTTGGATTTCAGATATTTATTTTCATGAATTTGTGAGTATTGATCTGTATAAATGCCGGGTTCTCAGACTCGGACCAGATCGATAACTGGTGAACTGATTGGTAAATTGGTCCAGTTTGAGGGTCAAACAAATTCACTTTTTTGAAAAAAAAAAATATATTTTTTCTTTAGAATTTCATACTAATAATTTTAAAATCTTTCATTCTTCACTGGTTTAACCCTGGTTTGACTTTGATTTAACCCTAAACCCTAAACCTAGTACGCCGGCTGTTCTAATGACCAGTTTGGGTTTTAGAACATTGTATAAATGAGGAGAATTTGGAATTTATATTAATTAAGTCTTATATGTTATTATATTGGGAAGAGACAAGGGCGATGATAGTTTTGCCAGTATATATTAATCTTATAATCTCCAGAAACAGGCATAATTATCATCGCCAGAAACAGACATATGGGTCACATGAACGGACGTGCCGTGTTCTACAGCATCTCTGATGATCGGTGCTTAATTCTATATATTTCTTATTTATCTGCACGTTCTAAAATATCATTAATGTATTTATTATTCCAATCTTCACCCTATTTGCTTCTTAAATTTTACTCTTTCTCGTATATTAAAATTATGATATTTAATTTACAAATATTAAGAAAAATTAATAATGTTAGTTATTTGTAAAAAGAATATGTTGGTTTTCTTAAATTAACCTTTTTAATAATTTACATTGAATATTTACTTCCTCAATAAAAATTCATTTAACATGCATGTTTTTAAGAGATAAAATAGATTGGCATATTATATTTAGAATATATATAAACTTCTCGTTAACTCTTACTCCTCATTATACTTATTAAGAAGTAAGGTTAATTCTCTAATTATATCTTATATTAAAAATACGAGGAAGTATAATTAGAACAAGTATATAACACTCACATTTTTAAAATCTTAACATATAACTGAAATATGTATGAACCAAACCGGCGCATAAGAATTCCCCCAACCTCGTTCTTCAAAGATGCTGTCTACAAATAATTATGTTTATAATATATCTGTAAAAAATTTTAATTATTCTCTAGCTCCAATTAAATAATTTTTCTATTGACGGCAACGGAAGTAAAATAGATCCAATTGCATTTAAAATATAATGCAATACATACCATATTATCTTAAGAAACGTACATGGATTTTCTTTCAATTTTATCGAGATCGTATATACAATATTGTTAAAAGATATTTTAGAAATAAAAAGTCGCTATAAGTGTTTTTATTTTTTAAACATAATGTTTCTTTTCAGCTATATTATTTCTTTTAATAATTTTTTGGTAGTCAGGTCAAAAAAATACTTTTTTGGTAAGTTTTGATATGATTGGATTTTCATTGATGTGGTCTTATTTTATTATACATGTTGCTTTTGCATCACTTTTATCTTTAGCATTAATTAAGCTTCCCAAACTGGCCAAAGAATACAGCAGACAGTCTGATTAATTGATTCTCTAAGATCTAATTTATTTAAGAAAAGTAGACAAACTTCCATAAAAGTTAAAAATTTCTATAAAATTAATTAAATAAAAAAGGAAAGTAAAGAGGATTAATTTCTATTTATTTTCAAGACAATTAGCTTGAGATTCATTATAAATAGTGAAATTAGTATATTTGATCAATAGCTTGAAACACACATATTGTGCGAGCTGTGGGGGAGTTGGAGAGCTCACGTAACGTACAAGGGATTACCCAAAAAAAAAAAAAGAGAGAGAGAGAGCTGTAATCTTTCCCTGGAATAACGCTTCCTTGGATTTCCCGGGAAAAATAACAGCCGGGGAAATACTCTCATACGCATCTGGTTCAGGAGCTGGGGATAGTTAAATTCAAGGGGTCAGCTTCTTCGTTTGGTTCCTATGGAGGAATCTACCGGCGAATCGCCGCTCGGAATTTCTCCGTCATCGACTGCTCCGGTCAATTCACATCCTGATATGTCTAGACCTTCGTTTTCCCCTGACAATCTAACACCATCTCGTCATGTTGAACGCATGATAAACTCCAACCATTATAAATCACCTTCTAAAACAATCTGCTTCGACAGGTTCATACCGAGCAGATCTGCTTCTAAATTCGCTCTGTTTGATATACCGACACCGACGAATTCACCGGCGGAGGGACGGGAAGACAGTTCTAATGCCTACACTACACTTTTGCGGACTGCGTTATTTGGGCCTGATGCTGGAGTCGTATCTCCGGTTACTCCTGAGAAAAGGAGTTCACTTATGAACCCACCGAACCGAAATATATTTCGTTACAAAACCGAGACTCACCAGTCTATGCACTCTCTTTCGCCGTTTATGTTCGATGATGATGTGGTACCGGGTGCTAATCCCTGTCCTGTTAAGGCTCCTCGGAAGGTTCCCCGGTCGCCTTATAAAGTAAATTCTCTGTCCTCGTTGTTTTTACTCTGCAAGTTCGATAAACGGGTTGTTGGGGCTTAATGGAAATTATATAATGTTGAACTAGGTTCTGGATGCTCCTGCGCTGCAAGACGATTTTTATCTGAACCTTGTGGATTGGTCTTCGCACAATGTATTGGCTGTGGGGTTGGGGAACTGTGTTTATTTGTGGAATGCTTGTAGTAGTAAGGTGATTCCTGGTTCCCATTTAAACATTTTCTACATATCTAGATGACAATTGCTCTCGATCTTCATACCTTTCTATTTGGATATGATTAGAGGGCAATGCATATGCTCAATTTCAGTGCATCAACTTTCTAGGCATGTTTGCCCATACACTGAAAATTTGTTCTATGTTTCAAATCCATTTGGATATTCTGAATGCAGGTGACTAAATTATGTGACTTGGGGATCGAAAATAGTGTTTGCTCAGTTGGCTGGGCTCATCATGGTACACATCTTGCGGTTGGAACTAGCAATGGTAAAGTCCAGGTAGGAGTTTATGTGCCAGTCAAATTAGGTATTTTAGCATGCCTTGTCTTCCATTAATATTCATAGCATTTCAGGACTCATTTGGTTTAATCACTTGCTTTTCTTTATATTACCTTATTCCTTTCAAGGTTTACTCGACCTCCTTTGCATATTGTGCTCAAGCCATCTTTATTTGCCATTAAAGGAAATTTAAGACAAAGGAAAAGATGTGAAAATTCTGTTTCTCCGGGAAGGGCTTCTAATTGAATGGCAATGACACGTGATAACATGTCCCTAAGATTAACAACAAAACCACAAAGCTTTGTGATGGCTAGTTAATTATTTGTTTTAATCCTTAACCTCTGTGTTGAGCACGCCATTAGCAAAGAAGAAAAAATGCAAAGAGAAGGGAGCATTGTAACTTGTAAGGTGTAAATAGTGATGGAAAAACGTATTGATGATTGTTACAATATACTTTACCTCTCAAAAAAGAAATACCATTCACAAGTCTGGGAAACAGAACCTTCTCATGCAATGGGTTTAATCAACTTTGGTTCCTGATTTGATGTCTGACATTATATTGCCTTCTTTCTACTTTTTTAATTTGTCGATCATAATCATATTTAGCTGCATGATTGATGTTTCTCAATTGGTCTATTAATGATGGCAGTGAGTTCATCTTGGCTACCTCTGAAAATGTGCTATTGAAACCATGAAGTCAAGTTGTCTTGTGCTTAATTTTTTTTAGTGAGGTCTCAGTATTTAGTTCATCAGATAACCAAATTTGCAAACTTCACTAAATGATTCTGTGTTTCTATGAACCTTTATGCCTTAAGAGTTTTTCCTGGCACCATTATTTTATCCATACCTCTTATCACAATTCTCCATGCAGATATGGGATGCTTCTCGATGCAAGAAGATAAGAATTATGGAGGGTCACCGTTTACGTGTTGGGGCCTTGGCCTGGAGTTCTTCTCTTTTGTCTTCTGGAGGCCGAGATAAGAATATTTATCAGCGAGATACACGGGCACAAGAAGATTATGTCAGTAAATTATCAGGGCACAAGTCTGAGGTTAGATATTTTTCTTATTATTTGCTTCAGTCCTTCAGCTTCATCTGATCAATTGACTTTTGGACTTGGTCTCTTTTTTGTGTCTCCTGTGAAATGCTTGATTACATATGATTCATGCAAGTTCGCTTCTGAAAATAGAGCAATGCATGCTAAACCAGTTTTTGGCATGGGTTGCCAATAATGACCATGGTTCCTTATGGTTAACAATTTTCTGTTAAAACAAACATGTTGCACAATACCAATCCTAAAGTTAATTCCTTGTTCTTCAAAGGTTTGTGGACTGAAGTGGTCTTATGATAATCGTGAGTTAGCATCTGGAGGAAATGACAATAGAGTACGTGATTGCTAACCTTTTTCACTAAAATTGTCCTACTTTCTGTTATTTTACTAGTTATCCAGCATTAATTTATTTCATATATTTGCAGTTGTTTGTCTGGAATGCGCACTCAACCCATCCTGTCCTCAAGTACTGTGAGCATACAGCAGCTGTTAAAGCTATTGCATGGTCTCCTCATCTTCATGGACTTCTTGCATCGGGAGGGGGAACTGCTGATCGATGTATTCGTTTCTGGAATACAACAACAAACTCCCATTTAAGCTGTATGGACACTGGAAGTCAGGTTATCTGCTTGTCCTTTGCCTTCATACTTCACATTCATGCCTTTTAAATCTGCACTTGTTGAAGACTTATTTTTTGGTGGAAATATGAAAGGACTGACAAGTATGCTAATTAAGGCCGACATGATAAACATGAATTAATGGCATTATTATCACCATTAGAATTTATTGCTTCTAGTTCCCAAGATATGAATTAATGGCATTATTAATTATCACCATTAGATTTGGACTTCGCATATTGAGGTAGGGATGAAGGGAAGCCCTCCCCACTTTTCCTCCCTCCAAGTCTCCACCCACCCGACTCAAGTTTTTTCCTACCCAAACTCACTGATCCTTGAACCTAATTTTTTACAGGTTTGCAACCTTGTTTGGTCCAAAAATGTCAATGAGCTGGTAAGCACGCATGGCTACTCCCAGAACCAGATAATAGTTTGGAGATATCCCTCCATGTCAAAGGTAAAAATTATATCTTCTGTGATGCAGCAGGAATCTCTTTTGTATTTCTTTGCTTCTTCGAAACATATTTATACATGTCCTTTTGTACAGCTGGCAACTCTAACGGGCCACACATATAGAGTTCTTTATCTTGCCATCTCTCCTGATGGGCAGGTACTCCATTTCTCCTGGCACACTGACATCTTCCAGTTTGACTGAGCAGTTTTGATTTACTCCATGGACATTGCTAGATATTAACATGCTATTTTTTATGGTTGCCATCACTTATACCTTTTCAGACAATTGTCACTGGAGCTGGAGATGAAACACTTAGGTTTTGGAATGTATTTCCGTCTCCTAAATCTCAGGTAAAATATTTACTTTGAGAGAGAGACATAAATTTTGCTATCCGTTTGGCTTACTCCTTTTATACACCTCTTGAACATGGATGCGAAGATAGGAGTCATAAATGATATCATCTTGCCTCGTCCTGTTCCTATTTTGTTTTTCAAATCTGGCTTGTTGAGTTGGATTTCTAGTTGCCCAGCATTCGCAAATTCCGTGGCCTGAAAATTTATATTTCAAATTAATACCTTAACATAGACAGAGTACATAATGACTGATACAACATAAGCAAAAGTGAATGATCTTCTGGGGCATCCCCTTGAAAATTTGTCAATTCTCCTGTGATGTTACCTTTCTTGCATCTTTTTTCTCTCTTCTTTGGAATTCATGCTTTATTGCAACAAAAGATCCATATCAATTCATATTTGGACTCTCGGCTATTTATGCAGAATACTGACAGTGAAATCGTTGCATCGTCCTTCGGAAGAACTATTATTAGGTAGCTCTCCTGTGGCATATTTCCAAGTTCAAACTTTCAGTAATTGCAGAATGAAACTTCAGAACAGCGTCGTCGTGCAACTTGCTAGACATTGCAAGAGAGATCTGCCTGACCAATTTGGAAGTCTGACAGGGATCTTAAAGTTACAACGTAGCCGCAAATGATAGGTGTCTCTACCAAAGTACCAGTCCCATAAGTTTCATATCATCTTATTCAAAGGAAAATAAGTCAAAAGAAATCTAAGATTTGCAGATTTTTTGAGGGAGTTATGGCCAACTTTCTTGTTCCTATAGTTCTTTCATTCTTTTTTAGCAATGCTTCCTTGCATTGTATATTCAAAAAATAAAATAAAATAGTCAAATAGAGGAGAGACGTTGGCGCATTTGTAACTTCCAAAAGTTCTGCATATAATTATTGCTTTTTGGGTTCATATATCTTAAATACCTTTTACCTTTAATGCTGATATTACTTCGCATCTTGTGCCTTAAAAGGTAGAACCCGAGATCAAATAACAAGATCCGTTCAAACCAAATAAGGATAATAATAATAACAAGATTCGTTTGCTCTATATATCTAGAGGAAGATGGTTATTTCTTGAGTTGGAATTCAATTATAAAGATTAGGCTAGAAGAAGCAAGGTTTAATATCCAATCATATTCTACCACAGCATAGCTGGTCTCCTGTCACGTCCATAGCTGGCTTGCTCTGAAATCATCAATAGATCAAATAAAATACATCAGCTCTTTTTAATGGCAACACGTTCAATATCCGATTACATCATATCCTCATTAACATTATAAGATCCATCACAGTTGAAAAATTGTTGAACTGACTTATATTATGTACCAGAAGTAGTATCCGGAAACATTGACGTGCTGGAATGGGCTGTTCTGATGTATCTCTGATTAGAGTGAAGATTATTGGCAAGGGCGATTGCCTAATTTCATATTGCCTAGTTAGGTCCTTTTTTTTCCCTTCCTAACATTATTTTTCTCCCACACTCCTCTACTTTGTCGTTTGTCCCCCAAGTTTTCCTAAGAAGGACCCTACATAGACCAAAAATCGAAACAGACCAAACGGTAAGTTAGGAAGAGACAGCAAGGACAACCCAGAGATAACAAGGCAAATAATCCCCTTTGATTCTCATTACTTCCAGCTATCTCTGATTTTTTCTCAGAATCCAGCTATCTCTGATTTGATCCAATATTAACCAACACTTGAACATTGCATGTTTAATCCTCGATTTTTAAACTTACTGTTCCATTTATGTGACGGTTATTCCTAGTCACTGCCCGCGGCCAATACCAGCCATCATGCTGAATATATATTCATTATTCAAATAATGAGAAACGATACATTAGTAGTGGTTTCCAATAACACTAGAATTCTCCTCCTCCTATAAAACACCAAATGCCTCATGAAAACGGAGGCTGAGGAAATGACAAGACATTGATTAAGAAAGAATATCTACATTCAAGAATATACTAAGGTTTTTTTTTTTTTTTGCTCATTAGAAAGTTGGGTAGCGAAGGACGCATCATTTTAGGTTGCCAGAAGAGTTGAGGGGGTCGTACGAATGGTGTTGGGTCCCACCATCATGACTCGCGTCATCGAGAGGGCTAATCTCCTGAAACTGTGGGATTGATCTCGCCGGAGGAAAGCAACATTCGCAATCTTCTTGGCACGGCCGTGGCAGCTCCAGGTTACTTGGAGAAGCTTCTTGCTCGTTGTCTTCGTGGGCTCCACTAGTAGTGGTGGGTCTAGGTGCTGACGCGTCCTTTAGCGGGCCCCAGCACTCCACTTTGTTGAATTCTGGGGTGTTTGAGTGAAAGAAAACCCAAACCAGAGATTCCTCCAACTCTGGATAGTTGTTGAACAAATTACCATCCCCATGAACAAAGGCCTTCAATACCTGCAAATAACAGAACAGGCCACACCCTCGTATTGTGCTTGTTTGGGAAACGCAAAAAAGTGCTTTTAAAAAGCTAAGATAAACCGGTTGATTGGTGCTAGAGCTAGATTAGGGAAGGAAACCTACCAAAGGAAGCTCTTTGGAGAAGATGAAGTATCTAAGCCTGGCAAATAGGTCTAAAAGAAAATGGCCTCCACTGATATGGCAGTGAACATGAAGGTACATGTTCCCTTTAATCTTCACCCATTGTGCCACAACTTCGTCCCTCTGTAACTTCTGATACCACCCCTGCAACTGCAAGCCATTTCCCACTTTTTATTACTAATCATAACATTATTCTCTTAAACATATTCAACCATAATGCTTTTCAAGCATGCCTTGTTTTCCTTTGTTAATAAGTGAACAATTCATAATCTTCTTTTTGGCAGAGACAGGGGAGTGTCAAGAACAATGAATTAAAAAGAAGGGAACGGTTTTGTTGAGATGAGAAGAAAACACACACACACACACTCACCTGGGAGTTGTTAATGGTCTGGGAGATGGCGAGGGTGAGTTTAGAGGTTAAATCACTGTGAGTTAGGGTATAAATCCTTGGAAACGTTGCTGGGTGCTTATCTTGGTCCACTCCTAAGAATAAGACCTTTAACTTGGAAGATTCAAACATGGAGGGTCCGAACAACCTAGCCACCTGATGATTCAACCAAACAAACAAAAGCAAAGTAATTAATATCTTCATCCAAAGCCCATTCCCAAACAGAAAAACAAAGAGATGAAAAGAAACAAACACACACAGGAACAAACGATTGGTTATTGTTCTTGCGGAGGGGGAATAATCTTCTGTGAGGGAAAACAGAGATGTGGGGCTTAGAGTAAGAGGGCTTGAGCTCAGAAGGAAGAACAGGAGCGGTAGTAGAGAGAGTAGCCATGTGAGAAGCAGAGATTATTATTAGTGGGAGGCTTAATTTACAGAGTGAAGCGATATATAATGATAAAAAGATAGTTGCAAGCTAGCTAGCTGAGACTGAGACTTGAGGATTAAGGTTGTGAGAATCAAATCATATGAATGAACGAACGAAGAAATGGATTGATAATAATGTAGGAATAGTGTTGTGTGATATGAAGAAGCGTGTAGTGTGAGGCAAAGCAACGCAGAAATGGGACCGCCATTTTATACGAACAAGGGAAGAGAAGGAAAGGGATTATTCTGAGACGGAAGTTTTTTTCCCTTGCCGTTGCTTAAAGCCATTGCGGGGCTGACTCCTGTTACCCTTCGACACGGTTCTCTTCGTTAAGTCCTCCACGTGTCCTCTTCGTTCTTTCTCTTCCCAACCCGGACTTTAACATTTTTTTATTAAAAAAATTGAATTAAATTTGTTTAATTAATTTGTCTGAGTTCTACACGTAAACAAATTATCTCAAAAGTATCCCCTTTTAGAATCTCTCATAATCTCATCCTAACTATTTATTTATTTTAATTTCTCATAATTTTTTATTACTTGGATTATCGGGACGGACTTGATTTAAATACTGAGGGATACTGAGAAGATTGCTTCTGAGAAAATTTGAACCCATTCTACAATGCATATCAGAGTAGCTTTTTTTATTATTATTATTTTGATCAAGTATATAATCACTAAGACTTACAGCGCAATAAGTACTTTAGCTAGGATTCAAATTTATGTTCACTTTCTTATAAAGTGAGGTAGTGTATACACTTATCATCTTAACTAACAACTTATTATTTAGGGGAAATGTACTTTGATTTTTATTATTAAAAGAGTCTATACTAACATATTAAAATTAAAGTGGGATTAAACTCACAAGTCACAACCTCTCATTTAATACCACAAAATCGTTGACCACAGAGAGAGAGAGAGAGAGTAATACACAAGCTTTGCATGTTTAAATGCGGACGCCTAATTCCCATTAATATACAAACAAGGTGACCCTTAACATCTTTTTGTATAGGGGATCCCGTATTTCTATTGCATAGGTATACGTACACCTAATTTCTCATAATTTTCTCATCATACATAGATGTCTCATTAACTATGTTTTCTCATAGTTACTTATGTTGGTTGGGGCAAAATTAGTCCCACATCGGGTAAATTAATGAGAAAAGGGGACCTTGAAGGGAACCCCTCCTCCCTTTCAATCCACCCGTATGTTCTCTTTTCTAAAAGGAATTTTGTATTTCCTCCTCTTTTATAGAATTTTATTTATAAATTATTTAAAGTGAAATTAGATTCTCGTATTTCTTTTATTGTTGTTTTATTTACTATTTATTAGTTGTTTTTAGATATAGTAGTTATGATTTATTATATTATTAAATTACGTTTAGAAACTCTATGTTTTAGTATTTTGATTTTTTACTATAGTTGGTTATGCATATTCCAATTCCACACCAACTAGAGGTGGAAAAAGGTCATACACCTATCAGGTGGTTTATGGTTAGGTATGGTCTGACTTATTTGTTAAAAATGCAAAGTTAGGACCTATTTAAAGGTTTAAATTTATAAATAGATTAGGTCATTTTTATTAAAGTCTGACATGTAAGCATTCAAGTCTGCCCTGTTTATAAATTGAATAAATATAATTATATTTATATCATATAAATAATACAATATATTTAATTTTTTTCATTCTTAAATTCTAATTTCAAGTATAATTAGCTAATTATAGCATTACAACTATTCTTATATTAGTTATTTATGACTCTTAAGGCTTATAATATGAGAATTTTTTAGAAACTTGCACTATAAGTAGGCATTTTAAAATGTTTCAAACTCAATCAGACCTTTTGAAGGCTTATGCTTGTGTCTAAAAAAAAAAAAAAAAGCTTGCATTTAGGCTTAAACCTAGATTCATGGCTTTTGCCCTTTTTACAAGCCCATATCCTATTTAGTTAAAGTTTAGTCAGACCTAACTTATTTCCATCTTTAACACCAACTTACCCATGCATGCATTTTAGTATGCTATACACACACAGATTATGATCCCTAACGTTCATTTCATGATTCTCCATGCAGCGTACAGGATTTACGTTATTTAATTTTTATTTGTCATTTTCAACACCCTGGTTAACACTTCGACAATATTCGGATAGGGATTGTATTGTTCGAAACCGAAACCTGCCCTTTTAGTCCGAACTAAAACATAATTTTGAGTAAGTATGGAGTTGTGTGATTGCTAATTTTAAAGATTGATACGGTAAAAATTTTAGTCTGTAACTCTATAAGTGTACGGATTGTATTAAATAATAAAGAGTAAATAAGATATCGTTTTCACGATGACTTGATACCTAACCCAGTTGAGTATAAATTTTTCAGTTTTGTTTAATTTGAGCAAACCAAATTGAATTTAAATGAGTAAAAATAAAATTAAAATAAAATTAAACAAACTACCACAATTATCAAACAAGGAGTCACTAATCTTTTATTAACTTCATAAACTTGTTTTCACTATTAATTAGTTTTAATGTCAATTTTATAAATCTAGAGTATTAGTAAATGTAAATATCTTTCGATCACTTACACCCCTCTCTTAAATTAAAATTATTAATACTAAAACAGTTACCAAGAGGTGGCAATAACAATTCAATTTCACCATATATGTGATCATATGGGTCCAATAGGTATATTCCTATCCTATACGCATAGTATAAACTCTACTCCCACATTACTCAATCATATGATCCAATTTAACATCCCTCTTCCAATGTTGATGTAAAATCCCCAAAATGATACTTAATGGTAATCAAGCATTAAGTAGATAAGAAATAAACAAGATAAAGTAGCTAAAATTAACATTAAAACACAACTAATAAGGGAGAGCAA
This sequence comes from Acacia confusa, assembly GCA_037074495.1. Lineage (NCBI taxonomy): Eukaryota > Viridiplantae > Streptophyta > Magnoliopsida > Fabales > Fabaceae > Acacia > Acacia confusa. Next base: position 31,407,267 of record CM073512.1, on the reverse strand, counting down.
AGTTTAATCCACCGACAAGTTCATAACTCCTCAAAATTACAAAAACAAAATTAGCCACAGAGGGATTTAATCAATCTCATCCCAACAACATCAAAAATAGATTAAAAATCCATGTAAAAAAGAAAGATGAATAAGATAGAAACACTTAATGTAGTCCTCTTAGCTCTGCCTCTCTCCCTTCTGGTTTCACAACTACTCTGGTCTCTTATCTTCTCCACAACCCTCTCATTCTCTTGTGAAGAAGAAGAATGGAATCCAAACGCCTTTTTCTTTATCTCTTCTGATTTTAGCTCACCCTCCCTTTCTTGCTTGATTGAAGAAGGAGATGATAGATTACCCCTCTTTTTATTTCAATTGTGACTTGCGGCTTCGATTTTCCCCTTTCATTTTATTCTAAAAGCAGTCTCCTATCAATCAATAGAAAATGCAAACATTCTTATTATAATAATTTAAAAAAAAAACTAAAACCCTTTTTTTTTTCAAGAAAACTTTCAATTTTATTTTTTTTATTATTGTTTCTTCCATAAACTTAAAAACTTATATTCTAAGTTGAAATCCTATAAATGATACACCTAAATTGATATCTCTTAGAATTTCAAAAAAAACTCTTTAATTTAGCATTAATAACTTTTCAAATATATCAAGATATATATATCTCAGATCTAATAAAAATGAGAAGTCATAAAAAAAGAGATATTTGATATGACGGTAATTCTGGATTCTAGACTATAATTGTTGAAATAATATTATTTTCAGCGTCACTGGTCAGGGGACGCAGCTTGAAAATCCATGTTTATAGATAAAACCGAAAAGGAAAATAAAGGAACATGTGTGTGCGCGCACTATGAATTTTGTTCCCTGAACTTTCACAGATTTTAAAAAAAAAAAAAAAAACATGAAAAATGACATTAAGAAAGACAACCGATAGATATGATCTTGAAAGGTCGAAGATCAGGGATTTGGATAGAGATGACGATACATGCAAAAGCTAAACAAAACAAAATATCCAAACAACCAGAATTTCAGGTCGGGGCCGACAAAAACATGCCAAATCTTCTGTTATACGTACATACATTCATACCGAACTCTCACAAAATACAAATACGCACACACCACACAATAGCGACGACTGGAGGATGGGATGATGAAACAGATGAAGTAGCCGTACAAAATGAATTGAGTTCTTCTTTCTCTGTTTTTAAGAAAAAGGAGGAAGTACGTACAACTGAAGGAAGTGGTCGAGTCGGCCATGAGAACCGGTTTGCTAATTCCAAGTTATCATGATTCATGAAAGACTCATTATCCCCGCAACAATGTTGACAGGCAAAATATTAATGCACTCGCTTCTACAGCAAAACAAACCCCCAAAAAAAAAAAAACGAATCTAAACTCTTTCTTGTATTTACACGTTTATTGAGATTGGGTATTAATAATTCTCACGAAAATATTCATGAAAGGATATTTGGTTTTTGTGGAGATATACTAGCGTTAACGTTATGTTGATTGTTATCAATAGCTGCCGGTACTCCTTTCTTTCGATCCTTCTTATAAGAAATAATCTTTATTATACGGGATCCTTAATGAATATAAGGAACAAATACATTTTGTATTCAATTTTTAATTAGTTTCTATATTTAACTTATTAAATGCGTGTCACTTATTATTTTTCATGTACCCTCTTTATAAATAAGGGTGTATGAGCAACTCAGTGCACATAGTTCCTACCATAAGAGATTTAGTGAGAAATAGGTGTACGTAACCTTATTCCATCTTATAATGATATACAGTTATTACTTTTAACGACATTTGTTCTTAAAAAAAAACAGGAGTATAAGATAAAACACAGATACGAAACAAGTAATCTTTGTTGGGTGGAAAGACCGAAGCACATAATTGGAGCAACGGTGTCATCCGCTCCCAACTGTAGTTGTGAAACATTTGCATTATCACTCGATATCGAAATGTATTTAATTTATGAAAAATTGGCAGATATATGAAATGTATTTAATTTCATTAGTATAAAAAAAATGTATATAATTTCATGAAAAATAAGAGTAATTGAGAAATTGGCAGATATAAAGACCTGAATCCTAGGAAGTCAACACTTCTGCTACATGCCGGCATAAAATACAAAATTAATTATTTTCAGATGTCCTGGACACCCCCTGAACTTCTGGGCTTATCAAACAGAACCTTGCCCAAAGCTTAGGAGTGTTCTGGACCTGCGACCTGCCTCATCAGTACGAGTCCTCTTAATTCCCCCCCCCCCCTAATTTGGGCCTAAGGCCCGCTTGTCATACCATCATCAGTTATCCCAACAACAAAAACAAAATGCTAGCCCTACCAACAAGCTATTAGGATTGCAACGTGACAAACTTGTATTCGAATCCCCATGGTTGGTGATTGACAATGCCTCAAACGAGATTACCTCCAAAAAGAAGAGGCCTATGCTTAATAAAAATAAATAAATTATTAATTGAAGTAGTAAATAGTCCTACCTTAAAGAAAATAACACAAATTTAAATTGTGGAAAGCACATTTGTTCAAAGAAATAAAAACCCCACACACGCATCATCGACGTTGCAAGCCTTGAAAAAAAAACCTTTGATCAAATAAAAAGGGAAAAAACACTTCTCATGTTGTAGAATAAGTGTTTTCTCATGTCACACACACATGAAATGGTGAGACTCACATATATATATGTGTGTGAGTTCCACCATTTCACATGTATATAGGAATCTTATTTTTCTCATGCAACATAAGAAAAACAAATCCTATAAAGAAAACAAGGAAAGAAAGTGCGGGCTCTATTACAAACACAAATTATTTGATTCCACATGGATAGGCACGAGAACAAAAACTGACATAGATATGAAAATTCCCGCAGGTTTATTGGGGTGAGATTTTCACTTTTTTCAGAGCAGCATTATTAAACACAAAGATTTGCGTATATTGAAAAAAATATAAATATGACGTGCGTTTCAAGGCATTATTCGTCTCTCTGCAGGTGGTCCTATCACCAACTCGGTCTCTACGCCATCCGCTACTTCGTTCAAGTTCTCATCATCCTGCTCTTCATCAGCCGAATTCCACCGCTGAAGTTCATCGCCGCTACACTGTGACAACTGACCACGAAATAATGTTGAGAAAACATTCCAAACACACAATATATTAATCTGAAAGATGGAGACATGGAGTATTTGAGGTTTCGATTCGTTTTGTGGCTTGTCAATATACATACCATGAGCGTGGAAGAAAAGCAGGACTGATTCCCATTTTAAGTCAGAGATGCTTCTGCCCAGAAAGTTAGAATCTAAATGAGGAGGGAGAAAGATTTTTACCTGCTCCCGTAAATCTTTATTTATTTCCAGTAAGCGCTTTTCCTGAAGAATACTCAAACACCGATAATATAATTTATAGTGAGCTTAATCTGAAACATGTATACAAGGAGCTGTAAATACGTTCGCATGTGCAAGTTTAGCAGCATTACCTCTTCTCTTAGCTCCCCGATCTGTTCCTTGAAAAGTTGATTCTGAGTCGCCATTGTCAAATGTACGTTTCAGACTTAGTTTTTAAAGGGTGGAAATTGAGGACTAACTATAGCTAACTATGACCATTAAGTCTCTTTGGCTGTATGTTATAAATTTTAGAGGCTATATATATATATATATATATACTGAACATAACAAATTATGGAAAAAATGAATGCTAACAGTTGTAATTGATCTAAACGTTGAGTAGAGGAAATCACAAGATGCGATCCAGTGTACCTTTCTTGCCCTAATTTTGGTCAAACTTTGTTCCAGCTGGTTCTCTATCTGACGTAACTCGTCAATAGAGCATGCATCCAAACCATCTCCCAGAAACTTCCTGCAATAATCATGACATACCGTTTTGGTTCGTGTGATTGATCCCTTGTACATATATAAAAACTAACAAATGAGACCAGCTACACTTAATGAGAAACTAACCTTTTAAGAACTTCAAGATGCTCTATCTTCTTAGTCATGTTAATTGTACCTTCCTTCAAACGCAAGCATGCGGAAAAAGAATTAGCAAGAAGCACTGATCCGTCTCTCACCAATATCCCATCGAATAATGCGTTAAAATCAATCAAACGTGGTGCAGTGCAGTTTCTCTCAGGCCATCAAATTTCAAAACACAGAGCCAAAGAAGCAACTCCAATTCATGGCAGATTATCAAAGAAGCTGCTCTCTCTGGTCTTTAATATAAAACATATTTGGGGAGTTGATCTTGGTACTAAATATACGACATAATTTTTATATTTATCAACATTTTCCTAATTTACTTCTATTGATCCTCCTTCAACAATAATCAAGGAAGAGGGGGAATGAGGAAATTAAAAAAGATGATCAGATGTTTTAGAAAATACATGTCATATTAACTAGCTTAATTAACTTCCTTAATCTAATCAAATTAGGTAAATATTTCTTATATTAATGACAAGAGAGAGCAAGAGATATTCCTTCCTCAAGGAATGCTCTATGGTTTTCAATATAATAAGCATTTGAAATGCACGCCTTTCTTATCAATTGATAGAAAATAGTCATAATACTATATGTTGAGTAAGAGTCATAAATAATATAATATATGACCTAATCAGTACATGTATATTGAGTAGTGTTCTAATTCAAAGAATATTATCCATAACTTGATGGCCGCAACATAAAATTTGAGACAGTCTTGGCATTCATCTCAACACCTCACTTATCATCTTTTTTCAATAATATCATTTTCCAGAAATATTATTCAGTAAGGCTACCATTTATCTTTGTCAAAGATCTCATCCAGGCCAACACACAAAATAAGAATTCAGCTTCAAAAGGATTTAAAACTAGATAATATAAGATAAATAGTTGCATGCTACTATAACATTGTAATACCTGTAACGGATTACTATGTATATAGGTGTGCTGAAAATGATTATTAACTCATACCATAACACATCATCTCAGTCAAATATTTATATCCATTGACTGGTGCATTCAACAAACTAATAAACACTTTCATGAGAGAATTCAAAACACTCAGAATCAGGTTATAAATCTTAAATAGACGGTTAAAGCAAATATGGAAGGCTAACCTGCGTATTTGCTTGGCTTCCTTTGGTACCAAGACCCCGGTCCTTGACTTTCCTTAGATACCGTTCAACCGTTTTATTCACACTGAAGTACCTCCAAGACAACAGGAAAATGTATGTCTTAAAAACTTAATTTGTATCCTACTAAAAAAGAAAATCTAGGGAATAATATAATTACTTTATATGAAGTACTTAGAATGTGTAGTTGCACGGATTTTGAATCATACTGCACCATTTAATTATGACTTATAAATATTTTTTTTAAAGATTTTGTGTTAATATACATAGTACATAACACTCATTATTATCGAAGCCGCAAGCTAACTTTCTAAATTTACTGTTTTTACATTTCTACCATAAAAAATCGTTTCAAGTCACTCTTATACTTGAGATAGTTTTAAACTCGGTTAAATTCAGGAGTTCACACACTGAGTTTACCATTTTTATATTTATAGTTAACAAAATCATATGAATTTAATTTTAAACTAATGTTAACCTTTTCTGATATCATCATATTCAATGGCTTTATCTATAAATTTTACAGAAATTCCATTTTGAGTATAATAAATTATGAATTTTAACATATCTAATTTCAATTATTTAGATTTAAAATATATTTAAATTAAGTTGTTGTCATTTTTATATTTTACTTATTTAATTATACAATATTGATACATATTTATTGATAAAAGTAAACTTTTACAAGTTTACAATACAATTTTACATCACTATTATGAGTTTGGTTACATTTGTGAGATTGACAACCTTATAGATAAATATATATATTCTAAATTATTATAAATAGAGTAAGTAACTATCTATGACACTGTTATGTCATTAAACATAACATTATTCAAAAATCATTTGACACACACAAATATATAAGCTCAACTCAGCAGGTCATGGCAGGTATTTTATAAATCCCTGAGAGTTGGATTTGCATATGTTTTTTTAACCTCGCTTGCTGCAAACCCAAAAAGCATGGAAACCATGCCCACATACTCAACACCATATACAAGGGTAACTTTTACCAAATAATAGGGAACAGGAATTGCTGTAAGAAAAAGAGACACAGTTTTTTATAATTATTTTTTAACCCTTAACCACAAGTCCACAATAAGATATGGGCGTTTAATAATATTGATTCCGGGTAAAGCAAGGACAGTAGCTCTTATTTTGATACGTGTCCACCTTGACTTGAACAGCCAACAAGGTTCCAACTAGTTTAAATTTAAATTTAATTTCATTAGAATTAATAAATTAAAGTCTTGTGATCACAGAGCAATATATCCGAATAGCATACTAATTATAATTATAAATTATTCAAAAAAAGAAAAAGGAATAGCTTACTACATTATTGCATTGCGTCCGTCTGGTCTGCTAAGCATCTTGATTGAATATTAAGAACTGATATACTCTTGATTTGCAGTGAAAACAGTTCATTCTGAAAAACTTAAAAGCTAGGAAGTATTTGCCGAATAATTTGTCACACCAATTTATGGATGACATTTAGCTTAAAATTTTCAACACTGCGGCTGCAAAACATACAAGCCTAGAACTAAATAGTACAAGTTGGAATGAGATGTGGGTAGAAATTTGGAAATTGAAAAAACAAAAGGAATTGGTAAATATATTAGGCAGAAATATCATTCTTAGTTTTAATCCACAAAAAATAATATAGTGATTATTGATATTGAAAATATTACATCTTTTTTTTCAGCTCTTTAAAGGTAAGGGTAGGTAAAATTCATTCATAAAATTATATATTTTTTTATCAAATTAAATAATCCATTAATTTGTGTGTTAAAATCATGGAAAGGCCAAAGAGCCCCATGATTTTCTTAAGGGTTAAGAGACAAAGGGATCAAAAAAAAAAAAAAGAGAGAGACAGAGGGATCGGATTGCGGTCAACTAGTATCTATCTATCCATTGGGTAAAAGGTGTATCAAGATCAACCGGGTGACTCGGAAATTTTGAGACTTTGAATTTTGTAAAGCGATGTACCTACTAGTCTACTACGTGCTCCTATAATATGAAGTTTGGAACGGTTATCACTGTCCCTTCAGTTTCAAGTTTCTCAGTCCTCACTTAAAAATGTACCATATCTATTTATTACTCTCTCTTGCTTCTTCAGTCCCTACCCTCCCTCATACTAGAATCGGTATGAAAGTAATTAAATCAGTTTCTATAAAAAAAAAAAAACAAAGGGGGGAGAGAGAGACAGAGAGATGCGGACAAAAAAAAGTTAAATCAGGTGTGGTCTTGGAGCAGATTTGACCTACAAAGGGTGAGCTTACAGTACAGGCTAGTTGGCATAATAGTTGTACCTGGAGCCGATGGACCAATAATATCCAAAATCCAATTTGTCATATTGATTGTAAATACAGATCCGTCAGAATTGAACCAAATAGATAGAAACCGATATAAATCAACATATTTTTGGTAACATTAGGAGTCGTTTTGGGGAGAGCACCAGTAGAACATACCTAGAACTGGAGAACTCAGAAAGCCTGCCGCTGGGCGAGAAGATAATGAGTGCAACTTCAGCATCGCATAGCACAGACAGCTCGAAAGCCTTCTTAAGCAGCCCGTTCCTTCTCTTCGAGAACGTCACTTGCCTGCTCGTGTCGTTTTCTATGCGTTTCATCTCAGTTTTTCCTCTCACCATCGTTTCTTTCTTCACACTTCTCGGCTTCTAAAGCCACCAATAGAACGATTCTCGCGAAGGCGATTGGATTTCTCACTATATCTCCAACTGAAACGGACAGAAACAACTGGGATCTGGCAAGTTGCTGACGATTTTAGAACCGAAAGAAACCACTAAAGACATGCTAGTTTCAAGACATATTAATATTTTCAAAATTTTGCTAAAATTGAGCTCGCAGAGCCCAGATGTGATGGGACTATCAATAAAAAGAAAGTAGCAACAAGCGAATCAAAACTGAACTTGCCTTCAGAAACCACAGAACAAAAAATTTATTGAGTAGCTCTCAAATACTCATGGAAATGACTGGCTCCTTCTTTGGAAACCCTAGGAAAAATTGTCCAGAGAAGAAATGGTGAGACAAACGAGATGGCTGATTGATTGATTGAAGATTTGTCTGCTCACTCCACTCTCCTCTCGTATTCTAATATACTGCTCCAGAGCACTAAACAGGAATCATTCTCAAACCACTGAACGACTATCGGAAAAGAGCAGGTCACGGAACCTAATTGGTTTTCTTCTTTTGGCAAACACCGGAGGGAAAATTCGACCCTTCCCAAATAAAGAAAAAAGAGAATAAATGCTCGCGAACACGTGAATCCAATCAATACATCCCCCGCAGAGAAGCTTTTCCCCAAGTGGAGGCACAATTAGCTCGGCGCTCTCGGCCGCCGTGAGGACACGTGGGTGCGGGCACCGACAACTTAAGCTACCGGTGACCGATACTGAGACAAGAGCGGGTTGCTTTAGGAAAACAGCAAACAACTTTTTCAGTTGCCAGTTATTTCGGAGCAGAGAAAATGCAGCGTGTAAGGGAGAAATAAAGAAATGCCTGTCCGTACGAAGGTTCGAACACGTCAATTAATTCGTACAATAAGTGGCAGGTGACAGCCAATAAGGAAGAGCCAGCTCATGGGGTTTTGTATCACGTGTCACCACCATGTGGGTTGTCTTTCACTCTGTTTAATCATAATTAATTAAAGAAAATAGCGAGTAAAGTTTTTTTATCCATTACATCAATGGGGAGGATTTTCTTATTGTCTTGTTTCTTCTTTTCCCTCATTGTCCCCATCTAGGTTATTGATTGAGAAGAGGAGAGAGAAGTTAAAGTAGTATTGCGATTGATTAGATGGATATGATTTAAGATGATGAGAGATAATGAGAAAAAGATGGGGAGAGAAACTCAACCCCTACATCAACTGCTCTAATCACATATATCTATGCATGTGTTTTTGTTTTTTTACGCAAATTTATATTTAAACGATAAACTATGTATTTAAAAAATATGAGGGTTAAATAACAAATTTCCCCCGAAAGTACACACCAAAAAGCAATGTTGCCCTAAAAGTTTTTTGGGGTTCAATGTTATCTCAGAAGTTTAAAGAAATAGTAATTTTTCCTTAAAGTTAACGATCAACATCAACTTTTAATGGTCAATGTTAATTTTTTAAAGGAAAATGGTAATATTACTACGTTTGTAAACTTCTGGGGTGAAATTGAATTTGAAAAAACTTCCAAGGTAACATTGCTTCTTGACGTATATTTCCAGGACAGGTTTGTTACTTGACCCAAAATATGACATATGATTATGTGTGATTGTGATTAGAGAACTTGGCATACTAAATATAATGAACTTAATGTAAGTACGGTCTATTAATTAATTTTTTTATAATATTTATTTATCTAAATTGATTATATTTAAAAAAGTTAATTAAATTAATTGATATAACATGTGTTTTTTAAAATACTCTAATTATTTTTATTAATTCCTCCTTAATTATTATTGAAGGAATATCGATAAATGAGAATTAGAAAAATCAAATATGAAAAATAGTTCTTATATTTAAAACTAAAATCAACTTCTTTAATATGTCTTCGATTAAAGATTGGAAGCACTATTATTTTTTTATTGAAATTTTATTATTGTTATGACTATCACTCTATTCTATTATAAGTCACTTATACCTGATTCATACAAACCAATAAAAACATTAAATGAATAGATTTTTTTTCATGTTTACCTTTGTAAATCTCCTCCCACGGCCTTTTATTTCTATGATTTATACCCTTCTCTCTCTCACGCACCTCTTTTTAATGTACCCAACCAATAATGAATAGGGGCAAAATAGATGAAACCTCATTACCCAAACAAATAAATTATATTTCGAACAAACTACATAGACAGTGGTATTATAATATCTCCTATTGAGTACTCCCCACTAGGTCATGACTACTTATTGTATTTTTGGATTAACATTATAAGCTATTTTTCCAATATGATTTATAGTATATGAAGTAAATATGTGAGATGAGTTTTGTTTTGCATAAGAACAAAAATGTCTAGCCAAGAGGTTAATATTGTATCGACAAAGCTCCATCAGTGGTGTCGTAGATCACTGTGCAAACAATATGATTTTTACTAAAGGGGTGGTGTGTGTGCAATGACGACAAAATAATAAGTTAATAATTGAGAGAGAATTTGCTTACCTCTAGAGTTTACCTCTCATTTATAAAGTTTTACTGATAGGGTTTGGACTTGTAGGCTATGTGCACCCTATGGTCCATATGTTGTGCCACCAAAGTTAAGTCAAGATCCTTGATTATAACCTTATTTGTAGATTAGTTGAGATCTCCTTATTATAAATGGATTTCGATATGTGTTGTCCTTTTTTGTACCACACCATAAATAGGCCTCATGAATGGGTACACAAGAAGTTTCATCTATGATCACTGATATGAACTTATTTTTTAAATAGTGTCTCAAGCTTAGGCTTAGAAGTCAGAACACACTTTGAGATCAAAAAAGTTTTTTTTTTTTTGGGGGGGGGGGAGGTCTATTTATTTTACCTTTCTTTGTCTTATTTTATTTAAAAGTTTGCTTTCGGTCAGAGGAGCTGAGGGAGGAGTGGTTCATAATCAGAAATAAAGCATAAAAAGGAAAAAAGAAAAGCTTCAGTGTAAATATTTTAATGTACGTCATTTTAAATAGCAATTATACTCATAGCATGGTTTATTTTAACATTGTAATTCATCCAAACGAAAAATTCGGCAAAAAGGAGATCTATACAAAAATTTATCAATATTACATTCACTCCAAGATAAAAGTGAATGTAATATTGGCAAAATGACCGGAGGTTTAAATTTCTATCTAACAGATTTATTTTATTAAAATTTCTTTCATGCTTTATTATTTTCTCCCTTATTTCGTCCACGCAATATGGTATTGCATACTTAAACACTAGACTTTTTTTTTTTTGGGTGCATAAACATTAGACATGTTAAAGAAACATTTGTCATAATTTTGCATGGTTTAGGAATCCTGGACAGGATCGGCCGATTTAGACTGATAACCAACAAACTAGTCAGAAAACCAATCCAATTTAAGGAAAAACCTAAGTTGACTCGGTGACTCTGAGTCAACTTGTCCAACTTGGCCAAAAATCAGCCAAGTTGGATAGTCACCGAGTCAACCCAGTATTTTTTTTTTATTAAAAAAATAAGAGTGGAAGATAGAGATTGTGATTTGGGTTTCGAAGGTCGAAGCTTATTTGGTCGAAATACAGAAGATGGAGATTGCAACCTGGGTTCATCGAAGGTCAAAGGTCGAAGCTTCTATGGTTGAAAGATGGAAGACAAAGATAGCGATCTAGGTTTGTCAGATATCGAAGTTCGAAGCTTCTTTGGTCAATAGATGGAAGACAGAGATTGCAATATGGGTTTGTCTCTCAATCTTGTAGAAAAGATGGATTTGGAGTCGCTGATGAGATGTAGATAATCACAGAGATCAATGACGTGAAGATCGGAGATACTGTTGGTGTGCCGACATGGGGAGACGCTAGGAGAGTGGAAATCTACGATAATGAGACAAGCAGATGGTTGAGACTTGAGATTCAGATGGTTATAGGGTTGAAGGTGAAGACTGAAGAGTGGAGAGTGGGTTGAACGTGAGAGAGATCAATCTTCAATTCAATAGCTATGAGAGCCTGTGACTCATGAACTGTGATATTTTTTTTGCTCATATGTCACTAACCTTGCAATTTTTGTCTATACGTGTTTTTGTTCTTGTCATTCGTTTTCGTTGTCAACATTGTGCCTGTTTGGGTTAGCGGTAGGAGCGGTGGCTTAAAAGCCATCTAACTTTAAAAAAAGCTCGATAGGAAAAAAGTCAGATTATTGATAATAATGTGTGTTTGGATTGATGGTAGTAGAAGTGGCAAGACTCATGTCAAAAAGCTGAGAACTTTTTGAAAAAAGCTAAGAAGTTGAGCTTTTTCTTTAACGGACTTTTTGAGCTTTAAGTTAAGTAAATTTAAGCTTAACCCAAATAGATCCAAAATCAGCTGGCAACGTTAACTGACTTTTTTTTCAAAATTATCATAAAAAAAACTCAAAAAACTTGTAATCCAAACAAAACCATTAATGGCCATTGATTGCTGACTATTAAGTCATGTGATTTTGTGGTTTCTATTTCTCATTGTTTGAGCAATTAGTGTATTATTAGGTTTTTTTAAAAAAAATTAATATAATATCACATAACCTCCATTTTATCCATCATCACATCACATCCTCCTAGGTTCCACAAAATATTTTTTATTACTTCTTCTGGTCTTAAATATAAAACAAATTTTGTAATTTAAGTTAAACTATAATTTTTTTTTTTTAATAATCAGGATTGGAGGTAGTATTAAAATACAAATATTTTTATTTATTTTAATCAAAATACTTTTTAATTATTAGTGGTCTAACTCACTAATCCTTAATCCAGTATTCTCACCGGTTCAGCAGGTTTGGGTTCTGAACCTTGCAATTTTGTCCGACATAGGAGGAATAGCAACAGTAGCAATAAAGACCTCGCAAGTTTAACATGAAGGCCCATCACAGGTTTAGTACTATAAGACATGATAGTTTGGACTAGCCCATTTGTAAAAGATATTTAGGTCACACTCTTTCTTTAGAGGCTACTGGCCACTGGGCAGCCAGTTAGCCCACCAATTTCCCCAATTTTTCTGCATTAAATTTATTAAGTCCTAAATCCATACATAAATTGTCTAAAGTTTTAAAAGTCACGTAGTTGATACCAATAACAAGGGAATGAAGGATAATGCCTAAATATTGCTTAAACTCATGTAACACGGCAAGACTATGTTTGGATCACATTTGGCCCCAAATATACATCCAAACAGCCAATAGTGGCTTTTTATGTTTGGAATAATGTTTTCTCCATCTGGCTTATAGTCCCACAAATATGCATATTGATGTCCCTGTCAAACCCACATCCGACCTTCTCCACATTTGTCTTTTTCATTTTGTTGAAGAAATTAATTCTTTAGGTTGGAAATAGTAATTACAAATGCAATGTAGTATTTTCAGGTTTTAGTTGGATAATTTAACATTGTTATGATTTATAATATATGTATATTTCTATCTATTAAATAAATTCAATTAAATATTTTGTAGTGTTTATAATTTTTCCCAATAATATATTAATTTTTTAAATAATTTTAATATTTTTTTAAAATCAACGCGATATATATATAAAATAAAAATCTTTTTTAAATTTTACGTCTAACATTATTTTTTGACTAATTATCCAAACAACTTTCAATTTGTCAAATTAATTTTTATAAAAGTCAATTCAAACATAAATCATATTATAAAATTTTAAATTTTACCACACTTTAAGTTTGTAAAAGTCAATTTTTTTTTAAAAAAAGTCACGTATGTTACCACTAATCTAAACACACCCAAATTTATATACGTTGAGTTTGGAAAAAAGTAGTTTTTATTTCCTTTATTTTCATAGACTTTAAGTTTTGGAAAAAGTTAAATAATGTATTGGGATTTATATTTGAATTGAGCTTCTTTTACATATGGCTATTTAGTCTTTCAAAGTAATTTTATTTTTTATTAAACCAAGGTCCCACGGTTCCTCTCCCTACTCTTTGCAGCGGTGTGCTTTCTTCCCTCCAAGTTCACGTTCCCCTCTCTCTACACTACTGTTGGACAAAAGCAACCAAAAACCTGCTTCTGCTTTTACAACTGGACCAAAATTAAGATCACTTCATTGTTATTGGGAGAACCTAAGAAAGGATCCCACCTGTTGATGCTAGCATGTTTTGAAGCTCAAAACATGGATCCAAACAAACGTTAAAAGCTCAGCGAGCTTTGACCCTTATACCTCCAACTGGTCTGACCGGTCCTTCCGGCAATGAAAGAAGCTCTCTTTGTCTATAGAATGCAAAGGGATGATAGGTTTGAGATTTTGACAATCCACGAGGTAATATTTTGATTAATTGAACACGTACGTTTTCATCCTATGTAAGCGACATATGTTACGAATTATAAACAACACAATTCATCATTAAAATGCATTAGTTTATGTTGATGTTGACAGATATATTTATCGCAGCAGAGGGGTTCTTTCGTTGGAAATCAAGGCGGGCATTTTTTTTAAGAAAAATTGTTCGCATAAAAAGAGTCACCTTTTAATAATATTTCAATCCAAATATTAAAGGGAGTAAAAAAACAAGAATATTAAGGAATATTCTTTTATTGAAATTTTTATCATTGAGAAGGATTTGATAGATTTTATAAGAAAAGGGGGACTTTTCCCCAGTCCCTTTTCTAAAAAAATGATTGGTACACATTATATGCCAAATTTTACTCTATTTTAATACTTTATAAATTTAAGACAAAGTTGATTTTTTTAGATAGATTAAAAAATACTAATTGAATTACATTAAAATATTAATATTAATCATTTCTTCTCTAAACTATTTTACCTAATTCAAAAACTGATGTATAATTTTTTGAATGAAAGGATTTCATTAATAAGAAATGAGAATGTACAAATGGGTATAACAGAAAATTACAAAATGAGATTAAACTTAGAGAAGTATTTCTGCATATGGGCTACCAAAGTTTTAATCTGGACTAAGACACCATCTGTGATAAAACCTTCATGAGCAAAGAGAGATTTATTACAAGGCTCCCAAAACTTCCAACAATTAATACAAACTCCAATCTTCCAAAAAGTATCCCAAGAGGGGGATTGAATGATCATAGTTAGCCAATCTTGAATACTCATTCAGAAAAAATCACAGGACATGTCCGAAGGTAGGATTTTCCTCTAGACTTGGGAAGTTGTGCAGCAACCTTTAAAGATATGGTCAATGCTTTCACTACTAGAATGGAATGACAGATAGCACATGAGTGATCCATGGTCATGTTTCTTCTATAACGTTCCGACATGTATAATTTTATAATAAATAACATATAATATAATTTAGTAATACATAATATATAATATAATTCAGTAGCTTATTTTATTTGTTTAATTTTTTTTTTTTTAAAAAAGTCAATCATATCTTCATCTAACTCCCACATCGGTTGGAAGCGCCGCCTAACCTCTTCATTGTGCAGTGTCTTCATTTCCTCTTTATGGCGTTAAAATGGCGCCATTTTGGATAAAAGGAAATCTCAGCCCTTAATTCTAAAGTATAATCTTGCTCATTCATTGATAAACCTAGAGATAAGCCTGACGAACCCGGCCCGCGTCTCCCAAATTGGCATCTCTGGTTTCCTCTCCAGCATGTTCTCCTTTGAAGACTGCGGCGGCTCAAGCGACCAAGCCTCCAGCACCAGCGACTCCAGCAAGTGTGCCCCCAACACTAATTCTTATCCGCTCAAGGCTGCTGCCGCGTCAGACGTGCCAGAGGATTTCTTGCCACTCCCACAAAATTTAAATAGAAGAAGCTGGTTCCCACTCCCAAAGTTACAACCTCGAAAACAGCGAAATTGTGGAATTTCCGGTAAAAAAACAAACAAGTAGTTGAATTTTATTCACAAACTGACAAACGGAGGCAGTTGGAAGAGGATGGTTCGTCAGGCTCATCTCTATCGAGCTCCTCGCCGGTAAGGAAGGGCTTGACAATTAAAACAACAAAATTTGCTAGTTACTGAATGTAAATTGCCCCATGAGAAGCCCTGAGTTGCGAATTTGAAGATATATGGGCCTAAATGTGAATGTGCTTAATAAGTTGTTGAATGGCCCAATAGGCCCATATAATAAAAAAAGGAATGTACCAAAAAAAAAAAGTCGAACGTAAAAATTGCGGTGTCATGAGCGTCGGCCTTAGGGTGAAAGTAATTGGTAAATACCAGCGCGGCTCCTGCATCCTGGAAATGGAAAGTTAAGAACTAAATCGCACATAAAATGCGATACAAATTCCCATTGACATTGCCGTCAGCACTCCATTAACTTTACTCGCATCGTCATTTTTCTTTTCATTTTCTGGTTTCCTAAATCCTAATTGGCCCACTCATCGCTGTTCTCTACCTAAAGACAACCCCAGAACGTGCGCCATCGTCTTCGTCAGGCCAGAGAAAAAGGTCTCTAAGCAATGGCGTCCCCTCCTCCTAACGATGAACCGAGGGATCAGGAGCAGGAGCAACCACAGCCGCCACAGCAGGAGGCAGCGAACGAGTTTATGCACAAAACCAAAACGATTCAGTTTCTTGGACGCACCACTCCAATCGTTCTTCAGAATGAGAACGGTCCCTGCCCTCTCCTCGCTATCTGTATGTCTTTCTTCCATCGTCGGCTCTTATATGCATGTTTCTTTCTTTTTCCTGGATTCTTATGGCACTTTTGCGGCGGTTCTTCTTTCATAAGAAGTTGAAATGTTTGAACGGTGGATTCCTCGTCGATATTTGTTTTCATCAATTACGCTATTGGATTTCATTTTTTGGCACCAGGACGTATTTGTGCTCAGTTAGGAATGGTTGAGACTGAAGTATTAATATTAGTCTTCACAGAGCGGCCGATTGATCTTAGTTGAAGGATTACTTATTACCATGAAATTCTTACGTTTTATTCTCATTCACTGTCGATTGAAGGCCTGGTGCTCCTTATCGAATCCCTTCCCTATTAATTTACCAACAAACATTAATGGTTTGACCTTAGGCTTATTTCAACTGCTCATATTCGCGCCATCCTCTTTATTATTATTATTATTATTATTATTATTATTATTTTTGTGTTCCACCCTCTTTGTTGCGTTTTTTATTTCCTTTTGGAAGCTCAGTAAGGCGGAATAATTTGTCGTGCAATTACAAATTTTTGGAATGATTAAGTGTAGTCAAGACTCGAGAGTGTCTGGTGCTATTTCAGCCGTCCTTTAGTTTTAGATAGAGTGCTACTATGGAGATAGGAGGATGTCTGATTTTTCCCCACCAATCATACTGGAAAGATCATCGCAAAGGCAGTTGAAAAGAAGAAAAGGAAGTTGAGCCTAACCCCTAAGTATTGAGGTTGGTGATACGGATACAATACTTAGGAGGAGAAAACTCATGTGTTCTATTTCAATTGTCGAAAGTCATTGTATAATAACAAATTCCCTTTTCACCTTTACTTTCTTTCGGTCAAATATTTCCTCGATATTACAATGTTTCTTTGATACAAAATAAGAGAGTTAGTTAAGGTAATTATAGGAATGGCTAGTTAATAGCTGTTGGATTTGTGTCCATATAAGGCATGAGGAAGTTTTGTGACTCGTGAATAAGAATTAAGTTTGTCTTTTGTTCCACTACCCTTTATCCTGAATATTTATCTCTCTTCTCCTCTCCGTATATTTCTCCTTCTAACCTCTTTTGCAACTCACTCTTGGTCTCTATGGTTCAAAACCGGCCCTGATTGAATGAAAAGTTCATCAAGATACCTACACATTTTGTGTTGGGTTGCTGGAGTTCAATGTACAAAGAATTACAAGGATTACAAATATATCTATTTTAAAAACTAATGTAAGCTATATGCACCAGAAAGTATCTTTTTCCTTTAAATTTTCTTGTTCTTCAGCAAAAACTAGCCCTCTTTGATGATAATTTAAAAATTAAAATCTATCCGTCTTGGGCATTGGTTGCCCAAATTCGGTGTTTTATTTATGCTCTTTAGTTGTCTTACTTTATGGTTCCTTTGCTTTTTCTTGCCCATTTGCATTGCTCTTATTAATGGTAGTTTGTATATCATTTGGCTGCAGGTAATGTTCTTCTGCTTAGAAACAGCATACATTTGAGTCCAGATGTTGCTGAAGTTTCGCAGGAGAAATTGCTTTCATTGGTTGCTGAACGTTTAATTGATTCCAATAGTAATGTGAATGTAAGAATTGTTGGATATCTGCCCAATATCTCATATCCCTTGATTCTAGCACTTCATATCCCATGATTCTAGCCCTATCATATCCCATGATTCTAGTTTCTCTAGTTTAGGAAAGATTATGATTTGGGTTTGCGATTGATTGTAATCTTCTCATAATTGCTTCCAGTGATTGCTTTGTTCTGGCGCCTAAATATATTGTAACTCTCATTGGTGGAAATATCAAGACAGAGTAGAATTTGATTACCTTGAATCAATAATATGTATTAGAGTTGTGGGTTTGATCTAAATCTAGAGGCTGTGAGTGCGAGCAGTTGTGAGAAGATAGAGAGCCAGTGAGAGATTCAAGAGAAACACATGAGGGGGGGGGGGAGGCCGTGACCTTGGGCTTCTGCAGGAGAGAGAGTAGTGAGTCATCGCCTGCACATGAAGACCCAGAGGTTGCCGATCAGCCATTTCCTATAATCCGATGTCAATTGGAGTAGCGCTTGGGCGTCATGAGCTGACGACAATCTCTACTTCAGGGATGCATGAACTACATGCATTGACAATCTTTCCCTTTTAGAAGGTGTGTGAGCTGTCAGCAAATTTATTTTGTCTCCTCGTCAAAGCTTGTTGTTCCACATCCAGACATGGATCCAAGCCAATTTCCTCCTCCTTTTGGCTCCATACCTCCACAACCAGCAACACTTTGGGTTAATTCAATGTCTTTAATGTTTGGAACTAATGCTTAGACCTAAAGTAACTCTTCCACCACTCTCAAATCTTCTATTTCTACCACTATAGTTTTTGTACCATCCAAAACTACATAGACGGCATCAGAATTCTCAGAAAATCAAATAATGGTTATTAACCATAAGTTTAATGGAAGAAACTGTATCCAGTGGTCTCAAAGCATGCTAAGATATATCCGTGGTTAGAAAGGAGAAATATATTAATGGAGCAACCCTCTAAACAACCCCTGATGATCCAAGTTTCGACACATGGTTTGCTGAAAATAACCAAGTTATGACTTGGTTATCTAACTCTATGACTCTAGATATTAGTGTAGGTTACCTTCTAGCAAACACTACAAAAGAAATCTAGGATGCGGCGAGAAGAACATACTCTTCCCTTGATTACACCGCTGCCTTGATCCATTTGAAGCGAAAACTCTGAGATTTTGAGACAAGGTAATATGTCGGTGACTGATTATTGCAATGCTTTGTTGAAACTCTAGCAATGATAGGGTTTGTTTGAGGTGCACCCATGGAAAACCGTTGAGCATGCTCAATTTTATAGGAAGATAGTGGAAGGAGGAAGAATTCACGATTTTCTTCTCAAACTCAACAATTTTGTTGAGGAGAGAAGGGATAGAATTATGGGTTTAAAATCTTTACCACATCTGTTTGATTTAGTCAATCATGTGTAGTTTGAAGAAAGCGGAAAACTCTTGAATTGTAGCAGCCAAAATCACATTGAGGGTTGAGCTCTTGTAGTGAACAGACCACAAGGTGGACGGAAAAAATAATAAATGGTGCAATTATTGCAAGAAGAAAGGTCATACCAAAGAAGAATGCTGAAAACTGCGTGGCAAGCCATCAAATGAAAAACAACACTCCCATCAAAGTCATCTCACTACATATGAGTAGAAAGATGAGGATGCTGATTCCCTAAGTCAGTAGTTGCAGGGCTTTGCAGGATACTTGAAAAACAGAACTAGTCAAACTCTATACCAAGTGTCAATCTGGTACAATCAAGTTATTCTATTATAGCTCTCAATGCTGTGAGGACTAAAGAAGATACATGGATTGTTGACTTAGGAGCTACAGAGCACTTAACTAGTAATCAAAGATTATTTACAACTCCTAAATTGTGTTTTGAAAACTTTCAAGTCAAAGTTGTTAATGACGTGCTCATGTGAGTTGAAGGAATTGGCACAGTCATGCTATCTAATAATCTAAAAGTTCATAATGTTGTGTTTGTACCTTCACTTGCTTGTAACCTAATATCCGTGAGCAAGTTAACTAAAGGGCGAATATGTCGAGTAATCTTTGATGATGATTTATGTCTCTTTCAAGATTTAAGCTCAAGAAAGATGATTGGGATTTTTAGAGAGTAGGATGGACTTTTCTACCTAGAAGGATCTACGCTAAAGAATGAAGATACTTGGAATGCACGACAGGCCATGGTTAGCTCAAGTTCTCTACATCAAGATGTATTTTTATGGCATTGTCATTCAAGCCATTCTAGTTTCAATTATTTGAAACGTGTTTCCAAGTCTATTTAATAAAAATTCTGTTCTTTTTCATTGTGAAACTTGCCAACTCTCTAAACAAACAAGGTTTTCCTACCCTAAACAGCCCTACACACCCTCTACTCCCTTCTAACTAATCCATAGTGACATCTACATCCTGCAAGAACAATAACCTTGGCAAATGCAAACACCAAATGGTTTGTCACTTTCATCGATGATCACACTAGAACCACATAGGGTTATTAATGAGGGAAAAAAATCTAAGGTAGTCAAAGTTTTTCAAAACTTCTATACCTTTGAAATCTCAGTTTCAAACTTCTATCAAGGTCCTTCAGAGTGACAATGTTGGGAAATACTTGAGTGGAACCTTTAAGAAGTTTCTTGATCAACAATCCATCCAATCAACCTGAACCTACACCTAATGAACTGGAAACATGTTGCGATCCGTTTAGTGATGGATATAGAAGGTAAATCAGGAGAGTCCGGTCAACAATCTGAAGAAGATAATGGTAGAAATATCTCTTCCACCTGAAGGAATGACCATGACTCTAACTCAAGATTAGATTTAGAAGAAATGGATTGGCCTATTGCACTTAGAAAAGGGGTAAGATCATGTGATCAACATCCATTTCAACAATTTGTTTCATATGGTAATTTGTTTGCAAAGATCCAGAGTTTTGTTGTAAACAATGCACCAATGAAAATTCCAAATACTTTCCAATAAGCTATGGCTAATCCGAATTGGAAGCAAGCTGCAGAAGAAGAGTTAAAGGCACTTGAGGAAAATAAAACATGGGAAATCACAGCTCGTCCCACAAGAAAGAAACCGGTAAGATGCAAGTAGATTTTTACCCCAAAGTTCAATCTTGATGGAAGTATTAACAAGTACAAGGCAAGACTGGTTGCAAAAAGGTATACTTATGGAATTGATTATTAGGAGACCTTTTCCCCAATAGCTAAATTCAATACAATCCTAGTGCTGTTGTCAATTGCAACTAACTTGGATTGGTCAATACATCAACCGGACGCCAAAAATGCATTTCTGAATGGAGACTTAGAGGCAAAAGTTTACATAGAGGTCCTAGAGGGAGTTTTAGCTCTAAACAACTTTGTTTGTGAGTGTTTGTGAGCTCAACAAGGCTTTATATAAGTTAGAACAATCTCCGAAGGCATGGTTCGAACGATTCACCAAGGCTTTAAAGAAACTTGGATATAAACAGGGGCAAGCAAATGACATGTTTATCAAGCATTATAATAGGAGAGTTACTATCCTGATTGTCTATGTTGATGACATAGTTATTACCGGGAATGATGAAGATTTTGTTGCCCAAATTAAGAGGAACCTGTCAAATGAATTCCAGGTGGAGGATCTTGGTCAAATGAGATATTTATTGAGTATGGAAGTAGTAAGGACCAAAAAGGGCATCAACGTATCCTAGCGGAAGTATACCCTAGATCTGTTACATGAAACAGGAATGTTAGGGGCGCAACCTAAAGGAACACCAATGGAAGAAGGTTGTCACTTGGAGATCAAGCCGAATGGTGTCTCGGTTAACTCAACAATATAGAAGACTTCTAGGGAAGCTAATATACTTAACCCACAAGCATCCAGATATTAGCTATGCAGTAGGAATAGTAAGTCAGTTCATAGCACCTGATCTATTTGAAGCTTAATCCTGGAAAAGGAATCTTCTTAAAAAACTTTGCTAGGAACATCAAAATCTACACTGATGCAGACCACGCAAGAGAGAATAGGAGGTCAACCTCAGGATACTACATGTATGTGTGGGGAAATTTGGTTATATGAAGGAGCAAGAAACAAACTGTGGTTTCAAGAAGTAGTGCTGAAGCAGAATTGAGAACTATCAACGAAGGATTATGTGAAGGACTCTAGGTTATCAAGCTATTGAAAGAGTTGAGAATTCTATTCAAGGGACCCTTGCAACTCTAGTGTGACAACAAGGCCAGCATTGAAATGACAAAGAATCCTGTCTACCACGATCGAGCAAAACATGTTGAGATAAACAAGCACTTTATTAAAGAAAAGGTTGAAGCGGGCATTATGAACTTGTCTTACGTATGGTCTGCAGATCAGATTGCGGATGTAATGACTAAATCGCTAGGCAGAGTTAAATTTGAAGTGTTTCGAGGCAGTTTGGGAATGATTGACATGTATTCGCCAGTTTGAGGGGGAGTGTTGGAAATCAGCCCAAATCTCATATCCCATGATTCTAGCCTTATCATATCCCCTGATTCTAGTTTCTCTAGTTTAGGAAAGATTATGATTTGGTTTGTGATTGACTATAATCTTATCATAATTGCTCCCTGTGATTGCTCTGTTTCGTCCCCTATATATATCGTAACTCTCACTGATGGAAATATCAAGATAGAGTGTAATTTGATTACTTTGATTCAATAATAAGAATCAATAGGTTTAATTTGTGATTGTTTGTGATCTTACTATTGTTGTGTGGGTTGCTTTGACAACTTTTCTTATTGCTTGTAGAATAAAGATGCAGGCTATGTCAAAAATCAGCTACAGAACATTTCTGATGCGATTGATTTGCTTCCAAGACTTGCTACAGGCATTGATGTAAATACAAAATTTAAGAGGTAAGTTTTGTTGATATCTTTGCCACTCGTGTTTTAATGATCCACGCTGATGTTCTGATAAAAAGATTGCTTTGTAATTGCAGAATAAATGATTTTGAGTTCACTCCAGAATGTGCTATATTTGATCTGTTGGACATCTCGTTGTATCATGGCTGGATAGTTGATCCTCAGGTAGGCTTTTTTCTGTTTTGCCTGTATATTTAGCAAGTAGCTTTATTGTTTTTCTCACAGCACCATCGATTAAACTACTGTACTAATGTTCTAGATGCATTCTATTTATCCACATGTAATACATGCCATTGGCTGGCACCTCACTATTCTCCATGATTTCGGGGGCCTCACATTGAGTTTGTCCTGTCCTTTATGGCAATAATTTTTCCTTGTTGCTATATATGAACTCAGCAGAGTAGGATTTCGAAAATTAGTTTTTTTTATCTCAATACTTCCATCCAGTTTTTAAATTATTCCTTGTTATTTAAAATTTTGTTATTTGGTCATCATGGTTTTGAAACATTTAATTCATTCATTAAGCTTTTGACAACCCTCTAATAAAATTTTGATGACAAGGTCATCACCTGTTATCTTAATATCATGAATATGAATGTTTTAAACAAAAAAGAGAGAGTAAAAATATCATCTACATGTATGATGAGTGATGTAATACATATTACTAAGATGAAATAGTTACCATGTTGTTGTGGGTTCTGTGTGAGTTTTGAATTTTAAGCTTAGGGGAATCTACTATAGTTAGCATGATGTTGTGGGTTCTATGTGAGTTTTGGCGGTGAAATGTGAAAACAAGGTCCATGAAACTTTACAGCATTGTTGGTAAGATTTTAGTTGAGCGAATTATGTAAAATTTTCAACTGAAAACTGTTAGGATTTGTTTGTTTGCTTCTGTCATTTCTCTTTCTTCTACAAATATATATTTTTTCTCATGTGGAATACTTTGTATGTGACTATGTTCTTAGCTATTTGACATTCTTGGTATGTGTTTGTATGTGACTACGTTCTTAGCTGGCCTATTTGACATTCTTTGTATGTGACTATGTTCTCAATCTTAGCTGGCCTATCTGACATTATGAAGTTGCACTTTTGGATTGAAGCTATTTGTTACCTTACCTGGCCTTTTCACCTCCTTTGCGCTACAGCTATACTTCTTTTTTTCCTTACTTTGATGTCATAATTTATTCTATAAAACCCATTTATTTCTTCTTCTTGATGTGTTGGTATGAATTTGATACTAAAACCTTTGTGTGCATGTGAACCAGGATTTTGATACAGCTAATGCAATAGGGTCCAAGTCCTATAATGCTCTTATGGGGGAGCTTGTTGCTCTTGAAACTAGAAACGTGGGAGATCAGTATAAGAATGGTCCTGAAGAAGATTGTGTAGATTTTGTGGCTGCTACAACCGCAGCGCTTGGTGTTCCTTCTCCAAGTCTCTCAAAAACCAGGTCCTTTGATGATTCTCCACATTCTGTTCCTGATCAACAAATGCCCAGGAAAGGGGATCTTGAAGAAGAGGAAGAGCTGTTAAGAGCTTTGAAGTTATCTGAGGCTGATTCAATGGCATCAGTAAGTAATGCCGTTGAGGGTCATGTGAATGAAACCTCTGTGTCTGTCAACATGGATGATAATACATGTAACAAGGTTGTTGCCATAAGCTCTGGAGATGAGTTTGTAAAGAAAACTGATGCTGTTAACAATGACTCTCGTGAACCAGTACCCCTAATCCATGATGATTGCATTTGCACTGTTTCTGATAGCACTGAGCAGATTGCCCCTGCACTGACCATGGGGGAAGTAGCCAATTCGTCTGTAAAGGCTGATGGGGTCAATAGTCACGATCAGTTGATTCATGCGGGGTCCAAAGAATCTATTGATGAGAATAAGAACGATGTTGATACATTGGTTCCGAATGAAAGTGAACCTCTCCTTTCTTCTGGAAAAAGCTGTGTGTCTTCAGTTGAAAGCCATATGGATGTCTCAGAAGGGGGTGGGAAGGTTCACAATCAACCCTTTGTGACCACTAATGATCATGGAACTGCTGATGAATCCCGCGAACATGATCCCACAGGACTATCATGCTTATCTGCAACTGATAAAAATTCAGAATCATCTAGTGGCAGGGTTCAGCAAATTGATGCTTCTGAAGAAGCATTCTCTTCCAGCATCGATGGGAGTGAGCCCATATATGAAGGAGAGGAATGTGTATTGGATAAAGGAAATGCAAACTTTCAGGATAATGAACCGGTCTATGAAGGCGAGGTACTGCTTGCGGAACAAGCAGACAAGAGCACTCCAGCACCCTCTGATACAAGAACTAAGGATGAAATTACACCTCAACAAGGTCTGTGTTATGTGTTAGCTGCTATATATTAGGGTGATGTAAGATTCTTATTAAATTATTTTCTCCTAGATAATTTTATTGTTTTTTTGAAGAAACATCTGTTTTTGTTTGATGGTCTTAGGGGAATTGATCAAGAGCTTCTTGAGGAACAATGCCAGTCAGTTGACATTTTATGGGTATGTTACTCTCTTGCCCTCCTGTTCTAAGTTTCTCCATACTAAACCTCGAGTGCAACTTTTTTCAATAGCTATGATGATGTGTGTTTGTATACATTATCAATGCTTCTGCAGCCTCTTCTGTTTACAAGGTGGTCTTGAAGATCGGGAGTTATGTGTTTTTTTCCGTAACAACCATTTCAGCACCATGTTCAAGGTCAGTAAAAAGCTTTGATGGTTCTTGTATTTGGTTTTGTTCATTTGAATTTTCTGGTAGGAATCAAGAACCTTTTCTATTAATTATAAAATTTCTTTTGTTTGGTATATCTATTATCTACTAGTTCAAGAAATATATAGTATCCATCTGTATTACAGTATGAGGGTGAGCTTTATCTCCTAGCTACAGACCAAGGATACCTAAATCAACCTGATTTGGTGTGGGAAAAACTGTATGAGGTAGGATTCTTTTCTCTATAATCCTTTTCATCTGACTTTGTTTGGGAAAAAAAAATTTTCTTTTCTTTTCTTTTTGGCCCTTGTTTTCTTTCTGGGAGACTGTGGATGCTGGTGTGCGCTTCCAGATTTTGGTCAAAATACACAGTATGATTCTGATGCTTGTGGTAGTTGTGGTTTTTTGTTCATATAAGTTGTAATTCAAAATTTATCATGTTGAAGACATGTAAAGTTTGCGTCTTGGTGGCCTTGGCTTCATTTATATGCTCATGACAGAATTTCATCAGTTGTCATGTATGTAAAATAAGCTGTTTTTATGAATAAATACCATGCGGAGAATCTTTCTTTTAATCCTCTGTTTATTTTACAGCCTTTTTTGTATCTTTGACATTGCTATGGAATTTCTGTTGCTATGTGTTCACTTATGTGGCATGGGAAACCCTTCCCAAAAGCTAGCTAATGATGCGAGAACCAATCAACTTAAATACTCTGCAGAATATCTATCCTTTAATATTTCACGTGGAACTTGAGCATCACATGCTATCTTTATTTCTATCAATTAGTACTTGAGATAGCTGACGTCCTAGTGAGTGGCTGCTACACGTCATAACACTTCACTTGGTGACACTTGACCGACTTCCTTGCTAATTAAAAGTCAAGTCTGAACCCTCCTTAGGTGGCACTTTTTGGAACCATCTATCTCTACCTCTAATACCAATTGATGGGTATTCAATTGGGATTGAGAACCTTTGTCCGACTACTATTTATTGATGTGAGAGAAACAATCCACTCAATGCCGCAGAGCATCCCTTATTACTTCATGTGGGATTAGGCATCTCATACTACCTTAGCCTCTATCAATAGTGTTGATATAAGTTTCACTTCAAGAAGAATCTCAGAAAGGCTAAAAGATTTCTAGGATGATTTAACTAAACACGAAATTCATTATTTGTGACAGTGCTTATTAAAATAATTTGCTGAATAGCGGAAATGTTGCCAACCGGTTAATTTCTTCTAATTTCTGGATTTTTTATGGAGTTCCAAATACCTGCTTCTCTCTTTAGACACATAAATTCTACTGATGCAAAAGGGAACCTTGGTCACTGGACACCACCAAAAAAATCTGAAAGCACTTATAAATTGCTAGATAGGCTAAGCTTGCTGTCAGGACCATAGAGACATGGACATGAATGGTTTAATTACATATATTCTGAATTATTTTGGATTACAATATATTAGTTTGGTTTGTACTTGTACTGCAGGTCAATGGTGATACATTGTTTATGACTGGTAACTTTAAGGAATTTAAGGTAGAAAGTCAGGAAAATAACACTTGGGACGAGCATAATGTCATAACCAGTACTGCTGTATGTATTTTCTTTCAAAGTGAAACATCTAAGCTCATTCCTTCCTTGATATTAACGTAATTTTTCATGTTTCAGGATTATCTTGCCAGTATAAACAGTGCAGCAGAGGCAGGCTTAAATATTAGGTAATTTTCCAAACTTGCTACTGCTCCCCCCCCCCCCCCAAAAAAAAACAAACACAAAAAAAAAAGGCAATAAAAACTCTCTCTTTCACCCAGCGCGCTTTAGTTTTGAATTAACAGCATGAAAAGCATTAGTAGTTTAAGATAATTCTTGTTTGTGCATCTTGGTTTCTTTCTACTATCCATGGCTGATTCACTTGAAATAATATATTCCTTTGATGATAACTCAATGTTTTGGTAAAAATGGATATTTTCTTCTCATCCAAATAGAAACATGTTATTGCTCTCAGGATTATTTCAAGTTATTGATTTAAAACTTACACAAATCTTACTGTAATTGTAGCAGTTCAGATCTGCAATTAGCAATAGCATTGCAACAACAGGAGTTTGGGCAACAGCCACCTCGTCAGAATTCACACCCAGCATCCATTACTGGCAGTTCCAGACTGGTCACAGGTCCCCAGGTAGATTCTTGTTTTCTAGTTATTTGACGGGTTCAATAATTGGTGTTTCTTTGTCGAATAGCCGTTGTGATTGCCTAGTATTTGTTGCGTTGAGTTGATGTTTAGACTGCTATATACACAATGGCGGATCTTCTTGGTTACAAGGGGGGGCCATGGCCCCCTCAAAAAAAAAAACATGGAAAAAATTTGTTGAGAATTTTTGTTTTTTGAAAATTTAATATAGTGTAAAAAGTATGTTATCTTATAGTTAAAATATTTTTATTATACATTTAACCCCCTCAAATATTTTTTCCTTTTAAGTAATTAATGAGTATACATTTGACCCCCTCAAATATTTACCCCAAGATCCGCCACTGTATATACAAATCTGTGCTCAATGAAGATTGAGTTTAGGTGCACTGCTGTGAGTTTGGATTGTCACCGGTTTGGTCAGGTGCAATCTCACATGCGTGAGTTGCGCACACTTGTTTTGATTGACTAGTACTCCGTAATTTGACTATTTAATTATTACTGCCTTTGTTTCTCTCAATCCCCAGGAACGTTTTTCTTTAAAATTTTTGAAGGAAATACTCTTTACCGTGGGTGTTTTATTTTTGGGGCCATGTATTAGCGGTATCAAGTCAAAGATCTTTTTATCTGAAAATGCAAACGGATGCTACTTGCAGGTGGCAAGAAACACCGAAAGGCATTCATCTTCCTCATCCAAGCCCGAAGGGAAGTCAAAAGAGAAATGTACAGTGATGTGAATATCATAAGCGAGAGGAGTTGTAGAAGGTTAGAAACTTGCAGTTCTTGATGCTCTATTGTATCCCGTCACAGCAACGCCATTCATCATATCGTGTATGTGATTGAAGTAATGTTTCTTGTGTAAATAGAAGTAGTATAGTATACCTCGGTGCTGGATCTTTTGAACTCGTGACACCAAATCTTAACTTTACACCGGTTTTGCTTGTCCGGACTAACAGCCATAATGAACGTTTCTGTCAGCTTTCTACCAATAATTTTTATGCAGGTTTTACAGCTTTTAATAGGGAACATTGATGGCCTCACCCCACAAAACCCTATTCCTAGAATTGTCATTGCATCTCTGTACTCTCGTGGAGTCGTGGTAACCTGTCGATGTAAGAAGCCACAGATTCTAATGTAGATTTTAGATTTGTTTGATTAGATTAGGTGTCGTCCTTGTCAACCTAAAGGTGAGATAGTGATGGGTTATCAAAAGCTGAAACATTGTATGAAGATAAAGAAAAGGTGGCTAAAGCGATTGGTGTGTGGAGTAATTTTTTATTGGATGTCTTGTCCGTAAAACCATGGATTTGGCCTCGTATATTTTAAAATGCTAATATAATATAGCCTTGCTGCTCGTCGTTGTTGTAGAATTTCAACATTCTCTAGCTATAGCCATCGGACATGCAGGAATGTAACTATATCCCAGGAATCAAAATAATTTATATAAATAAATATGCTTTAATATTTTAGAAAAGGCGATGAAGCAAATGCAGAGGCAGTCATTAGTGTTTGTGTGCGCGCATTTGTTTTCATTTGGCAAATTGGTATTGTATATACGCACGCGCGCATTATCTCGCCGCAGGAAAAGAATTTGAGTGAATAAACTCATCAAGATTCAAATTTAAAATAAGAATAATTGAGTCATAATTTCTTACATTGGAATTGAAATTATGTATTACTCTTGTAAGATATGATAGGTGTATTATATCAAATACTTTTACATTCTAAATATCAGATTCACTTTTTAGTTCAATAACAAAATGAGTATTTTACTAAATATTAATTATCTAGTCATTAAATGCCTTTTGGAGAAAACAAAAACAAAAACACTTTCGCCCCACAAAAATTGACAGCTTGTATTTAACGGGAGGAATAGGAGGAGCGGGGAAAAAGGAGTTCTGACGCAATATTTTTGGCCTATTTCCCGCAATAAAACTTTTTTTTTTGTTGTCCATTTGGTATCGAGGGTTTCGCTCTAACTAATCTAGATCCGACCCGCGTCGTGTATTTAACTATGGTTGGAGAGTCTTCCAACAGAGTTTTTTTGCATTCACAAGGTTCGAGCTCAAGACCTTATTTAAGCGACATAAACCGCTTATCATTTATGCCAACCCCATTAGTGATCCGCAATTAAACTCACGCCAAGAAAACGTACATTGCTTTTGAGTGGGCCTGCGATCACGAAGATAAAACAAGACAAGGAGGATCCGATCAAGCACCGACAAGACAATCAACCAAACCTTCGTAAGGTTAAATTCAGCAAACTGTTGTTGTTTAGTGCCGTTCGTTGTTATATCCGTTAAAAGTCCAGGAATTGTAAGGGCTAGCTCTGCATGATTAATTCATTTTAATAATTTTTATTATTATTTTTTAACTTCCTAATGACCGAATTAATTTTTTTTTATTTGGTCAATTTTCCCCCCTTTCAAGGTTTAGATAAATTACGGTTTTCACCTTTCTTAACTAGTGGGACTGTTCTCCTTTCGAAGGTAAAGTTCATTACCCACCTTAATCAACTTGTTACTGATAATGGCCGAATTAATTAACCAACCAATAAAAAGTGGGATTTAGAAAAATGAGAAAAGGTGCAGTTGTAGTTGCTTATTGGGAGTGATGGGATGGCACCTGTGATTAGTGATTATCAACATCACTCCCCAGTTGCGTTTGCTTTCTGCTTTGCTCGTATTGTATTTGTCCTTTGAATTAAAATCTGTGTTAATGATAAAGGGGGACCACTGTTTTTGTGTACCGTGCAGTGCAGGGCTTCAATGCTTCATTTCCACTGAAGGACACGACAAATCTCCAGCTGTGATGGTGACCCAGCTGTTTAATTCCGACGACCACCGCCACCGCCACCACCTGTGTTTTCTTTTCTTTTCTTTTCTCGAAGACTACGTTCTCCCTTTTACCATTGCTTTTTCGCTCCTCGTTGTTGTTCATTAATGCATCGCACTATCACTGTCAAGTTTTAATTTTTAGGGTTTCTAGCTAAGTGCATGCAACGTTTCAATTTGCAGTCAATTTCTCTAGGTGGACGACGATCGATCTATAATATTTTTCTCAGATCAGAAATTATTTCTCCGGCATTGATTTTGCACGTTAAAATGGTCGCACGTAGTTGCTCATGAGTTTCTTCTACCTAATTATCACACTCTGATCAGAACTGTAATCAAAATGGCCTTTCATCAGTTTAACATCACCAAGAAGCAACAACCCACCAGAGAACTATTTGCCCAATAGATTATTATTTTCAAAAAAAAAAAATTCTTGTTCGCTAGCTTTTCTCGTTATTTGAGGTTGGGGTGGGGATATCCAAGGCACTTATATATATATATATATATATATATATATATATATATATATATATATATATAAGTGCCTTGGATCTTTCTTAATAATATATTGGTATGAAGATCAGTTGGAGAGGAGGGAATACCAGAAAACGTCTGGGGAAAACGACGTCGGACCCTACCGGCCACTTGATCTGCTTTACAAGATTTCTTGTTTCTGTGCACCGTGTGTGTGAAGCTATTTCCACATTAATTCATGAATCTGCAAACATTGAAGTGTTCTTTTCACGTTGATATTTGAGCTGCTTCCTTTCCTTGTTGGCCAACATGTATAATTATGGTCTTTAACGCCCCGGGGCAAAACCGACAGGATTGGGTTTGGTAGAAGAAATGATAAATCAATGTTTAATTAATTAAATTTTCACTTTAATTTGAAATGTGATATTTATTGTCTGATGCTTCAAAAAGGATTGCCTTTACGCCTATTAAAACAACTCAAGGTAATAGCTGATAAATGTGCGTAAAGCCTATATATATGTTTATTGTTTATAATTATCTTGTCCACTGTATTAAGAAGATGTAATTCAATTAATGTCGTTGTTTGGAGAAAAAGGAAAATTTTAAATTTCCCATGACAATCCTTAAAAATATATTCTTTTTTCGTATACAACCTCTTGCCATACTAATTAAAAAAATGCAAAAGGATAAATTTTCGAAAAAAATAATAATTGATAGTCCTTTTTTTTATATGTAAAGTGATCACTTATTAAAGGGTCATCAATTTATTTAAAATATGACTTATAGAAGCTAGGGAAGTATATACCACTCTGTCTTATTTTAAGTCCATTTTGATCAAAAAATTTGATCTTAGTCATAAGTCCCTTTTCAGGTAATAAATGAGATTATGACAATTTTGTCTATATTAATTGTACTTGTACCAATGAAAATAGAAAGATACTCAATCATAAATAAGAGCAAAGTTGAAATTTTACTTTATAATCATTGAGCTAACTACTTCCTCTGGTCCTTATTATAAGGCACCAACTAACAATTCTCACATACCAATAAAAACAGTTAAAGTCAATAAAGTTGTCCTAAAATTTAAGCAATTTCCAATATTACTCCTATTAATTACACTAAATTCTAATATTCTATTAATTATTACTCTCATTCACTACCTTTATTAACTAGGAGCATATATGGAAAAAGATCATTAATGCTCATTGGGAACAAGTAAGTGCCTTATAAAAAGGATCAAATAAACTTGTTAGTTGGCGCCTTATAATAAGGATCAGAGGGAGTACCTCTCATTAATATACTCCCTCTGATCTTTATTAAATAAAGCACCAACTACCAGAAGTTTTCTGTTCTTTTTATAAGACACCAACTACATTTAACCAATTCATTTATTATTATTTTTTAATTATACCTTTATTTCTAACTAACTCTTTAAATTCACATCATTAAAATAAGGGTAAAGTTGAAAATATTTATAAATTTTAGACTAATTTAATGAGTTAACTTGCATTTCTTAGTCCGCGAAAAATGATAGTTGGTGACTTATAATAAAGATTAGAGAGAATATATAATTTAGTTAAAAGAAACTTATAAATAAGATCAGAGTAATATTTCACTAACCTTTTTTATTTTCACGTGAAAGCAACCATAAAGCATAATTGGACAAATTTTCCATGTGCAAGACATTGCTTAAAAGCCTATCTCGTTTGGAGATTTTGAATAAAACGCTTCCTAGCTTTCAACGCTACCACACACACTTGAAACAAAAGTAAAACGCCCACATTCATTTCATTTTGTTCACACCATCACTTCATTTTTTAAAAATTTATTTATTTTTTATCTTTTTAGGTTCAACCACCATGCGTACCCACCTCCAACTAAGCAACTTCTACAGTCCCTATACCACGTATATATATAACCACACCCACATTATATTATTAATTCTCAAATCCGAATCTTTTGTTGGTCATCACACGAAGAATAATTAATTATATAATAAATCAATTGAATTATGGAAAATAGAAAAATTAGTGGGGAATTGAAGGGTCTATAGTTGGAGATGGAGAAAGGACAAATATAAGAAAATCTTGAGGTGGTGGGTGACAATGGCAATTTGGAATTGGTACTCCAATTATAGGCCTTACCTGAATGGTGCTATATTAATTAATTTAAAGCTTTTCATTTAATTACACATTTGGTGGTGGTGACGTGTCGCCTTTTTTTTTTCTTAGTTTAAATTTAAATAATAGAGAAATGTCTCTTGCTAACAGCAATTAGGTTTATTTGATTTGATTTGATTTCACGTACCCACCATACCAGAATATATTTGGATAATTTATATATTCACGAAAATGTAAAGCTTGACGACGGGTAAGGAGAGAGTTCATAATGAAAAAAGAGAAACCCTTGAAAGCTCAACCTTCACCTCACTTTCTAAACAACTAATAAACAAGCTTCCAATTCAATAAAGGTTGGTGACAATTCTTTTAGAGAAAAAAGATTCAAAAAACTAAGAGCTCATGTTCAGTTTTGTCATGAAAGTTTTCATATATATAGGAGTCTTGTTAGATCAATTAAAAATTAACAAAACCACCCTAACCATTAAAAAAAAAAAAAAAAAAAAAAAACTATCTCTGTTAACAGTTTTTTCGCATTTTAAATTCTTTGTTAACATTTTTAATGGTTACGGGTAGCATCTATTTTTAATATTTTTGAGATAATATTGATCTACTTGTTCTGGTCTTTATTATAATTAAGACATTAACTAATAATTTTCACAAATCAATTAAAATTAATAAAGTTATTCTAAAATTTAAGTAGTTTTTTATATTACTACTACTAATTGTATTAAACTCTAATATTATATTAATTATTACTTTTACTAATTATCCTTGTTAATTATGAGGATGCATATATAAAAAAATAATTGATATTTATTAAAAATAAATCATATATATTTACTACAAGTTGGTGTTTTATAATAAAAATTAAAAGGGTACTAAAAAATTATATTATTAGTATTCATAGGTCCAATGTAAAAACTATGTAATTGAAATTTGTGAATTTTTTCCGGCCTTTTTCCCAAAGTGTCCTTTTTTAGGAAACTATTTACCAAAATGCCCCGACTTTAAAACTATTTCTCATTATGCCCTTCTCTGGAAACATATTCCCTCTCTGCCCCCATTTAGTCGACTAAAACAGAGCTTTAGTCGACTAAATGTCGAGCCTTTTTTTTTTAATTTTGTCGACATTTAGTCGACTAAATCCTGGGATTTGGTCGACTAAATGTCGTGAGGTTCAAATTTTTTTAAATTCCCCCGACATTTAGTCGACTAAATCCCAAGATTTAGTCGACTAAATGTCGACAGTAGGCTTTTTTAATCTATCACAACCAATTTTCCTTTATTTTTTAATCCCTTTTCTCAATATTATCTTTTTATTTATCTTTTTTATTTTGTATTATGAGTTAGATAATATAGGAATTAGTTAGTTAGTTTAGATCCTATTAGTTATGAACAATTTAATTCAAATCCTATCTTTCTGATTTTCCCGATATTATATTGGAAGAATAACTTCTTATATATTTATTTAGTTATACCGATATATAGGTAATTTATCCCTACAATCTCTCAATATCTTTTTTGTTCATATATTTGAATTTGAATGCACTAATTTGTTAAACTTTAGGAAAAAAGCTAGGATTGTTATCTTTAACACAAAATACAAAATAATAAATTAGTGCATTCAAATTCAAATATACGAACAAAAAAGATATTGAGAGATTGTAGGGATAAATTACCTATATATCGGTATAACTAAATAAATATATAAGAAGTTATTCTTCTAATATAATATCGGGAAAATCAGAAAGATAGGATTTGAATTAAATTGTTCTTAAATAATAGGATCTAAATTAACTAACTAATTCCTATATTATCTAACTCATAATACAAAATAAAGAAGATAAATAAAAAGATAATATTGAGAAAATGGATTAAAGAATAAAGGAAAATTGGTTGTGATAGATTAAAAAAGCTTACTATTGACATTTAGTCGACTAAATCTTGGGATTTAGTCGACTAAATGTCGGGGGAATTTAAAAAAATTTGAACCCCACGACATTTAGTCGACTAAATCCTAGGATTTAGTCGACTAAATGTTGACAAAATTCAAAAAAAAAAAGAGGCTTGACATTTAGTCAACTAAAGTCTGTGTTAGTCGACTAAATGGGGGCAGAGAGAAAATATGTTTCCAAAGAAGGGCATAATGGAAAATAGTTTCAAAGTCGGGGCATTTTGGTAAATAATTTCCTAAAAAATGACACTTTGGGAAAAAAGCCACTTTTTCCTTTATTTGTTTTCAAAAATTTAACTTGACTTGTGGCACAAATACAAAAGTTCAGAGACAAAGCTGTGTAAAAAGTGTACTTATCATACTCCCTCTACTCCTTATTACAAGGCACCAACTAACAAATCACACAAATTAATAAAAGAAGTTAAAGTCAATAAAGTTGTCCTATAATTTAAGTAATTTTCAATATTACCCCTACTATTTACACTAAACTCTAATATTATATTATTATTACTTTCATCTACTATCCCTATTAATTATGGACAAACATGAGAAAAAATAATCAATGCTTCTTGGAAACAAGCAAGTGCCTTATAAAAATGACTAAATACATTTGGTTGGTGCCTTATAATAAAATAAAATCCGGTGAGAAATTCTCAAGGTTAAAGACCAAAATCCATGTGGGAAAACAATTGTCTGCGGACAAGCCAATATCATGATAACCAATCAACATCAAATCAACGTACCTAATCTTAGGCCACAAAAAAATAGTACACTTCGAAACCCAGAAAAAAAAAAAGAAAAAGAAAAGGAAATTGTCAGGCCACGGAAGCAGCTTTATCTTCTTTTTCTGACCTCGCTTCCAACCTCCTTTCATAGTAATGATTCTGCAGCTTCCTCCTTTTCTCTCTCTAGCTCCCTTCCTCTTCCTCTCACTTTTTTTTTTTTGGGGCTCAAAATCCTCTCACAAATTCAAAACAAAACTAGAATACATACATCTTCCTTTCCCCTTCTTCTCTCTCACGCGCATATATATCATTTTAATGCCTCTTCCTCTTTATCTCTGTCTGTGTAAAGATCTTTGTTTCTATCAGTGGTAATAGTAGAAAGTCTTGCGTCCCAGATCCCTATAATAAGGCCTCTCTCTCTCTCTCTCTCTCTCTCCAAAAACGATAAAACTGTCTCCTTTTCTCTCTCTCCCCCCTCCCTTCTGGTATTCGTGTCTTAGAGTGCTCCTAAACTCTCTTTACAATTCGCAGCCTCGTCTTCAACCCCTTTTGCTCGGAGCTTTAACAGTGACTTCATAATTCATATCAGAAAAAATGCAGTCAGAACCAAATTTGGGAATGATGGGCGGTGGTGGTTATAACGGAGAAGTGGCTGCTTCCGGTGACCATCTCCGGCAACTAAAGGCGGAGATAGCCACCCACCCTCTCTATGACCAGCTTCTCGCTGCACACGTCTCTTGCTTACGTGTCGCCACACCCATCGATCAGCTTCCACTCATCGACGCTCAGTTATCGCAGTCCCACCATATCCTCCGATCATACGAATCACAGCAAATCCATGCCCTCTCACTACCTGAGCGTCAGGACCTTGACAATTTCCTGGTAAACTAGTTTCTGCCATGTTTGATTTTGCCTCTAAAAAATCTTTTTTTTTTTTTTCTATTTGTTAATTAATGAATCTGAGGCTTCATGTTCATGGATATATTCCTGCACAGGCACAATATTTGTTAGTGTTGTGTACTTTCAAAGAACAGCTTCAACAACATGTCAAAGTCCATGCCGTCGAAGCCGTCATGGCCTGCCGTGATATTGAAAATACCCTACAAGCTCTCACTGGTATATTCACTCTCCATTTCTATATATTAAGTAAATACAGATCCTTGATGCACGATTTGGTTAATTTTTTTGGAATGATTAAGAAAGATAAATAAGTTAGTTTAGAGTATTTATATTTATTTATTTTTTTTATAACAAACTACTCGTATAAACAAACTGATATATAATCATATGTTTTTTAAAAAAAGGTTAACGGAGCCTTATGTTAAAAAATAAAGACGGGAGGGAGTATTTATTACCTGGTACCATCTTTCTTACTCTGTTCTAGGTAGGTGAAACAACGATTGTTACTTCATGATATATACGTACCAAAGAAACGTAAAAACAACCTATTGTGATCTGAGACATGTAAGACTGAGATATATGCATCATATTTCTGGTGTGCTAAGATGTTGATTCACTTTTTTCTTGTGTTGAACACGTTTCGAAAGATAGGGGAAGCAATAAGCTTTTAGGTATCGTTGTCATCTAGTTTGGTAAAGAGTGAAGGGAGTGGGACTCTCTGCTGGTAGGGTCTGCTATAATGTTATGTACTATGGATTAGTTAGTTTTGGCGAACGGTCGAAGAAAAAGTCCCCACCCACTACCAGCAACATCTGGTGCCATATATTTAATATATTTTGTTACATAAAATAAAGGAACTTCCAGATTTATTTGTTTATACCTTAAATACTTTTAAATTTTCTATTACTTCTTTTGAAAGTTTCTATCTCAGAGTTTGCTTATTTAATTTAACAACATCCAGAGAGTTCTTACAACAAACAAGGATGGCAATATGATATATACAGACGTTTGGTGATTCTTTAGTGGGTGAAATTAACATACATCTTTTTGTGTAAGTCGCTAGATGTTACTTTGTTTGTTATGATTCATCCTTGAGTCCGTTCTTTTTAGGTTCAGGAAGAGACGAATGAACAACTTGATATAGGTCGTTTTGTTTTTGGGTAATGTGGTTTCTGTGGTTCCACTCTAGAATAATATCCATAAACCTTGTTTTTTATGCATTATTAACACTGCTTTTGCTGGGTTTTGGATCGCCTCTAGGTTTATAACTACGGTGGTGCAAGGTTATTTTACACAGATCCGGATACTTCATAGTATTATTAATTACCTTCAAAATTATAGGTCAATGTTCGATTGGCATGTCGGTTGGCTGGGAGGATAGTGTAGTCACAGGTTGAACGAGAGTGAGAGAAGAGAGAGACCTTCAAAAA
This sequence comes from Acacia confusa, assembly GCA_037074495.1. Classification (NCBI taxonomy): domain Eukaryota; kingdom Viridiplantae; phylum Streptophyta; class Magnoliopsida; order Fabales; family Fabaceae; genus Acacia; species Acacia confusa. The sequence goes on along the minus strand of CM073512.1, from coordinate 31,369,101 downwards.
TATAGAAAAAACTTGAGCACAACTTTTCTTGAACCTATATTTATCACACCTTGATGAACTTCTCCCATGAAAATATATGTACTGAGTGAAATATATAGTAAAATTTCAAAGACCAAGGGTTTTCAAAATGCCTTTTCTCATACTGGAGACTTTCCGCAAATATATATATTAGAAAAATGTATTCAAGTCTACTAGCTAGCAAAAACTAGATATTCCAAAGGAATCCCGTGCCGACACTCATTTAATTTGCACCATATAAAAAATTCCTCCTTGTCTTTTCGGCTGCCGGGAGATACATAAACTGATCATTAGCTATGATCTTCTTTTCTATTGTAATAATTTCATTTCAACTTATAATGAATAGTAACACACACACACACACATTTATGGTTATTTAAGATTTATGTATAAGTGATGCTCAAAAGCACAAAATGGTTAAATTTCAGGAGTAAGTTTGGGAGAGGGAAGTGGTGCAACAATGTCAGATGATGAGGATGAATTGCCAATGGATTTCTCTTTAGACCAATCAGGCGGTGAAGGACACGACATGATGGGATTTGGTCCATTGCTACCTACGGAATCTGAAAGGTCACTCATGGAAAGAGTTCGTCAGGAACTCAAGATTGAGCTCAAGCAGGTTCGTTCTAATTACTATAATTAATATTCCTCAAACCTCACTGTCATTTAATTAATATTGACGTTTTTCTTTCCCCTCTGAATAATAATAACAAGCGGAGTAATTAAGAATTCATATGTTTGGGGCATTGAATGTGAAGGGTTTCAAGTCAAGAATTGAAGATGTGAGAGAGGAAATATTAAGGAAAAGAAGAGCAGGCAAGTTACCCGGAGACACAACCTCAGTGTTGAAGAACTGGTGGCAGCAACATTCCAAGTGGCCCTACCCAACTGTAAGCTATATAGCTAGCCTAGTCATGAATCCATAATTATTCTTTATTTTTCATCTACTCTTTCATGCTCTATTCCTCATCATGTTTTTTGTCCATGTGAAAAGAAAACCAACTCTAGACGTAAATATTTATTGCTGCTGCCCACCATCCATATATATCACAAAAGTTCTAGGTTCAGAAATTTACAAGTCGGCTTCTTAAAAAAAATGTCTTGCAACATATAATATTAGTTACTTGTAGAGTAATTAATTTTTACTTTTTTTGGTTTTTTTTTTTAATAAGTAACTTTTTTTCTTTCAGGGCTAGTCTTTTTTGTAATCAATTTTTTTCCTTGTGTCTCAAAATTTAAACTACTTTTTCTTTTTTTAACCTTATTAAATACATATCTTTATATTAATTATCTCATGTTGACGACAAATTCTCTTTCATTTAATCATTTATTACACATTTTCTCTCATATTTGTTATGCATTCTCTCTCCTATGCTCATTTCATAAATAGAAGCTTATTTGGAGCAAACATGACATTTTTTATACATTTACTGTTTTTAACTAATCAAATATATGCATCTCCCATATATTTAACGATCTATTGTTTTATACATTTAGTTCATTTTGCACAATAAATGTTGCTAATAAAAAAGACCGGAGGGAGTATTTGTCAATTTTACCCATATAGCTAATACTTAAATCGTTAAATATAACATTTTATATGTTCTCTCTCATTTGAAATTACTTAATTAAATATAGGTAAATTTGGAACAAAAAAATAAATATAAGGTATATTTAATGAGTTAACTGTCATTTCTTAGTTCTAATGAGTTAGTTGATCGGAATGTTTATATTATAGACCGGAGGAAATAGATGAGAAACTAATAACTGCTTAAATAGATATTGTTAAGATTAACAAGGTTACATGATGCGTGATTTGGGGAATTGAACATGCAGGAAGATGACAAGGCAAAACTGGTGGAGGAGACGGGTCTGCAGCTGAAGCAGATCAATAATTGGTTCATAAACCAAAGGAAACGCAATTGGCACAGCAACTCTCAATCAGTCACCTCTTTGAAGTCCAAGCGCAAGAGATAGGTTCCTCTCTATATATATACAGACCCTATACGTACACCTATATATGGCTATGGGAACACGGACCCAACATCCATCACAAGCATCCTCTAATTACAACTTTATGGCTTTATGCCATATTATATATAGTAGTTAGTTTCCCTGATATATATGGAACTGTGCTGTAACTTTTAACTATGCTGTATTTGTTTCTTTATTAACGAGGAAAATGGTGGTTTTTAACCCTTCTTTTGTAAATTGTTTGATTTGCAACATCTCTGAGTTCTGACCAACTGAGAAAAAGAAAGCACTAGAGCATTAACATATAGGTCTTGCAGTGCAGTTGCAAGGTTCTTGGCTCGTATGCATATTAGACCCTATTCACATATATACACACGACTGTGAGTGGTGTCATTTCTGTTCAGGAGTTTTCTTACGCTGATAAAGAAATATATGGTTTTTTTTATGCTTTTGGGAGTTCACCTGACGTTGATGAGCAGTAATTACGATAATTTGAAGCCACCCTTCAAAATAACTATTGCCTCTTGGATTTAATATAAGACATAATCACTTAATTTAATTACATAAGAGAGTTAGTTAAATTAGTTAATATGACATGCATTATATTTTTTAAAACATATAATCATCTTCTTTAATTCTCTCATTTTCTTTCTTTTATGTCAATAACTAAAGGAGTACAAATTTCAACCAATAAGCTATTGGTTGATGTGGTAAGGGGTCTCTTCCTGTAATAAAGAGAAGAACACAAGTTCAAATTCTAGGAAACACACTCATTGGGAAAGGTAAGAATCATCTACCTTTTAGGCTCAAAAGAAAAACATATGTTTTTTAAAACCCGACCTGAAAGCAGTAAGGCCAGGGCTGGAAGTTATTATTTCAAATTTTAACTTTTTTTTTTGCATTTTTTTAAAGAAATATAATCAGTAAATTGCAACAATTAAATTTATAATTTATCAAATAAAATGTTGTCAACATTAGTATTCAAACGACATTTATCTTATAACTAACAAACAAACAAGTGTCAATCGGCCTTACCTTCGAAGCGTGAGTTGTGACATTGATTCATGAGTAAGTGAGAGACTAAGATTGAGAGGAATCCACATTTGGTGCCCATCCTTATGTGTCCATCCCTCTATTAGAGAGATGAGCACATTTTTTTAAATTGTTTTTATATATTATATTTATTTATATTTAAATTATATGTTGTTTTCTGAAATATTTTTTGCACCCAACTAGTATATCAAATTAATTAGTTTCCAATCCTGTATTCAATAATATTTATTTGTAACACCAGTATCATGAAAACTAATTAATTTGAGATACCGGGTGCAAAAAACATTTCAGAAAGCAGCATATAATTTAAATATAAATAAATACAATATATAAAAAAATTAAAAAAATATGTCCATCCCTCTAATAGAGGGATGGGCATATATAATGGGCACATAAGGGGATGAGCACCAAATGTGGACTCGATTGAGAGTTGAAAGTTGAGACACTGATAGAGAGTGATAGGAGAGTCGGAGAGGGTGAGGAAAATAGTAATTGAATTCTTAGAGTTTCTTCACTTCTACACTTTCAATCTCAGTCAAGTCAATTAAAATAAATTAAAGGGTTTAATGAGTCGGCTCTTAACCTTATTGAGCCGGCCCTTTTAATCATTTGGCCTACAGGACCAATTTTATTTAACAGCTCTAATTATTTTTAGGCTGGCTCTACTTAACTCTACATATGCCTATGGTGGAGAATTGGTGGTAGTGCGGATTTCCCGTAAGAGGAAAATAAAATTTAAAATAAACGATCGAGAGCAAAGCAAATATCAGAAAGGTGGCAGGTTAATGCTTTTATTAATGAATAATAAGATTGGCCCTTGTCACCCCACAAGATCCGTAGTATATGATAAGTAATGATTGGGAATAACGGTAATGCGCCATTGCGTTTCTGGTCAAAAATCTAAGATGATTCATCATTTAAAAGCCAACAATAACAATATGAACACCCTTTTTTATACTACAATACAAGAGTTAGATAATTAATTTAATGATATTAAAAAAATTAAGTTAAATTATCTATTTGTAATAAATTTGTGTTGGCTTTTTTAAAATATTATGTTTGATCAATACCCCATTAACTCAAGGATATATGATCTAGTGGTGGGACCAGTTAATTAGATAATAAAGTAGGCGAAAAAAAATTCAAATCACACCTTCTTATAAAAACATATGAAGAGAGGCATTATTGTGTCAAAGTTTCGATTCAATTTATTAGTAATAAGATCTAAAATAACTTGGATATTCAAGACCGAAGGCTAATTAAAATTAGACTTTCACGATAAACAGATCGCAAGTGTGGCTTCTCGAGCTATGTCCATCAATATCTTGATAAATAGCACACATCATGATTAAAAAGAAAAATAAAGTAAAGAATAAGTTGAAAGATAAGGAGAATAAGGATATATTAATCGTAAAATCCCAAACAGGAGCTTATAGCTTTAAGTTTTAGTTTCTCCTATTCTAGAAATCTTAAATATTGGCTACTTTATAATCTTAAAAAACCCTTTAAGTGATGATAGAGTTCGATGATATGCGAATGAATAAACATTTGTAAAGTTCAACTACATGCGTAAAGGTTGGATTATGAGGGCTAGGTTCAATTTTATATATATTCTGTCATAATTTGATCATATATTATTGGAATAAATACTCCCTCTTGTCCTTATTATAAGACACCAACTACCAAAAGTTTTTTATCTTTATTATAAGGCACCAACCGCTTCTAGCCAACTCATTTATTATTATTTTCCAATAATGCCCTCATTTTTACCCAACTCTTTAAATTCATATCTTTAAAGTAGGGGTAAAATTGGAAATATTTATCAATTTTAGACAAATTTAATGACTTAACTTTCATTCCTTGGTCAGTGAGAAATGATGGTTGGTGCCTTATAATAAAGATCAGAGGGAATAATAGGGAGCGTGAATGCAACAAAGCAGGTACATTTATGCTTCTATTAGAGGTAATTATATCCAAGTCACTGACATACACTAACATGTTTGGTTTGAGGGAAGGAAAGGGAAGGGAGTGGAAAAGAAAGTGGAGAGAGAATTTTTTTTCTCTCATCTTTATAAAATTGCCTATAGAAAATTTTCAATATTACTAAAATATATTCTAAACCAAAAAGAATATTATTTTCATTAATGACAATTTGGTCAATGTACTCCTAAAATATTTTTTCTCTCACTCCCTCCCCTACCCTTCCCTCAAACCAAACATAGCCTAAATGTGGGCAACTTTTTCAATAAAAAGTCAAAATTTAATTTGTCACCTTGCAAATTACTAATTGTTTTTGTTAGACTCAAAGCCATGGGTGATAAATACATTTATTTTTTTCTTTTGGGTCATGTACTTTTTATATTTTGGGAGTGTGGAGAGTTATACAGAGGGCTTAGCCCTTTAACCATGACTGGGTCTAGTAGGCCCATTTGGGCAACGTCGTCTTCTAGTTTGGTTTGATTTCCGCCTCGCGAAGAGCTTGGAAAGCGACCGGATGTTGAGGTTGAGGTTGAGGTTGTGAGATGAGGAACATGAGCGATCGCTCTCTTGTCACTTATAATGAAGAGTCATAAATGTCACTCTTTCTTATTTTTAATATAGGCTAAAAGAGTAAAAATACGCATGTATTTTATCCTGAGAGCGCCTAGTACCATATATTTTTTTTAGGAGCAAAAATACATATATAGTTATCATTTTGGAGTAAAAATCACATCCCACCATTATGTTACTATTCACTTCATCTTTTTCTCTCTCATCATGGTGAATAATAACTTAACAGTGGGATATGAATTTTGCTCTAAAATAGTAACCACGTGTGTATTTTTGCTTCAATAAAAACACATAGTGTTGGGCACTCCTGGGAAAAAAGCTCATATGTATTTTTGCACTTTAACCCTTTAATATAAGACTTGCTTATCTAATTTGATTAGAGTAAAAAAATTAATTAAATTATTTAATATAACATATATTTTCTAAAACACTCAAATCATTTTTTATATTTTTCTAATTCGGTTATTTTTTTTCCTACTGAATTATTATTGAAAGAGCTTCAATAGGAAAAATTAAAAAATATTAATAAATATGAAACCTATGTACTCCCTCTTGTCCTTATTATAAGACACCAACTACCCAAAATTTTTAGTCTTTTTTATAAAGCACCAACTACATTTAACTAACTTATTTATTACTATTTCCTATTATGTCCTTACTTTAACAAACTTTTTTAAATCTATCTCATTAAAGTAGGGATAAAGTTGGAAACTTTTATTAATTTTAAACTCATTAATGACTTAACTTCCATTTTCTTGGTTTGTGAGAAAAGATAGTTGGTGCCTTATAATAAGGACCAGATGGAGTATTATATTCAAGACCAAGATTAACTCTTTAAATACATCTTATATTAAAAACCAGAAAAAATATTCATTCTCTCCTAAAAATGGGAGCTAGTTAAAAAGTTTATTTTAATTTTAAATACAATACTTTGATTCATTTTTTTCCCTTAATTTTTTTTTCTCTTCTAATGTACTTATTTGATTGCACTTTTATCGAGAGCTAGTCCAATGCATATGTAAACAAACCCACACAACTCATCTAGTTTACAAAGACAGCACTTGCCTTGCTTTGCTCGTGTTGCATGATCCTCAGACATGGCTTCTTGCGCTTCAATATATTGTTTGTTATGTGTCACGTCGCTAACCCTAAATCTGCGCATATTATAATGACCTCGACCGACCTATGGTGAGCAAATCAAGACCAAAACTGAGAACTAAAACAAAGCTTATTCAGTTTTTCGGTTCGGTTTTTTTTTGTTCTCAGATTTGGTTCGACTTTTAAAATTGCCTTATTTCAGTTTTTATGTAATTATTTCGGTTAAAACCAAAAACCGAATTGTATGCGTGAAACAACGTCGTTTAGCTTTAAAATATCCCTAATAAGCCTCAACACGTCAGACCCAATCCAAGCCCAAATATCCAAATGGCCTAACCCTAAAAAATTCCCCCATCTTTGAACAAAAACAAAAATCCCTGCCTGATCCAATTCTTCTTTTTGATCGAAGCTTAATGCCTGTTTGGAAACCTTCCAAAATCTAAGTTTTACCTAGTACGAAGTAAATATGTGAAGTAAGTATGTGAGAGGAGTTTTGTCGTGAAACCTAGTTTGATTGTCAAACAGGCACTTAGACACTCAAACAGTCAAGCTCAGATTCAGTCACTCATTCTAATCTCAGTCTCTCATTCTCAGTCACTCTCAATCTCAAACCCTCGCCCCCTCGACCTCGACGGAAAAACTCTCCTTCAAGGCTTCAAGCATCCCTCGCCGGCTTTGCTAGTCACGACTCATGGCCTCGCTCACGGACTCACGGCCTCACGAGTTAGCTTCCAACTTCCCCAAGCACAGATCCGGTGGTTGACAGAGTCACAGATCCGGTGAGTAATTAATTGGATCTGGTCTAGAACTTAGGATTATTGGGTTTTTACTTCAATTTGCCAATGTTGGTGTTATTGTGTTTCTCTTTTCACAATCCTTTTTTGTGTAAACTCTCAGATCCAGCTCCAGATCCAGGATTGATTCTTGAAAACCATTTCTTCTCCGTTCTCAGTCATAGCCGCCGCCCAAGCTCCGTTCTGTGCTCCTTTTTGAGCTTTTGGTTCGCCACCGAATCACCGCTTTCTGCTATTTGTGTGTTTATTTGTTGTAAGTTCAGAATATTCTTTTCTATACGACAACTGTCTTTGAGTTTGGTTTTAATTGAAAACTTAAAGAAAGAGGCAACGGTAAATCAAGATTATTTTTATTGATCTTTCTGCTGGGTGCTGACTGGTCATTGTTAGCGTTCTTGTGTATTGTGGAGGGAGTTCAGTTCTTTCATCTGCGTGGCTCAGCCATCGTTTCTTTAATCTTTCTGAATGGTCATTTCAGTTGTTGCATCGAGTTCAAACTCAATAATTTTTTCCGTGCTTATTTGCCTCCTTTGGTCCTTTTGCTGATTTAACTAGCCCAATGTTCTTATTTTCATTCTGATTAATCATAGTTCCGCATTTTCATTTGAAAAATAAAAATATTATAATTTTCCTGGAGGGAATGAAAAAAATGGTGCATTAACTATTCCTTCCTAATTACTGATTGACTATTGTATGCCTTTGATGATCTCTATTTGAGATTATATGATTACTTGAGCATAAGAAATAAATTCACTGATGCACATTCTGTTTGCTTTATTTGGTTTTTTTTTTTTATCAAATTTGGAAGGCCCACAAAAAACCCAAAAACCGAATTAACCTAACAACCGAACCGAAATATTTCAGTTTTTTCGGTTCGGTTCTTTGGTTTCGGTTCGGTTGTTAAAAATGCATATATTTCGGTTTTCGGTTTTTTCGGTTTTTACCGAACACCGAACCAAAAAACCGAATGCTCAGGCCTACCTCGACCTGTCCTTGTATTAAAGTAAGTCACGTTTATAAGCATATCACTCTCGGCCTATTTACAAGTCTATTTTTATAGAGAGTGAATGTGGATTTATAAATAGAACCAGAATGATAAATACTAATAAAAATTAAGAAATTTAAATAAATTAATTGATTGTAATATTTGTCATGTCTCATTGATTATGTATTAGCTTATAAAAAAATAATTGATAGATATTAATAATTTAATATAATTTACTTAACTTCTTTAATTTATTTAAAAAAAGTCAACTAAGTAAGATGCAGTAATTTATCTATGTTGAAAAATTATTGAAGTTTCAGCCAACAAAATTTATTGAAGTTAATTATTTACAAGAAATGTGTATTGTTTTTTTTTAATATTCCTTTTAATTATTTACATTAGAAATTGCCGCTTTATAAAAAAAATAATATATGTAAATAATAAAGTTTGGTAAAAACATTATAAATTCATGAAACAAAATTAAAGTTAGCTGGATCTTACATACAATATCAAAGCAAGCTTTCTACTTTCACTTACATTTGTGACTGAAAGGGGTATTATATTGTTACAAGGTGAGGCGAGGGCTTTCATCATACATTTTCTTTGAGGAAAAGTTTTTATAAAGAGGGTTGAATTATCTAAACTTAATTTGGGTCATTGAACTTGATAGATTATATATTATATTATAGTTAGGAATTTAAAATTTGGGTCAAATTACCTCTATATCACTTAATTATTAAAATAACAAAATTGAAAACAAAACCCTAATTATTCGCCTCATCAATTAATTTCTTAGGAAGTTTTGTAGTATATAGAGCATCGTTTGTTCTCCAACTTCTTTCCAAACATTAATTATGCACAAAATTCTTTTTATACAGTACTTGGTTTTATAGGAAAAAAAGAAGTATATATAATTGAAAAAGATGAATTTGTGTACTACAATGTTTCATGAATATCTTTATATAAGATTTTTCCTTTTTATAAAAAATAATCGAATTACATATATTATATAGGATTCAAATGAAAAGGTTATATTCAGAATCAAAATAATAGATGGCTTGTAGGGTTCAACTCCAAACTTGATTGTGTTCCTCCAACTTTTGTAGAAATTATTGGTTGCATTCAGAGCATACAATTGTGTTGATCCAAAAGTATTAAAACATTAAGTTAGTCATTGATTATAAAGAGATTATGAATTATATGTTGAGAGGGTGTGATCAATATCATCCTCTGAAGGATATTATAGATGATATTACGATGCTCCTTTATAAAGATTTGTAAATTGTGGTCACTTATAGATATAAAGAGACTATAAATATTGTTAATCAATTAACAAGATACTCCCATATCATACATCTGAATTTTTGTTTATTTGATCAACCTTCTCCTTTTATTCAAGAGGTGGAAGTTGATCAAAGTTAAAAGCCTCTGCTGAAGTTGATATAATATCTTTGTTGACATTTTGATTACAATATTATTCAAAAACAAGTTTGAACTCTGGTTCTAAAATTTTGAATGAAAATATAAATATATAAAAAAAAGGTAATGGATCTCTACATTTATACAAAGATCTATCATCAAAATAGATTTCAATTTATTCTAATGCATTATTTTATAAATATAAATATTGTACTATTATATAAAAAAAAAAAAAGAATAATGTGCATAATTAATGTTTGAAAAGAAGTCAAAGAATAAATTGTGCTTTGTATACTTTCTAAGGAAATAATTGATGGAGTGAATAGTAGGGTTATGTTTTTAATTTTCTTGTTTTAATAACTAAGAGATATTAAGATAATTTAACCCAAATTGTAAATAACTAATTATAATACATAACTTAATATATAATCTGTTAAGTTCAGTTACCCAAATTAAAATATTGGTTGAGGTGGTTAGAAGCCTTACTACTAAAAGAATGAGAATATAAGTTTGAATCTCAAAAAATGTACTTATTAAAAAAGATAAAAACTTTTAACCTTTAAATTTTGAAAGAGAAACCCTTGACCAAGTAAGAAAACGAAGACAATAATGTATTATAAAATACTCATATGGTCCTTAATGCAAAATCAAATTAACTAATTTGAGTATATTAAGGATGCTGGTTAAGTTAAAAATATGAAATAAGTCTTATATTTAATATCAACATCAACTGTCTAGTTAAGCCTATATTAAGATCAAGAGCAAGTATAAACTATGTCTCTTGTCTCAACAATACTTGGTTCACATTCTTGGTTAAAAATCATAGCTCAGACTTGATTTTTTTAAGAAAATGCATTTAAAATACAGCATGACGAAGGCTGTTTCATCGGATTCCAAATGTAAATATGAATTATTGGGTAAGCTACAAATTTGTGTCACAAGTTTTCACTAAGAAGTAATTTTGCCCCAACAAAATTTCTAGATTCAATGTTACTTTAGAAATTTCAAAACATAACAATGTTACTCTATATCACTAAAAAACTAACATTGACCCTAAAAAAATGACGTTAACCATTAATTTATTAATAAGCAATATTGTTCCATTTTAACATTTCTGGAACACCTAAAAAAACTTTAAGATAACATTTCTCTACAGCAAAAACTTTCAGAACAAATTTATACTTTAACTCATGTATTATCCGTATCCAAACTTAATTATGGCAAGTAACCCTGCTTAAGTTACAAGTTGATTTATATTACATATTGGGAAAACTTTATGAAATTGACCGGTTTAGGTCATTTGAAATATATCCACAATAACTAATTTTGAATGGATTAAGAAGGAAAAAAAAAGTATCCACAAGAACTACTTAACTAGTTTGGCTAGATTAAGAAAGTAAGATAAATTACTTAATTATAAAAAATGTGACATGGTGTCATGATCCATACAAATATCTTTATATAATAAAAGATTATAGATCAATTTATAAATTATCACATTAGAGAAAAGCGACCTATGGCATAAATAAAAAAAAGAATAGAATCAGACTTGTTTAATTTCATTTAAAAAACAATTTTTTTTTATTTTCCAATAAGTTATTAAAAAAAGAGAAAAAAAGTCTTTAAAATTTTTTTTAGATATTTTTTATTTACATAATATATATTATTGTTATCATTATTTTTTTTTTTTCTGAGGTTACAATTTGTCCATCATTTACAGTGCACCACACCACTGGCGCCAACAACTGCTATGTCATTTCAAAAAAAGGTTTTTTTAAAATAGCCATCCAAATAATTTTTTTTAAACTTGTTTTAAAAAACAATTTTATAAAGATGTTTCAAAAACAAAAAACTGAAACAAACCATTCAAAAGTTTTGGTTACTGGACTTTTGGTTTTTAAAAAGCTTATTCATGATTGATTATCTATATTTGGATTAACTTTTTAAAAAATAATTTTTACGATTTATGAGGTAAATATTTAACAAAAATTTTGTATCGGTTTACGAAAAAGAGCTTCTAAAACTCTGTTGTTTCCCAAATATGCAAATTCGTTTTCTTTGTTTTCCACAGGCTTTGGCCTTGTTTTGAATCGGACTGGGTATTAATTAGTTCGATTTTGATAACTTTGCTCAGTGAACAAATCGGCAGCAAAAATATAAAACACTTCTGATGTATACAATACCAATCCATAATTACTCCATTTGGTATTAGATGCTGAAGTTAGTAGACATATTTGTTTTTATCCCAAATATAAAAATTCAATATGTTTTAACGGCTACATTTATAATTTTTTTTTTCTTGGCTTTTATGCCATTACACGATAAACCGTAAACAAAAATACCTCAATGGCACGTGATAGGAAATGTTTACCAAAATGTTGCACTTACATAGAACTTGTCGTTGGTGAGAACAATTTTAACTTTTATGTGACATAAAGTGAAATCATTCTTGCCAAGAACGACTTCCATTTTCTCTTATATTGTTACACTTTCTTACATACTTTTATTATAAATATTCTACTATGTAGATATTCTTTTGATAATATTTATGAGTTATTTCCATTATATTTAATCAGAATTAAGAAAAATCCTAAGTCTCATTAACTATGTTTTAAAATTTAATAATTTTTCTAACTTTATCTCTATTTAGCATACATGCTATTAAAAAAAATAACAAAATATACAATAATAAATGAAGAAAAAAGTTGTACATCAATATATATAAGATTTACTATTTCACATTTTTATTCATTTGTTCTCAATTTAACTATATTAATATTCTCTAAACAATAATTAAATCAGAGAGGGAGATAAAGAATCGAGGAAAATTGTTAGCTGTTATATTATTTAAGGACTATTGCTGGGAAAAAAATAAAGAATTAGAGGGGTGTTATGAATATACTTATTATGTGGATGTCCATTGACTCACGGTCTCCAAATATTACAAGATGACATGGGATCCACGTATAGTACCATGCATAATACCACGCATAGTAATTTACTATTTGGTGGGACCCACATACAATTATAGATTGCTTCACGGGAGGATTCACGGGCGCATAGTAATTTGGGTTTAGGAGGAAATTACACCAAATGACCCATATGTGGAAATTACACTAAAGGCCCATTTTCCTTCTATAAATAGAGGCCTTCTGTAAACATTCAGAACACAATGAAATAGAATCTCTCTCTACTCTCTCTCTTTCTATATCTAGATTCTCTTGTTATTATTCTCTATTTTCATCAGTTTTATATTACGTTATCAGCACGAAAACTCTACCAAGGTAAGATTTTATCACCATCTTCTTTACTATTTGTTTATTTTATCTATATGGGATAATCTTAACCACAATATGGAATTAAAGATATACTTTTACCTATTATTTTAAATATCGGATTCCATAGTTAAGATTTGAGATTATTTACTATTTTACTACGGTAAATAGTAATTTACTATTCATAGTAAATTTACCCTTTTTCAGTAATTTTACATTTTATTCATCTGACTCCTACTTGGAAGTCTAGATTTAATCTTTCAGTAATTTTACTTTATTTACCGTGAATAGTAATTTCTACTATTCACGGTAATTTTATATTTTGTTCATTTAACATCTACATGGAAGGTTTTACCTCCTACATAGATATCTAGATTTGATATTCTCTGTTTGCAGATATTGTTATTTTTACTGTTGCTAACATAACATTTACTTTTATTGTTATTAACATTTAATGTTATGTTATTATGGCCAGAAGCCATATACTTATATTTTCTTATTCTGAAACTATATGACCAGAAGTCATATTGCCTTCATGACCAGAAGTCATGTTGTTTTTATGGCAAGAAGCCATATAAATTTAATTTTCTCATTATGAGATATAAATGGTCTGAAGCCGTAATGCTTTAATTATAATTATTGTTTTTAATATTTTATTGTTATTATTATTCGTATTTTTAATTCATGTTTATTTTCTTTAATTAGTTTGAATCATGTCAAACCTTTCCAAAATTGAGTTTGCGGTTCTTGACATCACCGGAAAGAACTATTTATCTTGGATGTTGGATGCGGAAATCCATCTGAATGCTCATGAGCTAGAAAACACAATTAAAGAAGGGAATGAGGAATCCAATCAAAAAAGGGCCAAAGCCATGATTTTGTTACGCCACCATTTGCATAATGATCTAAAAGTTGAATATTTGACTGTAAAAGACCCACTTGTTCTTTGGAACAATTTGAAGGAAAGGTATGACCACCAGAAGATGGTCATTCTACCAAAAGCTCGATATAACTGGATTCATTTGCGTTTACAAGATTTTAAATCTGTAAGTGAATACAACTCAGCTATGTTCAGGATTACTTCTCAACTGAAATTATGTGGAGAGAATATTACTGATGAAGACATGCTAGAAAAAACTTTCTCCACATTTCATGCATCTAACTTGCTCCTGCAGCAGCAATACCGTGAGAAGGGTTTTAAAAGATATGCAGATTTAATATCTTGTCTCTTAGTAGCCGAACAGAATAATAAACTTTTATTAAAAAATCATGAATCACGTCCAACAGGTTCAACTCCATTCCCAGAAGTGAATGTAGTAACTAATGAATTTTCAAGTGGCCAAGGACGTGGACGAAAAGGTGGCTACAATCGTGGGCGTGGGCGTGGTCGTGGCCGTGGTCGTGCCGTGGTCGTGGTCCAAATCATGGTGGATCAAATTCCCGCCCTAAATCGGGAAAGTATGATAAGAACCCCAGAAGGGAAATAAGTGGAAATAACAAACATGCAGAAAATGCATGTTATCGTTGTGGTGTGAAAGGTCATTGGTCACGTACTTGCCGTACACCAAGACATTTGGTTGACCTTTACCAAGAATCATTGAAAAATAATGGTAAAGGACCAAAGATTGAAACAAATCATGTGGATAAGGCTGAGAATTCTGGGAAAGAAGATGTTGAGATGACTCATTTTGATATTGCTGATTACTTAGTATAAATCATATTTCATGATTAATGATTATGTTTTAATATGTTGAAACTTTTTTCTGTTATATGTATTTCTTTTAATTATGTTTTATTTTTATTTTCATGTATCTTTAATGAAGAATGAATTTTGTTGACAACAATCCTGAAGATTTGTGTCTCGTTGATAGCGCAACAACGCACACCATACTAAAAAATGACAAATATTTTTCTTCATTGGTAATGCGAGAAGCCAATGTTTAGACTATATCTAGTAGTATAAATTTGATCGAAGGCTCCGGAAGAGCTAATATTTTTTTACCTGAAGGAACAAAATTATGCATTGAAAATGCATTTTATTCTACCAAATCAAAAAGGAACTTGTTGAGTTTCAAAGATATCCGCAGAAATGGATATCATATAGAAACGACAACTATAGATAATCAAGAATGTCTTGCTATCACAAACATAATTTCTGGTAGAAAATGCATATTAGAAAATTTTCCTGCTTTTTCTTTTGGTTTGTATTATACTTTTATAAGTACAATTGAAATACATGTTATTGTAAACCAGAAGTTTACTAATACAAACCATAAGTTTCTCAATGCAAACTAGCAGTTTGCCAATGACAACCAGAAGTTTACTCATGAATTTAATGTTTGGCATGACCGGTTAGGCCATCCTGGGTCAACTATGATGCGGCAAATAATTGAAAATTCATGTGGACATATACCCTGAAGTGTAAGCAAATACCACAGTCCCATGATTTCTTATGTGATGCATGTTCCAAGGGAAAGTTGATTATTCGACCCTCACCAACCAAAGTAGGAGGTGAATCTCTTACATTTCTAGAACGGATACAGGGAGACATTTGTGGACCAATACATCAACCATGTGGACCATTTATATATTTTATGGTCTTAATTGACGCATCAACCAAATGGTCACATGTCTGCTTATTATCTTCTCGTAACCTGGCGTTTGCGAGATTACTTGCTCAATTGATTCGATTAAGAGCACATTACCCTGATTATCCTATCAAGAAAATACGTCTTGATAATGCTGGTGAATTTACTTCACAAGCTTTTAATGAATATTGTATGTCCTTTAGAATTGATGTTGAACATCCTGTAGCTCATGTTCATACGCAAAATGGACTCGCAGAATCTTTGGTTAAATGATTGCAACTTATTGCAAGACCTTTACTTATGAGATCTAATCTACCGATTTCTGCTTGGGGCCATGCCATTTTGCATGCTGCAATATTAATTCGCATTAGGCCTACTAGTTACCTAAAGGTTTCCCCTTTATAAATGGTTTTTGGTCAAGAACCTTATATTTCCCATATAAAAATTTTTGGATGTGCAGTATATGTGCCAGTAGCACCACTATAACGCATTAAAATGAGTCCTCAAAGGAGGATGGGAATATACGTTGGGTATGAATCTCTTTCAATCATAAAATATTTAGAACCTCTACAGGAGATTTATTTACTGCACGATTTGCTGATTGTCAATTTGATGAATCAGTCTTCTCAACATTAAGGGGAGAGAATAAGCAGCTAGGTAAAGAGATTAGCTGGAATGAATTATCATTGGCTCATTTTGATCCTCGTACAAAACAATGTGAACTAGAAGTTCAAAAGATAATTCATTTACAGGATTTAGCTAATCGAATGCCATAAGCATTCACTGATCCAAAAAGAGTGACAAAGTCACATGTTCCAGTTGCGAATGCTCCTATTCGAATTGATGTTCCTGAAGGACAACCTATAATGAATGAATCTAAAGCACGCATGAAGCGTGGCAGACTCATCGGTTCAAAAGATAAAAATCCTCGAAAGAGAAAAGGAGCTAAAAATATTGATGGTCAAGTCGAGGTTAATCAAGAAAAGTCAGTAGCTCTAGAAGAGTCACCTCTTGAAGAGTTATCTCCAGAAGAGAATGTTGCAGTCCCAAAAGAGACTCAGGTACCTGGAATGTATGAAAATAATGAGATCTCAATTAATTATGTTATGAATGGTATCCGATGGGATTGAAACGAAGTCAACGTTGACGACATCTTTGCTAATCATATAGCATATGATGTAATGAATAATGACGAGGATCATGAGCTTAAATCTATTAGAGAGTGTCAACAGCGAAAAGATTGGCTCTTATAGAAAGATGCTATTAATGCAGAATTGAAATCACTGGAAAAACAAAAAGTATTTGGACCTATAGTCCAAACACCTGAAGGTGTAAAGCCAGTTGGATACAAATGGGTTTTTGTAAGAAAGAGAAATGAAAAGGGTGAAATTACAAGATATAAGGCATGTCTTGTAGCCCAAGGATTTACACAAAGACCCGGCATTGATTATGAAGAAACATATTCACCAGTAGTGGATGCGACTACTTTTCGTTATTTGATTAGCCTAGCAGTAAATGAAGGGCTTAATTTACATATGATGGATGTAGTGACTGCATATTTATATGGATCACTTGATAGTGATATTTATATGAAAGTTCCTGAAGGACTAAAGATGCCGAAGCATCTAATTCAAATTCTCGGGAACAATACTCGATCAAATTAAATAAGTCCCTATATGGTTTAAAACAATCAGGGCGCATGTGGTATAATTGTCTTAAGGAATATCTGTTGAAAGAAGGGTATAAAAATGATCCAATATGCCCATGCATTTTTATGAAAGGATCGAGAAATGAATTTGTTATAATTGTTGTTTATGTTGATGATATCAACATAATTGGAACTCCTGAAGAGCTTTCGAAAGCAATTAATTGTTAAAGAAAGAATTTGAAATGAAAGATTTGGGCAGAACAAAATTTTGCCCTGGACTACAAATCGAGTACCTGAAGAATGAGATCTTTGTATATCAAGAAACTTATACAAAGAAGATCCTAGAACGATTTTATATGGATAAGTCACATCCATTATGTATTCCAATGGTAGTAAGGCTTTTGGATAAGGATCAAGATCCATTTCGACCTCAAATAATTGATGACAAAGGTGTAGAAGAACTACTTGGTCCAGAAGTACCATACCTAAGTGTTATTGGAGCACTAATGTAACTTGCTAATCATACACGACCTGATATATCGTTTGCTGTAAATTTATTAGCAAGATTTAGTTCTACACCAACACAAAGGCATTGGAATGGTGTAAAACAAATTCTTCGTTATCTCAGAGGTACTATGGATATGGGATTATACTACTCAAATGTATTGAAGCATGAACTGATTGGTTATGCAGATGCTGGATTTATGTCTGATCCACATGATGGAAAATCACAAACAGGCTATCTATTTACATGTGGAGGTGCAGCTATTTTATGGAGATCTATGAAACAGACTATAACAGCCACTTCAGCTAATCATGCAGAAATTCTAGCAATGCATGAAGCAAGTCGGGAATGTGTATAGTTGAGGTCAGTAATTTATCATATACGAACTACTTGTCATTTATCTTCTGATAAAATGGTTCCAACAGTTCTATATGAGGATAATGCTGTATGTATTGCCCAACTCAAGGAGGGTTATATCAAGGGTGATAGAACAAAGCATATTTCACCAAAATTCTTCTATACTCATGATCTTCAACACAATGGTGAAATTGATATCCAGAAAATCAGTTCAAGTGAAAATATAGCAGATTTATTTACTAAATCTTTTCCATGTACAACCTTTGAAAAACTTGTTCATGGTATTGGTCTGCGAAGATTCAGAGATCTCAACTGATATTGTCAACAGGGGAGTCAATACACGCTGTACTCTTTTTCCCTTATCTAGGTTTTGTCCTACTGGGTTTTCCTAGAAAGATTTTTAATGAGGCAGCACTCAACAGTGTATCAATGAATGATGTACTCTTTTCTTTGGCTAGGTTTTTATCTCACTGGGTTTTTCCTAGTTAAAGTTTTTAACGAGGCACATTCATAAATGGACATCCAAGGGGGAGTGTTATGAATATACTTATTATGTGGATGTCCATTGACTCACAGTCTCCAAATATTACAAGATGACATGGGACCCACGCATAGTACCATGCATAGTACCACGCATAGTAATTTACTATTTGGTGGGACTCACATGCAATTATACAATCATGGATTGCTTCACGGGAGGATTCACGGGCGCATAGTAATTTGGGTTTAGGAGGAAATTACACCAAATAACCCATATGTGGAAATTACACTAAAGGCCCATTTTCCTTCTATAAATAGAGGCCTTCTGTAAACATTCAGAACACACTGAAATTGAATCTCTCTCTACTCTCTCTCTTTCTATCTCTAGATTCTCTTGTTTCAATGAAAAAGGTTGGCAAAAGAACTTATAACTGAATTTAAGCTTATTTCAAAAACTCCAATTCCTAGCTTAGATAAACTTTTATGATAATTTCCTAATTACTTATGTAATATTTTATTTGATCAAGTTATGTATTTTAGTATTGCCAAATTTTGTAATTTAACATTTTTCATATTTTTGGTATTTTTTATTTTAATGTTTTTTCTTATAATTATCTCAAAATTCATTTATCCATAAGTCATAAGTTTGTATCTAATCGGACTTTTCCATAAGCTACTTATACAACCACCCATCCAAACATAAATCACGTTTTATAATTAGACTTCTACCCAATCGGACTTTTCCATAAGTCTGATTGCCCACCGCTATCCCAAACAAACTCATAATTTATAAACTTTAATCAAATCCAAAAAATCAATAAAAACTTTGGGGGTAAGATTTTTTTTGAAAAAATTGTACTGAAGTGTCAGCAAAAATAAATACGATTAAAATATTTTTTAGGGAAAATTGACCTGAAGGCTCAATATACAAAGTTAAATGCAAAAAAGGCCCTACACACTTTCCCATACCAAGGCCTTTTCTGGTATTAAGTTGTAAGAGAAAATGACGAAAAATGCCCCTCTCTTTTGTTTCCAGCGAAACATTGGAAATATGGGAATTGTGCTGTTGTTTCTTGCCGTGCATTTCACTGGTTGTAGCGCGAGATCGGTAATTGTTTAGGTATGCATATACTAAGGAAGCTAATGTGAAGGAAAAAATTTGAGGATCGTTGATCAATGAATGCGAATAGAAGATATCAGTCTGCATTGTTCTGTACTGAACTTTTTGTTTCTTTTTTGATTCACGAAGTTTGGTTTCTATTATCTATGATTTATTTGCTTTTGGGTTTCAAGGGAAGCATCAGTTAGAACTTGGGATCCCCTTAATATACTCGTTGTTGGCTAGTTTTAATACTTAAAATGTTGCTCTATTTTTTGTCACACAAATAGAGGGAAATTTATGTATTTGAGTGGGAATGGGTGAAAGTGATCAAGGAATGAAGTTTGAAAAACGCTGAAATTTGTTAGTTGTTAAAACCTACAGTTTTAGTTGTTAATACCATCTGTTTTTGTTGTTAATATGACTGTTTAACTTGTTAATACGATGCTCTGTTTTTTGGGCATTGAAATAGAGGGAGGTCTGTTAGTGGGAATGTGAAAATACTTATATGAGATAGTTGTTAATACCTACAGTTAAAGTTGTTAATATTAACTCTGTTCCATATTGTAATTACAGATGGCTAGTAGTTCAGGGAAGAATATATTATGTTTTTTTCATCCCCATTAGCAATGTCATCAGCCCCATTAGCAACACCATCAGTCCGCATTAACAACACTATTAACCTCCTTTAATAAGACCATCATCCTCATTAGCAACACAATCAGCCCTCTTTAACAACACAATCAGCCTCTTTTAACAACACCATCATCCGCATTAGCAACACTATCAGCCCCCTTTAACAACACCATCAGCCCCCTTTAGCAACACCATCAGCCCCCTTTAGCAATACCATCATCTCAGCCCCTTTTAACAACATAATCAGCCCCCTTTAACAACACGATCAGCCCTATTAGCAACACGATCATCCCCCTTTAACAACATGATCAGCCCCCTTTAACAACACGATCAGCCCCCTTTAACAACACCATCATCCCTATTAGCAACATTATCAGCCCCTTTTAGCAACACAATCAGTCCCCTTTAACAACACCATCAGCCCCCTTTAGCTCAACTCATATTTTTAACGCATTCTTGTCTATATTAACTGGATCCAGCTATCCAGCTATCATATATAGTTAGATTGGATCATCAAAATATGTTTTGGGAGGAAGAACTTATACAAAATTAAAGGAACACAATATGCATGGAGCTCACTCCTTATTTTAAGTTACAAGGGAACAAGGAGTTGAGTTATAGAACAAATTACTGCTATTCACATGGACAAATTGAAATTGAACCCAAGTTGGTCAAGCACCAACTTTTTTTTTTTAATAATAATAGAGATGAAATGACTTTTACCAGATAAAATAAAGAGTTAGAATACTATTACATGCCATAAATCATCACAGTTCATTTCCTTCAACAAATTAGATCTATTCACATTCTCGAGCGTCTCTCCAAAAGCTGTGTTTTTATTATGAGTCCAACTTTTCAAGTTCTAATGGTAAGCCTTTGGTGAAATCCACTTAAGGACGAGCAAGTGGGTAGTCATCTGATATGATCTTCCACCTGGTAGAGTAATCACGTAGCAAGTAACATCAAAAGTGAATATTATTTTTATATCCATAGATGGTCATAAATTAACAACTTTAACAGTAGAATTAACAACTACAACTGAAGGAATTAACAACTTTAACTGTAGGTATTAACAACTATCTCATATCAGTATTTTCACATTCCCACTAACAGACCTCCCTCTATTTCAATGCCCAAAAAACAGAACATCGTATTAACAAGTTAAACAGTCATATTAACAACAAAAACAGATGGTATTAACAACTAAAACTGTAGGTTTTAACAACAAACAAATTTCAGCGCTTTTCAAACTTCATTCCTTGATCACTTGCATCCATTCCTACTCAAATACTTAAATTTCCCTCTATTTGTGTGACAAAAAATAGAGCAACATTTTAAGTATTAAAACTAGCCAACAACGTGTATATTAAGGGGATCCCAAGTTCCAACTGATGCTTCCCTTGAAACCCAAAAGCAAATAAATCATAGATAATAGAAACCAAACTTCGTGAATAAAAAAAGAAACAAAAAGTTTAGTACAAAACAATGCAGACACTGATATCTTCTATTCGTATTCATTGATCAACGATCCTCAAATTTTTTCCTTCACATTAGCTTCCTTAGTATATGCATACCTAAACAACTACCGATCTCGCGCTACAACCAGTGAAATGCACGGCAAGAAACAACAGCACAATTCCCATATTTCCAATGTTTCGCTGGAAACAAAAGAGAGGGGCATTTTTCGTCATTTTCTCTTACAACTTAATACCAGAAAAGGGCCTGGTATGGGAAAGTGTGTAGGGCCTTTTTTTGCATTTAACTTTGTATATTGGGCCTCCAGGTCAGTTTTCCCTATTTTTTAAGATCTTTAAATTGCAGTGACGTGCTGGGATTTTTGGTAAATATATTACAATGAAAAGACTGAAATACCCCTCTCTCTGTTTCTCTCCCATCGCCACATCTTCTCCTCTCTTTTTCCTCTCACAACCCTTCTTTAATCTACTTAAACTTGGATTTTCAGTTTGGAGTTGTCGTTTTATCGTTATTATCCGAGACCAGCGATATAGTCCGGCGGTCCCATTTGTAGCTCCTGCAATTCAAGCTCGAGGATCGCCGGTGAGAAACCTCAGCCAATTTGAATCAGTATTTCTTCGTTGATTCGGCCTAAAAGTTCAAGCTTTGAAGCTCCTAGCAACTACATGACCCATTCTACGCAAACCCAAAATCCGAATCACGAGTAAAATGGTTCAGCAAAGCAAAGTTCAAAGCTTTGAAGATCTTATATGGCGACTTGAAGAAATCGAAGCAACCCATTTCTTGATGCGCCAGATTCACTAGCTTTCTCCATTCACTCTTCAATTCAAGTGAGAACACAAAAAAGACAATCATCATTAGTGTCGAATCCAAGGTCATGCTTGAGTAAATCCCCATCATCCAGATCTAGAGCTAAGAGATCAGTGAGCTTTTGTTCATGTGATAGTGGATGAAGATTGTCGGCCATGTGGGCAAAAGAACATCCTGAGAGAAGACGATGGAGTGCAGGGGAATCATGCATATTTTAAATTTAAACTGTTGGTACTAAGTTGACCTTTTCTAAGGGACTATGAAAATAAAGGGTTAAGTAGCAAAAATACATATGGGCTTTCCTTTTGGGAACGCTTAGCACAACGTGTTTTTTTTTTGGACAAAAAATACATGCTTGGTTATGTTTTAGGAGCAAAAATACCACGACCGTTAGTTGACCGTTAACCATGGTGAAATTACCCTTTTGCCCTTAGTTTAAAATACCCCCCGGCCGGTGGGCCTAAACGCTGGCCACCCCATGCCGGCGACCACCTTCGGCGACTTTTAAAAAAAAAACCAAAGGGAGACCGGCCTCCCTACCACTGGCCACCCCATGCTGGCGAACGTCCGCCACCAGCCCACTGTTGGCGACTTTTTTTTAAAAAAAAAAATTAGTTCTTTTTTTAAAAAAAAGTTGCTGGAGGTGGCGCGACGGCGGCCGATCACCGGCAGTGGGGCAGAGGCGGTAGGTCGCCGGTTTTGGGTGGCGGGCGGTGGGGAGGCTAGCCTCCCCTTAGTTTTTTTTTTTTTTAAAAAAAAGTTTTTTTAAAACAATAGTTTTTTTAAAAAAAAAAATAGTCGCCAATGGCAGTTGCCGCGCGTAGGGTGGCCAGTGGTGGGGCCCACCCTGGGTGGGGTATTTTAGATTTTTTTTAATTATTTTAAACTAAGCACAAAATGGTAATTTCACCATGGTTAACGATCAGTTAATGGTCAGTTAACGGTCAACTAACGACCGTGGTAGTTTTACTCGTAAAACGTAACCACGTGTGTATTTTTTATCTAGAAAAAAACACGTGGTGCTGAGCGCTCCCGAGGGAAAAGTTCATGTGTACTTTTTGTACTTAACCAGAAAAGAAATTAATTTTTTTTGAAGTATTTGTATATGTATATGTGTGTGTATGTGTATATTTTAAAATCAATTAATTTAATTAATAAATTAATATAAGGTTTAATGTTTCCACCTTTGCTATAGAAACTTTTTTTTTCTTTACCTGCATAAAAATAGGTGGGTCCCATTATAAAAAGAAAAGAGAGAAAATATCAATAAAATCTACTCACATTTATGTAAGTGGGGCATAAAATATGTTTCTACAGCAAAGGTAAAAACATTAAATCCATTAATATATAATCTAATGATAATATGATTAAATACTACCTCTGGTCCTAATTATAAGATAAAGTTGACTTTTTTTAGAGGGATTAAAGAAGTTAAATAAGTTACTTAATCATTTCGTATGTTGTGTATTTTTAGATTATATATTAGTTTATTAGTCAAACTAATTAGTTTGAAAAAAAATACTCTAAAGTGATTTAATTAGTTTCCTTAATCTCTCCAAAAAAGTCAACTATGTCTTATAATTAGGACCGGAGGGATTAACTCATTTGACTTCATTGATTTCTCTAAAAAAGTCAACAAGGTCTTATAATTAGTTTCCAAGGTAATAACTTTTATCATACACACATCATCTTTCCTAATCAACATGTCACGATAAGCCAATAAGACACAGTCAGTATCATGTTGGATAAATTAATATTGTTAAACACAAATCTAATTCATTTTTAAGTTTTAGGGACCAACGGTTATAAACGGAATTTTAAGAATTAAAAGTACCAATATCAAACTTTAGGGATTAAAATTAAAATTAAGTAAAATTTTAATCACAAAGTTATAGTAACCCATTTTAATTTCTATTTTTAATAATCACCGTCGGGCAATCTGTGTCCAAATAAAACATTAAGAAAAAAAAAGGCTGAAAATGGAGTGTGTGCTCCACCAGGTATAAAATACAGCGTCATCGAGATCTTGCTAACCTCTTGCTTGAAAGAAATTGGAGAAGAAGCAGATCCCATCTCGCTCGCAGGACATGGGCTTCCCAGCTAACGGCGCCTCCGGTGACAAACCCCTCAAGTTCCTGATTTACGGTCGCACCGGATGGATTGGCGGTATCCTCGGCAAGCTCTGCGAAGCTCAGGGCATCGACTTCGAATACGGCTCCGGCCGCCTTGAGAACCGCTCTTCTTTGGAAGCCGATATCGCTAACGTGAAGCCGACTCACGTGTTCAACGCTGCGGGAGTCACGGGGCGGCCGAATGTGGACTGGTGCGAATCTCACAAGGTCGAGACCATTAGGACCAACGTGGTGGGCACTCTGACCTTGGCCGATGCGTGCAGGGAGAGAGGCCTCATCCTCATCAACTATGCCACTGGTTGCATCTTTGAGTACGATTCCGATCACCTCATCGGATCCGGCGTCGGCTTCAAGGAAGAGGACACTCCCAATTTCATCGGATCCTTCTATTCCAAGACCAAGGCCATGGTAAGACTTTTGTTCCTTCGTTGATTAGTTAAACTCGCTTCGGTCTCTCCAGCCTTGAAGAGAATGTAGTAGACTAATAGTACACACGAAAATTCGAACGGATGCGGTTTATGTATTAACTATGGAAAGTTATATAAATAGTCCATTGCAATCGATTTGAGTTGTATGCCTTAACTTTAGCCAGTCTCATTTTCCAGTGTTTTTTTTTTTTTTTGCTCATCATTTTCCAGTGATTGCTCTAACATTTGTTGAGCTGTGTTGATGTTAATATCTAGATTTCTGTGCCAAGTGGTGTGATGTTTCGTTCATGATGCAAATTTGGCGCATGACTTCGAAAAAAGCCCTCTATATATTACTGAAATTGTTTACGGTTCTAGATCTGGACTTGTCACATTTCGATTTCCTTCCATCCGTTTGCTTCCGATCTCTTACAGATTCAGTTTCAAAAAATGATATATAAATAAATAAACGCAGGTCACATGGGCTGCTTAGTCTACCCTTGACCTTGTAATTATTAGTGGGCCCAAATCTCCACCTGTGAAGCTAGTTGTCTATGAAGATTTTGATCTCCTGAGATCCTATCTCGCATCATTGATGTAGTTGAAATGCTAAAATTATTGCTAAACATAATGTGCTTGATTGATGAACATATTAGAAGTAGAGTATTATTGGGTAAGTTCATTCTGTCTTGACAGGTGGATTAAGTCAGTGAGAAATAACATTATGAACATGTAATGTACCTACATGGTGTATTGAAGATTTTCTGGACCTTAAACTCTGATTTTGTTGATTTTATGGATTAGCCTTCAAGTTAAATGACAAAATCTTGTATATAAAATGAAGCTCAAATCTCAGAACCATGATCGGGTCAACTTTCATGTTTATGCTGTTAAACAATTTTATATCTATATGCATTGATTTGAAAATTTAAACAATTTAGCTTAGCCATATTTGCTGAATCTGCCTGCTGTTTGTCTTAGGTGGAAGATCTGCTCAGGAACTATGAGAATGTTTGTACCTTGCGCGTCAGAATGCCTATCTCATCAGATTTATCTAACCCACGCAATTTCATCACAAAGATCACTCGATATGAGAAGGTAGTTAACATTCCAAATTCAATGACTATATTGGATGAACTGCTTCCCATTTCCTTGGAAATGGCAAAGAGAAACCTCACTGGCATCTGGAATTTCACAAACCCTGGAGTGGTAAGCCACAACGAAATCTTGGAGATGTACAGGGATTATGTTGACCCCAAGTTTGCTTGGAAGAACTTTACCCTTGAGGAACAGGCTAAGGTAATAGTTGCCCCCAGGAGCAACAATGAGCTTGACGCCTCTAAATTGAAGAAAGAATTCCCTGAACTCTCGTCTATCAAGGAATCCCTCATTAAGTATGTTTTCCAGCCAAATCAGAAGGTTAAAGCTTAAAGCAAGTAGGTTCTAATTTTTACCCTTTCTACTGTTGCATTGAATTGCTTGTATGCACGCTGTGTGCTTTAATTTCAGGTGTCCCTCTTCAGTTAATATTCATCCCAGCTGCATTTACTGTGTTGAATTCTTGTCTTTGTATTGACCTTATGGTGAATAAATTAGCTGAAGCTATTTATATATCATAATGCTTCGTTTTTTTTTTGACTGAATATATATCATAATGCTTTGATTGTTCATTTTAAGATTGGGTCACGGGGCAATCCCCCCCCCCCCCCCCCCCAAAAAAAAAAAAATTTATAGAAGAACAATTTTGTCTTGGAACTTCTTAAAATGGAGTAATTTTACTTAACTATTATCTTAGTTGATTTTAACCCTTAGTTGATCAAATATGCTCAGCTGGTACTCTATAGGTCACCATTATCATTTTTGTAAAGGTATAAATTTTCCCTGAAAATTTTAATCTAACTTCAAAAAAAAAGTAGATATGAATTTCTGACACAAATTTCCACTTTAATAAAAATGATGTGGATGATATGTCGATTAAGAATTCATCATATTTGATTAACTAACAATTAAAATTAATTGGGATACCACTCAAAGTAAAATTGTTCCCTTTCCAACACTATTGGGACAAAATTGCCCTTTGGTGAAAACTTCCGGGGTAGAATTGTCCTTTGACCCTACTCTTAACGTTAAGCTCTTTTCCTATAGGCCACTGGGCTCATTCCATTTATCAATAATCATAACCTATGGAGTTGAGGATTACTTGCTGCATAAACGTTTACATGCTCTGGACTCAGAAATAGTAAAACGCACGTCTAATGCACTTCTTGTATGTTTCGTATAAATTACAAAAAAAATAAAAAAAAATCTTAAATTTTATTAATCTTACTTTAAATTCAACAATTTTTCAACTTTACCTCGATTAGCCCCACACTTGTCAAGAAAATAAATAACTATCTACATGATAATGAATAATAAAATTGTATATTCATGCAAAAAAAAATTAATGACATGCATTTTATAAAGGACTAAAAAATAACATTCTCTCTCTCTGTCATCAACCAATTGAAAAATCTGCCACCCCTCCCAAAAAAAAAGGGGGGGAATAAAAAAGGAAGAGTTAATGGTGTATTGGTGCTGACTACACCATAAGGATGAGAATCAACTAACGTAAATGAGCGTATATATTAGGTAATTATATCAATTTACTATGAAACCCACTGGAAATTGTTTTCTTTTGTACATTTTCCTGTATTGTTTTATATCAATAATTTATAGAAAATAGTACTATATGTGATGAACATTGAAACTATAATGCATAAATTTCAAATTTTTAGTTGTGAAGAATTTGATAAGTGCTTTATTCTATTCATAATTTGCAAATAACCAATTATTATTAACTAAATATAGGTCACGTGGATTATAATAAATAAGATAGATAAATTATACTATTCAAAACTTATAAAGAGACTAATCTACTAGAAATTTTATATTTCATGTTCGGTTATTAATTTTATTTTATATATGTGTATTAATTTTATGGATAATATAATGTTATCAGCGTTTCCACTGGTTAAAGGGTTTTAATTTAAGGTGAAGGTCCAATTTTATTTCAAAAAATTTCATTTAAAAGCTATGGGTATCAAAAAATTTTGTTTCATGTATTTTGCTTGGGAAGTATTAAAAAAATGAGTAATGTCACACCTAATCAATAAAAATGTTAATGGTTAATGTTAAATTTTTAACAATAAAAAATATCTTCTTTAACTATTAGGGTGACTTTGCACCTTTTTTATATTTTCAATTAGGGTTGTTTAAGATTTTTCTATCTTGATCACCCCAACCCAAACTTGGGCAACTAAAAAAATTTTAAGATGGGGAAAATTTAGTTTCGGGACAGGACCAAGATGGGGACGAGGGTCTCCCGATCCTGTCCCGTCCTGCTAAGTATATTATTTACTTACCTATTTATTTACTTCAAAAATAAATTTCTTACCCACCATCTCACCCCATTAAAAAAAAATCCTCCGATGTGTTTGTTTTGTGTTAATAAAATTGATGTTATGTTTTTTTTTTTTCATTTTTATTGTTTCAAGCCCAATTCAAATTAATATTGGGCCCTGACTATTATTAAAAAGACAGAAAAAAGTTTCAGAATAAAAAGAATTTCGGGAAAATCTCGTCCGACCCAAGTGGGACCATGACAGCAAATGTTGTCGCAAACCCTTTCATTGGGACGGGACAGGACCTGGCTTTCCTAGTCCATTTGCATCTTGTGAATGCCCCCTCTTTGTAGTAGAATTTGTTTTTTTGCCATACAAATTTCAAGAAAAGATTTGGATTCACCCACGATCCAATGGCAAGCCGGGTGATATCTCCCTTCATTTTAGGTGATACTAATATTAGGTAAGGCCAACCATCTATTATCGTTAAGCATTTACCTAGGTATCTAGAAATTAGGATACCTCCCTCAACGCCTTAACCAACTCTAGGAATGAACCCTCTCTTTTTAGTGAGAGTGTCAACCCTCTTGTTAGTTAAGCCCAAAGATGAGGGGTCTTTCCAATGAGAAATTGATTCAACCAAAACTTTCAAATACCATCATTTTCTACGTGAAAATTTTAGGATATGAGCATCCAGTGGATATTAACAAGGCAGGGTCTTCTATTGTTGTTCCCCCAACTTGTTGGAAATCAATTGGAAAATCAAGACTATCCTACGTACAATTTATGTGGTGCCTCCGTAATGCTTTGGCCACTAATGTTGCCTCTTTAGTAGGAAGAGATCCCAAATGAAGATATGCCCTATTTGTGAAGAGATTGAGGAAAATCTGGAGCACTTGTTTTTTCATTGCCCCTAGACTAGGAGTGTTTTGTTTGGCAGTCAATCGGGTGCCGAATTTGATATTGTTGAGGTACTCAATTTCAAAGCTGGGTGGTTGGTGATATCAAGTACATCCTCTTTGACCTCTATAGATGTATCTCTGACTTGCTTGATATTATGGTTCATTTGGAAACAAAGAAATGATAAGGTTTTTAACCATATTGAACCAAATCCATCGGCAGTCCTTGATTTGGCTAGGAGGAACAATTTTGAATTCTAGTCTTGCTTGGATAGTACATAGACTTATTTTGATATGCCTAATAGGTGTATAGCCACCACGGTTTCGTGGCGTCTTTCGGAGTAAGGAGTGTGAAAATTAATATTGATGGAGCTTACAAGTCTAAAGATAAGATGGTTGCAATTGCGTGGTGTGTTGGGATACCCTAGGCCATTTTAAATGGGGTTTTGTGGATAAGGTAAGGTTAAATCCATCTCTGCTTTTATGACTAAAATTCTGGCCCTCAAAAGAGCTTTGATGTTAGCCATAGATCTTGGTCATGACAAATCTGTTTTTGAAATTGATTGTCTTCCTCTATTTTTTTTTTTTGTGTTGAAGCTAAATCTCCTAATTTATTTGATTGAAAGTGTAGAAGTATTTTGCATGATCTTATTAGGGTTCTCTGTATCCTTTACTCTTATAAGGGATAATCGTGTTGCTAATTTTCTCCCAACAAATACTTATAAGGAGGTGTATCCTATCGGATAGGTTTTTCAACCAACACTCTTTTTGATGTCTCTTCTAACTTTAGATATTCATGAGGCCAATATAATTGTGGACAATGCCCCTCCTTCTTGTCGAGCTAGAGATGGAGATTGACTTTTGTTTTTGTTATCCTTTGTCAGACTTATTTCCTTCATGCTTATTATTTCTGTTTCGCCTTGATCTCATTTGCGGTTGTATTCTGCTGCCTTTTGTTTCTGCGGTTATTTCTTGTATCTGTTTACTTTCTGCTACTATTGTGGTCATACAAGTGTCTCTCCTTTGAACAAAAAAAAAAAAAAACGGGGGAGGGGGGATAAGATTGGACCTTTTACCTTAAATTTCTCACTGACAAAAAAAGCCCATAAGGATAGTGGGGTCTCTCCTACCGATGCAGATATGGGCCTGGTCATGTCCATTTAGCTACAGCTGTGAGCATTATTATGCATATTTTAAGTCCTTAAATTCAATTGGCGTAGGGGGTTGGTTTTCCTTACTTTTAGGGAGGGGATTCAATCTCTACCTTGGTCAAGGAGTTGGGGGGGCATCTTAGGAGTCTAGAAAGCAGTGGTAACATTGATAAAGGTGGAGGAATGTGTCCCCTGTGGCCAGTATCCCCTGTGGCCAGTATTCCCTTGGACTGTAGGTGAGCCCGACCCTTTTCCTGAAATTTTATGATAAAAAAAAAAAAAAGCATATCCTCTCGTGCTCTGAGCACAAGTTTGCCCCTCTTACTCCTAAATTGCAGAATATTACTCTTATCAACTAATAAAAGATATTTTAAGCATCTCTGACTACTCCATTTGTGCTTAATTTCCCTTGTGAATGACGCTGGGTCTCATTCAACGAAGCTAAAATATAAATTCCTTAATTTATAGTATTAGAGAGAGAAAGAGAGAGGGGGTGTTCGGACATTAATTTGAACATTAGTCCAAAAATAAAGAAAGAAGAAGGGGGAAAAATACCACTTGAATTTCAAAATTTAAAATTAATGATTATATATATATTAACTATAACTGGATAGCAATTGACAACTTATCTTAAAAAGAAATAACTGATTTAGAATTTTAAGATTCAAGTAATAATTTGTAAAGAAAAATACTTGGACATGTTTAGTTTACAGTTTACAGTTTTGGTGGGTTTTCCCATTAGAACTTGACACAAATGGAGAGGGGGGAAACGGAAATGATGCCCCCAAATTGATTTAGTGTGATCAATTTCAAGTTGTGAGTAGAGGGAGCACGCTTTGTGCGCTTTCATTTTCTTATTTTTTGTTCTTAGAGTTTTATGAAATATTTAGCCTCATGAGATTCCTTCTTTCTTCATTATAAACGTATAAGTGACCTCGTGTGGTTAATTAATACGTACAAATCACATTATCATTTGACCTATCCATTGTTTTGATTGGCTCTCTTGCCATGACTTGCGTCTCTGTATGTGGAACTCTCTATCTATTGTTTGCAAACAATTACACTTTAAAAGTAATGCGAAAGTGGGTTCTTTGGAGGCATCTAATCATGGTTTACCACAAATAGGAAGAAGCCTAATTGAGTCAGAAGTTCGAGCGCGTGTTGTCACCACTCCAAGCACCCAATATCTATCTTTTGCTCCATTCTTCATTATTCATTGCACCCAACTTATTGGTAATTAATGTGTTAGCCATACCAATAGTGATTCTAAAAATCAACTCCAGCCATTCCTTTATCAATAAATTTACGATTCATATCAACAAAACCATTTTCTGTATCCCCGCTTTTTAACTATAATCAATATATGATATGTAGCGTATAAATTGTACCCTTCTTGTTCAATTGTGTATAATCGTTTTTATTCCTTCAATGCCTTATTAAATTCCCTTTTGTAAATTTGTAAATAAAACTAATATTTCCGCTGAGAGTTTGTGGAGTGGGGATGGTGCAGGTGGGGACACATGTGGGCTCCACCACTCACTTTCACACGTGTCGCACTTCCAATCACGTGCGGAAAGCGCCCCAAAAAAAGCCGCCGTAGTCCGTACTCGTCTCCTTTCATAGCCCCCGTCAATCTCTCTCTCTGACCGTCCCTGTTAGCTTCTTTCTAGTTTCTTCCTTCCCCCTGCAATGAATGGTAACAGCATACCAGAACTTGAACAGTGAATCCACAAACTGTACGCGAAAGCCTTCTATATCTATCACACTCTGAAAGTGCAATTCCATTTTCTTTTGTGCCAAATTCTCTAAAGAAAACAAAAATGTCAAAATTGCTGGCTGCATTCATTCCAAGTTCCAAGTACAAACGACAGTAGAATAAAAAGCAAAGAGGCCTTCTAAAATCTCTGGTCATATTTATTATTCTCTATTTTAACAGCTTTTCAGTTAGTAGAAAGGAAAGCAGAGTCTTCTTCCTTGATTTGAAGCTTATGCTTGCTTGTTCTCTGATCGCCCCATCAACTGTAACTCTTGCTTATCGTAAATCTCCAATGAAAAATCCCTTAACATCTGCGCCTTGTTCCCGCTGCTACTGCTGCTGCCCGTCACTACGCTCGGTGCCATCGTCGATTTCTTCGCCGCCCTTGGCCCCACCGTGCTCGTGCTCACCGCCGCTGAGTTAGACGAATTGTTGCATCCCGACGGCGACGCTTCTATGCCGCCCGAGGTATTCGTTGTTTCCAACAAAGATGATACGGGCCTGGCGGACACGTTGAATATGGGCGTCACCGTCGGCGACAAAGTCCATATCTGAGGTTGTTGGTTTGACGATCCCGGAGTTCCGCCCACTGGCGTCGCCGTTGTCCCTGGAGGGATCATCCAAAAGGCGTTCGCCGGGATCATCATATTAGTGTTGCCCACTGCCCACACAGGCACAAGGCCCTGCGGAAGAGCTGGTTGAACCGAGGCCAAACCGGATGATTGTGAAACGGTTTCACCCACGTCCACAAACTCACTATTGGACGGCCTTTTCCGCTTCTTCCTGAGTTCCGAGTCCGGATTGCTGTGGGCACTAGACGTTGTAGGAATCTTCAGAGTTCCCCCGACGGAGACAGCGATGGCTGGGACGGTGCCTGTACCGGTGGCCTCGATGATGGCCTGCTCCGCGTGTTCGAGGAGCCACCTTACGGTTTCGCCATCAGACTTATGACCTAATTCCCGAGTCAGCTGAAAGATCCGAGCCGCGCAAGTTGCGGGTATTCGGATCCTACGTCCACGGCCTTCCACCTTCGTGTGGCGGTCCTTGGTGGAGGAGCGTCTCGCGGTAGCGTCTGGCATGGGCATGGACATAGTTAGGGGCATTTGCATCTGCATCGCGAGAGGAACGACTCCAATCGGAGCCGACGAGGAAGGCTGCGATTTTTGTTCCTGGTCTGACGGTGAGTCCGAATCAACAGGCTCCTCCTTCAACGGCAAGACCTGGAAAGCCAAGGGATCGTCCGAGACAGGTTCTTTGGAAAGTCCATTGTTTTTGTCGGTGTTGATGGCCCCAGGATCGCCGGCGCTGGTGCTGAGGTCAGAGGTACCTCCATCATCGTCCTGATCCATCTCATGCTCCTGAGACGACGTCATTTGAAGAAATCGGGAAGAGAATGGAGAAAACCGGCAACGAATAGGGAAATCAGAGCGATGTAACGGAAGGGAGGCTGAGAATTGAATTTGCGGGGAATACAAGGAAGTGCAATAAAACAGAGTCCGGGTGTGATTAGTAAAATGGGAGAGAAGTAAGCAACGAAGGGTGGGGCCCTTGAGGGCTTACCAAGTGGGGAAATTCCTCTCTTACCTTTTCTTTTAATTTAATTTGTTATTGGGTGGGGGCGTTGGGGTCATCACAATGCACAGTTTCTGCGAAACCTGGAAAATCCAACGGTAATTATTAGATCGAATTAGTTGGGGATTCCCAGGGACTGCCACGTGTTGGGCCCTTACTTGGTGGCCCTCTCCGATTTGTCGCCCAGCCCATTCTGTGGACCACTGACTGGGGAATAGTGGGGACGGGTGGTCTCATTTCTTCAATGGGATGATGACGTCAGCAGGACCTCAAATAGTTCTCTTATTGATTTGATAAATGGTTTTTATTGGCAGGCACCACCCATTTATGGTGGTCCATGCACACCAGAAAAGCATGAACATTTTTTAAAAGATAATACGAGTATTCTGCTGTCTTCTTCTACAATTTTTTTTTTTTTTTTTAAGAAAAGACATTCAGCTTCAGCGCGCGGATAAGAAGAACCCATAGCGTGGTTTGCTTTATAAACACGTTTTAGATTAGCTAATCTATTGTCCAAAAAAAAAAAAAACCATTGATGAGTAGGGAGGTCTTGGGGCTTGGATCATAATTCCTATGAAATGATATGATTAATTTTTTGTGTCATGCAGGTGCACTTGTTAAAACCATATTAAAAGAGTTTGAATTCACAGCTTCACACTTAAAATGAGGAGATTGATGTCATTTGAGCTATAAAACTCATTATATGCTTGATTTTGGAGGTACCTTGGTTTTAAAGCTTCATTTATGATTTTGCAAATAATCCCTATTTCATCGAGTTCTAGTCGCAAAGTCTGTTTGGCAACCAAAAAAAAACAAGGCTCTTCCTAATCCTTAATATTGAACATATTTATTTAATTTAAATATATTAAGAAAAGTTATTTAATATAATATGTCTTTTTTATAATGCCCTAATCGACTTTTTTAATTCCCTTTCATATAATGGTGGATCTTGGGATAAATATTTGGGGGCTAAATGTATATTCATTAACTAATTAAAAAAATTATTTGAAGGAGCCAAATATATAAATTTTTGAGACAAATGTATACATTTTTGAGCTAAATGCATTAAAAAAAAAAATCTAATTTACATCAAATATTTGAACAGATTTTTTTTTAGGGGAGCTATGTCTCTATGATCCTCCTCCGCCACTGCTCTCATATTTGATTATTGATGAGAGAATATCAATAGGAGTAAATTAGAAAAATATTAATAAATATAAAAACTATGTTTTATATTTATGATAAAGATGAACCATTTAAATACATCATATTAACGATCGTGGGTAGCAAATAAGGGGTTTGCCACTATCCGATTCGCAGTGGTGAAGCTTGACCCCACCATCCAGAGTTCAAATGAGTATATACTACTATAAATTATAAAATTGTCTTTGTTTTTGTGCATTTTATATAGAAGCCATCTTTTTTAAATGCTTTTTAACTTTCTTTTTCTCATTTGAATCAATGTATAAAAAATGTAAATACTTTAAGCCACGCTCTTTAAGATAGATAAAATACTAAATAATGCTATCTATTCAGATTCGAAAACTTTCAGATCCCCGTGCACTTGTTGAGGGCTTTTGATCTTACTTTTTGTTCAATTTTAAAATTATTGGCAATTGGCATTATGTAATTAGTTACTGCAGATTGAAGCAAAGAGTTATCCCAAATACCTATGAAATATCATTAACTGGCAACGAACGCCTCATGCATTATCCCAATGAAATTTAACAACTAGCACTATTAGACGCAATCCATTGACAAGCATTTACTCTATTTGCCATAATCTTCTCTGGTTTATTGAAGGGCTGGTATTTCAGTTATCTTCCCCTTAAACTGGCTGAATTTGATGACAAATCCTGTTTTACATTACAACCACGACTGAAAATTATAGTAGTTTGAACAACTGGGGAATCTATTTGAAGCTACTACATCCAGAAGCGGATTAAATTTTTGAACATTAAACATTTGCTACAATGAAAACCAATAGACTTCCCTTTTGAACATGTAACTAATAAGGCGAGCACATATACCATTCATAATAGCATTTCACGTTCTGTGTGGTCTCAGTTTCAGTGACCATTGGCAGTTACACCATTTTCAGCTGGAGCCTTGCCATTTTCGCTAGTTTTTGTTGCGTAGAACCTCCGGTACATGGAATCGACTTCAGTGAGATAGAAAGTGCCTGGAGATAGAAGGCTAGTGTCCTTGCTTGTCACAAAGTCCTTGGCACCATACCTTTCTTCCATTATCTTCAAAGTTTCAATGAACTTCTCCGGAGTAACCTGCATCAGACCGTGCGCTCATCAAAACTTTATTCAATTGCATGATCAAGAAGCACGACTCTGGTTTAGCTGTTTAAGCATCTTGTTAAAATTTAGAGCAATAGCCCAAAAAGATAAATCTGATCAAGTCAAAACCGTTCCTTCTCCTCACATTGCATATGCTAGTGTGAATCTTCAAGCTACAGTTCTTGGGCATTTAAACTGACAAATCTTCATTTTAGTTTTTTTTTTTTTTAAAAAAAAATCAAGAGCATGCATCTCTGTTAACTATATCTGATTCTTGGATTGCTTTCCTATGTTAATCTCTTAATTTTAAATCACCCAAGTGCACGAATTCAAAATAAATACATATTTGAACAGGCTTTTGAAGATCAGTACCTCATGCCTTGACTTCAATTTTCCACCAACATCCATCACTTTAGCAATGTTTGATAAGCTAAATGGATGTTGACCATCATGTAACCGCAAAGAGAACATTGTGGCTGTTAGGCCACTTCCATATGAGAATAGTATCACCCGGTTATTTGCCTGAAAATTATAAACCATACATCTTTTATCAGAAAGCGTGCACTTTTGAAGTGATCAAGCCTTGTATTTGATACATGTATTAACCTAAGCATTTACCAATGTGCTATGTTTGTTGTGAATGAGGGATGCAAATGCTGCATAAAGAGAAGCAGTGTACATGTTGCCAACTTGCTTGGGTAACAAAGTGGTAGGCTGGACTTTTGCATCGTATAGGGGCTTTGCAACTTGTTGGGATGCCTGCAAATCAAGAATATTGCACATCATAAGCAGCAAGTCTACAAAAAGAATTCTATATACGTGAACAGTTATGGAGCTCTGCCTGACCTTTTCAAGATCTCGGCTTTGGTAGCTTTCATCACCAGATAACGTTGAAAAAGGCTCCAGCTTTTCTTTAGCAACCTCATCCAGAGAGCTGCAATTATTATTGGTGTTCAGACACCCATACACCAGACAACTAAAAATTGAAAAACTTTCTGGGGGGAGACAAAGAAAACCTGGGATTTTTCAGGTAGTCATTGAATACCAAACGAGCAAAACTTTTTTGTACAAGCTGCAGTAGTTCAAAGTATTACAGAGGCATACTGATATGTTAAACAGATACCCATTAATTATGGTAGATATAATTAGAAATGAAAAGTAAGATGCTAAATTATGCATTCTTTAGTATCAGAGAGACTTTTATGTTTTCCCCTTCCTATTGTATTATGGGATCCTAATAATCTAACATACCTTGTTATAAGGGGAGTGAAATACGAAGTAGTCAGCATCAGAAATAAAAAATTGTTTCCCATGAAGTTTCTCATATCTGCAAAAAGTAAAAATGGTAAATCACATAAACGTTACTTGGAAATTAAGAGTCCATGAAAACAGAATTACAGATACACAATGTTACAATTAACTTACTTGTGACTGAAATTTTTATAGCAAGAATCAACAGCCATTAGGTAACATGTTTGAGAAAGTTTCCCATCAACAACCTACACCACGTAAAGTAGATGGATAAGTTGCATTTGGAAACCAAGAAACCAAGAAACTTTCAAATACTATACTGTCTCGCACAATATTTTTCTCAAGACCAAAAGAATGCTTCAAGGATGCTAGAATAGTGCTCGGACATAAACCGTAAAGGGATTAAGAAGCTTACTGGATATTCGCTAGCAAGATTAGGCTTGTAAAAGTCATAGACATGAGACATATGACTTCCCCTCAATTTGCTTTCAAAAGCTATAGGTGCATCAGGACCAATTAGCATGGCAATAGCAGCAGCTCCACCAGTAGGCCGGGCAGGCCCTTCAGCATAGACCTGAGAATGAACCTTACTTGCATGAGATTATATTCAATAAGAATGATGGATCCTGGAACATGCATCCCTGAGGCCAGAATATGTAGATTCTTTGGGTCATGTATCAAGAAGGGAGTACAAAGCATGTTTACAGTTAGAGTATATAGTCTAAAGACTAGATGCCATGTGAAAATGGGAAGTGACCTCACCGCACTGTCAGTGCAGACAACAAGTCCATAACGTCCATCCCATGAATTGCTTTCTACCCAGTTTACACAATTGAACAAAGCAGCAGTTCCTCCATAGCATGCATTTGTGGAATCAACACCCTCAATGTCATAATTTCCACATTTCTGCTTGTTTCCAACAAGTAAATTATTATTCCATTAAAAAGCTAAGATTGCAGATGGATGATAACAAAAGAAAACATAAGACTGCACCAATTCCAACTGATTAATAACAAGTCACGCTTACTCTGAAAAGTACCTGAGACAGTTAAATAGTATTTAATGACACTGCAATTAAAAGGCGCATGTACTTCAAACCAAAAAAAAAAGCATGTATTATAATCTACTCATAGAACCAAGATGAAAACCAAGCCAGTAATATTCAAATTCAGCAGTGTGATTTGCTGGGAATACGCGATAATGACTGCTCAATGGCTTTTAAACCAACATCAACTACTTCAAACTGAATTTTATATCTTCCCACTTGTGTAAATAGTATATGTATATCAATTAGTTAAGGTTCTAAACGATCATCCAATGGCAAATGAAATCAATTATACTCCAGGAAATTACTTTTGAAAAGGAAAAAAATCTAGCCTTGCAGTTTGAGAATGGAAAATTACCTCAAAGATCTGCATCAGGAATGTCTTAATGGACTTGCTCTTGTCTATAACAGTCTCACTGCCCACTTCCAGACGACCAATTTGTTTGGGATCAATCTCATACTTCTCAAGAAGGGATTTTACAACTGTCAAACTGAAAATGAAAAAGTTGAGCTTCTAGAATTGAAGCTAGGAAAGATGACCAACTTCACAAAAGTTAGAAAGGAATATATGTAAATTCATGATATGCAGTGATGATGCATTATTTAAAGCTCCCAGAAGTTCCTCCATCATTTACACAACCCTACAATGTCATAACTCATACAAATTGAAGATAACAGATTCAATACCCGGTCGGGCAAAAATGTTTCAAGATTAGATCTTCCCATTTTCCAGTCAATTTTAACAATATGGCTTGGCAATCATTACAGTTCAAACCATTAAGCAAATCGAGGAGAATTGATTTGGTTTCATAACATTGGATTTGGCATACCCTGATATTTGAATTCCCGTTATTCTGTTCTTACATTGCCCTGATATTTGAATTCTTGTTATTTTGTTCTTCGGTATTCATTATTAGAACTAAAACAGATTATTAACTCCAAAATAATGACCTCATTGAGATGACATCTTCTAACTCTGTACAAAATTCCATGCAATCTTGTCCCAGTCCGATAGTATATTTCCCTTTACTGGCCCCATCATGAGCCTCCAAGGCTTCCTGCAAACATTATGTGAAGAAAATGAAACCATTACTTAAACGGGAAAGATTTGCAACTTCAACTTAAAGAACAGTCAAACAGGATAATAAGTCAAGGACCTAGATATATATTGCTGAGGATGCATTGAGAGCATGGTATGACTTCAAAGAAAATAATCCAGAGATGAACAAAGGGAATGCCCTCCTTTTTTTTAAAACCCCTTTCTCGCAGTTAATGAGGGTAGCCTTAGAAGCAGTCATTTTGAACAGAATTTAAAAGTGATTTCCTGATTATCCAATGGAAGGCCGGGTTATTAAGGAGAATGCTATGCAGATTTTCCCTCGTTAGCTCAAGTGATAATTTCATGAAAATTTCCCACTATTATTAAGGGCCGTTCCCTTTCTCAGATATAGAAACAGAAAAAAGCAATATTCAGCAGGAAAAAGGAAAAAACAAAAAAAACAAAACAGGGAATCACACCACAGACGTTCCATCTCAACTCATGACGAGCCAGTGAAGTTTTCAATTCTTTTTTTACCGAACCACGGATTTGATGGTCATTATCTCGCAAGTGCAAATGACAACTTCAGGCTACATGGTGAACTCTGAAGAGTCACAATATCCCCCAAATGTACGGATAAAATTAAATCGATTCAATTCCTCACAGCAAACCGTAGAACAGCAGCAGGAGAGGTAACCATCACAGAATTCTGATCCCAAAATGGTAAACAGCAATAAGAATCAAAAGCTTTGGAGGCAGGGATATCATGGATCTCCTGTCCATTCAAATGCATAATAGCTTCTATATTGTAAACTTCAGCATCTTCAATAATTTTAAATGTACTTATTGCCCATGTTTTATTTTTCCAAACTCATAATTTTTACACAGAACCGATAACAAAATTCTCCCGAGCCCTTTCATACACGGAAAAAACTCTTACTTTCTACTGGTTTTATCGTTATTAAAAAAACAAAAAAGAAAAAGCTCTCGGTGTCAATGTTTTTCCCATTCCTCGAGATTTCCAACCAACAACAAGGAGGGAAAAAAAAGTCAGGAACCAAAAAGACGAAGAAGGATGAGAAGAAGGAAAATGGGAAAATGACCTGCTGAACGTAGGAGGGAGGGAAGTAGATGTCGAGGGCGAGAATCCCAACATTCTTAGCCATTTGTGTTATAAACTTGGATTTGCAAGCAACACTTCCAGAGATCTCCAACGAAAATAGCTCCTCTCTTTGAATGGATTCGCAGCTGCGCGAAAAAAAAGCTTATGAGAGGAAAAGAGAGAGGGTGGGGTATATGCGTGAGTGTTGAGGGATCTCACATCACATGCAAGTGCTGCTCTATATATGGGTATATATAAATACAGAAGCAGCCACCCAAAACCCGGGTCATCCCTTCCCTCCCACGTCCCAAAACGAAGTCTTCGTGGGCGCTCTCACTTTACGACAAACAACAAACTGCAAACCAGCACAGCCCCTCCTCTTTTTTCCTCCCTTCCCTCTTACTTTCTTCTTTATGATTATTAATTAAACAAATTTTGACAGTGGGAATTTTTATTTTTTTTATATAAAAAAGTTTTGAAAGGGTTAGACACCAGTCCCCTACCAAGGCCAAGACACGGCCCTGGACTCTATGCATTATTGAGATTTATATTATGTTTTCATTTTTTGGTGTCTCTTTTCAATGCATCATATACTTTACTTTATATGAATTAACTTAGTAAAAAATATTGAATTATTATTTCACTAATAGGTGGCTGTTTATAGTAATAAAAATATTTATAGTAATTAAGGGTCCTTTAAATTGGATTCTTAAAAAAAATCTAGAGAGAGAGAGGGGAGTGGGGTTATAAAACTTTAATGAATAGAATAAATAATATAAAATAGTAAAAAATTAATTAATGGTATGGTTAGCTTCCTGTATTCACTGTAGCTGTTTGAATATGAATAGTTGGATTCGTAAATAGTATGGTTAGCTTCCTAATGAGTTATTGCAGAGTAAGAAAAATTTACGTGATGCTATTATTAGATATGTTTTTATGCTATGTTATTTAATGATAGCTTTTGAAAGATGTAGTTTATTACAAAACTTATATTTTCTAATTTGTAAAGTTTACATTACAAAATATTTAATCTTTTCGGAAAAGTTACTGTGTTTCTCATTAAAACTTTAAGTAAAAGAAAATGGAGAAAAAGGCGGGCCCCTTAATGGTTGGATCTTCAAATTTTAGGAAAATTGTACTAGTATTCTCTCCGATTTTAATTATAAGATAAAATTTATAGTGTAAATTACCTTATAAACTTTGTCCTATAATTAAAACCGGAGGTAGCATAGTTATTACAAGTAAATAAAAAAAAAATTAAGCGAGGTCCTTTTCCTATAGTAAACAAAACAGAACATCGACGTTTGTGACGGAGTGGCCGCCACGGGGCAACAACGTTGGTGATACCACTATTTTTTTTCCCCCAATCGCTG
The DNA here is from genome assembly GCA_037074495.1 of Acacia confusa. NCBI lineage: Eukaryota > Viridiplantae > Streptophyta > Magnoliopsida > Fabales > Fabaceae > Acacia > Acacia confusa. The sequence continues at coordinate 31,326,941 of CM073512.1, read as the reverse complement.
CAGAAAAATACATTGGCATCTCTAAATTTTATAATGTCTCTCTCAATCTTAATTATAAGACATAGTTGACTTTTTTACAAAAATTAAAAAAGTTAATTGAATTACTTTAGGGTTTTTTTTTTCTCTTCAAACTAACTAGTTTGACTAATAAACTAATATATAATCTAACAATACATAACATATGAAATGATTAAGTAACTTATTTAATTTCCTTAATCCCCTTAAAAAAAGTAAACTTTGTTTTATAATTAGGATTGGAGATAGTATAAAGCAATTAAATTTACATATCTCCGCCAGGGAAAAAGCTTACTTATAAATATAAATTTCTACCTTGTGGTCCATAAAAATGAATAATGTGTGCAAAGAAATTGACCTGCAAATCAAATTTCAAATGCCTTGTGGTCCATAAATATGTATTAGTTTGGGCAAAGCTAGAGAGGGAATATATTGTAATATTGAGGAAATGGTTGGTAAAAGCTGGAATCTTTTCTGACATGTTCAAGTTGGCCCTGGTTCCTCTATGATTTGTCCCATTGCACTTTTTCTGTTTCATGCCCTCGTGCTTCTGGGTTTTTTTGCTTTGGTAAAACTTCATGATAGTACAAAGGAAAAATGGCTGAAAAATCATTAATTGTAAAATTTATTGCGTAAAAGTATTTAAGAACCCAATTTTATGTGCAAATGCTCGAAATTAATGAAAGAGTTGCGCATGTTCAAACTATATGTTACACAAAAGTTCTTAAAACCAATTTCAGCCGCCTCTGGATAATAAATTTTGCAATTATATGATTTTCAGATATTTTTTTATACACGGTGAGGTTGGTTAAACATAACTTGTAATATTTAATGTTCACTTGATGCAACATCCTGAGTTATGACTTATGAATAGAGCTGTTGGTCTGGGAGGGTCACTCACTATATCGGTCTTTACAAATTTGAATTCGGATTAGTATGAACTCGTTGAATCCTCAAGAAAAAGTGTCTGACCTGACCTAAGATACCAAACGCACACCACCAAAAAAAAAAGGAAAGATAACAATAAACATGTAAATAGAAAATAGGGAAAATGACTCATAGGTCTCATACAAAAGAAATAATATATATATATAAAAAAAAAAATTACATTGACAAATGAAAATGAGAGATTAAAAAGTGAATTAGTTACCATTAACAACTTATGGAACTTAACTGTGTATTATTTCTCTAGTTGGGATCTACAGTCATTCTCCTTGGAAAATAAGGGACTAATGCATAATTGACTTTAACTGTGCTTTCTTATAAAAGTAGTTGTATTATTTATTTTTGAACGCCTAAGCATGATATCATGTCATTAAATTAAATTTGCTCTGGTCTGGGTAGTAGATCAAGGACTAGTGGGTTAAGAGTGAAGTCAAACTGAAGCTAACTCCGAGCCAGACCAATGAAAAAGTGAAGTTCAACAATAATATATTTTAAAATAATTTTGAAATTATATAATTTTCAAGTATCAAATGATAAGATTTTGTAGTTATTCATTTACATTGTAAATTAGACATCTTAAACTTTCCATAAACTCAGCTTGATTCATAATTTTTAGAAATAGGTAGAATTAGATATAAATTTTTGAAGTTAGAAAATTTTAAATAAACGTTAAACCGGCCGAACTAACTATGTAACCAATTCGGCTTGTTTAGTCTGATTTGAATAACCATAAAGAATGAACACTAAAATGAAATAACTGTAATGTTTCATGTTACAATTGCTTATCTAGGGAGGGAAGTAAGAAAAGAGAATAGGAAGGTCCATGGTTAAGTGAAATACAATGTTTTTTATTTAACATTTATCATTAGCCATAAATTAGTATTTTCATCCCGGGTATATTCTCCTTCTACATTTTAACATAAGAGTCAGTTGATTTTTTTAAAAAAACTAAATAAATTATTTAATCATAATATATATTGTTTCTCACTATATTATACATTAGTTTATAAATCAAATAAATTAGTTTGATGAAAAACAATAAATATAAATACTTTAATGTGCCTTAATTAGTTTCATTAATCTCTTTAAAAAAATCAACTAACTCATATGTGAAGTATATGGATAGGTGATGTGAATGGAGACAGGATCAAATATATTGAATGATTTTATAAAACAATATATATATATTGAATGAATCCAGTGCAAGAAAACTTGCTAGAAACGTGAGAAGTTGAAATGGGTATGTATTGATGATGCTTAGAGTTGAAGGGTTTATATATATAAAGAATTAAAGATGATTTCGTGAAGGAGGCTATATCGTAGCTTCCTAAAATGTCTTCACTCAAGGATCGTGTAAAATATATGGACAAATTAAACCTTCCTCATCACCCCTTATTTTTGGGTTCAACTAACGTGGGGTTGGTCTTCCTCACCTTTAGGGAAGAGGTTCGATCCCTACGTTAGTCAAGGCGCTGAGAGAGGCATTCTAGGGGTCTAGGAAGCAGTGATAACGCTGGTAAAAATGAAGACATGCGTACTCTTTAACCAGTATTCCCTGTAGACTGAACTTCAAACGCCCTGCCTTTGGATTGTAGGTGAGCCTGACCCCTTTCCTAAAATTTTGATATAAAAAAAAAAAAAAAACTCTCCTCATCACTCATTCTGTAACTTCACTTTAAAATTAACCCACGTATATATTGAAGGTAAACGCGCTGTCGTTTATTGGATCATTTTGAAGCTTTACTGTGGCAATCCTACGTTTAATTTCATTCGCGCCTTCTGTTTATTTATTTAGATTAATTATTAATTAGGTCATATAGCAATTTAATTTAATTGTTGACTAATAAGTGAAGGCTGGGCAAAAAGCAAACGGTAGTGTGGAGGTTGAAAGTCTGCTCAGTGCAACGTTGTCTAATCCCAACTGCAACCAACCCATTATCTGTCTCTTCCATATTTTTCAACATCACCCATCGCGTTCTCGCGCCCTCAAATTCCAAGTCTTCCAAGCCTTAAAATGTGATGGCTTTTAAACTAGAGTTTAATATTCACGGTCTTGCTGTAAAAATATTTTTTTTTTACTCTATTTATATAAAAGTGAATGGGTCCTACTATTGATAAAAAAAAAAATATTTTTTCTGCAGTAAAGATAAAAACATTAAACCCTTTAAAATATATTCATTGAATAAGATACCTATTTTTCCAAGCAAAAAAATACCTATTTTTTTGGATGGGGCTTTCCTCCAATACCTCAAGCCCCAAGTGTCCGCTGCCCTTTTATTCTTCAAAGTTGCGTCGTTTTGGCACACAATAGGGAAGGAGGTGCCTTTTTAAAAATAAAATAAAAATAAAATTATTTCAAGGTATTACCGGTATTGATAATATAGTTCAGAACTAATATAGTTCAGAATAATGACGGCTACTGAAAAACACTTTATCATCTTAAAAAAATTATTTTATAATATTAAAAAAATATTCTGAAGTATATTTTGAGTGTCAGTCAATACTTTAAAATATTTTTTTCAATATGCTATGAGGTATTTTTTCAATATACGGATACTAAAAAGATACTTTAGAATAATGACCGTTACAGGTAAAATACTTAATGATTTTGAAAAAATTATTTTGGGATCTTGAAAAAATATCATGAAGTGTGTTTGAGTATCAGCAAGTACCCTGAAATATTTTTTCAAAATCAAATGAAGTAATTTTTCAGTAGACAGTATCCTGAAGTATCTTTTTAGTACTCATCAGTATCTTAAAATATTTTTTCAAGATCATAAAATAATTTTGTAAGATCATGAAGTATTTTTTTAGTATCAGTCAGTATTGTAAAGTTTCTTTTTAATACCTATAAAACCCTAAAAAATCTAAAAAAGGAAATAGAAAAAAGGCACCTCCTTCCCTGTTAGGCGCCAAAATGACACCGTTCTAAACAAATAGGAGCGCAGTGGATGTTTGGGGTATTGGAGGAAAGCCTTGTCTATTTCTTTTATTATTATTATTATTATTTTGTCATCTTTCGTCTAAACTCACCTCAATGGTCGCAAAAAAATAAATAAATAAACAAAAATTCTGAAGTCTCACTCCCATTATAATTTTGTAGAGTCGATATTAGAACCTCTTAATTAAACCAAGATTAAAGAGGCTTTGGTATCAATCGAGTCAAATGACACAGATTCATTAAATGAGAGCTACTTGAAAATGTAGTATATCACACTTTTTAATTTTATTTTGAAAAATTTTGAAATTGTCTTTAATAAAAGTTGTTAGTTACAAAAGTTTGAGTAATTAGTTAGGAATTTTTATGATTTGATTAAAGATACTCATGGGAAAAAAATTAATATATATTAATTAAAATATATTATATTATAAAAAAATACACGAGATCTTTGTAAAAAAGAATAGTGGGAAGTAATTAAAACATTATAAACACCTTACCCCTCCTCAACACATGCAGGCAAACCAAAAAATAATAATAAAATAAAAAGAAAAGAATAAGCCTCCATCCTCGCTTATTGCGCGGCCATATATTACTACTATTTTTGTTGAGTGTGTGTTTTAAAAAAATTCACTTGTGTTTAAAGAGATAATTATAAATTCTGTACCAGATGCCGAATGAAAATATTAAAAAAACAATAGGTCATGATTTGTTAATGTTTTATATTCGTGTTTTTCAATTGTTAATTGGTGCAGTAAAAATTACTCTCAACAACATTTATTCTTCCTAAAATAAATTTTAAGTGGTTCACTGAAATAAATTTCCCGGTCCTTTTTTATACGAGAGACTAATTTAATTTGAATTATTCCTTGCCTATTATGTATTACGTTCTCAAATCAAATAAATCAGCCTTTCCTATCCTAAGAGCAGATACATATATTCATAAATCTTTTTTGTTTAACCAACGTATGATTTAAGGTTGTAGGTATCGCGACCCCTCAACTAAAGATATCGGGTTCGATATTTGGATATAAAAAAAATTCTCATTGGAGACCCCTGCCTCTTTAAAGAACCTCAATCGGGTCAAGTAAGATAATCATTTTCTTAATACTCCCTTTAAAAAAAAATATACAATAAAATTGACTTTTGTAAAAAGATATTAAGAAATTTAATTAAATTACTTTAAAATATTTTTATTTTTTTTATCCAAACTATTTAGTCAAACTAATTTATAAACTAATATATAATGTAAGATATGAGATTAATGTTTCTGCCTCACTCACATAAAAGCGCGTGAGGCAGAAAAAATGTTTCTGTCTCTGAGGTAGAAACATTAAACACATAAGATATACACAATATCTAATATGATTAAATAATTTATTTAATTCCTAAAATAAAAATTAACTATATTTTATATTTAGGGGTGATATCCTTGTAATGTACTCTCTTTGATTCTTATTATAAGGTACCAACTATTATTTCTCACAAACCAAAGAATAAAAGTTAAATCATTAATTAGGTTTAAAATTAATAAATGTTCCTAATTTTACCCCTACTTTAATGATGTAGATTTAATTATTTAAATGAGTTAGTTAAAAATGAGAGTATAATAGAAAAGTGGTAATAAATGAGTTAGCTAAAGTAAGTTGGTGGCTTATAATAAGTATAAAAAAAATACTAGTAGTTGGTGCCTTATAATAAAGACCAGAGGAAATATATGGTTTCATCATTCCAAAAACAACATCCGTTTTTTGAGCGGCCGCTCTAATTTATACCATTCCAACTTCCAACTTCCAACTCCCAATATTTTGTGGTGAATACTTCATCAAATTCATTTAATGTTCCAAGCAACGCTAAAAAAAAAAAAAAATAGATATTTTGTTAGTACAATATTTAATTTTGAAGTTGTGATTGGATTTATAACTAATATTATGATAAGAAATAAGTGTCTCAACCAACTTCCATATCTACTTAATATTTTAATTATTGGATCATAGGTAACATTTAATGTTTGGTGACACTATCGTAAACATAATTTAATTGTTGGAAGATTAAGTGGAAAGGAAGTAAAGAGAAAGGTTACTAGAGACACTCCTCTCCCAATATATAATGGAAAATGAGTGTCTCCACTTCACAAACTTCACTCTTCATTTAATACCTCAACCATTAAATTATATTTTAATGGGTGAGATTTAATATTAAATAAGAGTATTATTATAATAGTGGAGAGATGGAATATTCGGAATGATATTAATTATAAGTTTGGTGAGGGTTTGGGTTGGAGGGGAGGTAGGGTGGGCATTTGGGCAACCTCGTGGAGATCGCGCGCAACGTGAACCTAAATTAATAATAACATTGTTCCTCAACCGGTATTTTTGGTATTTGGTCCTCCCAGTCACTGTCTCGCTGACTTTAAAATGTGACGAAAAAACTCCTGTCTCCATCTTTCGGATCCTATTTTAAATGCTTGACTTTATTGGTTCCTTAATTAATTATCTCATTTCATTATTGTCAATGTGTTTCGCGAGGGTCCTACCTTTATATACATATACTCTTGTAGGTCCTTTTTTTTTTAAAAAAAATAAAAACTTGATAAGAGTTGTCTGAATATTTAATTATTTTTTTTATCTCTTATTAATTTTATGTATTACTTTTTCTTGTTCTTATTATAAAGCACCAACTATGTACTATTTCTCATAAACTAAGGAATGAAAGTTAACTTATTAATTAGGTCTAAAATTAATAAATGTTTTCAATTTCACCCCTATTTTAATGATGTAGATTTAAATGAGTTAGTTAAAAATAAGGGTATAATGAGAAAGTAATAATAAATGAGTTAGTTAAAGTAAATTTTTACCTTATAATAAGGACAAAAAAATGTTAGTAGTTGGTGTCTTATAATAATAACCAGAAGGAGTATATATGCTCTTTTAAGTCTTTTTTTTTTTTTTTATAAAACTTGATAAGAGTTGTCTAAATATTTAATAAATTATATGTATTACATTAACTAAAAGATTAGTGATACCCATATTTACTTCATTTTCCTCTCTTATTTGTCCCTCATAAAAAGGGCATAATTGAAAAACAAAGTTTATTTTAGACATGCATATTATTTTTAGGGTTAAAGAGCAATTTAGCTAATAAACTATTACCCCAGGAGCGCTCGGCACAAATAACTTTCAAGTGAATCAAAAATACTAAAAAACTTTTAAAAACGTGTAGTCAGCATAACGTTGTTAGAAAAAGATAACGTCTGTTATCTAAGGTGCAGATTGGTCAAATAACTTTTACTCCAGGAGCGCCCAACACAAAAAAATTTTACTTCAAGAGTGCTTAGCATAAAAAGTCCATGTGCAATCTACCTAAAATCCGACTGTTGTAAATCCTTGCTCGGACCCCCAATCATGTGCAGTAGGGTTAGAAAGAGTGAATACAACAAAAAAATCACAAATTATATTAATTATCTTATACTAATTATTATTATTAGTTATCTTATACAATTATTGACTATAATATTGTATTATTTACTCTTTAAATTTAATTTCTGTTGTTGTAATTCTATTCAATCATTTAAAAATGTCACATATTTTACATGGGTATAAATATACGTAAAATTTAATATACGGATGATGAGATTTTTTAGTTATTGATATACATGCGTATAATATGAGTAATTTTTTAATTTTATTTATTATCAATTTAGAATAGTTAATATAATGGGATCTTTCGGTTGTCCAAAAAAATTCGAAAACCTTCATCCCATTTTTTAAAATAATGCTCTTAGAATACCTACTCAACCGACAATAAGATTTGAATTCATAGTATGTTAATATCATCAACCGTATATCAATTTTCATCGAAAAAAATATTATATTTATACACATAAATATAAATAAAATCGATATCTTTATTAACAGAGACAAGAGAGAAGGACATACTCAAATAAATAAAGGTGACTTATAAATTATGTGATATTTTTACGCATATTATATGCACATAAATATGTGATATTTCTAAAAGATTGAAAAGAATTACAACAACAAAAATTTAATTTAAAGAGTAAATATATAATTAATAATTGCATAAGATAACTGATAATAATAATTAATATAATTTGTATTTTTTTTTTTTGCTTTCACTCTTTCTTACCCCAATGCACATGGTTGAGGGTCCACGCAAAGATTAACAGCAGTCGGATTTTGGGTGGATTGACATGAACTTTTTTGTGCTAGGTGCTTCTGGAGTAAAACTTTTTTGTATTAGATGCTTCTAAAGTAAAAGTTCGTTGACCAATCCACATCTTAGATAATGGACGTTATCTTTTTTTAACGGAGTTGTGCTGATTGCACGTTTTAAAAAGTTTTTTGATATTTTTGGTCTATTTGAAAGTTATTTGTGTTGAGCACTCCTGAAATAATAGTTTATTGGTCAAATTGCTCCTTAACCCTTATTTTTAATTAACTTTAACCTCTTGTTTAAACCGTGGACAAATATTATTGATCTCTTATAAATAAAGTCATAGGGAGTATATTTATATTACTGTCAATTACTACAACAAAAGTTTTTAGGCTGGGTGAAAATTGCTTTTCAGACCGATTCTGGATCTGGTGTCGATACCTCCGGTCTAAAAAAGTTTGTTATTTTTAATACTGATTGTATAGAATAACCGGTCTTAAAAGTAAGAATTGGAAGACTCTTAAAACCGGTTGTGCAAAATCATCGATTTTAGAAGTGTTTCAAAAGAATTTAAATAAAAGAATCCAAATGTTCTTAATATGTGCTTTTGAGGCCACTCGGCAAATCTAACTCTTCACAATAATGTAGCTCTGGTGAACAAGAATGAGGAAACTAAACTCACCTTGTTCTTTGAAGCTCTCTTCGAGAATAGCATATTGATGTTTTGAGAGCCTGAGTTTCTTTTTAGAAGTTTCATTGTCTTCTTCATCGTTGATTCCTCAAGAATAAGCTCAATCTATGTTGTTCTCTTCACTACTATTGGACTAATCACTCTCGCTTCGCTCATTGCTCATGCTTGAGATCGTGCTATTCGAAGACGAAATCCCTGCCTCTTCCTTACAATTGACCTCCAATAACAATCGATTCACGTCGTCGATTCCTTTGAGAGACGGCCGAGCTTCACCTCTGCATCCTTCAATAAAACACCGCAACGTAATTAGACATTAAGCTCATCTCACCAATCGATAAAAGACACCGGGAATATGTATTGTATTAGTTTCAATGGAAAATAAGGAAAACATGGAGAAGAAGAAATCAAATCTGAGAAAATATGTGGATATATGAATAGGCATACTATCCCTTGAGGATCTCGGGGCCGCTCTATAATCTGCAAAGAAATTGCAAACGAGAGATAACATCAAAACCATAATCGACCATGCAGAAATAGATACAGTGAAAATGAAGGGAAGTGAAAGATTGACATGTACGGAGAAGATAAAAGAGAGTGAAATTCAATTTTGGGCATGATAAAAGAAAACATTCATCTTTTGGATTGGTTGTTAGAAGTAAAATGTCTAAAAAGTTTCATTTTTTAGATCAGTTATTTATAACAACTGGTTCTAAAAATAATAGATATTTTTTATTTCTAACTTTTTAAACCAATTTTTGTAACAATCGGTCCTAAAAGAAATAGATATTTTTTTAAACTTTTTAGATCAATTGTTTATAACAATCGGTCTAAATTAAATAATATCTTTTAAACCTCATATTAAAAGAACCGGTCAAATTTTTTTTTTTATATATTTATGAAAATGTCGCTGGTTATACCTTTTAGACCTCATCTTCTATAACCGATTTAAATGAAGCGGTCTAAAAGGGTTATTTTGTACCAGTGGCCCTTTTAGCATGCACCGCATACCTTTTTCCCCATCAAGAGAAATATTACTACCATCAGTCATTAATCTAAGACCTCATTCATAAATTTACTTAGCTTAGGTTCCATAGGATTAGATACTCAGCTTTATGAGTAGGCCCTACAAAAGTCCCAAATAGCTAATGATATCTTAGATTAATGACCGGGGGTGGTAGCATTAATATGTTCTTATGCATATTGGTGTCTACTTATTAGTTGCATCCTTCATTTTTCTATGTGTGTCCGAATGAATGCTTCACATACATAAATAGGAAAAAAAATATTTCCTTCTGCCTTTAATGGAAGACATAATTACCTAATTTAATTAGATTAAGAAAATTGGTTAAGTTAGTTATTATAACACTTGTTTTTCTAAAACACCACAATCATTTTCTTTAATTCCTTCATTTGCTCTCTTCCATGATTATGGTTGAAGAATATCATTAGGGGTAAATTAGGAAAAGATTAACCAATATGAAAATTATATCTTATACTCCCTCCGGTCCTAATTATAAGACATATTTAACCGATTTTGGGGAGATTAAGGAAGGGAGTTAAATTAGTTAATTTCACTTATTTTCCTAAAATACTCTTATATAAATTTTCAATGACATTAACATATCTCTCCAACCTAGAATCTTCCTTTCCATGCTTTCTAATTAAAATGATAGTCTTGTTATATATACATATGTGTGTGTGTACACACATATGTATCTACAACCCCCCCAAAAAAAAAAAATACATACACCTCCCACAGATACACACACATATCTATATACAAATAGAAACCCCTACATCCCCCCCACACACGTGCGCACACACACACACAAACATATAAGTGTATGAGTATGTACACACAAATATATAGACACACACGTATATGTATTTATATAACACATATGTATATCTATATGTGTGTGTATACATATATAATTATATATGTGTGTGTCTATGCATATATGTGTGTTTATATATATATATATATATATTGGTAAATTAATGTTAATTCATTGATAAACAAATTAAAATCCAACGATTTAAGAATTTTATTGACTGAAAAATTCTATGCACCTAAATACATATACTTACCAAAAATTAAATGCACTAATTGAGAGAATAAAATAGGAGTATTTTATAAAGAAATTGACAAAAATTTAAATTTTGTCCTATAATTAGGACCAAAACCAACTCTCAAATATTGTCCTATAATTAGGACCGAAGGGAGTATTTAAGATCAATATCAACTTCCTAAATATATAACTTGTATTAATTGGAGTAGTATTCATTACAAACTCATCCTCCTTAATTTGTTTTATTGCAATAATTACTGAAGAGAGAAGATGTGACCACGGATAACATAAACAGTGTATATTATCCTACATTCTATATATATCAGAAAAGTTAAATGACTTTAATTACAGAAAATTTTGGGAAGAGGATTAAGAGAATTAATTAATTTTAACTGCTTCTCTTAAACTCTGTAATTTAATTAGTTAAAAACTAGGGATCCCCCCGTGCGCTGCACAGGCCAATGTTCATTGCACGATAATATATCCCAGAGTTGATGGTTTTTTTGTGTTCTTCCCTGTCGTTGTTCCAGCAGGGGTTCATCCAGTTGTTTGATTTGCCACTATTTTAATTGTATCGTTTTATTGAAGGATTTAATGTTTCTGCATTTAAGAAACATTTTTTCTGTCATATTCACATATAAATGAGTAGGTCCCATTGTAAAACAAAAAATATTTTTGCGGTAAAAGTAGAAACATGAAACCTTTTATTTAAACCACACAAATTAGACCACAGAAGTTTTGGATGTGCAAGAGGGAAGAGAGAAGTGTCTGTAGACTGTAGTAGTCCTTGGCGCATCCTCCATTGTAGTGTCTTCAGCATTTGAGTTCTCTTGGGCTCCATCTGCATATTTCAAATCATTTCACAATTAAAATATAATTCAAGAGGTATCATAAATGTGAAGAGAGACACGCAATGTAATGCTACTCGATCATTTACCACCCTCTTGGGTTGAACACTGTGCCTCTGAGTTAAAGACTTGATGCCGTATTGGTTTGCCCTTGTGGGTGATTCTTCAATGGGAAGCTCCCAATGCTTTTGGATATATCTGTGTCTGACATGGTTGTGATTGGGGTAAAAAGCTCATGAACAGTAAAATAAGTTACTTCAAATCATTTGAGATACCTTCAAGGATGATAGACTTATTATAAAAAAGTGTCTTTCGATAGAAATCACTTTTTTTCTAGCTTTTGGAGTGATTTTTTTTTTAGCTTTTGAGGAAAAATGTTAAAGATATGTGATCCAATAAGTAATGTAATATTAATTTATCAATTAAATACTTTAGAATTTTTTAATTTTTTAATGATAATTTATTGTTGTTATCAAATTTAAATTTAAATTTTTATCTTCAGTTATTATAATATATACAACTAGTTTCAATAAGATTTATGTCATTTTTAATTATTTTTTATCTTAAATGACTTTTTAAACGTTATTCTCAACAAGAGCTTATTTGAAAAGTTATTTATGTCACCGTTATTATAAACATAAATCACATCTATAATTTGAGTTTTATTTTATCTTTTGTTTGCAAAAATAGAAAAAAGTCACTTCTATCACAATTATTCCAACAAGGAATTGTTTCATATGTTGACAACTTCTCAACTTTGAGCTACTTGTGGCATGCCGGATTGATGCGTAAAGAATGAAATAGACTCTATCTTTAACCTTTGAAGAACTCAAGAGATAGCTTTTTTTTTTTTTGTGCACCTATTTTTGGGTTATCAATTCCTAATGAGTTAGTGATTAGTAATGTGTCATTTTATTTTAGTTTTTTCAAAGGAAGCATTTAGAAAGGCACATTACACGCATTATAGTAGGCTGGGAAATAATTAATCATAACAAATGTATAAATTTACTGCCTAAAACTAATGAGTCTATTTGGGTTCTTCCTTTCTTTACTAAAACTTGAATTGATATTTAAACTATATTTATTAAAAAAGTTTAGGCATTTATAATGCGGACCTTTAATTTAATTGGGAAAATAGAACATTATTAGATGAGTCGATCTCCTCCTTGTTTTACTTTAAGAATAAGCAATGACATCTAGATAGTAACTATTCTCCTATTCTTATTATAAATGTATTTATCCAAAAAGTTATGGATTTAGAAAGACATAATGTGGGCATTTAATTTTTACAGTGGGAGGTGGGAGATCACAAACTTAGGGATGAGTTCAATATGTACAATGACATATGAAAGATCACAAATGTAAATACGGAATGGAATACGAACTTAAATATATATGAACTTACCTCGTCATTTCGGGTGAATTAAACTTTTTCGATAAGAGAAACATTACCTTGAAAATTCAAGTGATTAACCACTGTAATGAAGATAAATTTAAATAGATGAATAGAGAAACGGGTATAGTTCAATAACAATGGCAAAATTCCAGTTATTCAATTATATATTCATTTCCGGTCTTTATTTTTTTAGTCCTTATAGTGGGGTCAACTTTTGGCGTGTCCATGTCGGATGATCCAATGAAGCGGTGGGGTTTTTAAGCTGGGAATAAATAAAGTGGGGGAGGGGGTTTAAAGTAATTACTCCCTCCGCTCCTATTCATAAGACATAGTTGGCTTTTTTGGAGAGATTAAGGAAGCTAATTAAATTACTTTAGAGTATTTTTATTTTTTTCTTCAAATTAATTAGTTTAATTAATAAATTAATATATAATCTAAGGATATATAACATATGAAATAATTAAGTAACTTATTTCATATCCTTAATCTTTTTTAAAAAATAAACAATGTCTTATAATTAAGATTAAATGTTGGGTTGATGCCAACATTATTTGTAACGACGGTACCCAAAAGCCTTTCTTCCGTTAGTGTAAGTAGACTATTTTCTTTCTTTCTATAAGCTATAAGTTCAAGCGCAAACGGAGTGCACCACATCTTAACTACCGTCACTACACACTTTCAAGATAGAACCCAGGGGACACAGTCATTTTGCAGTTTGACGCAGCTCCACATACGTTATTGCACTACCGGTTGTGCTTCATTTGTCAACGAGTGGTACAGTTTACTAAGACGTTGACTTTCATTCTAAAACGGAACGGAGGATGTTTGACATCGGTTGATCATTATGAGAATTTTAGTAGTGGACAATTTGTGAATACTTTTATAAATGTTTTTTTTGAATTTGGAGGTATTCATTGGTCTTTATGGATTACTGTTGTTTACCCCACCTAAATTTTTTTGTATATATAAAAAAAGTTACTTTTTATATAATTGTAGCTAGGACCAATTAATAGTTGGTGGCGCAGCAAATAATGGTTAGGAGACAACAATAATTTTGATTCAAAAGCGAAATTTGAAAAGCTATAATGAGAGATTCACCTTGTGTATCATTGGAAGGAATGGATATTATGACGACGAATATGACCATCCCGAGGACCGAGGAAGAAGAATATTTAATTTATTTGTGTTGTGATCCTCCTCCAATTCTAAGTATATAACAAATAGTTGACTTCTTTTTTTTTTAGGAAGATTCAGGAAGGTAAATAAGTTACTTAATTATATCATATGTTATGTATTATCATATGGGTTTAAAATTTCTGCCTTTACTGCAGAAATATTTTTTCTGCTTCACTTACATAAAAGTGAGTGAGTTCTACTAATATTTTCTCTTTATAATGGGACTCGTTCATTTTAATGTGAGTGAAACAGAAAAAATGTTTCTGCACCAAAGGCAGAAACATTAAACCCTTATTATATTATACATCAGTTTATTTGTTAGGAAAAATTGTTTTTTAAAAAAGATAAATATAAATATTTTAAATTAATTTTTTTAATATCTCAAAAAAAAAAAACTAAATTTTATATTTTTATGTAAGCCCCAAAACTGGCATGTTGAACCCACGTGCAGAAAAGCCCAATAAGGCAAGACCAGCGACAAGGCCCACACCTGTGTGAAACCATCCAGTGGAGTTACTTGATCAAATCCACTACGTAAGGGGCACCTTGATCGTCAAATATTAATATAGGAACAAGCCTCATGATCCACGAAGATCATACAAAGACGGAACTAACCCACGAAGATCATATAAACAGAAGTCGCTATATACACTGAACTCATGACCTTGGGCACGCTTGTTTCTTCGTTATCATCTCTTTGTTCTTGTAACAGTTTTCTATTATAATCTCTATGTTGTCGGTACCTTTCTAAAGAAAACATGCACATTTAGGACAAACGTTCTATATATTCTATGAATTTCAGAAATCTAAAGATCCTGTAGTGACAGAGTAGGTGAATATATGACACCAAATGATCCACGCACGTACTATATGGTCCCATTTGTAATGAGAAAGAAGAAACGTGAAATGTATTTTTTATATGCTTCGTCACTTCAAGGTGGTAGGTAAGTGATTCTTGTTCAGCACTAAACAGGATTTAATTTCTGCTATTAAAAGAAGGCCGAGATAATAATAAGAAGGATTGGGATTAAGTTGAAGTGTGTTATATAGCAAATAAAAGTAAATCAAACTTGATTTCTTCTAATAAGAACTCCACTTTATTGAAATAAATCAAACTTACACCGATTAGTTTGTGTTTTTAGCCCTCTTTTGTACCAGATAAATAAAATCAGTTTCCCGCCCATGAAACTATAAGAAATTACATTATAATCTAATAATCGAATTGAGAAAATAGTGACAATCCAAATCACACGTGAATGGCCATTATCCATAATATTTTTCGTACATGAATTAAATTGAAAATCCCAGATTAGGAATTCATGCTTAAATGTGCTGTATGTTATTTGCTCATCAAGTATAATAAAATGGCTAATGAATCGTAGTAAATAAAATATATTTGGGTTTTCATATTTCCAAGATATTTTTCTTGAATTTTCTAAAATATTTATGCAATGGATGGAACTTTTACCGGAACTAGATTGGGAAAAATATTATCGATAAAAATCCTGGTATATCTTAACACAATTGAGTTTGGGCTACCGAGAATCAAACTAAGAAGAAGGCCACCAACAATATGGACGCAGAAGAAGCCCAAATACACATAGAAGAAGGCCCACAATAAAATGGACGTTGAAGGAAGCCCAAATGGAATATATGTAGAGAAAAAGGCAAAATGAATGTTGAGAGTGGGATTTGAACCCACGCCCTTTCGGACCAGAACCTTAATCTGGCGCCTTAGACCAACTCGGCCATCTCAACATTTGATGATAATCTTTGCATTCAATAATATAAAAAATATTATTATAGGTTGATTTTTTCCCCTTAGACACCCCTTTTAATTTAATTATTTTTAATTTTTCGAAATATAATATCGAAAATTTTACAAAATATTTTATTACTCCTTCCACGTATTTTTATTTTTTACAAGTTTAAAAGGAATAAATATACCTACTTTATCAAGCTATATAAGAAAACGTAGGTAAAATTAATTACAAACTATAAATATGTCATAATATAATATACAATAATTAAGACTCTTAAAAGTATAACAGTCGGATTTTTTTATTTTCAATTTATTTTACAGAAAAATTTGTGAGATAATTAAATTGATATTATGAGACGACTTAACTATCACATACAGTTTTCTCGTAACACTGCCTCATCCGTAGGAATCAGTTTTGGTGCCTATCTAGGAACCAACAACCTATTTAATTTGAACCATCTAGATTGGATCTGGACAGTCTGGATTTAATATTTTTTTTCTTTTCATTTTTTATACAAATTATTTTAATGGATAGAGAATCTAAAATAAAAATAATATCTTAATTACTATTTTTTTCAAAAATAATTTTTTCATTTTAAAAACATATTTTAAAAAATATCAAATCTAGATCATCCAGATCCAATATAAACGGTCTAGATTGGATAAGTTGTTGATGTCTATCTTTTGGATAGGCACCAAAAACTGGTTCCTCATTTGCGTTGGTCACTCAACCCATCACGCACCTACTACATAAGTTCCCTAGCCTGCTCAAAATCATTGAATCTCGTTTTAAGCAAACCCAGTGTTAACTCTTAATAGTGATGATATGATAAATGCACCGCATACCAAACTGTATAGGTGAGTAGGCTTGTGCTTTGAGCTTTGAGTGAAGCTTCTACTAGCACAATTAAGTGGAAGAGGGTTCAGTGTCAAACTTATATATATTTATATTATATATTTTCAATTAGCTGGGTTCAGTGTCAAACTTATATAATATACGTTTCAATAGGTCTAGATCCTCAAAAAAAAAAAAAAAAAACAGGTCGTTTCCATCATAATCGTAGGCATGTACCGTTTCCTTTCTGTCCAGAAAACATTCCTCGAACAAAGTAATCGAGCAAATGTATATATGATTTAAGCTAAGCCAAAAGGAAATTGCCAGAAACTAGTAATACTTTGAATCGGGATATATATATATAGTGGTATCTTGCTACTAGCTAGTTGAATAGTAGTATTATATTTTTCGATACATACCTATATATGATGAAGATTGAAGCCATCAGAAAAAATGAGGCGTAGCAGGGAAGATGGATAGAGAAATATATATACGTAGTAATTAATGAATCAAGCAGAATCAGTTACAGGGCAACTCTCCTTTGGCGGCTATGATCAACAAGTGATCGAATACGTAAATACAAACACAGTAGTAATTAACAGTATTCGTCTCCATCTGCCAAAGAAGAGAAGCCCTACAACTGATTCTCACTTTTATGCTTGGCAAGAGAGAAAGCCCTGCGATGCATATTTATATGTGACTTTAGACTTGACTAGTCGCATATGCCCTTTGGATATTCTTTCATCCCACCCTCCCTGCTTTATATATACTCATTCCCCGCGCGCGCGCACACACATATATGAAACCATTTAAACAGAAATATTTATATATAGATACTACTTGGCCTGAAGGAGGTATATTTCCTGTCATATTCTTCTTCCATTTCATTTTCCCTTCATTTTTTCATGCATTCTCTTTTATATATATATATATATATATATATATATATCCTTTATGAAATAGCAATACCAGCAAATTCTTTTGAGCACTAGAGTTAATGATCTGGCAGTGGTTGTTTTCAGTTGTCATAAAATTCTTGAACTGTCCGGAAGTTGATTCCGCGGCGGGAAAAACATCTTAAGTTTATTAATATATAGCAATTTTATTCGAATTGTCAATTCTTTAATTTACTGTATCTTGGTCCATTAATTGAAAGCTCATTGTGGAGTTTATACCTTGGAATATAACCTCAGCCTTAAATAAATTGACTTTCTGCTCAGTCAGATCAGATATTTACTGATTGGATTCTTCCTGCTAAAAGCTTTTACTTTTACCATTTCCTTAAATTAAATCTACCTCCCAAAATGGCGTTTCTTTCACTTGGTTGGATTCCAAATATAATGTAGTATTTAAACATCCGTACATGGTTTACTTCAAGGCGGCTCCAGTATCATCGCAAATATATAGAATCATATCCGTTATTGAAAGGAAAAGTATTGTACATATCACATATGAATTGAACGCAGGTTTATAATCTATAATCCTCACTTTTATACATTTATGTGGAAGTGATATTTCTAATATTACTCATTGATGAACCTCAATCTCATCGTCCTGAAATAACAAAATCAAACTAACTAATTATCACTTAGCAGCAAGTCTGTGCGTCAATATCTGGAGCCCCATATACCTGCACCACCACAAACCAAATTAAACAGCATCAGATGCATGAACAAGTAGAGATTAAATATTGAATTACAGACGTACCTTCCAAGCATCATAACAGTGGCTTGAGGATTAGTGCCCGGAGAATAATGAAACGTGGAACCATCAATAACACGCAAAGACCCAACCCCAATAACCTTGTAATCACTATCTACCACCCTCCCTACTTGGCTCCCTCCATGATAATGCCATATCGTCATCACTGTGTTCCTGCAAAAGTCCTCTAATGGCGTCTCCGAATTCACGTGCTTTGGCAATAGATTCACGGGCCATCTTGAGCTCATGTTAGCCACCAAATCTTCTGAAATGTTCTGGAATGTGAACGGTGATAATGCCTTCGATTCTATCACTCTTTCGATCATTCTCATGCCTTCCACGCATCTCTCCAAGTCTCGTGGGTCCTGAAAGTAGTTGAACGTCACTAATGGATTGTCGTTTACGTTTCGGGTTCGGAGCTCCAAATGCCCCGATGAAATTGGGCCCATTATTTTCTCCAGAATGAACCCGCCTCTTAGCTCTCCCTCATCAAGGCTGTCCATCAGCTCTATTGCCCTTGCTAGGGCCTCTGGGGTCCTCTCCTTTGGGGGTACTTTCGAGAATTGACCAATCTGTCCTTGTCACCAAATCACATGTCTCTGTCTTAGCAATTACGATCTCCAATTCTAATTATAACACTAAATTTATAGTGCCAATTACGCTAACTTAGTCTTAAAATTAGGATTGGAAAGAGTAAAAAAAGAGTATAACAACAAAAAAAAAAATTATAAATAATTTTCTCACATTTTAATATAAGACATATTTAAAGAGTTAGATTTAATTTTAAATACTCCTTGGATTTAATTTTAAATACTCCTTAGTTTTTAATATAAAAGTCAATTGACTTCTTTTTAGAGAGATTAGCAAGGGAAACTAAATAAGCTACTTAATTATACTATATGTTGTGTATCATTAAATTATAAATTAATTTATAAGTCATACAAATAAGTTTGGAAAAGAAATGATAAACATAAATACATTAACATAACTTGTTTTATTTTTTTTATTCTCTCTAAAAAAAATCAAGGATTAGAGGTATAGTATAAAATATAGTTTTTATATTGTTAATCTTTTCTTAATTTACTCATTAAAAATATAAGAGAATAAAAGAATTAAGAAAGATAACCAGCATATTTTAAAAAGTACATATCCTATTAACTAACTTTTTAAATTTAATGGTAGATATGTCTTATATTAAAGTGTGAAAAAAATATTAAAGATCAAAACAAAAGAAGAACTTGAAACTATTAAGATTACTCTGGGTGAAAAAATGCCGTAATTTCTGGGGTCTCCACGGCCAAAGCTTGAACCGCTGGCGGCTTCGATGTAGCTGCCGGAGTGGGTGATGCCGACCACCTGAATAAGGGAGACCTCCACAGGGATAGATGATGGCACGAATATGGCGTTCATGGGGTTATCTGACATGCCTTGGCCCACCAAAGGTTGGTCCAATACTACGCTGATATTATGGGCCCTAAGATGGGCTTCTGGGCCAATACCACTTAACATCAGAAGCTGTGGGCTTCCAAGGGCTCCAGCTGACACTATGATCTCATTCATTGGCCCATCTCTCAGGTAGGCCCGGTGCCACACCCTTGAAGCATCTCGAAACAATACTCCATAGGCCACAGGCTTTGATCCCGAACCTGGTGGGCAACAAAAAAAAGAAAAAGCAAGCATGTTGGTGACTCTTTTGACTACTAATCTACTATTTTATTGAGACTCTCTGACTCTTAGTTCCTTTTGGAATGAATTAACCATGTTAGTGAATTGTGAAACGGACCTTGAACTCTGAAGAAGATGCGGCGGACGATGGCATGCAATAGCACAGTGATTCTGGAGGGATCAGCGTATTGAAGGAGATCAGCAGCAGTGTGCCTGTGACCTTGTTGGTCAAAAATGGTACCACCAACCTTGGTGCCTTCCATGTGATCGTAAGTGAAGCCATTAAAAGGAAGCACTCCGATCTCCACCAATCCATCCCGAACCGCCGACTGCCACTGATGCATTGGCGGCTCAAACGCCACCACCCGCTCCACCCACTCATACGACTCGTTCACCACCCTTCCGTCCCAACCAGCATTCCTAACAATAAAGAATCTCTAGGTTCAAATTTTGCATGGTTTTGTGGCAGATATATAGATAAAGAAATTCAGGTGGTATTTTACAGTCTTTTTCCATTGGCCATACAATGATATATACCTGACATAGAGAGGGTCAGCACGAGTATAGAAGCCGGCGTTCAGGCAGCTTCCGCCGCCAAGAACTCGGGCTCTGGAGTTAATGACGCCGTCTTGGGAGAAGAAGCGCTGGGCGGGAGAAGCAGGGGAAGTATCGGCAAGAGGGAGGCCGAAGGAGGCCAAGTTGGTGATGTTGGGGTTGCCATAAGGGGAGCCACCGCGTTCAAGGAGGAGCACCCTATAATTTTGGGACAGCGTCGCCGCTAAGGGGCACCCAGCTGTGCCGCCACCTATTATTATGTAGTCGTAGTACGACACTTTCGGAGCTGTCGTTGCATTTCTCATGAATGGATACCTCGGATCTGTACCTTGCAACACAAGCAACAACCTCTTCCTTAATACGTATTATTACATCTTCTTTATTCACTTTTCAACTTAGCTAAAATTGATATATACTGTAATTACCTTCCTGGGATGCGCAGTGTTGATGAGGAGAAAAGAAAATGCCGGCAAGAGCAGAGACAGTAACAAGTCTCCACCAGGAAACACCCATTGATCATGCAGCGAAGGACTTGCGATTCCGGGTTTGTTTTGGCTACGTACGTTAACTATGCTGAATCAAACGGGTCATTATTTATATACTATGGATATGGATATCTCCGATAAGTTTGACTAATATAAAGAGCACTGGTATTCTTTGTCGCCGAAATTAACATATTTTACTGATCGAGTGATTCCTTTTACGTCGATCGGCGGAGAACAAGGCGCTCAAAAGATTCGAGAAAGTGCAGATCATGTGACGCCCACAAAGAAAAAAGATCGGAATTTATATTTTATAGGTTTTTGAGTCCACAAGTTACAATTTCTCTCTAATTGCCTTGTTTCGAGCATTAGAGCTGGTCCACGCACAGAATAAAGGATGTTTAGGTTTGATGAAAATTATTTAACTATTCCTCGATTTTAAAAACAAATTTAAAAATTTAATATTAATTATAAATATAAAACATAATTTTTATATTCGTTAACATTTTTCTAATTTACCCATATTGATATTATCTTAATAATAACAAAAGTAGAGAGGGGATAAATAGATTAAGGAAGATCACTTTAGTATTTTAAAAAATATAAGTCGTATTTACTAATTTAACCAACTTCTTCAATTTATTTATTTATTTTTTTTGCTCGAGAACTTCTTTAATTTAATCAAATTAGATAAATATGTTAGAGTACAAATTAAGAGTTTCATAATCAATTTGCAAAAGGGATAATGACATTAATTAAGAGAATAAAATTATTTTAATAAAGATGAGAGATGGTATAAGGACACTTTTTCTTGATTATTTTAATTTACAACACATTTAATAGGAAAAATCAACTTCAACCAATTTTCTTAATATGTGCAAGGTATGTGATTATGTATTAAATTTGAAACCTACGTATTATAATGTCATTTTGTTCCTAAATTAGATTTGGAAATGCAATTTCCATTTTATCTGGATACTAGATTTATCCAGATGAATGATTTGAAAATGGTGAGAAATAGATCAACGAGCTAGTAAACAAGATTACCTGATTTCTACCAGATAATTAAATACCCTTTAAATGAAAACAAGTCCCCTTTGCATGGCCAACACAAATGAGGCTAGCTGGATCACCAGCCAATTTATGGAGCCAGAGCCAGCCCCAAAGGACTTGAATGGGAACAAAATTATGAATTTCTGAAAGAAGAGAGAAAGGGAAGATAAGGGAGCTTTTTTAGAAGCTGGCCGGATATTACTTTGAAGGCCAGGTAATGAGGTTGAGTTGAAGTTGCCATTGGATTTTAATACAAGGAGTTGTAGGTATAGCAAGTGGCGATAATGGAGATAACGCAGATGAAGAAGGAAGGAAGGAGGGTGATATTAAGGAGCCTACTCACTCCCAGATAGCCTGCAACAGTAATTGTTACATCTGCCACCACTCTTGCAAGCGTCCCTGCCTCTGTTGACAGTAGCCCACCATTGTAGGTCCCACGAGAAAGCCTCGATGACATCACCCGCGAAAGGAGTGACAAGTTCACGCCTGCAAATCCACACAATGATTCAGTAAAAAAAGCTACAGCATCAATATGGTAAAATGTAAAAGTGATTTTTGTGATTATTCCAAAACTTTTGCCTGCAGGGGCATGGAGCTTAACGTAACATTCTGAAAACTCAGCAAACATCTCATACATGATATAGTTTGGAATGACAGTGTAAGCATGTAAGAAAACTTTTGTCTCAACTTACGTAAATATGTTTATCAATCGTGATTCTAAACATTTAGTTAGCACGCTTATCTAAATACATGCTCATAGGTAACTGAGTTAACAAGCCTTCTATCTTGTCTTTATACCCACAGGAGTAAATCAACGTCCCTCCCGTGGGCCTTCACGATATTACTATATTTATTATTATTGCCATAAATTTAAAAAATCAGTAATAAAATCTTACCTTCAAGGACTTCCGCGGCAACAAACATAAGGAGACCTGAACAGATATATTGTGGCTGAGTGTAAGGGAAGAATATATGGAAGCTCAGAAATATGCCGACGCAAACCATAATTTGTGAGACGAACAAAATTTGCCTGTCCTCGAACATGTTGCTTATATAGCTTCCCACAACAATATTAACAGGAAGAACCGTCAAGCCAAGGCAAGCAAGAAAAATTGCTACCGAGCTAGTTGACCAGTTGAAGTAGTATGTTGTGATGACACTTGATTCTGATAATAGAACCTCCATTGCATATTTGAGCATGAAATATATTAGTAACTGAACCTGAACATGTTACAGAAATTTTGGTCAGCATACAGTAAACACATTCCTTTGTTCGATTTGACAATCTTCAGGACAAATGTGTTGAGGATGTTGATAAATTGCAATATCAAATTAGAAAAACAGCATCTTAAAGATTTCACTCCAATAGGAAGGTTAAATTACATGAAACTAATTAATAAGCTGGATAAGAAAATGATAACATCTGGGTTTAAGAATAGAAACACAGATAAATTCTACCAAACATACCAACTTTCCAAAAAGTAGTTTTTTGTCATGCAGAACACTTAAAAGTTAAAACTCTACTTGTTTACTTTATATCGAAGCATAATTTTTTTTTTCAGAATAATTAAAAAAAAAAATCAACAATGACATGAGACATTTATCTTTACTGGGTTTTCATCAGTTCATAAGCATCCAACATAATGTTGGTTGATAATGAAGCATGTAGAGGCTACCACAAACCTTTACAGAGGGTGTAAGTAGTCTGTACGCTGATCGAAATGAATTGGCAGGCTTACGAGATTCCTCTGGAGCTTCTTCACTATCATCATAGTCCAGGTCAGCATCTTCATCTTCCTTGCGTTCTGAAGTGATCAGCAAAGGTTGTTTAACACCTTCTTCTAGAGCATCATGATTTTCTGCTGAGCAAAATAAAGAGAATAAGAAAAGGGGACCAACATGATGAACAATGTAATTGTATGAATACAAAATACATGTAATATGAAACAATGAGGTAAAAGTCACTCAACTATCTGGATCACCAATATAAATTTCTCCTCGATTGGTGGACCATTTAAACAGAAATATGTAAATAGAATAGTGAAATTAGAGGTCTGATAATTTCAAAGTAAGCACGTCAAAGAACCCAAGGGCAGAATATCATTACATGATTTATCAGCAAAAAAGGTCATGGCATATAAGTACAGTACCAGCATTGGATTGATGAAGTACATGATTCTCTTCAACTTCATCACGGACAGGTTCCTTAAAAGTGATCCACAACCAAACCAAATATACTAGCCAAGCAACAGACATAACCCAACCAGGCAAGGTGTTTTGGTTGAAGGTGAGCTTGTAAATTTTAAACTTTGTCTGCAGTAAGCCAGCTAATGCAGGGCCACAAGCCATTCCAAGAGCACTAGCACTTACAAAACCAGCTGATGCTTGCATCCGGATTCTAAGAGGGACACAATCACTTATGTAACGCCGATTAACAGCTCTCGCAGAACCCAATCTGCAATGAATTAACATGCTGATTAACCATAACATCTACGTGTGGAAAACATCTCACAACAATCCTAGCTACAAACTTAACCCCCAACTTTCCTAAATCCAAGTGCAAATGGTGATGATTTGCTTATTCATCGAGTAAATAAGAAAATTACATGCTCCAAGGCAATGATCCTATAAAAAGTTAAGACGGAAGAAAAGATGTATTGGTTCTTTTCTAAAGTGAAATGAATAAAGATACATTCTCAAAAGTTGAACTAATCAAGTAATGACAAAATGGATGGAAATGGAAGACTACTTACCCACAAAAAACACGACCGAGTAAGAGAACCCATATTGAATTGAGATCTAAAGCCAATGCATACATAAGGTTGCCCAGGAAAAGAACTATGCTGCTGAATACAAGAGGCCTGAAGTACGATTTATTAGACCATGCACTGAAATACACTGAAGAAAACACTTGCGCAACAGCCATGGCCCCGATCACAATACCACAAACAGTTGCTGCAGCTCCAAGGCTCATTGAGTAATCATCTGCTGTAGGGACAATAATATATGTATTGACCATATACAAAAATGTGTTTGCTAAGTTCAGAAGAAGTGACATAAAATTGTATTTTTGATCATCGACATGTTCCTCGGTGGGAGCCGGTAGTTCTTCTTGCATAATGAAGGCATGTTGTGCCATAAAGTTAAGGAAGTTTGTTGAGTGAGTCAACCTGTCTACAGCTGCTTTTATTGAATGAATCACAGGATCCTGCACATGAGTTCAATTAAGTATAATGAACGATACTGGGCTTATTACCACTAATTAATAAGCTAATAAGGTCAAAATCAATAAGTGAAGCAGAGCAAATGCAAAAGAAACCTGAAGGGGAAGGGTGGGTTGATCATAAATTGATAAATAACTCCCTTGACTGTCCTGGAGTTCATGAAGATTGCGAGATAAGGCTCCAACAACAGCTCCTATCCCCTGCAAATTCTATGCGTCTCAGTCTATATTCATCATACAGAACATCATAAACATTGTATTCTGCTCAAGCTCTATTTGTTTAAAGTAGACAACATATTACCACATGCTTAAACACTTGTTGCAGTTGGGAATAAGGATGGTTTGCTCGAGTTTTAACGTAATAATCAGTGAATTTGTAGCCAAAACGTTTATCAAACTTCTTGAGAATCTTCCGCAAACCAACAGCATTGATCTCAACAAAATATAGAAGGTTCAAGAGATCTTGTCCCACAGCTCTATAAGCTTCACGTAGTTCAGACATTTTGGATATTTCAGGCTGCTTCTGAAGAGCATCAAGCTGCTCCCCGAGCTCAGCTATCCTGCTTGCCAAAAGCCCTTGTTGTTCCAACAGGAAAAGGACAATCTTCTCGATCTGAATTTAATAACAAGAAAGTAAGCAAAACAAATTTAAGACACTGATAAAGAATGCCACACATTATTTGATAAAACCCTGAATTTGACAATGGTTTTGATTCAGTTTTCTCAGGTTGTCATTTTCTCATGCAACCAGCATCTACTTTGAGAAGTCAAAGACAATGGAAAGGTCCACATTTCATACAATATATGTATTGAACAATGAAGATAGCACACCTGGTTATCGAGCATTCTTGAGAAATCCTTGAGTACATGCCGCCGATCTTGTGTGCCAAGTTCAATTTGTTGAGCATATTGTCTAACTTTTTTCTTCATTAATTTGTAATTTATGTAATATCTAAAACAAAACCCAAAATTATCAATACGCATACATATGAACTGACAGATTAATCTGTGAATGTAACAAATATTTGACTTGAAGTTTAAAACTGTCTCATACAAACATACCCTTGCCATTCTTGAATTTGTCTTTCTTTTAACTTTTTCCCAAATTCAACCATCTCTCTCTGAAATTGAACAAAAAATGTCATTTTATGGAAGTTGATAAAAACAATATGAAAAAAAATGAAGCTAAGCAGAGGAAAAATTGAAGAATATATTTATGGTTTTACTAAATATGTGCACCGCAAGATTCAGTTCATAATGAACAAAATTGATCTGGATCTTTGACACATAATGGCGTGAATTCAGCTATCAAATCAGCACACCAAGTTTGATAGTCATTGCAAAAGAATCTTTGTCTAACTAAGGTATAACCTGCTTTTCTTTCCTCCCAAACAAGCAGGTATCCAACGAGCAAAATTATTGCCGCGAATGCTAAAGTGTGAATCTTGATAAAGTGCATAAAGTTGAAATTTTCATTCGCACACTAGCAAAGTTTTGATGCCCTCTCATAGATGGTCAAGAATTTATAACACATGAACATGCACACACAAAACCACTAAAATATACCATGTCACTTAAATACATAAGAACAGTGAATTCGACTGTGTCCAGCTTGTAGCTCTGCATAAATCGGCCATAGCACAAAACATATTCGCTAAAATTTCAAAACGACCAAACAAACTTGAAACCGCCACAAGTCGAACTTTTCACGTTAAATGAACAGGAACAGGCTCATCAGCTCCATTCATTGAGGCCCACGCCCAAAGGAAAAAGAAAGCGTCCGCGAAACAAGACTCGTTCAAAACACGTATTTTCAAAATTTGAAAGACGTTTTCAAATCATTAAATAGAATCAACCACACATACCGTTCTTCACAGGGTTCTCTATAACACTTTTTTAGACCGGAGAAAGCAAGACGCGTCGTGAAACAAGATCTTTCCGGCCGGAATCTTACGAAACAAAACAGAGCATCAGTTATGATGAGTGTGGAAGATGCCAAAGAGCAAGACAAAAATTAATTAAACAAAATTATCATTACATGACCAAAGCACGCTCCCCTTAGATGACCATCAACGAACACAGACAAAAAGAACGAATTCTGGAAGCCAATGAAAAGGAGAAGGATATCGACAAGATTCGCTAAAGAGTGAAACCTTAAACAGTGAAAACCAGAGAGGATTTAAAAGTTGAGAAGAGAGGAAACGAGAGAAGAGGGTGCCCAGAGAAGATAGCGAGATTTGAACGGAGGCGGGGACGCCATAAATGGAAAGGAGATTGAATGGGCTGGCTAATGAACCGAGCCGGTATGCTACCGTATCAATGTTTGTCACGGAATCTTGAAAATTAATGATTGAACGAACGAATGTAGGCTCTGAGAAAATAGGAAGTTTTCAGTTTTGGTATCCAGATAAATTTACAGATCCTCTGTATTTTCATATTAGCAATTTATTATAATTTAAATTATTGCTTTTTTTAAATGATAATAAATAAAGGGTTAAGATGCATTTAGCATTGTCAAGTATTTTTTCAATTGCCTCCAATATTTTTAAGTATTTTGTGGTTTATCTAGCACAAAATATTTTGTTTATAAGTGTCCATCATGCTAAACTATTTTTTGTGCAATTTTGATATTTTAGGGTATTAGATATATCTGAAAAAGATACTTTAAAATATTGAATGTATTAAAAAAAATTAATTTAAAGTCCTGAACGCACATAAATATACTTTCTAGTGATGAGCAAACTTGAAAAAATATTTTACAACGTTGAAAAAATATTTTAAAGTATTGAATACACGTGGAAAAAATACTTTTAAAGTGTGATGGATGCAACTTAACTTATAAATAAAAGATTTTTTTTAAAAAAAATTAGAAACATATATTGGGGCTAAATGTGGAGAGAATCCAAGTGGAATTAAAATTTGTCTCTGAAATGAAGGTTGGATTTGGTTGGGAGGTCAAGGGATGCGACCAGTACGTGAAAGTGAAACAAACTGAAAATATGATTTGTGAATGAATTATGAGTAAAGGGTGGGAGTGAGAGATAGGGGTGGAAACATACTAAGCCCTTATCAGGTGGTCTACAGTCTAACTTGTTTAAGGTCTGGTCTGTTTGTCAAAAATATTAGAGTAAAGCTTATTTAAAAGCCTAAATAAATAAATAGGTAGGTCTTTAGGCCCCGCTTGTTTACATATTAAATAAATATAATTAAATTTATATCATATATAACATAATATTTTTTATTTTTTATTATTATATTCTAATTTCAAATTATATTTATATAGATTTTAATAGATTTAAAGTGTATAAAGCCTATTTATAACTTTTAAGACCTACAATTTGAGGCTTTTTTAAAGGCCTACAATATAAGTAGGCCTTTAAAAAGGCTTCAGATCTAATCAAGTTTTATGAAAGTTTAGGCTTAAGCTTTAAAAAAAACCTGAATTCAGGCTAGGTTTTTTACTCCCATTACAAATTTAGACCTATTTAACCAAAATCTCACGTAAGATGGCCTATTCCCATATCTAGTGAGAGAGAATCATAGAAAGCAGCAGAATTGAAGTCAGATTAGTTTCAAAAATTCCGTGTCGTACGCTGTACTTAGCGGTATGGCCGCCTTGCTTGTTGCTGCATTATGTGGTTTTAAATTTAGGAAGTTCTTTTTGATACACGCATATTTTTTAACATAAAAATACAAATAAATATAAACATACAAAAGTTTTTGCCATTTTTTTTAATTTTTAATTTCCTCTCGTTTGATCTAAATTATCTGTAAGGCATTATTCCAGCAGATTGTCACGTGGGGGTGAGAATGCTCATGTCTGTATGCACAGCGATATATTCCATTCTACTTTTAAATATAGGATTAAATAACTAATTTATATATAGGTTAAAAAATTAGTTAAACTAGTTATTTGTGTTTGAGAAAAAAAGTTGAATAGAAACTTATCGCTTTAATAAATGTAATTAATAGAGATAGTTCAAAAAATATAAATTTAAGGGATAAGTGGAATAATATGTCTTACATTTAAAACTTGATTTACTTAGGTGGAAAATGTAATTTTTGTCATTCTCTTGAAAAAAATTTTATTTTTCATTTTTTCACGGCATTTTTTTTTAAAGTGTTTACTCATGTGAACAATCATCAACTATTTTATTAATCATGGCAAGTTGCTCCAATGATAGTGTTACCTATCATATTTAAATAGGTTCTTAGGGTTTACCATATGAATTTAAATATCTTTTCATCAGTTTTTCTTATCACCCCATTCGAACAACTTGATTAAAAATTAAACAATTGAGATTTAAATAGATTAAATCATTATTTTAATAATAGCCTACAATCGTGAACTATTGGGGTTACATTTTAATTTTTTATATTTATTTATTATATATTACAATAGTTGTATAAAATATTAATCCATTTTTAACCCACAACAGGATCGAATGATCCAATTTGCTGTGATTATAAAAATTGAGTAGGATTATGATGTTGATAATGAGTCTATTTGGGTTGGCGGTAGGAGCAATGACTTAAAAATTATTTGACTTTAGAAAAAGTATGGCAGGAAAAAAGTCAAGTTATAGATAATGATTTATATTTAGATTAATAGTGATAAAAGTGGTAAGACCGATATCAAAAAGCTGAGAGTTTTTTTAAAAAAAGCTCTCGGATGGAGCTTTTTACTTAACGGGTTTTTTGATAACTCATCATTATATTCCTTGTTATACTTAATAACTCTTTATCTAAAGCATTACTTTTTTTTTCCTAATTCAATATAATTCGAGCTGATATTCTATAATTTATGATAGGACAATTTTGAAATATTACAAGGATTAATTATTAATTATAATAAATTTCTCAATTTATATAAAGTCGTTAATAGATCTTTACAATAAGAAAAGAATGATACCAAGCATCATCCAATTGTACCAAACAAACATATAATTTTAAGATCAAATCTAAACTTTCATATCTTGCTTACAATAAAACCATAATTTAAACTTTCATATCTTGCCTACAATAAAACCCATTTAGTTCACACTTGACAAGGGAAAGAATCTCATTCAACAATACCATTTTGAAACGTGAGATACAGTTGGAGGCCATTTATTGTTGGTAGTTACCTATTTGTTAGTTAGGATTCGAGACAATGTTTTAAGAAAATGAAAGAACACAACACACTCCATGAATACGATCCACATATTTTTTCTGAGTTCAATAGTTTAGAGGCGAGACAGGTGAAGTTTTTCTTGTGAGTGAAGAGTTTAGGTGAATCAAAATTGCAATCCCTTACTACGCACGAGATTAGTCTTGAGACTTAAAGAACTCTTATAGATATACTTACGACCATTAATAATTTTAATATATTTTATATTATGTTGATATTTCATATATTACCGTGGGATATTATATATCTTATAGTTAATATATTTTATACTATCTTAGAAGAATTATGTATATGAGATATTTTAAACTCAACATAAAATATATACTATCTCAATGCAAAAATATATTAAATATCAATAAAAGATACTACTCTAATTTTAAATATAAGTTATAGTTTGTAATACAATTTGTACTATAAATTATATCCTATAGGAGTATAATATCCTTACAATTAAGATCTTCTGATCATGAATAGGATTTGATCTAACGGCCATAAGCTATGAGCTATTTAATTAACAATTAGAATATTGGCCACAAGTCAGCTTTAGTGTGCGAGTAGAACCAAGTTGAGTTGAACTTTGCAAATTGCAATACATATAAGCCACTGATGGAGGCCGCCTCGTGAGCAGGGAAAGTGACTGTTCATTAAAAAGAACACGACAGCCTCTCACGTCTGACACAGATGGATCATCAAATGCAAAACGACACGACAGGCCAGGTGGGTCTCTCTTACAACTAACATCTGTGTGCGTCACTGCGGTGGATATATAGATCCAAGAGATCACGTTCATTCAATCAACCCCTACCGAATCTTTTCACTTTTGGATTGCAGGAGAGCCAGGCCCCGATAGTAATGAATTTTTAAATCTTCCACCCCCAATGGTTGTGTTGGTCCACAAACAGGGCCTTGCATTGTTCACTTCATTAATTATTATTCTTGTCTTCTAAACATTAGGGCTGTGCAAGCTGCCATAGGCCAAAGTTGGTTGTAAAGAGGGGGTATTTTCGATTAGTTTTTAGGGAAAAAATGATAAAAATTATTTTAAAGAATTGATTTTGGATAACACATTCTGAAAAAGTAAAAAAAAAAATAATAATAATAAAAAATAACTTCTAAAAAACTTCTCCATCTAATATTTGTTATAAAACATCGACTAACAAGTGTGTTTGGTCCTTTTAATGAGGCTCTTGTTTGTTTCATATGAGCATTAACTGTTTTTTTTTTTCATGTAACCCATAATTAATAAGGGTAGTGAGTGAAAATAATAATAATATAATATTAGAGTTTAGTACAGTTAATAGGGATAATATTAAAAATTACTTAAATTTTATAACAATTTTATTGACTTTAATTGTTTTTATTGGTTAATGAAAATTGTTATTTGGGTATTTATAATAAGGACCGGGATTTTCAATCAAAATTATGATTCTGCAAAATTTCTATATGTGATTGACAACTTTACTTTTAAAATCATGGTTTGAGCCAAAACCATGGTTTCAAAAAGTGAAACCAAACACACATTAGTATTAAAAGACACTTTTAAGCAATGAAGGGTTTTGCACTGCTTCATTTGGCTAGCCAGAAAAACTTCAACTAACAAAAATTTAGTGGGATAGAAACCCAATAGAAGAAAAAGAGTAAATATTGCACAATTCTGCCTCATACAAAGCTTGCCAGGAAAACCTATTGTTGTAAAACAATAGATAAGAAAAAAAAAGATTACAACACATATTAGCTTCCCCTCTTAGAAACGTGCCAAGTATGATATCATGAACAAATTTTTTAAATACAGTCGCATAAAGTGATTTAGTGAACAAATTCCTTTCCAATATCTCCATGTTGATAAAGATTATATATGTCTTGCTAACAAGTGATATATGTGTGACTAACAAGATATGTAAGTGCTACAATTGTACTGATATCTGGTAATTTTGGATCAAGTATTATATCATAATTAACCTTCTTCATGTCTAGAGACATGGTGTTTTTGAACCAAGCATTTCTCCATCACTTTCTTGAGGTATAAAAGGATCTTTATCCATCTCAACAGATCTTACAACTATTGGAGAACATGAATTTGATTACTGATTGTGTTAAGACAGAGAACATATGCAAGAGAGCTAATGTTTGAATGCAAAGAACGTTTCTGAAAGAGCTAGGGGTGATCTCGGGACGGGATTGAATCATGAAACCTCATTCCCGGTCTCGTCTTGAAGAAGGGTTCGGGAAGGGAAATCGATCACAATCCTGATCATGGGAATTTCCCATCCTGACGGGATCAGGATTTCCCGAAAATTTTGACTTTTTTTATATCATTTCTTCACATTATACCTAGCTACAAACTACAACAAGCGACATTCACACACCACAAATATCTTGAACACTGTTTGTATACGTCTTAAGTATTATTGTTGGTCGATCTTCAAGGTGCACCTCCCATTCATTACTGATCATATTCATTGTTTTTTAATAATGATGAATAAAATGAACTAAATAAACCAAAAGAATAGATATTACATTATTCTACAACAATACCATCATTGAAGCTATTTAGGATTTTAGGTCATTTTTTAGTGTGTATTTCAAGACTGGATAGGGAAGCTCCATTCCCGTTCCAATACCAGATATAGTTTTTCTCGACCCCGAATTTTCTCATCCTGAGAAGGGACGAGATGGAAAAACTTTGAACACCACATGAGAGAGCTATCTCCAATCAAGGTCGACAATGCTAGAATATAACTTCCTCAAATAGCCATAACATACATATTCAATTTAAATTATTTCTAAATGAAAAGTTTGATGAAATTTGAAAATTTGATTGGTTAAAAGGACCTGAATTCAAATAATGATTTTTTCCATGTATAAAATTCTTTATAATACATAAACACACCATGTTCTCTTGGCCAATAAAGTTGCTAAATAGGGACTTTTGTGTAATATAAGGTTAACTTGAGTCATTAAAGGAATGTTCTCTCACTAAGGATTCAAACATTGGTTCGTCATGCTGTAAATGATTAGCCCCTTTTGCTATACCTAACCCCCCTTGGCATCATTAAAGGAATGTTATTTGACCAAAATGAGTCGTGGCAATCTATACATGCCATTACCACGAAGTGGAGCACACCACAGCAAGAAGAAATGGCGACTTCACAAATAAACACCAGAGTTAGATACAATACAAGGGCGAAGGTACATTGCACCGCTTGATAATAGTTTAATCATGAAAATGATGTGGTCCTTTCCAAGCTCTAACTATTTGAGTATGTTGTGTGTGGGAGCACCCTACCAGAGACAGGAGAATAGGTTCGAAACATCCAATCCAGGTTCGCCACATTGCGGGGTTCCTCAATCTCATGATTACCAGGTTGAACATAAGTGGACGGTGTTCGTTATCCTGTTCCTGTTCTTGTTTTTTTTCAATCAGTTTGATTCATTGCGCTAATAATTATTGAATTAACCAAAAATCCACTAGAAAATCATTATAGCTAAGAAAGCAGCAGGTAGTTTTCAGTGATCATCATACCCATAAATCATCATCACAGTTTTCTTTCCCCCACGTTTTTATCAGACCAGTGATTAAGAAGTTTTATTGTTGAGAAAGGTATGGACAATAATTCAAGATATTGTTCCTTCTTCAGAAGTAAATACGGTTTTTAATAACATGAGATGAAACATAGGTATTTCCCAGTGTCTTATATCGTAGACAGATATCTGCTTAGTTATTTTCACATGCACGTCGAATAAAATATATACAGATGACTTGGAAAGGGGCAATAATTGCTAACAAGTTAATAATATAACAAGAATCCCATATCTTGTTCATTTGGCAGAGTTCAATATTATCCCAGGCGACTTGTTAAATCAATATTAGTTGCCTAGTTAAGACTTAATGAATCACATGGATTTGCTTAATTTCTTAGGTTAATTTATTGAGTTGGCATATAAGTAATAGACCCAGGCTTAATGCAATGCAATGATTGCAGATTCTGTGGTTCGCGCATCTAGAAGCCAAACAATAAAATAGAGTTTGCTTTTTCACATAGTGGGATTACCATGTAGTGGGCAAAAAGATTCGCTGCACTGATAAAGATTACATGTTCGGCAAAAAGAGGAAGGGGGAGAGAGTGGTGGTAAGGCAGCGACAGGGACTCAGAAAGGGACAGCCTTTGGTTGGATTTTGACAAGGCAGGCCACAACGCACTACCCTGAAAGAATTACTTAAATACACTTTTTTGGTGAGACTCCGAAATCATTAGTTTTGTGGAAACAAAGGAAATTCTAGAGAACGGAAACGCGGCTTAATCTGATTGATGCATGGTGCATTGATCATATTACCCCTAATCTTAAATATAAGATTTAGTTCACACTTTCTTAAGAGATTAAAGAAACTAAATAATTTACTTAATCATATCATATATTAGCATGATTAAATTATATATTAATTTATAATTTAGACAAGTTAATTTGGTGAAAAAAATGATAAACATAAATACTTTAAAGTAATTTAATTAACTTTCTTAATCTCTCAAAAAAAAATTAATTGAATTTTATATTTAAGACCATTGGCAAGAATTTGATATATGGGACCACCAAACTTGGCACGTTAAGCTGATGAAACAAGAAGACCAAGTCTGCAACATTTGTGTAAATAGCTTGATATATAACATATAAAGATGACATTGCAGTGATTAAACTTAAGCCTAGCAAACCCCACTTGCTCCTGAACTTGTGTTGCACTTAAAACAAATATTAAATTAATTCAATTCCACAAATACCTTGCACACTGCTACTCTATCACACACATTCATTTTAAAGCATTCTCATCAACTTTTTAGCCATCTTCCAGTTTCAACTTTAGGTGAATGATATGACAAACATCAATTTTGAAACAGAGTTGAGACAGATATTTTTGCCATTGCCGCATTATATAATTCACAAATACATCAAGTTCAGGGTTGACCTTTACGAGCTTCTCGTTGCTACTTCCGCTAGATCTTCTTTGCCCACCATACCAAGGCAAATAAAGGATTAGCGGAAGTAGCAAAAAGAAGCTGAGGGAAAGGAACCACTAATATGTTTTGGATTAAATAAGCTAGGTTGTTGCATAACAAAAAATATATTTTTTCTGGAGCTTTCAACTGGTATAGTCCCCTCTGGATGATCTTCTGCTCAGAAATGAAAATGTACAGCTTCCCAAGAATAGAACTCCAGAAACTATGATGGGTTAGGTGCTACTCTCCCTAGCTTTGAGAAGGCTTACAACAAAAGAAGGCTCCAGATTAGTCATATTTCAGCTTTACATCATCACGATGACTTCTGAGGAAACATCCCTCATGTTTTATAAGTAATTTATTAAGCCTGGACGTGCATGCAGAATTAGCTGCTTACCTAAATGGTTTGCTTGTTTCCCAACCACTTTTCCCGATATTGCTTTGCCCTGGTAGGTGCTTTGATCTCCAGAGCATGATGAATGCATTTACGATAGGAAAAGTCTTCAAGAGTACCATCTTTCCGTACAACAAAAAAACAGCGAGTATCCCTATATATAGGATGTCGTCCAACCTGTATATCAAAAAGAGCAGGGACATGGCGGTCAGGCCAACAACATGAAGGGCAGGATTAGCATTTTAACACAATGCAAATGACTACTGGATGTACTATCTAACATTGGCAACTCAAGTAAATTCCAAACCCATCTCCGTATCTCAATCTTGATTCAGTATTAAAGCGTTACAATTTTGAAGCCAAATTATTTCTTCTTTGTTATAACTTAGTATTATTGACAGGGCCTATGAGGAACAAAAAGAGAATCCTCAAATGAAAACCCCCTCCTATTAATATGGGAGTCTCTCTTCCATTTTATCATATATACAAACACAATAAAAATTCTTTCCCTGTCCATAAATCCATTTTCCACGTGCCAAATGTAATCATAGTGTTTCTTGCATGAAGGCTTCTCTAGATACCATTTTCACAGAGGAAAAGAAGTGTGGATATTGTGCAGACTTCACTAGTTATTCAAAAACGGAAAAAACTTTTGGTTAATCATATATTCTCATGCACAATCTTATTCTGAAACCTATAACTATCCTAGGCTAGGCAGCATTCGGAAATAGTTATACCAATGACACAAGGATCTGTGGAGATAAATGATAACCTATAGCACCATTGCTTTATTAATTATTGTCACATCAAACAATACAGTGCGGAAAAGGAGAAAATTGTTTTTCAAGAAAAATAAATTCATATACATAAAATAGATCAATTTATGCTTATAATTTGTGTCTTTAGATAGTTCTGAAGTTGTTTACCCATAAAAAAACAAAAAACTCAATCAAGAGAAAATGATGAATTGTGGCATAACATTCTTTTTGAGGGTCTGTTTGTTGTGCAAAATGAGAAGAATTGAATTTTAAAAAAACTGAAGAGAAATGATTTTTGTATCCCCCACTCCCCCCCCCCCCTTTTTTTTTCTCCCTCACACACACACTAACTAACTATTGCGGAATGGTTACAAAAACAAAATAAACACAATAGAGAGGATGAAAAAGGTGATCCTTTTCCACCTTTGAAACCAATGGGGGCATAAGAACAGACCTCAGAAAGAATTCCCAGCATAAAATAAAAAAACTGCTCCAAAACATATAACTTCTAGAAAAGTATATTTCTACTTAGATCAGAATGTGAATTCCACT
Source organism: Acacia confusa (assembly GCA_037074495.1). NCBI lineage: Eukaryota > Viridiplantae > Streptophyta > Magnoliopsida > Fabales > Fabaceae > Acacia > Acacia confusa. The sequence continues at coordinate 31,289,543 of CM073512.1, read as the reverse complement.
GATTTTATACGGCCAGGAGAACCTGACCAGTGAAGTTTTATCAATTATTCTGTGCCCACTGCCATCAATGAACGCTGTAGTTTTAACTTTTAGTACAAGTATACATACCTTTATGTCCGTCACTCCATCACCAACCTTTTCAACGCATTTAGGATGACAACAAATAACCCACCTCATGGTTCGCTTGTCCTCCTCACTTAGTTGCTGGTCCTCAGAATATCTACACAAGACAATAGTCGCAGTTAAGAGTTATACCAGAAAATGTAAGGCCCTCAATATGTTGGGAGAATCTAGTCTAATGAACACAAGAACCACACCCAATGGAACATATACCTAGAGCCTGGTAGCATTTTACAAAACAAAAAGAATTCGTATTGGAGTTATAAGCAGAGTGATATTCAATATTAGGAAAGGTCATCAAGCATTTAGTGTACCGCCAACATTTAAGTGAGGTGGGGAACTCTCCCGAAGTAGCTAGCTATTGAAGAGGGATAACCTACTACCTAGATAAAGCCTTTCATACTAATCAAAGACCTAAGCATTCCATACTACCTTAGTCTCTATAAATTGGCCCCCCTTGAAGAGACAACATCCTAGCACTAAGCCCTGCAACACTTCTATCAACTTTGATAGACAAAAATCTGTGTAGGGAGCCCTTTCTGAAACCATTGACCACCATCCCTAATATCGATTTATGTGCGCACCTAATTAAGGTGGGGAAACCTTTCTCAAAAGCCAGTCATTAAAGCAGGAGAACCAACCTATTTAAATATCCCAGAGACTTGTAGAGCATCCAATGTGAAACTCAGTTATTCCATACTATCATAGTATCCATAATATACTCTTTCTATTTTTATGCGCAGACTATATATTACATTTCAAAGCCATATTCCTTTTTAAATATTTAATAACAAGTCTTACCCCACAAAAAAGGTTGTTACATAGATTGCATGATACTCTTAACAACAATTAACTATTCAAACATATCCTCACCATGAGATACCGTTCTATAATTTCTTTAAGTGTCTTTGGCCTCCCTCCACTATATCTTTTCAAAGGCCTATAGATAATCTCAAATTTCCCAATTAATGTCTCCTCTAGCAACCATTTTTCAAATATTTGATATCAAAGATATATGTATTAGTAGATCCTCTGTGCATTTCAAATTTCACAGGTCTAAATTTAATCATTTTGACGGCTAACACCATGTTTGCTCTACCATAAAGAATGCATGGATTGGGCCGACATAACACACAGTGGATGAAGCCCAAAATTAATTTATGTAAGAAAAGGAATTCTCAAACAAAAGTCCTGTTTAATTTAAACAGAGGAATAAAGTTTCAACTTCCATTTAAGAGAAAACACCGAGATTTATAGCAAAAAAAAATCCTTCTAAGCCTATCAGAATCAGTACTGGAGAATTGATTTGATATGAATGCAACCGTTTTGGTTGTAGACCCCACAAAATGCAGAAAGTGCCCATAAAACTAGAACATAAAAATTTTCAGTACAGGAAAGAAAAATTTCATGTCAAATTAAATCAAAGAAATTTTCTAGTTAAAATATTGCCTTTCCGTTCTCCATTCTCCTGATTCCAGGCATACACTAAGATGATATAAAAGATGATCTCGAAGCACTTAGTACATAACCTTGAGATGCCACTCCACAGATTGAGTTTGATAGAACTTTCAATGTAAATACAGGGCCTAATTCTTTTCAACCACCACCACCATGAGGCAAATAATGCTAAACATAGCATAAGCCTATTACAGACTTCTAATGCAGGACTAACATTCAGAACTACATCCCGAATATAGAAAACCAACCCCAGAAAAAACTTGATTTTCAGTTTATTCAGCAAAAAATAATAGGGTGGAAGCACTTGATTGCAAGAATCTTTATCATGGTTGGAAAGACCATGCACCCAATTTGCTTTTTTGTTTTATCGACTCAATATAATGCACAGTATAAATGGTACTTGTAAATATCACTGCAGATGATACAGAACTCCTTCAAATAGAGACATAATTTGCTGCTACTGAATGATAAATATCACAAGCAAAATCAGACCATGCTATAGCAACAAAAAGCTACATGTGAATTAACTTACTCTTTTAACATGCGCTTTGATTTGTTAGCCAGCTTCAGAATATCAGTCACTGTAAGGTGTTTTCTTATACACTCTCTGATGAATTTATCTTTGAGCTCTTCTTTAATCTCTTCAAAGTCATAGCAATCTTTCTTATACCTAACACCACATTTGTCAGATAAATACGTTTGTGCTTCCCAAGTACCAATCTTTTGATTCGGCACATCCACACTGTCTTCCAGCAACTTGTACACATCAACAGGCTTACCAAGTTCATATCCCTGATAAATTTCAATATAACAAATATCAATACAGTTAAACAAAATATTAAAGAGAAAGCATAAAAAAATTTAATTGAAAAATAATTCTTTGATGCAAAGAGAAAATAACAGATCAACAGAGAGTTTTTCAATCCCTTTGTAAAGCAAGGACCAAAAACGATGCAAGTCTAATAGAAATGGCAAATTAATGCGTATAAATCAATAATGGCAATTTATAAGAACCAAACCCTATGCCTAAAAAAAAATCAATTAAATTTAAGGACAGTAGTGCCATTGGCTAAACTAGAATTAGGAGACCCTGATGCAACAGCCCCTTTCCTACATACTTCAGGAGGGGAGAAGTCCCATGAAAGTCAGGCTAGTTTATTACGCAAGGACAATTTTAACCATAACTACCGAATGATGCACCAAATTATGCAGAAGCAAAACCTCTTTAATAGCTGCATGGGGACCATAGCATTAGGAATAGGCAGTAACCTATTTATTTATGCTGAAGTTTTATTTCTGTGTTTCCACTTGTGAGATAAGGCTTCTTCTTGTTATGATTGCTAGTTTATTTATCTATGTTAAATTGTCAATCAATGCAAATAATATTGGGATATTCATTATAAAGCCCCGTGTAAGATCACCTTACTACCTTAGGTTGTTCATTCATTTAGATTATTTCTAACTGTTACTCAGAGTTTGCCTTCTCATGGGCAACCTAGTTGGAATGATATAATGTCGAGATTCCTAAAACTATTTTTCCAGCAATTCCAACTTTCTCATTTTCTACCAAACAATCAAATAAGAAAGCCTCTTAGCAAACAAGCTTGCACTGTATACCCAAAATATAATAAGGGACTCAGATAAAGATATCAAAATTCCAAAATCCATCATCAACAGGAAAAAATAATCACAGAATATTTGAAACAGATCATTTACTCCTGACAGATAATGGATTTTCATAGAGTACGGAATCCACACTTCGAATTCCTAATGGCTTCTTCCCCCAATGCAGTCATATTAGTAATAAACTAAAATCTGACCTCAAGCTTGATATATCTTACATGGGGAAGCAATTAACTTTACCTTATCAGAATATATTATATCAAACTGGCCACCTGTCCCTATGGAAGGACAGTTTCCCCAAGCCAAAGCATCTAGACTTCCCTGGAGATCGTCCATCACTCCAGCTTTAGCAGCTTTTATAAAGCAACTGCCAGGATTCTGCAATAGAGATAAGTGTCAGGGTGGATATGGCTGTACATGCGATTCATCATGAAAGTATTTGACTAATCATAAGTGTGAAAACTGACAGAGAAGCATGCTTGCACAAAGGGTGATGATACAGATGCATGTTGTCTTTGCTGCGTCATGCCTTTACAATTCAATCCCACAAACTCTCCACTAACTGATAGACTATCAGCAACAAGAAGCAAATGCTTAGGAACGACTATCTTGCCAGTATCAGATATTGCAGATTCCAAACTCTGCATTTAAAAATGTATTAGTCAATTAAATACATGGCGCCATAAATTTCAACTGGAATCTGAAGGGTAAACCTACGCACATTGTGAAAATATTTCCACCCCGAGTCTATTCCATAGGTTGAACAGAAATGGTGTATGTTTTCTGGATGACTACGTGTCCAATCAATTAGATGCCTTATTGGGAGGCAATGATTCACAAGTGTACTCCAGAATCTTCCACTGCCACAGTCACAGGACAAAGAGACCCTCAGGTACAGCTCACCAGAAGAACTGTCAGATTTTGGTACTTTTGACCGATCACTCCATAGGATATCCACCTTTTTGATCTCCAGAAAACCTAAAGGACATCCAGGAATTCATAATAATGACAGCACATGTAAGTTAATTGTCCACTCCACAGCATAATGCCAGATATAGTGGAAGTTGTATAAAAACGAGAATTAGTATAATTTGTGGAGGCTTAATTTTTAATTCACTTGCACAATTAGAACAGAATGCCAGGAAAGTCGCAGAAAACACTTGAAAAAAAAAAACTACTTACAAAGGTAATTATTGAACCTCATAATCATCCTCATTGAATGCTTAAAGAGTAGTGCAAATATATCAGTTACCGTAGAGTTTTACTTTCATTAAAATTAAAGTGATACACCAACAGATTGTTTGTTGGTTGAGGTGGTAAGTGGCCTTGCCCCGTAAGGATGAGAATACAAGTTCAATCCTAGGAACTATATTTGTTGGGAGAGGCGAAAACCCTTTGCTCGCTACACCTCAAAATATCTTAAGCCAAACCACATATAATTGCATTTAAAAAGACTCATTGAGTTGAAGAGAAGAAAGAGCTTGAGAGAAGGAAAAACCAAGGTACTCCAACTTAACTGAAAATTCAGAATTTCAACTTTACAAGGTCATCTTGTTTCTCATATGCTTTATAGTATGGCTTTATTTGACTTTCCAAACATTGAAATACACAAGCTCTAAAATAAAATTAACTTTAGTAATCCTCTAAAATTAAATTTACAGTCCAGCAGCAGAAGCAGTTTGCCATCAGACAACAATCTCATATAATTTGAACAACAGTTTCATCCAAGTATAATATTGAAAAATGTAAAAAAGAACTTGACATTTGTTTATAGGCACAGCCTTCAAGAGAATGAATGGGGGGAAGGGTATATAAGAATTAATTCACTGGTTGTAGGTGACAAATTTAAATAAAACATTTATTGTAAACATGATAATCAAGGAATTTACCCTGACAATAAGGCAGAGTTCAGCTGTAATATATGTGCCAAACACACTTAGGACTTGAACAGAAATGCAAGGAACTTTCTATCCATAATTCTGCTTATCGAGTGTAAAAATGACATGCAAAACAATGATAAGTGAGTATTTAGATCACTACCAACCTTTTATTGCAGTTCCTAGAAGGAAAGGTATGAACCAGCCCTGAACAAAATCCAGCTGTATAGGGTCCCTAGGATTTTCAACAAGTGCGACAGTGATGCAAAAATTATCTTCACCTTCTTCACCATTGCCAGGTATAGAACATTTCCTGACAAGTCATTGTCCGAGTCAATAGGGAGGGAATGAGGAAAAAGCAACAGAAATCATGTCAGCCACAAAAAGTTATATTTCCTATCAGACTATACTGCTTCCATGTGAGTTCTCTATTTTCATTTAAGACGTTTATCAACTCATACCACACTCATCTTCTAAAGAAGTAAGTGGTCACAGTAGCTGATAATTGCAGCAGAAGCAATTACAATTTGAAAATGTTAAATAAAGGTACCAACAAAATCAATTAAGATGAATGTAGAAGTTCTGCCACTGAGGTAAAGAAGTATGTAGAAAGAAAGCTTGCTAACAAATCAATATAAATACAAAATATACGGCAAGTCATACTATTCATAAGCTATGAACAATGTGGATTATTTCTCAACTTCCCCAGCGGCCGAGATATAGTTTCATTTATATAAGAAAACCACCGAACCTGATATCAGTACTCGTTCTTTCGTGATCAGAATTTCATTTTATAATGACCATAACCTTTCATTGCAAAATTGAACAATTCAGAGCACATTTGCATCACACAGAATCGTTTATTTTCATTTAAACCTATTTGTCTATCTTCTAATTTGCAATCCCACCAGTTTCTTTCTTTCATTTCAATAGTTCTCTAGAAGTTTCTTTCAAATAGTATCGGGATTTTAGTAATGATTTATAGGCAACTTTTTTCGTGGTGTGACTTGCATGTGAAGTAAGTTTACAAGTGCAACAAGCATAAAGGAAACTTATCTCCCATATAATTTATATATCAGTGTATAGGCAGGAAACTGAATTTAGAAGTTCGGATTTATATCCAAATTTACTGATCAAATTGAGGAAAGATGGAAGAAATACAGCAGAATATTGTGTCATTCTTAAGTCATGTTTCTCAAGCATGTCATGTGAATATAGGAACAAATACAAACGTCACTAAACATCAGGAAGTAGGACAATATTAAGCATACAAAATTTATCATAATATTAATGAAAAGGAAAAATTAAAAATTAGCAATTCTTGACGCAACAGTAACAGCAAAGAAAAGCTTACTCGCTTGATATTTCTAAACTGGGAAGAGCAGCTTGTGATTTACGTCTTTGGGCTAGTGATTTCCATCTTTGGGACAAAGCATCAATGATCAAATGCACTTTTAGCTTTCTCTTTCTTAAAATTGCCATGTTTATGCGAAAATGGCACACCCAAGGACTCAATTTTCGTGGCATACAATTCTGCCCGGTGAATATTATCATGACAGTAGAAACTATGTCAGAAAACTTCAGTCTCTCCAAATGATTTTTAACTTCCAGGGCTCCATATTCAAACCCATATCTCTGTCTATTCAGATTCTCAGACAAAAATAAAGATACTGTTTGATCACCAGTTTTTTTCTTTGAACCACACTCCAGTACTTTTTTCAAATTCAGCAAAGGTGATGGTTCAAGTAGACTAATTGGTTGATCCAAAGCACTGTATGCAGCTTCAGAAATTGCGCAAGAAGAAAGTGCTCCAACAGGTTGGCCACCTATAGCGCCCTCATGACCATAGACATCAGCACATGAGTCCTCATTTGCATCATATGAGAACTTTATAAGTTGACTACCATATGAACTTCTCACTGTTCCATCATATGAAAGGTACAAATCACGCATAAAGAACATAAGTCTTCGCGTCAAAGTTCCAGGTAGATCTGCATTATCACTGAAAGAACTATCTCTGCTGGTAAGTGAATGAACAAAACATTCAAGAGGATTCAACCCTGTCAGAAATGAGCTTTCAACCACAGCATATGGAATGTAAGACTGAGCGGATACAGGAGTATCATAAAACATATGGATTGAATCAAGTTCCTTTTGACTATTCCAAGCAGCACATGAAAGTTGATGCGGAATTTTGAAAGATAGGTGAACCAGAGAATGTTGCAAGCCAAGACACATACCGTGTTGCACTATCTTCAGTAAATTACCCTTGCTTCCAGCTTTAAACATGGTAAGCAAAGTATTGTCCTTGGATCCATATTTGATTGCTACACTTTGAATATCTCTATAAACCTGTCTAAATGCATCAACTGAACATTGACTGAGCGCAGCAGATATTTGCCTATCATAATTCAGATGCGCTGCTTCAACAACCAAAGAATTTAGTTTCTCTTCCCCATTTCCTGCAATATTATCTCGGTGATGATCCACCAATAACTGTTTAAACTTACATGCATATTCTGCTTCTTGCAAGCCATAGCAGATTTCCTCCATCATATTTTTGCGTGAGTAGGAGTCAGAAGAAAGGTACAAGTCTGAGAGTGATACACTAAACCCAGTCATGGATAACCACTCACAAAGAACATTTTGTGCTACATGCAAGAAGCCTAGAGATTTCTCCTGGTAATGTTGCACCAAGCTCTGATAAATATTACAGTCAGAATCACGTAACCAACCAGAATAATCAGAATATGATACTAACTCCCCCTTAGTAATAAGAACACCACTTGAAGGACAGTAGTCAAAATCAGGAGGCAAGAGCATGCTAAATACTTGTTTGCCAGTCCAAAAAGAGGAATTACAAAACTGAGCTTTTACTATTGCAGGCCATATATATTCGGGGTAGGGGCAAAACATTTGTAGCTGCTGCATTTGGTAAATATTTAACAAAACCCCATCATCCATAAGTAAATAAGCCGCAGTTAAACTATCTTGACTAAGCGAAAGTAGATTTCTACCACTTTGCTCATTTATTAACTGCCTATCTAAAGCAACTAGCTCATGCAGCTCAGCTCTTGAACCAATTGATTGTGGAATATAACCATGCACACAATCCCCATCAAAATCACCACGCAATGGGGAACAACATATTGGATTAATGGATACGACATACGACGTCTGAAGGACCTTAACAAAAAGGGCAATCAGAGAATGTGGATGTATTGAAGGAGGCCTATTGATCAAGACCATATCCCCATCCCTAAGAGGCCTATAAATCGTGTCCCCTATCTTGAGGTCTTCCTTTTTATACAATAATAATGGTTTACCGTTTCTAGAGACACGTATATGCCCCTTGTCTAATAAAAGCAGCCCACAGCGATCAAGCAATTTTTCCTTGTTTTGCCTATTAACATGTTCAGAAACCAGCAAATTTTCTGCAATTTGAGAAGGGATACCAATTTGGCCAAGCTCGAGATTTGGATCGCCAATAACTACAGTGCGGAATGAATGATCATTGCGCTTCCCAAGAATTACATCTTTCATCCATCTCAAACCAGATGAAGTGCAAGCATTTTCTTTAATCTTTCTTTTCTGGAGAGCCGCAAAACTATTTTCTGGCGTTTTATCAGGATTTAGCTGCATTATTAAACTAGAATCATAAGTAACCAGCAGTATTCCAGACAGATTTGCTGAAACAATAGAAAATATACTAAGTTGCATGCCTTAGAGATCCTCAGACAATCCAAAACACGAGACATTAACTCATCAGCTGAGCCTCTGAAGTCAACCATTTTCTTGTATGCTCTTGTCCTGTCATCCTAAATCATTTAAGCCAATAAAGTAGCACATAAGAAAAGAGAACCGGAGTCATTTTTATGTGAATTAACCAATATGAAATTGGAGGTAAAGATATGTACAAAAAACAAACGGTTCTCATTAGAAGAAGCGTGCATGATTTCTGTCAGACGGTGAGAATTTGGTGTCACTAGGAAGCTATGGAGAAAAAGCAAATCACTCCGTGAAACAAATTTTTCAATGAAACTTGAATCAACATCACTCAACAAATCATCAACCTGCAAACCAAAAAAGACATAAAAATTTCATCAGCTTAGCATTAAAAAAACACCGTGGCTCATGATGAAAATGATTCAGAACATGATGAACTAAATTAAGCTGAGGTTGTGTGGATATGACAGAAGGGGCAAACGCTTCCTAATTGAAAAGAATGGAAAACTTCTTTAGCAGACCTGGTTTTCCAGTCCTTCCCAGTCACAATAACCCTCCTTGCTATGCAGGATCACAGCTAAGTGAGTGATTAATAAAAACCAGTTGATTAGTCCTATCAAAGCTATATCCCAAAATTTGGGTCAGCAATGCATGTCTTTGTTTGCAATCAAACATCCATGGGATAACATATATCACTGTATCTTTCTTGTTGACAACTCATGCATGTAGACACAGTTTCATATGAATATGATAGAGCCCAAAGCAGAATAATAGAAAACTGACACCGATTTACATTCAAATACTCTTCCCCCTCGATGAAATGGAAGAGTTACAAATTAAGAAAACCCACACACAAAGCCTACACAGATGATATAAAACGAATAATAGAAAACTGACGCCAATTTACATTCAAATACTCTTCCCCCTCAATGAAATGAAAGAGTTACAAATTAAGAAAACCCACACACAAAGCCTACACAGATGATATAAAACGAATTACTCTGAAACTGAAACAGAAAATGATGAAGACAGATGGTCATCCTCAACCCCCAACCTGGGATTCGAGAGGCCAGAACTCTCCTCACCAAACTCTCAATACAAAATGATCCATGCCTTCCCCTGAGAGAAACCAACAACTATTATAAGTCCAAAAAGTTATAATCACAAACAAAAATACAACCCTTTCCTAGGTCAGGCCTATAGCAACCCCAAAGTAACTCTAATGCTTAGTTTCAAAGAGCAGGCATCTTGAGGTCAATGCCCTGGAATTCAGAAATTGGTATAAACAATACGAGTCAAAGGAGCCCAGTAAATTCTCAATAATATCAAACAGAAAAAAATATTATCGCCTTAAGCTTTAAAAGCCACAGCTCACAGTGTTAAATATTATAGGAGATTCTTGCCAAATTAGTCAATTAAAAGGTTAGAACAAACAGCATTGCCAATCACAGACCATTCCAAAGAGGAAAAGAACAAACTTAGACTTTGGCATTCCAAGTATTAAAGTGCGCCAGTTACTAGCATCCCTGGGTGCCGTCTTCTCCTTAGCTTTAGGGTTTAATGTTTAATTATTTAATGCTATTTTTGGGCCTTGTATGATTCGTCCAGATTAGGAAAATATTTATTTTTTCTTATCAGAAGATTCGGTCCAATAAGCTGTATCTCCTCTCCCTTATATATATCACATTTGAATGTGAATAGAGCTAAGCTATTCAGTCTTAAAAGGCTTCTTATCAGGGAAGATGAGGTTCCTACCTTTTCAGGAAGGCATCACAAGCCAAGAAAGTACAGTAATACTAAGGAAAGAAGTTGAGATACTAGATGAGATTTCATATCTTAGACATCTAACTTGGGTATAAAGACTATGAGTACAAACACATCCATATTATAATTCGGGATCTGATGGGTTATAAAGTTAGGTGGCAAAATAAAAGGTGTATATCATATCCTTTTCTCCTCCTACTTGGCAGCTTCTATTGAAAAATGTCTGAGCATTTATCAAATATATCAAAATTGTGAAAAAGGATATGAACAGATAACCTTCTAGAAATCATCAAATTCCATGCAAATTCATAGTATACAACAAAAGAAGAAACAAAATTGCTGCAAAATTCCAATAAGCACGCAGCTACCTGAGCAGGTGATAAAACCCTTCTATTCATTTTCATACAACTTTCTTCTTGTTGAGCATCTCTTGGAATAAAATCCCAGTAATCAGCCGGCAATCCTCTCAAAATTTTCTTCGGATTTCTCTCATTTACTTCCACCATAATTGCAGATCTTCTGAATAGATCATTGGAAGAAACTTTGAATTTCGTAGGGGGATACAACCCCGTTGAACTTCCCTGCTTATTGCACAAGATGTTAATCCTTTGGTGGCAAAGTAAAAAAGAGAAAGAAGAATAAAAGTTATTTAAAAAAAAGTTAGGGAAGCATTTCAGACTTACAGCACAATATTTGCAACCTATAAGCTGCTTGTTTTTTAAATGAGCACCCTGTAAGAAGAAATCTGAACTATCAGTGTGTACCTTAGCAAGAACCAGTGTATTACTAACATAATCACATGATTTAGGGAGACATGACTTGGAAAAGAAAATGAAAGGAATGTCAAAGAGATTACATAACTCTCAAATTTATTGTTATACGTCACTTATTTTTGCTCATAAGGTGAAAAGTGATGAGTTTTTATATGAGCAGTTTAGATGAAAACTCAAAGTTTGAGCATACCATAAATTTGATTTTAAGGATTTCTTGGATAATTTTCCTGATGAAAATTATTTAAATATATAATGAACAATTGTTCATTTTGTTGACAAGCAAACTAAACGTATTTGTAGGAGCTACCTGACCTTAAGGCCGAGTCGTGATTCTTGTCGGATAGACTTACATCCAGGGCAAATTTTGTTCAAAATTTCTGAAATCTCAGAGAGAAAATATGGGTGGAACACCGGAAAAGGAAATTTAATAACACCAAAATGACCTGAAATTCAATAAATATCTTTTAGTATCCTATCTACTAGGGAGGTTACATTGATAAGAACTCAAGTGAATCCCAAATCGTGTTTCCTTGTTAGATATCCATACAAACCTTCGCAGAACTTCCTTTCCTTAGAACCACATGTGGAGCACTCCCAAGATTGATTTGGAAAACCCAAATCAGAACAGGTGACCTGCCCAGCTGCATTAATCTGCAGTGCAGATATATACTCCTGTAGAGGTAAAAGTAATTAAAAGGCCGCTAGACGATATTTATGATTATGATCAAATCAGCAGACTACAACTTCTTTTTTGACCAGAAAGGACAATTTATGCACCCAAACATAAATGAACAGGTCTCCCACCCTCAACTCCATGCTTCGTGTTACATGGTATGCCATTTAATCTAATACATTGTTACGCCAAAGGACCAAGCTGAAAAAGCTATGAAAAGATGTAGCTGATATCAATATCAGATCAAAACTATACTTAACTCTATCTGTCTCGGTTAAAATTTCAAACTTTATCCCCATTATGAGACCAGATGGCACTTTTCGCTCTAGGGACAAGTCATCATCCATTGGGCACGGTATCTTCGTATTCAGCACAATTCAAGCCTATTCATTTGCAAAAGGAAATAAATGAATGGTTAATATAGGATAAAATAAATACGCCCAAAGAACAAGAGTATAGAACAGTTTATGCTTCTGCTTAAATTATAGAAAATTAACCTCATTTATCTAGCTTGACATACAGATGCATTGTTTTACTCAAGGTAAATTTTCCTATCATAGTATTCACCTAAAACTAGTCCAGTATTATATTTTCTACAGTTTACTATTTGACAACTTCAACCTTTTGAGCTACACAATATAATCAACCTATCAAAACTTAACATGGCTATTCAAAATCTAAATTAATGAACTCGATCTAGAGCTAGCAGAACAGAGAATTAAATTCCTTAAAGAAATCTTCCTTAGAATAGATTTCTATTAATAATAAATGGATAAGGGAACCAACGCATTGATTTCAGATGTCTCTAAGGTGCGTTGTCATGACCTTAATTTAAAATCGCTATACTTATCATACTTCGGGGAGAATGCATTTTTCAAGGGAAAGGAATCCAGCAGAAGACAGTAATAGAAGGACATAAATAACTTTTGCGCCAAAAATGCAGAATATGTCAAGTATAAAGCACATAAATTATATCCTATAAAAGAATAAGAGAAATAAAAACACATATTAGAAAAATCTCAGCAGATAATAAAAAAGCCCGCTCAACAATGGACAGACATTAAAATAGAGCCCTACTTATCAATAATATATCATTACACATAGTCCTTCTTGTTTCTGAGAAAATTAAGATTTGCATAGAGGTCATTGTGTTAAAACACAAATAATTAAAATGATAATAATTATAAAATACCATTATGCAGAGCAAGTTCAAGCTTTTTTTTTTTAGTGAGACATTAGAAATATCCTTCGCCAATATTAGAAATTGATCTTCCTCAAGATAGAAAGGAAAAAAGGAAAAAACTGGATTTGCTTCATATACAAAAGCTGGAAATTGAATTTCCAGTTCCTTGGTCTCAAAACACAAAGACCCCTACCAAACACACCGACCTAAGTCAGTTTCAACGAATCAACAATAATTCATCTTTCTTACCTACTGATTATTCATTAGAATTAAAATTTGAAATTCAACCATGGTAATCAAGAACGTAATTCAGTAAATCATTAGGGACATATATCCTTCTGATTTCATCCAAAGCTAGCCGGCCAGAACATTTTATCCCTTGCAATTATTGCAGAACAGCAATGTTGATCTCAGACCACACCATTACCCTGTCCCAACCCAACCTATTAAAAATCTTTGAAATCTCATCCTCTTGTAGGTTAACGATCTCTTTAAACCTGTTGCCGCGTTACGTAGTCATGTTACACATTACAGTGTACAAAATATGGCATGGACGAGCTTTACTTACAATTTGATCATCATAGAGTTAAAAGTTAAAGAATTTAAACGGTATCCTAAAGTGTTACATGCTTTTGAAATAAACTTCAGAGCTCAGGCTAGAATGTGTTTTTATGAAGCCTAGACGTAAACATGTTTCTGTGATTATCTTAAATTGAACAATCACATGTTAGAAAAAAGGGTTTTCTCTATATTTATATTATCCGGCACATCTTGGGTAAAATCTAGTTTTTTGAAAACGCAGAAGCCAACCGATTACATTAAAAAACGGAGAAAACTGACCGATAGTTGAATGGATTAGCAGTTGTATACAACATACGGAATTACTTCCGCAGGAAAATCTAGGCACATTGCCAGAAACACCAACCCTCAAACCTCAAAAGGCATGATCATGTAACATGCAAGGCAGTGCCATGCACCCTTAATATAAATAACCCCCAATGAACCCAAAAACTTAACATTATAGACGAGACTGCGGTGGTCGTTCAGGAAAAACACACTGATCGCAATATTTCTAAGAAACAGAAACATAATATCCACGAATTCAAAATAATTAAGGAAAAACTATCCTGGAAGAGCAGAAACCACGAAACTCTTACACTCACTTGTTGAGAAGAATGCTGCTTTACAGAGCAAAGCAGAGTAGAACCAAATATCGCAGCTTACCAGTGAGCTGCTCAGCGACTACGGATTACAGAACCAAGGGAACCAAATTTAGAAGAAGAAATCAAACAAACGGCGAAGAAGAGGAGGAGGAGACGAAGAGAGGAGGAGAGCGAAGTCGCCGGCGGTCACTTTCAACGAAACAGGCGAGTTGGAGGAGGACTGTTTTGGAGACCCAGGGACTGAGCGAAAAGGTTCTGGTTGGCGTCAGAAATACACCCCTCCGTTCTTCTTGAATTTACGGCCTTGACCTAACCTCTGTGACTTGGTACGGAATACGAATCGATGCGGGGGCAGTTATTATAACTTGTAAGGAAATTGGTGGCAAAAAAAACTTATAAGGAAATTAATAAACAAAAAAAATAGTAATAATTAAGTGGATCAAAAAAATATTTTAAAAATGTTGACATGGGACCCACAGGAGGAGCGGAAAGCGTGCCAGCCGAATACCTTAAAATATTAAAAATCCAGGGTGACTTTGAGCATATTTTTTTACATTGAAGTTAGGCAGAAAGTATAAAAAAAATTTAGAAAATACCAATTAAACTTTTAAAATTTTAAATTAGTGATTTATTATTAAAAATGAGTCGTTGATTGATATTCTCTTATGTTAATACTTATACTCTTATAATTAATAGAACTGATTTGATATTTTAAAATTTAAATGGTATTCTGTTATCTTTTTCTTAAAAAATTAATTAGTATGGTATGATTTATAATTCATTTGACAGAAATTTATTTAGATGATATATTAAAAAGTCAGTCTCAATAAATATAAATATAAAGAAAAGCCATAAACCATAAGCAGTTGCTTTGGTTAAAACAAGGGTCAAATGCCCACAAAATCATGTCAAATGGTAACTAGTATATCTTTTTATCATCTAATTTTTTTATTATTATATTTTTCTGTTCCAAGTGACTGACGTAACACTATTCCAAGCAAGTTTATATAAAGGGGAGCTGAACTTTAAGCCTCTCTTTTTCTGGGGGTAAAAGGGACTTTAAGTCTGTTGTCTTCTTTGTTGTTATAATGAATTTATTGAAAAGCCTTACCAGAGTTTCTGAGCGACAAGATTCTTCCTTTAATTTCAGTAGTGAGTGAGTTTTTTTTTTTTTTTGTCAAACGTAGTGAGTGAGTAACTGGCTGTGTATATACACTATCCATGGTATTTTTCCACAATAAGAATATATATTACCCAGATCCCCAAAAAAAAAAAAAGTAACTTTCCTTTTGTGCCCTCGGGTGTGTAACTCGTGAGTGAACGTAGCCTAGCTTATGTCCCTTCCTTTTCTGAAGAATCAAGAATCATGTATGCTATGCTATCTAGGATCTCTTTGTCCATATCCGTCGGTATTATTAATATTCAATAGACATATCTAAAAAGGCGAGCCCAAAATAATAATGAAAAATTTACTGTCCTTTTATATGACCTGCACTTTTTATTTGTGACCTCGACATTATTTTCCGATTCTTTTTATTTCAACTAGCCACTAGGTTTAGCTTTGTTTTGCAAGCGATTTAAAGTAAATATGAATGGTTATTTATGATTTGAGAGAAGCATAACTTTTCATAAATTTATATGATATAGGGTCTGTCTGGGAAGCATCAAAAGTTAAAATAAGTCGAGCGGTAGCCCGTGTGAAAACATGTTTTCTGGGTGTTTGGAGAAGCGTCAATGTTTGATGGGCTTCAAAAGTTGAAACTACTTTTGAAGTGAAGCATCTCTTCCTAACTTCTGATCTCATCGCAACAACTTCTAGATTTATTTAAGCACTTTATTGTGTTGTAATTTTTTTAATGGAGATTTACTATTTTATTTAGCAAATTTATATTTATTTTAAATTTTTATCCTAAATTATCACATTTTTAGACAACATATATATGTATGTACATAATTTATATCATTTTTAGTCATTTTCCATCTCATCTATCTTTTTAAAAGTTATGTCAAACAAGTGTCCATCAAGAAAAAAAACTACTTCTACCATGAATATCTTAAACATAAATCACATCAGAAAAAGTCCAGCAGAAAAAAAAGTCCATCATAAACAAAAATCACCTCTACTACTGCTATCCCAAACGGACCCATAATTGACTGATAATCCTAGCATGCTGTAGGATATGTTGAAACTAAATTTGTGTCCGTGTGAAAATGTTAGAATATCATGTCTAGCTGCAAATCACGCATAAGTGAAGCTGATTTGCAAAATATACATTTAAATAAATACTGCCTCTAAACCTATTGATGAGAGATAGGTTATATATAATTTACAATCATATGTAGTACTACCTCGCGTCTTAATTATAAAATTAGTACAATTTGTACTATTAAGACTGAAGGAAGTATATAACCCCCGATTGCATCCAGCAAGTTAATCTCATTTATGATGTATCCAACAATCTTTTTTGCATTTTCATTACCATAACCTTACTTATAATGCATCTAACATCCAAAACCATTAATGAGATTAGAACATTAGATGCAACTGAAAAATAGTGTTGAGCCTAAATGCGTTGAGACAATAACATTAGGATATAAATGAATCATGAGTAAAAGGATTTAATGTTTATATCTTTATTACATAAATATTTTTTCTGTCTCACTTACATAAAAGTGAGTAGGTCTCACTAACATTTTATCTTTTTTCTCTTTATAATGAGACACAACTACTTTTATACGAGTGAGACAGAGAAAATGTTTTTACAATAAAGTAGAAACATTAAACCCTAAATAAAATCATGATGCTGAATGAAACTGAAATAATATAGCGATATTGAATGTTACTTTACCCAAAATCATGACTTCCTGTTTTTTTGTAAATAACCCCTAAAATGGTATATATCTTAAATTATCGACTATATTTAGTTATTTACTCCACACACATTCACTTCTGGAGATTCCGCATTATTAATTGTCCCCACACTCTGCTTACCAAACTCAAAAAAAGAAAAAATTAAGTCAACTGAGTCAAGATTCATGAGTGTGGAATTGATTTTCCAGACAATTACATAATCTCAAGTCTTAAATTGGTGCATGTTCATCGTTAGGGAGAAAACACACACACTTAATGCATATTGTGTATGTTCATGAACCCTGATCAAGTGTGATGCACCCTTTTAAAGTTTTTCCTTTCTTGACTCGCGTGTTAAAATTGTCAATATTTTTTTCTTTATTTCAGAATCCGAATATTTTAATCCGGGCGATAAATTAAATACTCAATCTAAAATTAAATACATAAATGACCGTTATAGGAGGGAAAAAAAAAACTAAGTGATTACTATAAATTGGTTGTTCATTGTGATTTTTTTCTGGCCAGTGAAATCTGTGCGATATAATTTAGTTAATTATGTAATATTCTTAAACTTATTTCCAGTTAGAATTCGGAATACATTTTTGGGCGTGTAGTTGATAAATTCAGCGAATTCAAAAAAGGGGAAAATGGCACTCCGATCCTAAAGATCAGAAAAAAATCAAAAATAGAAAAAAGATCTCATAGTAGACTCGGCTATCAAAATGCTCCGTAGGGGTTGCAATGATATACATTTTGAATGTGAAATTATCCTATTGCCCTCATTAATTGAAAAAGTAAAAGAGAAGCAATAATGTATGATTAGGTGTAGGTACTTGTGAATTGACATTATATGACTTGTCAAGATAGGCTCATCTAATTGTCAATCATAAATTCTAAATGCAACAAACTCTAACGATGGATTTAGACAAGTTTATGTGGTTATAAAGACAAGTTATATATTAGAAGTATATTTGTATATATTAATAAGTTTATGTGTTTATAATCACGAGTTATATATTAACAAGTGTATATGTCTATTTTGATAAGTTATACATTGACAAGTGTATATGTATATTTTGACAAGTCATATACTATAAGTATATGTTTTTTTTTATAATTGTATCTTTCTATAATGACAAGTTATACATTAGTAAGTATGTATGTCTATTTTGACAAATCATTAAGTATCTATTGATAAGCTCATATATATTACTCCTTCCTATCACAAATATAACATAAAGTTGACTTTTTTTGATAGATTAAATAAACTAAATAAGTTATTTAATCATATAATTTATTGTGTATCCTTAGATTATGGAAGCAGCTACGATCCACTACCTCTTAGTATCCACTTCCACCAAACTTTGCCGTTTTGCCCAAAAAACAGTGAACCTCATGCTTTTTTTTTTAATATTTCAGGATATTGACGGGTTACTTTAGGACATTGACCGGTACAGAAAATATATTTTATGATTTTAAAAAAATAATTTAGGGTACTGAATGACATTAAAAATATGTTTGAGAATATCGACTAGTACTAAAAAAATACTTCATGATTTTAAAAAATTATTTTAGAGTACTGAATGATACTAAAAAGAATACTTTAGGATACGGACCAGCACTAAAAAAAATATTTCATGATCTTGAAAAATTATTTTAACATCTTGAAAAAAGATTTTAGGGTAATGGTCGATTGACCGATGCTAAAAATATACTTTAGGAGATTTTTTCAAAATCATAGAATAATTTTTCAAAATCATGAAGTATTTTTTTCAGTATTCTTTTTTTAGTTTTAATCATTACCTAAAATATTTTGTCAAAATCATGAAGTATTTTTTCAGTATCAGTCAGTATCCTCAATATATTTTTAATATCAATCAATATCCTGAATTATTTTTTCAAAATCTTAAAATAATTTTTCAAGATAATGAAGTAGTTTTTCAGTACCAGTTAGTATCTTCAACCATATTTTTAGTACCACCCAGTACCCTAAATTATTTTTTCAAAATCCTAAAATATTTTTTCAATATCATGAAAAAAAATTTCAGTACCGGTTAGTGTCCTGAAGTATATTTTTAGCACCCGTCAAGATTTTGAAATATTAAGGAAAAAAAAGCATGAGGTTCATTGTTTTTTGGGCCAAACGGCACAATTTGGTGGAAGTGGATGGAAGAGGATGCTAAAGGGCAATAGACCCTAGCCGCTTCCTTAGATTATATATCATTTTACCAGTTAGAGTAATCATTTTGAAAAAAAAAAATATTTTGACATAATTTAACTAACTTCCTTAATCTTTAAAAAAAATTTAGTTGGAAAAAATAAAAAAAAAATGCTTCATAACCATGAAGTTAACAATATCTGGTACATTTTGGACCCAAAAAAAACAATATCTGGTACATGACTTGGATTTTAAAAAAAATATATTATAAAGGGTGGTAGTAAATAGAAGTTGAGTTGGAAAACTATTAAAATTAATAAAATTTAATGTTTAAATAGAAGTTGAGTTGGAAAACTATTAAAATTAATAAAATTTAATGTTTTACTCTATTCCAATAAAATAGTATACTCCCTGAGCTTTATAGTAAGACACCAACTAACAATTCTAACAAACTAATAAAAACAGTTAAAGTTAATAAAATTATAATTTGAGTATCTAATATTACTTATATTAATTATACTAAACTCTAATATTATATTACTATTACTCTCACCCATTACCTCTATTAATTATGAACATACATGAAAAATAATAATTAATACTCCTCAAAATTAATTAAATACTTTGTCAAAAAGACTAAATAAACCCATTAGTTAATACACTACCTTATAATAAAATTAGAGTATTGAAATTGGCTTACAATCAAATCAAAAAGTTCTTGGAACTTGGAAAGAGTGAAGAACACTGCCATATTTTGATTACATGCTGGCCCGTCCAGCTTTTCCTATTCCGTGAGATTCCATTCGGTAGCCCCGTCCAGCTTTTCCTATTCCGACATATTTATCGGGAAGTACAATATCACCTCTTTTATAGGGCGATTATTATCCTTTTTGTATATAATCTTTTACTTTTTTTAAAAAAAAAAAAGTAATATCACTACCTATTGTTTTTATAAGTTATATGTATCTCATTCTTACAAATTTAAAAAAATTAAATGAATATTTTTTTATATTTATCCTTATTTATAAAAGATTACACATTTTCTTTCACATCTTTTTATGCATTTACACCTCTCTTTTATCTCTCTTTTTTAAAAAAAAAAAATGTGCCCAACCAATAACCCAGGGTAAAATTGACAAAACAATAATTATTACTTTATCTTATCTTTATTAAAAGATACTAACTCATAATTTTTACAAACCAATAAAAACAATTAAGGTCAATGAAATTGTCATAAAGTTTAAGTATTTTTCAATATTACTTTTACTAATTACACTAAACTCTTATATTATATTATTATTATTCTCTCACACTACCTTTATTAATTATAGGCATACATAAGAAAGATAATTAATGTTTCTTGGAAATAAACAAGTGCATTATAAAAAGGATAAAATATACTTGCAAGTTGGTGTCTTATGATAAATACTCCCTCTAGTCCTTATTATAAGGCACCAACTAACAATTCTCAAATACCAATAAAAACAGTTAAAGTCAATAAAGTTGTCATAGAATTTAAGTAATTTCCAATATTACCCCTACTAATTACACTATATTCCAATATTCTATTAATTATTACTCTCACCTACTATTCCTATTAATTATAGGCATATATGGAAAAAATAAAAAATAATCAATGCTCCTTGGAAACAAGCAAGTGCCTTATAAAAAGGATCAAACACATTTGGTAGTTGGTGCCTTATAATAAAGACCAGAGGGAGTACCTTACAAGTAACTTATATTTTGAATAGAATTTGTTGGGTACAAGATACTTATAAAAAAATACAAAGTGTTATTTTCAATTCCGTGTGTCGGTTTGAGTAGACATTCAAGAAGTACTTTAATATAAATCAAAACAAAACTCTCTTCACTTGCTTACCTTATATACTGTAAATTATGTTAAAAAAATAGTTTATTCAACTAACCCAAACGGGCACTTAGTGCTATGCTCCCATCATTAATACTCAAATTGATTAAAGGATTAAGGAAGATAATTTACTTACTTGAAATTAGTTATATTTTTCTTTTTTCTTTTTCTCTAATTTGATTTGTCTAATTTATAAATTAATGATGTATAATTTAATCATATACATAAGTATTTTGGATAAACTATGTAACATATTACTATAATTAAATAATTTATTTAGTTTTTTTAATCTCTCTAAATTAATTAAATGAGTTATATATTAAAGATAGACGGTAGTATTTCAGAACTTGGAAGACCATCTTACCATTTTTCATCCCAATTCCATTTTTTTGTTTTTTTACCCTTTTATGAATTCACTGTCAACCCATCAAGTTTTGCATCAATATAAGATTGTATATGTTTATATTAGTAGTAAAAACTATTTTTTTGACATGATTTACAGTTTATAAAGTAAATATGTGAAAATGATTTTATCATGATTTATATATTTCAAGGCTAAATCACACATAATCCACTGTCTTGCCATTCCTTTCACTTGCTTATTTAATTACGTTGGCTCTAATCAAAATTTTTATTATATTCATGATTTCTTACTTGCACAATGCAACAAGTACATATGTCCTGATTTGGTGTAAAGCTGGCCTTGTAAATTCAGGATACATATATTAAGTCTTAGCTTCGAGTTTTTTTCCCTAACCAGAACTCCAACAGTTATACCTTGCACTATATTTTATCCTCGTGTGAAGCACGAGATATTGATATTGAGATTCTCAAGAATGCAATTTTTTAACATACATGAAGACAATTTTATTTAGAAAGTATATACTATCTCCAGTCTTAATTATAAGACCATTTTTATAATACAATTTATATTATGAAAGTGATTTTATAATTAAGACACGATGGAATAGAATGATTCATAAATATTTGGACCAGGAAGAAATACATAAACCCAATTAAAGCTAAAAAAAAAATAAATAAAGTAATAAATCTTCCTAAAATAAAAATGGCAAACCAAGCAACAGAAAAGCGCCACGCAGGCGCCGACTAGCAACTCACAAGGGAGCGCCCAACCTTAATATTTCTCAATTTTTTAAAAGAAAGACAGGTTAGTATGGTACTTCCTCCAGTCCTAATCATAGGATAACATTTGGGAGTTAGTTTTGATCCTAATTATAGGATAAAATTTAAATTTTTATCATTTTTTTTTCTAAAACACCCCTATTTTATTCTCTCAAGTGTATTTGATTTTTGATAAGAATATGTATTTAGGTGCATAGAATTTTTCAATCAATAAAACTTTTAAATTGTTAGATTTTAATTTGTTTATCGATGAGTTGACGTTAATTTACCAATATATATATGTGTGTACACATATTTAAATATGTATACACACACATATAGACATACACACACATCACATAAATATATATGTGTGTGTGTTTATGTATATACGTGTGTGTCTATATGTGTGTGTACATACTCACACACTTATATGTACACACACATATATTTGTGTGTATATATTATGTATTTATGTGTGTGGATGTGTATACATGTGTGTGGAGGGGGGGAAATGTGAGGGTTTATATTTGTGTGTGTTTGCGGGAGGTGCACCATGTATGTGTTTTTTTTTGGGGGGGGAGGGGAGGGGGTAAATTTGTGTGTGTGCATACACACATATGTGTGTACATATACACATATATATGTATATATAACAAGATCATCATTTCAATTAGAAAGCATGGAAAGGAAGATTATAGGTCGGGGAAGTATGTTAATGTCATTGAAAATTTATATAAGAACATTTTAGGAAAATAAGTAAAATTAATTAATTTAACTCTCGTTCTTAATCTCCCTAAAATCGGTTAAATATGTCTTATAATTAGGAGTGGAGGGAGTATAACATTTCAATATAGAGAAAATGTGAGTACAAATGGCATTATGGCAAGATATATCATTTAATACCATTTTAAATCCAACATATTAAAACTTTTTCTTATCTTTTCTATTGCCCAGGAATCAAACAAATAAGACAAATCAGACGTAAACATCATATTATTAACTTCGTTAGAAGTAATATATTTAAAATAATATATGGCTTGTTATCCTTATTGATGATTTTGTTATGAATATATTTATTGTATGGATGTTTATTGCATAGTAATCCTTGAAGGTCTATAAATAAAGACCTTATGTAAACATTTTATATACACTTGAATGAGAATCCATTTCATCTCTCTAGATTTTCCTCTGACTTCTTTCTAGAATTCCTTCAGTTTTATAACACATTATCAACACGATAGTTCTTCTAACCATCTGAGCAGCATGTGGTTCATCATCAGAGATCAAATGGATTTTTGATCTCATCACACACTTCATAATTCTTACTGGGTTTAGTCCTCTTCCAATCTTAGCTGCCTACTTTATTTTCTAATACAAGTATCAAAACCTCTATATTTTCTATCCATCATCCTCAAAATTAAAAAGCACCATCATCTTCTCCACGTCACTGGGCGTGATAGTTTTCTCGAACAGCTGATGGTGACTTTTTCTGAGTCTGAACGAAGCACGGTAGTGGTTAGATCTGAGAGATCAGAGTTGGATCTTAATGATTGGTTGTCATGCAGAGTCAGAATCAACATATTTTCATGCAAGAAGATGAAATGTTTTCCTGGCTTTACTATCCCATCATAGATGATCCGCATCCGCCCACTGTCAATAACAGTTCCATGCAAAATCCTGACTGTGCTTCTCAAGCAACAGAACTCCGGCAGCTATTGAGGTCGGTTGCTCCAAGGCCGCTGATTCCACCTTCGCGGAAGACGGAGCATATGCAGACGAATTAAGGAGGGGTGACAGAGTTGAAGGGAAGAAGACAGCGATTATTTAGGTCTATTATTGAGTTTATGGCAATAATTCATCGCCACCCCCGTTTTTCAAATAATTAAAAAAAAATAATGACAATTATTAAGTTGGCTGCATGGTGTATCTCGCTGGATGACAATATCTGGGTCCACACGTTTTTCTATTCAGAAACGTTTCCCAATCAGGTATGTTTCTTTTATGTCCATAGCTTAAATATTTCATATATTAACTTATTCATGATTTTTGCACATATAATATTAAATCAGTTGATTTATTCATATAAGTTCAAATATGTGGGTCGGATATGAAGAAAAATTTGTATAAGAAAAAAATGAAATTATAAATGAAGTTACCTCACATAAAATAAAATAAATAAATAAATAACGTTGATGTTGCTACAAAGGCCGCTTGTAACGCCTTTGATTTCGTATTTGATGAGTGCATGGGGGAATAAAAAATGATTATTGAATAGAAGAGTCACGGGCGATTCTTTGTTTCAAGAATGATGAGGTTAGGTGATCATTTACAAAGTTTGAAAAGTAAGCAATAAAAATAAAACTACCCCAATAATAATATGGGTTCCTCCCTCAGCCTCATCCAATAATTGGAATCCATACTTTCTTTTTAATAATTGTTGGCTAGGCTTTGATACGAGATATTGCATTAAGACTTATAATATATAATGATGATTAGGGTAATAGGATTATGGAGATGACTAATTTTTCTTTAGTGGGTCCTATTTAATGTCTATGTCTTTTGTTACGGTTACCCAAATAAAGAAAACAACGCATTATGATTTAAGTGATTATTTTCACTTAACCCTAGATGATGCAAGTAAACAATTAAATATGTCTACTCACACCATACAAAAAATCTATCAAAAATGAGAGTTAACTGAGTGGCCACACAAAAAACTTAAGAAACTTATGATGCAAATCTCGATATTACGAAGAGCTTTGTCTCATCTGGATCCCATCTCAAGAGAAGCAAAAGAAGAAGACATTAAATATCTTCAAAATGAGATGATTAAGGTTTGTAATGGAGTTGAGCCACTCGCTATTAAACTTTGTTGAAATAATATTGCCTTTTGTTTAATTGTTTTATTTATAAATATTCTTTCTCTTGTATTCACAAAAATTGTTATAATTATCTAAACACAAAATAATAGTAAAATAACCATAATCACAATTTATTTATTGTTTCATTCACTTCTTACAATGAAATTGGATAAAATTCATAATTTGTCTCCTCATAGCTTCAAATCAATTTATGCCTCATATCACCATGGCATTTTGATCTCATTATACATATGACATTTAACAGTTTATCTTGATAAACATAATAAAATGTCAAATTAAATAAAAACAATTAAAAAGAAAAATTAAATCTAGAGATTTAATCAGAGCTAGAGATTTAATCAGAGCGTAGACATATTTAATTGTTTACTTGCATCATCTAGGGTTAAGTGAAAATAATCACTTAAATCATGGTACGTTGTTTTCTTTATTCTTTCCCGTTGCTCCATTGTTAATCTATATAATTCACCCTGATTAAGGGATGATATATCATATGGAATATTAACCGCGGGCTGTTTTCCTTTATCTAATGGATTTTCAATGTTGGTTTGAAATGAACTCCGCAGTAGTTCATTTGGATTTTTAACCCATTCCGAACCAACACAAAAGACCTCATGATAGTCCAATACAGGATCATGCATCAAGTTATATCCTGATGCTTGTAAATCTATACAATACTGTGTCAAAAAATGTTTGATTTCTCCAAAATTTTTATTACTAAAATCAAACATTGGAAGCCTGTCAGTATTGTAAGATTTATCCTGTACATTTTCATATAAAACAGCATGAGAAATCATACCTATCCTCTTCCCGTGAACTTCAAGTCTATGATATTGAAGTCCGTTGGTATGTATAATTTCCCGTAAAACATGACAGCAACTACATTCCAATAAGCTAGTAGTTGCTAATTGGCTTGTAGTTGTTGGCTAGATAATTGTTGCTGGCTGGCTTGTTGTTGATGGCTGACTGGTGGTTGTTTGCTGGCTTATGAGTGCTGGCTCATTGATTGTTGTAACTATTGGTTGAACTTGACTGGTAGACTCCATCAGTTCGGCCATAGTTCTACACCTTTTAACAGGCCTTCTTGATGAACCTACTTCAGTTGTACCCTCAATACTTGTAGATTGAGGAAGAACACTTGTTCTTGGGGGAGAAGTAGGTACATTTGAAGCAGAAAGAGGAATAGTAGAAGGAGGAATAAACATCTCAAAAGGATTAGGAGATAACAAATAAGTGAATGACATGTTGGGTTGATCATCATACAACAAAGCATCAAGTAATGCTGTTTCAAATGTATCAGAAACTGGGATAAAATTACTAGGTCCTGCCATGGCAATAGAATTTAGAGAAATATGTGAGTATCTGGTAATTGATATTATCAGATGCTTGTGTGTTTGTGAGGCATGTTCGTTTGCCTTCTTCTATTTATAGCCGAATTAAATTCTATTAAATCTCTGTAGATCTGCTCCCTATAAAGCACGAGCCTGGAGTCTTTTTGACTTTATATGCATACGACAATCTGAGTTGTTGTGCCTGTGATCCCACAATGATACATGTTACGCCTGTGATTCCACAGTGATGCGCCTGTGATTACACAGTATTGTGCACGTGAATCTGCAATTATACACCTGATGATTTTGTATTTAATATATATTTGTTTGTTGATTCTGGAAAATGGAAATTTTGTTACCAGAAGTAACAAAATTATGCATTGATAATGCATTAAGAAATCTGTGGAATTTTAATGAAATAGATATCATATATGCTATTATTATGGAATATTATATGGAAATTCCATAAATTAATTTTTAAGGTCTCACACTTGAGGGGGAGAATGATATATATCAAGTGTGAATATTTATGTGATAATTCTTTGTGATATTTATGTGATAATTCTTTGTGAATGTTTCTGTGTTGATTCTCCCAAAATGAATATTAGGTTTGATGATAAATCATATGGATGATAAATCATATGGAAAGTTGGCATGACTTGTTTGATCATCCGAGTCATATATTATGTGCTGCTTGTTCTCAAATAGAAATAATTATTGGAAATGGATCTCTGGAAATATATCAAATTGAAAGATTAGATGTGAGATTATAAGTCTGCAAAGTTTGCAGTGATGTTTGCAACTATAAATTTGCAATATATTATGCGCGCAATTTTCTAGATTGAATGATCCAGAAATCATATATGAGTAGATCAATGATTATGAGAACATTGTTTATATATATTTGCAACAATTATATAAGCCAACAAAATTCTCCCCGTAATATTGGCTTTTGATCAGGAGCCAGATAAAATCCATCTTAAAAGTTTTGAATGTGCAATGATTATTAATCAACTATAATGCACATAGCTGGATATACACTACATGATTTGATGAAGGGGAGAAAAATAAGCAGATTGGGTAAATAGATAAAGTGGAATGAATTATCATTGGCTTATTTTGATCCTCGTACAAAGAAATGTGCACTAAAAGTTCAAAAGATAATTCATTTGTTGAATTTAGTTAATCGAATGCCAGAAGCATTTACTGACCTTAAGAAAGTGACAAAGTCACATGTCCCAACTGCAAATACTCCTATATAAATTGTTATAAAGCACGCCTGAAGCGTTACAGGTCCATCGGTTTTAAAGATAAAAATCCTCGAATGAGAAAATGAGCTATAAAAATATAGATGATCAATTCGAGGATAATTAAGAAAAGTTCAAGAAGAGCCATCTCCTGAAGAGATGTTATATCCAGTAGAGATATCTCCAGAAGAAAATATTGTGGTCCTAGAAGAGACCCAGGTATCTGAAATATATGAATATAATGTGATCTCAATATATTATGAATGAAATCCAATGGGACCAGAAAAATAAAATCAACGTTGATGTTATTTATGTTTATGTGATAACATATGCTGTAATGAATAATAATAAGGATCATGAGCCACAATATATTAGTATGTGCTAGAAGCACATGTCCTTAAAGGACGTAAGGTGCCAGAAACACATATGTCCCAGAAGGACTTAAGATGTTATGAGCATCAAAATTCTCGAGAATAATCAATTAAATAAATTCATATATTGCATGAAGCAATTATAGTGCATATAGTATCATTATATGAATGAATATTTTTTAAAAGTTTTATATGCACATATATGAAAAGATTTAAATGTATTTTATTATGATTTTATTTGAGAGATTTAGATCTTGCAGGTATTCAATGAACAAACAGACTGAGCGTTTCTAACAGAATACTTGATGATAGAAAGGATGATATGCTCAGAATGACATTGAAGCAATATAGTCATCAGGGGGAGCAAGTCTAATGTAATCAAGAGGGAGAGAAGATACACGTTGTACTCTTTTTCCCTTATCTAGATTTTGTCCCACTGGGTTTTCCTAGAAAGGTTTTTAATGAGGCAGCACTAGAAAGTGTATTAATGAATGATGTACTCTTTTCTTTGGCTAGGTTTTTATCCCACTGGGTTTTTCCTAGTTAAAGTTTTTAATGAGGCACATTCACAATAAATATCCAAGGAGGAGTGTTATGAATATATTTATTGTATGGATGTTTATTGCATAGTAACCTTTGAAGGTCTATAAATAGAGACCTTATGTAAACATTTCATATACACTTGAATGAGAATCCATTTCATCTCTCTAGATTTTCCTCTGACTTCTTTCTAGAATTCCTTCAGTTTTATAACAGATTTTAAAATATTGCTAGATCAGGGACAACAAATCATAGTTATTAAAATCGGACCAAATTGTATGCCAACTCGAAAACAGACAAGCCAATCAGAAAACCGGTCCCAGTATTAACCCAGTTTTGCTTCTTTTTCTTGTTTAAATATTAAATCAATTTTTTATTTTCTTTATAATTTCATATTAATAATCCTAAAATTTTCACTTTTTCATTGGGTTAGCTCTTATCTGAACCACCGACTCTCAATCCAATACGTCAATAGCTTTAGTGATCGGTCCGGTTGTAATAATATTGCAAAAAATAGCAAATTTTACTTTCATCAATCTCTAAATGATTTCATTGTTTGGGAATCACAAAAAAAATACATACCTCCTAAATATAAGACAAAGTTAACTTTATTTGAAGTGATAAAAGAAGCTAAGTAAGTTGCTTAATCATATCATGTGTTGTATATTATAATATTATATAGTATATCAGTTTATATGTTAGGCAAAATAGTTTAGAGAAAAAATAATCAATATAAATATTTTAAAGTAATTTAATCAGCTTCCTTAATATCTAAAAAATAAAAAAAAAATCAAATATGTTTAATATTTAAGACCAGGAGGAGTATTTTTTAAACATGTTTTTATAATTTGAGATAAAAATTTTCTGATATACTTATCTCAAACACTATGAAATCACTTCTAATTAAATAACTAAAACAAATGGGCACTTAATTATTTTTGTTTCACTTCATAAAAAGTTTCTTTCACCTTTTATAAAACAAAATTATTCTTATATACCACTTGATGTCTATCTATAACTCTATAAGTTACTTATTCTCTCTAATCCTTGTTATAAGGCATCAACTAACAATTCTCTTAAACTAACAAAAACAGTTAAAGTTAATAAAATTGTTCTAAAATTCAAGTAGTTTCCATTATTACCTCTATTAATTGCATTAACACTCTAATATTATACTGTTATTATTCTCACCTTTCACCTTCATTAATTATGCGCATACATTCCGAGCAAAAAAAATTATGCGCATAGATGGAAAAAGAAAACAATTAATGCTCCTTGGAAACAAACAAATGTCTTACAAAAAAAAAAAATAAATACACTTGTTAGTTGGTTTCTTATAATAAAAACAATAGAGAGTATAACTCATTCTTACAAACACATAAATGCATCAAATGAAAAGATATTTTCATGTTTCCTCGAATTTATGAGATTATGCATTTTTTTACTCAAATCTCTTTATCACCATGCATTTACATCTTCCGCCCCTTTTTTTTTTCTTTCTCATGTGCCCAACCAATAGTAAAGAGGGTGAAAACTGGCAAACCCCATCTAATACCCTACAAGTGACTTATCATTCTAATCCTATTTGTAAGTCTTTTTAATTAAATCACACATACGAATAAAAAGTAGTTAACCCAATGGTTATGAAATAAATTTTCAACTTTGTCACCATGTATGAATGTGTATATTTTAACTCTTTATTATCTCTCTATTTTCATTAGTATAATCACTATGAATAAAATTATCACAATCTCATTTATTATTCTGAAAGTTGACTTATAAAAATGACCAAATTTTTTTATCAAAAGAGACTTATAAATAAAAATATCGCGGTATATTTTAAGCAAAACATTTTGCATGCAAGTGATTAATATATGGGTATTGAGTAATACTCTTATTTACCTTGTAAAAGTGATTTGTTTTTTCTTCATTGAAAACTTCTAAACGCGGCTTTGGATGACTTATATGTATGTATTTGGGTTATCTTTTAGAAAATAACTTTTATAATTTATAAGCTAAACATGTAAAAAAAAAAATTATTAAAAAATTTTACTATTACGGTCCCAAGACACGCCCAACTATAGAAATGGATCAACAATTACTTCAATTGCTGCCTAAGTATGTCGGAGTACTTGTTTTATCAAGTAATCAGTGAAACGCACCAAGGGCCTACCTCATTGTACTATTTTGCCCTCGTGACTCGGGAGTGCACAGCACTCGCCAGCTCATGGAAGATTGCATCCTTCTAGTCTCCTACTCGCACATCAATCATCTTATGACTAATTATATTTATGTATCAATTATTTTAGTCTTATTGTTGTAAGGGAAAATCTATCGTCGGGGTTTTATAATATAAAAAAATTTAAAAAGACTTTAAAATTATAAAAATACTAGAAAAGATCTTAAACTCTTTTTTAATATAAATTCATTAAAACGTTAATAACTATATTAGTATCATTAATATTCATATCAGCCCCGTTCACAACTAAAGTTTTAATGAATTTATATCAGAAAAGATCTTGAGACATTTTCTGGTATTTTCAGAATCTTAGAGTATTTTTTAAATTTTGTTCTGTTACAAGGATACCAAGATGAATTTTCCCTTGTTATCCTGCTCTAACAAAGGAAAAATATACGTTGTCAATAAATTCATACATATAATTAGAATATTATAATAATTAATAAAAAATATATAAAAATAATATTTTATGAACTTTTAAAACCTATAAAAATTTATTAATATTTATAAAAGACATAAAAATGATATAAATTGATATTTTGAAATGTAAATCATTTAACACGATACACTCAATTTTTTTGATAATTTATGTTGTGTGCATGTGCGAAATATTGCTTCGGTAGTACCACAGAGACAAGTAAATTTTTTTTTTTGGTCGAAAAGGATTCTATTAATAAACTGAAACAATTACACATGGAACAAATACAACTCAAGCAAATACATCAGAAAGAACTACAAACCAAGCAGGAGCAATTAAAACATCACAATGGAAACAATTACAACACAACCAAATACATGTGAAAAGAAACAAGCAAACAAAAGGAAACATCACGAAAATAAGACAAGATAAGCTAGCCACCAACCGTCGACGAGATGGATGGGAACTGCATAGCTGCCCATCATCATTTCCACCGATCATCGTCTCTTCTCCTTCGGCCACCAGTTCTGCTTCTGTTGTGGCTGTAGATCATATGATCAGCAGATCGAGGAAAGGAGAGAAGGTGAGATAGAAGGGAACGGCGGAGGAGGGTGGTAAAAGTGGCTGTCGGAGAGAAAGGACATAGAGAGAAGACGGACCAGTTTCCCTACTCTCGATGAGTTGGGATAACTTTTCCAAATGTGCTTTGTTCAGATTTAAATTTTTTAATGGTTAATTTTTAAATAAAAAATTATTTTTTAAAAATATGTTAGTTAAGAGATTATTTTGTTTTAAATTCTCAACCTATTGGTTTTTTTAAAAAAATTAAAAATTAAATCTAAATCATCCATATCCCATCTAAACAGTCTAGATATGAAGATGTTTGCTTGAGATCAGCCGGAAAACTAATTTGGAGAGAGATGAGAGAGTCTGTTTGTACCCCAAGGCTGAGATGATAGAAAAGAAAGTGAGAAACACAAAAAGGGAAAATGACAACATTTAAATCTTTTCAGTTTTCCTCAATCTTTGATATTCTAAATTTTTACTAATGGCCTTTTTTATTATTTGCAATTGTTAATTAACTTTTTTAGATTTTAAAAGTTTACATGAGATATATTTATCTTTTTCCCATAATTAATCAACTCACTAACTTAAGTATTATATTTATTTAATTAGCATTAATTTATTTTTATTGGTGCAGTCCTCTTTAACGTAACATCACTAATCCAACCAAACTACCATGCGCACACCTGCAATGACGTTGTGCCAGAGGAATTTAAGTTTTATTTTGAACCAAAAAAGAGGAATTTAAGTTTTATAATAATCCGTCATCAAGTTGAATATGAACTGTTTTTGCTCATTTTTTTGTTTGGCGTTAAATTATTAAAATATTATAGAAATGAGGAAAAACTCATCATCTGAGCGTGCATGTATCACAAACTCCCAATCAAATCAAAGCAATCTCGTAATAAAAAGTCTCAAGTAACAAATTCGTCCTGAAAGTATATGTTAAGGAGTAATGTTATCTTGAAAGTTTTTTCAGGCACAATTTTACCCTGTAAGTCTAAAAACGTAGCAATGTTACCATTTTCTGTCAAAAAGTTAACGGTCAATGTTAGTTTTTTAACCGAAAAGGGTAACATTGCTACGTTTTAGATTTCCAGGGTAAAATTGAGCCTAAAAAAATTTCTCAGTCAACATTGTTCTCAGATGTATACTTTCGGGGCAAATCTGCTACTTAACCTTAATAAAAATAATCAAGCTTATTTTATGAGTAAACTAATTTGATTTTTGTCCAAAATCTATCAAATAAGCCATTAAGGGGCTTGTTTGGCATGAGGAAAATGCACAGGAAGGAACATTTTAATGAATTCAAATTACATGAAATATATAAGTGTGTCTAAAAATCTTAAGGGTGAAGGGTCAAAAATACAAATGTCCTTTGCCCCAAGGATCGTCCAGCACCACGATTTTTTTTCTAGATCAAAAATACATACGACGTTACATTTTAGGGTCAAAAATACCACGGGCCGTTAGTCGACCAATGTTGACCATGAACTTAGACGGAAATGAACAGTAACTCGGGTAATTTCAACTAAAAAGTAAGGGCAAAATGGTAATTTCAGCCGAGCTACTGTTCATTTCCGTCCAAGTTAACGGTCAATGTTGGTCGACTAACAACCCGTAGTATTTTTGACCCTAAAATGTAACGTCGTATGTATTTTTGATTTAGAAAAAAGGTCGTGGTGCTGGATGATCCTTGGGGCAAAGGACATTTGTATTTTTGACCCTTTACCCAAACCTTAACTATATAAAAGTGGAGTAGTAAACGTTTTCTTTATTGACACATTAGCAAACTTGTAGGCTCAAAACACTAAAATAAAAATAAAAAAAGCAAGCTGGTTATAAAAGATAAAAATGAGGAAGGTAGTTATACAATATTTTATAAATTAATAATGGAGGAAGTAGGTATAAAATATTTAGTAATTATTTAATTTAATATTTTGATTATTACCTTAGATATCTAAGTGATTTTTAACATAACAACACATAAACATTTGGCCTCTCACCCGTGTATGTATCGCACGGCCTTGGGCTAGTTTTGATAAAAAAATATGCAAGATAAAAAAATAACAAAACATTTTTCTGATAGATGTATCACTAAAATTGCAAGTTCAAAACACTAAAATTAAAAAAAAAAGAAGCAATTATAAAAGATAGATAATGTGAAAGACAGTTACACAATGTTTTGTAAATTAATGATGAGGTGAGTAGGTACAAAATATTTAGTAAATGTTTAATTTATTATTTTGATTATTGCCTTTAACATATAAGTGATTTTTTACATAACAACACAAACACTTGGCCTTTAACTCGCACATTGCACGGGCTTGAACTAGTTTTAATAATAAGAATATGCAAGATTAAAAAAATAAGAAACTTAATTTAAATATTTAAATATTATTTTTAAAATTAAACTCATCAAACTATATCCTACCACTTTAGTTATTTAATTTTCACATATTAAGAAAAGTTGTTTAACACATTAAATATATCATAAATTGAGATATTTTTTTAATTTTACCTTCATTATGAATTAAATATTTTTTTAATTTATTTTTTTTCCAACCTTTTTTATTACATTTGATAAAGGTAAAATTATATTATAACACTATTATTAATTATTCTCTTAATGAACTTATAACAAGGATTATTTGTTTTTTTTTTCCTAAACTAAACTTGTATAAAAAAAAATAAGATCGCAGGAGAGAGAGAAAAGGGGGTTTGCGGCCAAAGGGAGTGAAAAAAGGTGGGGAAAGCCAAAAAGCAGAAAGGAGCAGGCACAGTCACTTTTCCTTTCCCAATGAGTATTACTGTTTTCATCAGAAGTGTGGGCCCTCCACAATCACCCAATGATAATAATAACAATAATAAGAGTGTCCTTATACAAACCAGCTTTTTTCCCATTTTCATTTTACGGGGTAATATGGGAATCTGCTAGACTAGATTTATGAGGGAGAAATAAGTAAGATTAGGCAATAGATTCTGATAGTGTGAATGATTAGCGGGCACGCAGCAACAACTCGGTAATATCGCTTCCTATTTATTATCAGGGGTATTCTCGTTATCATTTTTTTTTTTTGTTATTATCAATATTACTACTATTTTTTTATCGTTATATTAAAATTTTAATAGGAGAGAAAAGTGATAAAGATAAATAGATTTTGATTTAATGGTGAAAAAATGATAGTAACAAAAATAATAAGAATATCTCATCCCTTACTATTATTACTTTAATTTTATTTATAAGTTTATTTTAATATATATTTTTTTATTGATAAGTCCTATTTTAGCTAATAAATGAAATTGTTACAATTTTACACGTATTAATTGCATCAATAAAAATAAATAAAAGTAAAGTTTAAAATTTACTTTATAATGATTGAGTTAACAATTCTCTATTAATACGTGTGATTTAATTAAAAGTAACTAATAAATAAAATCAGAGTCATTCTCTCGTTTCTTCTCAGATCTTTTCTTTCTGGGCCCCACGCCCCCACATGTCCTCCTGTTAACCACGGGCATGGCCAGCTACCTGATCATCTCTTCCAAGTTCCAAATCCTCATAATTGTTACCATGAAATTTTAGACAAGACACTTTGAAACTGTGATAACAAAAAAATAAATTAAAAGATTATTTTATAAGGTGAGATCTGGATCTGAAATGCTCAAATTTTAACATAAAACCTGTTCCAAATGACATTAGAAAAATACATTGATCTAAGTTTAAGATAAAATTTTTCTTACATACTTATTTTATATAAAATAAATTGCGTTAAAAAAATAATTTTTACTGTCAACCCAAATATATACTAACAGTTGAGATGAAAAATAGAGCGACGAGGATAGAGTAGAAAATGGAGAGAAATCTAATGGGTTTGCCACTCTCTCTAAAACACCAAAAGAAAAATATGCTTTCTCTAGTCTTTATTATAAGATATCAATTAATAAATGTATTTGGTCCTTTTTTATAAAGCGTTTTATTATTTTTAAGGAGTATTAATTATATATATATTTTTTTATATATGCCCATAATTAATAAAAGTGGCAAGTGAAAATAATAATTAATATGATATTAGAGTTTAGTGCAATTAACAGAACTAATATTAGAAATTGCTTATATTTTATGATAACTTCAATTAATTTAATTATTTTTAATAGTTTATAAGAATTTTTAGTTAATAATTTATAAAAGGACCTCAGGGAGTACCTCATATCAACAAAGCAGTGAGTTTTTGTTTTGGTGGTAGAGCCTGGTTTTGTGGAAATGGGATAAAAGTATTTATTTATATTTTTTAAAAAAACATGAGCCTGTCATCGTGATAAAACCTCAGGTGAAAAATTAAGTATCAATTTTTTAAAATGGGGGCAAAAATGCTTTTTACTTTGGGATTTTACCATGAAGAAAAATGTATGGCTTTTCCTTCTTTTTTTTTTTCCCTCCTTCTACCAGCAAGGTAGAATGGAAATGGGAAGAAGACGTCATAAAAAAAGGGCTTCATGATTTTTTTTTTTTTTAAAAAAAACTATGGCGTGGACTAATGAAGGTGGGATTTGTTTATGAAGCTGATGAGATTATAAATGTTTATTTAAAGAAAAATGTAAATTTTTATTCATTTTGGACAGGTAAGAAGAAATGAAGCGGCGTCTTTTGATTGGTTTTGGATATTACACGCGGACATCAAACGGGCCCCAACAGTGGTTAAGGATTGGATTTTTGTTCGAGGGTTTTATTCAATTGATTATCTGCAAGGGCAAACAATCCAAAGAGATTAAAGGGCATAAAATAGAAAATCACACAAAATCTAAAAATAAGAACATAAAACCTAGTTAATGACTTCACTACCCTCTATACAAATTTATCATTACTTATGCCCAATTTATTAATAATAAAGTGCTAAAAAGCATAGGACTATACATAATAATATATAGAAATAATGAGCTCCGTCACTAGAAAGTTTATGAATTTTTTTGTATCATAACCTTTTTTTTTTGAAAGAAAAATGTTTAATTTAATTTTTAATCCTTTAGGTTTCCTCTCATTTTGATTTTAGCTTTTAAGTTTGAAACAATAGGTTTTAGTCTTTTAAATTTTGTATTTTTTTAAAAAAACATTAATCTTTATAATTCAATAAAAACTAGACTGCCTTATCTTTAAAGAGACCAAAACTAATGACTTAAAAATTTAATTAAAATTAAAATGAAGATAAAGCTGAGAGATAAAAAAAAAAAAATCCCTGACATTTTGCATGTGGTGAGAATCTCCGAACTGTTGCACGTACTCAACAAATCTCTACAAAACTTTTGAGGAGGGTCTGTTTAGGGTCTTTTGTCCTTATGTTTTGTTTTCCCGGTCATTTTTAACCTTTTAGAAAATGTAGTTTTTTTCGAAAAACTCTCTCTATTGTTTTTTTAATTCTATTGTATTCTATTCTTCTCTCAATTTTTAAATCGTTATGCACTACCGTATTTTATATTTTTTAATTTTATTTATAAATAACTTCTAACATGTTTTATAGAAATAAAGAAAAAAATCTAAAATCCATTAAATTTAATAATTTTCAAACTTTACTCCCTTTTATTAAACACTATATGAATAAAGTTTCCTCTATCGATAGGTATAGTGTATAAAAATTAGGACCACAAGAAACCTTCCCCCTACCTGGGACAAGAGGGGTATATCGGGTATGGAGGAAAAAAATAAATCTGGGTAAGTACTATGCAACACGTGACCAATGCAATAGGGAGGAGAGTGGCGGGTACATTGGGAACAGCAATCACTCCATTGATTCCGTCTCTTTCATTATTACCAACGCTGGTTTTTTTTGTTTGCATTATTATTTACCAAAACCGATGATCTTCTATAGAGTACCACTTATATTAAAAAAAAAAAAAAAAACCAACACTGTCAATAGTGGTTTATGTTTTTTATATGCTGCGTCAAAACCAACAACTGAAGCACATGGACCAGTTGAGAAAACAAAAAAACTGATTGAAGGCTGCCATTTCAACGACCTTCCAGGTTTGGTCCAAGCAATATCTTGATTGTGAACCAGTAATAGCTCAGAAATTCAATTGCAAATTTAAATGTAGACAGCTTTTCTTGTTTTCAAATTGTAAAATATATATTTTTTGTGGGTATATGTGGGTCTCAATACTTGGGTGTGTGCAAAAATTATGATTCGGGCCTTGGAGCCTGTCGTTTGTGTATCAGTTTTCTATTTTCCCAGAAGAGAAAACAAAAACAGCAAGTTGGACTTAGTAGATTGGAGTATTGGACTTTGGTTCAAGCCTCATATGGTTGGCCCCTCTTAGAATTTTTTCGTAAGTTTCAGCTTTTTGGGCCTAAAGGATCTACTAATGGCCATTATTCGTGAAAGCTTTTAATCTTTGACATTTGTCTTCAGATTTTAATTATTCCATTACTTGACTTGAATTCTTTATAATGTGACAAATTAATGTTTAAATTTTCAGCTCCTCACTTTAAATAATGTTTATAATTAGTACTTGCCAGTGCCTCAAACAATTTCCAAGCTGATATTGCATGCTCAGTAATTAAAGCGCTTCTTTTTTATACATAAATTTTAAGAAAGGGGTTGGATTAACCCATAATCCAAGGGCAGGGCGAAATCTCCCTTCCTCCTAAGTAATTAAAGCGCTTCTATTTAAATGACTTTCCCACACAGCCTATATATGTACAATCAGAACTTAGAAAACCACTGATCTAGTATCAATTTGCATGATTAGGCTAAGGTCATTTTTGCTTACTTGGTACAAATACTCTTTGCCATAAAAAATGGTACATGAATCGTGCACAATAAATTTAAGTTGTTTATGATGGCGATAACTGTGTATGGAAATAAAAATGGGGTAAAACTAAAATCCATAATAGCATCTCCGATATATTAGACTACTACCTTGA
Organism: Acacia confusa; assembly: GCA_037074495.1. Taxonomy (NCBI): domain Eukaryota; kingdom Viridiplantae; phylum Streptophyta; class Magnoliopsida; order Fabales; family Fabaceae; genus Acacia; species Acacia confusa. Next base: position 31,250,674 of record CM073512.1, on the reverse strand, counting down.
AATAAATGCATACATGTTGGACTCGGACCCCAATATTAATACACTAAAGTTATAATAATATAGCTAAATCTACCTCAGATTTCGTGGTTAGATTCTCGATACTAAGCCCGGGGAAAGGAACAAATTAATTAGAATTACTCATGAATCACGGTGGCGCCATTCAAAGCCTCAAATGAATTAATTCAAAGCCTCAAATGAATTAATTCAAGTAGGCAACAAAAATCCCAATTTTGATCCACTATATATATACTCCGTTTCTCCAATCCTAAATATAAGATAGAGTTGACTTATTTCAAAAAAATTAAGGAAGCTAAATAAGTTACTTAATCATATCATACATTGTGTATTCTTAAATTATATATCAGTTTATCAGTTAAACTAATTAATTTAGAGAGAAAAAATATAAACATTTTAAAATAATTTAATTAGTTTCCTTAATTTCTTTAAAAAAATCAACTTTATCTTATATTTTAAACTTTAAACGAGAGTAAGTATATTATATATGGATCCTTCCAAAACTTCACTGCTTGATGCCTTGATCTCTATCCATCCCCAAGATGGGGACCGGGCATCTCAAATTCTATGATCACTAAACTAAAAACAAATAATAAAAGCAATTAAAGAAGGCTCACGACTGTGACGATGTAATGAGTTCAAGTACGAGCTCGTTCATCAAACTCGTCAAAACTTCGAATTCCAGCTGCATCCCCACTTGTTCATCTGAAATATTTGTCCATCCCTCACACTTATCCATTTCCCTCACACAAACTTGCCAACCCATTTTACTCACTCCTTTTGTCTCCCCACTGATCCATTCCTTCGCCATCTTCGTCACCTGGTCTTCATTCTCAGTGCTGCCACTGAACAAATCAAACAATAGCCTCTTCTCTGCACTATTGAGCCTTGAACTTTCAAGCTCGTCAATCAGCATCCACATTTCTTCCTCACTGCCCTTGATCTTCTCTTTAGCTTCTGAAAACTCTGCCATTCGTTTCTCCAAGTCTATGGGTTTAAGTGATGAAGCCTTGTGATCCAAATGTCGAATCTTCCCTGTCTGCTTGTTTTTGCTTCCACGTATAGTCTCATCACATTCCAAGCCACAACAGCTCGTAGAGTCTAATGGAGAATTGATCTCTTCATCGTCCCCAAACGGACCATTTAGTACCGATACAGGACTCTGTTGTTCCTTCTCCTCCCTCGACCAATCCTGTTACATTACATGCATATATATTCACCACGCTCAATTCACGTTGATCATTAGTAAAAATGATGTATATATAGTATTTCAGAACTTAATATAAAAGAGAGTTAGATTCTGAATCTAAATATAATACATAGTTTTTATATTTGTCAATCATTTTCTAATTTATCTTTATTAATGGTTCTACAACAATAACCAAACTAGGATTGAGTGAATTAAGAAAGACAGATAATGTATTTTAGAAAATACATATAATAATAATTAACTTAACTTTCTTAATCTAATTAAATTAAGTAAATATATATTATATTAATTAAGAACCGAAGTGACAGGAGATAATAACATTTTGTGCTCACAACTCTGCTTAGCACTCAAACTTGGTGTTTAACATTCACTTTGACCATTAACCGTGCTTAGGGTTTGGATTCTGGCTAGCATCTTTCTATTGGCCTATAGTCATGTTCTATTTTGTTTTCGCTATCTTTGATGTACACACGAAAATTTTGGTTTTGGTAGAATTAAATTAAGGGTGAAGTTTTGTTTTGTTATGAAAAAGAAAAGGCAGTTGATCAAGGTTTTTTTTTTTAATGTAAAAAGAATGAATCATGAGATTAAAAAAAGGGCAGGGATGAGTTAATTGGAGAAGTCAAACCAGGAGGAGACAACAAACACAAGATATGTTCCAAATAAAAGTCAATGAAATTAAGCAGGAAGCCTAAGCTTATTTGGACTATATGCCCTCGCCGACAAAATATACAAGAGGTTATTCACGTGAGATACGTACAAGTAGGGCCCTGTACATATAGTAAAACAATTTTTTAACTTTTAATAAGATTTTTGTCACATGAAAAAAAATTAAAATAAAACGAAATTTACAGGTAAGAGACAAATATAGTCGGTGGAGTAGGAGGGCGCCTATAAGATGGCGTGAGGGCCGATTTGTAATTAACCATACGTATGGTCCCCAAGAAGTCGCGTATAATTTCCCCCGCACGTGGAATTCATGCAATCTCGGGTCCAGCTGTTCCTCCTCTATCAATGTTATTGCCAGAGGATCAGATCGCCGGACCAGACCATCTTCCACGAGCGAATCAGAAATTTTCAAGATATATTAAACAAATCAATCATTCATAATTAAGTAATTAACTTACCATTAATTTCGCTAATGTACAGCCGTGGGTGGAATCTTCACTCGTCGTTTTGGTGGCAGGATCTTTCTGCACTGTACTATTCTCGCTGCTGCTCACAACTCCGACGTCGGAATTATTATCGCTCGTCGTCGTTGACGGTAATATCTCCCACGTGAACTCGATCGACGACTCCCAACTGTTTCCGTTGCTCCTGCCGCTAGTGCAACTGCTTCCCAAAGTCACGCTGATCATGGTCGAGCTCTGTGTTTGTTGATCCAACGGCTTATCTTTTTCTTCTAGAAACTCCCTGAATGATTTCCACCGTGGATGCTTGCTTTTATCTTCTTCCTCTTCCTCGATTGCTTTTCTCCAGAAGCTTCTGCTCAACATCTTGCCAGATAAGCTTTTGGAGAGGAGACGCTTCATGGAGTTATTATTCTTTCTGTAGGACGAAGATGGCGTCGGGGATATGGAGGGGAATGGAAGTAATTTAACGGCGTTGATCACGGCGCGAGAGGCCTTGTGGAGGGCGGATATGGTGGAGGAAGCAACCTTGAAAGAACAAGAACTCCGGTGGCTGATACTACTCGTCGGTCGAAGGAGGCGATTCCGTTTTGCCTGGAGACCTTTCTCGAGGAGATCAAATCGGACGTTGGTGCAGCATTGTCTGCGAGGAAACGATTTGAATCCGCTGGATGAGCTGGAACTGAGATCATCCCTGAGATAATCCTTCAGCATATTGGAAGGCCTTCGGAGATGTTTGGCGGTCAGCGCCATTTGATCCCTCAAGGGCTTATTTCCATGAGAAGCCATGAAGAAGGAGATCGATGATGTAAGTGAGATACAGAATCTCAGAGAACTAAATAATGAAAGAAAGAGTAGGGAAAGTAAAGAGCTTAAACTAGGAAGAAGGAGGAGGAAACAAAGGGTCCATAAATAAGGATTCTGAAGAGCAAACAGAGAATTCAGAAGAGGAAGAAGCTTTTTCTTTCTGGATAAATGAACCAGGCTGGGAGGTTCATCAATGGCCACACACAAGCAGAGAGAGAGGGAGACAAATTTATAGGAGAGGGAAAGTGAAAGATAAAAGAAGGTTCGGCGGTTGAGGTGAAGATCTCAATGAATATAAAAGACAGTGAGGCTTCAACTATGATAGTAACAGGCTAGCTAGCAGGAGGGTGAGTAGAAGAAGAAGCAGAGACGATGCTTCAAATTTGAATCTGAAAACGAGGATATAATTAAATAATTAACAATTAAATTAATATTAGTTGAGTTGAGCCTTTGAGGGATGCTCGGGGCGGGATTTGGACTTAGGGAGACCAGTAGTTGACTTTTATATTTTGGAATCTAATATATAACCGTAATGCATATTGAATAGTATTAACCAAATCTATGCACGCTGCCTCTCTGCACGTGCTCAATCACGTGTCCCTTTCATCTTGTTGACCTGCAAGGCTGCAACTGCAATTTCCTTCTCATTAACTGCTCCTGTCCTCTTTGCACGGTCATATTAATTAACTCTTGTTTCTTTTTCACTGTCTTCCTTTTCAATTTTAAACAAACTTGAAATGGTGAGTTGCATGGCTTTAATTTTGGTAGACGGTAGTAATTTATCAGTTAAAAGGGGAGCTCGTCCGTAATTCCAGATTTAATTTAGACGGTCTAAATTTTTTTAAAGACATTTTATATATTTTAAAAAAATTTAATGGATAAAAAATCTAAAATAAAGTTAATATTTAAACTAACATTTTTCTAAAAAATAATTTTTTCATGTAAAAAAATAAAAATAAAAAATAAAGATCTACGCCGTCCAGATTTTCCCTGCCTATCAGGGAATCTATTTCCCCATAATTAGTGGTTAATAAGTGAAAACAAAAAACAGGTTAATTAATTACAACAGTACATAATATCAAAATCTTTATATCTGCTCTTGTTGATCCTGCTATGATCGGACTATGTCAGCATCTGCGAACAATAGGTGCATACTTTCTCTGATTTTTATTATAAGACATCAATTATCATTTCTTATAAATCAAATAATGGAAGTTAAGCTATTAAATTGGTCCAAAATTAATAAAGATTTCTAACTTTACCCCTACTTTAATGATGTAGATTTAAAGGAGTTTGTTAAGGTAAAGACATAATAGGAAATAAGTAATAAATGAGTTAGTTAAAGGTAATTGATGCCTTACAATAAAGATAAAAAATTGTTCGTAATTGGTGGCTTATAATAAGGTTTAAAGGGAGTATTTGGGTTAGTTTTTTTAAAAATAACCTTTACGATTTATGAGAAAAATATGTAAGAGAAATTTTAACTCAACTTTCGATAAAAGACTTATGAAATCATGATTTTGTGGTTTGCAAACATGCAGTAGATTTGTATAAAGCCTTTTCATTTTTCATATCAGCCGATACAGTTTCTACTATAGCTATTATATGTGTTGCCTTTATTGTTATTTGTCTATATTCAATTATTGTAGTTTTAATTTGGTTTCATTTAGATGTTCCTACTGTATTTGTTTCTCTGATAGAAAGTAAATGAAGCGAATAGATTTGGAAAAATTCCGCCGTAGGCATGCACGTTACATTACATGCAATAGAAGGTAAGTTAGTTAATTTTATATGCCACACATGTATTACCCTATTGGCAAAGCATAGGGTGGTGCTGGGTTTGATTACCGACAGTGCCAGTTTGTACTCCTATCAAACAAAAAAACAGTTAATTTGATGCTACCACCCAGAATTTGGATCAATTAGTAGACGGTCGATCGGTAGAGCAACACGATCATGAGCCAAATAAATGCCGCGGTCCTCAAGTTTACCTACTACGTACGTACGTCTCCGATGTGAATAAGATCTAATATGAGCCAAGACAAATACAACTCTTTTCATCATTTCTTTCCATGAACCCGCAATAACATTTAAGTAAAGCCCTTTGAATTACACATGTTTCAACCTGTGATTTATGAATTGCTTCAGCATCACAAAATAAGAAATGGTCTCTCCAAACGCATAAATGGTTGAGAGTTCATAAACCTGCCCTACCGTAATTCTTCATAGATAATCCCAATTTTGCGCCAAGAAAAAGAATTTAATTTGATGTATCAAAAAAATAAATAAAAATAAATAAATAAAACAATAAATATGAGATGCCTCAAATGTCCCTGACAAATGGGTGAAAAACCCAGCCCCTTCCATTATCGGGGGCATCTATGACCAGAGAATAATAGAGATCCACTAAGCCAACTATCAGAAAGGTAATTGGAAAAGTAGAGATCTTTGGGGACTGCGGTGTAGAGGCTGTTAACTTTTAGAAACGTTAAAGATTGACTAAATGCATGTTGGGAATCATTTCTACCGCTCCTATAAAAGTGTTTATTAATATAAATTGATATAACACTCTTATCACATATTTACCTCATATATTGAAAATCATGATTGAAAAATTACTTTTTTGAAAGTTCCACTTAACCAATATGCTTCTTCTTCTTTCTTTCTTTTTTCGGGAAAAAAATTGCTGTAGTATTCTCATTTCTTTTAGCTAGGTTTAGTTTGCATATAGAAAAGTTATAAAATGTGCTAATAGATATTAACTAGATTTGCTCATGCCACTGTGATGAATTTTTTGCAGTTATGGTTATCTACTCTTTTTGTCACAAGTTGGCTCAATGTGATATTGGGTCATTTATTTAATGCACTCGACTTCTCAGTTTGATTAAAAAACAGTTAACAATCAAGATCATTCCAAAAAAAAAAAAAAACAAAAAAGTAAAGGTTGAAATCTGGCTAAAAGAATTGCTCATATTTAATACTACATCCGATCGTAAATATAAAATATAGCTTGTATTACGATTTATATTATAAACTATATCATATATTTAGGAGCGTAGCAGTACTATCACAAATAAAATGATAGGTATATTGTATCTATAAAAAATAAAAAAGGAAAGTGCCATTTCCACTGGTCCGTTTTCATGCTTACGGACTGATACTAACTTGTTCGTCAATTTAGAATGATTTAGGTTTGCTATTTCATAAATTGGTCCTTTTAGGTTTCTCTCAACTTACCATCTCCCATGAACATTTTTATGTTTCACCACTTTGATCTATAATTTGACTAATATGTCTAAATTATGAATCTTGGGCTTGGCATCCATCAATTGATAATTTCAATTAAATTTAAGTTTTCACTCCAATATTATTTAATATTTAATATAATCCAACCAGCAGTCAAATAAAACAATGATACTCCAATTAATATGAGTCCGCATTAATACACTCACGTATTTATCTAACATTGTTTCTCATTGTTTTAGACAAATTCCTGCATGTGAAATCATTACAACTAGACTAATTTAGATCACGAATTACTTAACTATTCAAATTGCGTGTCTTAATTAGATTGATTTTTTTTTTTTCAATATTATTCAGTATGCAGTTTAGGATTCATGGATATTCCTTCTAATATAAATGTTTTAGTTTTTTCTAAAACTTAAACTTAAGATCCAAAAGAATCTAATCAGGTTTCACATTGCTAGACTAACTTACACCTTAGGTTATTTGGGTCTCACCATTTCATGTGTGTGTGACATGATAATTAATTCATATATATATGTGGGTCCTACTATTTTATGTGTGTGTGACATGAGAAAACATTTCTCCTATAATATGAGAAGTATTTTTCCCTTGAAATAAAGAACCAATGTAGGTCAAAACTTCGTTCTTTTCTTTTGGGCCAACAAGTATAGTTGAAAAAAAAAACATCTGGTCCGAAGACGCAATTGAGCCGAAGTCCTCATGCTCGAAAAGAAAGGCATCACCGCTCTTGGCGCATTGGGATCTATTTCTGTTGATGGAAAATTTTTTCTTTTAAGTGATAATTAGTTTTTTTGGGAAAATTACCAATAAATACCAAATAAAATTTCAAAATTCTCAAAAATCTGTTAAAATTTGTAAAGAATATAAAGGTGATAGAGATCAAATTGAAATTTTAAAATTTTGATGAATTTACTACTATGACACTTCTTCATCTTTCTTTCTGATCCTCACCCTCTCTGGCCACACTACCACTTGCAGAGACCACGACCTCTTCTTATCTTCCCACCATAGTGATTGCGAGACCTCTATCTTCAACCTCAATTATCGTCCCTTTGTCTTCAACCTCCCTCTTCAAAGAACTAGATAAAAAACCATATATATGCAAAAAATCAGACCTGTCTTCAACCTCAATTGCATCGTTTGTGTTCGTACACTCCTTCTAGCTCCATTGTGCATAACGTTCTTCTTGGTCTATTGCACCACCATCGGACCTACCTCCTCCTAAGTTGAACAATTTCTAGGTTTTGAGGAAGAAGAGAGTGAATAGTAAATATAAATATTGGATTTTAAAAAAAAGTTGTAATGAGATTAACAAGTTCATTAATGGGATTAACAAATTCATTTGTCAAGTGAAAAACATGTCACTCTGGTGAATCCAACATCCGAGTACTATGAACAAAAGTCGTAATTGGATAAACAAGTTCATGAATAGGTTTAACAAGTTTTGGAATGAGTTTAAGAAATTCATTCGTCATGTGAAGAACATGTCACTCTAGTGAACCCAACATCTGGGCACTATGAATAAAAGTTGTAATTGGATAAACATGTTCATGAATGGGTTTAACATCTAAGCACTATTCCATGTTTTTCTCTTGATGAATGAACTTGTTAAATTCATTACAAGACTTGTTAAACCTATTCATGAATTTGTTAATCTGTTATGACTTTTGTTCATAGTGCTCAGATGTTGGATTCACCAGAGTAACATGTTTCACCTGACAAATGAACTTTTAAATTCATTAAGGAACTTATTAATCTCACTACTACTTTTGTTAAATCTTACATTTATTGTTCACATTTTTCTTCCTCTAAACCCATATACTGTTTAACTCAAGAGGGAGTAGCTAGGTTCGACGGTGGCATGGGGTGAGTTTGATGGTGGTGCAATAGACCAAGAAGAAGGTTATGTGCAACGGATTTGGAGGGAGAGTATAGACACAAATGACGTGATTAAGGTTGAAGACAGATTTGGTTTTTTTGTAGATTTGATTTTTGATCTGATTCTTTAAAGAGGGAGGTTGAAGACGATGAGACAAAGATTATTGAGGTTAAAGATGGAGGTTTTGTGATCATTGCGATGGGAATAGAAGAAGAGGCCGTGGTCTCTGCAAGCAGTGGTGCGGCGAGAAAAGGATGAGGAAGAGAGGGAGAGAAGAGAGAAAGAGGAAGAGATGCAATAATGATAAATTCATTAATATTTCAAAATTTCAATTTGATCCTTGTCTCTTTTATATCTTTTACAAATTTTAATAGACATTTGAGAGTTTTAAAATTTCATTTGATATTTATTTGTCATTCTCCCTAATTTTTTCCACTTTAATCTATCTGTTACGGATATCTCATAAATGGGCCCAGCCCAATAACAAAAGAGCCCAGTCAAAATGGCTTCAGTTATGCTCATAACCGCTTCCTTGAAAATAGGAGTGGTTTTATCAAGAATATCTATCATGATGGTAACTGCCTATGGAAGGAGGAGATTATTCAAAAAAGCATATCTTAATATCCCTAAAATAAAGGACAAATCTAACTGATTAAGATAGGGCCCAGGTATGCTTATAAATAGGGTAAACCCCTTACAAGGTACACACTTCTGAAACCCTAGCTTTTCTATTCACACAGAGCACACACACCACCCCCTCTGGCTATCATTAGCCTGCCGTATACTCTCGAACTACGTGGACTTTGATCCACACTGTGGTACGTAGGACCCCGGGATTTCACCCCAGGCCAAGTCCAACCCAACTTGTGATCTACACCGGATCATTGGCGCCGTCTGTGGGGACTGTAAAGTCCTATTCCCGTGACCTGTGATGGCTAATACCAGAAGCAAAAGCCACCCGCATGCACACGAACAAGGTCAGGAACAAAATTTTAGCGAGACCCAACAGCAGGACGTTCAAGGCGTTAATCAGGAACAAATTGAGGAACCCCCGGACTCGAACCTCCCGCCATCTCAAGATGGACGAGTAGGCCAAACGCTGGAAGATACTAACCACGCTGGTTCCTCAACAAAGTTTCAGATTGGTAGCCCGAACATACGACTCCTACATAACATTGCTGAATCAATGCTGAAACGAATCGAGAATGTGGAAGAACGCGACAATCTTCAGAATCAAAAGATTGACCATATGACCGAGGTGATGAACCAAATCCTTAAACACTTACAAGACCCTCTTCAGGAGGAACGCCGGGATGATCAGCAGAATGAGGACGAAGAAACCAATCGCCAAATTGTTGATCCCCTACAGGCGGACCATCCCGGGCAAGGCTGAATAGTTTCAACAAAAAATTCTCAGCAAAGTAATCACTGGGATGTGAGTCAGGAGAATCAAGCTCGGGCACTTAGGAAAGACAGCCGTACCTCGGACAATCAGGGAATTCGGCCAGATTCCGGAAGGTACAAGATGTGGTATGGGGACGGAGGACAAAACAACAACCCGTTCTCAAATGAAATTACGGAAGCTGAGTACCTAAGGAAATTCAATACGTCCGACCTCCCTAGGTACGACGGAAGTCAGGATCCCCAGACACACTTGAGTACTTTCGACACTGAGATGCTAGTCCGAGGATTCAAGGGGCCGATCATTTCCAGGCTGTTCACCTCAACTTTACGAGGAGCCGCTCAAATTTGGTTCCGGACTCTATCTCCCAAGTCCATTACCGACTTCAACGACCTGAGCGAGAAGTTCCTGCTGAATTTCGCGACAAGCAAAAAGCAGCCCAAGTCGGTCTACACGCTGGATAGAATCAAGCAGCAACCCGGTGAAACCCTTCAGAAGTATTTGGATCGTTTCAAGGCTGCCGCATTGCAAATCCAGGGATTAACAGAAAGCGTCCACGTACACTTGCTCATCTCGGGCTTAGATAGCGAATCCAGAATGGGGAGATCAGTCATATCTGGTGAGATCAAGACGCTGGAAGAATTCCATAGACGAGCCAAAAAATATCTGGACATCGAGCAGATGCAGATAGCCAACGCGTCGGGAAAAGAGAGACAGAAAAGCCCACCCCCGAAAGGGAAGGACCAGGCAGCAAGAGACCGACCTAGGAACTCGGACCAAAAAATACAAGGACAAAGGCATGAGGGGAAGTATGAGAGATATACTCCACTAAATGTCCCTCGTTCGCAACTATGGAGAAAGGTAGCCTTGACCGAGATGAGGAAGGTGGAGCGACCACGACCACTTTATAATAAGGGTAAGTTGGACCGCACACGATTTTGCGAATTCCATAATGGACCCGGGCACACAACGGATGAGTGCTGGGACCTTAGAGATGCAGTTGAGAAGTTTATCCGAGATGGAAAATTACGTCAGTACGTTATCAAAACACAAGGGCAAAAAGCCAAGCGCAAGCAGACGGATCGGAGTACAAGCCCGGTCTCCCAGAGGAGAAAGCCAAACGAAGGCCGGAGAAAGCACGACAATGAGGACGAGTTCCCGGAAGCAGAGTTTGACTGCAATGTCATTAGTGGAGGTTACGGAGGTGGCGGCGATACCGCCAATCAGCGGAAGAAATACCTTCGGGAAGTCTTAACCATCAGGGGACGACCGACCTTCAAGCTGGAACCATCGCAAACAGAGGAGCCTCCTAAGTTGTTCTTTACTCAGGAAGATCTGAGGGACGTAATCCCAGGTCATCAGGACGGACTGGTCATAACCGGCCTCCTGGGAAAATGCCGCGTAAAGAAGATATTCACCGATCCTGGCAGTGCAGTGGATATCATCCTGTGAGACACCTTTAAGCGCATGGACTTCGACCCAGAAAATCTAAAGCCGTGCAAGACAACCTTAATCGGGTTCAACGGAGAGGATACAAGTCCCAAAGGGTGTATAGAGCTAAAAATGACCTTGGGCTCTAAAGAAGCCTTTAAGACTGAGTGAGTCAAGTTTATTGTAGCGGATTTCCCTTCGTCCTACAATATAATCTTAGGCAGACCAACTATTCATAGTTGGGACATGCTCATATCAACTAAGCATCAGAAGCTGAAAATGGTAAGTCGGAAGAATGAAGTCGTCACCATCAAAGGTGATCAGAAGGAATCCCGACAATGCTACTTCTCGACGGTTAAAAACAATGAACCCGGAACATCCAGCTCGCAGCAGAAAGGAATTCAAAATTCAGCGCCAATTGCGCCGATTTCGGTCAACGTGGTAGAGCTGGATGTAAGAGAAGAAGCAAAGTTGATGAAAACAGAGCCTGATGGAGAGCTCACAGACTACCAACTAGGAGAGGAGCCCGGAAAAATAACGAAGATCGGGAGTTCGCTTGCCGAGCAAGAAAAAATCGAGCTGTGCCTAAAACCTGTTATGGATGAACAAGGACGTGTTCGCATGGAAACCTTCGGAGTTACCAGGTGTCGACCCGGCGTTCTGTTGTCACAAATTGACCATAAATCCACGATATACGCTGGTCTCGTAGAAGAAAAGAAAGATTGCATCGGACTGACAGAAAGCCCTAGCCGAGCATGTAAGAGAATTGCTGGATGCGGGATTCATCAGGGAAATCCAGTATACCACATGGTTATCAAATATGGTAATGGTCAAGAAACCTAATGGCAAATGGAGGGTGTGCACCGACTACACCGATCTCAACAAAGCATGCCCCAAGGATGCTTACCCCATGCCAAATATTGACCAACTGGTGGACAATTCCTTGGGATTCCGCTGCTCTCATTCATGGATGCGTATTCCGGCTATAACCAAATAGCTATGCATCCCGAAGACCAGGAAAAAACAGCTTTTATCACGGAAAAAGCTAATTATTGCTATAATGTCATGCCTTTCGGGCTGAAGAACGCAGGAGCTACTTATCAGAGGATGATGAATCAAGTGTTTGAGGCATAGCTTGGCAGGAACGTCGAAGTTTACATCGACGATATGATCGTTAAGTCAGTTAAGCGATCCGACCACATCCAGGATTTGCAAGAAACATTTGATAAGCTCCGGGATCACAGAATCTGACTTAACCCAGCTAAATGTGCATTCGGAGTACCAGCGGGTAAATTTCTCGGATTCCTGTTGACAAACAAGGGGATTGAGGCCAATCCGGATAAATGTCAGGCCGTCCTCAATATGGCTGCCCCAAAAAACAAAAAAGAGGTACAACAGTTGACTGACAGACTGGCCGTGCTGACAAGGTTCTTACCGAAATCGGTAGAAAATGCTCTTCCTTTGTTCAAGTTATTGAAGAAGGAAGCATAGCATGGAGAATGGAACTCAGAGTGTGAAGCCGGGTTTGACAAGATCAAAAAATGCCTGTCATCACCACCTGTCCTGTCGAAAGTCGAACCCGGGGAAGATTTGATATTATATCTATCCGTGGCCCCAGAAGCAGTAAGTGCCGCCCTAGTGAGAGAAGAATCGATAGAACAGAAACCGATTTACTTTACAAGCCGGGCTTTGCAAAGTTCTGAGCTAAGATATCAAAGGTTGGAAAAGGTGGCCTTTGCGCTCCTCACTGCCGCAAGGAGATTACGTCCCTACTTCCAGGGGCATAGAATAATTGTGCGAACCAGTCAGCCGATATGCCAAATACTCCATAAGCCTGACTTGGCAGGAAGAATGACTAGTTGGGCTATCGAACTGTCCGAATTCGACATAGTATATAAAGCTCGGCATGCTATTAAATCTCAGGCTTTAGCCGACTTCATTGCAGAGCTGGTACCAACAGAGGTAGTCCCGAAAGCCAACCTTAACATTTGGAAAGTATTTGTAGACGGCTCGTCAAACGCCAAAGGAAGTGGAGCCGGGATCATAACCGAAAGCCCGGAAGGAGTCGCCATGGAATACTCCCTGCAATTGCACTTCAGAACGTCCAATAATCAGGCCGAGTATGAGGCTGTATTGGCCGGGCTATCAAAGGCAAAAGATAATGGGGCCAGGCGGGTTTATCTCTCCACCGACTCTCAACTAGTCGTGGCCCAAATCAACGGTTCATACACGGCTAAGGGACCCTTGCTAATCGAGTATCTGGGGAAAGTCAGAGAGGCAATGGCCGACTTCGATGAGGTCGTAGTCACCCACATCCCCAGGGGAGAAAATGCGAGGGCTGATATCCTCTCCAAATTAGCAAGCACCAGGAACCCGGGAAATAATCGGACTGTAATACAACAAAGTCTGAAGGAGCCCACGTGTATCATGGTCATCGCAGCAGCAGAAGACTGGCAAAAGCCCATCTTAAATTACCTGGAAAAGGGAGTTAGCCAAGACGATCCCGGGGAAGCAAGGCAGGTAGCACGAACCGCGTTAATGTACACGGTGGTCGATGACCAACTGTACCAAAAAGGCCTCCAATCCCCAATGATGAGATGTTTAAACCAGGTAGAGGCCGAGTACGTGCTATCAGAGATACACGAGGGAATGAACGGACAACACATGGGGGCAAAGGCGTTAGCCCGGAAAGCCCTAAGGGCTGGATATTACTGGCCGACAATGGTCGCGGATTCCAGAGAGCATGTACGGACATGCGAAAGCTGCCAAAAACATGCTCGGATCCTGTGGCCACCTTCGACCGAGTTGAAGACCATCACGGCTCCGTGGCCATTCTTTAAATGGGGTATGGACCTCCTTGGACCGTTCAAACCGGCCGCAGGGCAACTGAAATGGCTTGTGGTGGCGGTGGATTATTTCACTAAGTGGATCGAGGCTGAACCACTGTCAACCATCTCGGCCGCTCGAATACAAAAATTCTTCGAAAGAAATATTGTTGCAAGGTTCGGGATTCCTGCCGAGATCGTAACTGACAACGGTACTCAATTCGTTGACCAAGGCTTCCAGAGGTTGATGTCCGAGCTCGAAATCAAGCACTATTTAGCCTCGGTAGAGCATCCGCAATCTAATGGGCAAGTCGAGGGAGCCAATAAAATCATTGTTGACGGGCTCAAAAAAAGGATGACCAATGCAGAAAGTAACTGGGTCGAGGAACTATACCCGGTACTCTGGGGATACCGAACTAATGTCCAAACCTCGACCCAGGAAACACCCTTCCGAATGACATATGGATGCGAGGCCATGATCCTGGTCGAAATTGGGCAAACATCATAGAGGAAAGCCAAAGTCATGGAGGAGGGAGAACACGCTAACAGCAAGCAGTTAGCAGTCGAGCTAGACCTCATCGATGAAGTCAGAACGACGACACACTGCTGAGATCTGGCAACGAAGCAGCTGGTGGCGGCTAAGTATAACCGCAAAGTTAGACCACGAGCATTCGATAAAGGTGACTTGGTATTACGTAGAGCGGATATCGGAAATAAGAATGCCCGGGACGGAAAACTTGCAGCAAACTGGGAGGGTCCTTACCGTATTTCAGACAAAATGGGGCCGGGGACCTATGTCCTTGTGACATTAGATGGAACGCCCATCAAACGAACATGGAACGCGGACAAACTAAGGACTTACTACAGCTAAAGACCGGGATACACTCGGAATAAGCGCACAGCGGATGTCAGTGGTGACTGAGAACCGCTTTTCAGTTTCAACGGATGTCGGTGGTGACAGAGAACCGTTTTTTATTAAGCATTGTTTTGCTTTTGGCAGTATTTTCCGTTGATTTTAAATTCTGTGTAATCCCGATTATTGCAATCAATAAAAAAGGTGGTTCAATTCATGGGCCAACCAAGTTATTACTTGTGAAATCAATGCAAAGATAGGCCGTGACAAAGGCAAGATAATTAAACAAAGACTTGGGTTTCACGATCCCGGTCATGGTAAGATTTGTCAACAAGTCTTATAAACGTTACGATGCATCGGAACTGTCCCCTGGGGTGGTGTGAGATTGCCATAAAAGATCCTGATCAGGTTGAAATGTTTAGGCTCCTATTCAAAAAGGATATTAGGGCCCGAACATGTGGCAATTGGCTACCATCTCGGTAAGGTACTTTACAAGATAAAGTACTTAGATGATTTTTGAAAATCATCTGTTGTTTAGAATGCCCGACCATTAATAAACGTGGCTCGTTTGTTAAAACGTCGGGTGAATATCCAGCAGATTCTGCGCAATATATCTTGACTTTGGCCAAGTCATAAAATAAAGAACCGAGCTCCGTGCACGGATTACGTTCCCCTTTACTCATTAACTGGTGAATTAAAACACGAGTTTGGTTTAAAGGATGAAAACAAAAATTGACAAGATAGACGAGCTGAAGATGCTAGAAATATCCGGGAACACCGGCTCGTCATGGTATTAATTTTGAGGGCAGAGGCCCCAGATTACAGAAAAACAAAAATGAAAGTAAAAATACTACACAACAAAGGAAAAAATAAAAAGGTCCTAAAAGAACAGCGTCAAATTTGGGCTTAGCCGGGCACAGGGGAGCCAGGGGCTTCAGTTGTCGGAGCATCTTCCTCAGCTACTTGACCACGGTCATTCCCCGTGAGATGCTCAGACTCTTCAACCGGAGAAAGCGGCGCTGGTATAAATTGCCCGTCCTCTACCGAAGCTCTGAAATCCACAGCGTCCAAATTCATCGTAATATCGAGATTTAGAGCTCGGACTTGGGCCAGGCATAGGTTGAAAGCTTCAGCAGCCGTCTCCACGACCAAGACTTCCAGCTTATCCACCTCGGCAGCAGATGCCACCAGCTCGGCCTTCGAAGCGTCGAGGTCGGAGTGAGCGAGATTAAGGTCTTTCACCACCCTCGCATACTGACCCTGCAAGGTGTGCAGTGAGGCATTCAGCGTGTCTTCTCGGGCCTGACTGGCGTCAAGTTCGGCGGAGAACCGATCCCTTTCAGTAAGGGCCTTTGATAGCTCCTCCACCGCCTTTATCTGAGCCTCTTCCGCTTTCAGGCGCGCCTCCTCAGCCTCCCTCTGCCTAATCTCGGCCTCTTTCTTTTCAATCTGAGCCTTGGCAATCTCGGCTGCAGCTTTGGCATATTTGTGCTTAACAGCAGCATAAGCATCCAACACGTCGGCCGTCTCCATCAGATGGTCCTGCAGAACCTGCAGGTGATCGAGGTCAGAGTCGGTAAAGGCCTCACCACTGAAATACTTGCTGGGGGGCTTCACCGCGTATTTAAGCTCCTCCAAGACCCCATCAATCCATACCTCACCCCGCGAGTGAAGGCGAGACTTGCTAGGAAGTGGAGGAGGAGGGACGCTTGTGGCAGCACCGGCGTCCGGGACAAAGGCCGGACTCTCTTCTTCGACCGAAATCGATGACGTTGCCACCGACTTCAATCGCTTACGCGGAATGAGCTCCGTATGGGCCGGAGAGGGCGCAGCCCTCTTCTCAGAATTAGTTTTTGCAGGCGAAGGAGCAACCACAGCCTTCTTCTGGGAAGAGGACTCCCCTTTCTTTTTGGCCTTAGCTCGGAGCTTCTCGGCTAGTTCTTGAAAAGAAGCCTTCCCCATGTCAGGCACTACAAAAAACATGACGAACATTAGAAAGGAAGAGAGGCACAAAAAAAAATCCAAAGAACAACAAACAACCAACAGAAATCATACTCGGTGGGTACAATTCCTCCACCGACTGTCGAATACAAATCCAGGAATCAATGACATCCCTCTCGGCCACATGGTCAACCAGAGCTATCACAGTCTCAACCTCGGCTGGCTCTAAGCTATCATCGGAGGATGCAAAAATGTTCTTGTCTTGGTCATAGTGAGTTTTAGACCAATACAGAGGAAACAGCAGCTCCACCGAGCTGGAATCGACACCCTGAAGAAACCACAGTTTATGACCGGGTTCAGCACTAACTTTGAAAAAAGAAACCTTGAAGCCTTTCTAGGTGTCGGTTGCCACATGGAAAAGCTTCTTGTCCGGTTTCCCCCGGAAAGAAACCCAACCCCTCTTTTCTTCGGGCTCCCCGGGTTGACGAGCCCTTTGGATATTAAAAAAATAAAAAAATGTTCCGGTGGTAGGGGTACGATTTAAAAATCGGCAAAGCCGCTCGAACGCAATAATGAAACCCCAGGAGTTAGGGTGAAGCTGAGTAGGGGCCAGCTGAAGAATGTTTAAAAGATCTACTTGAAACCTGGTAAATGGAAAACGAAGGCCGAGTTTTTTAATGAAATCTAGGTAGAAGAAGAAAAAAGAACGCTCATTCCCTTCCCGGGCAATGCACACCGGTTTAGAAGGGCCGGGAAGAGATAAAGAACAATGATCTCGGTCCCCTAATGGGAGCTCGGCAATCTGATTGGTCGTGGCTTTCGAGAGCCTGGATAGCACCCCGGTCGCAACCCAGTCATACTTTTCAGCAAGATGACGTGGAATACAGGCGGCCGCTGACTCCACGGATCCGGAATCCTCGACAGGATGGGGAGAAGTTGACATACTGCCTAGAAAAGGCAAGACAAAAATAAATTAGAAACGAGGAAGATGATACCTGAAGGTAGTAAAGTGGGACGGGTAGAAACGGCTTCAACAACCCGCAGTTGGATATGCCAGCATCGCGAAGCTATTTCCTCAGCTTCCCATGACCGGCCAACCATCGTGGCTTCAGATATCAGCCAGGAACATTCCTCGCACGGGCCGATAGGCCGGGTAAGGGAGATGAGGGGCTCCGCTCGTTGAGGAAAGGAAGAAACGGGTAGAGGAGGATTTTCCCTCCCAGTCTTTCCCAAGGGCGGCTCTAAAGAAAAAACCTTAGTGGCAGCAATCCCCCGGCCTAGACTTTCGGGCTCTATGGACTCAGACCGACCTCGAGCCCTTCCCCTAACCCGACCAGACCGTCCTGGTTGACTACCACCTTCTCCGCCATAACCACGGAGAACGTTTTCCCTCTTTTGTTCCTCGGTCAGAGGTTTCCTGTACAGCCACCAAGCTGTCCGGGGAGGCATGCGCTGAATAAGCTCGGCCTCTTCCTGGGAAAAAGCATTTGGATTAAAAGGCGGAGGAGAACCTTGATGGCTCATCCCAAGAAGATAGAATTTAAACAGGAAAGCGGAACCCAGAGACAGAGAAAAAGGATTGAATAAACCAGAAGTTCAGAGAAGTTCAAGAACAAAGCAGAAGCCAGAACCCAAAGGGGAAGAAACTTGAAAGAACTCACAATAACCTACCCAGAAAAAAGAAAGACCAAGAGATAGAGAAAGAGAAGAACACAGCCAAATAACCAGAGAAGGAAATAAGGAAAATACCTGGTTTGAGATAAATTAAGGGAAGAGGAAATGCGCGAGGCACGAAGATCAGAACTGGGAATCTGAGGAAAATGAACTAGTGACTGGTTGCAAGTTTCTCTCAAAAAGAAAACTCAAGGTTTGGCGGTTTTCGAAATAGAAGAAGAGGAAAGTCGAAGGCTCTTATAAACAAAGCAAGCAGGCGGATGAGAGTTAGGAAACTCAACCGCCAAAGGCCCAAAGGGCCCATACACGAATAGTGACGTGGACGTTAAAAGGCGTGCGCATTTAATGCTGATGTTAAGCAAACACGAAAACCAAGATAGTGGGGCAGTTGCTCCACTCAGAGGCCGGCTAGTAAACATCAAATCAGCAGGAGGCAATGATGACACTCGTGGCCTCGAGATAAGACGAACGTTGAATCAACAGATGAGGCGGACAATGATCCCGGCTTGACATGCTCACGTGGCTGACCACATGAATACACCCCGGTCGTCCGACCTAACTCACCATGCAATATCAAATTTGGGGGCAACAAGTCCCGATCCACGAAAAACTGGACAAAGTACCTGTAAACGGGGAGTAAGACCAGGTAGAAATATCAATACTATCCGACACCAATAAAGAAGGAAAGTTCGAGAAGGCATGGGAGGAGTTCGGCCTAGAATCAAAATTATAGAACATTAATGTTCTCTCGGGATAGCAAACGAATGCGACTCACGTTAACCGGGCTGGGGGGCACCTGCGTCCCACCCAAATAAACTGGAATGCAAATTAATGACAGATGGGGTAGCCCGGTGACCAAAAATGTCCGACCTCGGAAAAAGAAAGAACTAGAAATCAAAAGCTTCAGGACGACGAAATGAACTAGAACACAGGACGTAACCTGACAAATACATCCCGGCTGCTCGGAGCCCTGAACAACCGGGCTGGGGGGCAACTGTTACGGATATCTCATAAATGGGCCCAGCCCAATAACCAAAGAGCCCAGTCAAAATGGCTTCAGTTATACTCATAACCGCTTCCTTGAAAATAGGAGTGGTTTTATCAAGAATATCTATCATGATGGTAACTGCCTATGAAAGGAGGAGATTATTCAAAAAAGCATATCTTAATATCTCTAAAATAAAGGACAAATCTAACTGATTAAGATAGGGCCCATGTACGCTTATAAATAGGGTAAACCCCTTACAAGGTACACACTTCTGAAACTCTAGCTTTTCTATTCACACAGAGCACACACACCACCCCCTCTGGCTATCATTAGCCTGCCGTATACTCTCGAACTACGTGGACTTTAATCCACACTGTGGTATGTAGGACCCCGGGATTTCACCCCAGGCCAAATCCAACCCAACTTGTGATCCACACAGGATCACTATCTATATAAGTACTCCCCAGTTTCAAAATATAAAAAAAGTCTTATAAAAGAAACATTTGGTCAAAGTATAAGAGTCTGACCGGATAAGTAGTAATTATTTTCCACGCATAGAGAGAGAGAGATTTAAAATATCCATTGCCATAAAGAAAAGTCTGGTACCTTTTTTTTTTTTTACCACGAAGAGAAAGACAAAAAAATTACGTAATTATAGAAGTCTTCCCTGCCTGCCAAAAAAAGCGCAGCGTGAAGGCAGTCACTCTTTTGTTGCTCTTGCTTCATCAGTCATCACTCTGCTCAAATTAACACTAAAGCTAACTAATTAAAAAGTGTTTGGGACATTATGAAGACGTATATACAATCCTCTTTTTCCTTCTTGTGTTGTGTACAAGCTTTACCGAAACATCCTTTCAGTTGTCACATACAGTAATTCAGACGAAAAGCGTCTAATTATTATTGTTAATTTCAAATCAACATCAAACTAAATGGTAAAGCTCCAAAGTGACACCTCACTATCCCCCTGGTCCACTTCGTCTCTCCACCCGCTTCCCTGTGTTCCCAGAGAACAATAAGCCGCCGGAGGAGATCTCAACGGCTCATCCGCCATGCTAAACAAAACCTCATTATTATTCACATACCTTTCTAACTCCATACTCATACCATCCTTATTGTTATTAGCTTCTTCTTCTGATGATCCCATTGTCGTCCCCACACTGCTGCTACACACTTCGTCCACGTCATCAAATGCATCCACTGCCTCCATCGCCACTCGCCGTATCTCATCGGGATCGGTGGACGCCGGTACGGGGAGCCTCCAGGCGGAGTCAGCGAAATTGAGACAAGCCGACTTGCCACGAAGAGCGAGAGCAGCAACATCATGAGCTCTGGCTGCTTTCTCAGGAGTGGAATGAGTTCCAAGCCAGATCCTTAATTTCTTGTTGTTAGGAACACGAACCTCGCAGACCCACTTATTGTTGTCCCTGCCACGCACTCCTCGGTACACAGGATGTCTTGTCTCCTTAAACACCCTGCGTCCGGTTCGTTTCTTGGGTTTCTCCGAAGCTAATGTGATGGCGGTCGCTTCTTCGTCGGAGGGTGATATCGATGACGAGTTGGAGTTGGAGCCCTCTGAGTTAGATGTGAAAGTTGAGATAGCGTTCATTTCAAAGGTTTGAACAAAATGTTGAGAGTAAGACTGGAGAGTGAAGTGCTGGACGCTGGTGGGTGGGATCGAGTATGTATATGTATATATATAGCTTAGCGCCGTTGAGAGTTGAGAGTGAAGAAGACGCACAAAGCCCGCGTGCCTACGTGGGGGACACGGACGCGGGAACGGTTGGCTCTTTATTTCTTAACACGGGCCCTACTGGCCCACGGCTATCCCTTGCTTCTGCGGCTTCTATTGTTCCAGGTTCGCTGTATCCCTCGTATGAAGCGTAGTTTTGGTGAGGAGCTTCGATTTCGGTGCCACGTAATATGAACAGCATCTTTTGTTTTTTTCTTTTTTCTTTTGACCAGCGAATATCCTCTTAAATCTTAAAATTATATTATAGAAAATATAATCTTCGTGTGAGGACTGACGAGTAAGTAATAACTAGCAGTGTTATTAGGAAAAAAAAGGGTAAATAAAAAAATGATGGTAAAAAGTTATTGTACGAATTAAAATTATACCGTTGGGGAAAAAAACATTATACTCCTTAAATTTTATTTATAATTCACAACAACTAGCATGTTGTTTTACAAAAATTAGGAGGAAAACCTAAATTTCATTAACTCTATTGTAAAATTCAACGTTTTTTTTTTAATTTCATTCGTATAAAATATATATGGTATCAAATGAGAACAAAGTAGATTTATTAATAAATGAATGGTTAAATTATACATTACATGAAAAAATTTTAATGAGGTGTCTTATAAATAAGATCAAAATTTATCTTTATATCTATCTTAAAAATAAGTTATATTTATAAAGAATTTACAACATTGTTGATATATTCAAAGAAAAAACTTTAAATTTCAGTAACCTTATTATAAAATTTAATAATTTTTTAACTTTATCCCTATTTAATTACATACTCTTAAAAAAATAATCATCTACTCAATAATAAATGAAGGGTAAAATTATACATTTATATAAAAAATTTAATGACATATATTATAAATAAAACTAAAAAAAATACATTCTTTCTGTATATTAAAAAGGTGAAAGAAATAAAGAGTAGTGGGAGTGTTGCGAATGGGAGTTTAGAATTTTGACACGAGGACATGGGGAGCGCCAAGAGTTAGAATAAGCAAACGGGAGGCCCGGTAAGGGACGTGTTGGAGACGTGTTCACATCTGATGACGTGCTTAATCTTACTCTCTCCGGCATCATCGGATGGTCATTGATATGACTCTTTCTCATATTGAACACTTTGACCATCAGTCAACACTCAACAATCTAGAACACTGGCGCTTGACTTATCACCCACCTTTTACACGCACACATATCACATACTAGTCACTTTCCTTTCATCCTAAGTGTAATAAGATATAATTAATTTTTTTTGGGAAATTAAAAAAATTAATTATATTATTTTAAAATATAATATTTATATAGGCTTTGGTTTTCTTATATTACATGAGAAAAAAAAGTTTCCTACACATACATGAAATGGTAGGACCCACATATACATATATGTACATATATATAGTCCCACCATTTCATGTATGTGTAACATGAGAAAATGATTTTCCTAGCACATGAGAAAATGTTTTCCCTTATATTTATTATTTTTTCTTCAAACGATTTTGCTAAACTTATAAATTGATATATAATTTAACGATACACAACATATAATATGATTAAATAATTTATCTAATTTCTTTAATCTCTTCTAAAAAAATCAACCTTATCTTATATATCTTATACGGGAGGGAGTAGTATATAAAGATCGGATAACGCTTTAGGATTCATGACTCATGCGCATATTGCCACGAAATAATTTCATGATGAAATAAAGATTTCAATAAGAGAAAATACGACTCTAGATCTCTATATATTTTGATTTTATTATAATTTATTTTCGTGGTTTCTTATCTTCTATTTACAGTTTGAAACGTTGGCGAAAAAAAAAAAAACCATTTGAAACATCAATTCTTTTTCTTTTAAGAGGAAAATATGAATTGACGATTTAGCTAAGGTTTAATGCCCAATGTTTTTTTTGATAAGGCACTTCTGTCTCTCACTTGTACATTGTGTTTTTTTATTTATTTATTTTTTTTTTCACTTGTGCATTGTTGTTTTAAGAAAGAGGAATTATTTAAAAAAAAAATCAGACAATTTTGTATTTTTTTCCTAGTCATATGATTATGATGGTTTAACGGTGTTAAGTTCATATATGAGTGAGATTTTTTCACCTAATGCAAATTTTTCATTATAAGGTAAAGGATATAAGCACCAATTTAAAGTAGCAACGTAACAAGATGCCTAAATAATGTCTATACAGGAGAAAAATAGAGATAGAGACAAGGTCAAAATAAATAGAACTTAAACCGCACCTGGATTAAGAAGAGCAATGACTTAAGTTCTGTCTGTCATGATCAAAGCAGTGGCAATAGAAACTTAGAAAGAGATAGTCCAAGGATTATAACTTCAAAGAAGCACACAATCTTTAGCGCCAGTGTTGCAAAACAAGCTATAAACACCCTTGCAATCACAAGAGGAGAGAGAAACATCCGAAAGTTAACATATACTCCGGGTGCAAATTAAAGCAAATCATCATAGACATTAAACCAGCCACTACCAAAATAACACCAAAAAGGACAATGTAATTGCTAAAACAAAACAATCTACACATAAGAAGCAAAGTAAACACATTACAAAAACAAATGCTAAAACCAGATAGAGGCAAACAAGAGAATAGAAGACATTGTCGGAGAGTCCAAGAAAACGGACTCGTGATTCATGGGTGGCTGGTTTCCAAGATTTTTTATAGCAGTTTTTATAGTTTACTCACATCTAGCCAAATCCCCAGAGAAGATGACCAAGAGGAGAAAAAGAAACTGTCATGGACCAAGATAAACCATCCAACCTTATTTCTTCAACCTTCGCCTCTTCAACAGTTAAGACCCACTCATGATCCTTCCAAGGATATTTAAAAAAAAAAAAAGGCTACTGTTTTTGTTGAATAGAAAAGACTAATGTTTCAAATGGAGAAAAATAAAAAAAGGACAGACAAGCACGAAAATAAATCGTAAGGATTCAAAATCAAACATGACTAAAATATAGGACCAAAAGTAGTTTTTAACCCCTACTAATGATGTGGCTGGCACTTGCGGGTCATTGGATTTTTTGTTCCGTATATTTTTGTCCAAAATAATTGTTGCGTATTTGGGCCTTTTCCCTCATGTTGGATCATCTTGCCGAACACTTTTTTGCACCCATAACAGCCAAAGACATCAAGGACCAATATCAATTGTTTGAGACATAACATAGTTGCCAAATGAGAGTTGGCACATATGGTAAGGGATCCAGGATTAGGCTCTTGGGTTGTGGGTTCGATCCCTTCTGCCGTCGTTGAGACTTTTTTGGTAGGCGATCTCGTAAGTCCCCAGTAAGTGTTCATAGAGCCCGGGACCGTGCCCTGGCCTTGGTGAGGGACTGGTGTTGAACCCCTCCAAAACTTTCTTATTATCAAAAAGAAATGACATAGTTGGTTTATGCGTTAGTCTTCATCTTAAAATGGAGAAGGTTTGATACCTTCTTGTTGATGTAAGTACAGATGTAAGCGCTCTTAGAGCTTTAAAGTGTGCCCTGACCTTAGTGGGTTATCGGTATTTACCCTACCTAAACTTTTAAGAAGGTATCAAAGTCTTATTTGACCCCGCCCCCAAAAAATAAAAAGTAAAAAACCTAATTTTTAGAATAAAATTCAAATAGTAATGCCCCCCCCCCCCCCCAAAAAAAAGAATAAAATTCAAGAGTCAAGGTTCTTTCCAAGTGTCCATTAAGTTATATATATATATATCCAAACAATAATATTTCCTCCAATCCTTAACAAAGTTAACATAAAATCAACTCAACTAATTGGAATACATTAGAAAAATTAGTTAAATTAATTATTTTCTTAAAGGGTTTGATGGTTTCTATAAAATACCTTTTAAATCATTTGCATTAAAATCACCCATTGGTACAAACTCCCTTTAAATATGTGCAATTAATAGGATAGTTTAAAGAAAAAAATGATAAATATAAGAGACAAATAGATTTATATTTATATTTAGGGTCGAATTTAACCTCAACTAAACTAAGTACAAAAATTAGTGTATTCTATTTCCTATGAATTTACAAACGCATTCAAACAGTATATAACAACTCTAGTTATTAAGAAGATATACAAACTTTTGTTAAAGATAATTACTCATTTCGATATTGAATATAAGAATTAATTAATTTTTTTAAAGAGATTAAAAAAACTAAATAAGTTACTTAATTATATTATATATCATATATCATGTATGATTAAATTATATATCAGTTTATAAGTTAGACAAATTAATTTAAATAAAAAAATGATAAATATATATTTTAAAACATTTTAATTAATTTTCTTAATTTTTTTTACAAAATGTTAACTATGTTATATATTGAAAATTAGGTAGTACCACGAAATATAATATTTTAAAGATGACATGGGTCATTGGAAAAAAAGGACAATTATAGACCCTCTTAGAGGAAAAATCCCTCTAAGATTTTAAAAGACCAAGAAAATTTAAAAAATGTCTCAAAGAAAATTATGATATAAAAAAAGTTTCAAAGACTTATCAAAATCCACATATGGAGTTACAATCTCCTAATAAAGGAGTTGTCAATAAGATTTTTTTTGAAATTAAAATTTTCTTTTAATTTTTTTTTTATCTTTTAGGACTTTAAAGGAATTTTCCCCTTTTAGAGACTTAGAGACAATAAAAGCCCGTGAATTTCTGAAATTGGCTGGGAATAAAGTCATCTTTTTTTTTTTTTTTAAGAGTTAAACTTTTATTTAAAAAATAATTTAGTCTAAATATGAAATTGGTGAAATATTTTTGGGTTAAGGTGCAAAAATACACACGAACTTTTTATTCATGAGCGCTTAGCACCATGTGCTTTTTTTCAGAGCAAAAATACAGACGTTTACCATTTTACAGCAAAAGTCAAATCTCACTGTTATGTTACTGTTCACTTCATCTCTTTCTCTCTCATCATGATGAACAGTAACATAACGGTGGGATGTAACTTTTGCTAAAAAATGGTAACCTCGTGTGTATTGTTGTTCCAAAAAAAAGCACGTGGTGTTGCGCGCTAGTGGGAAAAAAACTTATATGTATTTTTGTACTTTAATCCAATATTTTTATAGGAAATGGTTTTTAACCGTGGGTTACGTTGCACAAAATTCTAACCCACCTAAAATTATATCATTTACATAAGTTGTAACGTCCTCTATTTTTTTCCATAATTATAAAATATCGATTTGTAACGTCCTCTATTGTTTTCCATAATTATAAAATAATAATAACTAATCAAAGGTTTGATCAAACTAAAAATCATTATCAAATGTTTAAAATAAACTAGAATATGCAAAACGAGCCCTAATGTAGTAATATATAATAATCCAACATAAAATAAAAAGGTGGAAATACTATTGTTAATAGAAGTAGCTTAAGCTTCCGGAGCTTTCCTTGATGGACCCATACGAGAACTATCACTTGAAAAATAGTAACCATTAATCCATCTCATCTGGCATACAAATAATTGCTGGTGAGGTGTCAAGTGAGATATTATAAAATCATAGCAATATCAAGAATTTCACATGGCAACACATATGTATATACTGTATATCAATGCACTATATCAATATTTCATTGTTCAGATCTAGCACATTAGTACACAAGTCAATATACAAGAATTTATTTTCGATCCTTCCTTATTTCCTCCCTCCCTTATTTCCTCTGACTAAACCCATGGGCTAGTACTCATCACCCATGTGACTGGTAGTTCAACTCAACAAGCTCATCGATCAAGTGATATGGACTGGCCAAAATTCACAAAGCATAAGATCGGACCATGGGTTCCCCCTCTAATGTACTAGTGGGGTGTCAAGGCTCTATTAAAAACAAGCAGGCTAAAGGACTAACCAATGTATACTTGGAAGTTCATCGTCTTATTTCCTCTTTTTGTACAAAATTTCACCCCCTTATTTTCTCTTTCAATAGTTTCTCGTCAAATCTACACCCATCATCCCCTCTCATACAATTTAGAAATTACTAATAAAATATATCCAATCTCATAATTCCACATAAATTCATATAATATAATATAACTAATAATTCCTTCATTAAAATAAATTCCACAAGACAATTTTATTATCAATATAGATTTATAGTTTATATAATTAAAAATACTCACAAACATCATACAAACATACACAACAAGAGGAAAGTGGTTACCTCTTGCCAAAGCCAATTATTATCACCCCGCTCTTAATCCAAGAGCTCAAACACATGCCAAAATCAATATACCAGAATCAATTTACCCCAATTAATAACTGTTCAAAACTCTACATAATCAAAATTAATTTTAAATTATGTTACAAATATAATATAAATAGGCCCAGCCCAATGACTAAAGAGCCCAGTCAAATGGCTCAAGTCATAATCCTAACTACCCCTTTTAATTAAGAAGCAATTATTAAGATAGTGGTCAAGATTGTAACCACCCAGAGGCTAGAGAAGGTCGTATTCGCACTCCTCACTGCTGGAAGAAGGCTCCGCCCTTATTTTCAGGGACATTGAATAATTGTTCGAACTAGTCAACCAATACGCTAAGTGCTACACAAGCCGGACCTGGCAGGATGAATGATCAATTGAGCCATAGAGCTCTCCGAGTTCGATATTGTCCACGAAGCCTGGCACGCGATCAAGTCTCAGGCTTTAACCGACTTTATTGCGGAATTAGCTACCACAGCAGTAGCACCGGAGACCAGTCTCGAGGTCTGGAAGGTGTTCGTCGATGGATCTTCAAACGCCAAAGGAAGCGGGACAGGGGTCATAATAGAAAGCCCAGAAGGAGTGTCGATAGAATACTCCCTACAACTGCACTTCAAAACTTCCAATAACTAGGCCGAATACGAAGCTGTACTGGCCGGATTGTCTCAGGTGAAAGAGAACGGGGCCAAAAGGGTCCACCTGTCAACTGACCCTTAGCTGGTTATGGCCCAAATTAATGGGTCTTACACAGCCAAAGGTCCCCTGCTAATTAAGTATCTGGGGAAAGTTAAGGAAGCTATGGCCGAATTCGACGAAGTAATGGTCACCCATATCCCCAGAGGAGAAAACGCAAGGGTGGACATTCTGTCAAAATTAGCAAGCACCAAGAGCCCGGGGAACCACCATACTGTAGTCCAGCAGAGCATGACCGAGCCTACTTGTGTTATGGTCATTACAACGGTCGAAGATTGGCGAAAACCAATCTTGAATTACCTTGAGAAAGGAATTATTTCGGAGGACCCATTGGAGGCCAAACAATTTACCAGATTAGCAGCAATGTACACGGTAGTTGATGACCAGCTATATTGGAAAGGCCTCCACTCTCCAATGTTAAGATGCTTATGCCCGGCAGAAGCCGAGTACGTATTGACAAAGATTCATGAAGGGATCAATGGACAACATATGGGAGGAAAGGCCTTGGCTAGGAAAGCTCTCCGAGTTGGATTTTATTGGTCGACAATGGTAGCCGACTCCAAAGAGCATGAGAGAAAATGTGAAAGTTTCCAAAAGCACGCTCGGATAATTTGGCCACCTCCGGCCGAACTAAAGTCTATCACGGCACCATGACCATTTTATAAATGGGGGATGGATTTACTAGGACCATTCAAGCCGGCCCCGGGGCAACTGAAGTGGCTGATTGTAGTAGTCGACTACTTCACTAAGTGGATCGAGGCTAAGCCTTTAGCAACCATTTCAGCAGCCCGAGTACAGAAATTTTTTGAGCGAAGCATTCTCGCCATATTTGGAATTCCAGTTGAAGCCATAACCGACAACGGTACTTAATTCGTCGACCAAGGTTTTCAAAGGCTGATGATTGAGCTTGAGATCAAACACCATTTTGCTTCAGTAGAACATCCACAGTCTAATGGATAGGCTGAGGCAGCAAACAAAATTATTATTGACGGGCTCATGAAACGGATGGCTGACGCAGGAAATAATTGGGTTGAACAGCTATATCCTGTACTTTGGGGGTACCGGACTAGTATTCAAACCTCAACTCAGGAGACACCCTTCAAGTTGACATACAGATGTGAAGCCATGATCCCGGTTGAAATTGGGTGAACCTCGTGGAGAAAAGACACTGTATTACAGGAAGGAGAGTCTAACAACAGTAGCCAGTTGGCCCTAGAGTTGGATCTCATTGATGAAACTAGAATCACGGCACATTGTCGAGATCTGGCTATGAAGCAGCTGGTTGCGGCTAAATACAATTGCAAAGTCAAACCTCGAGTGTTTTGCAAAGGAGATTTGGTACTCTGCAGGGCGGATATCGGAAACAAGAACGCTCGGGATGGGAAACTTGCGGCAAATTGGGAAGGACCTTACCGCATCTCGGACAAAATAGGGCCAGGAACATATGTCCTTGAAACCTTAGATGGCAAAGCAATAAAACGAACCTAGAATGCGGACAAACTAAGGGTCTACTAAAGTTGACCACCGAGATCCCCTGGAACTTGGTCGCAGCTGATGTCAGCGGCGGCTGAGAATCGCTTTTTATTTTAAGGATTATTTTGCTTTCACACATTATTCTCCATTTATTTTATTATTTCTTTTGTAATTGCAACTGTTTCAATCAATAAAGAAGGCGGCTTACTTTATGAGCCGACCTGATGATTGTTTATGAAGTTCAATACAAAAATATCCGAATGAAGGGGACTTAATAAAGCCAGGGCTTCGCGAGCCCGGCTATCATAAGGTTTGTTAACATATCTTATGAATGTTACGATGCATTGGAACAGCACTCTAGGATGGTGTTGTCATTGTCATAAAGATCCTAACAGGTCAAAATGTTTAGGTTCTTTTCGATTAAGACCCGAACATGTGGCGATTGGCTACTATCTCAGAGTATTACTTTACAAGATAAAGTACGTAGATGGTTGTTTAAAATCATCTGTTTATTTAAAATGCCCAACTAACAATAAACACGCCCGTTTATTAATGTTGGTGGAATATCTAACGGATTCTGCGCAATATATCTTGACTTCGGCCAAGTCATGCAAAAAGAACCGAGTCACGAACACGAATTACGTTTCCCTTTATTCATTAACAAGCGGATATAACGCGAGTTTGGCCTAAAGGATAAAAGCAAAAATAGACAACAGGCAAAACATGCTAAAAATCCACGGGAAAACCAGGATGAAATTGTCATTATGCAAATTTCGGGCCACAGGCCCGGTTTACATAGTTTTAAAAACAAGAATAAACCTAAAACTGTTAAAGTTTAAAAAACAAAAACTCCTAAAAAAGGCAGCATCACGACTGGGCTTGGGCAGGCACGGAGAAGTCGGGTGCATTTGAGATAGGGGCATCTTTCTCCTCAGCAATTTGAGCTCTGTTACCCTCTGTGTGATGCTCAGACTCTTCGGCCGGAGAAGGCGGCGCGGGTACAAATTGCCCGTCTACTATCGAAGCTTTAAAATCCGTCGCGTCAAGGTTCATTGTAATGTTGGGGTTCAGAGCTCGGACCTGTGCCAGACAGTCTTTGAAAGCGTCGGCAGCCGTCTCAATGGCCATAACTTCCAGTTTCTCCACCTTAGCAGTAGATGCCGCCAGCTCGGCCTTGGATGCATCAAGGTCGGAGTGAGCAAGGTTCAGATCCTTCACTACGCCCGCATATTGGCTCTACAGAGAGTGCAGAGAGGCGTTAAGCGTGTCCTCCCGAGCCTAACAAGCATTAAGTTCGGTGGCAGTCAGATCCTTATCAGCAAGGGCCTTTGATAGGTCTGCCACCGCCTTCATCTGTGCCTCCTCGGCCTTCAGCCTCGCCTCCTCAGCCTCCGCCTGCCGGGCCGCAGCATCTTTCCTCTCAGTCCGGGCCTTGGCAAGCTTGGCAATAGCTTTAGAGTATTTATGCTTCACGGCAGTGTAAGCGTCTAGTACGCCAGTAGTCTCCATCAGGTGATCCTGCAGAGCTTGTAGATGGTCAAGGTCGGAGTCAGCAAAAACCTCAGCGTTGAAATATTTGCTGGGGGGCTTCGCGGCGTGCTTGAGCTCATCTGAGACCCCATTAGTCCACACTTCACCCCGCAAATGAAGACGAGACTTGCGAGGGGGTGGAGGAGAAGGAGGAATGCCTGCGGTAGCACCGACTTCAGAGCAAAGGCCGGACCATCTTCTGCAGCCGAGGTCGATGAAGTGATGGCCAACTTCAACCGCTTACGTGGGGCGAGGTCCGTGGAGGCTGGAGGGGAAGCAGCCTTCTTCTCGGGTACAGCGGCCTTCTTCGGCGAAGGAGCAACCACCGCCTTCTTTTGTGAAGGAGACCCGCCCTTCTTCTTGGCCTTAGCGCGGAGCTTCTGGGCCAGCTCTTGATAGGAGACTTTCCCCATCTTAGGATCTATCAAAGGAAAAGAAATGAAGGAAAAATCAGAAAGGCTCACAGGACATAATTAAAAGAGTCAAATAACAAACATCAGCAAATACTAAGGAAAAACCATACTTGGTGGATATAACTCCTCCACCGACTGCCGGATAAAAATCTGGGCGTCAATGACATCCTTCTTGGCTACATGGTCGACCAAAGCTATCACGGTCGCAATCTCGGCCGGCTCTAAGTTATCATCGAAGGATGCGAAAATTTTTGGGTCCTGGTCATAATGGACTTTAGACCAGTATAGAGGAAACGTCAACTCCACCGATGTGACGTCGAAATCTTGAAGGAACCACGGTTTATAGCCAGGCTCGGCAGTGACTTTAAAAAACGAAGTCTTGAAACCTTTCCATGTGTCAGTGGTCACATGGAAGAGTTTCTTATTCGGTTTCCCCCGAAAGGAAACCCAGCCCTCTTTCTCCACAAGCTCGCCGGGTTGGCGAGCCCTTTGGATATTAAAAAATAGAAGAACACCCCGGTAGTAGGAGTGTGATTTAGAAATCGGCAAAGTCGCTCAAAAGTGACAATAAAACCCTAGGAATTAGGATGGATTTGGGTGGGGGCCAGATGCAAAACGTTCAAGAGATCTACTTGAAATTCGGTAAATGGAAAACGTAAGCCAAGTTTCCTAACGAAATCTTAGTAAAAGGAAAAGTAAGAACGTTCATTCCCTTCCCAGATAGCACACACCGGTTCACCGAGATTTGGGAGGGAAAGGGAGCAATGATTCCAGTCTCCTAATGGGAGCTCGGAAATTTGGTCAGCGGTTATAGAAGAAAGCTTGGATAGCACCCCAGCCGCGACGCGATCATATTTTTCCATGAGATGATAGGGGACATGGGTTGTCGACTCCACAGATCTAGAATCCTTGACAGGAAGGGGAGAAACCGATATACTGCCTAAAAAAGCAAAAACAGAAAGGAATTAGAAAGAAAGAAGGCGATACCTGAAGGTAGTAAATCAGGACGGACGGGAACGACTGGGACATCTTGCGATGGAATGTGCCGGCATCATGAAGCTATTTCATTAGCTTCCCATGACTGGTCCACCATCATGGATTATGAAACGAGCCAGGAACACTCCTCATACAGGCCATTTGGTCAAAAAGGAGTAATAGGGGGTCCGACCCGCAAAGCCAAGGAAGCAGTAGGCACAGGAGGACTTCCCTTATCATGACCTCTGAAGGGTGGTTCTAACGAAGAAGTTCTAACCTAATCGGCCCCCCGACCTCGGCCTACGGGTTCTAACGATTGGGACCGAACTTGGCCTATAAGTCCTAACGAGGAAGGCTGACCCCTAAAGCTACCTCTAGAATGAGTAGGTCGATTTGACCCTCTTCCACCGACTCCACCATAACCACGGAGCACACTTTCTAGTTTTTGCTCTTCGGTCAAGGGTTTCCCGTACAGCCACCAAGCTGTCCGGGTAGGCATGCGCTAAAGAAGCTCTTCCTCCTCTGGGGAAAGAGCGTCTGGTTTGAAAGGCGAGGGAGAACCTTGGTGGCTCATTTCAAGAAGGTAGAAAAGAAAGAAGGGGCAAAGTTATTTCCAAACAAGGAACCGAAACCTAGGGATGAAGAAAAAGAATTAAAACGACCAAAACTCAAAGAAGTCCAAGAATAGTGTGACCATATCAAACGAAAACAACGAACGAAAACCCAGAAAAGAGGAAAACTCAAAAGTATACAAAGAACTTACCCAAGAAAACCAAAAAGAAAGAAGGAAGGAACAAACACAGAAGCCAAATAAGAAGCGATGAAGTACCTGATTTGAGATAAATTAAAAGAAAAGGAAATGTGCGAGCCACGAAATTGGGAGATGGAGATTCAAGGAGGATGAACTAGTGACAGCCCTCTCTCAAAGTAAAGCTCAGGATTTGCCAATTGCAAAAGTGGTGAATGGGGAGAGGCGAAGGCTTATAAACAAAGAAATTGACGGTTAAAAATCAGGGAATTGAAACGACAAGGCCAGAAAACCTACCCAGGATCGCTGACGTCACCATCAAAAGACGTGCGCATTAAATGAAGGCATTTAAAAATGCAGAATCACCGAGGATAATGGAGCACGTATTCGCGCTACTATGCCGTCTTGCGCATGCCAGCTGGCAATAGGCAATGATAACGCCTACAATCTTGGGAACTTAATGTGTCATGTTAATAGTCAAGTCAATTACGGATCTCAGTCCAAGTACGAGATCAGACGAACTTAGGATGGACCTCGGCTATAAAAGCCAATGCCGACCTCCCATGCGATATCAAATTGAGGGGCAATAGTCCCAACCCAGGGAGACCGGGATAAAAATCCAAAAATCAGGGTTAAAACCCAAACAGACACAGTTATTCGAACTCAGAATTGTCCTATCTCAACAAAGTTGGGAAATTTGAAATAGCATGGGAAGATCCCGACCTAAAACCAAAGCTTCGGGATAATGGTTTCTAGAATCAATAAGCAAACCCGGAGCCAGTTAAGTCATCCCGGCAGATCCAAATCATCCCGGCAGCTCAAAGCCCTGAACTACCGGGCTGGGGGGCAACTGTTACGGATATAATATAAATGGGCCCAGCCCAATGACTGAAGAGCCCAGTCAAATGGCTCCAGTCATAATTCTAACTGCCCCCTTTATTTAAGGAGCAATTATCAAGATAGTGGTTAAGATTGTAACCACCCAGATGATAAGGGGATATTATCTAAAGGTATATCTGAATATCTTTTAAATAATAAAGATAATGAAGCCCATCAAAGTAGGGCCCCCAGGTAAGTCTATAAATAGGGTACAAACCCTTACAAGGTACACACGCTCTAACCCTAGCTCTTCAATTCACACAGAGCACACACCCCACTCCCTCTAGCTTTAATAAGCCTATCGTCTACCTTCGAACTACGTGGACTTTGATCCCATTCCATGGTACGTAGGCCCCTGGGATTTCACCCTAGGCCAAGTCCAATCACTCTTGTGTTCTACACCAGAACAAATTCCTATAACAACTATTTAATAAATCAAAATCGATTAAAATTAACTATTAACCATTATTTACATTCCTATGATTCTATATTGAGAAAAATCAAAACTTGCCTAAAACCCTAACCCTAAAATATTCTCTAATCAACATGAAAGTACTATTATAAGAAAGATAAAATTGGTTAGAATAGTTTTCACGAAGGAAGTTTTGTGATTAGAAATGATCTTAAGTACCTTATTGACCCCAAAATGTTGAACACTAAACTGAATTTGGAGCACAGCGCCACTGCACTCTTGATATCGTTCGGAACTCGAAAAGCTTAATGGCAACTGAATGAACTTCCAATTGATGGAGAGGGGTGGGAAATTAAATTCCCGCCCCACGTGTTTGACTAAAGGCTACGTGCCCTTTGGTCATTTAATATATATATTTAAATTTTTATAATAATAAAAATATTATTGTTTTTATATTTTTCTATTTCATTCATTATATTAATCCACATTTTCTTTTATATATTATCATAAGATTTTAAAATAAAATTTAGGATGTTATATAATTCGTATTTTAAACATCGAAAAATATTTTAGTCTTAATTGAACATTGGTGAATTTGAAACTGAGGTTGACAGTACTTTTATGGCTTGCAAAATTTATATCCTTCAAATAGTCTTATTTTCAATTTTTAGCAACAACTTATTGCAGCCTTGAATTCGGTGAATTTTCCGGTAAAGTTGGTGCTTTTAACTAACGATACTTCAGTTCGCAAATTTTATACTACCTCTGTTTCTAAGTATAAAACATACAGTTCGTAGTGCAAAATACATCCTATATTGAAGACTGGTGGATTCCTTATTTTACATATGTTAAAAAAATTATTTAAAATTACGAACAACAATATGGTCTGAAAGACCTGGCTGAACTACCCAAGGGGGGTGAATTGGATGAAGATAAAAACTTTGAAATTTTGAAAATATTTTTGCAATTTGGTAAAATCAATTTGTATGACAGTAAAGAGTTATAAAACTATGAACAATCATTCAAACATGTATACTGGAAATAAAGGAGATTAAGGATGAGAATTGCAAACTGAGATTTATACTGGTTCGGCCCAATCCTTGACCTACGTCCAGTCCTCAAACTCCACTTGAGATTTTCAATCCACTATTCTCTTATTTATCCGGGCAAAAGAGAAGCCTTCTACAAACCCACAAGTTTACCCAGACACTTGTGAAGTCAAATCTCTCATCGAGATCCTTCCCCTACTCAATGTAAGGTTACACTCAGTTTCCCTGTCAAATTCTCTCAATCTTAAGTATCTCTCAAATAATCTGATTTACAATGAATCTTCTCTCAAAGAAGTGAATGGATAATCACTGAAGTACAATAGAAATTATTTCACTCTTTCTATGGTAAACAATGAAACATTTGAAAAACAGAGTGTGTATGAGATTCAGAATTTAGACGTTTTGACAGCATAATCTCTTGTCCTCATCTTTTTGCGTTTCGAATGTGGCTTTATTTATAGATGAGGATGATCTGAATGTTGGGAAATATGACCGTTGTGTATAGAGCCGTTGAGAATATAGCTGTTGGAAATATAGCCGTTAGAACTTCGTTTTCTGAGCCAACTGTGACATCAACATTTTCTTCTTCCTTGATCTTCAGTTTAACACCCTTTGATCATCTGAAACATGTATACAAATGATATAAATGATGTTAAGAAGTATTATAAATCATTTGGGTAATTATCTAGATGTTCTTGATCAAAAACATGATTTTCGACATGATGATTTTTCTGAAGTGAAGGTGTAACTCGAGTTTTTATTTGGAAACTCGAGTTTTGAACTTGTTTTATTACTCTAGATTCCTCTATGTTTGATCAAAACTCGAGTTTTGTCTCACAAACTCGAGTTTGGAAGATGCTTTGATGTTTGCTGCTCTCTGTCTGAGCTAAACTCGAGTTTTCAAC
The DNA here is from genome assembly GCA_037074495.1 of Acacia confusa. Lineage (NCBI taxonomy): Eukaryota > Viridiplantae > Streptophyta > Magnoliopsida > Fabales > Fabaceae > Acacia > Acacia confusa. The sequence goes on along the minus strand of CM073512.1, from coordinate 31,214,225 downwards.
TTATTTTGTCCATGGTTGCTCTCTGACTTGATATAGCTTCAAATTTGGCAAACTACTTATCCCCATATAGCTCTTTGAGTCTTCTTTCCAATGCAAAAAGAATTAGCTCCAAACTCATTGTATTTTGTCTGTTATGATCCGATCAATGAAGATTGTTCTTGACCAGTGTTTTTGTAATGTCCTGAATTGACAATCAACTATCGAAGGCCATATCTCTTTGGTCTGAACTTCATTTTAGTTTGTTCAACTCTTGATGAAAAGCCTTATGATTCTTCTTTCATATGCCACCGATTTCAGCTCATTCCAATGTGTAGATTGTGAGTTACACTCAAAACAATGAAGCTTGGTTTGATATGTGGCGGGAATTCCTAATCCATCTTTTGAAATTAATAACTCTCTCATTTGAACTTCTTTAGGCTTGAACTCTATCAAAATGACGCGTTAGATGTCTAGTTTGAACCAAAATCAGTTTCACCTCAAACCGATGTCTGGTTTAGGAGATATTATCAAATTACCAAACCTCACCCAATCTGAACGTGAAACAGAGGTGAACAGAGTTGTTGATTAGCGCTGGAAACTCGGGTTTTCATTTGGAAACTCGAGTTTTGCAGGTCCAGAGATGCTAAAGACACTACAAACTCGAGTCATTAAGTTCTATACTCGAGTTTTGACTGCCAAACTCAAGTTTTGACACATTTTAGAGGCAAATTACTGCAGTAAGGTAGTAAACTCGAGTTTTGACCATTAAACTCGAGTTTTCTCATCCAGAACCTGATTTTTGATGACTTTAACTCTGAATTGACCCATTTGATCATGGAAACTTCTAGGATCAATCTTAGAACTTGAATAATGATATCTTCAGCAAGTTCTTCTTTTTCCATCTTCCATCTTGATCAATGTTTATCATTTAACTTGGGCTCATCATTCTCTGCAACTTCTACCTTCTTTAATATTTCCTCTTCTTCAATTTCTTCTTTATGAAATCTCATCTCTTGATCATTCTCCATAATTCAACTCTTTCTTTCAATTCCCTTGAACATTCTTCACAAATATATTTGAACTGATTTTGAATGAAGATGTTCCATTCAATAAATTCTTTCTTCTTCAATCCCTCCTCTTTTTCTTGATTATCCCCAAAACCCTTTGATAACTTCTTGATTCTTTGCAGATTCTTCTTTCTGTCATTCAATACTTCTTTATCAATCTTCTCGATAAATCTTCATAAATGAACTTCACATCTTTGATTCTACATTAAATTTAAGAATTTGTTAATGAAGAAGATAAATATAGTATACAATCTTTTTGTTCTTACTAATGGCATCTATATAAGACATCATCAAAACTAATTATATCCAACATGGTCAAGGTATAATAGCAATGAATTTTTAGGTAAGAATAATGCATTTCGATAATATTATAGAATAAACTTTATACCCATTTTATATCTTTTATGCCGGGGAGTTGTGCACATAAGATCATTGTTAAAAATGTACAACTTAGTATGAAATTTGTATAATCCCACCTTTAAAAAGCACCAACCGTATTTAAAACTTTATGAAGTTCTAAATCAACGGCTCCCAAGCTCCCATCAATATATGAATTAGTTGAAAATTTTGTTTTGCTTCTGAATATATAGGATCTTAATCTCTTTGTTCTTTTATATTTATTATATTTTCTCATCAACACACATTTTTAATTTAATTAATTTTTTAATCTATATGAATAATTAGTTACACAGCTCTTAAATCCCCTTTTTTCATATTAAAAAAGGGAGCATCACCTCACATCGCAAATATCAATAGATGGACTTGGTCTCCCTGACCAGAAAAGCAACTAATAGACGGCAACAGAGACATATATTCATAAATACATACACACATTAAGTGTATTTCCTTATCATGAATTTAGTTTCATAGCGAGCTGAGACAACTATATTAAAGAGAAAAATGATCACTACAAGAAAATTGACGTCTTGTAGTGGCTAAAATTACATATTACAGTTATAAACAAAAATAGTAGCAATTTAAAAATTGGCGATACACTGTTACAAATTGTTTTGTAGCGGTTTTTAAAAACCACTACCCATGTATTAAAACCAATATTGTACTGGTAGCAATTTTACGTTACCGCTACAAAATGAGATTGAGATGACAGATTGTGTGAAAATTTTGTAGCTGTTATAAAACCGCTACAAATTACGGCGCAAAAATTTTGAATGGTGGGAATGGAAAATTAAGAAATGGCGGTAACATTGTAGCAGTTCAAAAACCGCTACTAAGTATATCTATGAATTTTTTAAAAAATGGAGGCAAAACAATCTACAAAATTTGAATTAAATTTCAAAAATTCCGCCAAGTTTTTAAGGCAAATTCAAATTCAAATTAGTTGTAGTTCTAAAACTGTTACAAAATAATGCAAAAACCATTATAAATATTGGATAAAATTTTAAAATTGCGCCAAAATTTTTTAGGCAAATTTCTATTAAAATTCGTAGTGGTTCTAAAACCGCTACAAAATATTGCAATTTTTTCAAAAAAAAAACATAATTTGAGTCCATTATTACATAATTTTATTATTTAAGTGATAATTTAAATGATAATATCTAATATTTAAAAAATAATTTACTTAAGTAAAATAAATATAAATATTATATAGGTATAATATTGAGAATTTGTAGATAATATGAATTTATTATGTTGTCTATTAGATCATATTTGATTATGGAATGAATGTTTCTAATGATAGAAGGAATGTTGAGGAAACATATTCAAAGTTTTGGACAAGAAAAAAAATGAAGGAGAAAACGTTTACAAATGAGAGAAAAAGAGAGAAGGGGTTGGAAATAAATGAAGGACAACTGTATAAAATGAAGTGTGGTAAGGGTATTTATAGGGATCCACGTAACTCAAACTCATAGAGATTTATGTGACAATGTTTTTAGCTATTTTTATTTATAGAGGTTTGTGTCACAATTTTTATGTCACAGTTTTTGTAGTGGTTTTTGTTTGTTTTGTAGCGGTTATAAAACCACAAAACCGTTGGTATTTTTAAGAAAAAATATATGTAGAGGTTTACAAGAACAAAAGCATAGTTTGTTTAATCCTTCTTTGTTGTCATCCCTAATAAAAATATTTGGAAAAAATTTTAATTGTGAGTTTAATATATTTGTACAAAAATTAAACTTAAATTAAGTAATAATAAAGCATAACTCATAAAAACATACCTAACTATAGGTAAATTGTCATTGCTTTCAGGGAAGAAGTTTTTGAAATTGGCGTGCTGAAATGACTCACTCTTCTAGGCAACTTTATCACTATTACCCATGTCGTAAATGTCTCAAGGCTTTAATTGACCCACTACATTTCAATTCATGTGCATCTTGTCCTCGATATAATAAACTTGGTGTACCTCTAAGGCAAGAATATATAACTTATCATGTTGAGATTGACCAATATGAATTAGCAGGGAGGAATTTACTGATGTAATGCTTAAGTTGTCAATCGTGAGTCCTGAGAAGTTGTTGTATTTGCCTATAAACACTATAACAACGTCACGTTGAAACGACCTTAGCAATTTAGTTCGGCGACATCAAGAAGCTTCCCATAGTAAGGGACATCTCCGATCTGCATGTTGCTATCACTACCGCCCACATAATTCCTTGTCTTAAAGGTGCCATAAACACTCAAGTTTTGGGTTAGCAATCATGGATCTTGTGAAACCATACAAAACTTGAAACCATTGATATTGTATGCTATAATTCTGGTTGCATGGTCAAGAGGGCCGATTATGAGAGTTCTGAAATCTGGTGAGTGCAAGTTGTGGTTATTTAATATTCTATGTGCAAACCTACTTGGGAATGCTCTGTGGACCTTTTTTGTCAATTTCAGATGATGTTGTGTACGGATCGTATCCTGAGTTGACGTTTCACATGACTTATGAATTCCCTGTAATTAATCATGAGATAATAATTGTGAAATGTAATTAAGTATAAAATGTAAGGAAATATATAGGATAACATATAAGTGTACATTCTTACTAAAAAAGGAGTTCAACTTTAGAGAAATTAATCAAGACATGTATATACGTTGGAAATTTCTCAATTGCTGTTAGCTTGAAGTTCTCTCTTCCTCTAACTAGTTTACCAACACAAAAGATTAAGGACTCTCTTGATGATGGCTTAGGTTTAAGACAACCATCTACACAAGACAGTCTATTGAAAGACGTCTCAATGTCATCAAAGTACCTTGAATAGAAATATAGAACATCATCCCCTATATAAACTTCAGCTATAAAACCTTCTAGCTATGCCTTATTCCTTACGTAAGATTTCAATTTCCCAATAAACTTATGAAATAAAGAAGGAAAAATGTTAACAAATGCTAAAATGTATGATTATCGAATTTAAAAAGTAATGCTGATGCGCATATATAAAATGTGTACTTCTCAATAGGATATATTCAACGATATTAAATTGGGCAATTAAACTTTGTTTCATGAACAAGGTGGACTATTAGGGGAATCATCACCATGAAAAATGATGGAAGAAAGAGCATCTCTAAATGACTTAGTGTAAGCATGATTTTGTGCTGCAGTTGGTCAAGCTCCCCAATGATCAAAACCTTAGAATAAAACTTCTGAAGAAAAAATATAGCTCCATCAAAGCGATAGGCACATCAGGAGGCATTATATTTGTTATTGTCAGCGGAAGTAATTGTTAAATAAGAATATGTGAATTTGTAACTATTACATAAGAAAAAAGCGATGGACTCATATCGTTGCAAATCTATGACGGTTTAAGTATAAATCATTATAAAATCTTATATTTATAGCGGTTAAAATAGACTGCAACGCTTTTTTCATAATGGATGGCCAATAATGAAGCGGCGTAGGGAAGTGAATTGAAGAATTTAAGAGAGACGAGAGAATGAGATACGTTGTGACATTCTGTGGGGTCGCCAAGATTTGGCGGTGATTATAAATATCAAATCGAAGCATGTCGGCCACCTCACACACACGCATCTCTCAGTAATATATATAGAGAACGTGCAAATATACACAAGAGTTGATTTAATTGGTTTGCCGAAATATATACATATGAATACATTTATAGAACGTAGAAACTAAGCGAAGGAGAAGAGAAAGCGAGAGGCCACCAACCGCGAGTCATACTCAGTTCAAACCTATACTTTGAAAACTGAAAAGAAACAAGAAAGTGATATATATATATATATATATATATATATATATATATATATATATATATATATGGGTTTTAGTTTTCTCATGTTGCATGAGAAAACTAAACTTCCTACACACACATTAAATGGTGGGACCCATATATACATATATGAATTAATATATGTATATATGGGTCTCACTATTTCAAGTGTGTGTGACATGAGATAATTTTTTTCCTACAACATGAGAAACATTAATCCCTATATATATATATATATACACATACATACATACATACATGGAGAAGAAGAAGATGGTGGGTAGATGTAGATGTCGGCCATAATTAACCTGTGATGTCAACCTCACTTAGTCAAAGTTTTTTTTTTTTTTTTTTTTTTTTAAAAAAAGGAAGATTTGGTCGTTTCTGGACTGTTTCAAAGTTGGAGAGATGGTTGATGAGTATCGAGTGAGTACCGATTTCTCCGATTTTAGATAGAGACTACAGAGATAGTTGGTTTTTTTTTTTTTTAAAGGATTATGAAAACTAAATAAATTATTTTACAGTATTTATATTTATCATTTTTCTTTTAAACTAATTTTTGTGATTTATAAACTAATATATAATATAACGATACACAATATATATTATGATTAAGTCATTTATTTAACTTCCTTAATTTCTTAAAAAAACTCAACTGTGTCTCATATTAAGAATTGACGAGAGTAATGTACCACTGAGTGCTTATTTATAAGTCACTTGATCACATAAAGTTTTGTTCAAAATATGTCACTTGTAGGGTATTAAATTAAATGAGGTTAAGTCAACTTTACCCCTGCCAACTATATATAATAATAAATTAATAAAAGAAATAGAGGTGTAAATGCAAAGGGATAATGGATATGAGAGAAAGTGTGCACTCTTTCATAAATAAGGACAAACTTAAAAAATGTATCCATTTCATATTTTGTTTATTTGTTTGAGAAATGGGGTATAAGTGAGTTATAAATAGGAACTGCCTTGTATGTGTGTGAGTGTGTGAGATTTGGTCATTTTGGGTACACAGAGACACATCAAGACCCCACCAATTGGAGATTGCTAAATTTCTTCTCTTTATTGGTTTTGCAAATGATGAATACTGAAGTTAGCTCCGACAAAAGTAAACTACAGTAAAGTGTCGTCTTTCAACATTAATAAAAGGTTTCACGGCCGACTTAATTATCTAGCTTTTCCCCACTCAATATTCACTATATTTGACTCAGACCACCAATATTCATCATATTTATGCTTGACTTAACTAGTCAAAATCCCTTATGACACTTAGAAATTAAACAACAACCAACCCCTAAAAAGCCAACTTGATCCAACTGAGCAAGTGACCCTTCTTAATTCTTTGATTGTATCATGAGATCTTTGAAATAATCAAGATATTACAATGACCGGGAGGCATCCTAATGCGAAACTTCTGCTCTCATAGTTAAGCAGTTTGAATGATTTTTGCGTAGTAAAAGGGTAATGAGATTTTTAAAAAAAAAAAAAAAAATCAACTTTTGAAATTTGTGACGCCTTGCCTTTGCTCAAGAATTAATGGCACGATGAGCTACACGTTAATTAGTTGTATTTAAAATCAAGTAGCATCATGAAAATTTGATCTTGCTTAACAAGTGTCCATATAATTTGTGTCATATATTATATTTTATGAATTGTTGTTATTAGAACAGAAAATTAATCTATGTCGCGCGTGCTACCTTTTGAAAGTCGAATTATTTAACCATTCACACTCTTTAATTTATTTATCCTTTTTTTTTTGGGCAGAGAATAATGCCTTGCGTTAGAGAAGATCATGTGTCACCTGGGTTTGTCATTTTAGTACGCATGGAGATGGAGGCAGAGGTTGTTGGAATTGAAAGGATACTACTTTGTAATGGTGTAGTATATATAATTGAAAACAAATACGTGCATGTTTGCTTTTATAGAAATTGGTTCCTGTAGAGAGGACAAAAGAACATGGTAGCTTTTCGCCCATGTTTTGGTTTGCAATTTATTGATTACTTCTCCCATAATTCCTTTTTTTTTTTTTCAAATTAAAGCTGTAGCAATTTACTTCATCAAATCATATATAGGAGGAATATAGTATATGGTATACATGAATGGAATGAAGTCTGTTGGGCCAAAATTGCCCCTGCTCATATATATAAAAGAAAGATGTATGTAATTGAAATTTGAAACCAAGTACTCTTTAAAGATAAGATGACAACAATAAACCTTATCCAACTACTAGGTGGGCGCGGGATCGGTTAAATAAATCACACACATTCTTACTATATACATATATATACTCTATATACAAGCTAAGCATAGTAGTGTTAAAATATTCAAATCTTATAAAACATATAAATTAATAAATTAATTTACGCAATAACATATTCCCAAATTTCTGTAACACATTTATTATTTAAGCTACTTAGGACTTAGGTAGACAACACACCGAGTGGTAACTGTAACTCCACTTGCCAATGGCACCCTTAGAATTTTTTTTTTAATTTTATTTTTCTTTCAAGAAAAGGGGGCAGTCCACCCTATCAAACTTTATTCATCATCTCTATACAAAAACGTGAGTACAACACACCCACCAAATTCATGACTAATACATCAAATAGCCTTCTAGGAAGCACATCAAACCAACGCAATTTCATCACCACAGCTCAGACTAAAGTTTGCAAGCCAATCAACCGTAAGTTCCCTTCCCTATAAGAGTGAGAGACGTATAACTTGATTGTTTTTATTTGCTTCCCCAAGTCATAAATAAAGATCCTATTTCTTATCTTACCACCATCCCAGACTTCTAAGAGCATTTTCGATAACGCAAAAGGAATTAACCTCCACAATAGGCTTTATCATTCCTACTTCATGGCTTCTTGCGTAATAATTTTGAGACCATATATTGCACCCCACAATGTAACTCTTCCACTAGTGCATTACAGATCCCTAGCTACGTACCTTCTTCACAAACTAATATACCCAGCTTCCATCATCCCTCCTTAACGGATCTGGATTCTCTCAAAATCCGGTTTCTCAATATCCCTCAGTATCGTTGTAAATGGCGTTATGTGATTTGTAAATGGCGTTATGAAATTTGTAAATGACGTTATAAAATTTTCTCTCTTCTCACCACATCATAACGCCATTTACAAATTTCATAACGCCATTTACAAATCACATAACGTCATTTACAACGATACTAAGGGATACTGAGAAACCGGATTTTGAGAGAATCCGTATCCCTCCTTAACACGCCACTACACCTAGCTAGCCCCTGGACATCCTTTCGCTGCTGACCTGTCAAAGTTAAGTTTTATCCGTCAATTTTTTTTTATCTGTTTTCTCACTAGATAGTTGTAAGATTAGTAGATGACATACCAAACCAGAGGATCCACAATATCCTATTTAGTTACTCCTTTTTAGTCCTATTTAAAGGGTAGAGAGAGAATGAATCTTTTAGTCCTGTAATTTATAAGACACCTTATTAAAGTTTTTATATGTATAATTTGGCTATTCCTTTATTATCGTGTTAACTTTGTTCTAATTGATTTAGATGTATAATATATATTAAATAAAGATGATGAAGTTGAAAAGTTGTTAAACTTTATGTGCAAGATTAATGAAATTTAATGTTTTTTAAGTGTGTGAAATATGTTAGAAGTCATTTATAACTCGAACCAAAGAAGCAAGTTCTAGCTTGCTTCTTATAGTTAATTACTTTCTTCAGTAATAGGCGTAAATGTAAATGGATCATTCTCCAGATTCTCCAGATGACATAGCATATATACATACATGACAGGTAATTTATATATACTGGTCTATACCTAGTACAAGCAATTTATTTATGATATTTGGGAATGGATATACTTTAATATATATCATGAAAAGGCCAAGAGGGGAAGTTCTAAGGCTCTCTGTAGTCTGGTCTGTGCTTCTCTCTGTCTCAGAAAGGACACTTTTAAGACAATGAATGGCAAGACGGTTGCCAAGACCAAAAAGAGGTCATTATTCTATTAATAAATTTGTACTTTTTATCTTTATTCGAAATTTAAGTACAAAAACGCAGCTAACAACTATTTATTATTGTTAATTAAGCACATGGTGGTTTCTTATTAAGTTTCCAAATGTATTACAACTTTTCATGAATGAGAATCTGTGGCATGGATTGGAAAGAAAATGAATTAATAAGGGGGACAAAACGTTTGCTTGTGTGACATGATTGCAAACTCTGAAAAACTAGACAGTAGAAAAGTTAAATCAAATAGACACTTTGTTGACTCTCATATAATATTATGTGCCCAATGGGACCCACTAAAGATATTGTGAGCTGGAGTCGGTAAAACCCTCCCTCCTCAGCACTGTACTTTAATTAGCAGCAAAAGTAATAATTAAACAGAGTCCACATTTGGTGCCTATCTCTTAGATCCCCATTATGTCCTCATCCCTCTATTAGAGGAATGAGTATATATTTTTTATTTTTTTATATATTGTATTTATTTATATTTAAATTATATGCTGTTTTTTGAAATTTTTTTTTACACTCAGTATCTCAAATTAATTAGTTTCCAATCCTACATTCATCAATAGTTACCTGTAACACCAGTATCATGAAAATTAATTAATTTAATATACTGAGTACAAAAAATATTTTAAAAAGTAGCATATAATTTAAACATAAATAAATACAATATATAAAAAATTTAAAAAAAATATGCTCATCCTTCTAATGTGCACATAATAGACACTTAAGGGATGAATGCCAAATATGGACTCAATTAAACGGCCGGGATTACAAGGGTCGAGTCAAGTTCCTGTCAGTGCGTACGTAGTTTTGTTTATATATTCTTCGGAAAACACACGTTTGTGAAAAGGAGTAAGAACACAAAATATTAAACCCTTACGAAAACAGAAGCAGGATGTGCTATAATAAGCAATAACACCCTCACAAGCGAACCTTTGAAATGATTAGAAGTAGAAACATCTCAGGACAAATTGACTCCAAGACGAATTCGCATATATATAATTAAATTATACAGTGGCTTCGGTAAAAGCTTGAGCCCACTACTTTGTAATTAACCAGCAGGAAGCTCTCAAAAATAGTTCCACAAAGTTCCTCCGTACGACTTATTGTCGTCGGGAGAGTTATCGGAGGGTGGTGGTTCGATTCGGGGTGGCGAAAGCAGCATTCCTCCGGCCATGTCCACCAGCAAATTTGGCATGTCGAATATGGCTTCCTCGTCCACAAACTGATGGTCTGTTTCCGGCCACGAAACATTATTGCTCTGATCATTACCATGATTAGCATTACCTGCAACGTCGTCTTCATTGGTTTGGGTCTGTTCTTGATCAGGCGCCATGAGTGCGGCTGCGGCAGTGGCGGCGCTGCGAATGTCATTGGCAGATGAAGAAGCCGGGACCGGATAAGTGTGGACCCAGTCAGGGAAGTTGAGGACCGCTTCGTTTCCTTTGAGGGCTAGCGCCGCCACGTCATATGCAGCGGCGGCCATCTCCGGCGTCTGGAACGTTCCGAGCCATATGCGAGAATCCTTACGTGGCTCGCGGATTTCGGACACCCATTTGCCACCACGGCGGCGAATTCCATGATACAGGGGGTGCCTCTTGCTCTTGGATGACGACGATGACGCCATGGGCTGCTGGTTTTGACACGTGGAGGCCTCTGGTTTAATTTAGTTTAGCCACAACATTAATGGCACAGTACGTAGTGAGATAAGTTTGAAGAAGAAGAGGGAAGTAAGATCTGGTTGCTTACATTAATAAAGCAAAGAGTGAAGTCGGGTTTTATATATAGAGGCACAAAGCGTGGGGATTTCGCGGGAGATCAGAGTGATGTACTACTACTTAACTAGCTGGGCTGCATTAATTCAGGCTTTTGTGATTAATGGACCAATATTAAATGAGTATTACTACCATAGTCAGAGAGAGAGAGAGAGGAGAGAGGAGAGAGAAGGACTGATGATGTCTCAGTCAGTGATGATGTTTCATAGTTGTGACCTGCGAGTCAGTGGCTCATACCCCAAATCCTGACGTGACCCGCATGGTCGATGATGGGACGCTGATTAATGTGACAACCCCAGTACTTTCTATCCTTTTACGGAAAATTTCGTCCAAGTTATAAGAGATTAAAAAAACTCAAAAAAGTCTTAAAAAAAATTTAAATATAAGAAAATTTTCAAAAAATTATTAATCTCATGTAGGAGAGTTTTTAATCCAAATGATGAGATTGTTAATAAAACTTTTCTGACATCTAAATTTCTTTTAAAACTCCTTTTAAATTTTCTTAGTTTTTTGAGACCTAAACAGAATTTTCACTTTTTTAATATACTTCCCACCTCATGGCTAGTACTAGTATTTTCTTATTTTAAGACAATACTACTATCTCTGAACAAAAAAGACAATACTACTATCATATTTCACACATAAAAATTTAAGGATAAAATTGTAAGCCCATTAAAAAAGTATATAATGACATCCTTTGTAAATTGGACCAAATTTGTAAATAGGTTCAAAGGAGTACCTCGATATTTAATAACCCAGGTCCTTATATATAATATGTTTTTAGAGAGTGAATCTTAGTTTTGAATATAAGACACATTTTTTATATTTGTTCTTATTTTTCTAATTTACCCCAATGATGCTTTCCTAACAATGATTAATGAGAGGGAATGGGGTAATTGAAGAGTATAACTAATTAAGATGTTTTAGAAAATACATAACATGTTAACAAATTTTCTTAACTTAATCAAATTAAATAAATATATCTTATATCAAGGATTATAGGGAGTATAAGAGTTATATTATATAACTAATTTATCGATATTTGTGAAATTAGTTACTTTAAGTATTTGTAACTATAAGTTTTTCTAGAATATCACCTTTGAAAATGTGTATTAAAAATGATTATAAATTTAAAATATAAAGTGGATATAGATCTTATTTTTAGCTATGAAGTAAGGACACTCCTATTTTTTCAAAATATGTGTGTCGAACAAGTGTCGGACTCCGATACCGTCCGACATGCCTCAACACTTGTATATTTTGGGAACAGAGAGCAGTGAGAGAGTGACGATATGAGTGATCATGACAGAGGAGGAAGGGTCATGACGCAACTTTAAATACATGATTTTTTTTGGGGTCTGCTTTATCTGAATGTTTATTTTATTTTGTTTTTGGAGGCGAAAAAGTCCACTCTCTCGCTGTATATATAGAATCCACGACTTGTTTTGAATATTACTGAATTGATGATGAATTGTCCCTTTGTATTTTTTTAAAAAAAATTTAAAAGGAGGCACGGCTTTTATGATGAGGCTGGAAGAGTTGGAGGCCAAGAATTTAAGGGATATAGATGAAAATAATTAAACTTATAAATAATCTATACTCTACACTCTATAGATGTTTTATATTAAATGTAAATTATACTATATATTAAAATTGTATATTTAATATCACAACGTGTCCTAATGTGTCAAAATTTAGATTTTATTAGGATTAATATATCGAAATGTTGAGTCGTGTCATATCTCATGTGTCATATCTCATGTAAGTATCGGTACAACATAAATTTTTAGAACCAAATTATGCACTACTTTTCTAGCTCTTGGGAGAAAAGTAAAATTTTTCTTATTTAATTACTTTTCTTACTGTTATCTCATCTTGAGAGATTATGCCGCTGCCAATGTTTCTAATTTTAATCTTTGCTTTTCCACGCAACGCCCGCCAGGTCTTAAAATAGGGAGGTCATGTGTTTCGTACCGCGACTCTGCTCTTGCATGAATGATAAAATATTTGAAGAACTGTAACTCAAGGGTTTATCAGAGGTTTAACTCGTATTAAGCTGTACATTGATACCTAGATATGCCGTACAAATTTCATTCCTTAATTGAATAGAATATATTTTTTGTACGAATTAATTTTGTACAGTAGATTATAGAGGTTGTTGCTTTTAAAATTTGGACAACCTTTACGGAATTAATTAACATTAACTACTAGCAGTATCGTTTCTAATTTATTCAATCGGTGTTGCCTGCTAAAGAAAGTTGACATTGATTCAACAGTCAATGCCAATATTTTTGTCGTACAACTCTTTAAGATTAAAATAAAATCCTAAACTTAAAAGTAGGTAAAAATATCTCCACGTTACCTCTCGCTTTATTTTGTAGCGTACAAACCGAGTGGAAATCACAGGCGTACGTGATCAATTTCATTTCTCTTACTTTTTTTCCCCCTTCTCCAATGGTCAAACAAGTCTTTGACCCATGTGTCCTGCAATAAGAGCGTTCACATCTCCAAGCAGGGGGGGGGGGGACCATGGTTCAATGGCTCTACATAAGTTTCATCAACATAGGGTCATCACCTTCTATCATATTCTCCTATATATGTCACAGTGCTCTTCTATGATATTTAGGCACTTTATTTGCTGGACTAAAAGAATGTATATGAGTTGGATAATTTATGAACTTCTTGTAATTTGTTTATGTTATATATTGATGCACATGCCAACAGATGGAAAATGCAACTATTTCTTTTTTTTTTCTTTTTGGTAAAAACAACTATTTCTTTTTATTATTGCATGTAGATTGCTCAACCTGTACAGTACATGCAGAGGCTTTTTGTTTTTGTGCTTTGACCTTTTAATAATATTATATATGTCCATTTATGAAGGGGATTGATATACTTAGAGTTTAAACAACAGATGAACTGGGGAAAAATTGAATTGAATTGATCCTTCCACTCGATCAAAAAAAAAAAATGATCCTTCAAGGGGTTTGAATATATGACTCATTTATTGTTGGTGTCGTTGTCCAAAATGTAACACTATTCTTCGGATTGATATTTCACCTGAATTTAGGAGCTGTTGATATTCCAACTGACAACAAAATTATTATCCCTGGCGTAATGGCTGCTTTTTGTACTTTTATTACACGTAGCCCAGAAATGACCTTCTGATAACACTGAAAGGAAAATGGAGGGATATAGTGTTTGAATTCTCTTCAAAATACTGTTTCTTTACCATAAAACCTGGCTTGTACTGTTTTGCTGGTGGTGTTAAATTGTATATACGATATTTGGCCAACAAGCCTAATGCTTTATGTTTGGTTCGATCTGTTGGATTTTTTGAACTGCGATCTCTCATGCCTCATTAATTATCTGCTCTCTATTACATATCACATAAAAATAAGCCACTTCTTTAAATTAACATTGTGTTTGGTTGCAATCCTTTTTTCCTCTTAGATTTGTTTGCGTAATTCTTACTACGCGTATTTGCACGCATTTTCTTCAATCTTTTGTAACAGTTTCCTTGTCACCAGGTCCCCCCTCCCAAGAACTCTAATGTGTGTTTAGATGCTCAAATTTTAAGCTGTGAGCCATTTTATTGATAAAACTAAAAAACTTCTTTGCTTTTTTGTTGAAAGTTATAGACTTATAGGATAACTAATTTGCAAGTCCTTATAGTTTCGCTCCAAGAATCCTCTACACCTTTGGAGGCTTAATATTTGGGTATGACCTTGGAATTTCAGGTTCAATCGTTATTATTGATTAATCCGATGTGTTTTTCATTTCATTTGCTCATCTATATCATATTTGACTTAACATATATATACTGGTAATATGATAACATTGTAGGTGGTGACTATTAGAAATAGACTTTTTGTCCAAAATGCCCCTGTCTGAAAACATTTAACCAATCTGCCCGTTTAGTCGATTACATAGGATATGTGATCGACTCAACAGTGGCAGATTCATTTTTTTTCCAGGGTTCACGTTATGTAACCGACTAAGCACTATAGCTTAGTCGATTACATATCGCGGAACCTATTTTTTCTCATTTTATACGCTATGTAATCAACTAAGCTACAATGCTTAGTCAATTACATATCAACAAATATGTTTTTTAAAAGGCCATTTGAGCTTATTCGGAACCCTTATCATATTTCCGCCTCAAAGCTCTCTGTTTGGTCATTTTTAATGCGACCCATCAAAGTTTAAGACCATCTCACTTTGTTGAAAGTAGTATTGTTGTGTAATCATTGTAGTTCCACTTTGTTAAGCTTTGTTTTTGTGTAGAATCTGAAACCCACCCCCTTACAGCTCCCAATTTCTGGTGTGAATGATGAGTTCAAGTTCAAACACGTATGTTGCTGTAATCTACCATAGTGGCAGACATTTTAAGAGTCCTGATGGTGTTTAATTTGAAGGAAAAACAAAAATGATGAAAATCAAATGGGGTACTACGTACAACGAGCTCAAAGAAAGCATTTACCAAAAATTGGGGCTACATGGCAGCCATTGCATTTATCGGTTGGTTGCCAAAGTGGAGACTATTGCCTGTAAGGATAGTGTATACTACATTAATAACGATGTATGTGATGATGAAGATGTAGAGTACGTTATAGATGCATTTGGTAATCAAAAATCACAAAATTTTATTGAAATATATGTTGAGCTTAAATCTAGTGAATCATCATCTGTTCCTATGTATACAAGTTCTCCACAATATTATGGTCAAGAAGACAGTGTTGTCAGTTTATATGCACCTTGTCTAACCAAGTCTAACAAAAAAAAAACATGAAGCCAATAGAAACATCAAGTCAAAAAAGAAAAAGACATCAATCTAATCTTCCTCCTCCTCCTTAGAGACATCAACCACCTGGTCTTCCTCCTTGGCTGCCTCTTGTTCCTGTCCAAGCTGTAAATGATGAACCCTATCCTCTAGCCCCCTCATTCGGCTCTGCATCCACCTCCACCGTTCATTCTCCTTATCAATGTAGCTCTTCCACCTCTTCTTTTGTCTCAACTTCATCTTCCCTATCTTCTTCATTGTAGCATTGAGGCCTCTCATCATATCACGAAAGGAGAATCCGCCCTCCGGCTCAACTATGTCCTCATCACCAGCATCATCATCGTCATCATCATGGACCTCAGGAGCAACCATGGGTGCAATTGGTGCCTCCTTCTCCTCAGCAGCAGTGAATTGCTAGACATCATTTGGCCCCTTGGAGATCTTGCACTGCTCTAATAGAAACCTCCCAAAGCTAGCATTCCACATTGTTTGGGTCACCATTTGCTCAGAGTGCATGGGAACACCAAAATGCTCCAATATCCTATACACCAGATAAGTGTATGGGAGTGCAGCGTTGTCCTTCTACTTGGCCTTGTACATCATCCAACATATATAGTGCCTCCAATTCACCTGAAGGCCATGACAGATAGCCCATATAATAGGTATGTCACCCTCCAACACTCTTGAATGATTGTAAGGCCAAGGGAACAAAATTAAATGTGTGTATTGACGTAGAAGAGGATATGAGCATCAACAGTCAGCTGCCCCACAGTTAAAATAGCTCCCTAACTTAGTGGCCTCTTGAACTCATGCACAACCACAACTCGGTCAAATCTAGGCATGGGCACATTACTATCCCCATCATACTTAAATGTGCTCACCCCATCAAAATCAAATCCCAGTATGTTCGTTCATATGGGAGCCGTCATGACGATGTCAATGCCATAGACACGAGACCTCAGATCGCCATGTATGTAGCCGAGATTATGGTAGAAAGCTTTCACCATAACCTCTGAGTATGGACACACCATCTACGCCAAGCCTCTTAGATTGGAAGCCTCTAGCAATGGTACTATGTCAAATCCCTCTTCTACAAAGAAGCCCATATCTAGTGACTTCAACTTGATAACACCTCTACCAGCAAATTGCACCACGAATTGTCTATGGTGTACTATAGAATGCTCCACCAAATAACCATAACGAAGATGATCCTACTGTGCCTTAGAGGAGGATGCCCCACCGTCCTTCTGATGCTTCGTCCATCTCTCATTCTCACTATCGAAGTTAGAGGGAGATTGTCTGTGACCATGATGACAACAAAGGCCTACAAAGGAACATTACAAACCATCAACAAACAAGAAACAAACACAATCAAATGCATAATCACACAATTTGAAAGTGAAATGCATAATGGCACCATCAATATCCAACAACGGTAACAATGTAATTGAAAGTAAAATGCATAATCAACTATCAAACAAACGCAGTCAATATCCAAACACACAAGAACATGTAATTGATGCTTTACACCCACTGTTTAGTTCAGATTTTCTTGTTAAAAGCCTCTCATATGTTCAAAAACACACAAGAACATATAATTGATCTCTCGTGTTCAAAAACAAGAACCAACAATTCAAATTAATGACAAAAACACTACATACCAAAAGAAAATAGAGCCTAATCGATTAAAAGGAGAATTGGTTCACATAAACATAGAAAAGAGGGCCAAATTCGAAATGGGAGATGAATACATACCGAAATCAACGCAAATGGTTATGATTTGGATCCCTTCTCAACCCACCACTGGATTTGAGCCGTTTTTGGAGAAAAATGATGAAGGGGGAAAGCTTGGGTGACCTAGCCGATTAAATGTAGGTGAAATGATGTGATTCGGCCTTTTAAAAAATTGAATCTGTGATATGTAATCGACTAAACATTATAGCTTAGTCGATTACATAACGTTATAAGTGGACAAAATGAACTGTCACTATGTAATCAACTAAACATTGTAACTTAGTTGATTATATAGCATGAAAACTGAGGAAAAACTGCTTCCACGATATGTAATCGACTAAGCTATAATGCTTAGTTGATTACATCACGTGAAACCTGGAAAAAAAAGAAAGAAAGAAAGAAAAGGCAATCTGCCACTGTTTAGTCGATTACATATCCTATGTAATCGACCAAACAAGGGTAGATTGGTTAAATGTTTTTAGACAATGATATTTTGGTAAATAATTATTTAATTAGGGACATTTTGGTCAAAAAGCCATTAAAAATAATATATAAGTGGGTGTGTCACAAAGAACGAGTCCCACATTCTTTTGGATTATAGGGTTCCAAGTAATAAATGTTATTGGATTGTTAAAATAGCTAAGAGGAGGAGTGAACTTGCACTGAGCCATATGGAAATCCAGCAATTTTCCTTGTATGCGAGTTAAATGTGGACTAGGCACATTTAACTGAATAGTTTTGCGACAATATAAAAATATATTCTGAATGGCATAATTACTAGCGTTAATTGTAAAATATGGAGGTTGCAACATTTAAGTTCATAATTGCCAGCCTTTAATCATGGACTCTGGACGTTATGGCTTTTGAATGTCATAAGGGAAATTCTTCAGTTGTTTTAAATACTATTCATTAGCTTCTAATGTGAAATATGGGTGTTGGTGTTTTCCAAATGCATAAACGGATTTCAAGGACCAGCTTTTATTGATTTTAATATTGTACATTTATATCTTTAAAACATCGTTACTTTCTAACATCCAAATCTGATGGTTTGATGCCTCTCAACGTTCACAAACGCAGTGATATATTTTGAACTAAAGAAAAAAGATTGCATTCTTTGAACTTATTAAGCGTACTTTACTTGAAAATGGAAAAAAAATTAACATAAACAATAGTCTAGCTTAATGTAATTAAACAAACACAAATACATCATATAAGAAGTTCAATCACAAGAGGAACAATTCCTTACCACATCACATCTACATTCCAAAAGACCTCCTTGTAAACCACATTTTTTGTTGTGGATTTACCTCCATCATCATGGTCTCCCCCCAAAACAATTCTTAAACCTTCCACACTTGGTATGAGCATTAATTGCTAACATTGACTGAATAGAGAAAGGACAGGCCGGGCATCGTGTGATCAAAGCATTGGGCTCAATGAGGAAGACTTGAATAAGGATTTCCATGTATCTGATGTTTGGAAAAAAATGAAATTCAAATAGTGATATTCTTGTAACATGTAAGCAGAGGGAGTAGGCAAAAATAAGAAGGGACAATACAACAACATTTAGTTAATACTGATGCAAGTATAGGAATTTAAGTTTATCTTTGTACAAAATACAGTTTTAATGCACATGTACATGTACTTATGTTTAAAAGGTTGTCCAATGTCACCTTGGGAAGTACCTTGGGGTGCAACTTTATCATAAGAGGGCGGGGAAGGAAAGTTTCCAAGTGGTTATTGACAAGGGTAAAGACAGACTGACTTGATGGCAAGCTAAGTCCTTTTCTCTTACAGGCCGAGTGACACTTATTTCAGCAGTTACCTCAGCTATCTCTACATATACTATGCAAACCTCTCATCTTCCTAGTAATGTCTGTGAAACTCTAGATAAACACAATAGATCTTTCTTGTGGGGTAGTACAGAGGATAGTCGTCGGACACATCTAGTAGCTTGGGATGAGGTATGTCAGGAAAAGAGGAGGGGTGGCTTGGGACTGAGACATGCTAAATATCATAACCAAGCACTCCTCATAAAGTTGGGCTGGAGACTAGTGACTCATAGGCAGGGGCGGACAGAGGGGGGGCTAGGGGTGGCTCCCGCCCTTTGTAAAATTACAGATAATAGCCTAAATTTTTAGGCAATTTTGTTTCAGTCTCATAAAATTTTATAATTTTCACCTTAGTCCCTTAATGTAATGTTAAATGAAGGGACTAAAATGAAAATATTGAAATATTTATGAGTTTAAAATATAGTTTTATGAAAATTTGGGTTATATTCTGTAATTTTCTCCCCCCAATTTTTCATTCATAAAATTTGGGTTACATTCTGTAATTTTCACCCCCCCAATTTGTCATTCCTGGTTCCACCCCTGCTCATAGGGATGCTTTTTGGGTGCGAGTATTATGGGATAAATATAAATGTGGAGAGGATCTTCTTCCACGTCTCAACTCGAAGAGCCCGTGTTTGAATGTATGGACAGGAATAAAGAAAACATGGGAAACAGTTATGGGTGGTATTGAAATCAAGAATGACTTAAATTCTGTCAAATGGAAGTAGGAATGAAATGGAGAATTTTCTGTGAAATCTGCATATCAAGTTCTATCTTGGGTTGTGTTGGACTAGGGAAGGGACTGGGGAGGGGTATGGAAAGTTAGAGCACCTCAAAGATGCAAGACACTTTTATGACTACTAGCTCGACAACGCTTGCTCACAAATGCTTGCCGAAGAAGGAGGGGTTGGACATCAGATGCGGGATGCCCTTTATGTGGGGCAGATTTGGAAGACACTATTCATGTCTTTCGGGATTGCTCATACTTGAGAGCTATATGGCGGAAGGTGGTCTGCCCAACACTGTGGCATCGGTTTTGCAATATGAATCTAACTGATTGTGTATGGAGGAATATAAGTGACAAGAAAGAAACAAGTCATGAGTGGGCCTTCAAATTTACTATCTTATGCTGGTGGTTGTGGCAGAGGAGGAATTTGTCAGTTTTTTAGAAGAAATTTGTAGCGAATAACACCATTCTAGCAAGTGCAAGCGCAATGGTGAAATGCATGAATCTCACAAAGGACTGTCTAGCAAGAATGACGGTTTAGGGGGCTCCTTTGGCTCCTAGTCATGAGTCTTGGCAACCACCGGAGGAAGGCTGGGTAAAGGTGAATGTGGACAGTGCTTTCTTGAAAGTAACTATGAATAGTGCATGTGGGGGTTTGTTTTAAAATTCCGCTTGAAGATTTATCAAAGGTTTTATACATCCTCTTAATGATGGGGATGAATTAACTACGGAAATTTAGGCTTGTTTAATTGGATTCAAAATGGCATGGACTATGGGCTATAAGAAAGTTTGGGTGGAAACCGATGAGACTTTTAATCTTATTCAACACGGCCACAGGCAAGTTCATAGGGATTCTGGTCTCCTTGAAGAAGTGAAGGGTCTGATGGAAATGGATTGGGAAACAATGATCACTTATGCACCTCGGTCGGCCAACTATGCGGCAGATTATCCAGTGAAGAGAGGACTTGGAACAAGGTAGGGTCTTTTTGAAGTATATCAACCTTCTGAGGCTTTAGAGACAATACTTTGTCAGGATTGTATTGGGTGTAATATACCCATAAGACATTAGTTGAGTTGTCTTTTATTTTATCAAAAAAAAAAAAAAAGTTGTCCAATGTTCAGTTTTTAGAGACCTATATAAGGTGCTTCAGGTCAGTGAAGTACGGAGCTCTTGAGCTCTTAAGCATTTTTCTTCCTCCTCTAGCATATTTTTATACCTTTTGAACTCTATTATCTTTCATAGTTTTGCTAATCCTTGTTTCGCAAAAATGGTTCATTTAATCTTAGGCAATACCGCTTCTTATCTGTCGGTACTAGTGGAAGAGCTTTTACAAACAGTGTTGTTAGACATGACTCAAATCAATTCGGTCATTTGCAGGCATTGGCGCTAATAGGATGTACATAGCACTAAGAGGAGCTGGAGGATTGGCTACTGCTAACAATCTTAAGAGCTAATTTAGTGTGATTTTTTATGACACTCACTCGCGGCAGAGTTATTGGAAAGGGAGGCCTCTAGGCTTTGTTCTTATTTTTACAATTATTTATTATGAGCTTGGCAATTCTCTTGCGTACGTAAAAGGAATATTGAGCTGAGTCTCATGTTTTATTTGTGCCTCATCTCAGGAGATTTCTTTGAGATGTTAGAATGGAGAAAATGACCGAAATAGGTGCTCCTCGTGATAGAGCATGAAGCTCTGGTTGTAGTGACCAGGGATAACTTGAGTATTGAGTTTTAACTCACATGGATATCCGTTAAGACCTCATAGGTACCGTGTTCAAACAAAGTCTCTCGCATGGACGCCATAGGAGTACTCGGAAAGAACCTTGTGAAATTGCTGAGAACCCAAAAATATTAAAATTCACGGTCGCCGCTAAGCAGCACACCGCCTGAAAGCACAATGAGCCAACTATCATGCTTTTCAGTTGTTACTTTGTTTCCTCTGATTCATCAAGGCTGGGCTCCATATTTTATTGGGCCGTTTTGGTCCTGAAAGAACACATATTTGGACTCAGGAGTATGGCCCCGTCCAAAACATTGGATTGGATCTGGGCAAAGACGTCTAAACTCTAAGTGGGCCCCACCACGAGTTGGATGGGTTCGCTTGGATCACACAACCATGGCGAAATTGGTGGCCATCCTTGAAGTTGAACGTCTCAAGTCAGTTGAAGCCTCCAATGTAGAAGGGGTTATTTGTCCCTGAAAGTCAAAATAATTATATATATATATATATATATATATATATATATATATATATATATATATAAAGTCAAAATAGTTATCTTAACGCGCTTTCTTTTCTAATTATTTTTCATAAATAGTAGAGTTGTAAAATATATTGATTCTATAAACATGGAGATGCCCTGTATATGGAACTGTAACTAAAAGATCACTAAACTGTGGGAGTGTGTGTGTGTGTGTGTGTACACGGAAATTTCACACTTAAGACTAGATACAGTGGCAAAGTCAACCCAAGGACTCGGTCTTAAATGGAATTGAGCCTGTCCTTGTTATGCTGATTGTGATCCAAAAGTTTCACCTGATTGGACCCCCAATCGCCAAATATCTCTATTTATGCTGACGTGGTTCCTGCTCCCCCTAACAAACCTTGAACCCAAATATGTCCTCATGCCTAAAAGAACAAGAGAACAACTATTAGTCAAGAATAGGAAAATCCAGAAAACAAAATGAAAATTAAGAAACCAGAACTTTCCTTTTCAACGAACGAAAACTAATTGTGAAGTCACTGTTCCATTGAAGCGAGGAATAATGGCATCGGTCATCGCACGCTTGCCTAGGGACGAATCGAGATCCATTTCACTATTTATGTTAAGAAACTGCAGAGAGAGAGAGAGAGACCGGGTTTGAATTCTCTCAAAATCCTTTTTCTTTTTGTCTTTTTAGTATCTGATTTTCACTTTTAGATTTAAAAAAATAGATGGTTCAGATTTAATATTTTATAAAAATATTATTTTAAATATGAATAAATAAACTTAAAGTGTTAAACCATGATCTATACAATTCACAAATGTAATACAAACAAAATTAATAAAAAAAATTAATTTATAAAACACTATTATAATAGTTTTATAAAATATTATATATGAACCATTCATTATTTCATCTAAAGGTGGAGATACTGAAGAAAAAAAAAAAAAAAAAAAAAAAAAAAGACATTCTGAGAATATCTACTCCTGAGGAGACCTAGTCGTTTAATTGTGATTGGGCAAGCAAGAATGAGAGGATATGGATATATGAGTGCTTAGCAAGGTTTCTAGAAGAACCTATATTGGTTGTCATTTATCCACACTTTGACTCGGTAAGAGTGCTTCCACTTTTGCCTACTTTCAAATACCAGAGGGGCCTCTTTTCTTCAATGTCGGACGTTGAAAGAAATCTTCTTTGCTTTCACACTAGCAACGTTTTATGCTCCTTGGTCGTTTCCCAATTAATTAAAAAAGGAGTCGCGACACATGTGAACCTTCCAGAGTGAAATTGTGTATATATATGCATATGGAGCACTAATCATGGAACTTTTTTGAGGTCTAGGCTCATTTCAAGCCATGACTATCGTTACTTATTGCCAACTTAAGTAGCCAATCTGCATCCTTAAGAGCTTTGAATCATCAACGTGCATATGCGTCAACTTTTGACATTCTTTAACTTACACACCATACCTAACATGAATGTGTCGCACTTTACTCTTTTTTTTTAATATATATATATATATATATATATATATATATATATATATATATATTTATTTATTTATTTAGATTCAGGATTCTCCTTTAAGGCTTCCAACAAGCAAAGAGTTTTTTTATTCGAGTTTACTAAGATCACGAGTTTATCAATAACTCAACTCGATTTTGTAAGCTAAACACATATATATAAATGCTAAACTTAACTCACGATTTTAACCATGATGCTTGCAGGGAAAAATTAATCCGACAAAAACTTCTGAATATATACCCACTGATCATATGTGAAAACTTCCTGCCATAACCCAAATCATAAGGGGAAGAGTGGTTGAAGTGAGCACAAAACTAACGCAACACACCCAACACGCATCATTTTGCTCTCTAGAGTCATAATTGGGACAAATACATGGAACCAAATGATTGTGTATAAAGAGCAGACATTAATTAATTGGGTATCGCATCTTCAATTTCGTGATCCTGTTATGGTTTCCACCACATAGGACTGGGAACAAAACAGAGAAAGGGCCACCCTAAAAAGTGATTCAACGAATGGATATGAACAAGGAACTAGCTAGTGAATATAATAAAGGGAATATTCTGGCGACGGGGGATAATTAAGACGGCTGATCAACACACGTGTCCATGTGGTAAGACCTTATTGGTGTCGCATATCAAGACACAAATTTGTACTTTGAATTATATTTTGTACCGTCCGTGTAAAAATGAGTCGTTTTTGAGGATAGTGTCGACGAGGAAGACAGTGTTTGAGACAAACTAGAGTCGTATACGATGGTTCCTTTATATAGAGCCATATTTCCTTCCTCTCACCGCCCTTCCCACTCTCCTTTTGACCACTACAGTGCAGGTTTTTAATTTTTAATTTTTTTTATCATTACCCCTATCCTTATTGTATTTAATTATATTAAAAAATTTAGTTCGATTAGTTAATATAACATATATTTTTTAAAATACTCTAGTCATATTCCTTAATTTCTTCCTTAAGCCAAGTAAATTAGGAAAAGATTTATAAATATAAAAAAAATATATTTTACATTTAAAACTAAAACCAAATTTTCAAATAAGTTTTACTCTCTCTGGTAATAAATATAAGAAAGAGTTGATTTTTTTTTAAGAGAGATTAAGGAATCAAGTTAAATTACGTTAAAGTATTTTTATTTTTTCCTCAAACCTAATTAGTTTGACTAATAAACTAATACATAGTATATAATTTCATGATACATAACATATGATATGATTATATAACTTATTTAGTTTCTTTAATTTTCTAAAAAAAATCATGTATGTCTTATATTTAGGATATAATAAGAACCAAAATGAATATTTTTTGTTTATTTGGAAAATCACTCTAGAAGTTAATATGGTGTAAAAGTCTTACAATAACTAAGCCGACAAGTTTTAATGAGTACATCCTCATTTGGCGATTACGTACATTTTCCCTTTCTTCAACGTTGATAATTAAGCCGATCGACGACACTTCATCATTCACATGAGCCGCTGAATTCACAGGATCAATCTTTTAAGGGTTTCCAAACAATCCCCCTGTTCACGACACTGAGCAGTGAACGGCTCAAACTCTCTCTTCTACTCTATCAACAACATTTTTAAAACAATACGCATTTTTTTGCTTCAATGATTGTCACACGCATTCATTAAATCATTTAGACTAAACTCTTGTTAAAATATTCATTTTTCGATTGGGCTTAGATTTATTGATTGCCTATGGACCAACGTGATTAGCATCATATAAATATGTAACAATCTTCAACTAGAGTGCGATTAAGATAATATATGATATGTAAAGTATTGCAAAAATAGATTAGAAAAACGGCAACTTTTAAAATTTGATATAAAAACACAGCGTCCGGTGAGATTAATGTCACGGGCATTGACGATGAGGGTGGCTTAACTTGTACTCTTACGGCTGAGGTAACTAGTTTAAAATCACCGATTAGTAATTTGGAAGCATGCATATGTATTAATTAAGACTTTACAATGCGACAGAATAAGAAATTAGGGTTTGGATCAAGGACAAGAAGATAGAAACAATCTGCCTCATTTTGGCCTTGTTTCTCCTTTTGCGCGATCTAATAGTCATCGATCCAACCTCGTATATATGTTAGGACGGTGTTTAACTTTACCTCATAGTCCGGACTATTGATAAATGTCAATAGCTCAAATTCAAACAAATGATGCTATGACGACAAAACAAAAGTTACTTCTCGGATTCACAGTTTTGCAATTATATTTCCTATAAACTCGATAGAGCCAACATACATGTGGGTTCTTGCAACCCAATTGACATCAAATGCTTCCCTTAAAGCTTCTTTGAATGTAAAGGTATGAGTTTGAACTCTGTAGAGTGGGAAATCATATAATGGGTGTATAATAATGGCATAAATTTACAAGTATAATAAAAAGAAATACAACTTTTTTGTTCATCGGAATGCTGATATATGTCACTACGCTATAGTTTGTTATAAGGTAAAGAAGTTGAATGCACATTGTTTTTGTGTTTGGTGTTTAGTAATTAGGAAGACGGCACAGTTTTTTTTTTTTTATTGCACCCGGTTCACCAGAGCTTTGTCCTAACTAATTCGGATCGAGATTCTGTCGGGCACATATGCAAGGATCTTTCCCAAAGAAGTTTTTTGTACCCATAAGGGCTCGAATTCGATACTCTTGTTTAAACAACTCAAGTCCCTTCCATTTAAGCCAACTTCCGCCGGTAAGACGGCACAGTTGAGAGTGGGAAAAATGACAGAATTTGAATGGTGAAAGAGTAGGATTTAAGGGATATGCCGACATGCTCTTTGGATTCACATTATATATTATTTTTTAAATTTCATAAAGGAAAAATTGACAAAAAGTTTTGGAATGGGTTTTTCTGCGTGAGCCCCACCCCGAAAAGCCTCCCAACCCTTGATTTTTCTCTCGCCTCCAATTACGTTCAATCACGTAATATAATATAATATATCTACTTAAAAATAAAACCACAATTTAAATATATATATGGGTGTTCTTACTGCCTTTTTGGCTACTTTCTTCTATTTTACGCGTGTGATCTTGAATTTGAGTATTTG
Source organism: Acacia confusa (assembly GCA_037074495.1). Taxonomy (NCBI): domain Eukaryota; kingdom Viridiplantae; phylum Streptophyta; class Magnoliopsida; order Fabales; family Fabaceae; genus Acacia; species Acacia confusa. Next base: position 31,187,335 of record CM073512.1, on the reverse strand, counting down.
ACTAGGACTGGTCAAAAATCAATACTCCTACTCCACTGAAAAAATAAAACAAAATAAGAGTTAATCTGTTTTTACAAGTCACGATCAATTTAATCGATTTGATTTTATTTACTTTTTCGTGAGAATTTTCCTAAATCCGACACTAAAGCCGCTAATAATAAAAAATGAAATGTATTATACAAATAAACTAAGTAACAATGTAGTCAAAATTGGAAAATAATGTAGAATTGCGAAAAAATAAATTTCCTAAAAATAATTGTATGGTTAAAATATACTTTTAGTCATTTAAATTTTATATAGTATACTTTTGATTCTTTAACTTTATAAAATATACTTTTAGTCCTATATTTCTAACATTTGTTAGCATTGTTAATAAAAATGTTGATACGATAAACTCAAGTAATGACTGTGCAACAGATAAAGCATATTTAAATTTTAATTTTATAATACCATATATTTATATTATTAAAATAAAATAAATTGACAAATCAATACAAATGAAATTTAAAATTTTTTTATTTAGATTATTAAACGAATATATTTGTGTTATTAAACTATTTTTTATAATATAATTAATGTTTTGATAATGGTTGGTTCATTAGGCTTTTATATATTTTTTAATTTACATATATTTTAAATTTAAGAATAATAATATTTTGTTACACATTCATCACTTACATTCACACAGTCACTTAAGTTTGTAGTATCAATATTTTCCATTTGCAACGTCAATGATATTAGAATTATCAAAAGCATAGTTTATGAAGTTGAGAAATCAAAAGTACCCATCATATAAAATTTAAAGGAATAAAAGCATATTTTAGCCTAATTTTATTATCCTGATTTAATTACATAATTTTATATATAGTTGCACATGAATGAATTAATTAATTAATTTTTTGGCCAAGTCAATATATTAATTAATTAATTAACAATTAGATTGAAATTTTAAAAATACATTAGTAATTAAACAATTATATATATGCATAATTGATATCATCAACAAATGTCCATATCATGAATATATGGCCACTAATGATTTTTAAAAATAATTATTTGAAAAATCAACAAAACTTTGAGTGAGTATAACTGTTTGATTAGATATTTTTTTAAAAAAAAAAAATCACTTTCCCAATCCTAATTGAATTTGACTGAAAGCTCAGATTTGAACGCCGCTAATTAGAAGCAACGTTTTTGGTTGAATATTACGCGCAAGCAGGGAGCAAAGACCTAGTGATCCATCTGCAAATATCCTCCAGTTTCTGGAAATGCCACATTACGCGACAAGAATTTTTTCATAATCTGTGTGCATAGTCAAGTTATTTATCTCGTCATGACCAATAAAACTTTCCTAAAATTAAATACATTAATCACTTTAGTTTCCTAATGCTTACAACACATAAGATTGAAATATTTGAATTATTACATTATCATAACATGTGTGTGTATAGTAATAAAAGGATTATTAAAAATACAGGGTTAGAGTAACTTTCAAGAAGCAATTTCACTTTGAAAATATTAAAAAATGAGCGAATTTACCATAAATGTTAAAATATTGATGTTCACTTATAACATTTTTAACAGCAAGAGACTGAATTACTATATTTTGATTACTTTTAGATAAAATTTGCTCCCTCCAAAACTTGCAAATACCTAACGCTCCTAGGTGATTATTTTAGGGGCAAAATTACACCTTAGCCCAAAATCATATACTCCTCTAATCCTATATATAAGGCGGAGAGGGGGGAAAAATTGGTCTTTTTTTGTATAAAAAGAAAAATCCATATGACATGTATAATTTTATATTATTGTATTTTTTTTTTCTTGATTTACGTATAAGAAACTTTGTACTAGTATTCTCTCTGATTTTTATTATAAGAAACTAACAATTCTCACAATCCAATAAAAATAGTTAAAGTTAATAAAATTGCCTTAAAATTTAAATAATTTCTAATATTATCTCTATTAATTGTACTAAATTCTAATATTATATTATTATTACTTTTACCCAATACCCCTATTAATTATGAATATACATAAAAAAAAATACCTTATAAAAGAAATTAAATACACTAGTGTATATAGAAGACAAAATGAGTATATAACAAGTATGTCTGTCGTGAGATTGCAGGCCCCAATAGTAATTGATCATCGGTCGGTCATAGAATGACGCTTTGAATTTGGAAAGCGACCAACCATTCGCGATGTTGCATGGAACCACAACTCCATTCCCCTCATTTTCTCTCTTCCATAAATGCCCCTCTCCTTTTCCTCTAAATCCCACTCTCTCCCACTCCCCACTTTCCTTTAAATCCCTTCTTCATCCCCTCTTCCTTTCTCTGAACTTTTAATTTCATTTCACTCTCTAGTCTCTCCTTCTCTCTGCTCCAAAACATGTGCCGGTCATCATTATCATCGTCTTCCTCTGCTTTCAGCGACACCCACAACGACCATCAACATGTGCCCACCCCGAAATTACAACAAGGCCCCGACATGTTCGAGATCATGATCCCTGATTCCCCAACAAAATTCGAACACCAGAATCTTAAGAGGTCTCGTGATTCCTATCTGTCTCTGATTCTCAGAGAATCTCGCTGCATAGCTCAAATTTCCTTGCCTATGGTCTTCACCGGTCTTCTGCTTTATTCGCGACCTTTGATCTCTATGCTCTTCCTCGGTCGTCTTGGCGAGCTTGCTCTCGCCGGCGGTTCTCTCGCCATTGGCTTCGCTAACATCACCGGTTACTCTGTTCTCTCCGGCCTCACCATGGGCATGGAACCCATTTGTGGTCAAGCTTTTGGAGCTAAAAGATTCAAACTTCTCGGCCTCGCCATGCAGAGAACCGTAATTCTGCTTCTTTCTACTTCTATTGCCATCGCATTTCTATGGTTCAACATGAAGAAAATATTGATGCTCTGTGGTCAAGAGGAAGACATCGCCGCCGAAGCTCAATCCTATATTCTGTATTCTCTTCCCGATCTTGTGGCTCAATCTCTGCTTCATCCTCTTCGAATCTATTTGAGAAGTCAATCCGTGACACTACCTCTCACGTTCTGTGCCGCTCTCTCAATAATCCTCCACATTCCCATCAATTACCTCCTAGTCTCTGTTTTTCAACTCGGAGTCAGAGGAGTCGCTTTAGCCTCTGTTTGGACAAATTTCAATCTCATCGGATCTTTGATAACTTACGTCTTGGTTTCGGGCATATACCGTAAAACCTGGCCTGGGATTTCCTCGGCTTGCTTCAAAGATTGGAAAACACTCTTGAATTTGGCAATTCCTAGTTGCATTTCGGTGTGCCTCGAGTGGTGGTGGTACGAGATCATGATTTTACTCTGCGGATTATTAATAAACCCTCAGGCGACGGTTGCTTCTATGGGAGTTTTGATTCAAACCACGGCGCTGATATACGTGTTTCCGTCTTCCTTGAGCTTTGGTGTATCCACGAGGGTTGGTAATGAGCTGGGAGCTAACAACCCGAAAAGAGCCAAAATTGCGGCAATAGTTGGATTATGTTTCAGTTTCATTCTGGGATTTTCAGCATTGTTCTTTGCGATATCGGTGAGAAAAGTATGGGCGACCATGTTCACACAGGATGGACAGATCATTGCTTTGACGTCGGCGGTGTTGCCGATCATCGGACTTTGCGAGCTCGGAAACTGTCCTCAGACAACCTTATGTGGTGTTTTGAGAGGAACGGCGAGGCCGAAATTGGGAGCGAATATCAACTTGGGTTGCTTTTATCTCATCGGAATGCCCATTGCTCTGTGGCTTAGTTTCTTCGCTGGGTTTGACTTTAAAGGCTTGTGGCTTGGTCTCATGGCTGCTCAAGCTTCGTGTATGGTCACCATGTTGTTCGTGTTGGCTCGTACCAATTGGGAAGGTCAGGCCGAGAGAGCTCAGGAGCTGACGTCACCTGATTCCAGCGAAGACGAAGAAGATGAGGAGGATGAAGAAGAAGAGGAAGAAGCAGAACGAAAATTGAAGGTGGAGGAGACAGAGAGTAAATTGAGTTCAAACTCTCTGACAGAGCATTGTCCTCTGCTAGTTTGAGTTTGCATCATTTCCCGCCCTGGCCCGGTTTTGATCCTATCATGGGAAAGGAGAGGATTCTTTTATTTGTTATTTGACAAAATTAGATGATAAGAGATAAATTAATTATTTCTTAATGTAATTTAATTGTAAATAAGAAAAAAAGGGCAATATCTAGGAACATTTGGCGTAATCAGGGGCGCCTAATCATATTCTTCCTCACTTGATTAATCAATGATATGGACTAGTATTTCATTATTCTTATTCTTATTATTATTTTAGTGGCAAGCTATGAGCTTAAAATAATAAGTGATGAGTTAAGATAATAAGTGGCTCAACTCAACCCTATAAAATAAAATTACAAGTTTAAACTCATATATTATATATGGCTCTTATCATTTGGTTATGAGGAAAGACAGATGTTTTTTTTCCCGAAAAAGGGTTATATCATGAATCAAATAAAAAATAAAGGGTTAAATTCAAAATTTGCCATGGAAGTTTTGCGAATGGAGCATTCAGCACTCGGAAGTATTCCTAATACCAAATTTACCCCGGAAGCATTAAAATGGTACTAAATATACCCAAAATCGACGCGGCACCGATGTGGCAAACGAATGTTTGAAGTTCCGTCGGTTTTGGGTATATTTGGTTATTTTTTAATACTTTCGGGGTAATTTTGGTACCATTAACAGACCCAGCAAACGGATGCCAAAAACATAGCTCCCCCTATTTTAGTTTCAGTTTTCAGCTTTGTTTTCGGATTCATTTTCAACGCCTAACAAATGGCACAAAGACGAGAGAGAGACCCCTTTAAATAGAAGTTCATTGGCTAGATAAAACACAAAGAACCAGACGCATGAACTTTCAAATAAAGAGCACAGGGCTTGAGAGGTATGGTTCATCGTAGATCAGTTGCTCTTACGCGTTTGGTTGGTTTGTGTTTTACTGTGATCTCCGTTGATTTGGTTACTGATACGCGATCTACTCTGCTTTACATAATGGCGCTGGATTTGCTTCACGTAATGGTGCTGGATCTGTTTACGTAAAGCTGCTGGGTCAAAATGAGAGGGAGTGAGGATGACAGAAGATCAGTAAGTATATGGATTGGATGTATGGGCCGAGAAGAATGGTGTTAGGATCTAAAGAAAATGAAGCTTGTTAAAACAAACAAAAAATCTGACGTGTCTATATGATGTGGCAAAAATCTAGGGTAAATTTAATACCCAAAAAAAACTTTTGGGTGTTGAACGCTCCATTCGAAAAATTTCCGTGGCAAATTTAGATTTTAACCCAAAAAAAAACATTTCCGACGTGGCTAACGGACGTTTGACATTCCGTCAGTCTTAGGTATATTTGGTCCCTTTTGAAAACTTTCGAGGTAATTTTGGTACCATTTTAATAATTCTGGAGTAAATTTGGTACCACGAATACTTTCGGGTGCTGAACGCTCCATTTGCACAACTTCTGTGACAAATTTGATATTTAAGCCAAAAATAAAAGACAAAGTAAACTTGTAGTAAAAAAAGACGGTGTGGATGGAGAAAAGGAAAATAAACATGAGACGAGGAAGGAGCTGATTGGGTGGTGTAGGTGTGTCGGTTAGTGGGTGACGAAAAGTGACATGGTCGCAGGAGGTTGGGGACGATGAATCTGGGGGCTCCTTCAGGTTTTTCAAACGAACCTAGCCATCCATAAAACCCTGAAAGTGGAATCAGAATTAGAATGTTCCTTCTTCGACCCTTCTGAGTTACTATTTCAAAGCCGCCTCCTCCACAATAATGGATTACACGCGCTATGCCTACGCCTCACGTCGCATCGCTCTTGCTTAATTATTTCACTAATAACTCCAAAATTACACGTTTAACACCCCATACGCTTCCAAACTTCATTTGTTAGCACGAGATCCTCATGCTCTCTCTCTGTTCTACTAATCTTTATTAATTACTCATCTAATCTTCTTTGGCTTTTTTCTTTCTTTCTTTCTTTCTTTTTGGTTGCTGCTTTCGGTTGAATGATTAAATGATCGATCACATGTTGTAATTCATCAAACAACAGTTACGTCATTATATATGTTTTGTGTAATATTTATGCATGCATATCAGCTTTCTGAAATTTTATTTTGGATTGATGACGACCTCCTTATATATGGTATCAAATAATTTACTAGATCCTGAGGCCATTTTCTTTAATGAAATTTGTTGAGAATTAATTATCAATATATTATTACCCCACATTTTTGGCCAAACAGATCACTGCTGACCGGTTTCACAAGTTCGCAAGTTGATCTTATGAATGAGATATTGATTATATGGCTTCCCTGTTGACAGTTGCCATATATTATACAAAGCAGCTAAGCCTAAATGGCAAGCAGTAAAGTCCAAAATCAGACCCCAAGAACCCAATTTTGGAGACTAGTGACCAGGCATATATATATATGAATGGGAGCCACAAATGAGGGTTTTATTTTTTTATTTTTAGAAAAATAAAGTGGTGGTGATAAAGCAGCCGAGTAGGACTTTGAATACAGAGAGTCATAGTTCAATATCTGTGTGAGTATAAATAAATTAATGGTGATAAACATATGCATAATATGTAACACTAAAATCATCTTTCTAAATAAGTTACAAGGTTAAGGTCACTGTTCACCTTATGAAGTGAACAGTAACTTAATAGTGAGATGCGACTTTTGCTCCCAAATGGTAACCACATGTGTATTTTTGCTCCAAAAAAAAGCACGTGATGCTGGATGCTCCTAGAAAAAAAGCTGATATATATTTTTGCACCTTAACTCTAAGTTATATAGCATAAGCTTATGCTATATACATATATTTGAATAATAACGTACAATTAATTAAGCAAAATATGGGAGGTATCCGGACAAATGAATGATGGTTATCAAATTAAACTAACCTATCGTGGTGTTAATTACCTCACTCTTACCTCAACATTCTAAAGTTTTAACAACCCCTCCTTTTTCAGTCATAATTAATCATATCAAATTACTACCTTAGCCTCCCATGACCTTTCTACACACACGCGCACACGTATGCTATACCCCTCTCTTTCCCGATATGCTTGTGTTGTACGTGTGCCTCTCTCACGCACGTGACCCATTCAAGGCAGTTACTTGTGCGGAAACTCCTTTGACTTTGTTATCCCCCAGCTCGTTCTACATTAGTCATATCAATTCTCATTAATTAATTTATTAATTTATTAATCTCATCCCTTCGGGAGAAAAAGAAAACACCATGCATCTTGATATTAATTCGGCGCCGCCTCCATCGTCGACAAAGCACCGGTCCTCGCCGGCTTTCTTCCCCCACAAACGCCTTCCCTTTTTAATTTCTTAATCACACATATATTCTCATTGTTATAATACTAATTTATAATTATATAATAATAATAATATATAGTAGACTCGGATGGAATATTCAATAGAATGTGAATCGCGTTTGGTAGAAGTTGGGGCTCACCCATTCCTCTAAATTCTGCTCTTGCAAACGTGTCGTTTTTTACTTCAATGAGATGACGTCTTTGCCCCTCTAATATTCTTTCATTTTAAAAAAAAAAGAAATATTAATCAACGTCTTTCTAACACTCAAACAGCTTCGCATCTAAATCCATCAAATCACCTCCCTCATTTTTATTTGGGAAAATACATTCTCCTCCCAAAGACCAAAATTAATTACAAAAAAATCCTGTGTTAGAATTCCATTATAAAAAAGTCTCAAAAAAGTTTTTGAGGTTTTTTTTATAATTAATTGAAAAATTCTTAATTGTTAATATGGTATTTTGAGCTGTTAATATAACATTTCCAATTGTAAATATGGACTGTGAATTTTTATTGTTAATATAGCATTTTTGATTGTTAATATAGCATTTTCAGTTGTAAATACGGATTGAGAATTTTTCAATTAATTACAAAAAAATCCTAAATATTTTTTTTTGTAATGAGATTTTTTTGTAATTAATTCTAGTTTCTGGGACCTAAATATAATTTTCCCTTTTATTTTTATTTTGGGGCAATTTTGTGTTACTAGTACAAACACGATAATTAGGTCGCCACCGACATAACGAGAATTATACTGAATATCGATATTGGCTCCTGGGCGTTTTGATTGTTTACTACTTATAGAAACCAGTGAAACGACAACCGTTTTTTTTAAGTTGCACAACGGCACCCAAAAATATGATCCAAAGGGCGATTTCCTGTGATATTGGGGATTGTACGTACTCTCATTAGTATCTAGTATTGACCTCTATGTTCCTTTCCTCATGCCTAATCTGGTTTCTTATTAAATCCCAGTCACTTTCGTTTCTGTTGCTTATATATCATGTGAATTATTGGATGAATAATTTAATGCACCAGGTTTAATTTGATTAGTGTCTTTTAATATAGTCACTTGTGATTAATTAATCATCTTACTTGTTACACTACCCCCAAAAAAAAAAAAATGAATTTCTAACGGAATTTGTTATAAAATTCAGAGTTTGTGACAAAATTTGCCACGGAAACGGATTTCCAACGAAACTCATTCCGTCGCTAATAGGACTTTGGCAAATCAATTTCCGACAAAATTTTGATGCAAATTATATCAATTTATTTTTTATTCTGTAATTTCAAAATGCCACATGTCCATAGGAGACTAATCACCACATGTCCCTTCGGCGCCACACCCCAGCCAACCTTGCCCTGCCACGTGCCGCGGCTCCATATTTACTAAAAACGTATCTCCTCTTAGCCCCCTATTGGTTAAAACTCGTCCCCTCGTCCCCACGCGCCCAAAGCCTTACTAGTTTGGTTTGAATGCTTTGACATTTTATTGTTGCAATATTATATATGTATATATATAATCTTATTATATACAATCAATTATTTATAAATATATTTATTTTTTTCATATATGTGTGTGTATTTAATAATAATATAAAAAAAAATTTATGTATTCTTATAATTTGAATATAAATTATATAAAAAAATTTGCATATTAAATAAATTTTCATATGACTATGTTTTCTCCGGTTTTGAAATTGAATTTTATTTTTGATTAAAATGAATTAATTAATAATATATGTATGTATGTATTATATTATATATTTTTATTTTATTTTATATGTAATATATTATTAAGAAATTATATATATTATATCATAATTTTAAAAATAATTATGAATAATTACTTTTAAATATTTATATGGATTTAATATTATAATTTTTATTTTTATAAAGATGTTATTTTAAAAATTAAACTTATCCAAACAATATTAATTTCTTAATTTTTTCAACAGAATTATCCCATGGAAAGCTTTGGGGGAATAATTCCATTGCAAATAAATTCGAGACAAAATTTCTGATGGAATTCGCTATGGAATACTTTTCCGTTGCAAATTTTGCCACGTAAAGAATTCCCTCAAAAATTCCATCGAAAACATTTCCAACAGATTTTTGACGGAATTAGCAATGCAAAGAAATTCCGTAACAAATTCATTCAAATATTTGGTGTTTATTATTATTATTATTATTTTAAATACCTTCTAACCTCCCAAAACATGTGGCTCAAAACGAGTCAGTCCAGATAATTAGAAGGCCATTGAACTAACTAGACTTACAAATGAGATCTCCAATCCATATAACCTTCATTTACTACCTAATTTCTTCCATTATATTGTAACCCGACCCCCACTAATTGCTTTCGATGAAAATGTTCAAATGTGCGCACCTCATATCTACTATTAATTAAAAAATGGCCATGGAATTATAATATATGCTTAGATTCATTTAAATACGTAGTAATAAGTCTATCTGGAAGTGAGACATATGCTCATTAATTGATTGACCCCACAAACTATATATTTAAAGGAAAAAAAAATGAAGATTATACAAGTTAAGTTCTATCCAAACCTCAATTACGTTTGAGATTACACACAAGTGAGCTTATTTTATTTGATTTTATTATATTGTATTTTACAACATAAGATTGAGGAGATCGAATTGAATTGGGTACAGCTCAGGATGAAGATGAACACGAGAACATCAACATCATCATTGTCGTCGTCTTTATATTTTATGAATTCAAATTGCATGTCTTTTTTTATTTAGTTTTCGGTGCCGGCATTTTGGACACTACACTAATCCCTGTCTAATTATTTTGTTACTTAGATTAATTAAAGTCACATTCCACGGTTGGCTCCGTAATAACATTGCTATTTTTTTATATTATATTGCTGTGAGTTTTCAACTTTCAACACTGATCGGTATTTCAACCACACGAGTTGGTGGCCCAGGATTGTAGAATTGAGTTTAAGTAATGTTTAATTAATTAAATAACCCCATCGCTGCTTATTGATGCGATGTAAAAGGGGACTAATCCCTTGAATCATATAGACATGTGGGTTACAAGTGGAACCGACATTTTTTTTAATTGACTTCACCAAAAACTTGCACATTAATTAACCTTTCCAATAATTCGATATCGTTTAATCAAAAAATATATATATATATATATATCAAATCATCAATACTGTTTTTGTTTTACGAACACTACTACTACCGACAATGTTTTTAATGTCTGTTCTTTTAATTTGGTCTTTTAACATCTAAAAATAAAGGTATGCTTATCCCAGAGACGTAGTAAAGTCAAGATACTCCGTAAGAGACTCACGACGTCTCTTTTTATTTTTATTTGAGACACTATAAGGTGTTTCTTCTTAACAAAAAACTCATATCAAGAACAAGGCCACTGTAGATCAAAAGCAAAGATCCTTGACACAATCACACCCTTGCCAGCGCCAGCTTCCTCTTCCACTCCACCTTGAACAACACATTCGGCATGCAAATCGGGACGGCGGAGACAAAAAAAAAAAAACCAAAGTCAGATTTGACGGTAAGTGAAGCGGCTAAAATCCTCAACATGATCAGGAACAAGGCCATAGGAGATCATAGCCAATCAAATCCACACAAACTAAGATCTTGAACAAAACACTAGCCAAAACCCAAAATCTCATAAACTAACAAAAGAACATGCATAATTCTACGGCACAACACATTCAAGAAATAAATGAAAGCAATAATAACCTAGAAAACATGCTTTCAACTGGAAAATTGAGAAGGGATCGTCAAACCATCCTCTCCTCCTCGAGAGCCATACAAACGATACACCTCTGCAACCGACAGGTTGTGAAGACAAGTGTTGCGGGAAGGTGGTGCAAACACGGAATGAACGAGAGAGAGGAACATATAAAAGGTCAACGAGGGAGAATGAAAAATTGATGTGCACATAGTTTGGGAGAAGAATACAATGGAGGAGAGAAAGAAGAAGAAAGAGGAAAAATTGACGGAACGGTGGCTAAAGTAGACGGCAAGGGTGTGTTGAGGCTAAGCAGCAGTGCCATGCATGCATCTAAGAGGGGCTTTGCTTCTACCCTCCCATAGAAGAACACATTTTCCCCAATCCTTGGTTTATTTTGATGGATTTACTTCTTTTTTTTTTTAAGTGTTTAGGCGTCCTAATTTTGAATTTAGGACGCCAAAAGTAATGTTTTTTGAGTTAAAAACTCTATTTTTAACATCTTTTTTAGAGTATGACATCAAACATCTTTACTTTTGGCGTTCTTTTTATGGCTATGATGCCAAAGTCTCTACTTTTGATGCCTCTTTTCTAAATTGGGACATTAAAATCCTTCACATAATTACAAAAATGTCGTTACCTTTATTTTTTACTTCTCTTTTTAAAAGATGAATGTTCTTTAGAAAAGTAAAATACATTTTTTGTGGTAGAAAAGATAAAACTAGAAAGTGATTCCCTTTTTTATTAATCCAAATTCAAGTTTGAAACTCATGTAATTATCCTCTCTCTTTTTGTGAACTCGATCGCCTCTTCCATTATGGGGTGACAACAGGATCGTACCATTCGAGCATTTTTTTCATGCTTTTTTCGGGGTGCAAATGGAGATTATGTTAAGGACATCTAAATTATATATACGATTGGTACACACATGGCAATAATCATAATCCAAAAAATTTAAATGCATTTGGTAATTATAAATTAAAACGTTTGTAATCTATTTAAAATTGCTAACAGGTTGTTATAACAAACATGCATAGCAAAAAGTGTATCATCCGTTTGCTTTAAAACCCAACAAAAAGAGAGTTTTAAACATTTCGTTACGTGGAAGCAATACGTATGGTTCAATGGAGATTGAAAAAAACCCATTCACATACATAAAGCATTCATTTTAGCCACTTTAGTTAATTAAGTCATTACTTTGCATATTCACATTAACAATGGAAGCTTCCGCCAACGAACGCAAAATCTTGATGTGGTCGTTCCAATATTAACATTAACCAAAAAGCATATTCATCTGCTTCACACGACAAATCGTGTACTACAATTTTTATTCACAGAATATAGGACACCACTAACAATAATATGAAATAATGGGAAGGAGATGAATAATTTGTAGAAGAGTTAATATGGGGGGAAATTGAAATAATTTGAATACATTAGAAGTAAAATTGCAGCCCAAAATACTTTATGATACTAAATATAATTTAAAAAATATTTTAAAGTGCTGAATGCTTCTTAAACAATTAGATTATTAGAAGGACTTGAGGGGAGAGATAGACTCCAAATAAACTATAATTGAAATATTTTACCGAAGGGTTAGATGACTAATTCATTTGAAGATGTTAATAAAATTATTGAAGTTAATTACCAATAAAAAAATGTGTATTGACAGAACAATTATTTTAATATGTGCAATAAGAAGATAAAATCAAAGTAAAGGCCTCAAATTTGTATTAGCGCCTATTTGGAAAGCACCTCAAATCAAGGTTTTACGCAAGCCAAGACAAAACTTTTCTCGCATACTTATTTTGTAAATCCCGGTTTTAGAAAGTTTTTAAACACTACCTTACTCATGATCCTATTTATCTGCTAGAAAGTTAAATTTTTTCGTCACATCTATAAATCACGTCATGAAACATTTTATATAAATATATAATTTTATTCTTTATTTATTACTGCTTATACTTTATTCTTATAGAGTACAGTGTATACCAAATAAGTGAGGTTGAAAAGTTGTTAAATTTTAAAACAAATTTAATGAGATTTAATAATTTTCTTGTTCCTGATAAAATATATTGGAAGTGACTTATAAATCACTTCCAATTTCTTTGTTTGTTTGTTTCTGTTTTTGTTTCAAACCTCAAGTGACGCCTGGGCCCATTGAGCCCAAAACTCCATGTCGAAATAAAGTTGGGCCTATGCACAGTGTACAAAAGTATTAATTATGGACATATCCGGGATATCTTTTTAAATTTTTTATAACCGAAAGTACATATCCCGAAAATGGACAATATAAAATTTATCAATGTATTAATTATGGGTCGTTTCTGTTTTAACTTTTAATCGAGAATGGAGGTGGCTATGGAAAATCAGAAGGAATGTGAAGTTGCTAGGAATGATTACGAAGCTGTAGAGCGATTTGAATTTTATGGGGAAGGAAATCATATAGAGCCGAAATATTAAGGGCAAGGTCGAAACCAACGATAATGGCAGCAATATTTTTGTACACCTATGGTTGTCAATGAGAAGAGACATATAACCCTAGGTTAAGAAAAAAGAGAAGAAGTACTTTTAGGTTTTTTAAATCTTAAATATAAAATTTATTATTTTTTTTTGCCCAAAATAAAATTTATTATGTTGAAAAACTAAAATTTAAGGATGTTTTGTTGGTTATTTATTGCTGAGTCAACTTTCAATTCATCAAGTCAACATTTAGCATTAGTAAAAGTTAACGGTGTTCATATTAAAAGACAAAAAGTACGTTTTATAAATTTATGAGATTAAATTCATACTTAACATAAATTTGAAAGACTAGTTATATATTTTAGTTTTTTGCTCGGATAATTATATATTTTAGTAAAAAATATGTCTGAAATTATCATATTATCATCTATTTGATGCGGAATTTTAAAAGTGAGACTCTTGAAATTATACATTTCATATCACCTAAATGTCGGCTCATATAGTCATATGTGCATAATTTTCCGACCAATAGATTTTTAAGTAACAATTTGAAAAGTCATACTTTCATTTTGATACATAATTTTAAAAGTCATACCAGTTCCCCTCAAACGAGTAAAAGTCATAAAATACTATTTTCCCAGGACACAAAAATATCTTATTTTATTGGCCAAAAAAATAAAAGAAAAGAAAGAAACGTCTTATTGCCATCTAACTATAAAAGAAAAAAAGCAAAGGTCAAATATGCCGGTTATAAATGTGTGACAATGTCTGCCCTCATTTTGATTCTTAAGTTTTACTCTAATTAAAATATGTTTTTTTTTAATATTGATGTCTAAAATTTAATAAAGATATGTATTATTATTGTCTTTGAGGGACTAATTAAAATCCATCCTTTTCAACTCGATAGAGTAATATTAAATGAGGGCAAACTTGAGGATTGAAAATTATATGCTTATATTAACCCAACAGAAAAGCTCTCATGACCTATTTTAAAACTTATTTAAGGAGTTGATTTTGATTATAAATATAAAACCTATTTTTTATATTTAGGATTTTTTTTTAATAATTTACTCATATTGATGATCTCTCATTAATAATTAAAGAGGGGAGTGAATGTGAGAATCAAAGAAGATGATTAAAATATTTTAAAAAACACATGTTATATTAACTAATTTAAATATCTTTTTAATTTAATCAAATTAGATAAATATATCTTACGTATATTAAGTACATAAAGAGCAAAACCATATAGATGCACACATATATGTTAATATGTATATGTATATGTGTATATCTATATATACACTATCATCCTTAATACATGACATATTTCAAGAGTTAATTGTAATTTTAAATATAAGACATAGTTTTAATATTTATCAATCTTTTTCTAATTTATTCTTATTAACACTTTCTTAACAATAACAAAAAGGAAAAAAAATAAGAGAATTAAGAAAAATGGATATAATATTTATTAAAAATATTGTATTAACTAGTTTAACTAAATAATAAACATGTTTTATATTAAACGCTAAGCAAAGGAGGAATATAAAGAACAAGTGCTTTTGTATGGGACGGTGTCGGCAATTCACCGACTCTTGCTTCTTCAAGCACCAACAAACAAATATCTTTACCCGTAGGCCATATTGGGTGGTGCACAAATAAAGACGTTATCTTTATATTCGTTTTCAGCAAATAAGAGTCGGCCAATTGCAAACTTTCTTCTTTGTTAATGTCACATATTTCACATTCGGTTCAGAAGGAATTGCCCTAATGGGGAATGGTCCCAAGGCAAACAAGCAAACGTTATAAAGTCTCAACGTTATTCAAAGGCAACGAATCGTTACAGGAATGTATCAAAAAGAAAACTAGGAAGTTTTCAAAAATAAATAAATAAAAATAAAAAGGAGAATAAAGGTTCCCAGGTCACCGCTAAGCAGCAACACACCGACAGCCGTTGACACGTGGATGTGCTCCCAGAAAATTCCGTACAACTTCCTGAATAACCCAACAAAAAAAAAAAAAACTCTGCTTTTGATACTCATTAACCTATTTTCAATATTTCTTCGTCCTTTTTCTAATTTATATAAATTGATATTTCTTTAATAATAATTAAGCATAAAAGAGAGATAAAAGGAGTTAAGTAAGTTGATTAGGATATTTTTAGAAAAAACATGTATATTAACTTCCTTAATAACTAGGAATTAATAGCTAAGAGGAGCTGTAGTGGTAGTTAACAAGCAAGTAATCCTTTCAACATTTTTAGCGCAATAGCGATTTAATCTTATTATCAATAACAAAGAATTTAATATGACAAATGTGTAACAAACAGCAAAAAAAAAAAAAAAAACTGCAAACTCGCTTTAATCCAAAGTTTCCCATTTTGTTGTCACTACAAAAGACTCTGAATTTTTCAGTGGCTGCTTCTGCAACTTACTGGAGTTTGATGGCTCCTTCAACTTATCAAGAGTTTCAATCTGCTTCTGAACTCTCCTAACCTGTTCTTTTCTCTGCAAATTCAGATCTCCTTCAGCTACAACAACTTCATCCAATTTTATCAATATTCTCATCAAACTATCAATCAATTTCTCCACATCCATCTCTGCTATGATCTCGCCTTTACAAGCTGATGCTTCCAATGCTGAAACCTACTCAGAATTTCCTTGTGTAAGAACCCATCATCATAACGTTGTTGAAAATCATTTAAATTGGAATTTTCACAAAAGAAAGAATCTGTGTAATCAATATGTATAATCTGTAAACATACCATACGTCTACACAAAAAGGAAAAACAATAAAAACTCACAAGACTGCCGTAATATGATAATGAACTTTGAAGAAATCCGGGCCCAACTTTCATTGTGTCCTTAAGACAATTTTGCTCCCTCAATACGGATGTCGAAGGTTTCTGAGCAATTGTCTCCCAGGATAGAGCGGATTATTCGTCTCCAGAAAGATGGCTTTGTCTGTCTGAAGCCTAAGCGAATCCAACAAGTCTGCTTTCGAAACGCACAGAATATATATATGCAATATGTAGAAAGAGTGTATGTAGAAAAACGTTGTTTATTCTGTGACTAAGGCGCCCTATTTATAGACTTTGAAAAAGCATGATTATATGGACTTGTCTCTTGTTGGTGAACCGACACGACCGTGACAAACTGACGCAACCGGTGGTGGCGAACCAGTAAGACTTCTTATTCATAACCCATAGGATTTAGTCATAAATTCCAACAATCCCCCACATGGATAAGAAGTTAGTCCATCATGACCAAATGCAAATGATCATGTATGCAAAGTGCGATTCCTCTACGAGAAACAACCGCATCGAGAAAGGTAGGGGTTGCCTTTGAACTTTCTCTAGTAAAAACCTATCGGATATACTGGTCAATCAGTGGATGTGCTGCCTTGAACTGTCAACCTTTTAGTGTATACCAAGACAATAGGAGTCACATAGTTGCTCCTCTAGCATCGTTAGTTCTCATACTGTGTCTATTTTGGCTCTGAACACCGCCTGGTTTTGCAAGTGTTCTAGAGAATTGGCCGTTTTAAATTCTCATAGAAGCGGCCCATACTTCACACTCACATAGGTGATTCCTTGTGATGTAAGTCAACATACATCATCTGAACACATTAGATTAAGAAACCATTAAAAGCTTAAAAGCTTACCCTTATTATATATGCACTATCTTGTCTAGGAATGAGTATGAGTTTAAAACTCCACAGTGTTAACAGTCGATCATCACTTAGTTGTCTCTTTGAACTTAGTTCGTGGGATCTCCACTCTTTTAGGTAGAGTCACCGCAATAATCAACAATAGATCAGCCTTAAACCCATTCATTTGGACAAATTTCTAACTAACTCTCTAGGAATCCCTTTAGTCAATGGATCCGCTATATTCTCTTTTGATTTCACATAATCAATTGAGATGATTCCATTTGAGAGTAGTTGTCTAACGGTATCATGTCTACGACGTATATGTCTAGACTTGCCGTTGTACATGACATTCTTGGCCCTACTAATAGCTGCTTGACTATCACAGTGTATACACACTGCTGGTATCGGTTTTGACCAACTGGGAATGTCCTCAAGAAAATTATGAAGCCACTCGGCTTCTTCACCAGCTTTATCTAAAGCAATAAATTCTGCTTCCATGGTTGATCTTGCAATGTAAGTCTGCTTAAATGACTTCTAAAACACAGCACCCCCACTAAGGGTAAATATATATATCCACTTGTGAATCTTGTGTCATTAGAGCTGATTATCCAATTTGCATCACAATACCCTTCTAGTACTGCAGGGTACTTCTCATAATGCAAAGAAAATTTTTGAGTTTGCTTTAAGTAACCCAAAACCCTTATTATAGCTCTCCAATGAAGCTCATTTGAATTACTTGTAAAGTGACTCAACATGCTTACTGCATAAGTAATATCAAATTTAGTGTAATTCATAACATACATAAGATTGCCTAGCATCTGAACATACTCCTTTTGATTTTTCAACTTCGTCAATATATCTCAACAGTCGAAGACTAGAATCTATAGGGTTCAACATAGGAGCTATGTTTAAACTTTTGAATTTCTCAAGAATTTTAGCAATATAATGTGCTTGTGATAACACCAACCTATTCAATGCTGCTAACGCGATTAACATCCGAATGGATGTAATTCTTGTAACAGGTGAATAGGTATGTAGTCTAGGCCTTCACGTTGTTTTAGCCTTTTACTACCAGTCTAGCTTTGTATTTATCGATAGTGCCATCTACTTTCATCTTCTTTTTGAAGACCCACTTAGTTCCTAGAAGTTTATTGCCAGTAGGAAGGTCAACCAATTCTAGGTGTGGTTTTGACTGGATGGATTCAACTTCACTATTGATAGCCTCTTCCCAAAAATGATGCTTTAAGAGAACCCATCGCCTTTCCATATTTTCGAGACTCATTTTCCAAAAGATAAGTCAGAAAATCAGGGCTAAAAGATGTTAAAGTCCTTTGCCTAGTACTACGTCTAGGTTCCTTTTCTCTAAGATTATCATTAGTCATAGTATTCCGAGATATCACAGAGTTGTTATTATCATTTTTTTGTACGGAAATACGCTTTCAAAGAATGTAGCGTTCCTTGACTCAATAACCGTATTTACATGGATATCTGATACATCAGACTTATAAACCAGAAAACAATATGTACTACTATTAAGTGCATAGCCAATAAACATAGAGTCTATTGTCTTGGGTCCAATTCTCAACCTTTTAAGTTTAAGAATCTCAACCTTAGCAAGCACTCCCACACTTTCAAATATTTCAAGGAATGTTTCTTTTCTTTCCATATTTCTTATGGTATGCTTTGTTACTCTTATAAGGCACTCTTTAATGATAAAATTAGCCATTAAAATGGCTTCCCCCACAAATTCTATGAACCCTAGACGTAATCAACATTATTCAACATTTCTTTCAATGTTTAATTTTTCACCAATAAACAACATTCAACTATAATGATACTATAAAGATTTCACATAATTTGGTGGTGATGCATACTCCAAATTAAAATATTTATCATCTTTGGATGTCTAAATAAAACTACTAACATTTATGTTTAATAATTATAAAAACAAGTAATCAACCTTTGAGTTGATCCATAACAAACTTCAATTCACCCATAAAACAAACATAACTTTATAGCATCAAGGTAATGGGTAATCACTATAATATTTGGAATTAAAACAATTCATAAAGAATTGATCACTTTGATGACTAACAAATTCATCATACTTAATTCCAAAATTTAAAGATTTAACTTTATAGAATTCCTATTCACAATATTTTAAAAGCATAAAATAATAGCCACAAAATCATCAATAATTATAAAATTAAGGCTATAATACATTTCTACCAATACATGAAATCAACTTTGTTCATCATATCAATTGGCTAGGTAAGTGCAAAACTAGTGGGAGTCTCTCCGTGCTATTGCAATGGTGACTAATTAAATAACCACTAAATCAAGGCTTAACCTTTAAATTACTTTCTTAGACACCAACCGTATGAATTAATTTTGTCGAATTCTACCACCAATAATTCACATTAAATTAAATATTTCATGATATCATGCATGCTTATACCAAGACAATAATAATATTATGAAAAATTAAAGCACATTTATCTCTACACTAGATAAATGATTAAATTTTCATATCCATGTCATATGCTTGTCAAAAAAAATATTTAATAATTTACAAAATTTGCTTTCAATAGCAAATACCAAATTAATTAAATTTTCATTTAATTAATCATAGCACATGACAATTTCATAAATTTTATTTATTGATCATGTTAACAAATCCTTCTTGATAAATTAAATATATAGTGGCTAAGATATTCACAAATATCATCAAATTTATTAAAACAAGATATTGTTTCGATTTCGAACTATTATCAAATAAATACAACAAATCTCTACTTTTATCCAGCCATATTGATTTAAAAATATTCACAAGATTTTAGGAGATTATCAAACAAATTAATATTTTCATGGATAATAAAGCCTTAAATGAGAATAAAATTCTCCTTCCATCCTAAAATTTAGGACTTTTAATAAAACTTATCATTTAACGTTAAATATATTTAATCTCTGCAACAAGAAACCAAATAATAAAATAACAGGTATGAACATGATGATCTCATTATCATATCAAAGTCTCATCTCTGATAACTAATGTAATTTAAAATATTAATTAATAAAACCAATAATATCTCACGATGAAAACAAGTCATAAGATATACATTATCTTCACTTTATTAATTTAATCCTCTTAAAATAAGGAGTGATAATAGGAGATTTAATAACTACCTAATCAATCAAAATTAATATATTTATTAACTAAATATAATCAAACTTTCAATGGATAGAATAATTATTTTAAAATTATTCAACGAACCAAAAATTATTTATTAAATTATTCAGCCCAATTTAATTATATTATTTAAATAGATAATATAATTTGTCTTGTTCACAGCCCAAAAATTTCTCAATCATTACTTGCGCGCAACATGACTCTTCGATCATATAAATGAAACCGTGCATTTCATTTGAACACGTCCATGTGCATCCTGATTCCTGGGGTGAAGACGCGTCATTTTGCGCTTTGACAAAACGTCCTATCGTTTTGCTTCATCTTCAACCTCCAGCCGGGTCGTTTTGATCCGGTTGGATTGGACATAGATTAAATCGAACCTCTTTCTCCAACACGCCATCGTCCCAGAGTTTAAGATTTAATAAAGGATTTTGTGTAGCCCATGGTCTACAACAAAGAACTCTGGTATAATCAATCGGTGCCGAGAATTGATGAAATACAATATATATATATATATATATATATATATATATATATATATATATATATATATATCCAGAACTTCAACGTCATCGTGCATACATAAAAGCCTCCACTGAATGTATATATATTATATATCCTCAAGATGATCATATTGACTCAAAAGTTCTGGAAAGTTAAAGACAATATTATATATACATATATTGCCTATAAAAACACAGTCGCTGTGCAGGGAAGATTTATATATATATACACACACACACACGCCTATAAAAATAAATCGACATATTCCCATACAAATCATAATTTTAAAAACTCTAATTTTTTTTTTCAAAATTAAGATTCCATAAAAATACTGAAGACAACATAATAATTCACAGATTGATTTTTCAAATCAAGAATCCATCCATAATCATATATGAAAAACATGAATTACACAGATTCAATCCAAAATATTCTACCAATATATGATATCAGTATTATAATTTATATCTTTGAAAATAATCTTATCTGATTTCAATTTCAATAACATAAATTGATATACCCAAAAATTGTCTTAGATTGTTGTTGAAAATCATTTAAATTGGAATTTTTACAAAAGAAAGAATCTGTGTAATCAATATGTATAATCTGTAAACATATCATACGTCTACACAAGAAGGAAAAACAATAAAAACTCACAAGACTATTGTAATATGATAATGAACTTTGAAGAAATCTAAGCCCAACTTTCGTTGTGTCCTTAAGACAATTTTGCTCCCTCAATACAGATGCCGAAGGTTTCTGAGCAATTGTCTCCCAGGATAGAGCGGATTATTCATCTCCAAAAAGATGGCTCTGTCTGTCTGAAGCCTAAGCGAATCCAACAAGTCTGGAACGCACAGAATATATATATGCAATATGCAGAAAGAATGTAGGTAGAAAAACGTTGTTTATTCTGTGACTAAGGCGCCCTATTTATAAACTTTGAAAAAACACGATCAGATAGACTTGTCTCTTGTTGGTGAACCGACACGACTATGACAAACTGACGCGACTGATGGTGGCGAACTAGTAAGACTTCTTATTTATAACCTATAGGATTTAGTCATAAATTCCAACACATAATAATATTGATATGTCCGGAAATTCAAATGACAAGTGAAATGAATGAACTTTACCTCTTTGGAGTATTTCTCAATCTCCTGTTTGATTTCGCTCAATGATTTTGAACTCTTGTTCTTGTTTGACAGTTTTAACATCTCCAGTGTCCTCCGTTCTCTGCTCTCAATGTCCTCAACAACCTCCATTTTTGATCCATCTTTTACTTTCACTTGGTCCAGATATGATTTTGAATCTCTCTCCCTTTTCTTGAAGATTATCTTTTGATCCTGGGCATGCAATCCCGTTGCATCTGACAACAGTTTCTTCAATTCCCCTGCATCCATCAACTCACAGTGAAACTAAGTCCCATGAAAAAGAAAACGGAGGACGTAATTCAAAGTTTCAAGAGTTGCATTACCAAAACTTGCATGAGAACTAATGCGAATTTCATGATAGGTTGAACCATACTTGACCTTGATTCTAATGGAACCTGAAATGGGATTTTGGTTCTCATTTGAATTACGCTTCTGGACCAACATTCCTCCTGGCCTTAATTCCAATTCATCCTGCTTTAGGCTGCTTATTTGATCGCCGACGTTACTCTGTTTGGACCGGGAAAACATTCCGTTAATCGAAGATTTCATCTCTGGATTATTCTCCAAGTCAAAGGCGTTAGACAAAGAAACGATGATTTGGCTAAGTAATCTCAGAACAGAATCCAAGTGTGAAGAGGTGCTTCGCTTGGATTGGAGGAAACCTGAGGGAGAAGAAAGAACCTTGACATGCTCATCAAAAGTTTCTAAATCATCATGGAATACAAAAGAAGAACATGACGAAAATCAGTGAAAGATTCATTAGAAAAAGCTACTTCTTCGTGCTTTAATCATTCACAATAATAGTCGGTGGGAGGAGAGGGCCATGCATGTGTATATATATGAAATTGAAAACAAAGGCCAGAGCTCTCCAAAAGCAGAGAAATGGAGGAGACAGGGGAAAAGGGGGAAAAAAGGAAAAGAGAGAAAATCAAAGTAACTGAGGAGGAATCTTGGTATTCATTCATATAAAGAGGGAAAAGGTAAAAAGAGAATTGGAAACGCGCAAAGGAAAAAATAATAAGGGAGAGAAAGATAAATAAATAAGGGAATAATAATGTGTAATTGAATGTGGCAGTTTTTGTTTTTAAAAGGAACAATTTTATTCAGGCCATTACTAGTGTAACAAAGTAGATAAAAGGAAATGTAGCAGTTTTCTGGAGTAGGAAAAACAAGAAGCTGTAAACAAAGTAAAAAAAAAAAAAGAAGTATAAGAAACCAATAAGTGATCAGTCGAGATGGTAAACAGTCTTTATTCACCGTAAAAATAAAAACACAAGTTTGAATATTAAGAAACTCACTTATAAGTAGATTTTAAATGACGGATTGTCTCTCTTCAAACTTGAACTAGACGGTTGTTCAAATACCTAATCTAGTTGATAAGGCCAGGATTTATAAAAGATGCCAACTACCAAATGATGGGGTTTCCCCTATAAGCTTAACAGAAAGACACGGAAAAAAAAAGGTGAAGCAAAGTCTGGCCGCCGTTGTCAATTTTATTGTTGGAAAAGATCGAGGACTCTTAACAATATCATATATTAGCTCACTGAATTATAATGTCCTAAGTTAGAGAAACTGTTACTTAAACAGAGTTGGTCTAAAGTGTAAAGGTTTAGATTCCTATAAGTTTTGAATTTGAGTATAAGTCACTTGTATTAGGAGAGGTAGTCAAGAACCTCAAACCGAATATATAAGAATAATATAAAATAAAAAGTGGGCAGTGAATTTATGAATATTGAAAAATTAGTTAATTTAGTTAAATATAATAAATATACCTTGATTTTCCTTAAATATCCTTTATAATGATGTGTATTGTAATATCAATTTATGAAAACCTCCTCATATAAAATCAATACTTTATGAAAAATTATAAAATTTGGGAGATAACAGATTCATTCATTATATTTTAGGATTAAAGTAAATTCCCTATGTAGTAGTTTTACTCATGACCGGAGGTAGTACTGATTTCAGGACCAGAAGAGTAATTTTTTTTGTTTAGTATATGGCTAACGAAGCTCTTTCTTTTTCTTTTTTTAATAGAGGCTAATGAAGCTTCTTTTGAAGTGTTTAGTATTCTAGGTAACCGTTCAGTTGACCACATTATTTCTCTCGCTCGTTAGTAAATCGTAACATAATATATATATATATTTTCTTTTTTAAAATAAAGGAATCGAGTTATTTGCATGAGGAGCTCTGCTCAAGGGAACTGGAATATTTGATTGTGATGCTTGCATGCTGTGACGATTTCCTTTTCCCAAATTCCATTTACTATTTTGTTGGGAGTTATTTTAGCCAATTAAATCGTCTTCGTCCACTAACGGCTGCTGGCCTTCAATTAATTTACCAGCAAATGGGGCGTTTTATGTGTTGGTCAAGATTCTCAACAAATAGTGTTTACCCTTAATTAACATTGGATTTGTGGCCGTCTTGTTCCTAAATAAATACTCACTTGCTAAATTGTAGGGGACTTGAATAGTTTAAGTGTTTCTGATGATACTTCCACCACTTTTGTCTATTACATATTCTCAAGGAATTCTGTGAATATTTAGGAACCTAATATTACAGGTATGAAAAAAATGGTCAGAATTTTAAAATCCCTTTGATTATTCGGGATAGAATTTTAGCCAAATGGTAGTTCCGAATCATTTTATTCACCAAATGATTTTACAGAGCAAAGTTAAGAAAAAAAGTTTCTATGGAATGCTGCAATGGGATACAATTTAATGGTAAAGCAAACTCAGCTATTTCCTAGAGGAACAAGACCAAAGAACATGTTACAATCATCATTCATAAATAAACAAAAAACGTAGAAGCTGTGAAATATCCTAATCTGATTCTGAAATTTGCAGGGACCAGACAACTCATTGTCCATCTTACTCAGCCTTCCGAGCTTTGGATCTGACAGGCTTCCCAGGTTTGATTATGTAACCAGAAAGAATCAATACAATGGGAAGAATAGTTCCGATATAATACACGCTTCCGTATGAGGCCAGAGTTTCATGCAGACTTAGGACCTGCTCCGCACACAACGGTAGAAGCATTAGCATGTTTGTGTGAGGATGCAACATTCAACTCAAGCATGTTTATGAGAGAGAGACAGGGAAAACGAACCATGAAGCCAACACAGGAGTAGTTAAGAACCAGTAGTGTGTACATAAAATTCATAAATGACAAGACATTAGCCACTGCTGGAGCGACTGATTGCTGCCATCTGTATATGACTGCTCCAAAAGGACAAATGGAGAGAAAGAAAAGCTAATTATCAGAACCAAAATAGAGAAAGCAAATTAACGCAATCCAATGCATACGAAAAGTTAATTATCAGAACCAAAATAGAGAAAGCAAATAAACGCAATGCATACCTCTGGACCCAGCAATCATCAAAGCTGATTGAACAAAGAATATGAGGTACCCAGGATATAGTCCCTGAAATAAGGAAGTCAAAATGATAAGAGAAACACCTGACTTGAGACCTCATGTCTCATAGCATGGAGTAAACAGTATCAAAATGTTGAAGAACTGAAAAAATGTTCCAGGCAACTTTTATGTTTATAGCTATAGTTACAAATTATATCATCCCTTACAAGGTACAGACCCTGGGTAATAAGTCCAGTAACCAATTACTTCTTTTCAACTACACATTCATTAGCAAAACCTACGAGAGCAGCAGATAAAATGGATAAGGAAAGATTCACAACAGTTGTATTGAATCCGGTCATCACCCCCAAATCAGGATAAAAATTCTGAATTGCCATTTTCATCTTGACAAGGACTTAAACATCAAGCCATAACAATGCAGGATGCAGACACAAGATACAGAGTACAAAACAGATATCTAACTTCAAACACAACAAAAATTGAACTTACATGCCAAACTGCACTGACAGTTTGTGTGGCGAGTAACTGAAAGAAACCAGCTTTCTTCCCTTTCGGAACAAGCCTATCGTAAACATCTAAAAAACACAAACAGTAGTAATATTAACACTTCATAGAAAAAACTTCCGTTCAGTGCCTGATGGTAGTATCGCTCATAGTAAAATCATAAGTTTAATTCAAGATTTCGAGTTATTTATTTATGACATAAGAAAATACTAATCTAACTGATTAATTCATTATAATTAACAACCAAACAGGCACGACATTAAAAGACTGACAGCCTTATTGTTACTGGAAGTCCATAACTTAAAATTAAGCAGCTAGGGCCCTAACTTAAGTTTCTATTGTCAATTCAAGAAATGTTAGCAAACTACTAAGATAGCTAAGGGAGGAAAGCATCAAAACGCAAAAGCAGTAAACTCACAATGACGAAGCCAGGTGCTGACTTGCATATTCCACACAGTTGGTATCACAACAGCATTTTTTGCAAACTCAACACCTAATATGTCCACATTTTTGGCCCGATCCCAGCGTGGCTTTGGAGGAGAGGACTCTGTCCAGCCACTAAAGCCAAGCCCAGAAATAATAACAGAAGCCTCAGAGATTGACCAAATGAAATAATATTTCCACCGTGCTGTAAAACCAGACATATACTGGTATCCCAACCGTTTCCAGAAACCCCATTCCTGATATATGGGTTCAGTAAACCTGGATAGAGGAAAATAAGGAACCAGGTACAGATAAAGAGCCATGCAAAAACCAGCTTGTAGAAGAGCGCGAATGGTTGCTCCATATGGTGATGCTCTTTTTGCTGATGTGCTCCAAAGCTACAAACATTTAGACAAAAGTTCAAATTTAAGTACCAAATACCACAAGGCAGAAGTAATCAGCATAGCCAACGATAAAGTGAAACGCTTTTACCTCCGGAATGGTACAATAGTCGATAAAAAGAAGAGTAAACTCGAAGTCCTATGGTTAACCCACAGGTGTTGGATACTGGTGTGTATTGAAAGAAAATTTTCATTAAACGTACCCCCTTTCGTTCAGCCCAATCAAGATAATCCTTCATTTCGAAAACTGGACCTGCAAAGTGACTCCCACAGCAGAGGCAGTAGCCGAAGTACTCAATCAATGAAGGCAATCTATTCAACCGGTTTTTCTTCTGTGCCTCAAGCAAACCTTCCTCTTTCAACAACCCATCGTTGTAATTTATTGCACACGAGATGACCTTCAGTGTCAACACCATCAAGGCGCCTTTTCCAAAAAGAAAATTCACGCCAAGTTAAAGCTTGAGCAATAATAAAAAAATAAACTGATTTATTTATCGAAAATGATGAATTAACGCTCACCGGTAGCATCTATTCCACCCTCCTTCCACATGTCTCCACTCATGTAATATACATGGCTACACAAACACATAGCAACAGTCAAAATTTTGAAGCAGATTGTTAAAGGCGTGCGTGAAATTAATCAACCAACTCACAAGCAATCTACAACACGTAATTTAATGCTTAGATAAGCAAATGAAACAATGACAGTGATGAAATCGGATCAGAACCGAATCGCTCAAAACTCCAAAACCAGTTGACCTTCAGAGAGAGTAAATCTAATTTAAAGAAAACTACCAACATTATTTTCAAATAAACTTAAAGGGGATAAAAAACTTAAACCCCTTGACATACCAACCGATGAGGTAAGCAAATCCCAAAAAGAATGTGATGATCCCACATCGAGAGCGACAAAGAATCATGGCAGCGTAGCCGGCTAACATAGGAACCAAGAAATGAAGATTGGAAGAGAAGCCAAAAGAAACGTAGGAGAGAAGAGCACCGGTGCCGGCGGAGTAAAGGTGCTTGGGAAATGAACCGGGAATGAATCGCGCAAGGAAGCTGACGGGAATGGTAGCCGCGAAACAGAGAAGGAAGCGAAGTACAGGGACGGAAACTCCGATGGCACCCGCCATGGCGTCCATGTCCATCTCCATGACCATGGCCCTCGCCTTCAGATTTCGAAGCCGAGATCAAATCGATCTCCCCAGGAATTTCAGTGCCGTCTACACGACAGCTTCAACTGGTTCATGTCGTGATCTGGAAAGCTTTAAAAAATAAAAATAAACGTAGAATTGTCTTGGTTGAAGGTTCCGAAATTACATCCCTGCCCTTTTATGGACTTTCTTCTTGGTTTTTTCCCTTCTCATAATCTAACAATTCAATCTGTTTAAAAAAACGGAAGAATGACAATTAAGAAACTTACAGAGGGTTAAAATAAAGTCAGAATTTGGGTTTACTTCAAACTTCTAAGTTAATTCGACCAAAAAAAAATTATAAATTAATAATTCAAATTTTGAA
The DNA here is from genome assembly GCA_037074495.1 of Acacia confusa. NCBI lineage: Eukaryota > Viridiplantae > Streptophyta > Magnoliopsida > Fabales > Fabaceae > Acacia > Acacia confusa. The sequence continues at coordinate 31,159,050 of CM073512.1, read as the reverse complement.
TATTTTTATTTTATTTCAGTTTCTTTTACTAAAGTCTTTAATTATCATTATTTAATTGCAATCTAGTAAGTCAAACAATATAGTTAGTTTTTTTTTTTTTGGCCAAAAGTCAATTTTATTAATATCAAAACAAAGTTACAAACACTAATAGTCGAAGCCAACAAACACTCAGAAAAACCTATCATTACAAACTAACTCACATCCTCCCAAAGTAAACCTATAACAGATAAGAATCCTATGGAAAGCAAACAATGTTATAATCCTAACTAAAGCTATATCGACAACCAAGAGCAGCAGAACCCAATGCAGAGCTTCAGCCAATTCCTTCCCTGTCCCCCACATTATTTCTGTTGTTGATGGAATTCCTGGGCCCATCAAAATCTTCAAGTAACAGTTTGCTTAAGGAGGGTGGGGTAGAAACCAGCCAATCTTGCTGGTGCATCCCCCTTGTTGCATTGGTTGCTAACTTATCAGAAACTCTATTCCCTGGTCTGGCCACAAGGGATATAGACACATTATCCAGTGTTCCCAATAAGCCAAGGACCTCCTTCAACAGCTCACAACTTTCCCATTCACATCCTACAATTGAATTCCTTTGGATCAGCCTGTATAGAGCTTCGCAATCGGTCTCCACTGTCACTTTACTTCCCAAAAAATAGTTTCTACATAACAAACCTTCCTTCATTGCTGCACATTCCGCCATGAAAGGTGTCACAGCAGATACTTCCTTGCTCAAACCACCAACAAAATCCCCTTTGTTATTTCTACATACCACACCTATCCCAGCCTTCCGTGTAGCTTCAATGAACGAACCATCTGTATTAATTTTTACTGTATCAATTGAAGGTGCAAGCCATTTTTCATTTCTCCCTGCAACTGCCTCAAAGACACGCTTATTCTCTTTCCCCAGCCTTGCCTTAGACTGCCAAAACTCCTCTACCTGGATCTTAACTATTTTGACCACCTCCTGTGCATTTGGTTTTTCTTTTTTAAAGACCCAACTACATCTTTTTTTCCAAATCCACCAACATGTAACAGCAAATGTAGACTTACCATAATCGTCTAGCATTTCTTTTCCATGAAGCATATCACACAACCATAGTTCACACCTCTTCATATTCCATTTGCTAAAACTCAATCCCAATGAGCTACCAAACCAACAACGTTTTGTCCAAGGACATAAAAACAAAAGATGTTCAACTGTTTCCTTTTCAGATAAGCATAGGGGGCAGGTAGGATTTTGGGCACATTTCCGCTTAAAGAGGTTGTCTTTCGTTGCTACCACTCCAGCTCCCAATCTCCACAGAAAATGAAGGACTTTTGGAGGTGCCATGACACCCCATATACCCTTCCACATTTGTTTAGGAACTATAAACGACGTACCTGGGTCTTTGGTTTTCACCTCTTCCATATTGCTTTTAGCCACTGCATAGCCTGATTTGACTGTGTAATTACCATCCCTGTTAGCTAGCCAAATAATCCTATTAGGACAACTGTTAACAGCAATAGGAATTGCTAGTATTCTGCTTTTTTCCATGGGACTGATATTAGCTTCAATAGATCTCAGATCCCAGCATTTATTGATCAGCAAAGAGGACACTTTGCTCCTATCAGCTGCAACTAAATTTTCTGTAATCTGAAGCTTATAACTCGGTAATCCAGGAATCCACTGATCTTCCCATATACTGATTGTACACCAATCTCCCACCTTCCAGCATAACTCCTTCATTAATAAATCCCTACCTTCCAACAAACTTACCCAACCCCAAGAGGCAAGCCTTCCTTTCCTTGCTCTTAAAAAGTCAACTTTTGGGAAGTATATTCCTTTGAGTATTTGGCACCAAGGATCTTTAGGTTGAGTTAAAATTCACCAAGCCATTTTTGCAAGCAAGGCCTTATTAAAGCAAAGGAGATCCCTAAACCCCATTCCCCCCTCACACTTCCTTGTAGTCAAGGATTTCTAGCTTTTCCAGTGAATAATCCCCTCCTCTCCCTTCTGTCCCCACCAGAATCTAGAGATCAAGCCATCAATTTCCAAGCAAGTCTTCTTCGGAAATAAGAAACAAGTCATGGGATATGTTGGGATTGCATTAGCTACAGCCTTTATTAATACTTCTCTACCCGCAAATGTGAGCAATTTTTGCTTCCAACCTTGTAGCTTTAGCCCAATTTTATCCCTGACAAGAGCTAATGCTGCTGCTTTTGACCTTCCCCAAACTAGTGGCAATCCCAAGTATTTACCAGTCTGATTTGAGAAATTAATACCTAGGCATGCATATACCTTTTCCTTTGTCCTAACAGGAGTATTGGAAGAGAAATAGGTACATGATTTATCCAAGTTAATCAGCTGACCCGAGGCATTGCAATAAACTTCAAGAATCATTTTCAAGACCTTACAATTGTTCTCATCATCACTCAAAAATAATAATGCATCATCAGCAAAGAAACAATGAGATAATATGGGTGCATTTCTTGCAAGTTTCACTCCCCTTAAGTCTGAATTATCTATATGAAATTGTAACATAAGAGATAGTACCTCCGATGCAATGATGAACATGTATGGTGATAAAGGGTCTCCTTGCCTCACCCCTCTTTCCGGTAGAAAGGAGTCAATAGTATGACCCTCCACTTTTATATTAAAGGCCACCGATTTGATACATTGCATAACCCAATCCACCCATCTCACATTGAAACCCAATGCCAACATCACTGCTTCAAGGAAGTCCCACTTTATTCTATCATATGCCTTATTCATGTCAATTTTCAAGGCCAATTCCCATTTCTTTCCCTTCCTTTTATGCCTTAGATAGTGAAATGCCTCATGAGTTATGATAATATTGTCTTGTATCATTCTTCCAGCAAGAAAGGCTCGCTGATTGGGGGAAATGATTCTGCACATTACATTCCTCATTCTATTTGTTAACAATTTTGCAATGATCTTGTATGCAACATTGCATAAGCCAATTGGTCTGAAATGGCTAACACCTTCAGGCTTGTCAATCTTCGGTATTAGCACTATATATGTACCATTAATCACCTTCAGATTAGATCTGCCCTCAAAAAATTCATGGACCAACCCACAAACCTCCTTATGCACTTCTTTCCATGCTGACTGATAGAATAGGGCAGAAAACCCATCAGGTCCAGGTGCTTTATTGGCACCTAGTTGAAAGACAACCTCTTCTATTTCCAGATCAGTGACTGGTCTTAGCAACTCGGCATTATCCCCGTCAGTAACCTTCTTTTTAACATATGAAAGGGCCAGATCCATAGAGCGTGCACCACTGGAACTGAATAGATTCCTATAAAAATTACTAAAAGATTTGTTGATCATCAACCTATCCTCCAGCCAGACCCCATTTTCATCTTTTAGTCTTAGTATTTTGTTTCGTTGCCTTCTTAGTAGAACACTATTGTGAAAGAATTTTGTATTCTTGTCTCCACTTTTCAGCCAAGAGATTCTTGACCTTTGCCACCAGTAGTTTTCCTCCATAATCCATGCCTCTTCCATTTGTCCAATCAGCTGCTCAATTTTTGCCATTTCCTCATCTGTTAAGCCCCCCACATAGCACAAATTTAATTTCCTTCGTAGCTGATCAATCACCTTGCTAAAATTGGGAAATTCTCTCTTACTCCACTCTCTCAACCTTTTCCTGCAAGCATTTAGCCGTCTAATCAGATCCTCCGCTTTGTCAAACACATCCCCCTCAACTTCATTCCATCCTCTCCTCACTACCTGTAGGAAATCATTATGATGAATCCAATTAGCCTCAAACTTAAACGGTTTTGGCGTTTTAACATCACAAAAACAGCAATCCACCACTAAAGCATGATGGTTCGATCCTACTGGATCCACATGGAACACCATAGCATGCTCAAAACCTTCTCTAAATTCCACATTACTCACTGCACGGTCCAATCTTTCTCTTACTAAATTCCCCTCTCTGTTATTATACCAAATAAACTTTGCACCTTTGAATTCAAGATCCAGCAAGTTACAATCAGACATCAATTTCTGAAAATTTAAGATTTTCCTCAAGGATCTAGGGTTACCTCCTTCTTTTTCGCTTTGAGATAGAAGATCGTTGAAGTCCCCAACCATATACAAATATTTTTATTGTAAGAATAAGATATGAAAAATGTATTTAGTTACAAAAACAAGCACAAATATGTCTTTTGAAATTTATTTTTTTAAAAAAAAGGAAGATAAAATACCCCTTCTAACAGTTTCTGATAGAGTATTTTATCATTTGAACATTGATTTCTTTTATTTTATTTTTTTTGGTCAGACATTTCTTTTATTCAATGAACGAAGATTTATTACACAGGACACACTTACCCTAGGACCATAACAAAGCCCATATTGGGGTTTTGGCCGATATGGGAGGGCAGGAAGGGAAAGAGAGTCACATGCAGCAGTTAATACATATATTTCCTAGGGTCAAATCAATGCATTGAATTCAGTGATCAGATGCCCTTTTTTTCGAATTAAAAGTTTAAAACTCTTGGGACATATTTATTTTAAATTATAAAAATATTCCTAAAAAAACTAAAATAAATATCCATTAATTTCAGTCTCCTATCCTGATCTTGTGCCATGTCGTCCCTAACCTGAGGGTATATTTGAATAGAGATAAAAGTGAGGAGAAAATAAGAGGAAAAAAATATTAGGAAGAAAAAATTCTGAATTTTTTTTAGAGCTTTAGATTCTAGTATTATTTCAGTTTTAATTTTTTTTCTCCATCTAAATGTGGGCTTAGTTTTCAAGAATTGAGCCTAGTGTTGATGACCAACCCAACTCAGTCAATAATGCTCCATAGCCTTAGCAGCAAATACTATGCATCCAAATGCCTTAATCAGTGTACCGGCGGAATCCTATCAGCACAGCACATGATCATTTACAATGCAGAAGTTTTTTCTTAAATAAAAATTATTATTATCATGTACAACAAAGTTATATTCAAGTACATATCTAGGTCAGCCAAGACTGAAATAATCCTGTTCCATCCTAAACACACTACTTTCCCTTTCTTCTATTACGTAGTTCTACCTCTAGTCTTAATTATAATTATAAGACATAGTTGAATTTTTTGGAGAGATTAAAAAAACTAATTAAATTATTTTAAAATGTTTTTATTTTTATTTTTATTTTCAAACTAATTAGTTTGACTAATAAACAAATATATAATCTAAGAATATACAATATGTGAAATGATTAAGTAACTTATTTAACTTAGTACTATTTTGTTTCCGTCGCGTTGAAAAAACCCTGCACTCAATATGACAATAGGGCCTGCACTCAATATGACAATAGGATTGGAATTTAAATTTCATGGTAATAATAAATAACTTCAGCAAGAGAACAGTTCATGTTAAACTCTGGCCTATGGACGAAAAAATGCTTCATTGGAAAAATGCCTCATCATAAAACCCAAAAAGAATTGAGCAACATACATAAGCATCTCAGAGAAAGAAACAAATTACATATATACAGTCACATCTCATTCTACACAATAGCCTGATAGAACCACTAAAAAAAACCTCGATTCTCTCTAATTCTCTACACACCGCTCCCCATCCTATGGTATATAAACACAAGATTATACATTTTGATTCCTGCCCCACACAGAGGTGTCAAGAGGAATTTGAATTCAAAAATGAATCAAGCTTCGCGGACTCAGTTGGGAATATAAGCACAGAATCTAAACAGAGACCACCTTTGGTATGAGTGCAATCAATTTGAGTGAGAGAGAACTTGACTTTGGTTGGTGCATTGCCGTTGCCAACCACAAAATCGCCTGCATGGTAATAACTCCATTTGCCAGGTCCGTCCAAAAAACACTGAGAGGTAGCGTACTGCCCATCTGAACTCCGTAGCTGTAATCGTACGGGCTTAATGTCCCACCCATGAACATTCTCATTATTGCAGACACGTCTTCCAAATCTCCTGGATGGTCGCCCTAAATGGATTCTGAAATAGAGGCTGTAAGTTCCTTCTGGGAATGGGAAATCAACTTCCCCATCAACTTCAAACCACCAAATTTGCTGTAGATATGCTACTGTATTGAATCTGCACGCAGTGTAAACAAGTACGGGTTAATTGCTATCCTCTATTAGATTAGACTTGCTGCGTAAAGAGAGGAAACTTGTTCTTCTGGCAATTAAGCCCATTTTACTTTTAACTTCATGACTTGTCAGAAAGAAAAAAATTGACTTCGTTGTTCTGGATTTACAAGTGCCATGGCTCATGATTTCAAAGCTTCATAAATATTGTCGACATTTTATCCTTCAAAGCAGCACAATTATGTGACTTTTTGAATAAGCAAACCTTAACGTGAATAGTTTTTCATTTATTTTCATGTCCACTATATTCTGCAACGTGCTAAACATTGAAGAGTGCAATAATCTACAGCTGTGACATGAAACATGGTCATTCACATGCATTTACTATGACTTTATGGCAAGATTCGCAAGAAGATCATACATTTCAAAAGGATTGAAAAAGCCAACCAACTTTTTGGTCATGAATGGTTGCTTTTAACTCTGGACGAGTATATTTATGATTGAAATGAATCTGAACATTGAATTCCACCTAACGATTTGGAAAGAAATTAAAACTTCAATAAGCTGAGAGCAAAACCGTATTATTAGACAATATGAGATGCAAAATCTTCAAAGGAGAAAGAATTAGAGTTATCAGAGAAAAGCCATCAAAGTATAACTTAGATGGGGTATAATTTAATAGTATATATCCCAGGCCTATTTAGTCACGAAATCGTTAAATGCAACAAAAGGAGAGGAACAGAACATGAAACAGTTAACATAACAAAACATTTAATTTTCCTTAATTCCATCGAGAATATCCTCCTCATAAGCAAGAGTTCAATTTTTTTTACGCTATTCCCATCTCTGTGAAATTTCTACACGCGTGCGTGACGCTAGATGGGTGCCAAGAATCTCACCTAGATTCTTCCGTTTGAATATGATTCCAATATCTTCGATCATCAATCCCGGTTATTGATAGTCCCTTTGTTGACATGGCCAAACAAATTTTACCCGTGTTTTTATCCAGCCAAACTTTCTGCAAAAGCCCACATATTATTAGAAGGGAGTCTGAACACACCAAACATCATAATCTCCTGTTCTTAATTAGCTGACTCAAGGGTATACTAGAGAATGAAAAATACATACGGAGCATTACCACCGAGAATAAAAAAGAAAGTAAGATAAAAAATTGTGCGGAGCTACAGAAATTAATGCATCGTATAAGCGACACATCAATACGCTCAACAGACTACAAAATCATGTTTGCAGTCCCTTCAAAAATTTCATCAAACCCATTCCATTGAAAGGAAGGCAGAGTCCTTTCCCTCTCTTTCAGCCCCAATTCCAAATTTCAAGATCTGAGCCTCTTCAAGTTCACAATTCGACTAGCAAGGGGATTGCACAGGTACCTTAGTGCCGTCATCAAAAGCATTCAGCTGACACAGCTTTGCATAAATTCCTCTCTTCCCCAAATTGGGAGGCAGATCGCCGAAGATTTTCTTGACAAGAAGATCAAAATTAGGGGGCAACTTGGATTCCCACACGAAATCGGCCAAGGAAGCGCCATGAAAAGTTCGATTCAAGCGCGCGAGTTTACAAATTTCTGGAGGATCCATATATTGGAGGATCAAAGCGACGCAACCCTCGGGTAAATCCCCCAAAGTGGGTTTGGACGGCACAATCGAAGCGCCACATCGTTCTCCTTGCAAAGAAGAAGATCCAACACCCATCTCAAGAAGAGAAAAAACAGAAGGAAAAAGAGGACTGGAATGTTCGAAAGCTGAGAGGAAATTCGGTTCACGCGGCGAGAGGGTGAAAATGTTGGAAACGTGGGTTGTTTATAGAGGTGCGGCGATCGCGTATGTATCAACAGAACGTGGAATTTGTTGGTACGTTCCCAGAGAAAGAGAAGGTGACAGCGCGTTTTCTTGGGTAGAAAAGTAGATAACGACGATGACGAGGTGTATTAGGACTGTAATTTAAGGCTTTAAGCAGAGGGTGTTGGTGCAGTTTTATGACTTTATCCATTTATCTTCTTCTTGGTTTTTTTTTTTTCCCATTTATTCTCCCCCATACATTTGTCATGCCCTCAATTGTTTTTATGCGTGGTGGGTTTTGTGATAATGTATTTTTTTAATATTACGCTTGTTTTGTAATTTTATTCATATTTTTACTACTCCCTCGAAGCGACTTTTTTCTCATGTAAAAAAAATGTCATGTTGATTTAAATATGATCCGATTTTGTTACCCAAAAAAATATGCTCCTATTTATAAAAAGTATATAGGAGAGAGAATGAGTAAAAAAATATGAGAGAAAATAAGTAATAAATGATTAAATGAAATAAAGTAAGCGATAAGTTAGAGATAATCAATATAAAGATATGTATTTAATAGGAATAAAGAAACAAAAAAAAATTAAAATTTGAGACGATAAAAAGTATCTTTTGTTAAAGACAAGAGTGCATTCCTCATTTTGTTTACATTATGCCATTGTTTATAGCTTAGACATAAATTACTATATTTGTTGGCAAAAATTACCACTCGTTCGGTCTTTAATATAAGATATATTTAAAAAGTTGACATTGGTTCTAAATATAAAACGTATTTTTTATATGTTTTTTAATCTTTTCCTATTTTACCTTTATTAATATTTCCTCAATAATAAAGGGTGAGAATGAGAGAATTAAAAAATATGACTAGAGTATTTTAGAAAATACATGTCATATTAATTAATTCAACTAATTTCTTTATTATAATCAAATTACATAAATATGTCTTATATTAATTTTTTTTAAGTATAAAATATAGTCCACTTAAATTAATACCATTGGTTTTTAGAAAAATTAGAGAATATTTGAGCATTGTAACTAAAAGGTAAAGTCATTCATGGGGCAAGAGTAGGGGTGCAAATAAGCTAAATCAAACCAAGCTTTACCTTTAACAAGGCTGACCTGTTAAGGAGTAAATTGGCTTGAATCTAGCCTGTCGTCTGTTACAGACTTTTTTTTTTGTACATGAGCCTCGCCTATGGTTTGATAAAGAGACCTATAATTTTAAAAATTTTATGAGATGCTTACTTCAAACCGGCCAAAAACAAACATACTTTAAACAGGCTGAAAACTTGTCTACTTCAAACAGGCTTACTTACATAAGATAGATAGAGTAATTACAATTTTACCCTTATAACAGTTCGGCCTAAGAAGCCCAACATGTTTATTATCAAGCGTAGGTCTAGCTATTAAGTAAAATAGACATTGGCCTAACAGGCTAGGCCTAATAACACTTAGAACAGGTTAGAGTACAAGCCTGACCTGTTCTACCAGGGCAAGAGGGAACACCGCTTTCGTGATTCTTGTCCCGTCCTTTAATTTCCTAAAGGTTCTAACCAGGATGGGACCGATCGAGACTTCTTGTTGAGTAAGAAAAAGATCCCAATGCATGCATACAACTGATTTTTACATCAATCTATTCCTCAAAAATTGAAGCAAAAAGTCGATTCCATCTTGAAAACAAAATACTACATTAGACTTATAATCCATGAATTCCACAGTTTCTCAAATCAAATTCTTAAACAAACATATGTTGGTTTAGCTAATTAAAATTCCTTTCAATACGACCAATGTCTGGTTGTAACATTTTATTAAACACTTCATTCAACACTAATTATGAACTACGCGATATATCATCGTATAAAGGATCTCTCCTTTTTCTTAAATAAGATCAAATGAGAGATTAGCACACACAATCGCACTCACACACACGGGTTCAAACATTTTGAGGAGAGGTCGATGTCGTGTGAGTTAAGGTTAATTATCAAATAATGATGTTTCTACATAAGATCAATATTTTTCCCAGGCATGCTAATTAATGCCTTAAATGGTAAATTAAAGATGAAAATGATACCTTCGATCACATAAGCGAAATGCTCCCGTAATGAGAAACACTACTGTAAATGGAATATTAACCTCTTATTGATACTTTTAAAAGTTTGGTTTAATCGTTATCTTAATTTTTTTTTTAATTTGCCAGCAATTGTTATATTAATCTATACAAGCCTATGAAACTTATTCCTTAGAAAGGGTCATATTTAATTTTTTTACTGTAATGTTAAGTTACTGTTTTTTCTTTTCTTTCTTTTTTGGGCTAAGGTTATGCTAATAATTCTTGACAACCGTTAACTTGTAGGTTCCTTGTTGCATTCATTGTCAATTTTATCAACATTATATTCATCTTCATTGCCAATGAAAGATAACACAGTTGGTTAAGGCGTCGGCCTTCACCTCAAAAAAAATGAGGTTTGATTTCCATCGGTGGATGTGAGGACCTCTTTGGCAAGCGATTAAGCGATCTATAAATATCTCTGTAAGCGTTTTTTAAACCCGAAGGCATGCTCTGTCCTTAATAGATTACCGGTGTTTACTCCTACTTAAACTTTGATATATCAAAAAGGGGAAAAAAAGAGCATCATTTTATTTGTAGCTAGTCTGGCTATCCATTTTAGTTACATCTTATCCACTATAAGACAGGAATAATAAAACCTCATGATACCTCACCATGCTATAACTATATTATCAACTTACAAATTGAAAAAGAAAAAAAAAAACAAAAAAAAACCCCTGTTAACACGCATAAGTCAAGTTTTTCCAATAAGATAGCTAAAAACTGAATATACTGGAGTAAATAATGCAATCAAATAATACATCCTTTAGAGTCCTTTTCTCCCACGTCGATTGAGACCTCCTCAATTATACATATTTTAAATTGTTATTGAAAGATCTATTAAATTATTTTATTCTGTATAATATAAATTTTCTGCGTCCCGGTCGTTTTATCTTTAAGTAGCGTACCATTTATTATCCATCATATGGGACAAGTCAATCCTCGTAGACCGAGACGTATTTGTGAGGATTCTTAAAAATGAAAAAGAAACAAAAAAAATAATTTACGCTTTACAGCATGGAAACTTTTCATGACACGTAATTAAATTTTTTTAAAAAATCACATGTTGTTCTGCAAAGAGGCAACAATATTATTACACAAATAATAAAAAATTTGTAAGGACTCGTACTTTATTATCACCCACAAATTATTTTAAACAAAAAATTTTTTTAAAAAAATAGCTGGAAGGTTGTTGAAGGGGTCCACATGTAAATAGAAATTACTTGTAGTCACTAATTAATAATGTAGTGATTAAGGGACTTTGCAGGGAAACCACGAAATGAAAAGGACAGAGAGCCACCTCAACGTGGTGCTGAGTCAGCTTCATTACGTGTCGACCCCACATTAGTTGTTTGTGCCGGACATGACACGTGTGGGGATCACAAATTGCCCGTCCCCTAGATATGGATAAGGAACACCATATTAGCTGACTAGATCATGAGTAAAATGCCCTCATAAACTATAATATATTCTCGTATATTGTTATTATTTTATGTCTCTTTTATGAGAAGTGATTAAAAATTTTAAAGGCAGCAATGTTTTTCTTATAATTATTGTTGTTAGCGTTGGACACTTGCTGTTCCACTTGATTTATTCTAATATTAAATAAGAGGTTTGGCTTCGGAAATTATTGAGCTGACTGCAACATTAATGTCATATGTAACATAAAGCTTGTAAGCCTTTGTTTGAGGGAATCTATGTGCACTTTCCCTTACCACCAAAAAAAAAAATTAAAAAAAAAAATTGGGAACAGAATTTTCTTATATTGAAATGTCTCTCTTAATCAAAATTTGATTTGTTGCCTCAAGTGAGTATTAAAAAAGAAGTTTGATTCAACAGCTATACGCCTCTCATGTTTAGCAAAAACAATGACATAGATTAAGTTTTTATCTTAATTAATTATTTTAGACAATAAATAAATGATCCAATCATACACTCTTTAAGATCAGCCGTTGTTTCAGTTAGACTGAATGGAATTGCAATAAATAAATTAAAAAAAAAAACGCATACAACGAATTTATATTGTGATATTTTTTTCCTTCGCACATATGAATAATATATAAGAGGATATGTTTAATTTCTGCCATAACAACTAACACAGTTATTTGTTTTCTAAACTGAATAACGTACGCCTAATACAATTGAAGAGACACAAGACCGGTATGGGGTTTGAACAAACCATTTTATTTGCCAAAATAGAATCAGCATCACATGATTGCGGATAAATATGTGTAATTATGTATGTGTACGTGTATATACACATATATAGTATAATGATAAAAAAAAATATACACGTAATTAATATACAACTTAATGTCTAACTACTTGAAACTATACACAATAAGCCTTTCTCATCATGTGACATTATTGTGCTTAACCAACAACAAAATTTTTAAATAAATTATTAACAAAAAAATTCTACTCAATAATTTTATTGAGCGTTCATGTTTTACAAATTTTCTTTACTCATTTTTATATAACCCTATACCATTTGAAGTAGCTACTTTGCTTATTTGTCATCACGGCGACCGGCATATCTAATAATTTTTTTTTTTGTATATCTCCAAACCATCATTTCGACTCTTCTAAGCTATATGTATACATTTGATCACTAAAAAATTATTAATAGTTAATTTCAAGTTGAGTTGTCCACATCATATGATGCAAATGGATAACACTAAACAAAAAGAAAGACTTTTTACCCGTTAATTACTAAAAAAAAAAAAAAGAAAAAAGGTTCACTATTTTAATATGGGTTCCTTTCCACGTTATTTTAACTTGTAAATCAATAGAGTTAAAGAGCAATTTAGCTAAAAAATTATTATCTCAGGAGCACCCAGCATAAATAACTTTTAAGTGGATCAAAAATATCAAAAAACTTTTAAAAACATACACAGCACCATTAGAAATAGATTACGTCTGTTATTTAAGGTGCAGATTGGTCAACGAACTTTTAGTTCAAGAGCACCTAGTACAAATAAGTTTTACTACAAGAACGCTCAGCACAAAAAAGTTTATGTGCAATCTACCCAAAATTTCATCAGTCGTATATCAATTTTCATCGGCAAATATATTATATTTATACACATAAATATAAATGAATTCGATCCCTTTATCAACAGAGACAAGCGAGAAGGACATACCCAAATAAATAAAGGTGATCTATAAATTATGTGATATTTTTACACATGTAAATATCAATTTTTACGCATATTATATGCACATAAATATGTGATATTTCTAAAAGATTGAAAAGAATTACAACAACAAAAATTTAATTTAAAGAGTAAATATATAGTCAATAATTGCATAAGATAACTGATAATAATAATTAATATAAGATATTTAATATAATTTGTGATTTTTTTGTTGCATTCACTTTTTCTAACCCCAATACACATGGTTGGAGGTCCAAACAAGGATTTATAACAGTCAGATTTTGGGTGAATTGTACATGGACTTTTTTATGCTAAGCACTACTAGAGTAAATTTTTTTTGCACTGAGCGTTTCTGAAGTAAAAGTTCATTGACCAATCTGCATCTTAGATAACAGACATTATCTTTTTCTAACGATTTTGTGCTGACTGTACGTTTTTAAAAGTTTTTTGATATTTTTAGTCAACTTGAAAGTTATTTGTGCTAAGCACTCATGAGGGAATAGTTTATTGGTCAAATTGCTCCTTAACTCATCAATAAATATAATAAATTATTTTCTCTTATTTTACGAGTAGTGCAAATTATAGGTAATTTTCATTGTTTTAGAGATTCATACTTCCTCCAGTTTTATTTTTAAGACATTTGCAAGAGGAATTATTATTATTATTTTAAAACGTCACATTGATTATTTATTACATTTTTTTTAATCATTATTCAATATTGATGTATGAAGGTATGATTTTTTGAGGATGCATTTAATATGGATAAGAAGTTGAGAACCCACGCTGGTGATAAGGGGTTTGTTTGGGTTAGCGGTGAAGGTGGTGATTTAAAAGCTATCTGATTTTTGTACAAGCCCGATAGGACAAAAGTCAGGTTATGGATATGATTTGTATTTGGATTGTCCGTTTAGCTTTTTTCAAAAGTGGTTTTTTTCTAAAATGATGATGAGTGTTTGAATTATTGTTTAAAAAGTTAGTTGGGATAGAAAATGATTAAAAATAACATGAATAAAATTTGAATACTACATATACGTATTAGTTGTATATATTGAGTTAATATAAATTTTAATTTTAATTTGAAAAAGAAAGTTAAATATTATTAAAAAATAATAAACAATCAATTAAAAGCTGTGTTGCATAGTTGATTTGCTTAGACATGAAGAAGCACTATCGGATAAAGAATAAAAGGAAGCACAATTGATTTGTTCTCGGGGTGAAGAAGCACTAACGGACAAAAAATTAAAAGGATGCACAGTACAAAAAGAAAAAGCTGTGTTGCGTCACTGATTAAGCTCTAAGTTGGAGCTTCTAATTATGCTCAACTTTTTTAATAAGCCATTCAACATAATGGGTAACCTAAACAGAATCCAACAGTTTATTTAGGAGATTGACCCCTTTTTTTTATAGCTTATTTCACTTAAAGCTCACTTTAAGTCAATTCCAAATATGTCATGAAACTGAAAAATGATGCATAGAAAAGAAACACCTGTAATCGCACCTATTTTGACTATTTTCTCATATTTGTTGACTGCACATTTTAATAAATATTAAGTACTGCTTTTGATTTTTAATATAAGACATATTTAAAGAATTGATATTATATTGATCATAAATATAAAATATAATTTTGATATTTATCAATTTTTTTGTAATATTAATTCTCTCTCAATAATAATAAAAAAGAAGATGATATGAATAATTAATGAAGATTATTAAAGTATTTTAGCTATTACTTGTCATATTAACTAATTTCAATAATTTCCTTAACTAATCAAATTATGTAAATATGTTTTATATTATATTTTAAATTATGTAGATTTGAATATTATTTACAAAATATATATTTTAACATTTTTTGTTGTTGTTCTAAACAGCTCAAATTAAGTTTTAGCTAGTTGAACTTTTTTTAATGTAATTTCACATTTTTAATAACATTTTTTTAAAAAATTAAATGTGAACTATTTAAAATTTAATTTAATACTCTTCTAATTCTATTTTTTGAATTCTGTAGATTCTAATGTAAGTGAGCATTTGTGAGGTGCAAAAAAGTGTTTTTTAAGCACTTTTTATAAGCCAAAACATAGCTATTTTCACATATTTACTTGAAACACGGTAAAATTATTTGTAAAAGGCTAAATCAAACTATGATTAAAGAGCAGGGGTCATTTCTATATCCAACCACAAAATTCCTATTGAGTATGATGGGGCAGCACAACAAGATTCTTGTGATGTGGATCAAATCCAGAAAGGAGCGAGAGCCAATAGGCTATGGTTAGGGTTATAGAATATGTTGCTAAAAGAGGAGATATCCATCCATCGTTTTGCACTTTCAAATTAATTAAGTATATGACATATTGAGGAACAACAAAGCATAATTTTAATGCAATTAATTAAAACAATAACCTTATCTTGATGCTGGGGATATGAGAAAATGGAGAGGGAACATACCACATACACATAAAATTAACATGAATATGCTTTTTTTGGAATAACGATTGAAACCTTGAAAGGAAATTTGCCAAAATATAAATAATTTTTTAAAAAAAATTGTCAAAAAACAATACTTTTGAAAAGAATTGCACAAATACGGCAGTTAGTGGTGCCACGTCAAATGGCTCTACAAGTGGTGCCACGCCACGTGGCGCCACCGTGTAAGTGGCGTCGCCACATGTGACGCCACCTATATATTAAAAAAATGATAAAAAAACGAAGGAACATGCGTCAGTTGCCGAAGACAGCTTTAATTAAAGCTGCCATGTGGCTCTGAAATGCAGCATCTTTATTTTAGAGCAGGGGGTTGATGCCCCTGCTCTGAATTTTATTTTATATATATATATATATAATATTATATATTATATTATATATACATACACTCACACATCTGACGAGCATACACATATAGAAAATAGAGTATTTCTTTGATTATGACTCGTAATTGGTTACCAGAGAGAGAAGCTTTGTCCTAGCTTTGGCAACCATTGGCAAAATACAGTACCTAAGGAAGAAGCAACCCAGATTCAAGACGACGATGACGTACCGAGAGCTAGCTAACCAGCAACTGGTCTGAGAGCAAGAAAATATAAAACAACAGGATTGTCGAGGAACTTCTTTGTGTGTTCCAGCAAGATGATGCTTCATTCTAAATGCTCCCCCCCCATATTGCTTTGGGACAATAGTTACATTTAACATTCAACCTACT
Organism: Acacia confusa; assembly: GCA_037074495.1. Classification (NCBI taxonomy): domain Eukaryota; kingdom Viridiplantae; phylum Streptophyta; class Magnoliopsida; order Fabales; family Fabaceae; genus Acacia; species Acacia confusa. The sequence continues at coordinate 31,142,709 of CM073512.1, read as the reverse complement.
GCCAAGGGATTTACAATGATCCCAAGTTATATCCTTTTGCTTTTGAGATTTTTTCTTTGGAGCCATTTTTGTCGTTTCTGATTTTCTTTGAGATAAACAATTAAAGTTATCTTCTGCATAGGACACAACAGTACATTGAATGGAAATTGTTTAAATAAATACTTTCTTCAAGATAAACAATTAAAGTTGTTTGATGTACAGCGCACAACAAGTGAAAGGAAATTCTTTAAATTTTTTAAACTATTTCCATTTTCACTTTGTGGTTTCCATTAAATGAATGGTCAAAACTTTGAGAAGAAAAAAGCAAAACAATAGTCAAGTAGGACATCAAGTGATGGGTTTCCACTAAAGGAATGGTTAAAGCTATTCATTGTAATAGATAAAGGTCAAAAGCTATTCATTGAGAGGAAAAAAACAAAACAAAGGTCAAAAGCTCAGCTCAGGTCATCACGTGATTTTGCAAGGGAAATAGATAAGGCTATTCAATTGATACTATATTATAATATATTTCATTGTAATTTCAAATCCGAATTCCAATCAATAAAGAATATCAATGAAGATGAACATACAGAAGCTTTCGTCACTCAGTTGTCCCCGATTTCCAAACTCGCTTCTCTGCAAATTCTTCGGCTTCTCTACAACTTCGTTTCTTCTTCAAAGGCGTCTTCAAGGCAAGTCACCAAGCTTCTGCTGCAATCACTGTACAGTTTTTTCGTATGTCGTCTCGTCTCCGTCTTGCTTTGTTTTTTCCTTTTTGTTCTTTTCCGTAGCAATGATCCCTTCCTATAGGTTTTCTAAGAGTTGTGGCCTTAAAAGTTGGGATCACAAACGATGTGGCTTAAAACTCTGAATCGAAAATGTTGACTCGATTCACGATTCAGTTTTGAATCGTCCAATTTCACGATTCCAATTTGTGATTCAGGTAAAAAACGATTCTGTTACACGGTTTATATCGTTTTATCCTCAAATCGTATTGGATCGCACGATACGTATCGTGAATCGTGCGATACTAATAACACTGCCTAAAGGGTGGATTGTTAAATATCCACAAGCCAGCGCTACTGTAACTATTACTATGTTGCACCGACATGAGACACGAGATACAACATGACTCAACACTTCAACACGTTAATTCTAAAAAAATTTAACTTTCGACACGTTAGAACACGATTTAATATTATATATATATATATATATATATATATATATATATATATATATATATATATATATATATTATAATTTACATTCAAGTTCAATATTTCGTAAAATCCTGGCATCTAGCTTTGGCTCATTGTAGATTCAGCCTCATTATAAAAGTCGTGCCTCCTTTTTTAAAAAAAATACAAAAGGAAAATTCATCATCAATTCAATAATATTCAAAGCAACGCATATTTTTAAAAAATAGGAGTGTTGAGAAGTGTTAGATGGTGTCAGAGTGTCGAACGGTGTCAAAGTCTCCAACACGCATATTTTTTAAAAATAGGAATGTCTGTGCTTCATAGACTATTACAACTAGTATCTGGACCCTAAGATGGTAGAGAGGGTGGATTGTGCTTCAGTTTGATCCACTCAAAGAGTTTTCCAGTTTTCTTAAGATTTTGAGGAAAATCAAGTTTGACTTTGTAAACTCGAGTTTATGCTATACAGAAAGGTTCGCCTTATTTAACATTTTGAAAACTCTAGTTTTCATTTATAAACTCCAGTTTGATCCATTCAAAGAGTTTTCTTAAGTTTCACATGGGTGACGTTCAATAAATCGATGATATCTCCCGTGAAAAACCAAAAAATAATAGACTATCACAAATTGAGGAACGGAAATTACCAATTTAGTAACCTCATTACTAATTGTGTAACGTAATTTAACACGTTTTTTTTCAACTTCACATTTTGTTCCCCTTTGATGCCCGAGTGAAAAACCAAAAAATAATGGACTATTACAAATTGAGTAAAATAAATTACCAATTTAGTAACTCCATTTACCAATTGAGTAACATCATTTACCACTTATTTAGGTCTGTCACCCAAGAGGAGGGTGAATTGGGTGTTTGATAAAAACTTAAGAACTTTGAAAATCTTTTCGCAACTTATAGAAGGCAGTTCTTATAACAGTAATGAGTTGTGAGCCACCAATCATTCATTCAAACATATAATAACATTACTTCTTTCTCCTCTTCCATAATCGGCGCATGAAGAAGGGAAAAAAATATAGTCTTATTTTAGGCGTACTTGCGAACTAAAAAGGAAGATGTGAAAGATTGAAGCATTTAATATTAATAAAGGAGGGCAATAAGTGATCACGTGGAGCAAAGCTAAATTCAAAATGTCTTTTACTTGTAGTCTATTGTTTGGGGTGCTAAAAAAGAAGATGTGAAAGATTGAAGAATTTAATATTAATAAAGGAGGGCAATAAATGATCACATGGAGCAAAGCTAAATTCAAAATGTCCTTTACTTGTATTATGAAATTTTTTATTTTTTATTTTGCCCAAAACAAATGAAATGTTATTTGGCGCTGGAACTTTGGCGTCTAAGAGATGTAATTAGACGCCAAAAATAATAGTATCCACAAGTGAGCACTGTTGTAATTGTTATAATTGGTATTTGGACCCCAAGGGTGGATTGTTTAATATCTACAAGCCAGCGCTGCTGTAACTGTTACAATTGGTATCAGGGCCCCAAGAGGGTAGATTGTTAGAAGCGAGAGTTATAACTGTTATAATTGGTATCAAAGCCAAGATTAGAGCCAGGTTTCGAGTTGTTGTGCCAACGAGTACACTGGGCCCATAATATCCACAAGTGAACGCTTCTGTAACTATTACAATTAGTATTTGGGCCCAGGAGTGGATTATTTAATATTCATAAGTAAGCTGTAACTGTTACAATTGGTATTAAGCCCCAAGAGTAGGGGTGGAAAAAGGTCAAGGGCCTGTGACTTGGCCTGCTAAAAGCTTGGTCAAGCCTAGCTTGTCAGGCTAAAAGGCCAGGTCAAGGCCTCTCATGAGGCCTGTTTTCTCTTAACAGGCCAAGCCCAGGCCTGATAAGAGGCTTTTTAGGCCTGTCAGGCCAACCTGTTTATATTATTAGTATTAATTTATATAATTTTGACTTGTTTTTAACCTGTTTAAAGTAGGATTGTTTTTTTTCTGTGGCCTGTTATTTATATTATTAATATTAATTTATGTAATTTTGGCCTTTTTTCGGCCTGTGACCTGTTAGCTTAATTAAATAAAAAAATTTAAAAAAAAATAATTTTCTTTTAAAAAAATAAAAATAAGAAACAAGCCTTAACAAGCTACAGGCCAGGCCAAGCCCAGGCCAAAAAATAGGCCTATAATAGGCCACAGGCCAGTATGTTACAGAACAGGTCTCGCCTATTAAGGGTGGAGCCTGGCCTGACTTGTTTCCACCCCTACCCAAGAGGGTGGATTCTGAGATGAGAGAGCTATAAATGTTACCGTTGGTATCAAAGCCAGGGCTCGAGTTGAGCCAATGAGTACACCGGGCCCCTAATATCCACAAGTGAGCGCTTCTGTAACTGTTATAATTGGTATCTGGGTCCCAAGAGGTGGGTTGTTTAATATCCATAAGCGAGTGTTGTTGTAATTGTTATAATTGGTTGGACAATTAACAATAATTTTCTGTGGACTTCCGGGAATCTCTTTCATGTAGCTAGGCCTTAAAAGGGTGGATTGTGAGAAGCGAGAGTTATAATTGTTACGATTGGTATTAGAGCCAGGGTTCCAATTGCTGAGCCAATGAGTACATTAAGGTAGATTGTGAATTCTCACATTGACTGGAAGCCCTCTTGGTGTCCATCCTTCCTCATCTGATAGTTGTTGTGCCAACAAGTATATTAAGCCACTAATATCCAAAAGCGAGCGCTGCTGTAATTGTTACAATTGATATCTACGCCTTAAGAGAGTGGATTGTGAGAAGTGAGAGTTATAACTGTTATAGTTGGTATCAGAGCTAGGGCTCGAGTTATGCCAATGAGTACATTGGGTCTTCAGGGGTGGATTGTGAATTCTCACATCGATTGAAAGCTCTCTTGGTGTCCATCCTTCCTTATCTAGTTTGTCTATATTGGAGCCATGATCTATGAGGAACTTGATGATCTCTATGTTGGCCTCGAAGACCGCCATGTGAAAGGTCGTGGTTCCATTGTGGATCTTAGCAAGTGTAACGTCTCCTCCATATTGGGCTATGTCCTTGAGCATGCTAAGGTTGCTCTATTCCGTTTATTGCAAGCAAAATTACCCACTTTTCTAAATATTAAGGAAGCTCCATTTTGTGTTAAAAGCTTCACAATTAGTTGACCACCCATAACTGCCTCCCATAATGGTACACTCCTACTTGATCAGCTGGAGAAGTTGACTCAATTGTTTGGTTCGCTTGGTAAAAGTTGTGGTATGTAACAGAGTACACCTATCTCACTACACAAATCACTACTAGTTGCCCACTACTACTTACTCTACCCCATTTTTCATAAATATTAGCTCCACAACACCAGTGGCTAGAATGTAGAAATCTGTGGGAGCTTCGTTCTGCAAGATGACATCTTATTTAGGAGGAAAATCCTCTGCTTTCATTTCCGACACCAGTTGGAAAAGCAAGTCATTACAGATCCGACAAAATAAATAAACCTCATCCACTAGAGAATAGGAGAGGTAGTGAGAAATTCTTGATATGTCTTTAGTAAGAGAACTAAGTGTCTCTTTGCTGCTATAACTGTTACAGTTGGTATCAGAGCCAGAGCTTGAGTCGTTGTGCAAACTAGTACACTGGGCCCTAAGGGGGTGGATTGTGAATTCTCACATCGACTGGAAGCCCTCTTGGTGTCCAACCTTCCTTATCTAGTTTGTCTACGTTGGAACAGCAACTTGAATCTTGGCTCTAATACTAACTGTCTTAAGTCCTCGCTCTGATACCAACTATAACAGTTAGGGTTGACATTAGAGCCAGGACTCGAGTTGTTGTACCAACGAGTACATTGAGCCCGAAGAGGGTGGATTGTGAATTCTCACATTGATTGGAAGCCCTTTTGCTGTCCAGTCTCCCTTATCTAGTTTGTCTATGTTGGAGCTATGAACTATCAAGAACTTGATGATCATTATGTTGGCCTCAGAGAATGCCACATGGAGTTCCGTGGTTACATTGTGGATTCTAGCAAGTGTAATGTCTCCTCCATATTGGGCTATGTCCTTGAGCACGAAAAGGTTGTTCTATTCTGCTACAGTGCAAGCAAAATGACCCACTTTTCCAAATTTTAAGGAAGCTCAATTTTGTGTTAAAAGCTTCACCACTAGTTGATGACCACCCAGAACTGCCTCCCATAATGGTACACTCCCTTCACAATTGATCAGTTGGAGGAGTTGCCTCAATTCGCATGGTAAAAGTTGTGGTATGTAATAGAGTACACCTATCTCACTACACAGATCACTACTAGTTGCCCACTACCACTTACCTTACCCCATTTTTCATAAATATTAGCTCCACAGCATGAATGGCTAAAATGTAGAAATCCGTGGGAGCTTCGTTCTGCAAGTTGACATCTTCTTTGAGAGGAAAATACTCTGCTTTCATTTCCGACGCCAATTGGAAAAGCAAGTCATTACAGACCCCACAAAATAAATAAACCTCATCTACTAGAGAATAGAAGAGGTAGTGAGAAACTCTTGATACGTATTTAGTAAGAGAACCAAATGTCTCTTTGCTGCTGTAACTGTTACAGTTAGTATCAAAGCCAAGGCTTGATTCGTTGTGCCAGATAGGGGTGAGCATTCGGTGTTCGGTTCGGTTTTTCGGTAAAAACCTAAATACTATCATTCTCCCCACCGAACCGAAACCAAAAAACCGAACCGAAGAAAACTGAAATATTTCGGTTCAGTTTTGGGATTATTTTGGTTTTTACCCTTAAAGATAAAAAGGGCCTAAGCTTAATTAAACAATCTTACTTTGTCCTTTATTGGGCCTTCACTGTTGGGGCATGGATCCTACAGAAACATTTGGGCTGCACGATAAGCAAACAATTTGCATTTGGGTTTCTTTTCTTGTTTGACACTAGAAAAAGAAAAATCCAGTACCATAAAACATGAAACAATACAAAAGAAATTGTTCCAAAACAAAACAATGTCATAGAGGTAGACTCGAACAATATTGAAAACAGAGTAAAAACAAAACATCAAAGCAAGTCATTCAAGATTCAAATATGAAAGTCTCAAGTCATTCTCCAAAAGCTTCTGTGGAGTCCTAGGGGGTCTTAGCATCCAATCCAAAGGACAAGACCTATCCAATAAAGCTGTAGCCACCCAATCCGTGACTAAATTTTTTTCGGTCCAATAACATATTTGGAACAGAGGAGAAGAAAACCAAACTCGGAAGGTAATGGGAAACAGGTAACTTAAACCAAAGTGTAAGAACCAACGTTGGAGTCAATCACACAATACATGCCCAAAGAAAGACTGAACTAAGCAATGTGAGAAAAGTAACAACAATTTGAATCATAATCCTAGAATTCGAAAGATTTATGTGTATGCCTCTATCACGATGCAAAGGAGAGTCAAATGGAACCAATTACTAAATTGAAAATAGAGGCATGAGAGGAATCAAAGAATAGATAGGAAGCAAACCCGAGGGGATCTGAGCTAAAGTTTCTTGGAGTCAAGTAAGGTGGAGGCAGAGAAAGTGGAAGTAACCCCCACACCTTGAAGAAGGGTCGCCATTAAACTAGAAAAGGAGATCGTAGCAATGAGGGACCAGACTGAGGCCTAAGGGATTGTGCAATGTGCGATGCGAGTGTACGATGTGAGAGCAGAGAGCCGAAGATGAGCGATTGAGGGGTAGGCCGGTAGGGTTTTCAGTTTCACAACAACTCAATCGAAGAGGAAGGGATTTGAGGTGAGGGTCTGACGTCTGAGACGCTCTGAGCTAAGAGTGGTTAAAATTTGGAAGGGGGACTTGGGTTGGGTTAGACTTAGGGTAATTGGGCCTGGAGATGAGGCGAGTAGGCTGTGGGTTGAGTGACGTGAGGGCGAGGCTGAGGAAAATTAAAAGGGGGAATGGGGTTATGCAAAAAAAAAAGGGTTATTCGGTTAAAACCGAATTAATTTAGAAAAACCGAATCGAAAACTGAAGACTAATATAAGTCTACTTTACAAATCGAATCGAATCAAAAACCGAAATAACCGAATAAGCTTCAGTTCGGTTCGGTTTCAGTCTTCATTTGCTCACCCCTAGCCAGCGAGGACATTAGGCCCAAGGAGTGGATTGTGAAGTCTAACTTCAACTGAAAAGGCGAACAAAACATGCCTTATAAGGGTGCAGAAAGGTCTCCCATTGTGGACATGTTTTGATGGGCCTAACGAAGCTCAACTGAAAATAAAATCATGAGACCTCGTGTGCCCAAGCGAACAATATCCACAAGTGAACATTTGGTCAAAACCATGAGACCTTGTGTGCCCAAGCGAACAATATCCATAAGCGAGCATTTGGGCTATTTCAGTTGGTGAAAAAAGAAAAAACTTTCACACCAAATTTACACCTTAACTTATTATTAGTTTTTTTTTATCTAGAGATCTATTATATTAAATTATTTTATCTATTTATAAGTCAAAAAGAGAGTGTGTTTTTTTCCTTCTATTCTATTAAATTATTTTATCTATTTATAAGGCAGAAAGAGAGCATGTGTTTTTTTCTTGGAAAGTATACAGTTAATTGGGGATAAAGTTGAAAAGTTATTAATTTTAAGGCAAATTTAACAATTATAATAATTTCTATTTTTGAATGGATCATTTATAAAAAAATTATATTAAATTATTTTACCTATTTATACTGCAAAAAGAGAGTGTGTTTTTTTCCCTTCTATTCTATTAAATTATTTTATGTATTTATAAGGCAGAAAGAGAGAGTGTTTGTTTTTGGAAAGTATATAGTTAATTAGGGATAAAGTTGAAAAGTTATTAATTTTAAGGCAAATTTAATTTATAATAATGTCTATTTTTGAATGTATCGTTCATAAAAAAATATATTAAATTATTTTATCTATTTATAAGGCAAAAAGAGAGTATGTTTTTTTCCTTCTATTTTATTAAATTATTTTATCTATTTATAAGGCAGAAAAAGAGTGTGTGTGTTTTTCTTGGAAAGTATATAGTTAATTACGGATAAAGTTGAAAAGTTATTAATTTTAAGACAAATTTAATTTATAATAATGTCTATTTTTGAATGGATCGTTCATAAAAAATCTGACTTAATATACAATAAATTAGAGATAAAGTTGAAAAGTAATTAATTTTAAGGCAAAGTTAATAATTATAATAATGTCTATTTTTTAATGGATCGTTCATAAAAAATCATTATACTCCCTCTCTCCTATGCTCCACATAGAACTTAATTGTTGGGTTAATCTTAGTTTTACGTATAAGATATATTTCTCATAGTTGTTAAATATTTATCTAATTTACGAGGTTCCTTCAATTTTAATTAAGTAAAAGAGAGAGAAGAAGAATTTGGCAAGAAGATTTTAGTGTTTTAAAAAATACATGTCATATTAACTATATTAACTAAATTTTTTAATCTAATTAAATCAATTAAATAATTTTTATATTAAGGATCAAGATGTTTCTTTTATCGAATTAAATGAAGGTATTTGTAAAAAATATTTTTAAAACATATAATTTTAAATTATATATTATAAAAGGAGAGAGAAGCTAAAAAAAATTATGCCTAATATTTAAGGGTGGTGAGAGTACTAAATTAAATATGTTTTTTTCCTGCAAATGCATAATAAAAAATAATCATCAGCTTACATGCTTTCAAAAGTTTTTTTATTTTTCTAACATTTATTTAATCTGTTGTGAATATACTTATTATATGGATGTCCATTGACTCACGGTCTCCAAATATTACAAGATGACATGGGACCCACGCATAGTACCATGCATAGTGATTTACTATTTGGTGGGACCCACACACAATTATACAATTATCACGGGAAGGAAATCCGTGACTGAATAGTTTTGGTTCTTGGGGAAAACTACATTAAATGACCCTGATGTGGAAATTACACTAAAGTCTCATTTTCCTTCTATAAATAGAGGTCTTCTGTAACTATTCAATACATAGTGAAATGAGAATTTCTCTCTCTACTTTCTCTCTCTATAATCTCTTCTCTTATTCTCACCAGTTTTATAACACGTTATCAGCACGATAGCTTCTCCGCTATTGATGCCTAATCCTTTCTTTTCTCATACCACCATTTCCTCTTTCATCCGTCAAGCCACCACCATCTCCCTTCCAGGATCCTCCAGTCACAATCGTGGTTTCCACCACCCCTGAGTGTTTTGCGTGCTTTGTTTCTCTTCAATTTATCCGTTCCCATACACAGATTCATATTCTCCTTCCATTGCTACGTTCCAGTTTCTTTTATTCCTCCGTGTTGCGTCTCAGCCTCCGTGTTCCTTTAATTGCCGCCTCCTCTTGTTTTGTCCAGATCCTTCTTTTCTTTAATGGATATAAGTTCAACGTTTTGGACCCATGTCCAAATCCAATTCATTCATCAACTTTTGCATTTTTTTTTTCATTCATTAATCAATTCTTCATCGGTAGGCCCATGCACAATTTGAATCATTCACTAAGGTGTTGTCCTCACCATTACCTAATCTTCCACTTCCCACATATTCACAACTAAAATGGCAACAGAGAGATACCACGTGAAGCCGACAGTTTTCTATTAAAAAAAATAATTAATATTTCTTTTATTTGTTTTAATTTACTAACTTTACTAACATTTATTTTTATGTAACTAACATTTACTTTTATGTCACTAACATTTATTTTATTGTTACTAACATTTATTTATCTTTTATGACGGCACATTAGTATATTTACTAGTGGGTTCTATTTATTTATTTTATTAAGCATTTATTTATCTTTTATGGCGGCAACACTATTTATTAGTGGGTTCTATTTATTTATTTTATTATACATTTATTTATTCTTTATGGAGGCACACTAGTATCTATTAGTGGGTTCTATTTATTTTATTTAGTGTTTATTTATCTTTTATGGTGGTGACACTTTGTGGGCCCCATTTATTTTATTTTAATTCTTTACTGCTTTATTTATTTTTCATGGTAGCAACACTAGTATAGTGGGCACCATTTATTTTATTATTTACTGCTTTATTTATTTTTCATGGTGGTGACACTAGTATAGTGGACTCCATTTATTTATTATTTACTGCTTTAAATCCCCTTCCCTTTTATTTTCATTTATTTATTTACTGTCTTATATATCCCCTTCCCATTTCTATTATTTATGGCAACGACACTAATATTTCCCATTTCTATTATTTATGGCAACGACACTAATATATACATATTAGTGGGTTCCATCTATTTATTTTATTATACTTATATTTTATTTATCCTTAAGATAAACTGTTAAAAGGCTATATGTATCATGAGATCAAAATGCCATAGAGATATGAGGCATAAATTGGCTTTAGATCAAGAGGCAAGTTAGCCTTAATCTAAGAGGCAAGATAGCCTGAAGACAAGAGACAAATTATGAAACAATATTTGATCCATAAATTTTGTATGCCATCAGTTGTATAAGGCCTCAAAATTGTATATTTGGCATTAAATACTCTCTTAAATTATGAGACAAGGGATTGTATGATCATGATTGATATTATAAATAAATATATCCAATTTGCTATTGCAGTAGCAATATTATGATAAAGTCAAGAAATATTGTGGATCAATTTCTTATTGTGGATTAATTTCTTGTCATGATCAAATAAGATCAGTGAATTATGGATCATGAATTTTTATTCAACTTCATTCTTAGAAGTGAATGAAGTAATAAATAAAATAGTGATTATGATTGTTTTACTATTATGATTGGTTTTCTATAATTATAACAATTTTTGTGAATACAAGAGAAAGAATATTTATAAATAAAACAATTAAACAAAAGGCAATATTATTTCAACAAAGTTTAATAGCAAGTGGCTCAACTCCATTACAAAGCTTAATCATCTCATTTTGAAGATATTTAATGTCATCTTCTTTTGCTTTTCTTGAGATGGGATCAAGATGAGGTAAAGCTCTTCGTAATATCGAGATCTGCCTCATAAGTTTTTGAAGTTTTTTGTAAGGCCACTCTGTTAACCCTCCTTCTTTATAAATTTTTTGAATGGTGTGAGTACTCATATTTAATTGTTTACTCGCATCATCGAGGGTTAAGTGAAAATAATTTCTTAAATCATGGAGCGTTGTTCTCTTTATTCTTTCTCATTGCTCTATTGTTAATCTATATAATTCACCCTGATTAAGGGATGAAGTATCATATGGAATATTAACCGCGGGTTGTTTTCTTTTGTCTAATGGATTTACAATGTTGGTTTGAAATGAACTCCTGCGGGGTTCATTTGGATTTTTCGTCCATTCCGAACCAACACAAAGGACCTCATAATATGCTAATACAGGATCATGCATCAAGTTATATCCTGATGCTTGTAAATCTATACAATACTATGTCAAAAAATGTTTGATTTCTCCAAAATTTTTATTACTAAAATCAAACATTGGAAGTCTGTCAGTATTGTAAGATTTATCCTGTACATTTTCAAATAAAACAGCGTGGGAAATCATACTTGTTCTCCTTCCGTGAACTTCAAGTTTATGACACTGAAGTCCGTTGGTATGTATAATCTCCCGTAAAACATCACAACAATTACATTCCAATAAGCTAGTAGTTGCTAACTGGCTTGTAGTTGCTGGCTGGCTAGTAGTTGTTGGATGGCTAGTGGTTGCTGGCTGGCTGATTGTTGCTGGATGACTCGTTGTTGATGGCTGGCTGGTGGTTGTTTGCTGACTTGTGAATGCTGGCTCATTGATTGTTGTGACTAATGGCTGAACTTGACTGGTAGACTCCATCAGTTCGGCCATAGTTCTACACCTTTTGACAGGCCTCATTGATGAACCTACTTCAGTTGTACCTTCAATCCTTGTAGATTGAGGAAGAACATTTGTTCTTGGGGGAGAAGTAGGAACATTTGAAGCAGAAGGAGGGATAAACATCTCAAAAGGAGGAATAAACATCTCAAAAGGATTTGGAGATAGTAAAGAAGTAAATGACATGTTTGGTTGATCATCATACAACAAAGCATCAAGTAATGTTGTGTCAGATGTTTCAGAAACTGGGATAAAATTGCTTGGTCCTGCCATGGAAATAGAATTTAGAGAAATATGTGTGAGTATCTGGTAGTTGATATTATCAGATGCTTGAATGTTTGTGAGATATGTTCGTTTGCCTTCCTCTATTTATAGTCGAATTAAATCCTATTGAATCTCTGCAGATATGCGTAGTCCTATTGAATCTCTGTAGATCTACTCCCTATAAAGCCCGAGCTTAAATACTTTTTGACTATATATGCATACGACAATTCCACAGTGATGCATGTTGCGCCTGTGATTCCACAGTAATGTATCTGTGATTCCACAATGTTGTGCTCGTGAATCTATAATGATACACCTGATGATTTTATAATAATATATATTTGTTTGTCGATTCTGGAAAATGGAAATTTTGTTACCAGAAGTAACAAAATTTATGCATTGATAATGCATTAAGAAATCTGTGGAATTTTAATAATATCTGTAGAAATAGATATCATATATGGATTATTGTATGGAAATTCCATGAATTAATTTTTACGGACTCACACTTGAGGGGGAAAATGATATATATCAAGTGTGAGTGTTTGTGTTAATTATTTATGAAAATTTGTTTATTAATTCTTTGTGAATGTTTGTGTGTTGATTCCTCTGAATTGGATATTAGATTTGATGATAAACCATATGGAATGTTGGCAAGACTCGTTTGATCATCTGAGTCGTATAATTGCATGTTTTCAAATAAAAATGATTATGAAAATATTATTGGAAATGGATCTCTAGAAATATTTTAAATTGAAAAATTATATGTGAGATTATAAGTCTGCAAAGTTTGCAGTGATGTTTGCAACCAGAAGTTTGCAATATATTATGCGCGCAATTTCTAGATTGAATGATCCAAAAATCATATATGAGTAGATCAATGATTATTAGAACATTGTTTATATATATTTGCAGCAATTATATAAGCCAACAAAATTCTCCTTGTAAAATTGGCTTTTAGTCAGGAGCCAGATAAATTCCATCTTAACAGTTTTAAATGTGCAATGATCCACTATAATGCACACAGATGGATATATACTACATGATTAGATGAAGGGGAGAAAAAATAAGCAGATTGGGTAAAGAGATAAAGTAGAATGAATTATCATTGGCTCATTTTGATCCTCGTACAAAGAAATGTGCACTGAAAAGATAATTCAATTTCAGAAGCATTTATTGACCTAAAGAAAGTGACAAAGTCACAAGTCCCAACTGCAAATGCTCCTATATGAATTGTTATAAAGCACGCCTGAAGCGTTGCAGGTCCATCGGTTTTAAAGATAAAAATCCTCGAAAGAGAAAATGAGCTATAAAAATATAGATGATCAAGTTGAGGATAATTAAGAAAAGCTCCAGAAGAGCAATCTCATGTAGAGTTATTATCTCCAGTAGAGATATTATAAGAAGAGAGTATTGTGGTCCAAAAAGAGACCTAGGTACCTAATATATGTGAATATAATGAGATCTCAATAAATTATAAATGAAATCCGATGGGACCGAAAAATAAAGTCAACATTGACGACATTTATGTTGATATGATAACATATGCTGTAATGAATGATAATGAGGATCATGAGCCACAATATATTAATGTGTGCCAAAAGCACATGTTCTTGAAGGACGTAAGGCGCCAGAAACACATATGTCCCAGAAGGACTCAAGATGCTGGGAGCATCAAATTCTCGAGAATAATCAATTAAATAAATTCATATAGTGCATATAGCATCATTATCTGAATAAACATTTATTAAAGTTCTATATGCACATGTATATTTATGAAAAGATTATTATGATTTTACTTGAAAGATTTAGATCTTGTAGGTATACAATGAACAATCAGATCGGACGTTTCTATTATTCCACAACGAATAACAGAATACTTGATGATAGAAAGGATGATATGCTCAGAATGATATTGAAGCAATGTGGTCATTAGGGGGAGCAAGTCTGATGTAATCAAGAGGGGGAGATGATACACGCTGTACTCTTTTTCCCTTATCTAGGTTTTGTCCCACTGAGTTTTTCTAGAAAGGTTTTTAATGAGGTAGCACTGAATAGTGTATCAATGAATAATGTACTCTTTTCTTTGGCTAGGTTTTTATCCCACTAGGTTTTTCCTAGTTAAAGTTTTTAACGAGGCATATTCATAAATGGACATCCAAGGGGAAGTGTTGTGAATATACTTATTATGTGAATGTCCATTGACTCACGGTCTCCAAATATTATAAGATGACATGGGACCCACGCATAGTACCATGTATAGTGATTTACTATTTGGTGGGACCCACACACAATTATACAATCATCAAGGGAAGGAAATCCATGACTGAATAGTTTCCCCACTAAATGACCCTGATGTGGAAATTACACTAAAGTCTCATTTTCCTTCTATAAGTAGAGGTCTTCTGTAACTATTCAATACATAGTGAAATGAGAATTTCTCTCTCTACTTTCTCTCTCTATAATCTCTTCTCTTATTCTCACCAGTTTTATGACATAATCCATATTAAAACCAGTAATCTTATCTTCATTTTAAAAGCGATAACGACGAAAAAGTATGTATAGGAAACTCAATTTATCTCCTTATTCCTCGCAACGAGTTGATTTCGGAATAGAAACCTTGAGAGTGATGTAGAGAATGGAAAAGGATAGATTATACAAGATCTTGCGCAAAGAAATGGATTGCATCAAAGATCTGATACCACTGTGTCTGTAATGTATGCTACCATACGAAGCATTCCCCACGAAGAATGTCATTGCCTGCAAGAAGTGCGATGATTCTGTACATGGTGGTTGATTTTGAATAGCTGAAACTACACAGGTAATTTCATCCAAATAGTACACAAACCCAAATCAAATTGCTTCAATTCATTGCTTTCCACAAATCTGGAGTGACGACATTAGATCAACTCCAAATACAAGACTTCTTGCTTGTTTGTCATGCCAACTTCATTCAGAGTCAATGCGCCTTCTCCATCACTATATGCACGTCGAGGATATGGTCTCACCTGTTCAAAGAATAACATTACAGTCCCAAACCGGGAGAACTTTTTTAATATACAATAAATTAATCATATTCCAAAAGTCAAAATGACTCAGAGCTGGACTGATCAAACTGAAAACGTCTGGAGTTTACTCACCAATCTATAAGCGCCAGGTCTTACCAACCTACCAATATCTATGAAGTCGAAAAGAGACTGGAAAAAGAAAAAACCATCACCAGGTTCAATGCTAAATGCACCAACAGGCAGGACAAACAGAGAACAAATTCAAACAGGCCTTGTTACCTGAAGATTGTCAGATCTAAGAAATCGACGTCCATGACGTCTTCCATCTGGCATTTTTACTAACAAGGTCACAGCATTCTTATCTTCTGAGGATGGTTCCGGAGGCAGAGCAGCTTCTTTATCTGCCAACCGTCTTTCCAACTCCTGACACAGAATTACAGAAAATGCAAGTTTAAACAACTTGAAAGGTAGGAGTTTTCCTTCTGTCCATATGAAATAATGATGCTCTAATAATAAGGTTTTGCGTAATCCAGTCGGGTATACAACTCATGAAAAGACATTTGTTGCAACATTCTCTTGAATAGAGAAATAATAAACATCATCTCAGTAAACAGTACTTATTCACAGTTACAAGAATGAAAGATTCAATATACAACTGCATCTTCAGTACTGTGACAAAATCATTCTGTAAATTTCAATATTCAATGATGTCACGATATCATTATAACACAGTCACCTACTTTAGTTTTATCCATAGCTTATTTGAACACTTATTTCAGCGTTTTACAATTGCTGCATATCACTATTTTTTCCATCAATGTAAAAAAAAAAATAATAATTGACTTTCTTATTCTTTCCTAACAGAAAATAAAATCACTCAAACAGGACATTTGATTGTTAGGCCAAAAAAACATGACATTTAATTTAATGAGTTGTAATGGAGACATTTGATTGATACACCATTCCTTGCTTTGGTATCATGTACATGGCCAGGAAGTATTCTTCTAGGAAACATGGTAAGTCAGTGAAGCCCACCCTCACAAAATCTCAGCCTAGGCACAACTCTTAGCTTTAAACTGAGAATAACAGTAATTTGATAGGCGCTTCTAGCAGGATTTTCTCATGTCAACATGAACAAAATGCATGAGAATCGTTTTGTAACTAGATCAATTGTAAGAGTAAATAAATTTAAAGGATGTGTGGGTACAAGAAGAAGAAGAAGCAAGCAATGAGTTGCAAAAGACATTACCTTATCCTCTTGTAATTTCTTCTGCCATTCTTCCTCTCTCCTCCATTCCTCTTCCCGGGCAGCCTTAGCTTCCTCAACTACCCTTGATTCTTTTTCTCTGTCTGCTTGTAATGATTTGAGCAATTCATCATCCTTCATCAAATAAGTATAGACCAGATTCAATGTTTAAATTATCTGCTACAATATAGAATTCGGGCGATCTAGAAGAAATAAATGATACCTGCTGTTTCCTGTTCTGCATGAAATGATTAGGAAACACATAACCATTCCCCGCAGGGATTCCACCCAACATTAAGGCCTTGAGCATTAATGCAACATCACGCTCCACGGATGAAATGCTACCCAACTTCAATTTCAAAGAGTTCACACGTTAAGAATTAGGAGGCATGGACTCTTGAGATGAATGAATGACGTGACAAATGAACATGTTCATAAATAGAAGTACTATACCTCCTCCTCATGGTTGGCACTTCTGTTATGCTGATAATTATTAATGCTCTCCCGACTTACTGAGCTTGACATCGAGCTGGTCTCAATGAAATCTGCATTTTTAGCTAAATCTGGGGGGCCCAATGGTGTAGGTCTAGGCCTTTTCCGAGTTAGAGGCTTCTCCCCTGCATCTTCAGCTTCATCTTGGAAGAATGAACGTCCTGCCTGCAACCTAAGATGATCATGAACCCCCTTATTATATTTGACAATCTTAAAATACAACCTATCCTATACAAAATACTGAATCCTATTATGCCAACATGGCAGAGCACTTCTGAGTGCAGTATCATAGAAAGATGCACATATGAAGTAGCGCCTAAATAAAATGTGAAGAAAAAGACTAAACCTTCCATTTGAGGCTGTTATTTTCCCAAGTTCCACCCCAGATGACTCAGGTGGCCCCACAATTGGTGCACGGACATTTCCCTGCAAGCGCTGTGCTCCTTCTTGCTCATCTGTCTGGATTCAATTCATGTTTGGAAGCAATCAAGTTTCTAGTATAAAGGAGTCTTAAAATCTTTGAAGTTATCATTGGGGTGAACTTAATCAAAAGATGAAAGGTTCAAGGAATTATGAAGTGGAAAAAAAAAGTGAAACTTAAGATGCATAATGTACCTCAATGGGCAAGGAAATTACACGTTCAATATCAAGTTTTTCCTGACACATCTGTCTAACACACTCAATCAAAACACTGAGTGGTGTCAGTTGTTCGTCTTTGGCACTTCCACCTAGTGAAGTATCAGACAAGATTTTATTTGTTTGCTCATCCTGATGTGAATAATGAGCATGGCCAACTTGCGGAGTATGTTGATTCCAGTCCATAACGTCTATGGGAGTCTCCCTTACCTCTCCTCCCACATTTCTGTCTCCCTCATTCAAATGTTCATTGAGAGCGTCGATAACATCACCACCATGCTCCTGATAATAATACGTTAAAAAAAGTGAAGTGGAGAGGAATTATCAAAGTGTTTTTTTTTTTGGTTATATAAAGATTAATTCATGAAGCATTATCAAAGCATAAGACAGCATAACGCGCACAGCTGGTCCTGTTCAAACTGACTAACATCACGATTCACATACCGTAGTTTGATGAGACAATCAGTACTGGAAAAGTTTACGTGCAAAACTCTTATCACAGGAAGGGTTTTTGTTTTGGGAGGGCAATCCTTAATCAACTCTATGTTTCCTACTTCCCAGAGACTGACGATCTGTCAATCAGTAATTAGAAAACAATAGTTGAAGCACCAACTTTTTCAATCCCTCCATCAAAACAAGAACTTTTTTATTTTTTGAATGAAAATGCGGAACTATAATTAATCAGAATGAAAAAAAGAACATTTTGGTCAGTTAAAATGAATTGTCTCTGCACACATACAGCTTCGGTAAACGATACCAGTTTAAATCAGCAAAAGGACCAAATGAGGCAATTAAGCAAGAAAAAAAATCATGAGTTTGAACTCGATGCAAGAACTGAAAAGACCACATAGAAAGATTAAAGAAACGATGGCAGAGCCACGCAGATGAAAGAACTGAACTCCCAGCTCAATGCACAAGAACGCTAACAAAAACCCGTCAGCCCCAAGATGAAAGATCGTGAATAAAAATAATCTTGATTTACCGTTACTTATTTCTTTAAGTTTTCAATTAAAACCAATTACTCAAAGACAATTATCGTAAAGAAAAGAAAGAAATGAGGGTTAACCTCAAGCCTCTGCACTGCGATTGTTTCAGATACGCCCGTGATTCTCATGAACCTCTCAACTGCTTGCTGATTAGGCCTCGTCGTCATTGGAATATGTATGTTTTGTAATAGAAATTGAGCTGGAAGGTGAAGTGTTGCTTCCTTGAATCTCTCTTTAAAAAAAAAAGAGAGATAATCGGGTGAAATATATTGAAATGGGCATTTTGGGTTTGACTTATATACGATGGAAATAGCTGAAGTTATCGCATGTCATAGCCTCATAGGCCATGCATCCCTCGTAGACTTGCTGGTCAAGTCTTTTCAAAACGAATCATGCTGGCAGCTCGCATAAGTCAAATTTCCAATAAGATAACTAAAAGTTAAATAGACTTTAAAGCCATCAAATTTACATTCATTGTATTCGGTATTCTTTATTACAAGAAATCAATTAACAATTTACTTAAATTAATAAAAACAGTTAAAATCAATAAAATTATCCTAAAATTTAAATAATTTTCAATAGTACCCCTTCTTGTTACACTAAATTAAACTCTAATATCATACTATTATTACTCTTATTCCTTTCACTCACTACTCCTATTAATTTATAGACATAGATGGAAAAAAAATAATTAATGCTCTTTAAAAATAAGCAAGTGTTTTAAAAAATGACTAAATACACTTATTAGTTAGTATCTTATAATAATAACTAGAAGGAATAATATACTAGTATTTCTCTTTTAAACGTTGATTTTTTTTTACCCAATTCTCAACGTGGGTGGGTTGAGACCCCCCTCCCTCTCTCTCTCTCTCTCTCTCTCTCTATATATATATATATATATATATATATATATATATATATATATATATATATATCAATCAATCAAAAGATCTGGTAAATTATTTTCTCCCTATACTCTTGGATTGAGGATAGGAATCATTTGCTCGTCTCACCTCCAGATAAAATCTGGACGGTTTAAATTTAATTTTTTAAAATTGGTGATTTTTTTAATAAAAAATTATTTTTGCTAAAAACACTAGTTAATAGATTATCTTTATTTTAGATTTTCTATTCATTAGCTTTTTTAAAAAAAGATTAAAAAGTAAAAAAAAAAAATTCTATATCATCCAAATCTCATATTGACGGTCCAAATTTGGTGTGTATCTTTTGGAATTTGAATAGACACAGAAACCGGTTCTAAATACTCCTTTGATTCTATTAGTCTATTTTTTGAGCCTATTCATAGGCATGTTATTATTTTATTTTTCTACATAGATATACAATTTTACTTTTCTTTATTTATTTATTATTATTTATAAGATTCTTAACATTTTAAGTTGGAGTGAAAATAAACCATTCAAGTTAAGCTTTAGTCGAATAGATTTGATCTTGTAATAGGGTATAAAGCTTGAACCTATATATTCCTAAGATTTGTTTAGACTCAAGTCTAAGTCTTTAGAAGGGTTAAAGCCTTTTAAAGACCTACTTATTAATATAAACCTTTAAAAATATCTCATATCACATAGTTTAAAGGCTGTAAATAGATTTAAAGACTTCTAAAAACTACATGTATATATGTTTTCGGTAGGCTTCAAAACCTATACATATACAAATTGGAGCATTTAAATAGGCTCAAAGCCTATATTAAATTACAATAAGACTTGATTTAATTACATATTATTATTTAAATATTAAATAGGTCATATCTGCAGACTTTCAAGATGGCAATTTATACAAGCATACTTCTAGGCTTGAAATTTGACCTCTTTATTAAATAAGTCATATTTTAATCAGGCCAAACTGTATGCCCCTATAAAAAGTCTGATTTTTTTTTTTTAATTTCTACTTTTAAGATAAAGATCACAGTGTTTAAAACCCGGATTGGAAAGATAGTTAGCCACGTCTATTTTTGAAAGTATAAATCATTAACAATAAGAAAAAAAAAAACAATAAAGTCAATATTTAGGTGTTATGTTGGTTAGTTGAAAAGAGCACTTTCCTCACCACATACCATATGACATTAGTTAAAACAAAAAAGACATCAGTAAATAAAGGTATTGCTGAAAGACATTTTAAAACGTATAATTTAAAATTATATATCATTAAAAGGGATAGAAAAGCTATGATTTTTTTTTTTTGGTTATATTTGGGTATGATGGGAATATTATTATTATTATTTTTTGGAAATGCATAATAAATAATAATCAACAACTTAAATGTTTCAAAAGTTATTTTTTTTTTCATTTTTCTAACATCTAATACATATTAAAACTAGTAATCTCCACCTTCGTTTTAAAGGTGATAATGATGAAAAAGTATATCCTGAATAATAAGCATCACTACTATGAATAGAGAACTCAATTTATCTCGTTATTCCTCCTAATGACTTGGATTTTAGAAAACTTCAAGAAAGATGAAGAATGAAAAAGAGTATGAGACATATAGATGATATAAGATCTTGCAATTTCCTAATCATAAAACTGATGACTTGATTTTGATCACAAAACTGATGACTTGCATCTTAATCCCATGCCAGGATTCAGGACATTATATTAACTCCAAACACAAGACTTCCAGCTTTTTTGTTAGACCAACTTCATCCAGAGTCAATGCCCCTTCTCCATCACTAAATACACGTCGAGGATAAGGTCTCACCTGTTCAAAGAATAACATTAGAGTTCCAACCAGTCAAAATGAGTCAGAGCATGACTGATGAAACTGACAAGCTCAGGAGTTTACTCACCAATCTATAAGTGCCAGGTCTCACCACCCAACTTATATCTATGAAGTCAAAAAGATACTGGAACAAGAAAAAAGCCTTCAGCAGGTTCAACGTTAAGTGCCCCAATAGGAAGGACAGAGAATAATTTCAAGCTGGCCTTTTTACCTGCAGATTGTCAGATCTAAGAAATCGACGTCCACGACGTTTTCCATCTGGCATTTTTACTAGCAAGGTCACAGCATTCTCATCTTCTGAGGATGGTTCTGTTGGCAGAGCAGCTTCTTTTGCTGCCAACCGTCTTTCCAATTCCTGACACTGAATTACAAGGCATGCAAGTTTAAACAACTTGAAGGTTAGGAGTTCTCCTTCTATCCGAATGAAATTTTGAGGCACTAATAATCCAGTCAGGGGTACTACTCATAAAAATACATTTTCTTGAATAGAGAAATAATAAACAACATCTCAGTAGACAGTAGCACTTATTTACAGTTACCAGAATAATCGATTCAAGATACAACTGCATCTTTAGTACAGAGCTAACGACCGTGACAAAATCATTCTGTTAATGTCAATATTCATTAATTTCACCATATTATTATTCTTGTCCATAGCTCATTTGAACACTTATTTCAGCGTTTAAAATTGTTGCATATCACCATATTTTCCATAAATTGAAACATTTGTTAATTGGCTTTCGTATTGTTTCCTAACAGAAAATACAATCACTCAAACACGACATTTGATTGGTAGGCCAAAAAAAACATGACACTTAATTTATCGAGTTGTAATAGAGGCATTTGATACACTACCATTCCTTGCTTTTGTATCGTGTACATGGCCAGGAAGTATTCTTCCAGGAGACAAAGTAGGTTAGTGCAGATCGAGGGGTGGCCCACCCTCACAAAATCTCAGCCTGGGCAAAACTCTTAGCTTTAAACTGAGAATAACAGTAATTTGGTTGGTGTTTCTAGCAGGATTTTCTAATGTCAACATGAACAAAATGGTAGAGAATCGTTTTTTGTAACTAGATCAATTGTAAGACCAAATAAAATTAAAAGATGTGTGGGTACAAGAAGAAGTAATGAGATACAAAAGACATTACCTTCTCCTCCTGCGATTTCTTCTGCGATTCTTCCTTTCTCCTCCATTCCTCTCCACAGGCAGCATTAGCTTCCTCGACTGTCATTAATTCTTTTTCTATGTCTGCTAGTAATGATTTGAGGCATTCGTCATCCTTCATCAAATCAGTTTAGACCAGAATCAATGTTTAGATTATCTGCTCACAGAATTCTGGCGAACAAGAAGAAATAAATTGTACCCGTTGTTCCCTTATTAAGCGATGAGCACTGAGTGACGGCGAAGGTGGGCGAGGTGCAGGCTGTGGATAGAAAGCCCTATTCTGCATGAAATCATTTGGAAGGGAATAACCATTCCCTTCAGGGATTCCACCCAACATTATGACCTCGAGCATTTATGCTTCATCACGCTCCACGGAAGAAATGCCACCCCACTTCAATTTCAAAGAGTTCACACATTAGGAATTAGGACGCCTGGACTCTTGAGATAAATGAAAGATATGACAAATGAACATGAATATTAACCCTAAGGGAAAATTCATAAATAGAAGGACCATACCTCCTCCTCAAGGATGGCATTTCTGTTATGCTGAGGATTATTTTTGCTGTCCCGGTTTCCTGAGCTTGACATTGTGCCGTTCTCAATGACATCTGCCTTTTTAGCTAATTCCTGGAAGAATGAACGTCCTACCTCCAATAGCTCCAACCTAAAATGATCATGAACTCCTTTATTATATTTGACAATCTTAAAATACATCCTATCCTTTACAAAAATACTAAATCCTATACCAACAACATGGCAGAGCACTTCTGACTTCTGAGTACATTATCATAGAAACATGCATATATATGAAGTAGCGCCAAAATAAAATGTGAAGAAAAGGACTGAACCTTCCATTTGATGCTGCTATTTTCCCAAGTTCCAACCCTGATGACTCAGGTGGCCCCACAGTTGGTGCACTCACATCTCCCTGCAAGCGCTGTGCTCCTTCTTGGGCAGCTGTCTGGATTTAATTCATGTTTGGAAGCAATCAAGGTTCTAGTATTGACAAATGATAAAGTAAAGGGAGTTTCTAAATCTTTGAAGTCATCATTGGGATCAACTTAATCAGGATGAAAGGTTCATGGAATTATTAAATGAAAAAAAGAAGTGAAACTTAAGATTTATGCTGTACCTCAAGGGACAATGAGATTGCAAGGTTAAAATCAAGATTTTCCTGACTCAGCTGTCTAGGGAACTCATTCAAAGTACGTAATAGTGTCATTTGTTCATCATCTATGGCACTTCCATATAGTGAAGTATCAGACAATATTTTATTTGTTTGCTCATCCTGAGGAGTATATTGATTCCCATCCGTAAAGTCCATGGGAGTCTCCCTCGCCTCTCCTCCCACATTTATGTCCCCTTCATTGAGATGTTCATTGAGAGCGTCGATAACATCACCACATTTCTGATAGGAAGACATTAAAAAAATGAAGTAGAGGAATTATCAAAGTGCTTTTTTCTTTTTCTTTTTTGTTTTTTGGCTATAATTAACGATTAATTCATGAAGCATGCATTATCAAAGTATAAGCCAGCTGCACAGCGCAGACAGCTGGTCCTATTCAAACTGACTAACATCAGATACCATAGTTTGATGAGGCAATTAGTACAAGTTTACGTGCAAAACTCTTATCACAGGAAGGATTTTTTTATTTTTGGGAGGAGAATCCTTAATCAACTCTTTGCTTCCTACTTCCCAGAGACTAACAATCAGTCAATCAGTAATTACAAAAGAATAGTTAATGCACCAACTTTTTCATTCCCTCCGGCAAAACGAGAACATTTTTGTTTTTTGAATGAAAATGCGGAACTATAATTAATCAGAATGAAAATAAGAACATTGTGGTTAGTTAAAATGAATTGTCTCTGCACACATACAGCCTCGGTTTACAAGAGTTTAAATCAGCAAAAGGACTAAAAGAGGCAATTAAGCAAGAAAAAGAATTATGAGTTTGAACTCGATGCAAGAACTGAAAAGACCATATAGAAAGATTAAAGAAACACTGGCTGAGCCATGCAGATGAAAGAACTGAACTCCCAGCTCAATGCACATGAACGCTAACAATAACCAGTCAGCCCCCAAATGAATGATCTTGAATAGTAATAATCTTGATTTGTCGTTGCTTCTTTCTTCAAGGTTTCAATTAAAACCAATTACTCAGAGACAATTATCGTAAAGAAAAGAAAGAAATGAGGGTTAACCTCAAGCTTCTGCACTGCAATTGCTTCAGATACACCCGTGATTCTCATGAACTTCTCAATTGCTCGCCGATCAGGCATCGCCATTGGAATCAGATTGGTTTGTAACGTAACAGAAATTGAACTGCAAGGTGAACTGTTGCTTCTTTGAATCTCTCTTTATCAAAGAATGTCCTTTTCGCGATTAAAAAGAAGTGAGGGATACTTGGGTGAAAAATATTGAACTGGGCATTTTGGGTTTAAGACTTATATACGATGGAAATAGCTGAAGTTAACGCATGTCATAGGCCATGCATCCCTCGAACACTTGCTGGTCAACTCGTATAGTAATTAATGCAATCAAATATACATTCGCCAAAGGACTTCTCTTCCCTTCTCTCTCTCTCTCTATAAATTTATTAATCAAAAGATTTATATTAAATTATTTTATTGGTATACTCCTCTGGTCCTGTTAGTATATTTTTTGGGCCTATTTCTAAGGTATGCCATTAATTATTATTACACACACACACACAATTTTATTTTTCATTTGTTATTATGATTATTTACAATGTTATTTTTCTAAGAAAATGTTTGATTGAAATTTAGTAAGGTTGGAGAGTTGTTAACATTTTAAAATAGAATGAAATTTAAGGGTTGTTCTTATTACTTTCTTTGTGAAACTACAAGTGAAAGATGGATTGAAAAGAACAGTTTTACACATGTCCATTTTTGAAAGGATCAATGATTAACTGTTAGAAAAAATTGTAAAATAAAGGCATTTAGAAAGATCTTTTACAACATGTAATTTTAAATTATATATTCTACTAGGACATTAGATGCAGAGGGAGTAGAGATTAATTTGTTTGACTCTCAATCAAGAGGGGTAGAAGAAGATAAAAGAGGAGCGAGATTTCTTATAGCCAGGATAGAATGAAATTCAATGTGATGAAATGATCATTACATGAATTAAAAACTTTTGGTTGATTTGCATCAAACAAGAGAATAAATAGGGAATAAATGAATAATATCAAGAGACAAAATTTTCCAGGTCTACACCCACACACACACACATATATATATATAAGGGTTTAATATTTCTGTCTCTGAAGAAGAAACAATTTTTTTTTTCTCTGTCATACTCACATATAGATAGTGGAGCTCATTATTAAAAGAAGTGAGAGAAAAAATAAGAGGGCTCCACTCACTTATATGTGAATGTGGCAGAAAAAATATTTAAAGGATAAAGCTATTTATTTTTCACCATATATATAATAACCTTGTCCACTTACGTATAATAATAAATGAATTAATTGCATCAATTAAAACTACCTATATATTATATATAATAACCCATATAAGTTAGATCATATCTAAGTACTCCCTCTGGTCCTTATTATAAAACACCAACCACCATTTCTCATAAACTAAGAAATGAAAGTTAAGTCATTAAATTGGTTCAGAAATAATAAATATTTCCAACTTTACCCCTACTTTAATGATTTAAATTTAAAGAGTTAGTTAAAAATGAGGATATAATTGGAAAATAGTAATAAATGAGTTGGTTAAAAGTAGTTGATGCCTTATAATAAGGACCAAAATATTTTGGTAGTTGGTGCCTTATACTCCCTCTGGTTCTTATTATAAGGCACCAACTATTTTTTCTCACAAACCAAAAAAATGGAAGTTAAGTCATTAAATGAGCCTAAAATTAATAAAAGTTTCCAACTTTATCCCTACTTTAATGAGATAAATTTAAAGAAGTTTGTTAAAGTAAGGGCATAATAGGAAATAATAATAAATAAGTTAATTAAATGTAGTTTGTGCCTTATAAAAAGAATCAAAAATTGTGGGTAGTTGGTGCCTTATAATAAGGACCAGAGGGAGTATATAATAATAAATTTAAGTATAATTCAGGCTTGTTAATTAAAAATTTTGTGTGCATGTATATATAACCAGAATTATAATTTCTAAATATTAATTTCCAATGTGTAGTTGTAACTTGTAATCGATGTTAGCATTAATATATTAATGTCCATGTATTATGTATTGTGCCGTGTATTTATTGGGTTGATGGTATTTAATATTTAATGTCAGAAATATCATTTAATCTCTTATTTTAATATTTTTTTAATGGTGAAATATAAATTTTTAAATTTTTTAGTGGGGGAATATTTTTAAAATTTCTATACTATTTTTTAATATTTAATGGTATTAATTTTTTAATATTTAATAGTATTTATGGATAGACACTTTGGTCAATATAAAAATTATAATGACAATAAGATCTTTTTCATTTGATTACAAGAGGTCTGCATCCTTATTTATTAGTTCTAGCAGTGTAATCTAATTCCGTTAAATGATATAATGAGAATTACAAATTGTAATCCCATTTACCTGAATTCAACCAAACTTTGCAATTAATTTATTGTATTAGGATTACATGTAATTATCTCTTATGGAACTGAACTAAATGGGCTATTAATTCTATTAATTAAAAATTTATCTTAAGATTTAGTTTTTGACTGAGCTTGATAACATTATTTGATCCATATAACTAACCTCATTTGATGGAATAAGGTTTCGTTGTTACTGGATTATTATAAAAATGATAAAAACTAGAAAAAAATTTGTTTTATATTATTATTATTATTTACAAATGCATGATAAAAAATATACAACTTGAATGCTTTCAAAAGTTGTTTTTATTTTTCGAACATTTAATCCGTATTAAAACCAATAATCTCAACCTTCATTTTAAAGGCGACAACGTTGAAATGGTATATATGATAATGAGCACCATAACCAAAATAAATGGGAAACTCAATTCATCTCCTTATTCCTCGCAATGAGTTGATTCGGGAATAAAAACTTGAGAGATGTAAAGAATGAAAAGGGGAAGATGATATAAGATCTTGCAATTTCTAAAATCATAAAACTGATGACTTGTATCACAATCCTATGCCACTGTATCTGTATACTGCTATGCGAAGCATTCGTCTCATTGTCTGTAAAAAGTGTGATGGTTCTGTACATGGTGGTTGATTTTGAATTAGCTGAAAATACACAGGTATTTTCATCCAAATAGTACACAAACCCAAAATCAAATTGCCTCAATTCATTGCTTTCCACAGATCTAAAGTAAGGACATTAGATTAACTCCAAATAGAAGACTTCTTGCTTGTTTGTCACGCCAGCTTCATTCAGAGTCAATGCACCTTCTCCATCACTAAATACACGCCGAGGATGTGGTCTCACCTGTTCAAAGAATAACATTACAGTCCCAACCATCAGGAGAGTTTCTTAATGAGTCAAAATGAGTCAGAGCATGACTGACGAAACTGAAAAGCTCTGCAGTTTACTTACCAATTTATAAGTGCCGGGTTTCACCTTTCTACCTATATCTATGAAGTCGAAAAGATACTGAAAAAAGAAAAAACCCATCAGCAGGTTCAATTTTAAATGCACCAATAGGAAGGAGAAACAGAGAACGATTTCAAGCAGGCCTTTTTACCTGCAGAATGTCAGATCTAAGAAATCGACGCCCACGATTGATTCCATCTAACATTTTTACTTGCAATGTCACAGCATTGTTATCTTCCGAGGATGGTTCTGGTGGCAGAGCAGCTTCTTTTGCTGCCAACCGTCTTTCCAATTCCTGACACAGAATTACAGAAGATGCAAGTTTAAACAACCTGAAGGGTAGGAGTTTTCCTTCTGTATATATTAAATCATGATGCATTAATAGAAGGACTATACCTCCTCCTCATGGATGGCATTTATGGTATGCTGACGTTTATTATTGCTGTCCCGATTTCCTGAGCTTGACATTGTGCGGGTCTCAATGACATGGGCATTTTCAGCTAAATCTGTGGAGCTCAAAAATATAGGTCTAGGCCTTTTCCGAATTAAAGGTTGCTCCCTCGCATCTTCAGCTTCATCTTGCAAGAATGAACTTCCTGCCAGAAACCTAAAATGATCATGAACACCCTTATTATAATTGAGTATTTGACAATCTTAAAATACATCCTACCCTTTACAAAAATACTGAATCCTATTCTGCTAACATGGCGTAGCACTTTTAAGTTCCAAGCGTAGTATCATAGAAAGATGAACATATGTAGTGCCAAAATATGAAGAAAAAGACTGAACCTTCCATTTGATGCCGTTATTTTCCCAAGATCCACCCCAGAGGAGTCCGGTGGCCCCACAATTGGTGCTCTGACATCTCCTTGCATGCGCTGTGCTCTTTCTTGCTTATCTGTCTGGATTTAATTCATGTTAGGAAGCAATCAAGGTTCTAGTATCGATAAAGGATAATGTAAAAGGAGTCTTTAAATCTTTGAAGCCATCAATGGGATCAAGTTAATCAAGATGAAAAGTTCAAGGACTTCAGAAATGGAAAAAAGAAGTGACACTTAAGATGTATTCTGTACCTCAATGGACAAGGAAATTGCACGTTCAATATCACGTTGTTCCTGAGATCTACTGGAACACTGCGGCAAATGTGAGTTGAATCCCACGGTTAACATTTCAATAGAATATATACCACACAAAAAAATCCATCCAAGAAAGAGATGTACAATTTGTCCGCCAATGTTGTAGCCTGCGTGTACCTCAAACTCCTGTCTAGAAGATTCCATGGCAGCACGCATCGTTTGTTCGTCTGTGTCATCCCTACCATCTGACAGATTTTCAAATGAAGGAGCAATAGGTCTGTCACTTCCACCTAGTAACTGGTTTGTTGGGCCAGAAAGAGCATCGAATCTATTTCTACCAACAGTTGAATCATGAATAGAAGAGGGACAGTGATTTCGTGCCACATTTCTGTCTCCTCCATTGAAATGTTCGTTGACAGCGTCGTTAACGTCACGATGCTTCTGATAGGAAGACATTAAAAAATGAGGTGTAGAGGAATTATCAAAGTGCCTTTTCTTTGGGTTATAACGATTAATTTACTAAGCATTATCAAACAGAGACTAACATCAGATACCATAGTTCAATTTGATGAGACAATCAGTATAAGACAAGTTTACGTGCAAAATTCTTATCACAGTGATGGCATAGAACCGACACAAACAGAGACCCTCCTGCTCGCTGTCAAATTGCTTGCAGAATCTTTGAAATTCCGTCACAACATTGTTAGCCTTTATCAATTAACATGCGTTCCAAAATGCCAACCAAACTATCACAATTAAAGATGAAAAACGGAAAGTCGTAACGGACAGCGTGACAGTAAGATATTGCCAAAAATATTTCCCGGTATTTCCTAGAAGCCAGAAAACCACAATGCTATGATCAATTCTATGTTTCCTATATTCCCAGAGTCTAACGATCAGTCAATCAGTAATTAGGAAAGAATAGTTAATGCACCATTTTTTTCATTCCCTCCCGCAAAATTATAATATTTTTATTTTTCAAATGAAAATGCGGAACTATGATTAATCAGAATGAAAATAAGAACATGGTGGCTGGTTAAATCAGCAAAAGGACCAAAGGAGGCAAATAACCAAGGAAAAAAATTGAGTTTGAACTGGATGCAAGAACTGAAATGATCATTCAGAAAGAATAAAGAAACGATGGCTGAGCCACGCAGATGAAAGAACTGAACTCCCTCCACAATGCACAAGAACGCTAACAATGACCAGTCAGCACCCAGCAGAAAGATCAATAAAAATATTCTTGATTTACCGTTGCCTCTTTCTTTAAGTTTTCAATTGAAACCAAACTCAAAGACAGTTGTCGTATAGAAAAGAAAGAAATAAGGGGTTAACCTGAAGTTTCTGCATTGCGATTGCTTCAGATACGCCCGTGATGCTCATGAACGTCTCAATTGCTTCCTGATTAGGCCTCGCCATTGGAATCTGATTGGTTTGTAACAGAAATTGAGCTGCAAGGTGAACTGTTGCTTCTTTGAATCTCTCTTTATCTTAGAATTTCCTTTTCGCGCTTAAAAAGAAGTGAGATATATTGAAATGCGCATTTTGGGTTTAATACATATATACGATTGAAATAGCTGAAATTATCGCGTCTCTCAGAGGCTTGATGGTCAAGACGCTTCAAAACGTACGTGCTTGGAAAGCCCAACAAGTATTGTTTTGAGACAAAAATTATTATTCAATTAAATTTAAGTAAGTATATTATCAAAAAAAAATTAAATTTAAGTATATTTAACGCCAATTAAAAATATCTCTTTCTGTGTTTACCCCGAATTCTTAATCTTATTTATGAGGATTGTAGTTTATGTAATGGAACCCCCTAATATTTAATGTTTAAATTAATATTAAAAGACACAGGTAAAAGAAAATAGTAATAAAAGGAGATCTAAGAAATTCTTTGAAAATTTTTTCTAATTGAATTTTCAGAACTCAAATTTTCCGAGTAACAAAAAAGTAAGTCAAGTTTTATTTTCAGAGCTCTAAAATCCTAAATATTTCAAAATATTAAGGAGAAAGCATACAAGTAGATCTGACTTACATAAAAAATAAAAGAGAAATTTCTTCTCTGGACAGTTGCAGCTAGGTGAACTTCTATATGGGGTTCGTTATGTGTGTGTGAATTATGCTGATTTTTTTAATTCTTTCATGAATATTTTCTTTTCTTATAAGATTTTTTCTTGATTATGTTTAAGTAATATTTTTCATAAATATTTTTCATGTATTTTTAATTTTATTATAAATTTTAAATTAATTTTTATCACATTACCCCCTCCAATCTTTATTATAAGTACCTAATAATAATTTTACATAAATTATTGAAAATAATTATTTCTTGTTAAATACTACGTATTAAAATCACCAATTAGTTAGGGGATGTTGGTTAATTATTTATGAAAACATATAGTTAATTAGGGATGCAGCGTACAAAAATATTTTAAACAAAACATCTCATATTATGAAATACACTATAAAAGACAAAAGACAAAATGGAAGAGAAGGGAGTATCATAAGAAACTAAGAATGGTATCTATGATAATGTTTGCTTGGATTTCATTATTATTTTTAAAAGGAATATTTTGTTCAGACAGAGATAATCATCTTCGCATGTTAATAAATGAAATTATCTTTTTCCCCTCTTTCATTAATCTGTTCATTACTATTATTATTATTATTATTATTATTTATAGCAAAGGGGTTGAGCTTACCTACGATTTAAGGGCAATGTGATGTCTCCCTTTCTTTTAGATGATACCAATGTTAGACAGAGTAAGCCGTTTATTATCCTCAGGCATTTATCTAGACACCCAGGAATTATGATGCCTCCCCAACGTCTTGATCAACTCTAAAATCAAACCCATCTTTTTGTTAAGAATGTCTGACCCTTTTGCTAGTTAAACAAGCACAAGGGGTTAATCTATTCATCGTCGTCATTGTTCTTTTGTTAGGGGTTAAGTAACAATTTTGCCATAGAAGTACACCGTTAGGAGCAATGTTGCCCTGAAATTTTTTTGGGGCTCAATTTTGCCCTGGAAATATAAAAACGTAGTAATATTGCTCTCCATTTAATGACGGGATTGACAGAGTTAGCACACTCGAATGTCAAACACTGACACTTGAGGGTATACGAAAATATTTTATTTTCCTTCCTTCCTCCTAGTGCACACTCAAAATGAGTGTGCATTGCACATATTCGAGTGTGCAGTCGTTGCGCACTCATTTGAGTGTGTACCTCAAAAAAAAAAATTCCGTATACACTCAAG
Organism: Acacia confusa; assembly: GCA_037074495.1. Classification (NCBI taxonomy): domain Eukaryota; kingdom Viridiplantae; phylum Streptophyta; class Magnoliopsida; order Fabales; family Fabaceae; genus Acacia; species Acacia confusa. The sequence continues at coordinate 31,110,337 of CM073512.1, read as the reverse complement.
TGTTTGTGTATGACATTTGAGTGTAGTAACTCCGTCAGTCCCATCGTTAAATAGAGGGTAATATTCCTATGTTTTTATACTTCTGGGGCAAAACTGAGCCTTAAAAACTTTCAAAGTAAGATTGCTTTTGTCAGTGTACTTCTGGGGTAAAATTGCTAGTTAAATCTTTTGTTAGCCAAACCTGACCTTCTATTTCGAGCACCGGGTCATATCAAGTCAAGCCAAGCATTTTTATCTGGCTTCTATCATGGTTCACAATAAAAAAAATACGGGTTTCATCAGGCCCAATCGCGTACCCATATTACGTGGGCTCAACATAAAACTTTTTTTACCAAAAAAAAAACAAAAAACTTTTTGTCTAAAAAAAAATCCACAGATGTCCAAGAGGCCAGGACAATCTATCTCCTCCCGGCAGAATTTGCCGGCTTCCGCGATCTACTAGTTCTTGCTCCGTCATTGCTGTAGCGACGCTGCCACCGTCACAGCCACCACGACGAAGACGAGATGAGAGAGTACAAGGGCAGCGCTAAGATTCGATGGTTTTGGATTTGGGTGACTGCTTCCCTCATTTTCAGGCTTATCCTTATTTACTTTCCTAAAAGCCTCAACCTCTCTTCTCGCCCTGAAGTGTCCACCCCTCTCACCAGCATTCGTCGTCGTATGCTCTTTGATGCTCTACACCTGACTACTACTGTTATACTTGTTTACATATCCGTGAATCGTCAAAATTTACGCTTAAGTTCTATGATTCTTTCCATTTCGCAGTGGCCGAGGGATACTGGTTGAAGCAGTCGTCATTGTCACCTTATGCAGGTTCATCAGTAACTTCTTACCTGAATTTCATGAATTCCTCCCTTCTTTTATCACGCCATTATGTGTAACATAAGGATTTCTTCGCCGTTATTTTTTATTTTTATATCAGGATCAATGTACCATGGTTCTCCTCTGCTACTGACACTCCTCGGCCCGCTAACTGTCAGAAGGTATCAACTATCAGCTTAAGCTAGTTTGTACTTCAAAACAACTTCTATTCTCTAGAGAATTTTCTCCCTTTGATTTTTTGTGAATATGATTTTTCTGGAATTGTGCTTTGTTTCGCAATTTCGGGCTCCATGCTTTCTGCATTTAATAGGAACCAAATTCAGAATCAATTGTCCAACCCTAAAATTATAGGATCCCGAGGATATGAGCAAAGCTAGGGTCTTATTTGCTAAAGCGTACTGCTTGGGTTAATCACGGTATAATGACATTGAAAAACTTGGTGGTGGTGCAGAATTGAAGGACAACCGGATCATCTCTTATGCAGGTAACTTTAAATTGTAATAATGTCCATTTGGTTGTTTATGTCCTATTTTATTAATTGTGATTGCTCGATTTTCATGGATCAATGATTATATTCATTGAGCAAACAAGAAGCCTTCTTTCTTATAATTTATTTTTGTGACTAGTACCTGTGTCGATGGAAAAGTAATAGTTTCACTAGTTATGCTGTGCGCTGTTTCATCTTGTACCCAGAGAAAAGGGGGGGGGGGGGGACACTAGCATCAATTCAAGGAATGATCCTCGTTGCCATTCTTTTAATCCATGTTATGCTTCCATATTCTTCTCCTGATGCGTGCCAATATCAACTTATTTCTCGGTACAGTTTAGTTCTTGTGATTGCAGATGTGGTTACTGCAATGCTCATTCGTGCTGCTGGTCAAAGCCTTAAGATGTCATCAAGTTCGAGTTTAAAATCCATTGGCCTTCATCACATGCTAGATTACTCAGGTTATTAGCATTTCTTATTGGTGTGATCCGTTCTTTAGTATTGGATGCCATGGTCAAGTCCGCTTTTTGCACTTCTAATTATAAACGTAATTAGTGTAGTATAACAAATAGAATGGGCATAGAAGTATGAAATCCTTTGACAAATAAAGATATGCCTTAATACCGATTATAGGTTTTCTATATATTTCCAAACTATATCATATAAAAGGTGTAACATGTCACTTACTTGACAATTGATCAGATAATATAAATATTATGATGCAAAATATTAACCTATTGACCTGGAATTATTGTTTTACTATTTCTTTTCTCTCTGTGTGTTAAGTGAGTGCTTTTTACAAATGGAAGGAAAGGAGGGGGAATGAAGCAGCTCAATGATAATTAGGAATTACTACTTGGGAATTTATCAGTCTGCGCAACGCAGTGACAGTTAAAGCTATGCTATAGTCTACTCTATCTTTTGATTGAAAATTTCTAGGCTGCCAAACGATTACTGCACAATTTGAATTTTGATGTATGCTTCTAATTAACTAATTTCATAAGGAACCCCTATGTAATTATATATGTAAATAGATATTGAGAAATTCTGTGAATTTATTGGAATATAATAGATTATGGCCAGAAATATGAATTATCTATTAACCATAGGCAATTCAAAATAGAGTTGCGATTTTGTTTGACACATAGTGGACACTTGTAGTACATAGTTCGTGATACTGTGGACAGTTTAAAATAAAAACGGACTCTTCAAATCTCTTGTCTTGGTTTAAGCTTCCATGCTTCCTACAGAAACTATCCAAACATCAGACCTCCATAACCTTATTAAATGAAAAGACTACTCCGTAAGTTTGTCAGTAGAGTTGGAATGTGGGTAAAATTGTGTTTAGATTTGTGTGTTTCAATAAACAAATAGTTGGTGACATTAATACCCATATTTGTCTGGTTATGAAAACACTAAGGTTTTTTCAGCATTTGTTCCTTTTATATTTACAAAACAGTCACTTATGGGCAACCAATATGATGTGAAGAATTTTGTTTCCATGTTTTTCCTGAGGAGCATCGTAGCTTTCAATGCCAATTCTGCTTCCCTGTTGATAGCTTCTTTGTTGCTTGCAGAGGTTCTTCCTTCTGGAGATATTGCTGCTCTTGTATACCTTTGGAATCCTTTCACAGTAGTAGCATGTGTCGGTTTGTCCACATCTGCAATTGAGAATTTGATGATTGTACTATCCCTTTATGGAGGATGTACACGTAAGCAGTTGGCTTCCCATTTATGAATATTTAGATTACTCATTCAGTCATGACTGTAATGAACATACAATGTTGTGTCCAACGCGAGAATATTCTGGAGTCCTTATTTGTGACTTGTTTTATTGTATTGCCTATCTTTTTGCTGCTCAGCATAGATATGGCTTAAAGAACATTAGGAATAAATGACATTATCTCTTCTTGTTAATTTTCTTTTGATATTAAACTTTGTACTTATGATGTATTGTAGGACAAGCTCCTCTGGCAGCTTTTGGTTGGGTCATGGCCACACATTTGTCTCTGTACCCTGCAATTTTAATTATCCCAGTATGCTTTTGCCTGATCTATTTAGTGAACTTTTGCTGCATTTTCTGCAAGTCTTCTGTAATTTATTGACTAGATACATGTCTCTGCCCCGTTTGCAGGTGGTATTGTTATTTGGTTATGGTCCAGATGCTCCTCCTAGAAAATTATTACGGCAAAGGACAAAAATTGACAATTCCTCTTCAATTGATAACAGTTCTGTAGAAAAGGACGTGAAGAATCAGCCAAGGGGGCTGAACTTTTCATGGAAACCAGTCTTGAATTTTTTGTTCTGGATTTTGCTGTGGTCATCCTATGTTCTAGTTTTATGTAGCATTTATGCCAGACAACATGGTGGTCTCAAGGAGTTGTTTAGAAGGTTTTGCTGAAGTTCTTTATCTGTATTTTTGCTCTACTACAATTTTGCCATAATGATTGGTTCTGTATTTGTGGCTTGTTTATGCAGAACTTATGGCTTCATTCTTACCATACCTGATCTGTCTCCAAATATAGGTGTCCTGTGGTATATACTCCTCCCTTGTTGTGTGGTCTTGAATGTTATTCCTCACACAAACCGTTGCACTTATACAGTCTTCTCATATATGAATGCAGGTACTTCTTTGCAGAAGTATTTGATTTCTTCAGAAATTTTTTCCTAATAGTATTCCATGGGAATGTTTTGCTGATGATAGTACCACTGGCCTTACGGCTTAATCACCGCCCATGCTTTCTGGCTTTTGTATATACTGTGGTTGCTTCTATGCTGAAGTCTTATCCATCGGTAGGTCATCCCTTTTTACCATCACCCTCTATCTAGAACTCGGTTGAAGTTTTCCATTACAGTCTATCTTCTTAATCATGAACTTTTCTAATATATAAGTTATACCATTCATTGATTGAAAGGATTAGAAAACTGTTTTCTAGCGAAAAAAATTGCTTCAATTAATAAGGATACCATTCCCTACAAGGATGTGGGTTGGAATCATGTTACTTGCATGAGAACCTCGTTGCTAGGTAATATGTAAGTATCTACAATTTTTGTTTTGTGTTTTGAGGCCTCCCCTAACTTTGATGTGTCCGGGACTCAATAAAGTATCCTATTAAAAAAAAGCCCTATGCGTACATTATTTTGCATAACTTATAGCAAGAAGCATATTGAAATCCTTCGGTCATATGCTTAGGTTCAAATCAAACCAACTTCCAATTGGAAAATGCTCATCTGTACGCTATTACTGCACTTTGCACTTCCACTTACTCCAGCATAAAGTAGAAAGAACAAGCAACTTAGTAGGAAAATGTAGGCTTTCAAATTTGAATTGGTTGAACAGTTGCTCAAATGCATTCAATCACAAATGTCTTGTTATTTTGATGTTTATGTTCACTGCTTCATTTATTGTGGGTTTTGGATACTTTTGCATGGTGGTTAGTTCCTTCATTCTTTTGTTTTTATTTTGATTAGGTTGGTGATTCAGCTCTATACTTGGGTATACTGGGGTTATTTGCTTACGAACTCTCTGGTATATTCTATTTTTCCTTCTGAACTTTTGTTGGCTTCAACTATTGTTTTAATCAGTATTCCTTCCCTGATTTTTCAGACATGAAGTTTTCATTCTTCCTCTTTTGTGGTTATGTTGGGGTTTCACTCCTTAGCCCTGTGATGCACAATCTATGGATATGGCGGGTATGTATCTTTTTTGACTTATCTACATTCTCAAAAAAGATTTACTATCCTTTTGATCTCCACCTGAGCAATGAAATTGGCAGGGCACTGGGAATGCGAACTTCTACTTTGCAACTGCAATAGCATATGCTTGCTTGCAGGTTCGTTATATCTACTTATTGACATTGTTTTTCTCTTCTGGGGCCTGTCTCTCTGTTTTTTTTAAGGGAGAGTGAGAGAAAAGGAGGGGGGGGGGTGTTTGTTATGTGTGCTTTAGTGTGGCTGGGGTGCCCCATCTAATCTGGCGTCTCCTGACCTCTTTGATTGCACAAACCTTTAAACTGCTTATTCGATTCATGTTTGGAAAAATATTAAGCAAAAATGTGAATGGTAGTGGATTATCCCTTCCTTTATGGCAGAACCACACTAGTGTGCTTTGTCTTGGTAAAGTTTGAGACTTGGGTTTGAAGTGTTAAGTTGTAATAATTGATAGATGATCGATAGCCATCCTGTCATCTTATGCATAATAATTTTAATTTTTAACGGCTCATTGGCAGCTTATTCTAGTGGTCGAAAGTGTTAGTGCCATCCTCAATCATGACAGAATGCTTACAAAGCTAACCGGAGCAGAGCTTCAAGATGTCAAAGCCTGAAGAACTCCTTAGAAGCATGGTTGCATATAATATGAACATTGAGTTTCTTTGGTTTGAATGAGCTCCAGGAGGTCCTGGACCCGAATCCCGGCCTGCCAATCCGCTTTGTATGTGCTTGAACAGGAATTAGCTTTTAGATGCAGATTGTCAGCATCAGGATAGAATTTAAGAATAGGGAATTACAAAATCTTATCTCATTGCTCAACACTATTGGCTTTCAATGTATAATAGTGATATATCATGTTTCTTGTACAAGGCACACTAATTGGGTCAACTTGTATAATGGTGCAATTTTCGGGTTTAAGTGTGATTGTTGATTTTCTAATTTTTGCAGCACCAGCTTCATCTGTTTTAAAATTTAAGTCAACCTTAAGTGGCATCTCTGATACGTATATGACTGGGGTTGACACGGGTGCATGTCTGACTGGACTTTCTTCTAGATATGTGGGGAAGAAAGGAGTGAGAACTGAGAAAGGTAGTTCAAAGCGACGTCATGGCTGACTACATTTTGCAGCAGGGGGGGCCCTTGAGAGCCGGATTGTAAGGAACAATGTACTGGGTGGTCGGATAATGAGGAACATGCCTTGAGAGGGTACGAGTAGCAAGCTTGCCTCCATCCTTCTCCCCCTCAGATTCCGTCTTTTTCTTTTGTAGTGACATGTGCAGCTAGGCATAACTAATCAACTATTCGGTATGCTTCAAGTTCAACTACTTAAATCACTTCTTCCCCTCCAACACTTGACCATGAGGGCAAACTAGGAAAATATCATGGCCATTACTAGAGTAAGATGCGGACCAGATGAAAATTTAGGCTAATTTGCGTTTTTGCTTAATTTGTGATATATGTTTGAATTAACTTTCGTTTTTTTTCCAAATCTTTCTAAACATTCATTTTTGCATCTAACTAGCTACTTTTTCCTAACTGATTTTTGAACCTTCCAACCGTGCACTTATTCGGTTTTTGATTTGAACACGTGTCATCTACATACTAATCTTTTATCCTTTATCCTTGGGCTCAACTGGCAAAGGTTTGGGGCACTCTCACCAAAGACAAAGGGTTCGATCCTGGAGTTGGTAAAGGTGTTAGGGGAGGCATCTTAGCTCCTGAGTGTTTAGATAAATGCCTGGGGGTAATAGACGGCTCACACTGCCCAACATTAGTATCATCTAGGAAGAAGGGAGATTTCGCCCTGCCCTTGGATTATAGGTGAACCTAACCCCTTTCCTAAAAATTTTTATAGCGGAAAAAAAAAACATACTAATCTTTTGTGTATATCCCATCATGACTCTAGTTTCTCATATGCCACGGAAGAATTCATTATACAAGGAGGAGGCAAAGATAGGGATCGCTTGTAGGCTGTAGCCTTCATACTTCACCCGTTCATATATATATATATATATATATATATATGAGAGAGAAGGGGAGGAGTGAGAGAACTGTGTTTCCCGTTTCCATAATCAATTCTTGGATGAAGGACCACATCTTGCTTGGTGCACCCCCTTCTGATATTCTCACAACTTGTTAGTTATCATCAATTCAGTATGTACTTCTCTTCTTTTTAGAAAAATAAACGAGGAAAACAAAAACAAGCCAAAATTGTCATTTACAGATCGAAGAAAAAAAGTCCAACATATCTGTATTCGCAATCAAACCCTGTATTTACTTGGCGTGAATTCTGTGATGCAAAAGCCGAGGATGAAGTTGGAAGAAAAATGTCTTAGCATTTTAACAACTCTTTTACCCTTCCAATTCCATCGTCAAAAGGGTATAGTTTTGACTTTTGAAAGACCAAACACGTGTTGTTGAGAGCATATAGAGGGGCTTTTGCTTATTCAATATTGCAATTGTCCCGTAAAAAAAATCATACTCTAACACACACACACACACACACTTTTCAAAGGCGTGGCTTGTATTGCAAATAAAGGGTCAATTATTTGTGAGTCAGGACCAGATACTGAAGGGCGAAGATAAATAAATGACATTAGAAAAAGGCAATATAAAATGGCCTAGAACTGTTCAGAGGTCCAAAAAATGGACTTCAAAAACTTGCGTTTCAAGGCACTGAACTTCTATTTATAGAACATAACAGCACTCTTATCAATTCTGTTGTCTCCTATCATTAATTTGGTTAATTAATATTTAAGAACCACACGCTTATCTCCTGTTAATCGGGATGATTACCCTTAATTCATCCATCCATCCCAAACATGACGTCTCCAACAAGTATTGACAATATCTACACACACACACACACATAATATGCTTCCTGTTAATAGGTAAATGTATTCCTGGTTCTTATAATAAAAACTTGGATTATAATTAGTGGCAGATGCGTACATGTATGTGATAAAGTCAGGCTAGATCTTAGCGTGTCAAGGTCTACTTTGATTCCTTAGCAAGCAAAAAGTGGATTATGACCCAGCATCAAGTTTCTTTCTTTTCTTTAATTCTGTGAGTAGTCTTACATTTGGGAGTGTAACACACACAGATCTTTAGTGCACTAACAAGCAGGGGTGGAGCCAGATTTTTATCAAGGGAGGGCACCATTGTGAGATTTGGGGTCGGGGCTGCCCCCGAATTTTTTTTAATAACAAAAATATTTTACAATAAAAATAATTACAATATCATCATTCATTACCTTATTTTTTGGAATTCCATCATAATCCCTTTATTATCAATTCTATCAAATAAATCTTTTTCAATATATGACAATAAACAATTATTCAATCATTCAGCTTTCTTGTACTGCTTCATCGTGCCTTTTAAATCATATAATTTAATTAATTATTTATTTTATTTTATTTTCTTGAAGAAAAAAACTTTTTGAAATTCAAGAGGGGGCATTGCCCCCTCAACTCCGCATGTGGCGCCGCCAATGCTAATAAGTATGCTTGTTTGGATTAACTTATTTTAAGTGATTTTGCACTGTATAAGATAAATATGTTAGAGGGGTTTTGATTTGGTAAAATGCAAAAACTCGTTTTTTTTCTAAAAGTTGTTTTAAGCATTAAATGAAAAAGAAACATCTTAGTTAGTTATTGATTACAAGACCACGTTCTTCAATATAAAATACTATAATGTTTGATTGGGTTATGATTGTTACCCTATTGCATACTCCCAAAGCTTTATATATATATATATATATATATATATATATATATATATATATTTCATGTGTTTGAAATTACAATAACAACAATAACGATAAAATCTTATTTCACTAGATGAAGTCGGCTACATTAATCGCATAATACCATTGTATTCTATAAAAAATCATATCTTTGGGAATATTATTAACCTAAAGATCTCGTTTTATAATATTATTGAGTGTTTGCTTTGATCTTCCTTGAACTTTCTTTAGAGAACTCCATACTGCTTCACTAACCTTCTTCACTAGCACACTTAATAGCCTTTTTGGAACATGTTCAAACCACCTTAAACGATTTTCTACCATTTTCTCCTCAATAGGTGTCACTTCAACTCATTTACTTATATGATCATTATGAATCTTATATGATCACACGTCTATTTCCGCAACCTCATCTCAGCTACCCCTACTAGTGTTTGAAATTAAAATAATTGTTTTAGAGAAGGTTAAAATAAAATGTTTTTGAGTTCAACACTAATATTAGGGACTTGAGTTTTAGCACAAAATGTGTTATTATAATGGTGACAAAAAAACTAATACTCCCTCCGGTCCTAATTATAGGATAACATTTGAGAGTTGGTTTTGGTCCTAATTATAGGACAAAATTTAAATTTTTGTTAATTTTTTCCTAAAACACCTCTATTTTATTCCTCTCAAATATGTTTGGTTTTTGGTACATATATACATTTAGATATATAGAATTTTTCAATCAATAAAACTCTTAAATTATTGAATTTTAATTTATTTATGTATGAGTTGACATTAATATACTAATATGTGTGTGTTTGTGTGTGCGCGCACACATATAGGCATACACACGCATTACACACACACATATATAATGAGTGTGTATGCCTATATGTGTGTGTGTTTATGTATATACATGTGTGTCTATATGTGTGTACACACTTACACACACACACATATTTGTGTGTGTATTGTGTTTTTATGTGTGTGGATGTGCATACATGTGTGTTTTTTTGGGGGGGATGTGGGGGTTTGTATTTGTGTGTGTGTTTGTGGGTGTGTGTGTGTGCATACACATATATAGATATATGTGTGTACACACACACACACACATATATATAGCAAGATCATCATTTCAATTAGAAAGCATGGAAAGGAAGATTCTAGGTTAAGGAGATATGTTAATGTCATTAAAAATTTATATAAGGGCATTTTAGGAAAATGAGTAAAATTAACTAATTTAACTCCCCTTCTTAATCTCCTCAAAATCGGTTAAATGTGTTATAATTAGGACTAGAGGGAGTAATATTAATGAGCATATTTGGATGTCATGAAAGGAATTGTGAATAGATAACACATTGAATATTAATAATGAATCCATGAGAGTTCATCATCAAATCTTCAGAGTCAACTTAATGGATCCACACACATCAACCCCAAAAGGAAAAAAAAACTAAAGGGATGAACTTAACAAATGAAAATGAATCAATAACATCAAGTGGAACATGAAACAGATCTGAAGTGGACCAGCTGCTTATGGGCACCCACCATAAGATTTTGTGCCATTTAACAGTCAGACATGTCGGGCCCTCTGATACAAAAACATCTCATTTCTCTCCAAACCATATTTTAATTGAAAAAACCATAATTTCTCAAAAAGGGATGAGAGAGAGAGAGAGAATCAAATTAAAGAAAAGCCTCTGCATGACCTCATTGCTGAAACTTTCCACTATACCAGTTGTGAAACAAGTTGTAAACTTGAATTAAACAAAAAGGATTCATTGATCCAGCCTTATTGTCCACCTTTTTTTCAGTACCTTCCCAAGTTCATGCCAAAAAGACAAGCAATAATCTAACTCATCCTTTTGCTGGATTTATAACACACTCAACCATTATTTCACCTAGCAGGCGTTTGAAGAGAACAAAGATCCATACTCTTGATTGATTAGTGCTTGAGTTTTTCTTATCATCTCATAATTAATCCATACTTCTGACAGCTAACGACACATATCTCCTCCTAAACCAACTTTAATTACATGCTCCAGTAAAGCAACTTCAAAACCCATAGCCATATATTTGGGAAAGACCAGTTTCTATCAGTGCACATTGTCCGATTTGATTAAACTGTGTCCTGATTAATTGTATCCAACCAATTATGAGGTGACACCATATTCAGATGGAGATATTTAAATTGAAAAGCCAGTAATGGCGGGTCTTTTTTCACACAGTAAACCTACCTATTAGCATGGTAATTGCTAAAAATGTGGTCAAGTCCGTGGCTCAATGGACAGATTGGGCGGTGCTCAATAACTTAGCTTTATTTACCACATCAAGAAATAAAGACAAAGACCATGTATAGTAGTTGTTGGATGAACTTTCCAGACTCCTCCAGATAATCACCAATGATGTGTGTCTTAAGGTGGAAGATAGAGCATTTTATTAGTTATGATGGGAATGTACTATCTATTTGGTTCTGGGAGGAAGATCTAGGAAAAGATTTGTCCAATTATAAGAAGGCAAGGAACAAGAGTAATATGGTGTTCCATCTCTTGTGGGTATCATCAACCTCTTAGATTGAATAATATTTCGCATAGATATTGCAAAAGATTTATTCCAAGTTGGTTAAAGCTTCAGGAAGTTGAAGACTACTTTTAAGCATTTAATGATCCGTGGAAGATTTACTTGAGATGCTTAGTTTCGTCATACAGATTCTTTCAATCTCTACCATACTCCAAACAAATCTAGGAAATTCCGTCAAAATCTCCTTAAAAAAAATGCTCTGCTTCTTCACCAGTTTCCTGTCATATTTGGACTGTTCACAACAATAATCAGAGAAATATGAAAATAGAAAAGTAAAAGTTTTTTGTTTTTAAATGTGGGGAAAAGGAAGCATCTGGGTAAGTTTCGTACGATACAAGGCCTTTTGAACACATCATATATGCCGTTGACAAAGCAAATTATAATGGTATTTTGTCTATACACAGGTATATATAAGTATAACTCCCAATTATTATTCTATTCTATCTCCAACTACTCATACGGCTTTTGAGCAACCAACTGCACAGAACAAAGAAAAGCTCAAAGTTATTAATATATTATTATCCTTAGGACGTGGCTTGCCTATTTAAAGCAGATATTCTGAGATGCATGCCAGCACTGTCTACTCCTTTCTGTCCCATTCTTCCCCTTCTTCTCACCTTAGACTCTCTCCTTCACATTCATTTCTCTGAACCTGTCCTTCCTGTCCTCTTCTGTCAAAAACCTTTCACTTTTTTCCATATATATATATAGTATCTTCCCTGAACAAGTTTGCAACTTTTGAGAGAAGTTTAGAAAAGAAAAATGTGGTGTCTATGTGTTGGAGCACTGGTTATTATATGGATTACACATTGGGTTTACAGATGGAGAAATCCCAGATGCAATAAAGGGAAACTCCCACCTGGTTCCATGGGATTGCCACTTTTGGGTGAAACCCTGCACTTTTTCTCTCCAAACACAACTGATAACATTCCTCCTTTCATCAAATTGAGGATGGAAAAGTAAGTAGATGCATAAAGTTTTATTTTTGTTTCACAAGAAATGTACCTTTACATATCTAAGTTATTCTGAATAGTTTAAAAAAACCTTTTCATTTTGAATGAATCAGGTATGGCCCTATATTTAAGACCAACTTGGTGGGACGTCCGGTTGTGGTATCAACAGACTCAGCTCTTAATCACTTCATCTTCCAACAAGAAGGAAACCTGTTCCAAAGCTGGTACCCAGATACCTTCACAGAGATATTTGGGAGACAAAATGTTGGTTCTCTGCATGGTTTTATGTACAAATACCTCAAGAACATGGTACTACACTTGTTTGGTCCGGAGAGCCTCAAGAACATGATTTCTGAAGTTGAACAAGCAGTTTGTACAACATTGCAGCAGTGGTCCTTCCAGGAAAGTGTTGAATTGAAGGAAGCAACAGCAAAGGTGGTAATTTGATGATTACGAAGTTGTTAACTATTTGTTTTCTCACAGAAATTTAACTGACGAACAATTTGATGTTAAATACTTACAGATGATATTTGATTTGACTGCTAAAAAGCTCATCAGTTATGATTCTTCCAACTCCTCAGAGAACTTAATGGAGAACTTCGTTGCATTTATCCAAGGACTCATTTCATTCCCACTTAACATTCCTGGAACAGCCTATCACAAATGTCTTCAGGTAAATCTGTTAAAACCAAGTTAATATTTTTAACTTAACCCAACATGTTGTATCTTTAGCTTTTTCGTTGGCAAAAAGAAAAAAAATATCTTTGGCTTTTCTGAATGAAGATCTCTAAGGGAAGCTTACCCCTTCAACTCTCAATCTCAGGGTAGGAAAAAGGCAATGAATATGCTAAAGAACATGCTGCAAGAAAGAAGAGCAAGGCCTCGGAAAGAGCAGAGTGATTTTTTCGATTATGTAGTTGAAGAGCTTCAGAAAGAAGGAACAGTACTTACGGAAGAGATAGTTCTTGACCTCATGTTCGTGCTTCTGTTTGCAAGCTTCGAAACAACCTCTCTGGCTCTTACATGTGCCATCAAATTCCTCGTGGAAAATCCCTTAGTGCTCAAGGGATTAGAAGTAAGTGAAAAAATATTAGAAACTTTACCTTATTTTATGGTTTTATACTTGTATAATTAACAACATTGTGCAGTCCAAGGTATTTAAAAAAACCCCTGGCTATGGTACTTTGATTAGGAAGAACATGAAGCCATCCTGAAGCAACGTGAAGATCCTAACTCAGGAGTCACGTGGAAAGAATACAAATCAATGACATTTACATTTCAGGTGGGACGAGATTTTTATTTTAATACTTTCTTTGAAGACAAATTTAAAGATCCTTTCAGTGTGTATGACTGGATCTGATGGCAGTTCATAAATGAAACCGCGAGACTCGCAAATATAGTTCCAGGAATCTTCCGCAAGGCACTGAAGGAAATTAATTTCAAAGGTGTGTGATCAGTACCATATCATTACTTAGCCTATTATTTTATGCAATGACCAAATCTCACAAAGTCACATAATTGGGTGGCCACTTCAGGTTATACCATCCCCGCAGATTGGGCAGTAATGGCTTGTCCCCCAGCTGTACACTTGAACCCTGATATATACAAGGATCCTCTTTCTGTCAACCCATGGAGATGGCAGGTAGGTCAAAACTTGTATATTTTTACATTCTACGAACCTAATTTCTCTTGTTTCATAGCTTTTTCAAGGGATACAAGAATATAGTTTTTGTGGTTGTTGCTTGCTTGTAGGGAATGGAAACAAACGGTAGGTCAAAACATTTCATGGCGTTTGGTGGGGGGATGAGATTTTGTGTTGGAACAGAGTTCACTAAGGTTCAAATGGCTGTCTTTCTTCATTGCTTGGTGACAAAATTCAGGTGATTAAGAAGAATAAGATCATGCTGTCTCTTGTATTCTTGTCAGCGTGCACAGTTCAAATAACCACTTTAGCATCTGAATTATTTATTTCAGGTGGCGACCTATCAGAGGAGGGAACATTCTGAGGACTCCCGGTTTACAATTTCCAGATGGTTATCACGTCGAAATCATAGAGAAAGATCAAAATGTGCAGGAGCCAGAAATTTGCAGAGGCGTGAATATGACAGTGTCATGATATAGAGAAGAATTATCCCTTGACGTGTTCTCAACCAATGGAAGCCAGAGCAGTAACCTGGAAGGTCCCTCAAATTTTGTTCAGGTCACTGTAAACAACTGTGTTCCATACTTGAGTTATATTCTCAATATACTATTGAAGGAAAAAGAAAGAACAAGAAAAAAAAAACTTTTAAAAGCATGCATCAGATCCCAAAACAGGGCAATGTTTTAACCTCAGAGAAAGGTGAGCGATGAGGAGGGGAAATTTTCACTCTGTAACATGCTGCATCTATATATATATCAATCTATGAATCGTATCCTTTCTATTGATTATCTCTCACTTCACAACATTAAATTACATTCATCTTCCAATAACATACCTTCCTCAGCTATTGACCTTCCAAACATTAGAGGGAGAGGGAGGTCCAAATAAAAGAAAGCAAAAAAGATAGGGAAATTCAAAGATTAAAAGATGATGGTAACCATATATAAATTAGGGTCACTTTTTGTTATGTCTGGTCACTTTCTCTGGTCCCTTTGAAGTGTCTCCTTCCTTTCTGTGCCTGTGAATAACATCTACATCCTTCTTGTGAACATGCTTGTGTATATCTTTCTGAACATTATGGAGATAATAGTAATGATCAGATTCTCTTTGAGGATGCTTATGCTTGTGGCCATTATTATGGCTGCTTTTGCGCCTATAATGGGAACCATGCTTAGGCTGTTTCAGTTCCTGCCTGCGATGTGGAACGTCATGAACGTGGTGGTGTCCCCTTCCATTTTTTAACTTGTGTTTGTCCAACATCCTCTGATCATCATCACCACAGATATCTTCCCACCATTCATAAAGAGGATCGAATAACCCTTTGTCGTGCAGAAGCCACAATAGCACAAGCACTGCGATTCAACTAACAGTATCTATGATCATGCGTATGATTTGATTAATTATTGATTACATTTAGGATGCTAATATAAACTAAATAAAATCCGTACCAACTGGAACTATTGCCAAGAACAGACCAAACAGCACCATCCAACTCAAGCATATGTACTGTATGTGGCACCGCAAGTCAAAAAACCCTGAGCATTTTTGTCTGTTCAATTCATTCCAACAGTAAAAAGGGGAAGGGGACAAGGAATTGCATCAGATTTATGATGGGAAGCAAGGTAAAAAAAAAAAAAATCAAGAAATTTACAAATATCATTGGTAATCTAGAGTGATAAAAATGTAATATGAAATTTTTACTAATAAATATTACCTGCAATTTTTTCCAGTGATAAAGTCTTTAATGCTTGCCCATATTTTGTTCCATATGATTCCAATAGAATCAAAGAAACCATTTTTACCAGTCTCTGGTGGTTGAAATGGCATACCCTGCGCTATAAAAACAATTGAATGTCACTTGAATTCAAATGCTCTTGTTTCCATACCATTTAACTAGAATGTTTTTGTTCAACAAGATTATTTTCGGTGATTATGTCAGAATTTCTCTGCTTTAACCGCTGGCATGCTCATTTGTAATTGTAACTGATATAATGTGATATGTGTTGCATTTTTCCTTTTTTTTTTATTTCTTTTGATAAAATAAATGACCTGGAAATTTGGGTTCTTCCTAACTTTCAATTTTCTTGACTCAGATAAAACCACTCATAATCCCTTAAATATTTACTTTCATTCTTTAAAATCTCGGGAATGTAAAATGTTATGGAATAGAAGTGAGTAGTAGCGGTGTAAAATTTCATGGAATGGAAGACGCGTAGCAGCTAAGCACTCGGAGTAGGCAGGCAAGGCAAGTATAATAGCTAACCATGCAGAATACGTAGGTACGTTTGATTAGCTGACCAAACTGTAGCTTTATTGATCACGACTTATGGTTTTGTAGCATTTTGGTAGTTTATGACTGAAGTGTATCAGTTAGTCGAGATGATAGTATTATAGGAATTGGCTCTATAACGTGAATATTGCTGAATCAATTCAATTGTTTTCTTCCTATTCTTTCCCCTTCTCTAGTGCATCTGCCCCTAGCCTACCAAACCACATGGATTTGATCAATTTCAGCTTTTCAATTCATTATAATTTCATGTCCTGGTTTGAATTATTCAAAGCAAGCTCAACAAAATTAAGATGCGATAAGAGAACAAACCTGAGTTCCGTTGTCTAGAACAGTTGCTGTAGTAGTAAACTGGCACTCAGCTCTATCAACTTCGTTGTAATCAGAGTCCTTTAGTATAGCTTCAAAAGGAATACAAAAAGAAGACTAAATCAGTTCTTCCGGTTTTTGGTCCTCAACAGATGATAACGCAATGCAATTATGAGAATCGAATTTACCTGCACAGATGTATTTTGCAGCTTGATTTGTGGTTGGGAAGATTTCAAATTCTTGGGTGGTAATCTCATTGGGCTTCATTATTAAGAATTTCTCCTGAAACCATTAGAACTTTCAAAGTATGATCTAAAAATATATTACATATAAACTTGTAAAACTGAAATTTGTTTAACTTAGATATTTCCAGGAGGTACCTCCATCAAAGTGACATCATTTGAGCAATTGAACTGAAATACAAGAAAATACATCAAAACCGAAAGAACTTGCTGAACCCTTTGTAGAAAGTACAACAATGCAAGCGCAAATAATGTATTCTAAACAAGACATAAATACATGAAACACATCAACTTTCATTTGCCTAGTTCATTATAGAAAGTTAATAACCACACTCAGTTTAACAGACTAAAAGATCAAATAACCAAAATGAGATTGAACAGAACTCTGCAAACACCTTCAAGAATCAAGCAAAAATGCTGCGTTCTTTGAAATTCAGTTTATTCATAGCACTTAATCCAGAAAAGTTAGAGTAACAATGGATTAATGGAATATTTAAGAAACAGATATAGATCCTATCCTACGAAGCTCAGCATAGGCATTATCCAATAGCGGAAAAGTAAGGAAATATGATAGGAAAAGTTGAACAGCAAACTACCGTCAAACTATATGATGCTTCCACCTCACCAGTATTCTTAGTAGTGATGGTTGCAACTCCAGATTGAGATAAAGCTTCAAATGTAGGGACGCTGACACTTACAATTTTTCCGGGGCTCCTAGAGAAAAACATTTTTGTTAACACATGAAGAAACAAATACCGCACTAATTTCATGAAAAACCAAAACCATTCCCCGAAAATCATCTGAAATAAAATTTACCACATCTCTGCTATTTTTTCAAAGTGCCGTCTCCATTAAAACATTTTCTTTTTGAGCAATGGTGCTTCCTTAAAAGACTGGGAACTTTAATGTCTACTTCACTTACATAACAAGAAATGTAAACTCTGATGGTTAAATTAACAAAAATAGAGAAAGAGATGTCTGCATCTAATATCATATACCTTTGGTAGACATATTCTACGTCATTGGCACTTAATTCTATCACAAGGTTTGTATTAAGAACTTCTGTGATTCCTATGGAGAAAGAATGGATCCCTGCATTCTGCCACCAAGTCAAGTTACATATAGTTTCTAACATGAAAGCTACTGTAAATTAAACTACAATTACTGCAACATACTGGGTGCTGGTTTATCCTTTCAAACCTTCCCTCCACACCATACAGCGGAATCTGATTCCTAGTGATTCTGTTTAGGTCAGCCTGTTGAGGACAAGAAATTTTCTTTGCAAATTACAACAAGAAGAAAACTATATAAAATGTACCAATGAAAGTTCATTCAATTCACATATTTATGTGGTAGAAAGGCTAGAACACTGCCAAAAATTACTTCACACATATGATAATTCCCTAAAAGTGCAGAAAATAGGGATATAAAAAGAAGGGAAGAGATCCTACCCAAAAAAATGAAGGAAAAAGTGCATATTACTAGGAAATTTAATAAGCATATATATTGTGGTTTGATGTTACCAACCTCCCGAAAGTTCCACAATTGATTATGCAAGCAACTCCAAAAAGGTGAAGAGCAGAAGTTTGGCTGTCCATTGAAAGCTTCATAACTGACACCAATTTTATTACATTCAAGACCGTCTAAGGTAAATCTAACTCTCTCTAGCAGCATCCATGAAGAAAAGTTTCTCCCCAAATCCTGTGGTTGACCAGGGCCACCCTGCCATCAAAAGAAAAGCATGAAAACATATATCGTTTTCAATATATTGCTTATAGCAGTTAAATCAATAAATGTCATTTAAGGTTATATAAGTGAAACAAGCATACCTGCCTTGGAACAACTAGATAGAAATCCTCAAAAGATGGTATATTTGTATATCCAACAAAATCTCCAATAAGATTAACCTTCAAAAAGTTTCCTTCAGATGTCACTGTTCTATTTTCAGGACCCACAACCACTTCCTGCTGACCAAATTATAAACAGATAAAATCCCTATTAAATACAAAATCTGTGGCACAAGGTGATTGATATATCATTGGACTACTATATTATTCAGAAAAACCAACAATTACACACCGAAACTTTCGTTCCAGTCTTCACTTGTATCCGAACACTAAATCCCAATGTCCGTCGCCCAATACCAAAAACATGAAACCTGAATTGGTAGGCAAGAACATAAGTTAAGGAAGGAAGACATTGTATTCTATTAACTCATCGACATTTACAAGATAAAATAAACTACTAAAAAAATCACAGTTGAGTAAAAAAAAAAGATAAGGGTAGCTTGCCATTCGCCTGGAAAACGCACACAATGTGCAGTGTTGGCCTTTCCTTTTGTCAGTTTGTCAACTAGTCATATCAATATCACCAAGCTCTGTTAGTTCCAGACTTCCATCTAGCCTCACAATTTAAGAATGATAAGAACATCAAGGCACTTACAAAAATTTCCACATGATGAAGGCATCCGACGCTGAGGCCCACATGGGCAACAAATTGGCTAAATAAAATTAAATAAAGAAAAAGAGGAAACATGTTAAATACGAATTGAAGAGGAAAAGGAAAATGCATGACCAAATAAAGGAATCTGGCATTTCGTTTTAAGCAGTCAAATTACTCGTTCATATGCAACAACTGATACTCAGAGTACACGCCATGTTCAAAGCCTCAAAAGCAAATCCAACATGGTGGGAAAAAAATATCACCTGAGTTTTCTCCATAACATGACCCTCATCATCTTTCAGCCTACCAAAAAAAAAAAAAAAACCGAAAAATAATCAGCGAAATCCATATCGCAGCACACAGTGAGTCTAGGATAAATCTCTGATTAATAATGGAAATCAAATATGGCTTACCTCGCGCATATCTTTACAACTTCTTCACCGGCATCTGGCTCACACTTCCGCGTCATAACATTATACTCTTCAGGTTTATATGGAACATCCTGTTAAAATGTCACCTTACAAATTTAGTGCAACCAAAATTAAAGATGTCAGGGGGACAAAATTGTTTTTCAGCAAAATCCAATAAGAAGGACATAAAGTTAGAAGTTAGGAGAAACGTGAAAATGAGAATTCCCATACCCTTATATATGTTAATTCATACACAGCATAAGCAGCAGATTTGTTGACTGTTACGATCGGTGGTATTCGCAATGTCTGCACCTTGTTGGTTGAATTTTGCTCCACCTCCACAATCTCCGCAACAAGTGAGGCTTCTCCTCCACTCTGGCATGAAGAAATAAGTGCCCAATGAGGGGGGGGAAAAAAATACCCAACAGAGTTAGGAGAAGCAACTTCATAATTGATTGATTTGCTTGACCATGGTTACATCCAGCACTACAAAAGTAACTATCATAACACTTGTCATTTGAAGAGGGAGATTAGAGATGACTTGAACCCTTGGCGTTCTGTTTAGTTTCAATACATTTTGCTCTTTCTACCAAATTTGCATTATACTTTGTGGGGTAAATCAAATGGGGTGGCGGAAAATGTATTTCCGCACAAAACTAAATGTGCTACTCGAAGAAACCCCTGGAAACTGACGGCGAGAAAGGAAGTTCGAAGAAGTGAGAGAAGATTACCGAACCACTTGGAACAGCCATGTTGACGACGATTTTCATAGTACAGTTGAGATCGTCGGAATTGGAACTTTTCTCGCACTTCTCGAGCCTTGATTTAGAAATAATCTGAACTCCAGCAACATCTAGTGGATTCAGATAGTTAAGAAACCAAAGGCCTATGAAGATTATCGTTGTTCTCTGCACTTCCATTTTCCTGCTCAGAATTTTCAATCACTAGTGGGTTCTCATGGAATGACCAATGAAGTATGATTTTAGCGCGTGGCACGGTACGGTTTTGGAGGATTGTGTAATAAATGTTGAAAATGGAAGGAAACAATGAGTATGGATCGAAAAATCGCGTTATTTTGGCTTTACACTGTGCATGACTGCTGTTATGAGCGGTTATGTTATGATTGAAGAAAACGGTTTTGAATTTGATGAGAACAACCGAACTGCGTCTCTTATCCAGCAGTCCAAAGTCAAAACGCATCGTTGCACTTAGTGGCCCCCATTTAGAAAGACAGTTTTTTATATAAAAAAATTAGAGAAATTTACAAATAAGTCAGGTTTGTTATGAATAAATTAATTATGTGGATGTCCATTAACCCGAGAAGAAGCTTCCTCCTATTACAAGCCAACAAGAAGCTTCATTTCCAAGTCAACAAGAAGTTTCCTTAACTTTTTCTACAAGTCAAGAGGAAACTTCCTCTTTCGGCTTCTCTAAAGAAGCTTCCCTCTTTCGGCTTCTCTAAGGAAGCTTCCTCCTTTTGGTTTTTCTTACTCTTAGCTTCATCTTCAAGTTTCCTGAAAGTTTATAAATAGAGATCTTATGTAAATATTAGGATTACACTTGAATGAGAACTTCTCTCTACTCTCTCTCTCTAGATTCTCTCTTATTATTATACTTTACTTTTATCAGTTTTATAACACGTTATCAGCACGAAGACTCTACCAAGATAAGATTTTATCACCATCTTCTTTACTATATGTTTATTTTATCTATCTGGGATAATGTTAACCATAATATGGAATTATAGATATACTTTTACCGATTATTTTAAATATCGGGTTCCATGGTTAAGATTTGAGATTATTTACTATTTTATTACGGTAAATAATAATTTACTATTCACAGTAAATTTACCCTTTTTCCAGTAATTTTACATTTTATTCATTTGACTCCTACTTGCAAGTCTAGATTTAATCTTTCAGTAATTTTACCTTATTTATTATTTACAGTGAATAGTAATTTCTACTATTCTCGGTAATTTTACATTTTATTCATTTTACTTCTACATGGAAGGTTTTACCTCCTACATAGATATATAGATTTGATATTCACTTTTTGTAGATATTGTCATTTTATTTTTACTGTTACTAACATAACATTTACTTTTATTCTTAACATTTAATGTTATGTTTTTATGGTCAGAAGTCATATAGTTATATTTTCTTATCCTGAAATTATATGACCGGAAGTCATATTACCTTTATGACTAGAAGTCATGTTGTTTTTATGGCCAGAAGCCATATAAATTTAATTTCTCATTATGAGATCTAAGTGGCCTAAAGTCATAATGAGGCATAAATTAGCCTGAAATCATGAGGAGACATAAATTGGCCTGAAACCAATAAGTGACATAATTGACTTGAAGTCAAGAGATAAAATTAGCTTAAAAGCTATGAGGCAAGTTGGCCTGAAGCCAAGAAACCAATTATGAGATAAGATTTTATCTATATTTTTGTGTGTCATCAGTTGTAGAAAGGCCTTAAAATTGAATATATGACATTATAAAATTCCCTTGTTCATTAGAACAAATTAAAAGGATTGTATGACCACCAGAAGATGGTTGTTCTTCTAAAGTTTGTTGTAAGTGGATGTATCCAATTTGCTCATGAAGTAGCAAAATTGTGAGTTATGAATTAAATGTGGTCAAACAAAACAGAGTTTTTGTTGCAAAAATTATAAATCTCAAGGCTTGATTCCATTTTCAGAAATGAATGAAATAATGAATGGATCTCATTTTTGGACATGATCTTATGTGTTATGTCTACAGTCTTGAGTATGATCATGGTTGTAATTTTGATGGTTCAAATTCCCACTTGAAGTAGATAAAGATTATTGAAAAGAACCCCAAAAGGGAAACCAGTGGAAATAACAAACATGCTGTAAATACATGCTATCGTTGTGGTGTAAAAGGTCATTGGTCACGTACCTGTCGTACGCCAAGACATTTGGTTGACCTTTACCAAGAATCATTGAAAAATAATGATAAAGGACCAAAGATTAAAGCAAATCATGTTGATAAGGCCAAGAATTCTAGGCATGAAAATGCTGAAATGACTCATTTTGATATTGCTGATTACTTAGTATAAATTATTTTTCATGATTAAAGGTTATGTTTTAATATGTTGAAACTTTCTTTTGTTATATGTATTTCTTTTAATTATGTTTTATTTTTATTTTCATGTATCTATAATGAAGAATAAATCTTGTTGACAACAATCCTGAAGATTTGTGTCTCGTTGATAGCGCAACAACGTATACCATACTAAAAAATGAAAAATATTTTTCTTCATTAGTAATGCGAGAAGCCAATGTTCAAACTATATCTGGTAGTATAAATTTAATTGAAGGCTCCGGAAGAGCTAATATTTTGTTACCTGAAAGAACAAAATTATGCATTGAAAATGCATTTTATTCTACCAAATCAAAACGGAACTTGTTGAGTTTCAAAGATATCCGCAGAAATGGATATCATATAGAAACAACAACTAAAGATAATCAAGAATGTCTTGCTATCACAAACATAATTTCTGGTAGGAAATGCATATTAGAAAATTTTCCTGCTTTTTCTTCTGGTTTGTATTATACATTTATAAGTACAATTGAAATACATGCTATTGTAAACCAGAAGTTTGCTAATCCAGACCATAAGTCTGTCGATGCAAACCAGCAGTTTGCCAATGAAAACCAGTACTCATGAATTTAATGTTTGACATGACCGGTTAGGCCATCCTGGGTCAACTATGATGCGACAAATAATTGAAAATTCATGTGGACATATCCTGAAGTGTAAGCAAATACCACAGTCCCATGATTTCTTATGTGATGCATGTTCCAAGAGAAAGTTGATTATTCGACCCTCACCAGGCAAAGTAGGAGGAGAATCTCTTACATTTGTAGAACAGATACAGGGAGACATTTGTGGATCAATACATCCACCATGTGGACCATTTAGATATTTTATGGTCTTAATTGACGCATCAACCAAATGGTCACATGTCTGCTTATTATCTTCTCGTAACCTGGAGTTTGCGAGATTACTTGCTCAATTGATTAGATTAAGAGCACATTACCCTGATTATCCTATCAAGAAAATACGTCTTGATAATGCTGGTGAATTTACTTCACAAGCTTTTAATGAATATTGTATGTCCCTTGAAATTGATGTTGAACATCCTGTAGCTCATGTTCATACGCAAAATGGACTTGCAGAATCTTTAATTAAACGATTGCAACTTATTGCAAAATCTTTACTTATAAGATGTAATTTACCGATTTTTGCTAGGGGCCATGCCATTTTGCATGCTGCAATGTTAATTCGCATCAGGCCTACTAGTTACCTAAAGGTTTCCCCCTTACAAATGGTTTTTGGTCAAGAACCTAATATTTCCCATATAAGAATTTTTGGATGTACAGTATATGTGCCAGTAGCACCACCACAACGCACTAAAATGTGTCCTCAAAGGAGGATGGGAATATATGTTGGGTATGAATCTCCTTCAATCATAAAATATTTAGAACCATCTACAGGAGATTTATTTACTGCACGATTTGTTGATTATCACTTTGATGAATCAGTCTTCCCAACATTAGGGGGAGAAAATAAGCAGCTGGGTAAAGAGATTAGCTGGAATGAATTATCATTGGCTTATTTTGATCCTCGTACAAAACAATGTGAACTAGAAGTTCAAAAGATAATTCATCTGCAGGATTTAGCTAATCGAATGCCAGAAGTATTCACTGACCCAAAGAGAGTGACAAAGTCACATGTTCCAGCTGCGAATGCTCCTATTCGAATTGATATCCCTGAAGGAAAGCCTATTGTGAATGAATCTAAAGCACGCCTAAAGCGTGGTAGACCCATCGGTTCTAAAGATAAAAATCCTCGAAGGAGAAAAGGAGATAAAAATATAGATGGTCAAGTTGAGGATAATCAAGAAAAGTCAGTAGCTCTAGTAGAGCCATCTCTTGAAGAGTTATCTCCAGAAGAGAATGTTGCATCCTAGAAGAGACTCAGGTACCTGTAATGTATGAAAATAATGAGATCTCAATTAATTATGTTATGAATGGTATCCAATGGGATCAAAATGAAGTCAACGTTGACGACATCTTTGCTAATCATATAGCATATGATGTAATGAATAATGAAGAGGATCATGAGCCTAAATCTATTAGAGTGTCAACAGCGAAAAGATTGGCTCCTATGGAAAGATGTTGTTAATGCAGAATTGAAATCACTGGAAAAACGAAAAGTATTTGGACCTGTAGTCCGAACACCTGAAGGTGTAAAGCCAGTTGGATACAAATGGGTTTTTGTAAGAAAAAGAAATGAAAAGGGTGAAATTGCAAGATATAAGGCACGTCTTCTAGCCCAAGGATTTACACAAAGACCCGGCATTGATTATGAAGAAACGTATTCACCAGTAGTGGATGCGACTACTTTTCGTTATTTGATTAGCCTAGCAGTAAATGAAGGGCTTAATTTACATCTCATGGATGTAGTGACTGCATATTTATATGGATCACTTGATAGTGATATTTATATGAAAGTTCCTGAAGGACTAAAGGTGCCAGAAGCATCTAATTCAAATTCTCGGGAACAATACTCGATCAAATTAAATAAGTCCCTATATGGTTTAAAACAATCAGGGCGCATGTGGTATAATTGTCTTAAGGAATATTTGTTGAAAGAAGTGTATAAAAATGACCCAATATGCCCATACATTTTTATGAAAGTATCGAGAAATGAATTTGTTATAATTGCTGTTTATGTCGATGATATCAACATCATTGGAACTCCTGAAGAGCTTTCAAAAGCAATTAATTGTTTGAAAAAAGAATTGAAAAATGAAAGATTTGGGCAGGACAAAATTTTGCCTTGGACTACAAATCGAATACCTAAAGGATGGGATCTTTATATATCAAGAAACTTATATAAAGAAGATCCTAGAACAATTTTATATGGATAAATCACATCCATTATGTATTCCAATGGTAGTAAGGTCTTTGGATAGGGATCAAAATCCATTTCGACCTCAAATAATTAATGACAAAGGTGTAGAAGAACTACTTGGTCCAGAAGCACCATATCTAAGTGCTATTGGGGCACTAATGTATCTTGCTAATCATACACGACCTGATATATCGTTTGCTGTTAATTTATTAGTAAGATATAGTTCTGCACCAACACAGAAGCATTGGAATGGTGTAAAGCAAATTCTTCGTTATCTCAGAGGTACAATGGATATGGGATTATGCTACTCAAATATATCGAGGCATGAATTGATTGGTTATGCAGATGCTGGATTTATGTCTGATCCACATGATGAAAAATCACAAATAGACTATCTATTTACATGTGGAGGTGCAGCAATTTCATGGAGATCTATGAAACAAACTATAACAGCCACTTCAGCTAATCATGCAAAAATTCTAGCAATGCATGAAGCAAGTTGGGAATGTGTGTGGTTGAGGTTAGTAATTTATCATATACAAACTACTTGTCATTTATCTTCTGATAAAATGGTTCCAACAGTTCTATATAAGGATAATGTTGCATGTATTGCCCAACTCAAGGAGGGTTATATAAAGGGTGATAGAACGAAGCATATTTCACCAAAATTCTTCTATACTCGTGATCTTCAACAGAACGGTGAAATAGATATCCAGAAAATCAGTTCATGTGAAAATCTAGCAGATTTATTTACTAAATCTCTTCCATATACAACCTTTGAAAAGCTTGTCGTGGTATTGGTCTCAGAAGACTCAGATCTCAACTGATGTTATGAAAAGGGGGAGTCGATACATGTTGTACTCTTTTTCCCTTATCTAGGCTTTGTTCCACTGGGTTTTCCTAGAAAGGTTTTTAATGAGACAGCACTCAACAGTGTATCAATGAATGATGTACTCTTTTCTTTAGCTAAGTTTTTATCCCATTGGGTTTTTCCTAGTTAAAGTTTTTAATGAGGCACATTCATAATGGACATCTAAGGGGGAGTGTTATGAATAAATTAATTATGTAGATGTCCATTAACCCAAGAAGAAGCTTCCTCCTATTACAAGCCAACAAGAAGCTTCATTTCCAAGTCAACAAGAAGTTTCCTTAGCTTTTTCTACAAGTCAAGAGGAAGCTTCCTCTTTCGGCTTCTCTAAGGAAGCTTCCCTCTTTCGACTTCTCTAAGGAAGCTTCCTCCTTTTGGTTTTTCTTACTCTTAGCTTCATCTTCAAGTTTCCTGAAAGTTTATAAATAGAGGTCTTATGTAAACATTGGAATTACACTTGAATGAGAACTTCTCTCTACTCTCTCTCTCTAGATTCTCTCTTATTATTATACTTTACTTTTATCAGTTTTATAATAAGGTTTATTTATCAATAATAAGTCATACAAACTTGTTACAAAATTAAATTTAGAATTGTAATTAATTTCACTAGTAGAAATGTTACATGCGTCCTTGTTTTTAATTGACAGCGACAAGGGATGTTCACTAGTCAAAAATAAATAAATAACAATACAAAAGCCTTATCTTTATCTTACTAGAAGATTGTGGCTAATTATATAAATCATGCAAAGATGTTACTCCCTCCAGTCCTAATTATAGGACAACATTTGAGAGTTGGTTTTAGTCCTAATTATAGGACAAAATTTAATTTTTTTTTCAATTTTTTCCTAAAACACCCCTATTTTATTCTCTTAAGTGTATTTGGTTTTTGGTAAGTATATACATTTAGGTGCATCGAATTTTCTAATCAATAAAACTCTTAAATTATTATATTTTAATTTGTTTATCGATAAGTTGACGTTAATTTACCATTATATATATATGTGTGTACACAAATTTATATATGTATACACACTCATATAGACATACACACGCATTATGTGTGTGTGTGTGTACATGCATGTCTATATGTGTATGTACATACTCACACACTTATATGTACGCATACACACGCATTATATGTGTGTGTGTGTGTGTGTGTACATACTCACACACTTATATGTACGCACACACATATATTTGTGTGTGTATTTATGTATTTATGTGTGTCAATGTGTATACATATGTGTGTGTGTGTTGGGGGATGTAGGGATTTGTATTTGTGTGTATCTGTGGGGGATGTATGTGTTTTTTTTTAGGGGGTAAATATGTGTGTATGTGCACACACACATGTGTGTACATATACACACACATATATGTATATATAGCAAGATCATCATTTTAATTAAAAAGTATGGAAAGGAAGATTCTAGGTCGGGGAGGTATGTTAATGTCATTGAAAATTTATATAAGGACATTTTAGGAAAATAAGTAAAATTAACTAATTTAACTCCCCTCCTTAATCTTCCCAAAACCAGTTAAATATGTCTTATAATTAGGACCGGAGGGAGTATTATTCTCTAACAAGAATCAAATCTTAAGATTGATTATTAATCAGAAGATATCATCATTGTATAAATTCATTAAGTGTTCCCTCCAGCCCTCTTCTACCTATTTTTAGAAAATTTCATATTACTTGATCAACACTCCTTCCATGCATCCAATTGTCTTCATTTTTGCTTGAAAGATATTTATATTAATACTTATATCAAGAGTTACATAGACTATTACACTGAACAAGAACAAACCGAAATTGGAAGGCTAACAAATACAACAAAAACAAATCAAATGTAAAGAAAACTAACCACCACTAAAAAGATGGGAATAAAAGTAATACCAGTGACTACACCATTTTTCTAGACATCCAAGATTGGAAGTGACATAAAAGAAGGTATTGGTTGTAAAACCTACCTTATCAGGCACACCTCCTCATAAGGATAAGGAGCAAATTGATTAGCTACATAATTACATTGTCTTGGGGTAGTCAAAAAGAACACAACCTCAAAAAAAAGAAAACAAATAATATCCTAAAGAATACTTTTGCTCCTCCATTAAAACAAATCTAGTGACGTCAACCACCCACCCCGAACAAATTTTGGCCAACACTAATGTTTTAGATTTGCCACCATTGAACAAACCTAACAATGGTCCTCCCATAGGAAAAATATATAGTAGTAACAACCATCGATAAAACCCTTACTCCAAAATCACGAATGCAAGTCATAAGAGAAAACACCACCACTAATACCCAAAATAACAAAAACAGGTTTCTGGATCTAAGGGTAACCTACCTGCCTAAGCCATATTATGGGTTATGATTTGTCATTTCGTTCTATTCACCTTCTTTCCACTTTCAATTTCTTGCAAGAGATTGTTGTTTCTTCCATCTTTCAACTTTGATATGATCCTCTTGGAAGCCCTCTCAAACAATTATATTATTTTATCGAAACCTCTGGTTTGTTCTCTTTTCTTTTGTATAAAATTAATGGTCAAGTCATTTCAAAACGAATAATGATGGCAACTCACTCATAAGTTAAATTTCCAATAAGATAACGAAAATTTTAATAGCCTCCAGTAATTAATGCAATCACATATACATTCGCTAATCGCTAAAATACTTCTCTGATTTTTTTTTTTTCAATCACGGGAGGACCTCTCTTATACGTCGATTGAGATGTAAAGTTTTTAGGGTAAAAGAACAAAAATATACATGTGTTTTATCCCAGAAGTGCCCAGCACCATATATATTTTTTTTGAGCAAAAATACACACGTGGTTACCATTTTGGAATAAGAGTCACATCCCACCGTTATGTTATTGTTCACTTTGATGAGAGAGAAAGAGATGAAGTGAACAGTAACATAATGGTGAGATGTGACTTTTCTCCAAAATGGTAACCACGTGTGTATTTTTACTCCAAAAAAAAACATATGGTGCTGGGGGCTCCCGAAAGTAAAGCACATATGTATTTTTGCTCCTTTACCCCAGTTTTTATCTAGAGATCTATTAAATTATTTTGTCATATACTTCTCTAATCTTATTTATAAGACAAAAGGTTAGTGTATTTTTTATGTCCCACCATTAAATTTTGTTACATGAATATACAATTATACCTTTTATTTAATATTGTGTGACGGAGGAAAGGGGAAAGAGGATTTCAATGAAAGGGAGGAGAGGTGAAGGATTCTAATATCACTTTATTTGGATTGATTAGAAGGAAGGGAAGGGGAGAGATTTTATTTTTTTATTTTTTATTTTTTTGCTATTGCACCCGGTTCACCAGAGCTTTGCCCTGATTAGTCCGGATCGAGGTTCTGTCGGGCGCATAAGCGGGGACCTCTCCCAAGGGAGAGATTTTAATATTACCTTGTTTGGTTTAAAAGGGGAGGAGAGGGAAATTTTTTCATATTGACAACTTTACCTTTATGGACTTATCTAACCACTAAAAACCATTTTCATAATAACTTACTTGCGAATAGGAGGGGCATTGAATTGCTACTCTGAATTTGCTAACATCATTTATGAGGAAGCATTAGATGTCCGAGATCTTATCCTCATCACATCCACTCTCTTAAATTAGCTTAAAAATTTCCTCGTCTAAAATTTATGATTCATATCTATCTCTAAAATCTGGATTTCCTTCCCTTATAGCACTTGTTGTTGCTTGCATTTGCTCTGTAATTAGAATTTCATAAGAAGTGCCTGTTTCCTCATTAATTAAAAACCATTGTATCACAACCCATCTAACAAATAAACAAATTCATCCCAAGTTAATTAACACAGATGTAGCAACTTAGAAGCATGTGATGGGGGATTGTTTTTTAATTTCTGGGAAGCATGTGGGTTCACATCAAGACTGCATATATATAATCTACGGTCACACCAATTTTAAAGGGGGAGCACGTCTTAATCTCTGCACTTAATAATGTTCAAACCTGTTTTCCAAAGGATCATTCATTAGCGGCTAGAAAAATCATTAAAACAAGATACTCCCCAGTCCTCAATATATATAACTTAACTGTAAAGTTAATCATAACCATAAATAGGGATATGATATTCTTACTACCATTTTTTGTTACTACCAATGTTATTACTATTTTTTCACCATTAAATCAGAATCTTATCTTTATCATTTTTCTCCTATTGAGATTCTGATCTACTAGTGAAAAAGTGGTAGTAACATTGGTAGTAACAAAAAAATGGTAGTAAGAATATCTTATCTCTCATAAATATAAGATATATATATTTTTTATATATTTCTTAAATTTACCTTTCTTCAGGCATAATCAATTAAGTATGTTGCAATATTTGGGAAATTCGCTTATTTTTCAGTGCAGCGGGTACATACATACATAAATATATGCGCTTGCACACAATTGGAACGGCCGATTTTAAGGCTTTGTTTGAGAGTTTGGAGGAGAAGGAAATGACAGAGATACAAGGAGTTTAGAGGGGAGAAGAAGGAAGGGAAATAAAAGATATTCCCTCCCCTTGTTTGGGAGTTGAAAAAAATAATAAGGAAGGAAGATGGAGGATTAATGAGTTATTTTTACCATTTTGTCATTTTCTTTAAAAATTAATATAATTATTATAATTTACAAATAAATTAAAATTAAAATTTTCTAAAAAATTATTTATGTAATTTTTATATTCAAAAAATGTTTTCCCATTAAAAAAAAATATTTTCTCTTTCTAAAAAAATTTTTTCCCAAAAAAATATTTTTTTCTCTAAAATTTTTTTTCTTGTGCATTATAACAATAGAAAAGAAAAAAAAAAGATTAAAAATAATGAGAGTGTTTTATTTGAACAAGGGTAAAAAAAAAATAATTAATCTATTTTCCCTCTTAAAACCCCTCATATTGGGGGAACTTCATTTTTTTAAAGGAGGAGGGTTTTGGGAGATTTATAAAAATCTCTGATTCCCTCCCCTTTTATTTTTAAAACTTCCAAGTAAGGGAAGGGATGACCAAAACCCTTTTTTTCCTTTATTTTCCCTCCGAAATGGAACTCTCAAACAAAGGCTAAGAATCTAATCAAATCCCACCATATCAGCTAATATCTAAAACAATAATTTTTCCAAATAATATTTACAACAATAATATCATAATCAAATCCCTTTAATTAACAGCGCATGTATATATTGTATGGAATTAAGAACGATAATCTAAACAGTCAAAACATCGCTTGGTGATCAGTGCAGTAAAGGACATGAGCAATATATATAATCACGATAAGCAGATTGTTTGAGAAATTAAAGATTATACTTGGAACAAAAAACCTAAAGAACTGTATGAAAACATTTTAATTATTATTGAGAAAATATAAATAAGGGTATTTTAGGAAAAAAATTGACAAAAATTAGAATGTTGTCCTATAATTAAGACCAAAACTAACTCTCAAATATTGTCCTATAATTAGGACGAGAGAGAGAGTACCACATCACGCACAAAAAAATATCACTACTATAAAGTCAAAATTACAATAATAATACAAAAAGAACATATCATGATCAATCACAAACCTACATCGGTCAGCTTGTACTTAATTGTTATATTACATATATTGAATGTTCGTTTGATGTGTGTAAGAGGAAAATCTTCGAACAGTACTGTGTTAGAAACACATCTAACTGAATTAACTAAATAAATTTGCCATTCAATTCAGCATTAGCTATTACATCTGGACCGCATGTTGTCTCGCTTCTTGAACTTCGGTAAACTCAGGTTCAATCAGAACTGTAGAAGCATCAGAGTTGTAGTAGTCTATAATAAATTAACAACAAAATAATTACACAAGCCTACTGTAGACTAATATAAAAAAGTGATCCCATAAAATAGACTAATAAAACGTTGAACTTGAACCTCGTATATTATGCTATAAACATTGTAGTATCTTGCTCCCCCTCTGATTTTGAGGAAATCACATTCAGTTTAGAGAAGAAACCATTACATTTCTTTTTCTTTTTCTTCATACTCGTCATTGTAGCCTAAGCAAGCTAGGGCACAATTCTAAATTCTGTTAATAAATGCAGTAAAACAAAATTAATACCTCTCCCATGGAACTAATAAACCTTTAATAGATGCTTACTACTTTACCAATTTATCACCTATCTAGGTAACAACCTAAGGTTAAGCAGCCAACAGTACAGTAAGTATGATTTGAAACTTTATACCAAAATTTGATTATTGATTTTATTAACACCCAATTTTTGGTAATGATTTTTTTTTAAATAAAAATCAGTAGAAGTTATTAATATCCAAAGAAAATATCACATTGACTAAATATATGTGACTCAAGAAGAAAAATACCCAACAACAAGCCTGTTTGGGAAGGTAGTGGGGAGTGGAAAAAACCTAATCTGAGAAAAAAAAGATAAGTCTAAGTAAAAGTATAGTCTGAGAAGTGTTTGGGTTGGCTTTTTTCAACTAGACCTGCTTTTCACGATAGGTTCATCGTGGCAGGTGGAAAATTTCCATGAAATCTACATCATCACTCTTCCATTGTCTTGTTATCTCGTCATGTCCATACCTTTTGTCTATTTCCCAACCCTTTGTCTTATTTTTGACTTGGTGAAAAAAAGACAAGATATCTATTTTTTTTTTGTTACAAAAACATATATGATTAAACTCTAGGTTGCTAAAAAATATTTCCTAAAATTAGTTCTAATTTTAGTAATATAATATTATTTAGTTAAAAAAGTTAAAATTATTATTATTTGTAATTTATATAAAAATTTATCTATAAAAAAAATATAATCAAATGTTACCTTAGTATATTTACAAAATTTTCTCAATAATATATCAATTATCAAATTATATACATTTAATAAAAATTCATGTGCTTTTTGAATCATTTTTCATGTAAACTTTTTTTAAAAAAAATAATAATCCAAAAAAATTTTAGGTTGATAAAAAAACATAAATCACATTTATACTCTGATTTTTATCTTATTGTTTAAAAATTTTAGATTGCAAAAAAAATAAAATAATAATTTCTACTACTACTAATCCAAATCGGTCCAACTGTAAGGCAAGCTCAAAACTATCCATGGAAAATGGTATCCAAGATTTCGGGTAAGCATGGAACCTTCCGGCTAAGAATCATGCAAGAAAAGTGGTAAAGATTACCCTTGTGGACTTAATTACCATCCAGAAGTATTTAGTTTGTTTCTGTACTTGATAGTTAGCTTTTCTCCTTCATTTGTGAACTCGAAGAAGGTGCAACCTCTGGTGAATGGGACCCTTGACCCTTTCCATTCTACCATATATAATAATCAATATAGTATATACTTTGTTTAAAAATGGTGAAAAAAATTTAACAGAACCGTAGTGAACCAACTAATATCTGAGAAGAAATAAGACCTAGATGCCAATTAACAGTAGCAGTATATTCGTCTCCCTCTCATATATGGCCGACCTTGAATTTCACATTCTGACCCATGCTTGCAGTGATCGAGCGTGTTTAAGAAGTTCATAACTTCGTGCAACTTTCAGGGTCAAAGGTTTAGAATATCTGGTATAGTTAGAAAATGAAACACACGTATGCGTATTTCCGGATACAAGATAAATTCAAAAGATACGTACCCTTTTCCATTGAAGGATTTAAGAAAGTAGTGTCGTCAAATTGAGCCTCCTTGAATATGAATTCACCAAGTTGTTGGAGATTTTTTTGTCATTGACGCAGGCGTAAAACTGTTTCACTTTTTGAGATGGAGACTCTGAAATTGGCGAAGACTCTAAGTTTAATTTCCCCTCTCGTCAAACCAAACACACCAATAAATTCTGTGACTGTCCCAGAATAGGTGTTGCGTTTTTGTTTTAAACTGACATTATGCTCTTGTATATTCGTCTTGCGTAGACCAAAATTGCATGCTCTGCTAAAGGACAAAGACCTCATCAAGCTGAGTCTTTGAGCGATGTGGGACTTAATTAACAACCTGGTTTGCAGTATAAGTAAGCTGTGCCTGCAGGGAATTTGAGCAAAAAGTTTCCATTTTGGTACTGAAGCATTGCAATATGCAAGTATACTGAGGATTAATTTATTGGTGTGTATGTGGTTGATGGGATGAAAGGAATAATTGGTTTCTTCTGACTTTAATCAAGGAATAAGTGCCTGGTTTGTTTGGCTGGGTGTTTGTGACTTCGCATGAAATCATCCAAGAATATTATTATAGTACCTTGATCCTTGTATCGGTGAGATTATTTGTTTCTTCGACGCTTAATCGTTCCAGTACAACAAAGTGAACAAACTGAAATCATATTGCTCCATCTATATAATTGACCGTGGAAAGTACATGTTACATAACGGGATATGAAGTTTCATTATATTCCTTTTTGACGCCCATTATACATGATTTTGGATGAGACACAAATAAAAAGACTCCAGACCGAAAACTTAAAAAACTAATAGGAGTCTGTCATGAAAATAGGTATTAGGGAGGAAAGAAAAGTAGAAACATCATATTCGCTCAAAATGCTTTTCACTTTCCCTCGCTTCTCTTTCACCTTCGTTTCTTGTCTAGCTGAATAATGGTCAGCCGAAAATAATTTTTTTTGGCTACCCACTTGGTTTATGAGAACCTTCAGCTTTGATTAATCCGGATTCACCCTAAGTCGGCCCACTGTTGTAGGAAAATAGCTCTTAATATTATTTTCTCAATTCTTATGCTTTAAACCGAGGACGTGATTATAAGAGAGTAAACCCCTTACCACTTACTCCAAATGGATGTTTGTAGGCCAAAATGTTTTTACAAACCTTGAGCTTGGTATTAACACTTTCTTTTCTTTTCCCACCGGACCAATTTAACACAAGTGAGAACCCAACTTGAGGCCCAACATGGCAATATTCCTTGATACATTATGCTGTTTTTTGAAGTCTCAATGTAATCTTTTTTGTTGGATATAGATATCCATATTCTCTTATCGGAGATAATCTTATTTAAAGCATTATAAAGTACTCAATGTAAGTACCTCTCCCTGTGGTCATTCAAACCTTTATTCACCTTGTTTTGATGAATTAACTTTTTTTCACTAAACTCAATCTCATCTGTTGTTGAGGTCTCAAAATTGATTCTTCTTGGTCTTCATTATTTTGGAATGAATCTTATTGGGACTGCAGTGCATAGGCCGGCATTATTGGCATAGAAAAGCCTGATCTTTTTTTTTCTTTTTAATACTACTATGTTATGAGCTTTATAGGGGTAGCTTATTTCTAGATAGCCAAGAACAAGGAGGCAACCAGTGAATAGATATATAAATCTGGCATAAGCTCTCAGCCTAATTCGCTGTCATGAATTCCCATTGCTACTCTTGTCATTATTATTTAAATAAAAAAGTTGACTCAAAGGCACTTTTGTCTCCGATAGGTGAGAGAGCTGATCTAATTCTGAACAACGGAGATATAATATACTAGATGCCAGTGTCCAGTGGATACATGTCCAGACAAACAAGGGACATCCCTGTTTTGTTCATACCTTGATATTATCTTGCATGAAGAAACACTATAAGGCAAGTGGCAAATGGATTGACCAGAAACTACAAGGAAGCATCAAAATTGGTCACATGATAATATTTTTCAATTTCTCATAATTAGACGGGAGAGAGTTTGTTGTTTATATGTTGTCTCAGTCCTCCCTGCGAATCAGCTTGTTCGCCATGTGATACAGAATCATCTGCTACAGCCAACTTGGCATGACCCCTGCAAATGAGGACAAGCTTTGAAGAACACACACCTTGTTCCCTCAACCTCTTCCAGAATCTATATCAAATGTCCCAACTATACAACAAAATAAGAAATCTCCTCACCAGAAAAAAAAAAAAAAAACATCATCAATGTTCACAACAAGAACTTTCATTCATCAGTATTTCCACCTCCACCCGCACGGGTTCATAAAGGAATCTTGTAGAGTCGGAAACATGAGTTGGCTTGCTTCCCAACCTTCATTCACTCTCACCGACGACACCTTCTTCTGCCTCCAATATGAAAATCTTGAAGGGGTCATAAGGAGTGTATATATATATATACTCAAGCACCTCAGGTTTGTGCTATAATACTCAAAACAGAGATCAGAGGGAAAGATAAGGTTAGTATCAGAGAGATGAGCAATAACCGGGTGGGTCAGTTCCCAGAGTGGAAGAAGAGATT
Source organism: Acacia confusa (assembly GCA_037074495.1). Taxonomy (NCBI): domain Eukaryota; kingdom Viridiplantae; phylum Streptophyta; class Magnoliopsida; order Fabales; family Fabaceae; genus Acacia; species Acacia confusa. Next base: position 31,073,704 of record CM073512.1, on the reverse strand, counting down.
GAGAGGGGCAAAGCCACTTCCAAGGAGAGGACAGATCAAATCAAAGATAGCTGCAAATGCTCTTCACTCCATCTTCTCTCTGCTTTTTAGAGCCTCTTCTTCTTCTCGCCGTTATCACCCTTCCCCTATAAAGGCTTAGCCCTTTTGACATTAATTTGATGATATATGTTGTATGTATGTATGTATTGATGATTCCATCCGTTTAGTTAGACCTTGAATTTAGGTCGGTGTTTCTTGTAAGTCAGGACATATAAGTTGGTTTTATATAAAACCATTGGTGTAATCAACTTACAATGACTATTGACGTTGTATGATAAGACTTGTAAGGAATGTTTTTAAAAAACAGTCTTGGTAAGTAAGTAATGTATGTATCTTATTTCTAAAACCAGTGTTGAAAGTCTTTAACAACGACAGTTTAAAAGTATACTTCTATTTTGAAATTTTTAAAGATACTTATGTGGGAAAACATTTTCTCATGAACCATTTTCTCATATGTCATGCACATAAAATAGTGGGATCCACACACACACATATATATATATATATATATAATTATTAATTCATATATGTATATGTGCATCCTACTATTTCAGTGTGTGTAGGAAACTTTTTTTTTCTCATGTAATATGAGAAAATCAAAGCCCTACTTATATACACATTTTTTTGAAAAGGTTTTAAAAACAAACGTTAAAAGTATCTATCTACAGGGATTATAGCTACGCTAACATCAACACCACCATTTCGGAATTGAAGTACCGGGTATCGGAAGTTGCGCAACATTATTGGTTCTCAATCTAAGTTTCTTTATTTTAAATAATCGAAAATGTTAAAACCAAAGTGATTCCCTACATTCATATTTAGAAAGAGTAGTTATATTTGAATTGTGTCGAGAGCTGAGAACAAGTCCCTTTATATACCTGTATGTGTTCCTCATCATAAAGGTCTCACAATATTCATTCCGATTGTAACATACTTCGTATATCTACTAGGATACGGTATTTTATTTTTATAATTTATTTGAAAATTAAATAATTTTATAATATTTTTTAGCGTACAAAGTTTTTACATTCCCTAACAAGTGAATTTTCTGGAATTTAAATTTGTATTATTTTTTTTTATGAGAGTAAGATTCCTTACTACTTCAACCAACAATTCTTTAAGTAATTATAAGACAAATTGAAATCAACTAACTTTATGTTTCTTAAGGATACAGCATAGTTGATAATATTGAACTCGCAAAAAAAAATACAAGACTTCGCCAAATTAAATTTACCTTTCATTAAAATTGAGACCATAATTAAGATGGGAGGGAGTATAAGATACATCTTACAAACTATAGCTAAGATCTTACCAAGAAAAGTTTAGCAGTAATGACCAAAACTCGATCTGAGACTAACTAAGGAGATAATTAATTAAAGCATCGATCATACATAGGGACTTTATATAGATAGTACCGAAAAAACTTACTTAAAGCATCTATCTTTCTTACAAGCTTATACATACAGATATATATGGTGAGTTATTTACTTATTTGTATAGAGTAGATCAATTGGTGCTTTGTGAAAATAGGGGATAAACAAATATGAAAAAATTAAATTATTCTTTTAGGAAAAATAATGAAGAAATCTCACTTGGGTTTCAAGAACTAACGACATTCACTGATCATATCATCTTTGGTTGTTACAGATCTCAACCTCCTCTGATAGATTCCCACTCTGAGACTGAAGAACAGATTTCGGGGAACTCAATTTCTCCTCCTCCTCGCACTCCGATCCTTTCCCGGTGGCGTTATGAAATGGGTCAGTGCCTCTGCTCCTCTCGGGTCACTCGCTGCTTTATCGTTCTCCATCGCAGCTTCCTCTGCAGTAGTACGTGAATGAGTAATATAATACCGTAGGATAGGATTGTCGTTGATGTTGCTGAGAATCGATAATTTTTGTACGGGTTTTTCCTGGTTTGTTTTTGTTTTGTTTATCATCTGAGTATTACTAATTGATATTTTGTTTTTGTTCGAGATATTCCAATTTCACCAGGCATAGATTTAGTAAGAGCGCGAGTTTTTTTCATTTGAGTGGCATGCAAATGTTATATTTGATCATTATATTGCTTTATACTCTGGTCAATTATTTGATCGATCATTTATATTTTTACCTATGTTCGATTATTTATTTATATTTTTGCCTCTTTTAAAATTTATTTGTACTAAATACTCTTAACATAAAACTTCTTTAGTCAATCTACATTTTAACCCATGAATCTGCATTGAGAGATTTTTTTTAATTATTTTCCTGTCCTTGGGATTTTCCCTAAGTGTTTTTCTTTCTCTCTCTTTTTCTACTATAAAAGTCACAAGACTAAATTTTCTCGCGTGCTTTGCCAAAAAGAAGAAGTATTTATTTTTGGCCATAGAAAAAAGAAAATTAATTGTATGCACGCGGATCAGTTTCCCTTTTACATAACGGGTTTCGACACCGGGTAATAACCGGAGGTGGCTTCTCTCCGGTGTAGTATCAATGTTCCCTGCCTTTTTTTTATTGCTAAAAACTGAACTCGACGGGCAGCACCAGTTAAAGCTGGAACTGACATGAAATGCTTTTACATTGCATTTACAGTCACATACTCACATCAAGCAATAGCAGATTAATTAAAAAGTTCTAATATAAATAATTCATCATAATTATGTAGTATCCCTAGTTTTAAATATAAGAACCACTTAACTAATTTTGATAGTTATAACAATGAAAATAAATTAGTTAATTATAATAAATATAGTATAATTTTTTTTAAAAAAAATAATTCTCTATAGTATTAAATCATATACCAGCTTATAAGTTAGATAAATTAGTCTAGACAAAAATGATAAATAAATATGAGATATCAAATAACTTAAGGTATCATACTTAAACTAAATAGTTCTTATAAAACTAGAGGAAGTGATATTTAATATAAGAGTTAGATATCTCTTTTATAGAGATTAATGAAATTAATTATTTATAAAAATGCACGTCAATTTTTCTAAAATATTATATTTAATATTTATTTGTATTAGAAATACCTTCTATGGAAATTTTTACTATTTGCATTTACTAGGATAGTTCGGGAAAATGTTACAAATTTAAAAGACAAGATTAACTTCGGATTTATAAAGCAACACACATTTTTTATAAATAATTATATTAATTTTTTTTTATATAAATCATTTTATCCCTCATATTTATCATTTTTTCTTAAATTAATTTACCAAACTTATAAATTAATATCTAATATAATGCTATATAGAGTATTTTAAAGAACTTAAGCTACATTTGTTTTCATTAATCAATTTATTTGAGTTTCTAAATCTACCAAAATTAGTTAAATGACTTTTATATTTAGAATTAGAGACTATAATTAATTATTTATATTTATATTAAAATTTTTTAATTAATTTGATATGGCTTGATGTGATTGTAAATACAATGAAAGCATTCCCTCTCAGTTCCAGCTCTAACTTGTTCTACTCATGAAGTCCAGGTTTTATCAATAAAAGAAATTAAGAAGGTAGTGGATATTGATATTTACACGAAAAACGATGTCGTATAAGGAAGAGGGACAAAGTTGGGAGCGAGAGAAGCCACCTCCATAATAACCGCACTGTTTACACAAGAAGCCAACCTTCCCTCCCACTCTCCCAGAGTTTCCCTCTCTTCCCTTCTCGCTCTCTCTCTCTCTAGAAGACATTTTTAATGTCCAAGTAACTACCAGCACCTTTATCCCTTGGCTCCTCACAAGAAATGGGCAAGGTATCCAAATGGTTCCGTGGTCTTCTCAGTCTTAAAAAGCCTGGTTCATCACCATCTCCCACTCACTCCACCAGCTCTCTTCCAAAACCATCCAAAGGGAAACGTCGATGGAGCTTCGTTAAATCTCACAGCGAAATCGATAACCTCTCTACCATCACCACCGCTACTGCAAAAACCGGCACTCATAATGATGACAGTCACACCATCGCCGCCGTGGCTGCATCCTCCTCTGCACTCAGACTTCACAGCGGAGGCGGAGGATGCGTCCGAGCCAAGGCAGAGACCACCGCTAACCTTGAAGAATGGGCAGCCGTTAAGATTCAGGCCGCTTTTCGTGGCTGTTTGGTTAGTTTCCTTCTCTATATTTAATGATATTTATTTATTTTGGCAGTTACTGGCATGTGAACGCAAAATCCGTTGAAAGTTGAATATCCGGGATCAGCCATTGTATCACTTATTTCGAGTTATTCACAGCTTCACACCCCAAACCCACAGCAATCAAGAGTGTTTCGTGTGTATCGAGAATGCGATATTTTTTAAATTCCGTGTCGGTCTTGAATAAGCATTATTGATGCAGCGAAGGAATAGCATGTTGTTTATTTTTCATGAAAAGAAATTAACAAATTAAATGAACTTGGATTCCTACTGCGAGCAAAAATATATGGAGAGAGATTAAAACTGAATCGAAATTTAGTCAGGACTCAAGAAGATATGGAAATCCCTGGAACAATTTTTTTTTTCGTCCAGTCTGATTCGAAGCTGATAGGACAGCTTTGCAGATTGGTCTATTTGCGAGAACATGATGTTTTATTTTTTTTGGTTGTTGTGAGACAATATATTCCTTCCAATTATCCTACTGGTGCGAAGTGAGCTGTTGTCTAGTGTCGTTTTACTCAGAATTGATAGTCTGAAAAGTTTTGCTACAAAGTATAGCTTTCACCATTACCTTTTCCACACTTAACTCTGAACCATCCATTAGCAGATAGTGGCAATTCAATAAGCCAATAACATTGACCTTTGGTTTTAATCTTTTGGTTTTTGGGAATTATTGGGACGGTGGGGAGTGGGGACAGCTACGTGAATTGGAAAAAAAATAAATAAAATGGAACTCTTGTATGCTGATCGGTAATCCTGATTCCTGAGGTACTCGTATGACTTTTCCAAGAAAAAGGCTGGGCTGTTTAACGACCAATGAAGATTCAGTATTTTTTATACTACATTTATTTATTTTTTCAAATACTGCAAAAAGCGTCTTGCTTCTGTTACGTCCTTGTCTTCTGGATGTCATGTCAGGCCTTTCTTAACTGTAAAATAAAATTTCAGTCATTTTGGCGCCTAGTTACCTTTGAATTTTCTCGTTGCCTCCTTGCTGTCCTTTTACTTGGCGCCAATCTTAAAGCTCTTCAAATGAAGGGAACAGCTTGGTCCTGAAACTGTCATCTCTCTCCCATATAACAGAACAACAGCTTGATATGTTCCGTCTCGTATTGGGCTATAAAGGATTGCATTACCTGCTCAGGCATCCACTAGCTTACAGCATTATCCCGCAAATCGACGTTGTTTTGCCTCATGTGAATACTCTAATTTTTGGTTCATTTATGAGACAGACAATTCAATTTTGAATGATGTGAAACTCAATATGGAAATTTGACAGGCAAGGAGAGCCCTGCGAGCGTTAAAGGGATTGGTAAAGCTGCAGGCATTGGTGAGAGGTCAGGTGGAGAGGAGGCGGACGGCTGAGCAGCTGCAAAAAATGCAATTACTCTTGCGAGCTCAGGCTCATGTTCGGGCGGGGCGGCTTCGGTCATCTTTGATCTCTAAGTCATCAAATGTCAACCTCCATGTAAATAATTACTAGTCCTTTCATTAATTTTCCTGTCCACTCGATTATGCTTTTACTGTAAGTATGTAATTTCATGCTGCTGGAATACACAATTTGATGATATAATTGTGTTTAAACTGTTAAATTTGTTAATATTACTTACTGTCTCATCTCATGCATTTGTTTCGTTTCCAGGGTCCGGCAACACCTGACGAGGTTGAAAACCCCATCAGATCCAAGAGCATGAAATATGATCAATCATCAACACTCAAGGTATTTTTCTAGCATTGAGGGATTCAGTTCATTCTGTCATTAACGTGTATACTAATAATGAAGGCATTTATGTCACTGTAGAGAGATAATTTCAAATCCTATGCCCAGATGAGTGGCAATAAGGAGAAATGTTGGAAGACAACGGACAGTTGGGTGGATGAGAAATCATGGAATCGACAAAGATCGTTGGTAGGAACCTGTGTGGACGATGATGAAGGAAATGTAAGCATCCTGGAAATGGATTCTGAAAAAGGAATTTTTGCACCAAAACGCAGAGCCAGAAACCTCTTCCACTCCGCTAATCTCGCTTTAGTTTCTGATCCTTACGGTCAGACTTTGATGACCCCCACAAAGAACTCGACAATTCACCATTCTGGTCCAATACATCGTGAAGTTCACCAATCTTACAGTCCACCAGAAGGACATGAAGTTGAAGAGACCCCATTCTGCACAGCAAACAACAGTCCTCAGTTTTTTTCTGGGTCCTCTAGGGATGGTAGCTCTAAAAGAAGCCCTTTTACTCCCACTAAGAGTGATGGTTCAAGAAGCTATGCAAGTGCTTATTCTGAGCGCCCAAATTATATGGCTTATACAGAATCTTCCAAGGCAAAGGTCAGATCTCTCAGTGCTCCAAAACAGAGGACAAGATATGAGAGGTCTGGCTCGTCTAAAAGGTTCTCAATGAACGGATTTGGAGCGCCAATATTGGCTGCACAGAGGGCCTCTGCTTTGCATGCAAGCTTAACTAGCAAAGCCTATCCAGATTCTGGTCGTTTCGATAAGTTTGGTTTGCCTATGAGTTATAGAAACTGAAAATGTTGGCTTGAAAGGCACTTTTGGACGACCTTGGTCTGATTGTGTTGCATGACGTATGAACTTGCTAACAAGTTTTAACTAAGTTAGGTGATAGCCTTTACTGTCGTCATGGCCTGCTTGCTTAAGATGGTTGTGACCTTATTTAATGCATATGAAGCTTCCAAGATGTGAACTCATGGTTTTATGCCGGTGAGCTCTTCCCAGTTACTTTAGTGTGATACTGTGATGCTAATGCCTAATTGTATATCAATTGAACTTCCATGGACTATTTTAACATTGGCTTCTTCATCTCATTGATTGATTAATTCAAAGGCTTGTAATTTGACAATTTCGGGGTTACGCTACATACTTTATTAATATTCAAGTCAATCAACTTGATTTATTTAGTTGAGAAAATCCTTGATAAAGAACTATGAAAATCCTAAAAGATAAAAAAGATGTTTTAAATATTCATAATCTCACAGGGATATTAAGCTTAGTATGTCTTTTCTTAAATTAAAAGGAAATGATTAAATTGCCTTTATATATATTTTAAAAGAAATATTACCCTCATTAGCCATCACCACCAAGGTTCTAGTGGCAAGCGGTCGGCAACCACCCCTGCCGATGGCAGAAAGTAAAATTCTTAAAGCGGTGGGGGTGGGTTCGAACCCACACCACCTGGTAAGGATGAGCAAATTGTCCATAACTTGATGGACCCATTTAAACTTGTCTAAAATTTGTTTATTTAGGCCTATTTATAAAAAATCCATGACTAGATGGGTTGAAACCTGCTCATTTAAAATGAATGGGCAGGTTATAGTCACTCCTTTAGACAGCCCGTAACCATTTAATTTTATTATCAAGTAGATAATTTTTAATTTTGTTAATTATTATTCCTTCAAGCTATATGTTATTCCTATAATTGATATATGTTGTTTGATGTATTTTACAAGTCTGTACAAGCTTAAAGCATAGTCACTTATCTGTATATGTTGTTTGCAGATTTGATTATAGATGATATTTTGAATTAACTAGACAAAAGTTTCCTTAGTTGTTAAATCAATTCCGGTAGTTGTGCATTACAGTTCTGGAAAATAGAATAAGAGTTAACATATTGAAACAAGTCAAACCAATTCTGTTAAGGTAAGTTAAACAAATCCATTGCACTTTTATATGTCACGTTTCATATTTATATCCAACATTTGTACTTCTTAACTTGTTTTGATCCTTATGAATTATTTCATATATTTTATTAAGGGGTTTAAACTTCTCATGTTGCATGAGAAAAAGAAAATTCCTACACACAGTAGCGGATCTTGGGGTAAATATTGGGGGGCCAAATGTATAATAAAATTATTTTAATTATAAGATAACATATTTTTTTACACTATATTAAATTTTTTCTCAACAAATTTTTTTCAATGTTTTTTTTTTTTGAGGGGGCCATGGCCCCCCATTGATGACGGAAGTTTCGCCATTGTCTACACATATATGAAATGGTGGGATCCCCCCACACACACATATATATGAATTAATTACATATATGTGGGTCCCACTATTTCATGTGTGTGTGACATGATAAAACACTTCTTCTACAACATGAGAAGTGTTTTTCCCTTTTATTAAACCATATGGCTTGCTAATGACCGTTGGTTTGATTTGCTCTTATGGTTATCATCGATATAAACCTTACATGGTGTAGTATTAAGATTTTTTTGTATGATGAAATATGCTTTTCTATCTAAGCTTTCCTATTTTCATACCAAATCATCTTTGTTTTTGTTAAGTATGATTTGAGTTTGAAAAGGCAAATGAGTATGATACAAGCTTTGTATCTTCAAAGATAGATGAGGAACTCCTATATGCCTGAAATTGGCTATCAATGACTCCCCAAAATCAAGAACCTTGATAAGGATAATTTTAATGTAATGCTTGAACTTTAAATTTTAAATATTAGAAACTTATCATGATCAAATGGATTGAAAATTGTGTACAATTATAACCCCTTCTTTAAAAAATAAATGGCCAACATCTAAACGGGTTTCCCAATAATCTGTTTAACCAGTATATTTATGTCATAGCCCATTTAGCTTAGGTTTAATAGGTTGAAGCACAAGATTTAAGCTAACCTATACCTATGTATCAATAAATGGGCAGGCTATAGATTAAGACATGAGTTGCCCAATCCGCCCATTTTCAGTCCCACCACTTGGTTTGCCGTAAAGGTAGGTGGCCATTGGGCCACCAATTACTTCCAATATATTATATGCAAACTTTATATATATATAACTTTTGATCTTTAAACCCAAGCCTATTTTACAAATTTTTTTAATGAATTCACATATTTTATTGAGTTTTAACAACTTTCGTTTATCGAGTAAAAGCTTATTCACAACTCTTACTAAATTATTCACGACATTTTATTACGTTTTAACAAAAAAAATTCTAAAAAAAATCACAATATCAAATCATTCCCAAGTGTTGTTAAGGCATTCACAAGATTTCATTAGGTTTTGATAACTTTCATTTTCTCATAAAAAATTAGGGTAGAGAATGGACGGGTTGGGCAACCTAAGGTTAAACTCATATCTCGCCCATTCAACTTTAAACGCTTATACCTGTACCTTAACCCATTTAAACCCGTATTAACGGGATAGCACATAAATGGGCAGGGTAACTAGGTTTTAGGTAACTTATTTACATTTTACTTGTTTATTTTTATTTTTTTGAAAAAAAAAACATATATAAGCATTAAGCATCCATTCTAATTTTTTAAATTTGAATCTTCAAATTCCAATAATCACAATTCACACAGAAAAACATAAATTTATACTAGTACTATCATAATATAATTTTGATGTTCAAACTTCAACTTGATATTTGGAAGCATTCACTCTCTACCATGCTAAAACATCAAATTTTTTATCACGAAAGTCAACTTATTCAATTTGAAGATATTCATCTACTTCTGAAATTTTCTCTACATTACATGTAGAATTGGTAGCGACTTAGAAGTTCAAATAAGCAGAGCCAATGAGAGAAATTAGAGACAGTTGAATACTCGAAATCTCAAATAGGGAAGGAGTTAGGGAATGCTTTTACCTTATAGCGGAATGCAAAATAAGAAGTGTAGTTAATAAAAAAAATTACATTAAATGGGTGGGTTTGGGCAACCTGTAGGTGTGCCCATAACTCTCCATTATGTGTTGTTTTGGGTAGGCTCAAAATGACCCAATTACACTGGGTTGTAGGTGGGGTCATGGTTATGGGTTTCATGGTCAACCTTATAAAAAATTTCGCACCATCAGCCAATTTTATGAATGTCCTAATGGTGTGAATTTTTTAAAACCTAATAAAATGTTGTAATTAACAAAATTTGTAAAAAGGCAGAGGTTAAAAATCAAAAGTTTTTTTTTTTTTTTATAATAAAGAGAGGCTAAAAGCCAAAGTTGACAAGAAACTACATAGCAAGGGGAATGAATCCCAAACCATCCCTATCCACTAATGCCCTCAGTAAAACAGGGCATTCACTTGACTAAACATACAAGACTTAGTTAGGCCCCATTTAGCCAACACGTCTGCAAGCTGATTGACTTCTCTAGGAGTATAACATATAGCCACCTCCCAACTATTGGACACCAGGTCCTAATACGCTGCACCACCATACTACCATTGACAAAAGAGTATCATTCAAACAATTAACAAGATCAAGAGCATCAAAGTCAACAATGACTTTCTTGAAACCTAGATCCCACGCAAGCAGTAAACCTTCAAGGACCACCCACTCCTCCTAAGACCTAGCGCTACACATACCTAGCTGTTTGGAAATGCTAGCAATCCACACACCCTGATTATCTCTTAGGACACCACCACAACCTACCTTGGAGGGAGGAGGGGGGGGGGGGGGGGAATTTTAAAGTTAACAAATATATATTTGTTTGCATATAATATATTGAAAGTCACTGATGGCCCACTAACCACCAACATTTTGGATAAACCAAGTGGTGGGGGTTCAAATCCAAACTCCCACCACTCTAAGAATATTAATTCTAGATGGAATATTCTCATCAGAGTTATGTTGGCCACCTGCCTATTAGAGCTCCAGACTCTGGCCATCGGAACTCGAGCATCGGTGGCCGGTGGGGGTAATATTATTTTTTAATATTTGTAAGGGCAATTTGATTATCCCTTTTTAATTTCATAGAAGATAATTGAGCCTAAAATCTCTTTGAGATTATAAATATTCAAAACATTTTTTATCTTTGAGTTTTAAAGTTCTTTAATGGTGATTTCCCCTATTTAGTTTTATTCAAAAATTAAAATTGAAAAAAATAAAAAAAGCTGATTTGGCATATTTGAGAGGTTTTTATAAAATTGATTTGATGATATATAATATAATTAAATAATTTATTTAACTTTTTTAATTTTTTAAAACAGTTAACTCCGACTTATATTTAACATGATTGGGAGAGGGGTATAAAATAATGTTCCAAATTTGACGTTAAATTCGGACAAATCAAGAAATCAAGGTAGATGTAAACTTAATAAGGGCCAAAAAAATTTAACGTAATAGTAAAGCATAAATTTACCCCACTTAAGCATCACGTGGTCTTTTCCTCCCTGTTAAGTATTAACGTACGAACAGGCGTGGAACCCGTGTCCCGTGTGCCCATTTAAAATTGGGAAAATCCTCCTTAGGATCCAATTAAACAAAAAAATGTCAAAAAAAACTTCAACAACTTTTACATATTAGAAAAGGCCCTAGGGTCTTTTCTAACATGTGAATGTGTGATGAAAAGACAAAAACACCCAATGATAAATGAGAGAAGGGGTAGTGTGAGGGTTTTTTTTTTTTGTTTTTTCATCACACATTCACATGACATGTGAAAGTTGTTGGAGTTTTTTTTTATTTTTTTATTTAATTGGGCCCTGGGTAGATTTTCCCTTTAAAATTTCAGAAAAATAGTTTTAATTTTTTTAAAATATTTTAAATGAATTTTTTTATATTAAAATAAATTATTAATTACCAAGTAAGTATAGTTAGTATCTAAACTATCATAAACAGAATTGATTTGAGATTTTGGTATTTTGTAGGTATTTGTTTAAAATTTTCGTTTAATATTTTTCATTTTTCTTTTTATTATCAGTATTAGTATTGGCCGTTTAGTGAATATAAATTGTTAATTTATGAAATATTTTTTATACTTAAAAATTAATGTATCAGTTTTGTAATAAATTTCATAATTTATAAAATACTTATCCTTGTGGAATGAACAATACAAAATTTGGATACAAGTTTTTGTATTATTATTATTATCATTTACCATCTTTGTATTGTTTTATTATTGAATGTATCAGTGAACAATTCATCCAAAAATTAGAAACAGACCAGCATGGTGAAAGAAGGATGCCAATCTTATTCCCATCTAGCCTTTTTTTATTTCTTTTGGTTTTGGAGGCACATAATTTGTTAATACAAGAAATATATAACTAATTATTAGATATTAAGGAAGTTATTTATTTATTTATATATAATTTGTGTTAATTCTTCTAAAATACCTCTTTACTCATATGTGCAAAAATTAATGAAAAACGTCTTAATATGTGTACTTCAATGATAAAGATTATAAGACGTTGCTCTTCTTTCTCCTGCGCTCCTGTCTGCATCTTGCATCCGCCCTTTACCTCTCGCTGGCAGCTTGTGATGAACAAGCCGTCGACGAGCCTATTTTTATACCACAGACAAGTCAGAGGTGTAGTTTAGAGTCCAGATCTGTCATCTGCAGTCCTCTCACTTTGAGTTTTGTCGATTGTGACCTTCTCTCGTCATTGTGGAGAGTCTTTTTCTCTTTTTCTCCAGATCCGACCTGCAAAGGTGAGAGTTGTCTGTTTTTTGTTCCTTTTCTTTTTTGTGGTTTTGGGTTTTGTGGTGATGTTCTTGTCTCAGAAAATAAACAGTTTTGTAAGATCTGTGGTCAAATCCTCTTGGCTGGATGACTGTTTGAACGTTATTAGATTTGATTGTCTCTTGGTAGCTCGGATCTGCGTTCTTGGGGGAAGATTTAAAGAGGTGTTGTTTGGTGTATGGTCAAGGTTACCGGATCTACTTGATCAGAAGAGCAGAAGTTTTATTCAGGACATTATGGGTCTTCTTTTTTCTGAGGTTGGATTTTTTAGGTTCTTTACCTCATTATGAGGTGCCTGTACTGCTGCTCTTATTGCAGCTATTTCTTATAAGGATGTGTACTCTTTAGAGTGGGTTTTAAGACCAACACTTTCTTTTTCGTCACTTCTAACCTTAAATATTGTGGAGATCGCTATTGCCTATGATTTTTTTTTTCTACTCTTAAATCTTTTATGTACTCTTGACTGTTTTTGTATTTGGTTTATTTTGTTGTCTTTAAGTTTGCTTTGTTCCTATTTGTTATCAAATATTGTATTAATTTCCAGTATTAATATATAAATATTATTCGAACAAAAAAAGGATAAAGATTATAAATTTGTAGACAAAATAAGTTGAAATCTTATTTTTAGGATCAAAATAAATATTTTTTCTAACCCTTATATATATATATATATAGGGATAAAATATTCTTACTACTAATTTTTGTTACTACCAATGTTACTATAATTTTTCCACCGTTAGATCAGAATCTATCTTTATCATTTCTCTCTCCCATTGAAATTTCGATCTAAGAGGTGAAATCTAACCATGAAAAATTGATAGTAACATTGTTAATAATAAAAAAAAATAAAAATAAGAATACGTTATCCCTCTCTCTCTCTATATATATATATATATATATATATATATTAGATAAAAGTGTAACCCTGGTCAATAAATACCAATAAACTTTTTTTCTTAATTCCGAGTAAAAAGCAGGGAGCTGAAACTTGCTGCTCGTGATTGGTTCATGAAAATCCCACGGATTATAAGCTGTCACAATTGCAATTTGCAGACAAGATAAAAAAGGGAGATTGACCCCATAAAAAGAAAAAACAAAACAAAATCGTCCTTTTCGCATAAGAACCATCGGATCTGGGTCCGGTTCCAACTCGGTCACCTCCAATCACCGTCTCATTTCAACTATCAACGGATCAACCCTTGAGGCTGAGTTCGTCTTCCAGTATTCTAAGACGATTTACCACCCTCGATTTCACGGAAAGCGCTTGATTCCCTCAACATTTTAAATACTGTACGATTTATCTTCTGGGCTGAACTCGGTCTGGGATCAAGACGTGCAGTTCCAATTTCGAGTTAGCTTTCATTTGAAGCTTAACTTATCGCCCTCCCCAAGGGGAATACACAAGACATGGCGACGAATAGGTCACGGGATCCTTCCTCCGACGACATAGTCGATTCGACGCCGTTCATAGAAAATTCAGGTGGGTCTTCCGATGAATTGAATTCTGGCCGTCGCTTTGTTCGCAGGCAGAGCCTGCGCCAAGCGGCTCGGTTCCTGAGGCAGGCCAGTGGCCGGAGGATGATGCGCGAGCCATCGATGCTAGTCAGAGAGACTGCAGCCGAGCAATTGGAGGAGAGACAGGGAGATTGGGCTTATTCTAAACCCGTTGTGATCCTTGATATTATCTGGAACTTCGTCTTCGTTGCCGGGGCTGCTGCGGTTTCAATTTTGAGTCGAAGCGAGTCGCCGAGCATGCCTTTGAGGTTGTGGATTACGGGCTACGCTCTGCAATGTATCCTTCACGTGTTCTGCGTCTGCGTTGAATATAGGAGGCGGAGGCGGTTCCGGCGGCGCCAGTATCCGCCATCCTTGGACTCATTGCACGGAAGGACAGGCAGCGGTGAGAATCTGAGTCCAGGTTCAAGGGATGGTTCTGGGCACTATGTGACATTGGCGCAATTCAACGAAGAGGGTTCAAGGTGAATTTGTGCTCCATCCGGTTTAATTTTGGTGAATAATTTCTGCCGCTGCACTTTCAATACCTTCAATCAATCATCTGTGATAATAAAATCTATCTTCTGATAATTACTTGAATTGTTTTTAAAATTAGTTGTTGCCCAAAATTTAAAAGCGGAGTCTCATTATACCAAGCCAGAAACACTGGTAAACACGAGTGTTAATTGCCTTTGGTTCTGTTAATTTGACTGCAAATGGGACCAGTGTTTATATGCCTGATTTAAATTAAGGAAAAGGAGTTTCAAAGTATGCTTGCTTAAGCACCATCCGCATCTGAAATCTATTGTAACCTTCAAATCTTAACTTAGCTTTTTTAATTATGTGCATATCGTAATTGTGTTTAGTTTTTTTTTTTTTTTTTTCCATTTTGTGCATATCGCTACTGTGTTGTAGCTTATATGTTGATACAATACTTCTAATATTTTTAAGCTTTCATTTTTTTGAGGAAAAAAGGACAAGAATTACTAGTCTTTTAAATTTGTGACCTGTCATCTATTTCTACCCTTGTAAAGAAAACTTGAAAAGAAAAAAAGCAATGCTTTAAGTTTGTCTTTTCTTCCCTGCAGTGTAGCGAAGCATTTGGAGTCAGCAAACACAATGTTTTCATTTATCTGGTGGATCATTGGATTTTACTGGGTATCAGCTGGTGGTCAATCTTTAGTCCTTGATTCTCCATTATTATACTGGTCTGTGCTCTCTATCAAGCAATTTGTTCATTTATATAATTATGAATTATTTCTTTTTTATTACTTAATTGAGTTGCGTTTGAGCTAATAAGCTGTTATTTTGTTGAATTTTACTGTAACAAAATGAACTTGCTGTGCAGGTTATGTATAGCTTTCCTGGGTTTTGATGTTTTCTTTGTTGTATTCTGTGTTGCTCTGGCATTCATCATTGGTATTGCTGTATGCTGTTGTCTTCCATGCATTATTGCACTTCTATATGCTGTTGCAGACCAGGTAATTGGGGGTTTGCCTGTTTTTTACTCATTATTGAGTTGATATTGCTCTATGAATCTCTTCCATCCAAAGTTCATTGAGACGTGATTTTTTTTATAGATATGAAATTTTTTGACTTACTAATATAGTAATATGGCCTTTTCAACTTATGCGACCTTAGGCTTATACAAATATGTATAAATAGAGTATTCAAAACATTGATGAGTTATGATTGTAGTAAACTTTGATAGATTGTTTTGAAGATAAAGTAACTCTGTAAATTATGGATCAGAAGAATTGGTCTTTGACTTCAAATACTTATCTATGAAGTTTATTTGAGGGGTTTTTATTTGCTTTTAGGGCAAGTGTTAAATCTGAACTGATTCAATCTTAGTGTAATGGCAGAGCCCTTAGGTATCTTTGCACATGCTATTAGAAAATTAGAAATACTTGCGAGTTCAAATTTTATTATAAATTATTGGAATTTTGGAATTTTTATATTGTATAAAGCAAAAGCCCAGATGAGATTTTTTTCAAGGTTTCAATACTTTGGAGGTTTAGGTATGTTTGAATGTGGCTGGGTTCATTATAAAAGCAGTTATAGCTATATTAAGTATGTGAAAATTTATTTTACTTTTCTAATAAGAGGGCAGAATGTTTTTAAGGAAGACGTCATGAGGATGAAGGAGTTGCCAGAAATAAGTTGGGCAAAACTGTGATTCATTTCTAGAATATTATGAACTAAATCTATTATTTTTAGCCTTAATATTTCTTTTTTTGGCTGCAGGAAGGAGCATCAAAAGAAGACATTGAGCAGTTGGCTAAGTTCAAATTCAGAAGGCTTGACAATGATGAGAAACTTGCTGGAAATGCAGAAGAACCAGTTGGTGGAATAATGACTGAATGCAGCACAGATTCACCGAGTGAACATATTCTTTCTGAGGAGGATGCGGTATGGTGAACATTTTTCTCATATCTGAGATTTGTCTTTGCTTTCTTCCTTTTTTCTTTTATAGTTTACGGGTAATCTTCATCCATTATTCTGAAGATATTATCTAAATGCAAATGTGAAAGGGAACTCAGTATCGCCTGCTTTCTTATGGGCATTTTATCATTGATTATGTGATGCCCATCAGATTTACCTAATAAACATATATATGTAAGAGGCGGATACTATGTATATCCATTTTCTCAGTACTTGTTCTGGCATCCCGTTTGTCCTGCTCTGCTTCACACCATTAGAAGAGATTGACTTGATAGTTCAAACCGATGTTTTGTTCAGTCTGTTTTGGCTGCCTTCATTTTGAAGCTGAGTCTGGGTCGACAAACATGGCTGCGTTGTCCTTAGTTATCTATTGAAGCGATGAATAATTTATTTTTACTTATGTTTTTATTTTATATTGATACCATATCTCAGGAATGCTGCATCTGTCTATCTGCTTATGATGATGGTGTTGAACTTAGAGAACTTCCTTGTGGCCACCATTTTCACTGTGCCTGTGTAGACAAGTGGCTGCACATTAATGCTACTTGTCCTCTCTGCAAGTATAACATCTTAAAGAGAATCGACCAAGGGGAAGTGTAGAGGACCAACACAGTTTCTAGCACTCATGTTGGTGAATCGGCACATTCGTTGTCCGAGCATGTTATGTACAGCATGTTAATATTACTTTAATCCAGGCCAATTTTGCAGTGGGTTTGAGTTGGTGTGCATATTGGGCTTTTTCAGTGCGTTTGTGCCATAATTATCTTGAGGCGATACGCTATTCATGTGAATTTAGTACTTGAACACTTCTAGTTGGCTGTCTGATCTGTAAGTTTATCTTTAGACGCTGTCTAGTCTCATGTGCCTATGTTCAGTATTGGAAGGTTCTTATAATGGAGACTAGAAATGAGTGCATGGAAGAAAGGACACGCTGTTAGGAAGTTGACTGCGACTTGGGTTCTATGGTCTGTGGTGTAGTAAAGGGCTTGTCTTGGAATATTCGAATGGGGCTTCAGATTGAGGTAAGCCATTTCTATAATAGAATGCATATTAACATGAAACGAAATGTTGATTCCTGGATCGCTGCATGGAGGAACAATTTCCAGGTGGGGCCTTTCAAGAAATATAAGATGAAGACGAGCGAATTGAATATCAAGGTATTAATCAGCATTGGAGGGAATGTAATGAATGCAGGCGAATTACGTTCTGCATGACGCCCGCTACAACTTGACCACCCGAGCCTCTCATAAGATTTTAAATTCTTCAAATCTTGATCCTTTCTCTCAATCAAGTATTCCAATTATTTGGTCCCACTGAGCCAAAAAAAAAAAAAAAATCTGGTCCAACGTTTCGCCAACTATTTTTGTTACTGAATCTTATTGAGAAAAATAAATAATATCTCATTACTGGAATAACTAGTATTTATACATCAATAAATCATATAGCAGACTATGGTTAGTCTTATAGTTAAAATCATAACATAATAGAAAACTGTTGTAACTTAATAACAATAGAAATGTTATCCTATACTTGACACCCTTACAAGTTGAAGCATAGATATTTTCATGCCCAGCTTGGAAAAGAGCTCATGAAGAAGAACAGGATGCAAAGGCTTGGTGAAGACATTGGCCAGTTGATCAGTAGACTTAACAAGAAGGACATAATGATCTGAACTTGTAACTTTTCACGCACCAGATGACATGACAGTCAGGCTCTATATGTTTGGTCCTTTCATGAAATGTGGGATTTGAAGCAATCTAGATGGCCGATTGATTATCAAAATACAATAGTGCTGGATCAATATGTGATGAATTGAAATAAGTTAAAAGATAAATGAGCCATAGTAATTCACAAGTTGTGGAGGCTAATGCTCTATACTCAGCCTTTGAGGAAGATTGAGAGAATGTCAATTGTTTCTTGTCAAACTAAGAGATAAGAGAAGGACCACGAAACACAGCAAAATCGATGACAGAACACCGAATATAACACAACTGTTCCAATCAAAATCACAAAAACTCTGTAGCTTCAAGTATAATTCAGAGGAGAGAAAAAGACCAGCTCCAAGGGAATATTTAATACACTCACGGTGTGTAGCCTGCAAATGTATATCTCGAGGATCAGACATAAACTGGCTTAATTGATGAGTGGCAAAACTAAGATTAGGCTAAGTGATGGTGAGATACTGAAGTCAGCCAATTAGCTTTCTATAAAAGTGGGGATTGTCAAGTGGTTTCCCTTTATCCTTTGAGAGCTTAAGATGAGGTCCATAAGGGAACAAGTTGGTGTGCAAGCCGTGTAACCAGTATCTTCAAGCAATTCTAAAGTAAACTTTTGTTGGGAAAGAAAAATACCTTCCTTAGATCGAGCTAGTTCAAGGCCAAGGAAATAACGAAGCTCACCTAGATCTTTGATAGTAAAGCTTCATCCAACTGCTTCTTAAAAATATTAATCTCAAACAATTCATTGCCAACAAGAACAACATCATCTATATACACCAATATAATACTAATAAAGGAAGAAGTAGCTTTAAAAAATAGAGAATAATCAGAGGCAGATTGTGTGTAAGCATAAGATAACAAAGCAGAAGATAATTTTGAGTACACCTACTTGCCTATTGTCTTTCTTTAAATCCGTAGAGGGATTTCTATAATTTGCAAACCAAGGTGGGGGAAGAAGGTATAAAACCTTTAGGGTAACTTATTCATTTAAATCTCCGAGGAAGGCATTATTGACATTTAATTGGGCAATAACAATGAAGAGTAACATTCTAAGAGTAGTCATTTTTGCCACTAGTGAAAAAGTGTCAAACTAATTAATGCCTTCAATTAGGGTATTCACTTTGGTTACATGTCTAGCCTTGTGTCTTTCAATTTCACCATTGGAGTTAAATTTGGTTTTATAAACCCATTTTCATCCAATGGTTTTCTTACCAGGTGGTGAAGATGTTAAAATCCAGGTATGATTTTGTTCAAGAGCATTTATTTCTGCTTGCATAGCATCTCTCCAAACTGAACGTGCAACAGCTTGACTATATGTTTTTTTTATTAAAGTTAGTAGTGACAACAAAAATGAAGTTTTTTAATGAAGAAAAAGTGATGAGTAGGACAACACAAAAGACAGAGGATACCTAGGACTTGCTGTACTTGATGATTGGTCAATGATAGATTAAAGAGCACAATGATAAGCATGCAGATATGAAGGTGATTTATGGAGTCTAGTTGAGTGACAAAGTGGTTAAGGTGGGAAATTAAGAGCAAGAGAGGATGGTCCAATGGTAGATAGAGATGATGGAGAAGGGGTAGGGACATAAATGACAAAGGAACGTGTATCATCAACTAGAAAATAAGGAAATGTCTGAATAGTGGGTTCAGATATTGGAATAGGAGGTGAAGATGCAAAAGGAGTAACATTTTCATTTTTAAAAGGAAAAACTAGTTCATGATAACATCTTCAGATAAGAAAATCTGATGGTAGCCAAGTCCAATGATGTAAGCATTTGAACCAAAAAAGAAAACCCAAGAAAACACATTTGAGAGAATGGGGGTCAAATTTAGAGGGTGATTAGTTAAAGTAGAAGCAAAACATAAAGAACCAAAAACTCTAAAATTAGTGTATGAAGAAGCAAAGTTGTATAAATTTTCAAATGGGGTGGCATTATGAATAATAGGCGAGGGAAGAAGATTGATGACAAAGCTAGCATGCTGAACCACAAATGGCCAATAGATAATAGGTAAGTTAGATTGAAAATACAAAGCTCTAGCAACATTTTAAATGTGTTAGTGTTTTCGTTCAACAAGACTATTTTGTTGAAGAATCTCAATGTAAGATGTTTGGTGTAAAACATCCTTTGAAGCATAAAAATCAGGCATAGCAAATTCAGAACCATTTTCAAACCCACTTTAATTGTAGTAAAAAATTGAATTTCAATAGAAGTAAAGAATTTTTTGAGTTGAGGTCTAGAATTAGATTTGAGTTTCAATAGAAAAATCTAGGTAAAATAGGAGTAATCATCCACAATTGTTAGAGATTATTTATAACTTTGAATAGAAGGGATTGAAAAATGACCCCCAAATGTCTACATGAATCATATAAAAAATGTTATTACTTGAACTAAAGCTTACGAGAAATGAATTGCGTTTTTATTTAGCAAAATGACAAGTGTCGCAAGCAAGGGAATGGGGCATACATGAAATTTTAGGGGTTATTGTATGTAAAACAGAAAGTGTTCAGTTTGAGAGGTGGCCCAATCGAAGATGTCAAAGGGTGAAATATGAGGTAGATGATGTAGCAGTCATGAGAATGGTAGAAATAGGATGAGATAAAAGCATATCTGCATTCAAGAAATATAGACCTTCAAAGACTTTAGTTGTACCAATCATCAGTGAAGGTTTGAGTAAGTGTATCTGACAATAATTAGAATAGAAGGTTAACAAACAACTAAGAAAAAAAAGTTAAACGATAAATTGAGAAAATATTGAAAGAAAATGATGGAATATAAAGGACATCGATCGTGAAGAACTAAGGTAGAAGACAAAGTCATTGTCTTAGAAACAAAAGCAACGGCATGAGAACAACCCATAGGCAAACTCACAGATATAGGAGAAATTGAATGATAAGAAGAAAATAAATTGAGAGAACATGATCTTTTGCACCAAAATCAATGATCCTAGTAACAAGATTTCTATAAGAAAGAGAAAGACAATTGTAATACCCCAAATCCAACACACACAAAACTTCGTCAAAATATTTGAAATATCTTCAATAGGGATGACTAAGATCCAAATTCTTAAATTACATAACCATTTAAACTAGAATTAATAATACAAAGTCATTAAACTTCTGAAATATTTTAGAGTTGAATACAATGCGAAAATCCTAGGGTTATGACAAATATAAATAACATAACTTAAGTCATAGGAGTATAGAAGAGTTTTCTAGCTTCCCTTGCTCCCTATTAGAACAATCACCTGAAAAATGTTAATATGCTATGAGATTTCACGTCTCAGTAATTACTGAAAGTTTCTACTGTACACAAACATATTATATATAACAAAAAGTAGCTAATTACATATGTATTAGTATATTTCATAATTCATCATACAAAATTTTTCTACAAAATCAATTATCATTATGTCAATCTATGAACTGTATAATTATTCAATATGCCATATTCAGCCTCCCTTATATCCTCTTCCATCTTTATACCGTTGACTAGAGCCATAGGCTAACACATAGTCCAATAGAAACATCTATTTGACTGAATTGTCCCAAACTCACCAAAACTTATGATACACCCGACCAAAGGTATAGAGCTTAAGCTTGGACTATGGCTCCCCTCCCTAAAACGCAACTAAAGAGATGTCACATGTCCTACAGCTCTAATGCAATCCAGGCCAGAGGATAAGATGGAAGAAAAGGCCCTGACAAGTACTATCCACTGTGCACTGAGTGGTGGCTTTAAAACATTTTATCATATTAATCCCTCCGTACTCCATCCCATCACAAATACAACTGCCATAATAAGTATATTCAATAAAAACAAAATACATTAAAACAAACTTCCATTTATATTAAATATCATCACGAGGTAAACTAATATTTCATAAAGCCTCATTAGACCAATATGTCATTTTTGGAATTCGAAGGACTAACTGACATTTCTGAAATTCAGGGACAAAAATGTAATTTTTGGCTTTTATTATAATAATATTATAATTTACTGTACATACACATATACGTATACCTCAGACCATTTTAAGAAAACAATCATTCATAATCATACACAATTCACAAGTACATGTAAGAATATTCAGAGTTGCTTGTTATTTCCTAGCTTATAGAAAATCCTCAAAAGTTACTCCAAATCTCTCAATGAGAGTCTTTTAGCAACCCCAAATAATTTCCACTACACTCTTTCTCTCTCTTTCTCTTAAGCTATCATATGGTTGAATAGTGAAAGTATATGTGTATGTTTGGTAGAAGAGAAAGAATGAGGTATTTATAGAATTTTCGGGTCTCAACTACCTTTCAAATTTCACATGTTCATCTACCATCTAACTACCATACACATGTTCATCTACCATCTAACTACCACATACATTTATACCTAACATCTAACTACCAAACATATGTACATATACCATCTAACTAATAAATATATGTATATCTACCATCTAACTACCAAACACATGTATAGCTATCATCTAACAACCTTATATTTATCTACCGATCAAATATCACATTCTTGTTTACTGCATAACCGTCTACCATTTAAGTTAATATTTATTAAAAATTCTTTCCTTTATTTTTTTATAAAATTTACTTATGGTAAACTTTATTTACCATAAATTAATTTCTCCTAAAGTACGACAAATTTCAGGATGTTACAACAATTACCTTGAAGGGAAGACACAGAGGTTGTCAAATGGTTAACCGAAGCAGAGGTGAAAGGATGAGAAGAATTCAGGAGACTGAGGAGATGTTGGTACTGATCATGAGACAAGTGAGTCAAAACTAAAGTTGTTGATATTGAACTTGGAGGAAGATGCTTAGTAGGGTGGATGTCTTGAACAGAAACAGATGCTGAAGTAGAAACATTGTTCACCGTAGGAGAAGATCCGGTTCGAAATTTAAAACCAGAGGAAAACCATGCTTACAATAGTATGTTTTTTCTGTATGGCATGGCTTTCCTCAATATGTGCACTACTTGGCTTTTTTCCCAAAGTGCCCTTTTTTAGGAAACTATTTACCAAAATGCCCCCACTTTCAAACTATTTCTCATTATGCCCCTCCCTGGAAACATATTCTCTGTCTGCCTCCATTTAGTCGACTAAATAAGGGCTTTAGCCGACTAAATGGGGGTTTAATTTTTTTTTGAAAACTGTCGACATTTAGTCGACTAAACCCCAAGATTTAGTCGACTAAATGTCGACAGTTCAAATTTTTTTTCAATGAGCCCGACATTTAGTCATAAATCCTGGGATTTAGTCGACTAAATGTCGGCTAATGGATAAAAATAGTGGATAGTAGATTAATTATAAAATAATAATAATAATAATAATAACAATAACAATATTAGGAAAGCAATAATGAGATGAATAAAATATATTAGAGATTATAGGATTTGATCTAAGGTATCCCTAAATAATAGGATCTAACCAACTAACAGGTAGGGAATATATGTATATGTTACATTATTATCATATAATAATAATAATAATGGATAATATTAAAAGTCGCGGGCATTCAAAAAAAATTGAGGCCTTGACATTTATTTAATCTCTTTCCTTATTTATAATCACTATCTTTTATTTATCCATTTTATTTTTCCACCAATATTATAAATTAAATAATATTAGAATTAGTTAGTCAGATCCTACTATTTAGGAACAAATTAATTCAAATCCTATTATTTAGGAATAAGTTGGATCATATTATTATCTTCTTAATTTCATGATTATCATTATTTTTACTTCTATTATTATCCATTCTTCTTCTTCTTCTTCTTATTATTATTATTATTATATGATAATAATATAACATATACATATATTCCCTACCTATTAGTTGGTTAGATCCTATTATTTAGGGATACCTTAGATCAAATTCTATAATCTCTAATATATTTTATTCATCTCATTATTGCTTTCCTAATATTGTTGCTGTTATTATTGTTGTTATTATTATTATTATTATTATTATTATTTTATAATTAATCTACTATCCACTATTTTTATCCATTAGCCGACATTTAGTCGACTAAATCCCAAGATCTAGTTGACTAAATGTCGGGCTCATTGAAAAAAAATTTGAACTGTCGACATTTAGTCGACTAAATCTTGGGATTTAGTCGAGTAAATGTCAACAGTTTTTCAAAAAAAATTAAACCCCCATTTAGTCGACAAAAGCCCTTATTTAGTCGACTAAATGGGGGTAGATGGAGAATATGTTTTCAGGAAAGGGCATAATGAGAAATAGTTTAAAAGTGGGGGCATTTTGGTAAATAGTTTCCTAAAAAGTGGCACTTTGGGAAAAAAGCCGCACTACTTAGTTGTGTGTTGCTTCATACCAGAGAAGGAAGGTCTCAAACCCCTAGTCAACAAAATCTTAGGTCCAGCGAAGTATGAAGCTCACTTTCTTGTCAAAGAATCAAGGAGTACACACGATTAATCAGTGGCAGTGGAACCAAAAGCATGGTTTGAGATTTGAGAAGAGCAAATTGCTCGTTCAAGCCTTTGAGGAAGCGAATCACATAATCTTCTTCCCTACGCCTAGCCACAATATCGAGAGAGCCAAAATCACTAGGTGTAAAAGGACAGAATTCACCCCCAAAGAATTTTGAGCTTAGTGTAATAATCACTAGTAACACTTAAGTACATTGCTTTAGGCTATATATTTCCTCCCAATGATCAGCAATTCGAAAAAATATTCAATTGACAAAAGCGTGAATGAAGATCGAACCATATTTCTGAAGCCTTATCAAACCAAAGGATGCTCTTTGCGATGGTTTGAGAGAGGGATTTGATAAGCCAGCCTTGAACGAGGTTATTACAAAACTCCCAAAATATGCATTGATTGGCGGTGAAGGAAGTGAACCATCAATAAATTGGAGCTTATTCTTTGAGAGTAATGTCATACGCATTGATTGTGCCTAGCTGTGATAATTTGAACCATCAAGTGGCGGTGCGACTAAGACCTAAGCAAGATTTTCATTTAGGTGGATCTAATAAGGACGGTTCAGATTGATGACAGAGTTGGCAGCCATGGAAGCTCGAAGGAGGAAGAAGAAGATTGAAGGTAAAGAAAGACAAGGGAGAGAAAAAAGAGAGGGTAGAAATGGAAAGGTAAAAGTGAAGGAGAGGGAAAAAAGTTAGGCTGATGAATCTGATTAGGTAAAATGAATAATATCTCATTAATTAATTAGTATTTATACGTCAATAAACCATATAGCAAACTGTAATAAGTCAAATGGTTAAGATACATAACTGAAATGATTACATAACAGAAAGCTTTTGTAACTTAACAATAACATAAATATTATCCTATACTTGACAATTTTCTTTCCCCCATTATTCCCTTATCGTTCGGACTTGGATTCCCTCCAATGCATCGAAGGGTCTTTTGCGCGAAAATGACAGTGAAGCTTTTTTTTTTTTTGGAAATGTCATTTTTTTTGTACAATGTAATTTGCACTGCAAAATTGCAAAGTTCCCTCCGATGCATCGGAGGGAATCCAGGTCCTTATCGTTAATGGGATCAGCTCCCATCCACTTCCCTTCCCATCCTCTTCTTCATCTCAACCGTTGAATTGAAATATAAATAGTTTAAATTTCGTGTCTTATAAAAATATTATTTTTTAATTTTTTAATATTTTTTTAATATTTTTTTAAAAATAAGATCTAAATCGTTCATATTTCAATCCAACCGTTGAAATAAAAAAAAAGGATGGAAGAAGATGGGAAGTGGATGAGAACGAAATTGATTTGTTCATTGTCCAAAACTAGGGCATTTGGAAACTTAGCTCATGATGTTTTCTTTGTGTGTGTGTGTGTGTTTTTTTTTGTTGCCTTTTTTGAAGATCTTGGATTCCGTAGCTTCTTAGTTGGCTCGAAATGCGAACCGTATTCTAGTTTGAGGCTTTCCGCCAATAAATGTATAATTTTATTTCTTAATTTATAGGCCATTTAAAAGCATAAACTTTTGATCAAAAAATTTAAAAGTATTAACTTTAATCAATCGAAAGCTAAAGGAAGCAATAGGGAATAGGTATCAATACATCAATGTGTGCGCAAGAGAGACTTCAGAAAAGTAACAATATATTCTCATGTTTTATAGAAAGAATGTGTTCTTTAGAGAGAGAGAGAGAGCATTTGGAATTTAAAACATTATTTATTTTTCGACATGAGAAATAGATAATTGCACTTCAGTACATCCTTCCAACTGTTATAAAACTAACAGGAATTTATAGCTAATTGAAACTGTTCGAATGAGAAGAATGAAAGTATACTAATGAGAGCAAAGATACTAAGAATGAAAGCAATCAGTGTAATTTCTTTCATCAATTTCGGGTGTCCTTACAATGAGAGAATACACTTATTTATAGTGATGAGAAAGGGTCTTTTGGTGTAATTTTTCCACCTGGGCCATTAGGTGTAATTTTCCCCAAATCACATTTTCTATGCTCTTTCCCAAGCCAAAGCGGTGACTGACCAGAATTAATAATGGGGGCCCGACAACTTTAATATATATTTCAATATAATATACAAGTGACAGGATGAGAGTTTTAGACCATGGCGGAATCAAAAAAAAATTTTAGCCCAAGCCAAAAAATAAATATGATGAACGATTTATAAAATAATATTGCATAACATTAAAAATATAAATAAATAATAACCAACAATTATAAATCAAAACAATATATAAAATGATAGCATTTTCAGTAGGTATCTGAAACAAAAATTTTACTTTCCTCTTACAATTCAATGAGTATGAACCAAATATTATCTTAAAGATATCACAAACACTATCATAATAATAATAATAGTTAATGAAATTTAATAAAATTAACACTCAAATACACATTTTACCTACTTCAAAACAAAATAATTGGAGAAAATAAAATAAATATAATATGAACCCAAAAAATATTTTAAAAAAACATAAAGATCTAATTAAATTTCAACTAAGCAAATAACCTATTATAATCTATTTCTTAAAAGAGAAATTCATTATAAAATCATAAGACAACCAAAAAATAAATCCAAACTGATTAAAATTAGTCATTAATCATCTTTTACATATATATGGTTATCTATGGTAAAAACTCAAAACTCTGTCAAAATCATAATTCTAAAATTTTCACTAATCAACACAATATTACCCTCATTAGAAAAAGTAAAATACATAGAATAAAATACTTAGTTGGGGCCAAATTATTGACCAAAATAAAATATTATATGATACATACATATATAAATACATAAGATAAAAAAAGACCAGCTGGGGCCAAGGCCCCAACTGGCCAGTGGGCCCGCCACTGGTTTCATATCCACTTAATTAACATATTTATAACACCAACTAAGTTTTTTTTCTTGAAGTCATTTTTTTCAGTTCAGTTCAAATAATTAACGGTGCTCACAATCCACTAATGAATAAAACTCTACAAAGATTCAAGCCGAAAAATTAAAGAAAGATGAAAAGAAACATAAGGACACGTACGCAGAAATGGACTAGAAAGCATGCATTCTCATTTTTTTCCACCGCCAGAAAGGTTGTTTCTGCGAAAGTAGTAGACCCAGGAAAATCATCAAATCAAAACCCAAATTGGATGTGTCCTTCTTCCATCGTCCTGATGGGAATTCCGACGACCGGAGGAGCAGCCTCACACGTATCCTTCAACTGAATACTCAGGTTGATTATGGCACTACCCACGCAACCATCTCTCCCTCGTAACCTGTAACTCAGGCACCGAACAGGAACAGGCGGAGAAGGATGTGGCGGCGGAGGAGGCCCAATATCAGGCGCTGGAATCAGACACCAGCCAACTTTAGTGGGCCCCAAAATCCACCGCTTCTGGAATATCTCAAGGTACAGACACGACTGAGTATATGCACTCCACATTAGTTACTGATCGATCACGGCTCTGCTTCTGTCAGACGCAAAAAACACAAGATAAGGATGATGAGTCAT
The DNA here is from genome assembly GCA_037074495.1 of Acacia confusa. Taxonomy (NCBI): domain Eukaryota; kingdom Viridiplantae; phylum Streptophyta; class Magnoliopsida; order Fabales; family Fabaceae; genus Acacia; species Acacia confusa. The sequence continues at coordinate 31,045,496 of CM073512.1, read as the reverse complement.
GAGGCGGAGGATATGCACTCCACATTAAGTGCCCATCTCCCTAAGAGGGAAGAGGGATGGACATTTTTTTTTATAATTTTTTTTATTGTATTTATTTATATTTAAATCATATGTTATTTTTTGAAAAAAAATTTATCTAATATTTTAAATTAATTAATTTTCATGATACTAATATTACAGATAAATATTATTAAATGTATGACTGAAAACTAATTAATTTGAGATATTTGGTGAATTTTTTTTTTAGAAAGCAATAAATAATTTAAATATAAATAAATATAACATATAAGAAAAAAATATATATATCTATCCTTCTAATAGAGAGATGGATACCTAATAAATACATAAGAGTTTGGCACCTAATTAATGTGGACTCGAGGATATATATGAAGGAAAGTGATTGGAGGCTTGGATTTTTAACATAGGAAACTACTTATGAAACTACGTATAGATAAAGAAGAAATGATTTATATGCATGTGTAATTAATATATTTAATGATGATGATGGGATTTGGTTGGACCGATGTGGGGACTGGAATATTCAGAAAAGCAAGGCAGCTTCTGGGTCTGTATGTGTATATATAAATATAAGGGTTAAGGTTTAAAAATACAGATAAGTTTTTTCTCTAGGAACGTCCAGTACTACGTACTTTTTTTGGGAGTAAAAACACACGTAATTTTCATTTTAGAGTAAAAATCACATCTCCTCATTAAGTCACTGTTCACCGTGATGAGAGAGAAAGAGATGAAGTAAGTAGTAACTTAATGGCGGCGAACAATGACTTAACGGTGAGATGCGAATTTTACTCTAAAATGATAATCACATGTGTATTTTTGTTCTAAAAAAAACACGTGGTGTTGGGCGTTCTTGAAGAAAAAGCTTATGTGTATTTTTACAACTTAACCCTAGATATAAATTTAGCCACTTTTTACTTACTGTTTTTTTTCATAACACACGTCATTTGCTACGTAGCTTTCCTTCTTCCCCTGTCACCCTCTCCTTTTTTTTTGTCAATTTTTTTTTTTAAATTTATTGGTAAAAAAACTTTATAAGATTTTAAGGAAAACATTTTCTTATGTTGTAGAAAAATTGTTTTATCATGTTACACACATATGAAATGGTGGGACTCACTTGTGAGTCCCACCATTTCATGTGTGTGTATGAAACTTTTTTTTCTCATATAACATAAGAAAACCAAAACACAAGGTTTTATACACTGAAACTACATGTACTTGGTAGAATTTCATACACAAAAATATACCAATCCTTAAATTCAGATTCTTCTATTTGATAAATTTTTTTTAAATAGGAATTTTTCATTTATCTTCTCTCATAAGTCGCAACATCACCAATTTATTCACTCATAATGGTGTGCAACACGACCGAGAGAGTCAACGGCCAAAAGCTATTGCTTATAATATCATAATAGGAGTACAGCTCCTCTATCTGGAATCGGGACTTGTGATTAGTGCCTGCGTGGACATGCTTCTCTTTTCCACTAAAGAGACAAGCAAGGTGACTCAAAGTTAGGTCTAAACAAACAAATTAATGATTTTTCCATAATTTTTTTGTTATAATTAATTTAAATAATTAATTTTCAAATATATTTCTCAATTTCAAATTTTTCAAATAAATATTTCTTGGCACTGAACTATTATTGATTCAGTCTATATTAGACTTAAATGTCACTTCTTCCACATCCATATATGTAGACAATCTTTAAACGGCGCTTGTCCTTCTCTTACTTGTCCTCATTGCTTAGTTCCAAGAATTCCCAAATCACGTAAGAATATGGGACGTAATAGGCTTGCGTTTGTTTAATATGCCAAACTAACGTAATTTCATACGTATCCAACATAAAAATCATTTTATAGATTAAGTCTCCCAACTAAACTAATACTAACGCATATTCTAAATAAATACTACACATGAGCATATAAAATCTTTACAACATTTTTATCCAAAAAAAAAAATTACAACACTAAAGTCGCAAGTGGAAGAGTTTATTTATATTTACCCCTCGCCATGCTTAAATAATCCAAAGCTGTAATCTATATAATCACGATCTAGCGTGGAAACCTTAAAACATATAATACAATTAGTAAAAGAGAATAAGGGTCTCTTCTAACTCCTGTTCGAGACTAATGATGGTAACTAGTAATAACCGTCAACAGTTAGGAACCCTCAGAGCCGTTTTATTAAATCACTCAACCATTTGGCTGTCACTCATTACCCTCCATCAATGTAAAATGGTATGTGTAAAATTACCCTAACTACATTGGGCCTAAACTGTCTAACTACCCATACTCAGGACATTGTAATTAAACTAATAAAATAAAATAAATACTTAAAATATCTAACACTACAAGCATTTAACAAAAACCACCAATAAAAACCACTAATAAATTTTTTTTTTTAAAAAAACATATTATTGTTTTGAGTTATTATTAAAAAAAAAAAAAAGGAAAACGGTCTTGACCAGTTTTGATCAGATTCATTTTTTATTGAGTGGCCTAGTGATAAGTCATATTTTTGCTATATATTTTCAATGTGATGACTAATTTGCATTGTGTTTTTTGAGCCCAAAGATGTTTGATATGATAAAATATTATTAAATTTATGAATATGTGGAAATAGGGGTTAGCTAAGCTGAACTATTACATTTTAGAAGCTACCCCGCATAAAGGTAGAAAAAAGTACTTACATCTGACCTAAAATGATATGTCAATGCTACCTCGATGCTATAGCATCATAAGTATTTGTGTCTGAAATAGCATTGTGATGTTGTCTACCCGATACTACAGCATTGTAAGTGAGTGAGGGTAATTTGTGATATTTCGCTATACGTTCATGATTTCTTGAGGATATTTCATAAGATAACTGTAGGAAATTGAGATAAACATCTAGTTAGCCGTTGACCTGAGTGAGATAAAAATAAAAAGTGTGGAGAATCAAAATAAAAATCTAACAAAATCCCACGAAATTAAAAGAGAATCAATCAACTGAATTTTTTATCCAAACCTAACAGAATTGAAAAATTATGCTCACTGAATGTACAGAATTAGAAATACGGCTGGACCTAAAAGAGAGTGGAGAATCAAAGAATAAGAGATATGCACAATAGGAAAGCTTTGATAATTTGATCTATCAAGTGGCAATGCGACTAAGACAAAAGCAGGATTTTCATTCAAGTGGATGTAATAAGGACTGTTCATATCGATGACGGAGTTGGCAACCATGGAAGCTCGAAGGAGGAGGAAGAAGGTAAAGAGAGAGAAGGGCCAAGAAAAAAAAGAAAAAAAAGGAAGGCTAGAAATGGAAAGATAAAAGTGAAGGGGAGAGAGGGAAAAAAGTTAGGCTTGTGATACCATGATACTAATTCTGATTAAGAAAAATAATATCTCATTAATTAACTAGAATTGATACATCAATGAATCATATAATGACAAGCTATGATTAATCATATGGTTAAGATAAGTAACTGAAATGATCACATAACAAAAATAAGAAAGCTTTTATAACTTAACAAGAACATAAATATTATCCTCTACTTGACAATTTTCTTTCCCCCATTATTCCTATTATCCTTCATTGTCCAAAAGTAGGGCCTCCGGAGACTTAACTCATGATGTTTCTTTCTTTGTTTTTTTTTTTTTTTTGAAGATCTTGGATTCCGTAGCTTCTTAGCTGGCTTGCAATGCGAACCGTATTCAAGTTTGAGGCTTTGCGCCAATAAATGTATAATTTTATTTCTTAAATTATAGTACGCCATTTATTTATACACTTTTGGTCAGAAAATTCAAAAGTATAAGCTTTGATCAATCGAAAGCTAAAGGAAACAATAGGGAATAGGTATCAATATATCAATGTGTGCGCAAGAAAGACTAGAAAAGTAACAATATTTCTCATGCTTTATAGAAATAATGTGTTCTTGAGAGAGAGAGAGAGCATTTGGATTTTTTTTTTCTTTTTTCGAAATGAGAAATAGATAACTGTACTTCAGTATATCCTTCCAACTTAAGTTTTTTCTTAAAGTCATTTTTTTAAGTTCAGTACAAATAATTAACACTGCCCACAATCCACTAATGAATAAAACTCTACAAAGATTCAAGCCGAAAAATTAAAGAAAGATGAAAAGAAACATAAGGACACGTACGCAGAAATGGACTAGAAAGCATGCATTCTCATTTTTTTCCACCGCAAGAAAGGTTGTTTCTGCTAAAGTAGTAGACCCAGGAAAATCATCAAATCAAAACCCAAATTGGATGTGTCCCTCTTCCATCGTCCTGATGGGAATTCCGACGACCGGAGGAGCAGTCTCACACGTATCCTTCAACTGAATACTCAGGTTGATTATGGCACTACCCACGCAACCATCTCTCCCTCGTAACCTGTAACTCAGGCATCGAACAGGAACAGTCGCAGAAGGATGTGGCGGTGGAGGAGGCCCAATATCAGGCGCAGGAACCAGACACCACCCAACTTGAGTGGGACCCAAAATCCGCCGCTTCTGGTATATCTCAAGGTACAGACACGACTGAGTATCAGAGAAGAAGCTGGAATCAGCTGGAACGCGCAACACCCCTCCTTCTCCTGCACCTTCACCTTCCTGATGCAGACTCCCACTGTACACCTTGGGTTTGTGATCAGGCAGCTTTGTGACAGAAACGAAATAATGCGTGACCCTTGAACTCGGCGGCATAAATGTGAAAGAGGACCACCAAGAAAAAAAAGAAGAAGAAGACGAGTGGCTTATCAGATTCAGGCCTTCACATGACAAAACTCTTATCTCCAGTTCCCACATGATGTTGCTCAGCGATCACGTCTCTGCTTCTCTTAGCCGCAAAAAACACAAGATAAAGATGAAAAGTAATGAGGCGGAGGATATAAATGAAGGAAAGTGATTGGAAGCTTGGATTTTTAACGTAGGAAACTACCTATGAAACTACGTATAGATAAAGAAGAAATTATTTATATACATGTGTAAATATATATGTTTAATGATGATGGGATTTGGTTGGACCGATGTGGGGACTGGAATATTCAAAAAAGCAGGGCAGCTTCTGGATCTGTGTGTGTGTGTATAAATTTAGCTACTTTTTACTAACTGTGTCTTTTCTTAATAACCCACGTCATTTGCTACGTCCCTTTCCTTCTTCCCGTCACCCTCTCCTCCTTGTTTTTTAAAATGTTTATTTTTTTAAACTTATTTGGTAAGAAAACTATATGGTTTTATACACTGGAACTACGTGTAGTTGGTAGAATTTCATGCACAAAAATATGCCAATGCTTAAATTCAGATTCTTTTATTTAATAAAATTTTTAAATGGGAGTTTTTCATTAATCTTCTCTCACAAGTCACAACATTACCAATTTAATTTGTTCACTCATAATGGTGTGCAAAATTAAAATAAAAAGACTGAGAGAGTCAACGGCCAGAAGCTATGACTTATAATAATAGGAGTACGTACAGCTCTTCTATCTGGAATCGAGACTCGTGATTCGTGCCTGCGTGTACATACTTCTCTTTTCCACTAAATAGACAAGCGAGGTGACTCAAAGTTAGGTCCAAACAAACAAATTAATGGTTTTTCCATAATTTTCTTGTCCAAGTTAATTTAAATAAGTAATTTTCTAATATGATTCTCAATTTCAGATTTTGTAAATAATATTTATAATTTTTTTGGCACTGAACTATGATTGATTCAGTCTATATTAGACTTAAATGTCACTTCTTCCACATCCAAATAGACAATCTTTAAACGGCGATTGTATGTCCTTCTCTTGCTTGTCCCCATTGCTTAGTTTCAAGAATTCCCAAATGGCGTAGGCATATGGGACGTAATAGGCTTACGTCTGTCGGAGATGCCAAACTAACGTAATTTCATACGTATCCAACATATAAACCATTTTCTTGATTAAAGTCTCTCAACTAAACCGTTTCTATAGATTAAGAATTTTTTGAGTTGAGGTCTAGCATTAGATTTAAGTTTCAATAGAAAAATTCTGGTAAAATAGGAGTAATCATCCACAATTGTTAGAAATTATTTATAACTTTGAATAGAAGGGATTGAAAAAGGACCCCCAAATGTCTACCTGAATTATATAAAAAATATTATTACTCGAACTAGAGCTTAGGGAAATGAATTACTACGTTTGTGTTTAGTAAAATGACAAGTGTTACAAGCAAGGGAATGGGGAATATAATACATGAAATTTCAGAGGTTATCATATGTAAAACAGAAAGTGTTGAGTTTGAGAGGTGACCCAATCGAAGATGCCAAAGGGTGAAGTATCTGTGATGTAGATGTTGTAGCAATCATGTGAATGGTAGAAATAAGATAGGATAAAAACATATCTGTATTTAAGAAATATAGACTTTCAAAGACTTTAGTTGTACCAATCATCAATGAAGGTTGGATGAAGTGTATCCAACGATAACTAGAATAGAAGGTTAACGAACAACAGAGAAAAAAAGGCTAAACGATAAATTGAGAAAATATTGAAAAAAAAATTATGGAATATAAAGGACATCGTGAAGAACTAAGGATGAAGACAAAGTCATTGTCTTAGGAACATAAGCAAAAGCATGAGAACTTGTAGGCAAACTCACAGATATAGGAGAAATTGAATGGTAAGAAGAAAATAAATTGAGAGAACTAACAATAAACATGATTTATAACACCAGAATCAATAATCCAGGTAACAAGATTTGTAGAAGAAAGAGAAAGACAATTACCTTGAACGGAAGACACAGAGGTTGTCAAATGGTTCACCGAAGCAGAGGTGAAAGGATGAGAAGAATTCAGGAGAGACTAAGAAGACATTGGTTTGAGGCTTTGTGCCAATAAATGTATAATTTTATTTCTTAATTTATAGTACGCCATTTAAAAGTATAAACTTTAGTCAATCGAAAGCTAAATTAAAGGAAACAATAGGGAATAGGTATCAATATATCGATGTGTGCGCAAGAGAGACTTTAGAAAAGTAACAACATTCCCGTGTTTTATAGAAAGAATGTGTTCTTTAGAGAGAGAGAGAGAGAGAGAGATCAGAGAGCGTTTGGAATTTAAAAAATTATTTATTTTTCGAAATGAGAAATAGATAACTGCACTTCAGTATATCATATCCTTCCAACTTAAGTTTTTCATAAATTAAAGTCATTTTTTTCAGTTCAGTACAAATAATAAACAGTGCTCACAATCCACTAACGAATAAAACTCTACAAAGATTCCAGCCGAAAAATTACAGAAAGATGAAAAGAAACATAAGAAAACACGACACGTACACAGAAATGGACTAGAAAGCATGCATTCTCATATTTTTTCCACCGCCAGAAAGGTTGTTTCTGCTAAAGTAGTAGACCCAGGAAAATCATCAAATCAAAACCCAAATTTGATGTGTCCCTCTTCCATCCTCCCAATGGGAATTCCGACGACCGGAGGAGCAGCCTCACACGTATCCTTCAACTGAATACTCAGGTTGATTATGGCACTACCCACGCACCCGTCTCTCCCTCGTAACCTGTAACTCAGGCACCGAACAGGAACAGACGGAGAAGGATGTGGCGGCGGAGGAGGCCCAATATCAGGCGCCGGAACCAGACACCACCCAACTTGAGTGGGACCCAAAATCCGCCGCTTCTGGTATATCTCAAGGTACAGGAACGACTGAGTATCAGAGAGGAAGCTGGAATCAGCTGGAACGCGCAACACCCCTCCTTCTCCTGCAACTTCACCTTCCTGATGCAGCCTCCCACTGTACACCTTGGGTTTCTGATCAGGCAGCTTTGTGACAGAAACGAAATAATGCGTGTCCCTTGAACTCGGCGGCATAAATGTGAAAGAGGACCACCAAGAGAAAAAATAAGAAGAAGACGAGTGGCTTATCAGATTCAGGCCTTCACATGACAAAACTCTTATCTCCAGTTCCCACGTCATGATGTTACTGATCGATCACGTCTCTGCTTCTGTCTGACGCAAAAAACACAAGATAAAGATGATGAGTCATGAGGCGGCGGATATATATGAAGGAAAGTGATGGGAGGCTTGGATTTTTAACATAGGAAACTACTTATGAAACTACGTATAGATAAAGAAGAAATGATTTATGTACACGTGTAATTAATATGGGATTTGATTTTCTTACGATACATGGAAAAAGAAGATTTTTATACACACAAAATGAAATTGTGAGATCTACATCTATATATAAATATATATATGTGTGTGAGTGTGAGACATAAGAAAACATCTTTCCTGATAATATGAAAAGTATTTTTCCCAATTAATATATATAATGATGATGGGATTTGGTTGGACCGAAGTGGAGACTGGAAATATATATATATATATATATATATATATATATAGCCACTTTTTCCTTACTGTGTCTTTTCATAACACACGTCATTTGCTACGTACCTTTCCTTCTTTCCCTGTCACCCTCTCCTCGTTGTTTTTTTTTTAAAAAAAAAATTATTGGTAAAAAATTTTATATGGTTTTATACACTGAAATTACATGTACTTGGTAGAATTCCATACACAAAAATATACCAATGCTTAAATTCAGATTCTTCTATTTTATAAAATTTTTAAATAGGAATTTTTCATTAATCTTCTGTCACAAGTCACAACATTACCAATTTGCTCACTCGTAATGGTGTGCAAAATTAAAATAAAACGACCGAGAGAGTCAACGGCCAAAAGCTATTGCTTTATAATATCATAATAGGAGTACAGCTCTTCTATCTGGAATGGGGACTCGTGATTAGTGCATGCGTGGACGTACTTCTCTTTTCCACGAAATAGACAAGCAAGGTGACTCGAAGTTAGCTTAGCTCCAAACAAACAAATTAATGGTTTTCCATAATTTTTATGTCGATGTTAATTTAAATAAGTACTATATCTCCGGTCTTAATTATAAAATAAATTTAAATTTTTTAGAGGGATTAAGGAAACTAAATAAGTTACTTAATCATTTCATATGTTGTGTATTTTTAGATTATATATTAATTTATTAGTCAAATTAATTAGTTTGAAGAAAAAATAAAAATACTCTAAAGTAATTTAATTAGCTTTCTTAATCTCTAAAAAAAAAAAAGTCAACTGTGCCTTATAATTAAGACTGGAGGGAGTAATTTTAAAATATAATTCTCAATTTCAAATTTTTTAAATTAATTTTTAAATTTTTTTTGGCTCTAAACTATTATTGACTCAGCATGTATTAGACTTGTAAATATCACTTGTTCCACACTTCCAAGTGGACAATCTTTAAACGGCGCTTGTCCTTCTCTGAATTGTCCTCATTGCTTAGTTCCAAGAATTCCCAAATCGTGTAAGCTATGGGACGTAACAGGCTTACTTGTTTAATACGCCAAACTAACGTAATTTCAAACATATCCAACTTAAAAAACCATTTTCTAAATTACTCCGGTCCTAATTATAAGACAATATTTAAGAGTTAGCTTTGGTCCTAATTATAGGACAAATTTTTAATTTTTGTCAACTTCTTCCTAAAATACCCTTATTTTATTCTCCCAAATGTGTTCGGTTTTTTTTTGGTAAATGTATGTAGGTGTGAAGATTTTTTTTGTCAGTAAAACTTTTAAATTATTGGATTTTAATTTATTTATCAATCAACTGATATTAATTTTGCATATGTGTGTTGTGTCTATACACACACAAATATATACATGTATATATGTACACACACATATATGTACATATGTGTGTGGGTCTACACACACATATATAAGTGTGTCTATATATGTATGTATGTATACACACACACACACACACACACACACACACACACATATATGTGAATATTTATGTATATGTGTGTGTCTATAGGGGTGTATGTTGTGTACATATAAATACATACATATGTGTCTGTATGTACACACACATATGTATATATAGTAAGACTATCATTTCAATTTAAAAAAAAAACATGAAAAGGAAAATTCTATGTTGGAGAGGTATATTGTAGGTGTTATTGATTCACTTTTATTAGTGTCATTTAAAATTGATATAAGGGCATTTTAGGAAAATGAGTAATATTAATTAATTTAACTCATCTCCTTAATCTCCCCAAAATCGGTTAAATATATCCTATAATTAGGACCGGAGGGAGTAAGTCTCAAATCACACTATTGCTAAGGCTTTTTAAATAGAGGATAGAATTGAATTATAATTGTGAGATTACAAAAAGTAAATAAGTTATTTGATAATATTATATATTGAATATCTTAGGCAAAATAATTTAGGGGAAAAAAAACAAAAACTAAGGCATATTAAACCAACTTAAAAACCATTTTCTAAAAAGTGTCAAACTAAACTAATACTAAAGGCATATTCTAAATAAAACCGTTTACTTTAGTGATAGTCAACTTTAACTCATATTTGCAATTAAAGGGAATATCATATGAGCATATAAAATTTCTACAACACTAAAGTCGCAAGTGGAAGAATTTAAATTATAATTACTCCTTGCCATATTTAGATGATCCAAAGCCGTAATTCACATAATCGCGATCTAGTAGCATGGGAAACTTTAAAACTAATCCTTCTGATCTCTATCATAAGACATCAACTAGTAAATGTATTTGGTTTTTTTTTTTATAAGGTGATTGCTTGGTTTTAAGAAGCATTAATTGTTTTTTTCGTGTATGCCTATAATTAATAGGGGTAGTGGGTGAGAGTAATAATATTATAATTTGGTACAACTAGTAGAGGTAATATTGAAAATTACTTATTATCGACTTCAACTGTTTTTATTAGTTAGTGAGAATTGTTAGTTTATGCCTTATAATAAAAAACATCGGGAGTATAATACAATCAGTAGAAAAGAATTATTGTGTCTTTTAACTGGTGTATGAGCGTAGTAATGATGGTAACTAGTCAATGGTTATGATCCCTCAGGGCTGTTTTCTTGTATTGCTCACCCATTTGTCTGTATTACCTTCTATTAATGTTGTGTCCATTTGGGTTAGCAGTTGAAATTGATTTTGTAATGTAATTTATGATTTATATGGTAAGTATGTAAAAGAGAATTTATCTCAACTTAAATAAATGTATTTTTATCACGCCTCTTCAAATAGGCACATTAAATGGTTTGAGTAACACGTTAACTAGATTGGCCCTAAAAGGACTAACTAGCCACACCCTAAAAGGACTAATTAGCCACACTAAGGATATATTAATAAAATCAATAAAATAAAATAAATAATTAAAATATCTAACACTACAATAATTCATGATTAACAGAAACCACTAATAAAGAAAAACAAAAACAAAACATATTATAGTTTTGATTTATTATTAAAAAATCAAAACTTTCGGTGTACTAACCACGCATACTAATGTATTACTTTTGGTGTTTGATATAAAAGTAAATTGTTTTTTTTTTTGGATTAAAGAAATCAAATAAATTATATTAAAATATTTATATTTATTATTTTTCTCAAAACTTATTTATCTAACTTATAAACTAATATATAATTTAATAATATACAACTTATACTATTATGAGTAACTTATTTATTTAGTTTTTTAAATTTCTAAAAAAAAATTGATTTACTCTCATATTAATTAATGGCTAGAGAGTAATATATCCACTTATCCAGGACAACAATCAAATAGTAATTGCCAATTTTGGCATGTTTTAGACTTGGATTCCAGTTTCCAAACCGGTAATTATCAACGCCTCGTACGTTTTTCATATGGGCCGCCGCAACTTCAAAACAGCCCAAATTAAGAAACATATCTCACCCATTCATAAAAGTTCCGCACCATCGTCTCGTACCTCAATTATTGAGAGTCCGTCTGGCTAGGTTTTATATTTATAATACTTAGTCATTGAGTGGGTTTGGGCTGACGGTAAGAGAGCATTGCACGCCTAAAAACAGGTGAAAGCGTTGGAGAAGTTTCAGGGGGGAAAAAGCCCAGTAAGAAATATTTAGGCAAGCTAATTATTAAGCTTATAAGAAAAAGGGGCTTTTTCTTGGACGCTCCACCGGTGAGCGTTGGGAGCGTTACAGCTACGCTCCGACGGTGAAGGCGTGATTCTGGCAATGGTGGTGAAAATCAACACAAATATTTGATGATTTGCTTGTTGAAGAAGCTCTCTCTCAGGAAGTTCTGTGATGTTACAGTGTCAGAGGAAGAAGGAGGTGATTTGACCAGGGATCATTCTATATTTTTCATAAGTTGGACTAAATTGAGAATTGTTAAAATATTTTTAAAAAAATCACTTTTATCGAGGTAAGGAAAGAACAAGATGCAAAATCTAGATAATGGAAGCTTAAAATTACTTGAATCCAATCGAAATTACATGGGGTTCGAATAACCACATCTCGTTGCTCTGTCCACATCTGATCGTGATCCGTCATTTTTCCACGGTCATTATATTTGCTAATCATTTATCAACAATCTTACCCATAAAAATGACAATCCACTTTTCCCACCCAAATAAAGCATCACTTCTCAGTTCTTATCCTTCTCGTTTTCACTGTGCTGCAACATTTTGGAAGAAGACAGGTCTTCAGATCACGTGCCTCCCAGGCTTTCGCACGTGAGATTCTCCTTTTACAGCATCCGAACATGGCAACTCAAGATACAGAGCCATCAAGATAATAATCCCCTATTGTTTCCCAAGTTCCAACCAGGGTGTCTCCTGATCATCGGAGTTACTACAATCTAGCGGCTTTGTTTTCACATCGGAGCCACCATCGGGTTCTTGGGACGACTGTGTTTGATTTTGTTCTTCTTTCCCTGCCTCCTCACCCTCTGAACTCCGACGTCGTTTTGCCCCAATTGAAAACCCAAACAATTTGGGCACCTCCTCCTCTGCAACTTTCATCTCACGCGAAGCGCCGCCACTTACGATGGCTTCATCGGCCGAAAGCTGCGCCACAGGTAAAAGGTCCTGTGGTTTTCCGTCGCCGGCACTACTGGACTCTAATTGGCTTGAAGCATAATTCGTCATCAATGTCAGTATGTTATTACAGAGCCCCTTCAATTGACTCAATTCATTACTCAATTGCATGTTCTCTTTCCTAAGCTTTTTATTCTCTTCTAAGATCTCGGGTGCAGAGGTGCAACTTGTGGTGCGCTGCACTGTATTATTCCCAGCAACCAGAGACGTGTTTGAAGAGATTACCTGTTCCTCACCGGAGTTTGTCGGAGACATCCCTATGGCAGCGGCAGGTACTGCAGCCACCGTCACTGCATTGGCCGCACCTCCGGCAGCCGCATACGGTGATATTTTCCGCCGTTGAATGTCCCGGAGCAGGCTTCTCTCGCCTCGCCGGAAACAGTCATTCGCGAATTCCCACCGATCAGGGACAACCTTCCGAAATCCCTGCCAAATCAGAGGTGAGTAAATTAGGCAGGCCAGAAAATAATGGAAAAAACATATATTTGTAATAATAAATAGGAAATAAAACAGTAAAAGTTAAGCTTACATAAGTATTTAGTTGACGGACGAAACTGGAAAAATTATTGTGTTTGAAATACTTTGGAAGCAAATCGCGAGCGAATTCCGCGGGTCGCCTCACTATGAAACTGGTTCCATCTTCATCCCAGGAAATCAGGTCATCCATAGAGGGGTCATCCACAAGCTGGTACGTTTTCGTCAGAAACGGCGTCGGAATAGATCTCTGAGAGTCAGTCGGTGCTGATTCACCGGTCTGCTCCACCGGCAATGGCGCCATGGGCTCCACTTTCAGATCTGAAGAAGCTCAGGCTTCTCGCACCTCCATAACTATCCTCCAACACACACGAAAATCAGTACAAGTGATATCCACAACTCAGATGAAGGTTTTCCCAGAATCGGTATTGCAATCTACAAGGAATTCAAGCTATCCTAAACTAAGCGAAATCCATATTCCTTATAATCAGCTGCACTATTCTGACATTAATAACATAATAGATGATTGGAAATGCAGACAAATGCAATCCAACACACACGAATACTAGTTTGAAGATACACGGTACCTTGACAGGGACGGAGGAGTTATTAAGGCTCCGAAAACTCGCGAGTCACCGAGGAGGGAACAAGAAACGCGGTCGTAAGCAGTTGAACCAGAAATGACCAGAAGCAGCGGATGCGGCAAGAGAACGAAGGACGGAGGTGGCGGTAGGTTTTTTTGTGGTTGCTTCTAGAAGTTTCCGATGCCAGAGTAAATAATAGAGGTTGGATTTGAGGAGAGAGAGAGGGGAGAAGGAAAGAGAAATCGTGGGTTCCAGAAGGAAAAGGGCGGGGGAGGAATTCGGAAATGATAATAATAACAGAGGGTCCCACATATGATGGATGGATGGATAGAGAGAAAGAAAGCGAAGGGATAAGACATAAGAAGAAGGCGCTAGAAACGGGGGCACGAGGAGAGCGAGTCACTGAGCTCGGGAGCAGCGAGTTAATGAAGTCGAGCCGGGCCGGTACTTGGTTCGGATCCCGGGTCAAGAAAGCCTTTTGGACCTCTCCAATAGAACTCGCCTCTATTCCAGAACCTTGGTTCTCTTTCTTTGGAATGAGGTGGCCTTTTTATCCTCTGTGGGTCGATTTGGTCACGCCGGAGACCCCACGCATCACGGAACTTGTGTCTAAAGATAGATTATGGAGAGACGTGCATGGAATGGGATAAGAGAAGAGTTAATTATTTTATATTTTTAGGAGTTAACCATCAAATCCAATAAAGCTAGCCTCAAAATTGAAAGCATTTTTGTGATCACTTTTTGAGGTTTAAAAAATGCTTATTTATGTAAATTGAGATAATATTATTCTCACATATTTTTATTTACGTAAATCAAAATAAAATTACTCTCACATGCTTTTACTATAAATCATGATAGAAAAGTTTTTTAAAAAAGCTCCAATTTTTTTTTTCTTTTTTGCTATAAGAAAGTTTAGGTGGGTTCGGCACCGGTTCCTACCAAGGTCAAGCCATAGTTCTAGGATTTTTAGAGCACTTACAAGAGACTTATTAGATCGTCTATCAAATGAGCTCTCACAACAGCAAAGGGAATCGAACTCTTGTCCTTTCGGGACTTGTTCCTTACCATATATGCCAACTCTCATTGGCAAGCTCCAATTGTTATAAGTTATAACCAATGAGTACACTATTGGATGCCACGTAAGCACAAGCAGTAGCCCCATGTAACAACGGATACGGAAAGCATTGGGCAGCCATCAACGGCCCATCTTTTCTGACCCAATACACTGTGGGCCCGTGACGGCTTGGACTTTGCCAGTTTGTCCATGAGGTGTAGCCTTGGCTTCATTGTGTACTGTATGGGATGTAGGATTCTGAAGGATAATACTGGAGTCAGATGCAAAAAAATCTTGTGGACAGTTTGAAGAATCCACGCAGCAATGTAGTGTGCCGCTTGTGACATATCTAATCTCAGAATTTTCTATGAAAAGATCAAAAGAATGATGATAATATCCTATTATAAAATTATAGTAACTTTTAGCAAAGTCATAAATGTCATGAAAGTGTGTATGTGTGTGGTTCCATAGAAGGCCAGCCACTTTGGAAGGTAAAAAAGTTCATCCATCGAACAACAAAAGGTACAAATGAACTTTCTATAAAGCACAAGATTCTCCGAGAGCGTTCTTCATCTTCAACGAATATTGTGTTTTGTAATCGCTTTTGAGTATTGATGACACCTCTGTAAATTATAGTTTTAATATTTTATATATGTTGACCTTTTTTTTTTCAATAGGGGACAATTACAACAATGCCCACCTACCTATACTCACAGCGCAAAGAATGTATTTATCCATGTACATATAAAATTAAAAAAGAAAGAAAAGAGAATGACTATTAAGTCTCAAATAAAAAAAAAAATTATATCATGAAAGTTTCAATTAAGTGAATAGGGGATTAACAAATGAATCAATTATCATTAATAACTTATATGTCAATACAGTTTTTTTTTGGGACCTAAAAGTCATTCTTCCAAATAAAAATAATAACAACTTGTATTATAATTTGTAATGAGTCATAAATAACATAATTTATTTTTACAGACTCTATGTAATATATCAGATAAGCAATACCTTACTCTATATTTAAACATGGTTATTTTGGGATAAATGATTATTTGGAATTTGAATCTCCTTGTAAGCAATTTAGTACCAAGATCTGTGTTTGCTTGGGATTCAATTGTAGAAGTAGAATTGAGGGTGGGGCATGACATATGATGGCAAAAGTGTTACTCCTTTTGCTCCTAAATATACGAGCTAGATGACGCAAGATTTATTTTATAAACCTATTGATTACACATGCTCACAAGTTTCTGTCAATAAGTAGCTAGTTCTCATGCATGAGAACTAGTTATCTAGTTTTTAATATCAATGAATATATTGTTTAATTCATTGATAATAAAAAATTAGTTTTGTTAATTATTCATGAGTAATTAACAAAACTAATTTTTTTAATATCAATGAATCAGTTATCTAGTTTAATTTTATACCAATATGAAGTTGTAGTTTCAAAGAAATATCATGGAAGGTAGGGATGGGATCTACATCTTAAGAAATTTCATTACTACTTGGCTAATTTCTTTAAATTCGTTATTCCAACCATCTTTATGAAAATTCAGGATCCCAAAAACTAATTGGCACCATGGAATCATTGGTCAATATTCTGAGCTTGCCAAACAAACCTACCATTTTCCCAAGACATTGTTGTTTAAGGCTGCAAAACACAATTGGTCCCTGCACATTTCCTCTACATCAAATTCTGCCCAGTATCCACAAACATCATATATTTCATCAAACAACAGCCACAATGAATCATCATTATTACTAATATCATTAATATTTTTAAGGATCATAAGTTCTTACTTCCACTCTAGTTCTTTCTCTGCTTTCTCTGTAGATGCGTATACAGCAACAACATCTCCTGCCCTCCTCGGACACTTCATCAGGGGAATTTTCTGCTCATCAAAGAGCAACCTTCATCACCATATTCACCCCTCTTTGTCACTTTCATGAACAAAGAAGATTCGCAGTTACCTTTCCAGAAGCCTTTTGGAATGCTGCAACCATTTCAAGTTTTCCACCACAGTCGTACCACGACGAGTTCCCAGATTATAAGCCGTACAATGTGGTACCAAGTTTGTCACACCATACTGTTAACCACCGCACAAGGATAATAAAATACTTCTTGAGAAGTTGATGTTGGTCTTAAATTTAAGGCATATTTCACATGTTTACCGATTTTTTCCCAAATCAGCACTGAACAAATCAAGTAGTAGAGGGAGGGAATTAAGCAAGATTATATTCCCGTACAACAACTTGCTGTAAGAAAGGCATGAGGTTATTGGGGATTCATCTCAGATCTTCACCAATTTTGCCACTTTCATGTGCTCCCACTGGATTGAAATATCTCAGTAATATTATGGCCCAATCTAACTCGGCTTTTTGAAGGTCTCGAGCAATGTCTTCTAGTATCAACCATATTAACAATTTCACGTATCAAATACCGAACAAAAGTGCGTACTTCTACACTCAAAATCAGTTTATAGAATCGCCACTAGTTAATGTCATATATGCTTACCTCGGTCCTTCCATACGGACTGGTGGCCATTAACTCTAAATTCTCATCACAAGGCATCCTTTTAGCTTCACCGTAGACGGTTGCAGATGATGAGAATACCATCTGATTCACCCATAAAAGTACGTTACTAGTGCCAAAAAAAGAAAGAAAGAAACAGGGGAGACAAGTTAGTGTCCCTGTTTTATTAAAAGACAAGCACGCGAATGTGACCACTTTTGCGTGCGTGGACGTATTTATATAGCAGAAACATAAGCTAAAATGATGCCCAACATATACTTACGCTAACAACCTTCAGTTATAAGGATGTAATACATTCGTGATAAACAGGGGAAACAAGTTAAAGTCGTCCCTGTTATATTGCAAGACATGCGCGCGAATGATTGTAGTACCTCTTATGCCTGTGCGGAGGTAACTCTATAGAAGAAGCATAAGTCAAAAACATCAACGACTCATACTGAAAAATGTGATTTTTTTTCTAACCTACCTTTTTTTAGTTGTACTTTTTCATAGTTTGATAGAGATTGATGGTGCCGATTAAATTACATTCAAACTAGCGGATGGGATTTCGAACACTTCCTCCAACAGCCTTTATCCCCGCAAAATCGATGATCGCATCAAATCTGTTTCATCATGATTCCCCAGTTATAAATCCAAAAAGAACTCTTTTCAGTAAAATCACTGTTTGCTTCGACATTCAAAAATGACATGCATGGTTCTAAATGCTCGAGTAGCAGAATATAATCCACACGTACTTGGTTTTGGAAAATAGATTCTCCAAGTCACCTGCATTCCTGAGATCACCCTGGAATCAAGTCAAATCAATATATAAAATCAAACCAGACTCTAACTACAGGGGAAAATGGATTTCATTTTGACGTTGTCGGTCAGAAATCATACTTGAACGAAGTTGAGATTCTTAGAAAGGTCAAGGCCGACCAAATACTGAACTCGGTGGACGGCTTCCATGACGGAATTGTCAAGGTTATC
Source organism: Acacia confusa (assembly GCA_037074495.1). Taxonomy (NCBI): domain Eukaryota; kingdom Viridiplantae; phylum Streptophyta; class Magnoliopsida; order Fabales; family Fabaceae; genus Acacia; species Acacia confusa. The sequence continues at coordinate 31,026,939 of CM073512.1, read as the reverse complement.
GATGATAGTAACTGTTAAAATTCACTCTCGACAAGATGTAGATTCGAAGACGGGCCATGGAGGAGTGCATCTGGGTGACACCATGGACAGTGGTTGCAGGGGACAGCTGACGATAATCAATATCCTGAAAAATAGAAACAAATTCATTGTAATAGATCGGGAGAGGACGACCATGCTGCTTGGTGATGAAGGATCGTTGGTGGAGTTCAAAGAGACAGGTCTCATCAGATGTATCATAGAAGGTACGGCGAGCGGCATCCCAAATTTCATGAGTCAATTCAAGGCGAATGAACCGTTGCATCAAGGGTTGGCTCATTGAGTCGATAAGCCAGCTTTTCACCCTTTTGTTTTCAGTGACCCATGTATCATAGGTTGGATCTGCAAGAGAGGGTTTTGGTGTCGAGCTAGTAAGATATCCAGATTTGTTACGAGCACCGATACACATGTCCAGTAATTGAGACCAAAGAGAATAGTTTGAGTCATCTAGAATTACGGTGATGAGAAAATATGAGTTATCTTGCTGGATAATGATATTAGAAGGCGCCATTGGAAATTTGGGAAGAGAAGGATTTGGTCGGGTAACAAGAAAAAGAAGGTAGGACTTTAGGTTTCCTGGACCAAACCATGCTCTGATACCATGTTAAAATTCAGTCTCGAGAAGTTTCATTCATTCGTCCTTAATTCCTCTTGAATAAGGTTTATTTATACAAATGGAAACTCACAAATGAAAGCAAGAAAGCTGAAAACAAACTAAGCAGGAAATTAGGAAACAAACTTAAAAACTTGCTATTTGTTTAAGACTCCTAAAAAGACTAGATCTACCCATAATTTAAAATTCAAACTTTAAATTAGAAATAATTAAAAACATTTATTTTCAACAGTAACGTTAAAGCAACCTTTGAGAAGCTGAACAACGGGGTGAGAGCCCATGAAGCCGGCCCGCCCATGAAGCCGGCCCCTCCGGACGACTCGGTGACCAGTATGGTTTTCGCCGACGAAGCCATAAAGCAAACACAGAAACAGAAATTGGTAGAGGAAGAGTGAGAATATATTTATACGGAGGACCATCCGTTCCAGTTGAAGATTATATGAAGAGAAGTTCAAGAAAACCGAGAAGCTGATTGAGGATTCTATATTGCGATATATGGCCATTAGTATTGAGTGATAGTCTCCGAATATTTCTGAGGTTTCCATGTTTGATTCCATTTTAAGATGTTTGCTTTGATTATGGTTTTTTCCTTGTCGTATTTCTCGTTTGCAATCACCACTATGTCCGACCTACTGCACTAAATTCTTGTAGTGCTTAATGCATTTAATTGGGTCAGATTTCTTAAATCAAGTTACGGTAATCAAGCAATCATACAAATCTTAATTTTTCTTCTCTTTTCTTGTTTAATGTTAGATATACGAAGCATGGAGCCCTCTTGAATTTATTAATTTCTGAAATACATTAAAAAAACAACTTTAAGTGGTGTGGTTTTTGACATATTAAAGGGTTTAGAGAGGGGCAATTTGTCTAATATCCCTCTATTTTATTTTTTTTTGTTACAAAAAAATTTTGGAGGGGTTTGACACCAATTCCCTACTAAGGTCAGGGCACGACCCCGGGCTCTATGAGCACTTACTGGGAACTTACGAGATCGCCTACCAAAGGAGTTCTAGCGATGGTAGAGAAGATCAAATCCACGACCTAAGGGCCTAGTCCTGAATGCACGACGCAAGGGATCTATTTATTTATTTAGTTAGTTATTGGATTTATAAGTCCTACTGTCATTCTCTTATGGGCCTTTACAGAACCCCAACTTAGTTTTATTTTCTAGAGCCTAGATGTAGCAGTCTCCTTTCGGCCCGTGGTACAGTTCAGGATTAAAAGTGCAAATTAATGTCATTGAAGGACCATCAAATTTCAAAATGAGAAGAAAGGGCCAACGAGCCTTAAAATGGTGATTAGAATTTAAAGAGAAAATTACTTAAACCCCCAGGTCCAAACCTCTGGTCAAAGTCAATTACGATTTAATACCTACCTGCCCAAACCGACCGTCCAAATTTTAAGGTAGGACATTAAAAATCAAATTGTACAATTATTTGAGGGTTCCAGAATTTGACGTTGTCTCCCAAAATTTGAGTCCTTTTCGTAAGTTGCTTTTATAATTGACATTTCAAATTTTAGGACTTTGAAAAATACCATATTACATTTGCTTACGAAATGTAAATTCTAAGAGGGGGAAACCTAACTCCATCTATTTTTTTAATTGAAAAAACGAATTAACTGGAATGGAAGGGGAAAAAACAGAGAGAGAGATTTGTAATTTGTGGTTTAAAAGCTTTCATTTCCAGAAGATAATTAATGGCATCATCATTAGATTTGAAAGCTTCGAGTCAAATGTACCTAACGAGATATTTCCGTCTATTGACTATATATATTGAGCATGGACTTTTGTTTTTTTGGCATTATGGCATCATATGAGTATATAACATTATGCTCCCCCTCATTAATATAAGACTTATTCTTGACCCAAAAAAAAATTAATATAAGACTTATTTAGATATTAATATTAGTCCTAAATATAACATATAATTTTTATATTTATCGATGTTTTCTTAATTTATCTCTATTGACACTTCCTAATAATAATCAATAATTAAGGAAGAGAAAGAATGAGAATATTAAGAAAGATAATTAAGACATTTAAAAAAATACATTTTTTATTACTCATCTCAACTGACTTACTTAATCTAATTAAACTAGATAAATATACAGAATTACTCCATCCCATGTCACTATATCTTAATAATTCGGTTAAACTTTACTTCTTACAACACCGTCTCAAACCGAAACTAGGTGCTTTCCCGGCTCGTTAGCCTTCGTCCCTCGACTCAGAAAAAAATCACAGTAAGGATCTCCCCTTCTCAATAAACAACAAGATGATATCAGAGATATATTCCCAAACTAGTAATTTGGCCCTCATGGCTTGAGGTTAGAATTCCTTGCTCAGAGGACCCCGGTTCAATAACCCGCATGATGAAACAGATATATTCCCTAACTAGGCATAGATTTAATGTCTGTTTAAGTGAACATTGGAGAAGCATATTATATTCAGACAACCTGAACAAAACTCATTTCATATATTACACTATAAATTATATATATTGGTAAAGTCTAACGCCAATTTAATTAAGAAGTCATTTAATTGTTGCTATCTATGTTAGTCCATCTGCGTATATATTTGACCCTTGGGACATTGCGTGTGTGTGTAATAACCAGGAATTTATACCCAGACATGCAAGTTGTGTTCAGACGCTGAGCTAGATCAATGGAGCCAATCATTCAAAGGGTTAAGTATCAATTTTATTTCGGAAGTACGTGTCCAAGAGCAATTTTGTCCTGAAAGTTTTCGGCGTAGTAATATTGCTCCAAAAATACGTACCCAGGAGCAATGTTGCCCCTCCGTTAAAAACCCTAACGTTGACCGTTAGTTGATCGTTAGGGTTTTTAATAGAAGGGTACAATTGCTCCTCGACGTGTACTTCAGGGGCAACATTGCTACGCCAAAAACGAAATGGCAACATTACTATATTTTGATACTTCAGGAACAACATTGCTACGCCAAAACGTAGCAATGTTGTTCCTGAAGTATCAAAATATAGTAATGTTGCCATTTCGTTAAAAACTCTAACGTTGACTGTTAGAGTTTTTAATGGAGGGGCAACATTGTTATGTTTTGATACTTCTGGGGCAACATTGTTACGCCGAAAACTTCCAAGGTAAAATTGCTCCTGAGCGTGTACTTCCAGGATAAAATTGGTACTTAACCCATTATTCAAACATAGATTCTTGTACACTAAGGTTTAACTTCAATGAGAGGTAGAAAACCTTATAATATATGCTGGCTCCAATCACGCCCCAATCCACGTGGGCATATATCTACATATTAAATACGTGCATGCCCATCCATTTTAATTTTTCAAACTAGCTTTTGTTATCATATTTCGATCTCGTCCATATCCAAATTAGACTGGCACTGTGTATAGACTCGTATATTTGAATTTTCAAAGCTAATTAACTTGTCCTAGATCTAGAGAAATTCCCTCAATATAAACATGACATCATCGTCCTGATTTTTCAAAACAGCCCTTGTTATTGGTTTCCTTAAATCCTATATAAACACCATCGTTGTTATCCCTTTCCTTCACAAAAGCAATCGCCACAAGAAATGGCATTCATCAAAAGCTTCCCTCTCTTCTCCTTCCTTCTTCTGGCTCTTGCCTTCTCTCTCTCCCACGCCGCCAGGTTCGATGTCACCAACAAATGCACCAACACCCTCTGGGCGGCCGCCGTGCCTGGTGGTGGCAAACAGCTGAACTCCGGCGAGACATGGAGCTTTGACGTGGCTGCTGGCACCAACAAGGCCCGCATATGGGCCCGAACCAACTGCAACTTCGACGGGTCGGGTCGTGGACACTGTGAAACTGGTGATTGTGGAGGTTTACTCGAATGCAAAGCCTATGGATCGCCCCCAGACACACTTGCCGAATTTGCCCTTAACCAGTATAATAACATGGACTTCTATGATATTTCATTGGTGGACGGTTTCAATGTTCCTATGGAGTTCAGTCCGACGTCTAATGGATGCACACGTACCATCGCATGCACCGCCGACATCATCGGACAGTGCCCTGCCCAGCTGAAAACTCAGGGTGGATGTAATAATCCCTGCACTGTGTTTAAGACAGATGAGTACTGTTGCAACTCTGGAAACTGTGGGCCCACTGATTATTCTAAATTCTTTAAGGATAGGTGCCCTGATGCTTATAGTTACCCAAAGGATGATGCTACCAGCACTTTCACTTGCCCAGGTGGAACCAACTACAGGGTTGTTTTTTGCCCTTGAATATATTATTAATGGTTCATTGTTTTCTATTTCTTCCAATAATTAACTTCACATTGTAAGGAGACACGTACCTCGTTCCCACCAAATTTGAATATATATATATGCTTTTAATATTTTTTTGTCTTCTTATTGATTATTGCTTTCAAAGATGTTGATTTCATAAATCTGAATGAAATTTTAAATTTCATATAATCAGGCCATAAAAACAATTTCCACGTTATCGGCTGCGTCTAGAAAATTCCAGTTGATTTGCGTTATATATGCAGACTTGGCCACTTGTTTGTTGTTGAACAATATTATATCGAGAAACTAGGTAAGAATTGTTAATCAGCCTAGCTAGCATGACGTCAACCCAGCCGTTATTGTAACGAGATTTTATGTAAAATAAAATTGGAAGAGATATAAAAAATCGTAAAACGTAAAATCGTAACGTAACAAAATCATAAAAAAAATCGTAAAAACTTAAAAGCGTTTGGAAAATTAGTAAAACCGATTTAATGAAAAAAATCGTAAAAACGTAAAATCACAATAATGAAACGATATTTTAACTACCATGCTTATTTTGTCTTTAACTTGAAAATGAAGTTTCGGAGTAAAAAAAAAAAAACTTGAAAATGAAGACGATTGTCAATTATTTCTCTCTTTTGTCTGTGGGCTAACTTTCTTACCGAATAATTATGTTTCACTAATTAATCATTATATAAAGTCCACTTAATTAACGAATTAAGATAGTGCGTTAAATCATGCCTAATCTTTTGTTGTCTGTTTATGAGAAAAACTTCATCAGTCTTGGCTCTTAAGTGCATGCGGGTATGCGGACGAGAGAGGAAAGAGGTTGTATATAATATCATGTGCAAAACGAGCAATAGTGAAACTTTATTCCTTAGTTTAAACTTTGAAGTTACAATCTACAGCAAATAAAAGATATCAATTAACGTGTGACCTTTTAAATTTATAATTTTTATATAAAACATACTTGTTAATTACATCATATTGAGAAAAATTTTAATTAAAGGTAGTTATAATGCGCATAGCCAAAAAAAATATTTTACGAAAATCAATGCAAACTTATTATAAATTACTAAATTAATTAATTTTATTAATTTTCATAAATTAGTTAGTCGCCACTAAAATTCTTACCTTCGTAAGAACAGCCCTGGGTCGGGCCAGGCCGAAAAACTGATTGAAGTAAAGCCCAAGAACGACCCACAAACGCTCCATAAAGTGACAGAGTGGATTGTGGATCACGCCACGCGGTTACTTAACCAGGTTTTGTTACTCTGTAACGAAATCTATAAATTAAGAGTATGAGAGACCGTTCAGATCATCATCATCATACAATTCGGTTTTAAATAATTAGAAAACGGAGTTGGCGTTTCTATATATTGAAGCAAACGGTACTGGGGAAAGGCGAGATAGATCTCTCTGCGATTCCTTTCAGATTCCCTACTTTTCAATTTCATTCTCTGTGATCCAAATCATTCATTGAAGAAGATGCCTCAGGGAACCCTTGAAGTCCTCCTGGTCAGTGCCAAAGGCCTCGAGAATACCGATTTTCTCAGTGAGTCTCTTCTCCATCCAATCCAATCCAATCCATGATCCATCTTCCGTATTCGTTTCTGTTCTCTGAATTCTAATTTCAATATGTGTATATGCTTTTGAACAGAAAACATGGATGCTTATGTGATCCTCACCTGCCGTACTCAGGAGCAGAAAAGCGGTGTAGCATCAGGTACTACTGTATCTTCTTTAATTTGAATCCAATGATCAATGCTATCTCTGACGATCGGCGTCAGATTCTGATATAAACTTCTGTTTCGATTCAATTAGTCAAACCTGTAGAAGTTAGCTAGCATTTTACAGTGATGAATTGTGAAATCAGGTAAAGGATCTGAGCCGGAATGGAATGAAACCTTTGTTTTCAACTTGACCGGTGACATTTCGGAACTCACATTGAAGATTTTGGACAGTGATGTTGGCTCCAGTGACGATTTCGTCGGAGAAGCAACGTGAGTTTTGCCCTTTTCATCTCTAGCTTTTGATTTCTTTCTTTTGCTTAATACGAATTCGTGACATCTTTAGAATCGTTTAGCATTTCATATAGCAGTTCTCTCGAGTCCTGACCTATATGAATCTTCGCTATAATTGAATGGGACCGGGTATGGTAGTGGTCGGGTTTAATTATTTCTGATACAGGCAAAAAAAAAGGGGAGATTCTGATCGATTTGAATCGTTGTAGAAGGGTTGACGGCTTGAAGCCAAACTTTTAAGTCTCAAGATTTTTTTCCCCTCATAAAAAAATGTCCAAATAAATCAGGATTCTCTACGTAGGGAAAAAAGAAAGTCCGACAAAAAATCTACGTGAAATGCTATAGAATTGGAAAGTAGGAGGCCGTGAGTATCCATAAAAAGAGAGATGGTAAGGTGGCAAAAAGTTGTCTTCAAGGAATAACGGAGTCCATATCTTATTTTATTTTTTGGTCGAAGAGTCCATATTTTATTTTGAATCAATACATAATAATTAAATAAACTAACATAGAAGTGTGAAGAGTTACTTTTGGTCCCAAAAAATAAAAATAAAAATCAGTAGATAATAAAGTGGTGCACGAACATGTATACCTTGCATTATAAACATAATATACAAATATACTTTAGTGTGGAGGACCGACTCTGGATAGTAAATGGAAAAGTTAGTATTAATATGGGATGAGATATTCTTACCACTATTTTTTGTTACTACTACTTTTTCACCATTAGATCAAAATCTTAATAGGAGAAAGAAATAATAAAGATAGATAAGATTCTAATCTAATGGTGAAAAAGTGGTAGTAACATTGGTAGTAACAAAAAATTGTAGTAAGAATATCCTATCCCTATTAATATTACATATAAAAAAGGAATTATTCAAAATCTTAACATGTTACTTCCTCTGGTCCTTATTCTGAAGCACCAATTACCAATTCTCATAAACCAATAAAGTTAGTTAAAAACATTAAAATTGTCATAAAATTTAAGTGATTTCCAATATTATCCCTACTAATCACCCTAAACTCAAATCTAGTACCACCCTTATTAAATATGAGCAGACATAGAAAAATAAATTAATTGCACCTTGAAAACTTGCGAGTGCCTTATAAAAATGACTAAAAATACTTGTTAGTTGGTGCTTTATAATAAAGACTAGAGGGAGTATAAATCAAGACATCAACGACATAATTACTATCATTATAAAGGAATATTGCAATCAAATAGCGGATAGTCCAAAAGGAATATTGGGATGAATACTTATGGTACTCCCTCATAACTAATTAACTATAATATATGACTTATTTATCTAATTTGATTGAATTAAAATATTAAATAAATTAATTATGTTAGTTAACATAATGTGTATTTTTTAAAACATCATAATCATATTTTTTTTAATTCTCAGCTCCTAAAAATTATAAAAAATTAACAAATCTAAAAATTATATATTTTATTTAGGACCCATTTCTTAATTCCCCCATTCTTATAAATTAGAAAAAAATTAAATAATATAAAAATTATATTATATATTTATGACTAATATCAATTCTTTAAATATATCTTATATTAAGTATTTATGAAGTATTATAACTTTGTACGGAGCTGTCTAGTTACGGAGGCATTTGTGATCTGTGAAGGTGGGGGAAAGGGTAATAAATGAGAAGCTTGGTGCGGGACGATCGCAAGGGATTGAAAAGTAGAAATGATTTACTAAGGGCGAGGGGTTGAAGAAGGAGGGTATTGGATTATCTTATCTAGTTTGATTGAGCGAAAATGAGGTGAAGAATTTTTAACAATCCATTGTTTCGTTTAAGATGGAACGAGGGGAGGAATAATAGCAATTTATTATTCTACCCTAACATATTTGTTTATATTTTTTACTTATATATTATATAAATTAATTTACATCTTCTAATTAATATAGAAACGTTTTTATTTATAATTAATATAATAATATATATTTTGTTTTTAATTAATTTTCTAATAATTTATTTTTAACTATAATAGTATTAAGTTCATTATAATATATTTTTAATATAAAAATAATATTTTAAAAATTTAATAAAAATAATATATCTTTCATTATAATTTTATTAAACATTATATTAACATATTTATAGTTATAATATTTTTTTATTTTAAATTAATTTTATAATAATATTTTTTATTTGTAAAAATGTAGTTTCTTAAATTTTATTTCATATTAATATTTTTTAATGATAAAAATATTTTTTAATAAAATTTTTTATTTAAATTTGTATGAGCATATGTTATAATTTTTATTCATAAATATATATAATTTTTATATTAAATTATTTTATAATAATATTTTTTGTTCAATAATATATTTCTATTTTATAATATTTTTATTTATCATAATATTTTTTTCATGAATATTATTGAAATATCACGTAAATTATAATGATAAAGTGTTAGAAAATTTTGGACCCCCCCCCCCCCCCCCCCAAAAAAAAAAAGGCCGCAAGGGTATAAATCATGTGGATTTCTATTTATGGTAGATTTCTAAAAGTAGTCAGATTGATGATTCTTTGCAGCATCCCACTTGATGCCCTGTTCACCGAAGGAAGCATCCCTCCTACGGTATACAATGTTGTGAAGGATGAGGAGTATCACGGCGAGATTAAACTTGGCCTCACTTTTACCCCCGAGGTGATTCTGTTTCCTTTTAGCTTCCATTTACTCCATTTCTTTTATACAAAATCATGGTAATTATCAAAAACAATTTTTTTGCCGTTTTTATCAATTAAAAACTAAACCAGACATTTCATATATCATATCTCGTTCACATCTGGTAGCATCTATATATATTTTTTGAAATCTCAGGGACGCGGCAGCGAATATGTGGAAGAGGAAAACTTAGGTGGATGGAGGGAATCTAGCAGAGACTTCTAAATCCAGCAGATCTCAAATCCATTGGTCATTTAAGGAGCTACATGCTTTGTCTTCAAAACGTGTCGTTTTGCTTATTACTTCCGTGTTTATTATTCCTCCGTTTCGTTGGATGTCTGTCCTCATCTGCTGCTTACAACTTTGGTTCCCTGATCATTAATAATAAGACTTCTTTTTATAATACCATGCCCATTGTGAGCGATCGAATCCATTAACATGCATAGTAACCTGAAAGAAACTTTGGGATTACCCACAACTTGAAAACAAACATCAAACTTATTTCAGCCACTTGAGGCAATAGGAAATAGTTTTTATTTTATTTTGTGCCTTCGGTGTGAAAATACGAAATAGGTTGCTGAGGCAGTTCTCGATTCCATCGGTTTATAATTTCGAATTTCAACAGACTGAAACTTAAACATTGTACAGCTGTAGGGCTATCATACACCCCCGCTATTTTTCGTACATAGAGCATTTTCTTGGATACACCTAATACATAGAGCTGGCATACAAAATACAATATCTAGTTTAAACAGATCTGCTATGGAAAAAATTCCCTACTATGTTACAGCAACTACATCAAGATAAGTAACGAGAATTCAGAGGCGGCCAACAATTAATCCTGGGGCAACACGACAATTTTTGAGGAAGTTACAGAATTTTCCAACTGCAATGAGAATGGTATTTCTGAGGATCAACCTCCACGCCTAGGCTCGTTTGTGGCTGCTGCTCTGGTATGGATCTCTCCTCCATATTGTAGAAGGACGATATATCACTTTGAAAAAAACTGGTAGACCCAAAATCTGGTAACGATGAGTAACTGTCCCTCTGGCCATTCCATATGGAAGTTTCCTCCAAACATCCTTGTATTGGCAATTCTTCCTCTATTGTTATGGTACCTGCTAGAGTCTTGAATGCAAATTCCAGACTTGGGTCTGACCAAGAATCCATAAATGGATAACAATACTGTGCCTCGGGCTTCTCACAGCTCACAACTTCAGTTTCAAGTTGTGGTTGCTCGGATGGAACAGCTTCATTATCAAGAACTTGAGGGATTTTCTTTGACAGCTCTTCATGGATAATCGTGCTTCCAGTTACTCGTTGATGCACAGGTCTTGTTGTATCCACATATTCCCTACAAAGGGGCTCTCCTTCACTCAAGCTCCTGTTTAAATCAGCTTCATCACTACAAGACACCCCATTTTGGCAGAATGTGGAACTGGTCCTCAACTGAGTTTGTTTCGGAGGCTGGAAAAATAAATTAGGCATCATGAGCTTATTATTTTGGGATTGGTTCAAGTTACTATGACTTTCTTCTCTGGTACTCTTTACCTCACGGTCAAGCAATTCCTTTCCCGCTTGTTCATTGTTATCAGGGGTCATAACTGGCAAAACATTGGCAGCATCATCCACAGGCAATGCACCTGTTAGGGTCTTGATTGCAAATTCTAGGCACGGATCTGACCAAAACTGCTCATAGGCTAAGCACGTTTGTGACTCTGACATCACGCCTCCAAGTTTTTCAGCTTCAAGCTTCTGCTGTTGCCCATTGGTAACAGTTTGATCTTCATACAACAATTCTTCAATAGTTTGAGATTCATATGACTTCACACTGATGTTCAATGAGTCTTTGGGTAATCTTGTTTCTGAACTGCCAGATGCATGAAGCGTACACCCAGTTTCTTTCCCAACTGGTAAGCAAAGCTGTCTTCCTGAACTCATCACCAATTCAAGCTCCTGCTGTTGCTTCATGGGAATAGCTTGGGTTTCAAATAATTTCACACTCTCATTCAATTCTTCAACCGGTTGTTTTTCATATGGCTTCTCACCCTTGTTTGATGTTTCAAGTACCTTTGCTTCCAAACTGTCAGATGCACGGAGAGTATGCTCTGTGTCCATCCCAAATAGTAAGCAGACCTGTGTCTCCAAACTCTTGTCACCATTTCTATCAGTTTCAAGCTTCTGCTGTTGATACTTGGGAAAATTTTGGACTTCATATGACTTTTCACTCTTGTTGGATGATTCACCGAGCACAGTTGCTTTCAACAAACTGTCAGATGCATCAAGAGTAAGCTCTGCTTCTTTGCCAGAACTTACTAGCTTTGAAACTCCATAGTTCAAAGCGATAGTTGCCGATGGTTTATCTTTGCGTGATTTCCTAGTTGCATATTCTAGAGCTCTTAAAGCAGGCATTACCTCAGGCTCATGGCCTGCAAGTCTCCTAGACAACCGGTGAGGCAAAGAAAGCTTTTTCTTTCTCTTCAATTTTTTTGAACTCACCTGCACATTTCTGTCACTGTTGCTTTCTTTAGCACTGTCAAACAACATAGCTTCAGCAGCCAGATTAGGCCCACCACCAATTGAATCCTCAATGGGTAACATACCAGTGAGGGTCTTGAACGCAAATTCCAAGCATGGGTCAGACCGATAATATTGGGAACCAATGGATTGCTGAGGTTCTGATTTCTCATAATCGATATCTTCATTTGCATGCTTTTCTGGTTGCTCATGGGTAATGGGTGGAATTTTCAGAGATTTGAAGTTTTCATTTGGTGCCTCTCCATTTATCGGCGTATTTATATAGATAGAAGCATTATCTGCAAGATCAACAGCCGGCCTACCCTCAGTTTGCCTACCCTCAGTTTGCCGCAATACTGCATTGACCTTACCTTTAGACCTTCTGCTCTTGTATTCAGGAGCTCTTTTGCAGACTATGGAGTTGGTCATGACCTCTGGTTCTAATCCAGCAAGTCGCTTGGAAGCCCGCCTACATGGATTGCAATGATCTTTCTTATTACTGTATTTGTTCAAGTTAACATGAATTTCAGAGGCATCACTTTTTCCAATCTGATTGACAGCGGGCAATTTGTCGCCTTCCATGACATTAGCTTCAGAGGCGAAACTTTGTCCCTGATGAGAAACATCATTAGCAGGTGATTCACATTTAATGTTCTTCATTTCAACCTTGAGGCCTAGTGCACTGGAATCCTGAGACTGAGAATACTCAAGTTCTACCTCTTTCTGATCTATTTTCTGTGTTACTAGCTGGTATGATTGATCTCTATAAACTAGTTCAACTTCAGAATTGCTGTTTTTGTTCAGTAACTCTCCACATGTATTTTGCACACACTGAATTTCTGGGACAACATTCAGCTTCTGAGATGATTTATTTTTCAAGTCAATGACTATAGGGGCCACACTTTTCCTTAAGTTTCTCTTTGAAACTTGACGAGCTGGCGCAAGGGTCACAGTGCTGGTTAAGTGGTCAGCTTTTCCAGTGAACTGTTTCAAGTTCCTGTGAGGCACATCCAATTCTTTCTCAATTTTGGACATGCTTGCGTGAACAGGGTTCTCTTCATCAGCACTTATAAAATAATTCTTCTCTTGCACATCAGCTGCAGGAATTAAGTAATTTCCAGTTTCAGTACAGAATATATATTCTACTGATTTCGAGATAAAAAATTTGGTAGTATTTTGTTACCTGGATTAGATTGTATAATTTCAGAACTGTTTTCAGCTGAATCCTTGGGCAAATGCATCTTGACCACAGAGTCAGATGTCAAAACAGGAGAAACCATAAATTCGGCAGAGACCTTCAAATTTTGCCCTTCTTTTGAGTTGCAGGCACCTGACAATTCTAAGACACCGTCAGAAACTTCTTTGCCTGCAGCAACATGCATGAATTAGAAAGAGATAGGTTTTAGACACACATGGCATATTTTTCATCAATCTGAGATGGGATTAACATGTGGCACAGTTAGTCAATTAACTTAAATAAAAATGTTACTTCTGACTTCTCACCGGCAAAATGCTGCTGTTTGATTGCAGAATGCTTCAGTTTCTGTCTTTTGGCGGCAGATGGCTGCTATATTAACAAAAGCAAGACAAGAATTCTAAAGTCATTCTTGATGCAATGATCTGTATGAAGAAGTTATATTCATTGGATTATCGCTCAAGCTAGTGGTGTCATATAAAGCATCGTGAATTTAGACAGATGAGGCATACCAATAAAAATAAGTAGTACTCCTTCGGTCATTAATATAAGATATATTCACCTAATTTGATTTGATTAAGGAAGTTGGTTAAGTTAGTTAACATGACATGTATTTTTAAAACACTCTAGTCATTTTCCTTAATTCCCTCATTCCCTCTATTCCTTAGATAATTGTTGAAGGAGCATCAATACGGGTAAATTGGGAAAAGATTGACAAAGATGAAAACTTCGTCTTATATTTACGACCAATATCAACTCCCCAAATATGTCATATATTAAAGACCGGATGGAGTAAGAGTTATTCTACAAGGAAGCATAATAAAGTTGTTATCAGCTATTGTTAAAGAGAAGGAAGCACCACACGTCATATATTTGAATTTGATATGATAAAATTACCACAAACTGGACAAATACATTTTAAAGGCAACGTGGTTGTGCACACCAAGAATGTCCATATGAAAAAAATTAACACATCCTATGCAGCTAGGACAAGAAAGGGCTTATGGATGTTGACATTCCCATTTTCTGAGGATTCTTTGCTTTTAGAGGGTTCATCTTATAAATAAGTAATTATTATGCATGCATGTTTTCCTCTGTGTGTGTACAAAAAATATGTACAGAAGTATATGTATTTCTGCATCCTGGTATAACTCGATGGTTAGCTTTCATGTCATGTTCCATTTCTCAACAAAAAAATAGATAAAACGAAGTACATGTTACACAAGTACTTAATAACAACAACATGTTTATACATCCAGCGTGCAAAATAAAAATTACAAAAGTATCAATGATACATGTTACACAGTCATGTAATGGAAGGCAGGAAGCAAGAGAAAGGCTGTAATTTGATACTAAAAACCACAATGCTAAGTTACAGAAGTTGGAGCTAGAGGTACAAACATTGTTTGTCGATTGCTTAGCTGTGCATCCCTTCTTGATAGTGCAGTTGCTGCCATCTACAGTTTCAAGATACCGTAATACCTCAGGTTTGGAGTAGAATTTGAATCTATTCAATGGATCACTGAAGCACTGCAATAAGAACACAGTTTTAAACGGATGTTATCAGATGCATTGTTAATGGGGACAAATACTTGAGAAAACAGTAACCAACGTATGAGCAATAGCTACTTCCTCTCAATCAATAAGTAGCAGTGAGAACTCAACAAAATCTATATAGAGATTTAAATTTGTAATGTAATAACTAAGTATGTCAGACTCTTTATAGTCTGGCAACTGGGCAAGAGAAACTAAGCTACCGCCAGGAAAAAGTGAAGAAATATTTATGCACATCACTTAACATGAGAAGCTATTAACATGAAAATAAACACAGTATATCAGTAAAGTATGGTCTCAAATGACATTAAAATAACCAGCTCTAACAAATTTAGGACAAGAACAGATCAAAAGTCAGTGATACATTGGGATGAACAAGAAAATGGAATAACAGCAATAATATCTGACATGCAACCCATAACCTCCTAGTATTATCCAGTACCTTATATGTAGCTCCCTTGTGGACGCCACTTTTTCGGGTTTTGAAACCCACATTCCAGCCATCAGGTAACCATGCAGGATGTTCATTTCCTTTCTTTAAAATCTGAAACTTTCAAGCATAACTGAAGTGATGAGAGACAATGGTTTAGCCAAGTTGCAGAGCACATATTCATTAAAAATAGGCTTCAAAATTTGCACTCACTTGTGAAGAATCATTACTTGTGCTCTTTCTGAACAATCTATTGGTTGCTTCAAACTTCTCAAGGTCATTTCTTCCCATTTTCAGGCAACAGGTGGTATCAAGTAAAAGTAAAAACTCTGCAGTTTCAATGTTTGTGGAAACTATACCGCTTTAAAATTTCTTCCTCATTTCAACAATTTCTGATGATCTATCCTCTCTATTGGAACATGAGCTACCTGACTTTTATCATTCTACTGATGACAAGACAAGACACGCAATAGCACATATTAGGAACCATGAATCAATCTTAGCTCTTCAAGATTTGCTAATGACTTATAAGAGGCAATAGAAACTGAAGATTAGTCAAGATTTGATCAAGAATATCTAAATAAACATTAAAGAGATCCTATCAAGTTTCTGGTTGAAATGTGTTACATGACAAATACCATCATATCCATACCTTAGTCTCCTATGGTTCACCATGATATTTAATAGACATGCTATGCAAAATAAAAGCAATCAATAGTCTCGATTCTTAATAGAAGTGTCCAAGTCTTCCATTTAAGAAGATCAACACCATTTTGGACACCGACACAGGTTGTTAAACTCCTCATCCAGAACTTAAAAAACTGGAGCTATGCAGTCAATGAACAGCTAAATTGCTTTTTTTTCAGCAATGAACAACTAAATTGCTTTTTTTCCCCAGCAATGAACAACTAATTTGCTACAGCATAAGACTTGAAACTCTTAATACCATAGTACCACTATCATCCGAAGATCCATATTTCAGATTTATAAATGCTTTCTATAACAATACAAAAAGTCATTCGCAAGCCCAGCTACATTTATATTTGACCAAAACAAGGATTTACAACCGCAAACAAAACTTCATTTTCCCTCAATAAAACTAGATAAATAAAGCCTGGACCTTATGTAAGTTAAAACTTTGCCTGTACGGTTGTTCGTCTCAGCTCAGAAGAAGAAGCCTTCTCCAAAGCGCTAACAATGGCTAATCATACAGACAAACCATTATATTTCGTCTTCCACAACTAATATTCCCATTTTCTACAACTTGAAGCCACCTAAAAGAGATGGAGGCATCTGAACGGTATCCCCAGATAAATACCTAGAAATTTTCGAATACATTGAAGGTCTCCAAAGAGAAGTCGAGCAGCTATTCCTTTAAACATTAACAAGAAAGCTAACTTTCTAATTTCAATTAGCGAACGTATCAAAGCATATGCAGCAATTCCCTCTTTCTAGACTAAATTCTTTTGCCCCCTTCTTTGCTAAGATGATTAACTAATCATGAGCAAGAGGAGTTTCATCTTCCATGCAAATGGGAAAAGAATAGACTGGAAATACATCAACTTTCAAGTGGATAAGTATGGTTATAAAGCAGAGAAAAACGCAACTCAGTTAGCTACTGACACCAGATTAGGACAGCTCGATTATATGAGGATGAAGATATAACGCAAATGATAAAGCTTTACCCTAATTCTACACACGCAGGTTGCCGCCAGAGTTCCCTAGGTTGCTACGATGAATTATTCAGGGATCGAGCTCTAGCTCTTCGTCACATGCATTTTCGGCTCCTGGGGAGTTGAAAGATTGGTCCTTTTCTTCATTGCTTGAATATTATTAGCATTTGAGCATGGTGGACGAATTATTATTGTTGTTATCATTGAACCAAAAACAAAAAAGTTGGACGAATAAGGCCTGGAGACACGTGTTGAAAATGGAAACGCCTCGTACGTTGAGGGGTTCTTGATAATTTTTTGATTCCGGAAATGGGTCTTTGACCTCTAAAGTTACGCAATGCTCAGTTTCAGTTCATGCCACCTCACCCCTCCGTCCGACTTAGGTATATATGATTTTAACCACATACAACTCCCAATTAGCTTTCTAACTTTATGTTTTGCCAACAATGAGGCATTAGCTATTTAACTATAAAACAAATACTAAAAGTTAATTGGAACCATCCATCTTTGTTTTGGTTGGCCAAAAAATTAACCTTTGTTATTCATCATGTCCCTTCCCTAACCTAAGCTTTCATCAGCGGGCTAATCCAAGAAAGCTAGGGTTAAATTATTGATTTGGATTATGCGGCGACAAATTAAAGCCCAAGTATTTAAAAGGACGATCGGGTGGCATTTTTTAAGTTTTATTCGTTCTGAGGCGAGCATATCCTCTACTCTTTGACTTGAAAATTAAAAGGGCGATCGGGTGGAGGGGGAAAAAGTAAGAAAAACGAAAAAAAAAAATAGGGAAGATCGCACTATGATTGCAAAGGAAAAAAAAAATTAATTAAAAAGTCTCAAGATATGATTCACTATCTAAAACTCATAATGAATTTGTCATTCCATTAGTAAGTGTATGTATATTGACAGTCAAGTCATAATGCTATTATTGAAAAGCGTGTGTTTCATATATTAATAAATCATAATAAATACATGTGCTAAATTGGTAAGTCATACTATTACTTTATTTTATTACCCATCCAGTTTATTAAAACTTCCAATCTCTACTAGTAATTCGCCCTGAGTTGAGCTATGACTATGGGGAAAATTTCTCAACACTATTTTACCATTTTCACGCCTTGAATTGAGAAACTGAGGACATGATTAAGGAAGAGAAAATTGAATACCATTTACTGCCAATAAATATTGACAATCAGCTATAGTTTTAGTGTTGGCAAGTATACATATACGTGTGTGATAAGTGTGACATGTAGTTTTAGAATTTGAATATATATATATATATTGAATTTTTAGAAAAGGGGTTGAGCCTACTCATAATCCAAGTGTAAGACGTTTGAAGCTCACTCCGCAGGAAATATTGACTAGAGAGTACACATGTCTCCATCTCTACCAGTTTTACCACTGTTTCCTAGACCTCTAGGAGCCTCCCCCAACACCTTGACCAATGCAGGGATTGAACCCCCTCCCTTAAAGTGAGAAAGACCGACCCCACGCCAGTTACACCCAATGGGTTAGAATTTGAATATGTATTACTTAGATCTCTCTCCCTTGAAACCGTACTGCTATTTTAAAAAAAAAAAAAAAAAAAAGTAATGAGCCCTTTTACGTGGGGACGGCAAGATAAGCTGACGGCAGCTATTGATTTGGATTATGAGGCGCCAAATTAAAGCCCAAGTATTTAAACGATGGCTTTTCCTGGTCCACCCATTTCCTTGCTGAAGAAAAAATTCCTCTATTTCTTTTTTGAATTGACGAAGATGAGGCGAGGAGGCTTCTTAAATTGGCAAAATGTTGAGATGAGATCTTTACCCGCTCGCTTTGTTCGTTTCTCAATCTCACCAATCCTTGCCATTGAAACGCATTTCCTCTCAGGTTTGTGAATTGTGATATACCAGTCCCATTTACCCCCTATACTAACTTCACTTCATTACTTGTTGGAGAAGACCAAAGCTACGGAAGAACTCAGAGATCTTCATAAAGCGGTTTTACAATGCGGGTTCAGCTTCAACCGCTATGCTCAAGCTTTTCAAACCCTCTGGCCAATCAATTCGGCCTCATCCCTGTATCTTTCGACTGTGAGTTTGAGTTCACTTCAATTTTGGTTTCGACTATTTCATCTTTTACTATTTTTGCCTTCCTAATTGTTCTCAGTTTTATTGCATATAACTTGTTCGATTTATCGAATCTTTACTTCAGCTTCCCAGCGGAATGGATTCAAGAGGGCGCATTTGAAACTAAGAAGGAATCAGAGGATGGTAATCTCGGCTACGAACGAGCAGAGCCCGGGCTTCGATTCTGGGAGGAGAAGGTTTTTCCCCTTATTTTAATTATTTCTAATTTTAAGGATAGTCAGGGCGAAGTGGCATTGCTTGTTTAAAATATCTTGATATCATGTAGAAAAGTTGTAGAACACATTTGCCTGCTCAAAGCAAAGCAAGATTTATCCGATGAGGAAGAGACGGACATGCTGGATCATTTGTATACAACACAGTATCAAATGGGTGGTGTCGTGGCGATTTCGTTGGGTAAGTCCACGTTAGATGGTTAAGCATAGATACACTGCTTATAACAAGCAATGCTTAAACTTCTAAAAGCTCTAGTTGCATTTCTTCTTCTGCCTTTTTGATATATGTGAAGAGGCAGTGATATTTTCATATGCCTACGTGTGTGATGATCTGTCATTACTATAGGACGCATTTCTGCTACAAATCCAGAGAACTATACGCATGGCCTTTTTATGCGCTTTCAAAGGAGAGAACACCTTGAAAAATTTTACGAGAATCCCTTTTACTTGAAGGTTCTGAAGAACCATGTATTCACTTACTGCCATGTATGCACCAACATGTAAACACCGATTCTCTGTTTCTTTTCCTATTTTTTCTTGTATATGTCAAACGAACCTTGCTGTGAAGTTTGAACTTCTACCAATCATTCAAACTTCAATTTCTTTATTTGACCAAAAAAAAAACTTCAATTTCTTTCTATTTCAGGGATTAATGAATGTGGATTATGAAGCTGAAGTGGAAGATGAGATGCTTTCTATATTCCGGAAAGGCGAGGTAGGACAAAACTACAAAAAGGCATAGAGCATTTATTGCTACCGATTGTGAATTCATCAGAAAACTTTTTGTGTGTGCATGTTTCTATTGCGATTGCACTGCTTCTGGTTCTAAGAACAGATTTTTGGTGATTCAAATGAATGTCATGTGTAGGAGTTCAACTTTGGAGTAGAATTTGTGATTCTGATTTCATTTCTTGATGGAGTTTCTGCTGAAAAAGTGGAAGATGCATTAACTTCCCTGGCTTCCTTGGCATCAGGATCTCCTTCCTTGATAGTCCAATCAACTCAAGGTATGTTCTTTTGCCAAGCTGCCAAAATTGCTGTTCTGTTATATGACTCAAGTGTATACCAGGGCTCAGTGGCTCAGCGAAAGTCCAATTATGAATGAATTCATCCTCATTAGGTTTTCAATTTATGAATGAATTCTAGTTGTTGCATTGCTAGGTTCAAATTTTACGCCAAGCTCCAAGGATTATACCCATGGAGCAGTGATACGATTTCGATCAGGTGATCTTCTTTTCATGATTTTATCATTCTTTATTCTCTTTTACATTGGTCTTGCTGACTAATGCATGGTGGCCTGTTTTGCAGTTGAGGCTTTCGAGATTTTTATGAGCAGCAAAGAGTACAAAGATGTAAAGAATCCTAATTTATTGCATTCTAGAAATTACCTTCACTGACCATGGGTTAATAGACAGCCTTTGAACCTATAGAACGTGCTTGTGTTCTTTGCACAAATTCGACTTTCTATACTGTCTTTTCATGAGCTATGCAGAACTTGTAGATGATCAATTTTTGGTATATAATAGAGTTCTGAATTTTGTTTGGGTTTTTGCTATCATTCTTTTCTGGTATAGCATGAAATTAAAATTTTTCTGTCATTTTGAATTCTAGAATTTTTCCTTGATCCTCTCCCCAACTTTCCTTTAAAAAAAATGAACTTTTGCATTGAAATTAGTTTGTTGAAGCTAAATGATACTTTATCAAACTGAAATAATATTTGTCTTTGTAAGTTTATCGATATCATGAGGAATCTAAACTATGTTTCAGTTTGCAAAATAGATGTGGCTGTCTAAGTTCCAGCCTATCACCCAGAAAGCACTGTCTCTTCATTACTCCGTTGATCCAGTGGGGACTGAGATTATGTAGTAAGGATTCGGTAAGTCGGTACTATTTACTTACCAAGGCAAATATTAAGGTAAGGTGATTATTCTTCTTTTTTTTGGTAAAAAATTTCTTCTTCTTTTCATTTGTACTAAATGCTGGCAGATTACGAGAGATGCGGCTTGGGTTTTTCTACTTTATGAGAACAAGGACGCACTTTATTGTCTGCCTTTTTGCACGCACTCACATGTCCTTTTGCAGTGAACTATGGGAAAATAGCCATTCCTTTCTGCAACAATCTGAAGTTTGACTTGGGAAAATTGCCTTTTTCTTGTTGCATACGTGTATAATTGTATATGTTTTATAACCGTATTGCCTGTATAATATCTTAATCAAGTATTGTTAATGGATGTCAAATTCGTGCCTTATAGGTACTCTATTAGAGTCCCTGAATCTATTGTGTAAATGCTATGTAACGGGATATGATAAACATACATAGTTTCATCAATCAATTCAACGAGTGTAAGCTAATTCAGGAAAAGCATAAAGTTTCTTCTTATTAACTGATTTCTGCAATGCTTGATTTCTTCCGGATCCTAATCTTGTAATAGCATTTAACAAAGTTTGAGTCAGTATGGATGTGTGTACGACAGACCTGCACACTCTACACTACAAAGGTTCTGTCACAGAATTGTTCAGACATATACAGACAAATGAACAAAAGAAAGAACAACTACCCCACATCGTAGCTCTTCAAGATTATTGATGTTCGGCAACCTACAAGAATGAAGTTTATTTACGTTTTGAGTCTGCACAAGTCATTTTCTTACCATTTGATCCGAGTGCAACGACAGTGTTCTGAAGATCAAGTTTGACTGTCAGACTCAGATTATATCTACATCTTCTATGGGAGGCAAGAACATTCCTGTATATGCTGCCTGCAAAATTTTGTCTAACTTGATAAACAGAAAATTTCCAGAAAGCTGATCAATTATGAAGTGGGTTTGGTCCCCCCGGAACATTTCTGAGAGAAACTCCATAAATTGGATGGACTTCATCTCTGCTAGCTTCCTCTTGTGTCTTGGTGAAGAAATGAAGAGAGTTTCTTCTCTGTGTTAGCTTGATTGCTTCGCCTGGGCATCGACGGGCCACACTGCAACTTGGGAGCTGACTAATCAGTACGATCATCAACATTACAAGTGAGATCCTTGAACATTGACCTGCCATGGCTGCAGCAGTTTTGTGGGAGAGAATGAAAATTCAATGGCATACAAAGAAGGGTGGGGGGAGTTGAATTTAGTTTGTTCTCATCTGCAGGAGGATTATTGGTCCTTAAATACAGGGTGAGAGAAGATATGGCCAAGATGTAGCCAAAACTAATTAATCCGTTGAAATGACACAGCTGCCCATGGATCATCTACGGATTTGCAATCTGCCGACGAGGGCGTTGACTATGGAGTGTAGTGTGTTGAATGAGTCTGATTAATTTGAGTTTTTTGTAATTATTAAGAAGACTGAGATATGTATTTAAGGACAGGATGACCCCATGTAGGTGTGTCAGAGAGACTAGTGGAGCTTACTCTTTGATAGTGAGGTGCTGTCTCTCACCACATGTGCCATGCCATGGCCTTGTAATCTAAACTATTCAGGATAAAGTGACAAGACTTGCCACTTCGCCATTCCATCAGTTATTACTGTACCCATATACAAGAGTATGCTACACAACAAAGCAAACTAGGAGACAGAATTTGTCCCATAGATCCATCTGCGATTGCAAATATAATGGTGGTAGGTTACTACCAGAAAGTCAGATTCTGTTGGAACTTGTGATTTGTGAAGTTGGTGGCACCAAGTATTTGCTATGGTTCAAGCAGAGAAGAAACGAGGAAGCTGAGATGGAACGGGTCGATGCGAATAAGGATTCGCTGTATTAATCAATTATTAGCTTTGAAAATTCCCCTGTTAAGGAGCCCAGAGAATTATGAGACCTTCCTGTTGTTCCTCACGCGAATATGCTCCGATCTGAGTCGTAGCAATAAGGTTTCTTTTGAGGTGAAGTATGAACGTACGGACAATTCATTGCAGTGCCCCCGGAATTGAGTTTAACCAGCTCAAGTTTCTTGATAAGCATAATCATATATTGGACAAAGCTAGGTAGCCCCAAGGCAACTAATTAGTATGTGTTTGGATTATTCGGAGTGATTTTGTTTAACGGGAGAGAAATTTCATACTGTAAAAAGCAGAGTCACTTTTTAAACTGTTCCAAACAAAAGGTAAAAGCACTTTTACACATAAATTTCTTGTTACATTTTCCTTTTACAACAAAATTATTTAAAATAATTTAATACAAACACCCATTAAATTAGATTCATATTTGAAGGGTGATGGGCTTCTTTTTTTTCTTTTGCTAGGCACATTTATCCTCCTATTGAATAAAATTCTGTTTGAGGTTTGAGGCACTAAATATGAATACATCTCCTAATAGAGATTTGAATCCTAATTCATCATCTTATAAGGGACTAACCCCTTCTGTTCGACTAGCTCGAATTAAAAGAATAGGTGAAGTAAAAAGAAGTGCTTTTAGATGAGGGACCACAACATAAGCTGGCCCACAAGGCTCGGAGAATATGGAGTCCTGAAATGTCTTATATTGCACCCCCAACAGGGGAATCATAGGGAGCAAGATGGGATCGATTAAACAAGGACTGGAAAGGATATGGCCTACGTGTTTTTGGGCTTACACACAATCACCACCTCATCGGAGTTCATGTGCCGAATTAACCCCAACACGGATGGCTTACACACGTTTCTTGGTTTCCATAATCTGCCCACGTCATTCAATCCCCGAAACTTATTTGACAATTAATTTATTAATACATAAATAAATTATGCCAATTCACCATTATGATTATATTTATTTACTTCTAAATCAGCGTGACATTCCACAGGAACCCCTGACCCTACCATGTTCTCAAGCAACATAGTTTGAAAAACGCAAACGTCATGCAGGCGAATCTCATATTATCATATAAACACAAGTTTTTGTTTTTCTTGTAAATCAAACATCAGTGGATGGCAATTCAGGTATCGCCAACTTTCAGCAGAAGGGTTCCAAGTCAAACAATTGACTAACGGGAAACAGGGAAGCGCTTACACGTGGAGGAACCTGATTGTGAAGTTTTGGTATCTATGATATGGAGCCGCCACCCTAGTGCCAATATTTGGTCTTCAAGAGAATAGTATTGGATGTGGAAAGTCAACCTTCTTCCCTGTAATCCATACGGAGCTATCTACGTATTCTGATGCCAGGAATGTCTTTTAATCCCATCTTTAGTGCAGTCTTCCTGAATATTGCAGGAGGCCTCTGCAACCCAATGGATTCCGAAAATTGGCTCGCCAGCTCAACTAGAGTGACTTTGTCTCTCCCGATTTCCCTTATCGAATTATAATAACCAAGCCACGTGTGATAAGCTGATTCTTTGACGTCGTTATCAATCTTTGCCATTGAATTTTCTACCTGCAAGTATATACAACGCATAGATTACAAACTGCGTATTCTAGTTTAGATAACAATTAGAAAGTTCCCTCTCCTTGCATGGATTGAAATTTCCTTTTTCCATTTAACATATATTTCATCGTCCATGTGCATGCATTGTATCAAAATCCCCAACGATCATGAAGTTCGCAGTAAATGGTAGACACCTAACTCCAAAATCATCCGCAAATAAGTAGAGTGAATACTGAGAATCAAAGCCCTGTTTATTCATCATTTTGCTCTCTATGGAGAGTGAAGAGAGAGTAAGATAAAGAAAACATAGGGCATGAGCCAGAAATGAACCTTAAGCTTTGTCTCGGGATCTATATCTGGTAAAGGGGATCTCGTCAGAGGGAGATCTTTGATTTCATCTAAAAAGTACTCTTCCCATGGAGCAATTAACAATATGCATTCCCCTTCTTTGCCTTCTCGTCCTGTTCTTCCAACACGATGGATATATTGTTCTCGGTCAGTAGGAATACCAACCTGAATTACACACCGTCTTCAGTTAATAGTTGCATGGAAATAAACAGCTAGATAACTTGCATAACAATAACTTGAACATTATCTAAGACAAAAAGTTGAAATATATGAAATTAATTTGGCTAAGCCCTCTCATTGAGATATTTTTCTTTTGAAGAAAATATGACATTATTATAATTTCAAAAAAAAACTCAGCAAAAACCCACAGAAATTCTTGATTTTCCAAGAATTTTACCACAAAACTAGAGTACTTAAGAAAATTTGAAGAAAGCAAAATAAACATGAGCATGAGCGTTCAGTTTGGCATCCCTCATCTATCAAATAACGAAGAAAAGATGCACTGAAGAATTTAACAATACCTGGATGACTAAGCTAACGTCAGGATAATTCATTCCACGAGATGAAACGTCAGACGAGATAAGAATCAGTTGTTTGGATTCCTTGAACTCATCTGATATGCGAGTTCGATAAAGTTGAGGTTTTCGTGAATGTATCTCCCTAACATTCATTTTCATCTCCCGAAGAAGTTGATACAAGAGTGAAGTCACCATCCCAGTTATACAGAAAACAATAACCTGAAAGAAACTCCACCTGTTAATCTCAAGTTACATGATAAAGCAATTCACACTTTAGACCCAAAGGAAATTTACCTTATAATCAGGTGCTTGCAAGATGTGCTCCTTCAAAATATGGTGCACTATTTGAAAATGAGATTCATGAGAAGTGACAAGATAAGACTGCTTTACCTGCGATAGCAAACCAAAAAAAGTATTAATACTTTCCTCTAAATGATAATAATTACACACAGGAAGTTCTCTATGCCTTCTTCAGTATGAGAGAGATAAGACAAAATCAAGTTAAAAGAAACATCCTATAATTATTGAGAAAGTCAACGAAAACAGGAATTATACGCATAAAGGCTCTAGAAGAAGCCAAGAGATATGTTTTGCAATTGCACGGTAGTTACTGTAACTTACTTTAACAGGAGTTTCCACACTATTTATCCCCACTGTGTCAATATATGTGTGATCCCTTTTCAAAACGAGTTGAGATATACGCCGGACCTGCACATAAGTGAAATATAACTTAAATGCAGATTAATACTCATAAAAAATTGCCAATAAGAGCCGATATTAAATTAAATAGATAAAATATTAACATCATAAAGCAACCTCCTTTGGAATGGTTGCAGAAAATAGCAAGGATTGCCTTTGACGGGGCAAACAATCGACAAGCTTTTCCACACTCTTTCGAAAGCCCAGGTCCAATAAATGATCAGCTTCATCAAGTATAAGCATCCGCAAACCCATCAACCGCAGAGATATTCCAGACTTGTACTCAATATGATCCAGCAACCTACCTGGAGTAGCAACAATGATCTGCAAAATTTCATATAAGACAGATGAACATAATAGCTCACAACACTGATTTTATCAACAAGATTAGCCACATGTAATAAAACAAAAGATTTAAGCAAGCCTAATAGAAAACCTGAGATGGATCTGATTCAAGACGTTTTTGGTCGTCTTTGAATCGAATACCTCCTATTAGAGTCTGAACTCCAATTCCATCATGATACTTGAGTAGAACTTTTAATTCTGCAGTAAGTTGAATCGCAAGTTCTCTGGTAGGGCACAGGATCAGAACAAGTATTGGAGGCACACGTTGAGGGACATTTACACTTATTGCCTTAAGAACTGTTTCAATAGCAGGAAGCTGTTTGTACTCAACATCATTGATAAAATTAAACAAAATATCATGCAGCATGTTCAGCGCGCATATAAGAACTAGAGTGTACCAAAAAAGCAGCACTTTTCCCTGTGCCAGTTTTAGCTTTGACCAAAGCATCCATGCCTGCGTCAAAACAGAATTTAAAGCATCATTAGAATTGTTTCTGATAGTCATATCAAGTAACTTGAAGCAAGTCGATTGTAAGAAAATAAAATGATTCAAAGTTAGTCTAAAGAGCATTACGTTGAGAACTTTTCTCTTTGTAAGATCTGTAACAATAATAAAAAGAGAGAAATACAATGACCTTCCTTAAAATCTTTGAATACTTCTAGGTACCCTCTAGCATCAAATTATACAAAAACAGCCCCTGGAAGCATAACTTCACTTGTACCCAATGCCATATAGAGAAGGTTATGTCTCAAAGCTTCAGCCACAGGTGTTGGTCTAAATATTAGGGGAGATCTTTGTACAATCTCAAACTATAGGGAATCAGGACTTAAGTTACACCAAACATCAGTTCAAGTCAATGCAATTTTCTCTGACAAGAATAATTTAGGCAATAAATGACAACTAAAAGTTTGATTTCAGAAAACAAAAAAAAATTGAGTGAAAGACACATCTTCACATCAATAATCAATAAATAAATAAATTTCAATAAGAATTTGACAAGGCTTTGAGCTCAATATGTTCATCAGAGACCTGACATTACACCTTAACTTAACTCAGACTATGCCTTTCAGGCACTGAAGATGATTCAGGATGTCGAGACATAGTTGCAGAATAAATTAATAAAAGAACATAAATCATACAACTTAAGAAGGGGCTGAGATTTGTGGTAATCTAATCCACAGTTAATTGAAATCTATAGTGCAACAAATGGCAACCTACCCTCAAGGCAAACAGAAAGGCTAGCCTCCTGAACTCGTGTCATGCGAATATAACCAGCTGAAGAAAGTGCCTTGATTGTCAGTGGCGATATGCCACACTCATCAAATCTATTAAAAAAGTTAAAATCAACATATAAAAAATTAGTTACTGCAGTTACATAAAGTAACCAAACATTCATCTGCCTCCGTATACTTGTCAAAATTTTACATGGAACAAGTTATTGATAGTTTTCAATACTCCGTTTCTCAGTAACCCGAAGTAAGAAAACCAAATCATATGATCTGAAATTGCAAGATATGACTGTGGAAGCACACAAGTTCAAATCCAGTTCGTGTCATGAATAGTTGGGAGAAAAGGTTCACGACTTAGGCTTGTTTTACCCTACACAAACATTGTAAATCATAACCCAACAGGCACCAAATGGGAGGGAAACAAATAATTTGAATACCTTTTCTGACTAAGTAACGTATCTTCCTCACTTTTCTGCAGCTCATTCTCGATCATCTTCCTCTTATTTAGATCATACTTGATCAATTCAATCTGTTCCGAAAGGTCACTCTCCTCGTCATAAGAGTTCGGGAGCACCCTCCTCTTTGTATTTACATCATACTTCCCCAAAGAAGCACTACTACCTATCTTATTTACGCCCCTGGCGATCCTTAAACCGTCTGAATCCATGTCTGATTCACTCTCGCTGGAAGAACTGTCATCTCTCCATAACTTTCGTTTCCTTTTCGGCATATTTTTCTTGTTGTTTGTATATTCACTCGCATTTGCGTTAATCAGGGTTTTCTGAGTACTGAATGAGTTTCTGACCATAGATCTTGTAGGATTTCTCTCCAAACCAAAATCAGAATCCTCATCCTCTGACGAGCTCTCATTCCTTTGAAACCTCCTCCGACTTTGCGTCGAGTAATCCCTGGTATGAGTAAAATTACTACTCGTATTCATCACATTGTTATTTTGGCTATCAGAAAGCATGTGACGGCCTTCCGGTGCTCGTTTCCTCAGATCAAAAGGCGACGATATTGATCCCCGCCGTCTGCTTGATCCCGGAAATTCTCTGAGATGCGGAGGCGGAGGCTTCAACGGACCGTCATTTCTGTTCCAGAGATCTTCAGCACCTTCCTTCATAAATCGATTGGCTAAGGCCTTAATATGGTCCTCCGGGGCCATCGGCCTGTGAGTGGCGCTAGAGGTGTCAGGTTTTCCCGCTAGTTTAACTCGGATATGGGAGCGAATGCGAGCCTGGTAGAGCTGTTTTTCTTGTTCAAGAAGCCTTCTCTCTTTATCTCTGGCTCGCTTCTCGTGCATGCGCTTCCATTTCCACTTGTTGACGCCACCCGGGAAGGTCCGAGGACCCCCACCCATGTTTCGGACCAAGATGAAGTTGCAGAGAATTTTTGACAATGCCCTGGATCGTTCTGCAAAGATCGACGAGTACATGGCTTCGGAGAAAACAGAACACACTGTCAATCTGCGAAGAAGGGTTTAGGGTTTATGGAGACGAGGGGGAAATCAGCGCTAAATTAAACATTTCAACAGCTTTCTTTCCCGGAAAAAAACGACACGGGACCAATAAATGCATTCACTTTTTCTTTTAAAAAAATCATAGTGGCTCCCTAATTATAAAACATATTTTATTGATTTTGGAATTAAATTAGTTAATTTCACTTATTTTCTTAAAATGCTCTTATATCAATGACATTAACATATCTCCTCAACCTAAAATTTTCTTTCATTGTTTTTTAATTGAAATGATGGTCTTACTATATATATATATATATATATATATATATATATATATATACATATATGTGTATGTGTGTGTACACATATGTATGTATGTATGGGTATGCACACATATATATATCTACAACCCAAAAAAAAAACACACACACACCCTACCACAAATATACAAACATATCTACACACAAATACAAACCCCTACGTCCCCCAACATACACATCCACACACACACACAAATATAAGTGTATGAGTATGTATATACACATATATAGACACACATGTATATACATAAACATACACACACATATTTATATAACGCATGTGTATGTCTATATGTGTGTGTACATATATAAATATATATGTGTGTCTATGTATATATGTGTGTGTTTGTGTGTGTGTATTTGTAAATTAACGTTAACTCATTGATAAACAAATTAAAATCCAACAATTTAAGAGTTTTATTAACAGGAAAATTCTATGCACCTAAATGCATGTACTTACCAAAAACTAAATACAATTGAGAGAATATAATAGAGGTATTTTAGAAAGAAATTGACAAAAATTTAAATTTTATCCTATAATTAGGATTAAGACCAACTCTCAAATGTTGTCCTATAATTAGGACCGAAGGGAGTATATAAATATAAAGATAGTTGAATTACTTAAATTTTAATTTAAATCATTGAATTTTATAAATTATATATAAATCATATATCTTAATTAGGAATTTAATATTTGGGCCAAATTATCTCACTATCCCTTAGTTATCAAAATAACAAAATTAAAAATATAATTATCTTATTTGTTGTGTCAATTAATTACCACCTCCGGTCTTAAATATATATATTTTATAATATGATTTATATCACAAATTATATTCTATATTTAATACTGAGGAGTATTTAAGAAGTACGGTACAATGGAGCACCGTTTGTTCTCTTGGTTCTTTCTTTTCTTTTCTTTTTTACTTTAATTCTCCTACTTCTTTCCAAACATTAATTATATAGGCGGGGTTTGTTGATGTTATCACAATAAACAATATTATACACAATATTTGGTTTTATGTAATAATGTGTTAGAATAAATTGAAATATATTGTGACAATAGAGATCATATCCACTTAGAGATCTATTACTTTCTTTCAATATTTATATTTTATTCAAAATTTTATGACCCGAGTTTAAATTTTGAATCATGAGCATATATCGCAGACATATGAAGCATGATTATTATTTTTTATAAAAAGGAAAAAAATCCCATATAAATATATTCGTCAACCATTGTATTAGGCAAGAATTCACTTCTTTCAATTATATATACTCTTACTATCTTATAAAACTGAATATTGTGTAACAAAAGAATATTGAGTATAATTAATGTTTGAAAATAAGTCGGAGCACAAAGTAGTACTTCCCAAATAATTAATTGATAGAGGAAATATTAAGGTTATGTTTTCAATTTTGCTATTTTAATAGTAACTAAGGATGTAGAAGAAATTTGATCCAAACTTTAAAGGGAAAATTCTAAAAATATACAATTAAAATAGAAAAAAAGGTAAACTAGTGCTATGAATTTATCAAATCCTTGGTCAGAATTGAAATAGAAATCTAAGATTTTCAATTCTAACCAAATTACCCAAAGTTAAGTTTTGAAACATGAAAGTGAAGCCATCAAAGTAAAATTTGATGTTAATATAGATACAGATGTTGTTATTGACCCCTAAAACTTCTACCCTCAAAATTACCTTTGATTTTCTGTATATAAAGTTATGAAATAAGAAAGAAAAGACGTTAATGTAAAATATGATATTGTTAATATACATACAGATGTTGTTATTAACCCTTGAAACTTGTGCCTTAAAAACATCTTTAGTTTTAGAATATGAAATTGTGAAACATGAAAGTAAAGTAATTAATGTAAAATATAATGTTGCTAGTATATATGTAAATGTTGTTATTGAGTATTGACCCTTCAAACTTGTGTCTTCAAAATTATCTATAGTTTTTAGGATATGAAGTTGTAAAACATGAAAATAAAGTCGTTAATGTAAAATATGATGTTGTTAATATGTATATATCTGTTATTAGAGAAAACATTTTCTCATGTTGTAGGAAAACCATTTTCTCATGTTGTAGGAAAACCATTTTCTCATGTTATACATACATGAAATAGTGAGACCCATATATACATATATTAATTTATATATGTATATGTGGGACCCACCATTTCGTGTGTGTAGAAAACTTTTTTTTTCCTCATGTAACATGAGAAAACCAAAGCCCTTGTTATTAACCCCTGAAACTTTTACCAAGGCATTTCGGTTATTTGATCAAAATTAGAAATCCCATATTTCTACTTCAATCTGGATTTGAGATTTGATAAATTAACAACACCAATTTATCTATTTTCATTTTTAATTATATTTTTTTGGATTTTTTTTTAATTTTAAATCCCTACTCATAATGCATAACCTAATATATAATTTATTAAATTCACTTAAATTAGAATTTGAATAATTTAACCGTCTTTATATAATTTTTTTTGGATTTTTTCAACTTTAAATCCTTACTCATGTCTACAATAATCACTCCCATTTAAATTATGAATCTTCATAATAATTTTAGGACCCTTGAGAATAAAAAAATTACAAATTCATGGGAAAAAAAACTTACGAGGTTGGTATTTATACATAATTGATCCTGTCTATCGTTTTTCAAAGTTTGATTGAAAAACGAAACTAGCCACGCAAAAAAAACCAAACTAATTACATTTTTAAACATGAGTTGTTGATTGTCATTCAACACCTATTTATATTTGGATTTAATGTTTTTGGCTTTATTGTAGAAATATTTTTTCTACTTCACTAGTGGATTCCCCTAATATTTTATCTCTCTTCTCTTTATTCTCTTTATAATGAGACTCACTCACTTTTATATGAGTGAGATAAAAAAAATGTTTCTGCGCAAAGACAAAAACATTAACCCTTTATATCAATATTAATTTGAAGCCTTTTTTTTCACCCGAGATATTAATATTGAAGTTTACTGGAGGCTATGTAGCCAAGTAGTATAGATGCTCTTAGGAGGTCGAGTGTTTGACTGTAACTTAAATAATTAGTGCTTGTCCTTATAACTAAAAAAAAAATTATTAAAATTTATCTTATATGGTGTGAACCTTTTTTAGAAGGCAAAAAACAATGGGTTTGGACGTTTGGTGATAAAATATCAATAATTGGCCCTGTTTGCCTGCTCATATTCCACACAGATGCATTCCATTATAGGTCAAAATAACCGGTTGACTACAACTGGACAAATAGTCGGATCCACAATTCAAAAGAAATTTCAGGCTGATAAGCGATGGCATTTTAAGGTCCTTTTTTAATCATTATAAGCATTTTTGCATATAAGATTTGTTTATGGTGACATATGCTCTTTTTAAGATCAACCTAAAAATTCACTGTCAAAATTTGTTAGACATGCTTGTACTAAGTATAATTTTCTTTCAACACGGTGTGGTGTGATGATGTATCACGCCTGTTTGGCATGGCTGTAGAGTCAAAAAAAAAGCCCGTCGAAGGTAAGTAAAAGTCCAACAGGAGGGAAATAAATGTTTGGATAGCTTCGGTTGGTTGGTGACGGGCTTCTCCAATGAAAAAAAAAAAAAGTGACTTCTTTTAAGCTTTTGGCTTGACTTTTTTTTAGCTTTGAGAGAAAAATGTTAAAGATAAATGATTTAATAAGTAAGATACTATTTGTATACATTTTAATTTATCCATTAGAACATATTTAATCAAGTATTTTAGAGTTTTGTAGTTTTTTCTATAAACTTTTTTTTTTATCAAATTCAAATTCAATTTTTATATTAAAATTATCACAATATATTCAACTAATATATGTGTTGTGTGTCTATATAGTATTCAATAAGATTCACACTATTTTCAATAATTTTTTATTTCAAATAATTATCCAAACAACAGCCCATTTAGAAAAAAGTTATGTTATTTCCACTATTGTTATCCAAAAAACACAAATCATATTTACAATCCGACTTTCATCTTATTTTTCATTTGTAAAAGTTTATCTGGACAAAAGTCATTTATGTTTTCACTATCCGAAATGGCCCTATAATATACAAGGTACAGGGGTGAAATGATATTTTTCCTTGCAAGAATTTGATTCATCTAATTTTTTACTCATTAATCCAATTAATTTATCAATTTACAAAACATATAAAAACAGCCCAATTACAAAAAAGGGTCATGGAAGATGATAGCAACAGTGAAAAGGTTTAATTGGATAGAACTATGACAATAGCATTCGGACACTGAATGCAAAATGTTTGATTAGTGAACCAGTACATGACACTGAATAGTCGGACAAAAAACACAACAATGAAAAACAATGTCCCTCACCAACTGACGTTAATATTAATGAAAAGGTTTGATATAGCTACTCCCAATTAAACTAAACTATCTTCGGGATCTTAATGCATATAGATACAAATGGTCTTATGAGAACAAGAATTTTCAAGAACATTTGGATGGCTATATATTTTTCCGACTAGAGAATGAGAAACTCTTCTTTTTATTACCTAAATCATATTTTCCTTTCATTCAGGAAAAATCATCTTTTTCTCAACAATGTTTGTCATTTTTTATTTACATGAATCTTATTTTCATTTCATCCAGAAAAAGTCATATTTTTCTTAACAATGTCCTTGTCATTTTTGATCCAATAACGTTATGTCATGTTAGATAGGAACAAATATACTAATAACTCTTAGATAGAATATTACAAAGGAGGAATCCATTCTTCAGATTTGATCTAATCATAGTCATTGGGTTTGTGGGTTGGGTTTTTCCCCCGCCGGCGCCCGGGGGTGACCATATGCACAAGTGAAGTTAGCCACAAATAATATGTAACTTTATTTGATGGTATCCATGAGGTTTATAACAAACACTTGTTTTTTTTTTTTCCAATCTATGACAAACACTTCAAGCAAACCAAAACAACTCCACAAACATTTTTTCTTACATCAAATTCCAAAGTAAGAAACAAAAGACTTTGAAGTGAATTTAAAACATGGAACAACCAAAGCAAGCCAAAGACCTTTGAGTGTTTGATGATGAAGGAAATAAGTCAAGCACTAAAACACGCAAAAAATCTTCTTGGAGTATAACCACTGGCACGAAACTTGGAAGCTGTTTCTTCAATCTTGAGGAACTCTTCCTTCCTATGGGCTTCAACCATTGCTCTCTTCTCTTCTGCTAACTGATGAATCGCTGCTATCTTGTTCTTTTTTTTCTCCACATACTCTGCTTTCTTTTTCTCCAGTTTTTCCTGCCCCCATACAAACAAGTTTTCTTGTGTTAGTCAAGTTTCAGTCAATTATTTTTATGGGTTTTGTGATTAGTGTTTTCATTATCTGGTTAATAGTGAAATTACCTCAATTTTCTTTAGCTGTGTTTCTACAGATGATTTTTTGCTATCCTCCCACAATCCAACTGCTGAATGTTTCTTGTACGCCCTGTTTCACAATCTTGATTTCATCAATCACAACATTCAACACAGTGAAAAGCAATCGGAGAAATGTTATGATTTATGACATTACTGTAATCATTAATTATCGGATATTTGCTAAATGAAAAGGGAATCTCTCGATTTGTCATTAATTATCAGATGGCATCTTACTTGTTATCCACCTTTGTCTTCTCACTTTCTTCCCATGCTTTGATCAAGGCCAATCTTTTCTCTGTTTCAACTCTTGCAAGCACAGAATCTGAAAATACAATAATCAAGAAGCTGCTACCTTACAAAATCAATAATTTAAAACAATCTTTTTTAAAATAAGAAAATAACCTCTATCAACTGAATCTTTTGAATCGTTTTTGGCTGGAGGATCAGCAACCTCTGTATAAAAATTACGAGAAATCAAATAAATAACAGAAGTATAAAAAGGAACACTTAAAGCTAATTCAACCTAAACAAAGAGTAAAGCTCTAGTGAATTCATCCAAGTAGAAAAACGAAAATTCCCTTCATGTACCCACAAAAAGAATCAAGGTTTCCCTAAAGATCACACATAAATTGCCTTCCTTTTAGCCCATCACGATCAAAACTGAATAAAATAATAAGTAAATTCGAAGTGTAAAAGAAGAGGCTCTGTAAAACAGAGTGAACCCTGATTCATAAACAAAAACTAGTAACAGAGTCTTATCTATGATAAAAAGAAACAGAGTGAAAGGAATCAATTAATTGAACATATAATTAGTGCTGAGAAACAGAGGAATTCGGAAGACAAACTTTGAACAGCTGAAGGAGGAGCTTGTACGACACCGTTTGGGGAGTCTTCCTTGGCGGAATCGCTTTGTTTGACAGAAGGAGGTGAAGGGTCGGCAGGCTTAGACACAGTCTGAGGTTGTGGTTGTGGTTGTGTTTGGGGTTTGTTAGCTTCTTTGACAGGAGGAGGTGAAGGGTCGGCAGGCTCAGACACAGTCTGAGGTTGTGGTTGTGTTTGGGGTTTGTTAGCTTCTTCCTCTGCCATGTCTGTGATTATTTTAGCAGAGACACAATATAAGACCTCTTCTCTTTTTCTGTGTTTCTTGATGAATGAATGTTTTGGATATGGAAGGATGCTCTGTTCTGTTCGGTACTTTATGGGATCAAGTATGCCTGTGGCTTTGGTAGTTGAAACCTATGGCCCTACCTCACTTTGCTTATTCTCTAGTTTTTTCCGTTATTTTCGTCCTTCTCTCCCCCCCCCCCCCCTCCTCCCTTCTACTTCATTTCTTCTTTCCTGGTTGGTTATTCCTTGTTTTGTTCTTTGTTTTGGATTATTCATTATTCATTCCAAAAACAGCATAGAGTTTGTGAATGAACAATCATTCGTTTTTTTTTAAATTTTATTTCGATGATAAGTTGATTCAAGAATTTATAGCATTTATAAATATTACTATATCTGTAAAGTCAAATCAAGTAATAATATCACCAAAAGATGGAAATGTTATTGTGGGTGTAAGTGTAATTTCCCTCAATAGAAGGAGCATTATGATTAATGCACAGAAGGAAAATAATTTATAAGATAAACAATTTATCATGTCTTGCTTGCATAAGGAGATCATTTTGGAATTTGGATGCAAGAACCTCCCTTAATAAAAAGAGAAAAAGTAAAAACCTAAACTTTTATAATCTGGTTTTACCATAATTAATAATACAAATCATAATATAATAAATATACATGAGCTGTGTTCTTTTAGTTTTTAGTGAGGTTTATTATGTACTTGTTATGAATATATTGATTATGTGGATGTCTATTGACTCATGGTCTCCAAATATTACAAGATGACATGGGACCCATGCATAATAATTTACTATTTACATAGTACCTCGTGGGGCCCACATAAATACAAGTCTTCACACGCCTCTTCAAGCTGCCCATGTTTCCTCCTTTTATCAATTTTATATAAACATTGTAAAATGTGAGAATTACAATTAAAGACCCATTTTTCTTCTATAAATAGAGGACTTCTATAACTATTCAAGATACAGAAAAATGAAAATTTCTTTCTTTATAATCTCTTTCCTTATTCTTATTAGTTTTATAAGAGTACTGAGAAATTACTATTAGTCTATTTTTAGTGTAGAGGGCCGACAAGCCTGATTATAATTTGTCCAGGTAAGGCTTCTATTCTCTGCCACGATTGTGATGGGAGTCGCATCGAAGGTTGAGAAGTTAAATCACCTACTTTAATTATTCTTAGTCATCCCTGAAATGATTTATAAAAGGAAGCCCACAAGAAATATGGTACTATTAAATAGACTTACTTGATATGCATTTTAGAAAATTCTGTTTTCTTCATGAACATAGGCACGCACTCGCCATGAAACTTGAACTATTTTCATTTGAATGTCATTTTTAAATATATATTTTTTCCACTGAACGTGATATCTTTTGCTGGCCCCAACAAGAATTTAAGCATTGCTTCTTCCCAGTATGAGAGATTGGTCCTTTTTTGTTCGAGTTGACTCTTATCCTCTTTCCTTCTCATTCTCTTTTGAGCCATTCCAATTTTAGAAAATAAATTTTTTTAATAAAATATTAAATTATTAAAAATAATTTAAAAATAATACTTTATAAAAGATTAAGTTTAAATTGTTCAGATTTCAATTCAACTGTTGAGATAAAAAAGAAGATGAGAAAGAAAAATGATGGAAACTAGATCCCTTTTTGTCAGACTACCTCCATTTGTTATAATTTTGCATTGAAAATAAGAGTGAAAATAGACCAGACCCCGACTTACAACTTAATCTCTTTAGAGTTTGGTATGACCGGACTTTTTTGTTAAAAAGACTATACCAAAGACTATTTAGTATGGGAACAAAACCACAGTAAATCCCATGGATTTTGTTTGGGCTGCCGTAAATCCTGAGGATACGAGTCTTCACGAAGAAGCGAGATTTGTAGTGGGCCAGGTTGGCCCACGAGAAGAAGAAGAAGTCGTCATGTGCAGATATAAGCAGCGATAGGAAGGTTACCTGCAAAGTCCAAGACGGTGCCTAAAACGACGTCACATATTGTCCCACGTGGATGATTCTGTTGCATCATGCGGATCTCGCACCTTCCTTTTCTGGTTGGCATGCTCATCCCCTAATTTTGGATAAGGGAGTTTTTTTTTTTTTTTTTTTTTTTTTATGTATGTATTATTATTTATTTAAATTAAATTTTATGTTGCACCCTAAAATATTTAGGGTATTTGGTATTTTATGTATTTAGAAATATTTTTCTTAAAACACCAACAATCTAAAATATTTTTCCAATAATACTCAATATCTCAAAAAAAAAAAAAAATCAACATCCAATATCTTAAACTAATTAATTTTTAGTACAAAGAGTATTTCTTTAAAATAAAAATTAAAGACGAGCATTCCTGCTCATCTTTTAGACGAGCAGGACTATGTGGATTCCTATTTTCGTCTTGTCTCTTATTCTTTGATTTCTAAAGTTACTTTCATTTTCATATCCATATCATGCATTTAATTTTTTCCCCCACTTTTTAAAAAAGAGGAATTAGGCCTCTTCATGAAAAGGATCAAACATATATACGTCTTCTACGTGTCATATATCTTGTTTTCTTTAACAAGTCTGAAACCCTTTCGTGTTGGTTTTTTGCAATATTATTAGTATTATTTTAGTATGGCCGGTGTTCCCCTAATTTCTGGTCTAAATTCCAATCAGGCCACACCACGATTCAGTTGATCTAGAACTCTATTTTTGGTTCGTACAAAGGATCTGAAATATCTGTCCCTGTCCTTCTATCCATGATTAACGTACAATAATGCCATCACATGGTCTATAATTTTATAGTCCCCCACGTTAAGATTAAGAACGCGTTTTTTCTGTGTCTGGGCCTTGAATGAACGTGTGAGGAGAAGAAGCGATGTATGAAAATAAAATTCAACCTTGTTCTTCCTGCAGTCGTATGGGAAGTGAAAGGCTGAAACCTCACGCACTCAAATCCTATGGGCATATTGCACCTGGGAACTTGGGACTAGGCCGCAAAGTTAACCACTAAAACGTCTTGACCCCAAACCTTAATCGTCGCACATTAATACACAAGAGGTTGATTCTGGCACATGGGATTGTAAGTAGAGAGTCCATTGTTTGGGATAAACTACCCCTTCTATCCCAAAGTCAAAGCCGGCATGATCCAGAAGCTTCTTCTTCTCTGTAACCCTGCCTTCTCGTACCACACCATATACCTTAATTTCTACCCAGTATAAGACCGACAGTCCTATAATCATACTTTTGCCCTTCGATCTCACCACCACCTTTGACCCCTCCTCTCATTGGTATCACGTTGAACTCTCCTCTACAATAATTCTACTCATTGTACGGTAAAAACATGTTCAACTAAATTCCTACGTTCCTTCAAACATTGACAATTGATATTCCACCTTCTCACACCATCTTTAGTACCCTAGTCAGTTTAGTGGCGAGTTGAAATTCAGAAGCTTACCATATATATGTTGGGACACAAAATGTTGGGTCCCACACCCTGGGTTCTAAAAACTTAGCCAGCTACAGGGGACATCATGTGGAAGTGAGTGGAAAGCTCAAAACTTGAAGCAGAGTTTAGGGTGTGAGCTGCCTGTTTAACCAAAAACATGGGACCAACGCCCGTGGTTTGACTTTACCTTATTTGCCCCTCCCCTATAAATACCTCTCACTACTCCTGTACTCCATTAAACCCCCACATTTTCAATTGTTGTTCTTCTCTCTGCTTATATATATAGATATAAATGGATGTGTTTATTTCGGAGGAATATGTCATGAGAAGAAGGATGGAGAAGAAAGCATCTGCCTTGGCCTCCACAAAAGCTTCCTCCAACTCACATTCTCCTGCCAGACCTGATATGGACAAGAAGCAACAATCTTCTGCTCATTCGTCTTCCGACAATAATGCCTTGTTCAGCTCTAATGGCTTATCTGACAATGCTCTTTTTACTTGCTTCTCCGCTTAGATCATTCATATACACTTACTAATTTTACTCTTATTCTGTCTCAATGCAAACAAGCACATTTATGCCAGTTCTAGATCCTGTTTATCAGCACGAGCCAACTAATTAAGTACAATGATTAACTCAATGTTTATTCACTCTATTCCTTTCCCTTCCTCCTCCCATTCCCCCAGTTTTTTTGTCTTCCATTTTTTATTTTATTTTTGGGCTTTGGAGCTGCATCTCGCCTTGGTTCAAAGTGTGGTATCAATAGAAGACGGGCCGAGGCAAAAAAAACCCAGCCAGACCAGGCACACCCGACTTGCCCAATTTGATGCATGCCCTTGGTTCAAGTGTGACATAACCAATAAAGGTTGGGTGCTGAATCATAACCTTATAGTTATGAATTCAAATCTCATTGATCTAAGGCCTTTGTTGATGAGCAGTTTACTTTTGTAATCGTTTTTTGAGTTTGAAGATATGTTTGATGCTGATGGATCCAACTCACTTAAGATTCCTTATATAAAAAAAAGTGTGTTATTAATGGAAAATATGCTATTAGCTTGCTAGTTAGGTTTGAGAGAGTCAAGTCATGTTTTCAATGCCCGGTGGCCAGCTAATTAACTGATTATCGAATATATTATTGTATCCTGTTTTGTAATCAGGTTGACTTCTTGATAATCTATAAGTAATGTGTTCTCTACCAATTGAAAACGTTTACCA
Source organism: Acacia confusa (assembly GCA_037074495.1). Lineage (NCBI taxonomy): Eukaryota > Viridiplantae > Streptophyta > Magnoliopsida > Fabales > Fabaceae > Acacia > Acacia confusa. Next base: position 30,986,193 of record CM073512.1, on the reverse strand, counting down.
TGAGTTTTCGTATTAGGCAATCCTCATGGCTAATTATTATCAATAATGGCAATCACTATTCTCCATTCTCTTCTTGCATCACCGAAACTGAGGAAAAATTTGTTTATAATGCGTCAGGTAACCTATTTGTACTTTGGCTCTTTTTCCTTTGTGCTCAAAGACTTAAAATTTGACTCTATGATGACCAGCGCCACATGTTATCACATTGTTATTAATTTTTTAAACCTTTGACACAGAGTAACTTAGATGTGATAATCTGCTATGGACTATGGTCCTATATTTTACATGAAGCTAACATTGATATTTTTTCTCTATATTTTTTAGATCTGAGCAGGGTCCACTGACAGAAATTAAACTTCTCAAAAAAGACTATGAAGTTTTGTTGACATTTTGTGAATCGATGTCATATTCAAAGGATTGGTCGGAAATTTGGAAGGACTCGAAATTAGGGGTGTTCAAAGTGTCTTAGTTTCGGCCAATCTAGCTTGGTCCTAGACTTTAGATGTCAAACAATTAAGGTTTCCAATTTCTTCCAGAAATATCCTGTATTGACCAAACCCATCAACAAAGAAGACGTGGCTCATATCATAAAGCAAGTAATGGGCTCTTGGTACGAGTCCAGTGTATTATTTTGCTTGGGCTCTAAAAGTAGGCCCTTCAAATGAATTCTCAACTCTACTCCCTACTTCCAACAATAATCATTAATCAAATTCAACCTTTTTTTTTTCTTGTTTGGTTGGATCGTCATTTATCAAAGCATCATGGGATATTAGCTTTACAGCCTCATAATGACATGAATGTTTCTTGCACCAGAGGGTAGACCTTTATTCGGCTCTAATATCACCGATCTGAACCAATCAATCAAAGCTTGTGATATATATCTTCGCGTTCACTCTTCAATGTCTCATTCTGCAGCCAGATTCATCAATTCTTTCTTCTTTGCCTTCTGCTACAGGACCATCCTCTTTACTCATACTCATTCTGGGTTACACACAGAACAGAGACTTGGGTTTCTTTCGTCACATGAGATGATCTGTACACCCTCACTTCTTTTCGACTTTGGCTGTCTACCACGTGAACCTTTAATTTTTCTCCTTCTCTTTTGATTTTTATGGCTTTCTTTTCTTTTCTTTTATAAACTCTCTTTTTCAGAGTCATGAAGTATAGAGCTTGAGACAACTTAATGCCAAAATTGAAATTTTAAAAAAGTTCATGGACCCCAATCACGCAGTGGCGTGATAGAAAAAAATGGATGGGGTCGACCACCTTCACGTGAGCACCTTCTGTGTTATGTCTCATGTCTAGACGGCAGTTCATGGGTCTCCCACTTGGTCACTTACTCTTACAGTGTTGGCTCCTCTTAATTCCTCCAACTCAAAAGAAATTTAAAGTTTGAAACTTATAATTATTAAAAAGCCATAAGCTTCCATATTGTATTCCGTGAATGAGCTCCCCTAAATTCTGCGTCATAATTACCTTTCAAATCTCAATCGCATCGTGCATATAGAACAAGTCACTCACGTTACTGAAAGCGATAAAGTGAATAATCTTTAACCAAACAAACCCAACTTCACGTGAGTAATAACAATAGTGAATGAAAGAATCAGGGTGTTTCAACCTACTACTTTCCAGGACCTCTTCATTTGTATTCATTCATTTATTGATATTTTGTCAGTTTCTTCTATTCTGCCTGGTGTTCCATTTCTTTTTCTCCTTTACAAATTTGCATAGATAAAGCTAGCAAAAGAAACTCTTAAATATAATTTATCAGTATTACAACAACGGCACTTTGCTGATAATTAACTTAGAGTTCGGGGGATCCAACCTTGGAATCTGTTAACGTTTTTTACAGCGGAAGCAAGGGATCAAAACGTAGTCAATGTTTCTAGCTCTCTGACCATATTTTAGTATAAGATAAAGTCAGGCATCCACCTGTACTTCACAAAGAAGAGAATTTAGTTTAGCATGGTTCGTATCCTACTCTGTATTGTTGATGTAAAAGAAGAAAAGAGTCTGATTGCAATGATGACTTGTGAGTTGTAAAGAAGAGAGAGAAAGAATTGAAAATGATGATAAAGCATAAACTGTGATATAATAGGATATTTTAGTGAGATAAGATTGTGGCTATGAATATTTATCAAGATTAGTTCACATGTCCAATAAGTTCCTACGTTAGGTGGAACTATAACTCCATAAGAACATGTTTAGAGAGATCATGGACTAATAATGAACCAGAAAAGGAATTTTGAGTTGTGATTTTTTGATAAGAGAGCCAAATGCTTATTAGCGTAAATGAAGGAATATGCAAAATGAAATCTGATATGGTAAAGTTCAAAAGAGGAAATCATAATGAAGAAAGTGGATTGAGGGTCCCTCTCGTTGAAAGTGTTGAAGGGGACCAACTATAATGAGATCAAATGATGCTCTCTCTGCAAAATTTAAGGTCAACATCTTTATAGTTCCAACTTTTGTGTCGCTTAAGATAAGATGGACCTATATATGCTTCTGTATACTGTTCATTCATGATGTGTTTAATTATTAAGTAATCAATTAATTGTTCTTAATCACAATTAATCCTCACCTTCTCATAGTCGGTTAATGTCTGATATGGCTTAACCTGCAGACAAGTGTTGTCACTTCTTCGCTTTCTTTTGAATCTGCCAATTCAAACTTGTGACTCATGCAATTTAGGTACCTAATTCAAACTTTTGACGAATCAGCACACTAATATACAACTTTACATGTGATAAGGAAACTCATTGCTTGACCATATGATCTTGTTTCTGAATTATGAGCACAGCAAAAAATAGAAAAGGTTTATGTAATTCTGAGATATTCCGTAGCCTGCTTGATCTTTCATACACACGATATGAGACAAGACAGCTAAATTGTACAGTTTGAGATTGATGTCAAAGGAGTCAAAACAATTCTAGATTCTGTGTCTGTCTTAATGTCTATGGATGTAAGTTCCATCTGGTACTGAGCTACAATGAAGCTTGTGCCAAAAAAAAAAAGCTGGTCCAAACAAAGATGCATGGAGAAGGAAAAGTATTTGGCAGAACCTAAAAAGAGACAATCAAGTGAGGAATTTGTTGTGGTTGTTAGATATTTTACACTACATCCGGTGTGAAGGGGTAAAAAGTTGAAACTTGATAATGGGATGTATAACAAGAAAGAAGGGGTAAAAATGGGAAGTGATATATGATCAAGTAGAGAAAGGTTAGATATAACAAGGACATGGAAGAGACCCCACAAGAGAGAAGAATTAGGTTGGAGAGGTGAGACTTAGAAAATAATGGATTGTGACTTAAAAAGCAGAAGTGACACAGCATCCATCTAGCTAGTGTTACCAAACAATAGAAATGAAAATGGAAATACGTGTATGAGTGTAGAGTGGTACCTGCAGGCGCACGCATTGGAACTGCACCAAAACCTCAGATTCTTAGAAGGGAAACTAACTCCCAAAAGTTCAATCAATTCTCTCATGTATTGGTGGAACTTTGTTTTTATGATTTGTCACCTTATTATTCATCAGTTAGGGGTATGAGTACACTGTACAGTATACTATAATATGTCAATCATAAATCAAGAGGGAATGAGTTTTTGCATTTAAAAATGGGAATAAATTATTAAAGGGGGTAGATAAGATTTAAAGATTTGAGTAGTACCAACTATAATATATATGCATTCACCTACCTAACGAATACCAAATAACGAGGACATTGGGATGAGCTAATTTATTTTTATTGAAGACTACCATGAATGCTCACTGCAATTGATTAAATTATAGTTGACTCCATTCTTTCATCAACTTGAGTATAGTAAATATTTATGCTTCTGCATTCATTTCTGTCCTCGATCTCTAGAATAAGCGATAGCAGTATTGATTTTTTTTTTTTAAAAAAAAATTATAACATATTGTTTGATTATTCAAAGCTCTAGAAACTAGATGAAGGAGGGGACTGACTTTTTATTCTATGGTACTTTTTTTAAGTCCTATTTATAAGATAGAAATATAAATTTTTTGTGATATTTATGAGTATAATGCTATTAAACTTTTTTACCTGAATGTGCAATTTTATCCTTAACTTATTGATCATTCTGTTCAAATTATAAGAGTCAAACAACTGTTTTATATTTATAAATAAATTAATTAAAAGTAGTTAAAAACAATAAATATACAAGATATCTCATCTTTTCCCCTAAATATATCCTTATCTTTTAAAGGAATTACTGAGAATGATAATAAATGGAAAAAAATAAAAGAAAGAAAGCGAATGTAGGAAAGAAAAATGATGAGAGATAGTGTGGCAAAACAGAGAGAACATAGGGCCAATTTGAAAAGAAAAACATTAATACAAAGACAAAAGTAAAATGAATCTTATAAAAAAAAAACCACATGCATTCACGAGTTTGACTCTTATATTTTGAAGCATATGGACTATTGTTATACATAGTTTGCAATTTCAGGGTAGAATATATATTTAATAAGAGTAAAGTTGTCAAATTTTAGTACTGAGGTTGGCAGAGTTTAAGGCTTTTTTTGTTTGATAAGGTAGAAGTATGTTGGAATTGGAAGTGACTTAACCATAATAGACTAAAAGGATATACTCCTCTAGTCTTATTTATAAGGCAGATAAAGAAGATAATTTATTTTTGTTTTATTTATAAGAACATCATATATGAATGTATAATTATATTTTGCCCTTCATTTATTAAAGGTAAATTATATTGCATATTAAATAAGTTTTTACTGATCTGTATCAACCATGTTTAAAATAACTTATAAATTAGACAAGAGGAGTATTTAGCCCGACTTGGCTACTCAGGAACAGGTTGTTAGGCTACAATACTTCATGTTCATATTTTATTTAATCAAGATTGAATTATCATTGATGAAATTAATTAATGGTTGGGAATCTTAAATTAATACGACAGGGATAGGATCTTTGTAAAGTATACTTCAAGTTGTCTGATGTAGTTTGACCTATACTTCTAATTAACGTTGTCCTCGTCTTCAAATTAATTTATACTACTAAGTAGTTTTATTTTTTTAATTATTTCATTTCGTCCCATACATTGACTTTCAAACTATTACATTAATTAAGACGTGTCTTTCCAGGTTACTCTAAGAATTTTCTTAAAGAAATTCTCTCAATTAGATGGAGGAATTGAAGACTAGATTGAGCGAGACGTGTGACCTGCAAGTTAAAACAGTTTTCAAATGAATATAAAAAAAATTAAATTATTGTCCTTTCTTAAAGTTTAAGGTCTCCAGTCCAACATATAAGAGTTGTCTAAGAAATCAGTGAAGGTCTCAATTCACTTTTTTTTTTAATATTTATTTATTTTTTGAAATTTTTAAAATTAAATTGCCTATCTTAAAAACTAACATGTAATTTAATATTACATGGAGGCACTATTTTAGAAATCCCGTCATGTTTGTTATAATTAACTAATTTATCTAACTTCTTTAACTTATCTAAATTAACTAAACAACTCTTATATTAAAGACTTTATAAATAATTACTAGTCTTGGGCGAAACAGATATTACTATCTATATATATATATATATATATATATATATATATTAGAATTTTGTACTGTGAACCCTTCCTTTTATTCTAAATTTATAAAAACAATTTGTAGATCATGATGGGAGAGTCTACTCATGTTTAAGTAAAAAAATAGAAGGGCAAACAAAAGAATGCTCTCACAGTCTCACTTTTCTTAATTTAAAATGATGTTCCAATATCATCAATTAATGGATGGAATAGTTTTAACGGTAGAATTGGTACATTTTATTTCCTTCCTTTGTTTTTTTAATAGAAAAGACTTTGAGAAAGCCAAAAAACAAATTAAAAAAAAGTCTAAAATCACTAACAAATATTGAAGAATCATTATATTCTAATCACTAATTAGTGATGAATTAAAAAAGGAAGGAAAAGAAATTTGTGTGTGTGTCTGTGTTGGGTGTGACCTTATTTGGAATTGTCCTCTGATCTTATTGTTTAATTAAAGAGTAGAGGAACATTCATAACATGTAAAGCTGATGCACATGAGGATACATTTGTAGCAGTTAATATGTGATTTTCGCAGCATCAACATTTAAGCAGAAAGTGGGTAAAAACCATATCTAATCTAATCTAGTTACTCACCTAAACCTTATTGAGTCCTCAACTTCACATGATGTCTCAACTCTAAAATCCACTTATAAGGTACTCCTTCCGGTTTGGGAGTAGAACCTCTCGTTAATCTTTTTTTTTTTTTAATTACCTCTTACTGGCCTATTTAGACTGTTGATTAAAAAGATGAGAGAGTATGATGATCTTTTAGATTGATTGGATAAATATGATTTAAAGATTATGAAGGCTGATGAAAAAAATCCAACCCTTCTAGTCCTAAGTATAAGAAAAATTAAATTTTTAGAGATATTAAAAAAAGGTAATTAATTTACTTTATAATATTTATATTTATCATTTTTTTACAAATTATTTTTCCTAACTTATAAACTGATATATAATCTAACAATATACAACATATGATATAATCAAGTAAATTATCTAACTTCTTTAATCTCTTCAAAATGCTAACTTAGTAATACTTTAGTCACAATCTCTAAACCTAAAGCCGTCCCCAAATGATATGTCATATACACCCTCCGTTTTTTTATAAGCTCCAATTAATTATTTTACTTAAGTTAAGAAATTAAACTAAAATTAGTTATTTTAGTAAAATATCAAAATTATTCTCATTAATTAATTAGTCAGAAATTTTCTATTAGTCAGAGGTACGATAAAAATAAAATAAAATTTTAGACAAAATATTGAATATAAAATAGGGAAAATTGATGTCAGGGCCCAAGGTAGTAAAATAATTACAAAAAAGACCCAAGAAACATTCACATGCCAGAAAAGGCCATGTTATTATTTCAAAAAGTATTAGCAACTATATCAGTAGCGGTTAACAACTATATCAGTCCCGGTTAACAACTAAATCAGTCTAATTAACAACTACATCTGTAGCAATTAGCAACTATATCCGTACACTTTTTTTTGAAATAATGCCAGAAAAAGCTTTAGGGCCTTTTGAATGTTTCTTAGACATTTTTTGTAATTATTTTGCTACCTTAGGCCTGACATCAATTTTCCCTATAAAAATTTTCAAAAAATGCAAACTTTTGTAATTACTAATTACTTTTTGTTTTGCGTGCCGTCAAAATACATGATTCGCATTAGCGAAACTAAAATGCTTTAACAAAGGTATCGTACTGTGAAAATCTTCTTTTTGTATTTTTCACACCAATAAAAACTCCATAATAATTGAGACCAGTGAATATGGCGGGAAAGGATAATGTGGGACGCCTTGGCTCCCCGTTTCCACCCTTCACAATGTGGGGCGGCTTGTGGCGGGCCAACGACTGGGTCACCAAAATACACAAAATTAAAAGTGTGGGGTCCTCAAAATTATTCATAGTTACCACCACTACTCCTTAAAAAAATGATCAACAATATAATTAATTAATTAATTAACTATCCCTCTAAACCTACGTATCTCCCTTATAATAGATTACAGTAATCACCTTCTTAATCCCTCTATTTTTTTGTATTAAACCTGATATATACCACTTGCTCTGTTCTCAGTATTCAGCTGAGCTGGTTACACCTGGAACACCAACTCTTTTTTATTCTTCATCATTCATTTTTTAATTCATCTTTCCCCAAGTGATAAAATCTTGTTAAATTTTAATTAATCTAGTTATTTAATTATTCATTTGAATTTGAATGAGATCAATTTTAGATTAAGTACCACAAAACTACAAATAGAAGCTTCTGCTTCACTTTAACCATTTTTGGACGACGCATGCAAACTTCCTACACAATTTGATATATACAGTATATTTAATAATCAGAAGCCATGTGTCCTGTGTTTCCTCACGACTGTTACCATTACAAACCCAAATTACACAGAAATAAATAAGCTAGTCAGATCTACTCGACTGATTTGATTCTTCTGAGAGAACTCTCTCTGGATTTTGACGGCGGCGCGTGCTTTCTCATGTATCTCTCTCTGTTTTGCGCTCATGGCTTGACCGGTTTCGTCTGCATTGGATCCTCTGCTTTTGAGTTTTGAGTCTCTCTCCATGTTTTTTTGAGTCGGTGAAGGGAGCTACGATCGATGTTTCGTTCCACCAGATGGAGGAGCGAGAAGCTCAGGATCAAAGCTGTTTTCAAACTCCATTTTCATGCCACTCAGGTTTTGTCTTCACTTTCATTTCATTGCCTTTGCTTCAAGATTAATTGAACTTACTTCTCTTTCATTCCTTTTCTTGGGGTCTCTTGTTGGTTGGGATTGACCACTGTTTTGTTTGAACCGACATTGAGTTCTCTTCAAGATTAATCATAATCGCTCGCAACTACTGCTACTAATTAGCTCAGTCTTCTTCAAGTGATTCCGTCTGGCTTCTGTTTTTTTTTTCCCTCTGAATTTTTACGATCAGCGATATATAGAAAAAGGATAACAAGTTTGTTTTGCCTTCTTCATTTTTCTCGACAATTTAAAGTCGGTAGGTGGGATTCATTGGATGTTTTGTGTAATGCGGATTCAGTTGAGAATTTAGATGGTGAATTGAGATGTTTTCCATTACAATTCCAGGTGCTGCAATCTGGGCTGGATGCATTGGCAATATCTATAATTCCGGTGGACGTCGGAAAGCCAACTACGAGATTAGAGAACGCAACAGTTCGAGACGGAACTTGTAGATGGGAGAATCCGGTCTATGAAACAGTCAAATTTGTTCAGGAGCCTAAGACTGGGAAGATCAATGACAAAATCTATCATTTTCTAATTTTAACGGTGTGAAGTTTCTTTCTCACACTCTTTAACTATGAAGATTGAAGCAGTTTACTTCTTTCAAGTGGTTGCTAATGTTTGAATGTGATCTAATTTCTGCGTGTAGGGGTCACCGAAAACTGGTTCCATCGGTGAAGTTTCCATTAATTTCGCTGATTTTGCCAAAGCCACTAAGCCCTCCTCTGTTTCTCTTCCTATTAAGAATTCTCGTTGTGGTACCGTTTTGCATGTTAGTAACTGCTTTCCCCTCTCTCTCTCTCCCCCTCTCACAGTTTCGGTTTGTTAGAGATGGCATTGCCTGAAAATTAATGAGAACCTAACGAATCCTTTAAACAGAAAACATTATTCAATGCAATGCTGAATTGTGAATTCCATTGAAACTAAATTTGTCGCTCAATGAACAGGTGTCGATTCAGAGGATACATGAAAATGGGGATCAAAGGTATAAGAATTAGTGTTGATATCTGATTTTTAAGATTTATAGAACCCAACAGGTTTTGACAATAGAGTCCTTTTTTTGTCCAACAACATCGGCAGAGAGGAGGAAGAAAGTGAAGATGTCAAAGTTGAATCCCATGAGAGAAGCTTAGGGACCTTTCTGAGCAATGGAAATGCAAATAAAAGCACTACGATGAATTCTGCAGGAGTAAGGTTCCTCTTATTTTGGCTGGAAAATTACCTTAGCTTTCTTTATGTTCCCGTCAAAACCATTTTAAATTCCATCTTTCTGTGTCTCACAGGACGTCTCTGCCGAATCAATGATCCACAGAACTGAGCTGAGTGCTGACTGTAGGACATCCAGCGAATCCGACCTTACATTGTCCAGTTCCGATGGCAGCTCAGGACTTGATACTCCGCGACGACTTGGACTAAGAAATACGAACAATATCCAGCAAAACCCAAATGCCTCGCCGTTAGTAACATCAATATATGAGAGATCACACTGGGACTGGTCAGCTAGTTCAGACCATGGTTTGAGCATAGATGATTCACCGAATGGTTCTCACGATGCCATTCATAGGGAAAGAACCCAACAGGCATCAGATCTGGAGATTGAAAGACTCAAGTCTGAACTTGCCTCTTTGGCCAGGCAGCTCGATATGTCTGACTTGGAACTACAGACTCTTCGGAAGCAAATAGTGAAAGAAAGCAAAAGAGGGCAAGATCTCTCAAAGGAAATTACCAGCCTGAAAGAGGAAAGAGATGCTCTCAAGGTAGAGTGTGACAACCTCAGGTCACATCACAAACGTATGGATGAGGCCAAAGTGAGGAGCAGAATGCAATTGGAAGGTGGTGATCTGCGTACTCTCGTTGAAGAAATTCGACAGGAACTGAGTTATGAAAAGGACCTTAATGCCAATCTTCGTTTGCAGTTGAAGAAGACGCAGGAATCAAATGCTGAATTGGTTCTTGCTGTACAAGACCTGGATCAAATGTTGGAGCAGAAAGATATGGAAATTAACAATCTCTCTAATGAGCTTGAATCGAGCAGAAATTCCCAAGAGTTAAAGGGAAACCTCTCCAAATGTGTAACAGACGACGATGAAGAGCAGAAAGTACTGGAGCAGCAAAGCAATTCCAAGGAGTCACAGTTACTTGAGCAACAAATTTTAGAGCTGTATGGTGAAATAGATATGCATAAGAGAGACAAAGATGAGTTGGAGATGCAGATGGAGCAGCTTGCACTTGACTACGAAATATTGAAACAGGAAAACCATAAAATTGCATATAAGTTAGAACAGAGTCAACTACAAGAACAATTGAATCAATACGATACATCTTCTCTCCCTGATGCTGTGAATGACCTTGAAACACATATTGTGAGCCTAGAAAATGGACTGAAGGTACAGTCACAAGAGTTATCAGATTCTCTGGGGACCGTTAAGGAACTCGAAAACCATATCAAAAGATTAGAAGAAGACCTGGAGAAACAAGCACAAGGATTTGAAGCTGACTTGGAAGCTGTGACGCGTGACAAAGTTGAGCAGGAGCAAAGAACCATCCGAGCAGAGGAAGCATTGAGAAAGAACAGATTGAAAAATGCTAATGCTGCTGGGAGACTCCAAGAGGAATTCAAAAGGCTCTCAATCCAAATGGCCTCTACATTTGATGCAAATGAGAAGGCTACCATGAGAGCATATGCAGAGGCAAGTGAACTGCGTGCACAGAAAAAAGTTTTGGAAGAAATGCTACAGAGAGTCAAGGAGGAGCTTCAGTCAGTTAAAGATGATTATGAGGTAAAACTGAATGATGTCTCCAACCAAATAGAATCAATGGCCACTCAGATACACCAGTTGTTGATGGAAATTGAGGAGAAATCCAAGCTTCTTGAAAAACAGAAGAATCATGAGGAGCAAATTAGTAGGGAATTCTCCGAGGAGATCCGGACCTTAAAAACAGAGAATGAAAGGCTTAAAGGGGAGGTTATATACTACTCTGAACAAGCAGAGCAGAAAGAAAGTCTCAGAACTGACTTGGAACTTACCAAGAAATCAGTTGAGGAATCTGAAACTCTATTGCAGAGAGGAAGTGTTGAAAGAAATGAGCTGGTGAGTACAATTGCTTTACTGAAGAAGGAAGTGGAGAAGAAACTTGAAGATCTAAATAGGATGAGGCTTGTGAAGGAGGAAAAAGAGACCATGGCTAGGTCATTACAATCAGAGTTGGAAGCAGTTAGAGATCAATGCAGTAACTTGAAACACTCTCTTCATGAGGATGAGGCAGAGAAACAAAAACTGAAAAAGCAAATTTTCCAGTTAAAGGGTGAACTAAAGAAGAGGGAGGATGCAGTGACCAACATCGAAAAGAAGTTGAAGGAAGCCAATGGACACCAGCAATTTTCTGCCACTGCAAAGAACAAAAAATCTGCTTCAATCCCTCAGAATTCAAAAGAGATTGCAACTCTGAAGGAAAGAATAAAAATGCTCGAGGTAACTTTACCCATTATATATAATTCTCTTTGTATCTTATTCGGGTAAAACAAAATATTAATGGAAATGTGGAGATGGGATGATGACAAGAGGAATACTATTTTATGATAGGGCCTGATAAACTCGAAGGAAACTGCATTGGAAGCGTCTACAACTATATTTTCGCAGAAGGAAAAGGAACTCCAAAACAAAATAGAGGAGCTGGAGAGCAAAGTGGAAGAAGAAGTCAATCAGAGTAGTGCTTTGCAAAAGGTTATACCTCTTTCTATGTTGCAAAATGTCACCATTTGTGAACTGATTTAAGCCTCTAGGCTGTCATCACATCCATCCAAATGCCTCGGTGGCAAACCGGAAAAATTAAACTATATGTGTACAACTTGTGACTTGTCTTTGCTTAAAGTTTCATTCCATTTTTCTTCCATCAAAATTTGATTTTGAAGTTAGTTCTGCTACCTTTATTTATGAAGCTATAGAATTATATACACACAACATATTTACAATGGGATATCTTTCCAACAGGTTGCTGAGGATCAAAGTATTACTCCTTCAACTGTTGGAGAAAGAGATCCAGATGAACATCTCAATGGTTCTACACGTGCATCTCAAGAAAATTGGTAAGTTCAACACTAGCTAGTTTTGTTTGCTTTTTAATGCATGAGCTTTTTTCCTCCCATGTCTACGTTATTAGTATTTTGTCAGCTAAAGGATTTAAGCACCGGAGTGTTACTTGTTGATTGATTCTCTTTTTCTTTCTATGGCAGCGATGTAAACTTGTCAAACTCCAATGGTGATGATAAAGCGGACGGCAATGTTTCTGACATATTAGCGGAGTTAGCATCACTGAAGGAAAGGAACAAATCAATGGAGAATGAATTAAAGGAGATGCAAGAGAGATACTCAGAAATGAGTCTGAGATTTGCAGAAGTAGAAGGTGAAAGGCAAAAACTTGTGATGACAGTGAGGAACCTGAGGATTGCATATAAGGTCAAATAAACTAACATATCTTGCTCATATATTATTTGGAGCCTGCAGTGTATAGTGTACATGCACTAATGGATCACAAATGAATATGAATAAATTAATATCTATACTTCCTACTGGCAACCTAAATTGTATTTTCCTTCCCTCTTATTTTTAGCATTGTTTTTGCTTGTAATCTCTGAAGCCCATTGGGCCCAATTTTTCAAAAATCTACCGGAAAATCAGTGATGATAAAATATCACTCACTTTTTATATCAAAAAAAGAAAAAAAAATCACTCACTTACTAGTCTCGCTACCTGTCATATTCTGGTAGAAATCTTTTGTGATATGCATTTCTTTTCTTTTTTTCTTTTTTGGATTTTATTTATACATTATTTTTATTGTAAAAAAAATATTTCCCTTAATATAATTAACAGTACTTTGGGAGAAAATGCTCCCTTGGCAGTGGCTCATTATTCAATTTAGTTGCCAGCTTCCTTTGTTATTTTAATTTCCTTGTACAAAAATATTAGTTTATAAAATATCTCTGGGAAATATCCAAAAAGATTGGATCAGATGAAAGAATAATATATAATTTGATTGGTCAGATGAGACTGCTACGCTTAAAAAAAAAAAAAGAAAAGAAAAAGAAGGATGCAACTTAATTTCAACTTGGAATTGTATTATTGATAACTAGATTATTCAAATTCGTAGCCAAAATGCGTTATCCTGGTGGAGCAGGCAAGATCTCCGCGGCCTAACGAAACAAGGCCATCGTCTGAGAATATTTGAATGTGAATATATACATTGAGAATTATTGTTATAAACTTAGTCATTAATTTCACATGATTTGGTTGATTATTTGTATTCAGGTCTGCTTATTTAGCCAGATTGTACATGATTCATTCTTTTCTTTTTTAATATTATTATTGTTTTGGTCATTAAGGTGTACACGTGAGTTTAAACTGTTATCCCTTTGGTCCAATATATGGGAGAGAAAATACAAATCCTCCATATCTCCATAATAATTATTTAATTATGATAAAGATTGTCTAGAACAAAAAAATTCTAACGAAGATTTGGGGATGCACTGTTTGTATTTTCTAAGAAAGACTAGAGGCTACGAGTCAATATACTCCATTGTTGTTCGGAGGAAATTATCAAACTTAAAGTATTCTGGCACCAAAAAATATGGATTCAAAAAAATTGAAAAATTAATTTTGGCAGATGAGCACACCCTACTTGTCCTTTCAACAAGCAGGGAAACTGATTCCGTATATATATAGTATTTTTCCCTTACCAGTCCCCAAATATATAGTTACACCTTGAGGTTAGTTAAACTTTTATATCTTTAGGTAATCCGAAAGACAAAGAATCGGTTCAGTAATTAAAAATGTTATTTATAGGATTCAAAACTATATTTTATTTAGGATTAGCTACGGTCATTTCCTATGCTTTTACTCTTCTCTTCTCCTATTTTCTCTTCAATTATTTGTCTCACCCTTCAGATTATAATTTGAGCGGATGAGATTAAATGTTTTGATAAAAATATTAATAAAATATCTAATTATTAGAAGATAATAAATTTAAAAGCTATTAAATTTTTGCTATGATAATTTAAAAGGTTTAATATTTTTGTTTTTGTTACCGTTTTTTTTTTTTTTTGCCACACTCTTCAATAAGGGATTAACAATTTTATTGTGGGTTTTGATAACTCCTTCAGATCTTTTTTACATTAGAATTTTCTCCGGGACTTTTTAAAAATTTTCTTGATCTCTTAAGACCCTAAAGAGATTTTTCCATTAATTTGTCATGAAGTTAATAAGATTCTTTTTAGTGGGATTAATTTCAAGTATGTAACTAATACTTTGCTTCTTTTCAATGATGGTGAAGTTATTCAGATTCTCATTACATGGCTTCTCTTACATATTTCTTAGGTACTTATCCCTCTAATTTAGGGGTGTGGGTATTTTTTTTATATTTTTTATTTAGATTAAATTATTTTTTACATCCTGAAATATTTTTTTTGCCTGCAGTATTTTAAATTAATTAATTTTCAATCATGCATTCAGAAATATATTTTCTGTAATATCAATATCCTAGAATTTAATTAATTTAAGATACTGTATGAAAAAAAGTATTTAAGGATGTAATATATAATTTAATCTAAATAAATAAAATATATAAAAAAAATGCCCACTCCCTCAAATTAAGGGGATAAACACCTAAAATGTATATAAGGAAAAAATATGTAATGAGAACCAAGTACTTCGCCTCCTCCCTCTCTTAATCTGCCTATTATTAAGAGAGAGAAAAGCCAGACCATTAAATCTATTTTGTTTTTCTTCTTCAAATTAGAGCCGGTTTCCTTATAAAGCATTCCTTAATAAGGAAAACTAATCAGATCTTCATCATTAGATATTTTAGTGGGTATATAATACTTATAAAATAAAGATAATTTCTTAAATAAAATATTTTTAAAAAAACTTTTTTTATTTAAAAACTATCAATTAAGAAAAATCAAATCTAAACTGTTAAGAAAAAAATCTGGATGCGGTAGATTTGATTAGCCCTCTCTACTAAGTAGAAGGCTTAGTAGGAAAATCGGCTCTCTTGAGAATTTTGGTGTTTTCTTTTTAAAGTTAAAATAAATTCATAGAAGTAATTAGATAACAATGTAAAATTTACACCATTTTTTTAAATTTGTGTGTATAAATCAGATAAGTTATGGAATTTATAATTTTCGAATAAAAATCTAACTTCATAGAAGTATCATCGTGATTAATAGACGTGATATTTTTATATCATGCGTACTATCGCTTCTCATTGGATTAAGTTAGCTTGTAATTGCCATAACACAAGCAGATGGAGATGGATTGTATTATTTCCGATCTGATTTGTAGTGAAAATTATAGTATAATCAAAAGATAAGCTGAAATGAAAGGCTATCCACAATCGTGAACCTTGCATGGAAAAGCATGATAAGAAACTTTATATATATGCAGGTACAACGCTGTATATATTGATAAATGTTTCAAAATTTCGTCTATACAGATTAAATTAAATCGGCAGAAGAATTTTTTTTTTTTTGGTCGAAGCAGAAGAATTAATTAACAGTATATGTACTTCTACATTGCGCCTCGGATTAATCCGTACACCGTGACGAAAGCCATGATCAGTGAATGATCCGTGTTGGCCTCCACTTCCAATGTTACAACATCATCACCCAGCACTACTCCTGACAACGATTCCTTCTGCTTTACCTGTTCATCCCATTTTTATATATAAGTAATTTCAATTAATCCCATAATTATTACTATCATCATTTGTTTAATTAAACTGAGAAAGACGATAAAAACAAACACTAACCTCTGCAACAATTTGTCCCTCCATGTTTATTATCCCAAACTCTGCTTTGTTTTTTCCCATTGCAACTATCCAGTACCTCTCCCTCCCTACTGTTATTTCACATTCTTCTTTTCCCTTCACCATCATTTTCTGACATTTTTTCACCTGGAACCACCTCATCTCCTTCCTTCTGCTGTTGCAATATCTGAATCCTTCCCAACACCCAAACCCTAGTTTTCTCTGCAACATGTGATCATACACGCATTCAAAACACAAATGACAATAAAAAGAGACCAGCTAGTGTGTGTTTGTGTGGTTAATTACCTTATGTATGGTACAGAGTACAGTGCCTCGGAGATCCATGAGGTAGACTTCTCTGGTACCCTTTGTGTCGTAGTTATCGACCCGATAGACGATGTTGCCGTCGGAGTTGTAGACGGTGCAGCCATTAGAATGGAACACAAGTGATTTCATCCACACTGTGTATCTTTCTCTTTTACTGCTACTAGTGCTCATGTTGCCATCAACATTATTGCCTTCATGAAGCTCGTCCTCAGGGTAAATCTTCCCCATGTATATATTGCTCGCTTCGTTTAGCTTCTCTTCTCTTCTCTTCTCTCTGCCTTCTTACAATAATATTAAGTTCTCTGCACAAGTACGCAAGGCAAGTGTGGAATACCAGCTTATTTATATTATGTGTCAGCTGCCACTTTGGAACACCTTTTTATTAGAATATTCAATAGCTAGCTAGTATATATCCACGGAGCAAAAAAATATATCCACGGAGCAGTACTCGTGGACTGCAACTGTGTATTAAAAAAATGGATAGAAAAGCTTTGGGGGGATTAACTGGTTATATCTTAATTAACTAGTTAAGTTTGGGTGATATCCATGGAGATAAGAGCACTAATATATATAATCCTAGCTAATTAAACTTGCTTTTCTGCTTCATTGGGGGAAGTGGGGCCCACCTTGAGGACAGTGTCGGGTTCAATGTCCTTGGGAGGTAGGACAAGAAGTGAAGCAGGTTGTCATTTTAATTTCAAGCATTAAATTAATTAATTAAGCACGTTTTATGGCAAAAGCATGAACTCTTATAATTTTATCCCGTAAAAGCTCATCATACGTACGCGCTATTATTCTTAATTTCTTTATCTGTAAAATCATCGTGTAAAATTAATTGAGGAAGCCCTATTATATTTCCCACATCTTATCTTACTAAGTTTTTTCATTACACACACAATTTACTGTTTCTCCTTTCAATAAAATTATCCCCACGGGCATATATATGCATGCACTATCACAGATATTTTAGAATAGCAGCAAAAGCACCAGAATCATAAGTTGCACATGTCTAAATATTATACGTATATATGTAGCTGAACAACAACAACAACCAATAATACCTTAGCGACACTATGCACCTAATAATATTTTGACGACATACATATGTGAACTTATAAGGGTCTGTTTGGCACAGCGCTAAAGGGTTCAAAAGCTCAATGGCCATGAAAAAAAGTCCAGCGAGGGAAAAGTTGATACTTGACATGGCTTTTATCTGTAACGAGCTCTTAGTAAAAAATTTACTATTGATAGAAGTCATAAATTGCGCAGTTTCTCCCACAATAAAGTCACTTTTGTTATTGTCATTTTAAACACAAATTATATTTACAATATGACTTTTATCCTTATATCTTACCTCTGTAAAAATGAGATTAAGAATATATAAGTCACTTTTACTCCAGCTATCCAAATGGACACATAGAAGCTACCACATTTGACAACTATTGAACATTAGATTGCATTTTTAGCAGTGTTCTTTGCTTAATGAACTAAAAAAAATTGATTTTTTTCTTATGATCGCCGGCGCATCTAGATTTCGGGATTATATTAATATTTGAAGCCAAATAAAAACTACAGGGGTGGCATGCATATAATTAATCTAACAAAATGAATCTTGATTACGTACCTAATTGCACGCCTGCACCTTTCAGACCAAATAGATTTTAAGAAAACAAGAAGAATAATCCTATATAACAGTTCTCAATAACATTATTATTGCGAAATATAAAGGGCTGCTGAATCACATATATAAAGTCGTGGATACAGAAAACAACAAATGATCAATGAAATAATGCATCTGACATATGCATAAATTAAATAAAAGTTGAATCCGTCTCATTCCATAGGCCGAGTGCCCCTAGCAAAATGGATTCTCTATCAGGAACCCTAAAAAAGACAATGAACGCCAGATCATCAATCGATAAGGATCAACTTGAGAAAACGAATCCAATCACTACTCATTAAACATTAATTACATTTGAAATCAACTACACAAACGTGTGCTCTTCATTTATTGTATATCCAATTGAATCAATACATGTCGTCATCCTATATACATTATTATTATCCCTCGTTCTCGCATCGATCGTTATAAAAACTTGTTAGAGATTAAAAAGTAAAATAATGAAGAATGGTGATGTAGCAATGACAATAATGAAATTTATTAGATAAAGCCGTAGCTTCAACGTGTCTTTTACCAGTTCGCATGTCACCATTGTTGGTCCTACACGCAGCTACGTACGTACCTCGTGACATTTAAGGAGAAAATATTTTCACGTGGGTCAATACTAGCTACGTCCAGGGTAAATTCAAATATACGTCTACGGATACGTATACGTATACATGTATATACTTGACAGGTTTTAGAAAAACCGGGGGATCAACTCAAACACTGATTCATTACTTGTATGTTAATTGCGTTGTTTTAAATGTGCTTGGCCCGAGCCAGACACGGGAAAAAAAACGACCGTATACTGATAATCACTCGCGCGCATGCTGATATATATGCAGTGTGTAGCTTAGGTTTATCACTTTCTCTGTTTTTATGTTCAACACGAGCATTTGATGTGTGCAAGGATGTTAAGCGTAGCTGGAGTACAATCAATTATCTCTACCATCTGCTCTAATCGAATAATAATTATGGACCTAATAAATACACCACACATGCATGTAGGAAGAAAAGAGAGTGATCAATTTTCATAGTGCATGTTTTTCATATTCACAATTATAACTCTTCATGTCTATTTATACTTATATTATAGTGTTTTAGGTGCTCCTTCTTTTACCAACATATCATTTCGTTAGAGAGACCTAGTGTATGGGTTAAATATTATAACTTGTATCAGTTAAACAATATATAATTCGTGGTAATTGAAAAATACTACGTATATCTACTCAAACTTATTCATTTTATATTTTTATTTTAGTGCTAATGGCATCGGTCTAATCTATTAAGGGTGGGTCAGACAGGGATGGAACTTGAGATAAATATTTTGAGGGGCCAAATATATACTTATCAACAAAAATCAAACCCGTGCATTCATTGTCTCAAAAAAATTCATAAAATTTCTTGAGCAGAAAAACCGTGTAATAGTTTGACTACATTATTATGATTTTAATAATATTAATATTGATGTTAACATACTAAATATGGAGATATTTTATTACTTGTGGAAAATTTCTGTTTAAGATATTAATATCAACATGGAAGATATATATATATATATATATATATATATATATATATATATATATATATATATATTACTAACAATATGAAATATAAAATTGATAGAAACATTACACTATTATATGTTTTTTTATTTATTTATACGATTGGTTTGAAGTGGAATTACCAAATTGTGAGCTAGTGTTTTACCAGTTTTTACCCATCTAGCTTTAGAAACATTTACTCGAACAGGCAAGCAGGGTCAGGTTCTGTTATATGAATCCTTTTCAAGTAGTGAAAATTCCATTATTCCCTACCATCTTCATGCCCTTAATGTTTCTGTGGCTAAGGTTAACTATGAAGTAATAAAAGAAGATTGAGACTCGGCTTAGACTGCAAACCTTAATCCCTATCATCGTCTATTGCTTGAAAACAATCCAAGAAACGGATATTGCTCGAAAACAATCCAAGACATCGTTCAGCATGCCTAGTCCTAGGATAACGAGCAAAAGCGACGCTTGGACTCCCTCACAGTCACGGATAGGAGAAGAAGTAGAAAGCTCAGGACTCTCTCTTGGACATCGTTCAGCATGCCTAGTCCTAGGATTGTTTTCAAGCAAGACTCGTTATCCTCAGGATTCTCTCTTCCACTCCACACAACTATCTCTGTCATCTTAATCCTTCCTTTTTGCGCAGATTTTACTCTGCTGAACCCGAGCAAGAGGGTGTGACGCAACCCACAACCTACCCAGATTCAGGAAATGATTCAGATTCAGTTTTTGATGGTTCCCATTACGAAATTCCCAATAAATTTTTGAAACACCAAAAATTTTGGGGGGGCATGTATCTAAGAAGCTCCGTCATTGGGTCAGACTATTTTCAAAACAATACCAAAAACAAAATCATTCTGTGGGGTGTATGCGTGTGTGAATATCATTTCTCCTTGTTAAAAGTGTTTTGATGGAAGTACAGAGACGAAGATGCAGGAGAAACTTGAGGGGCCCGTATGCACGAGGTTGGGCCTGTCCTATACACTCCTAATGGTGGGCCTAGAAGCCCGTAAGTAAGGCGTCTGGGTGAATCATGTGGGTTCTATTTGAAGTGTCTAAACTCCAAGATTCAGACTGAGCACGATTATGAAACCAGTTTGACAATGAATGCTGAAGAAAACTTTGTGGCTGGCCCCTCGCTAAAGAAAGTTGGCATGAATGGTAAGGGATTTGGTCAAATCCAAAGGGATGTGTGTACGATTCCTACTATATTCGCTGGAATTCTTTTAGTAGGTGATCTCGTAAGTTCCATTAAGTGCTCAAAGAGCCGGGCCGTACCCTAGTTTTGGCGAAGATTTATGTCAAACCCCTCTAAAACTTTTTAATATAAAAATATATATATTGTGGCCCCTCTACAGTCCTTTTTTGGGCACTCTGGTTCATGGGTTCTCACTTTGAGGGACTGTGTGTATGCGCAGAGTATATGTGTGGCATGATCTGATTAACCCCTCTTTTATCCCACAATTTTTTTCTGGTTCCCTGCGAAACTGGTTTAGTTTTAACTTGAGGAAGGAAGTCGAGAGATAAAAAAACTTGAGGGTAACTGGGATCAAATATGGTGAGTGGCAATTTGGAAGTTGTGGTTATGGAGGAATAAATGCGGTTTTCAGGAAGACTTTTCTAAACCTGTAAGCCCAGCAGATGATATTCGTCACTGCTGGAGGAGTTTTTGACAAACTCAAGAACTCCTATGTGCTATAGGACGGTCCCACTAATGTGGATGCCTCCTGGGTTACATTGGATTAAATTGAACATTGATTGGGCCGTATCTCCAGTTACGAATGCAGCTGGATGTGGGGGCGTTCTGCAGGACCATATGAAGGGAATTGGGTGGCGAGCTTTTCACATATATACACTGGGTTACTGTAATGCTTTTCAATCTGAGGGATGGGCAATATTCAAGGTGCTCGATTTGGCCTGGAATCTAGGCTGTTGGAGGATTATTGTGGAGACTGATACTAAGGAACTTCTAGAGTTGCTCCTTCAAGATAACGATGTGTCCAGAGGTGATATGATATTCTGGTACATTCAAGATCTTATGAAGAAAGATTGGCATGTGCGTTTGCAGTTTATTCCGCCGGAAAGGAACAGAGTGGCAGGTACTTTAGCTAAGCATGGTATTTCGATATCTAGCTTTTTTTGATGTGTGCCTCGAATTTTTAGGGCCCTTAGTTTCTCAACAGAAATTGGGATTCATTTCCCCTTTGTAATTTTCCTTTGATTTAATATATTCTCTAGTTAAAAATAAAAAATAAAAAAAATTACCCAGTCAAAAGAGGGGGAAAAAAAAAGGAATTCATCACAGATTCTTTCACAGGAGTCCCAAGTTGGCCCTATAGTTAAAACTAGAAAAGTAAAATTTGTGAAGGGTATGGTTATTTTGATAAGACTTACTTTGTTTTTGGGTTTGCATTTAATTTTTTTTCTTAAATTTGCTACACTCTTTCTTATAATTTTTATTTAATTCCCCCCCCCCCAAAAAAAAAAAATTTGACACACGTTCTCATAATTCTTTTCCCTTATATATTACTTTTCTTCCTCTCTCTCTCTCTCTCTTTTTTCTATTTATATGTCTTACTTATTCCTTTAACAAATGAGGATATGTTTAGAAAAAAAAGTAGATATCTTGCATATTTATTATTTTTAATTATGTTTTTGATACATATAAAGTAGGTATCAAATAACACGGCACAAAACTTCGTACTAACACTTTTTTTTTTTTGATACAAATAAGAAGCCTAACATTATCTAGCCCTTATGTAACATCCCAAATTCCAGGTTCGAAAATCGTGTCGGTCGACACTTAGTTTTAAGAAAAACAACAGAGTTTGAGATGCTACAACTTAGAGTACTGAGAAAATTGATAGCGTGCGCTAAGATCCGGACAACGAGTATCTGATATAAAAATGCCCAGACATATGATGATGCCCGACATAAGCTGATATATTAAATATCCCGAAGGAATATTCATGTGATACAATTTACAAAGGTTAAAGACAATCCTCTGATAAAGAAAGTTTTAAACTAAACCCATGACCTGGAACCTAACCTCAGTTAATTAAACAGATTGGCCAGGTAGGGGTCTCATAAAATACCCTGAGAATGTTATGATAAATCCTAAGAGGCAACTAAATATTTATTAAAAAAAAAGAGTATGTTGTCTCTAAAGTTTTAATTGATTTATTATTATTTTTAGGAATTACACCATTTTAACAACTTAAAATCATCAAAGGATGATAGAATTAATTAGAGGAAAGTAGTAGGAATTATTGAGCAATTGAAATTGCAATAATTGAGACACTTTATTAATTTTTGAAATTAGTTAATAGTTGATTTATAAAGGTCATAATTAAAGAAATATCAATTGAATTAAGGATCAAATGATAGTTAGAAGCTAAAATTAGCACACAAGAAATTATTAATCATCAAAATTAAATTAGAAACCTTGTCAATTTTGGTAGTTAAACCTAGTAACCCCTAAAACATGATGTTAGAAATTAAAATTGGGATTTAAAATAAATAATCCTAATTTATTTCTATGGGACGAAAATTCTTGTTTAAAGGTAAATAAATGGAAGAATTAAATTATATTAACCATGAATCCAAAATCTAAGTAGACCAATGGGAGAATTACCTTCTTTAGTCATGTGAGAACATTAAAAATATAATTGCATAACTAAAATTAAGGGGAGGGGGACGAATTTTTAAGAGAAAAGGGAGGAAGAATAATTTTAAATGTAAAACACATAAGTCAAGAAGTATATGGGAGAAGCTCCAAAGACTTGGGGAGCAAGTTGTCTAACTTAATGAGCAAGTTGTTGTTAATTAAATAAAATTAAATGAGAACCTATAGCAATTAAATCATAACTTGCAATAATGAAACTAAGTGTTTAAAATAAATACATATTTGAGATCAGTGAATTATGAGCGTCAATTTGGCTATTCTCGAAGTTATTTTCGGATACGTATAAAATTCATACTTAAGTGTTTTGGGAGTTAAAAATCACCATAAATATAGTCATAAAATTAGGATTTCAAAAGTGAAATTAGATCTGGAATAAGAACACCCGATTATACCCAACTAAATTAAGATTTGGGATTAATTGGGGACAAAGCAAAAGAACTAAAGAAAGAGAGAGGAAGGACAGTTTTGGTGAGGTGGAGGGCCAAGATGAATGCCTCCTCTCCAAGTAAAAATCAAGTCTTAGAGCCGGCATAACCATTTGTAATACCAGATAATAGTTAAGATGCCTAAGGCCTAAGGATGATCTCCTAGGTGGTGAGGCTAGAGTCTCAAGTGCTATGGTAATAGATTGAGCCGGAAGGCTAATATGTAATATCTATGTGGGAAGCCAATCAGTCGCCGTATAAGTCGGTGAGGCCCCCATGATAGACCCCTACCTGGCCAATCTGTTTAATTAACTGAAGTTAGGTTTCAGGTCATGGGTTTAGTTTAAAACTTTCTTTATCAGAGGATTGTCTTTAACCTTTGTAAATTGTATCACATGAATATTCCTTCGGGATATTTAATATATCAGCTTATGTCGGGCATCATCATATGTCTAGGAATTTTTAGAGACAACATACTCTTTTTTTTTAATAAATATTTAGTTGCCTCTTAGGATTTATCATAACATTCTCAAGGTATTTTATGACCCGTGAATTCACTTAGGGATTTTTAGCTCTTTATTTACTCTATTTTCATGAGAAATCACCTTAAAAGATAAAGTAATTATTTTACTAGTTTTGAGATCACAAATTCACCTATTGTAATAGGTGTTATTTATCAAAATATAATATTTACATGTATTATGAAAATTGGGGTATTACACCTTATCACGTTCAACAAGCCCTGCAAGCACCCTGTCAGGATGCGACAAAACCTGGAACCCAGGCATACATGATAAACTTAGTTTGGCAAGATGGTCCGCAACCATGTTCACCTGCCGACTAATATGCTTGATCTCGACATCCCAATCCCGGTCAATTACGACTTTTATTTCTCCAATCAGATACCGATCTTTATGCACTTCGTCAGCTGGATTTTTGATCATAGCTATTGCGTCCGCCGAGTTTGTCTCAAGTATGGCCTATTTAACACCCTGGTCCCATGCAAGCTTCAGACCATGAAGGCAGCCCCATAGTTCCGCCGTTAGTTCATCACCTTCCGACCCTTTAAATAGAAAAGCTTGCAGAAATTGGCCATGTTCGTTTCGCAACAAACTGCCGCTGGCCACGCCTGGATTGAAGGGGGAGAAAGCGCCATCAGTATTGATCTTCACCCATCCAGCTGTTGGGGCCTGCCACCGAGTTTCAGAGGGTCTCTGAATCCCCTGTTTGCTGTCTAGAGCTCTCGGTCTATCATGAGCTTCGTTCAAACAAGATAAGATGGTGGCCACACTAAGGGAGATGGCCAAGTTTGAAGTCTTTTTTCCTTCAAATACAAATTTATTTCTTCGGCGCCAAATCCACCAACAGGTGATGACAAAAAAATTGTTTCCACTTATTAGACTGTATCGTTCCACCACCATAAGTTAAGTTCATATGATCCAGCGGTCCGTCTCCAGATCCCTAAACGTACGCCATAGGTGTGGAGGTATCAGCTGCTTCCAAAGTGTATGAGTTTTAGGACAGTCTCGAAGAACATGTACCAAATTCTCCTCGGCTGCATTACACACTGGGCACATGCCATCTTCACTTAATCCTCTTTTGCATCTAGCTACGTTGGTCAGAAGCCGGTTATGAAGCACAAGCCACATGAATATTTTGCATCTTTCAGGTTCTTTGATCTTCCAAATAATCCCCCATAGCTTATTCGGTTGTGTCTCCGTTGGTCTCAAGCTCGCATATGCAGACTTTACCGTGAATTCCCCGCTTTTAGCCCATTTCCAGCGTATTTGTCCAGTTGGCAATTCTTCTATTCCTTCTTTGACCTTATTCCATGTACGTTTAATACCAGACCACAAGTTCGATCCGTGCCTTCGTTCTTCAATCTTGGGAATAATGTCTGAGCCACAATTATATTTGTTCCTAATGACCTTGACCCAAAAATCCTCCCTCCTAGACGCTAACTGCCATCCAACCTTCATTAGAAAAGCTTGATTGTGATAGCTAGTCCGACGAATGCCCAATCCTCCACTCACCTTTGGTTTGCATGTGGTATCCCAGGCGACAAGAGGAATTTTCCTTTGATCCTCCGTGCTTCCCCATAAAAACCGACGGTTACTTTGGTCTAGGCTCTCACAAGTACTAGCTGGGAGCAAAGATGTCTGCATGACGTATCCTGGTATAACCGTGGTCACTGATGAGATAAGGGTGGCCCTCCCTGCAGAAGATAATGATCTAGCCTTCTAAGTTGAAAGCCTTGTTCTAACTTTATCCACCACGTAATGGAAAGATTCTTTGGTGACTCTCTTGTGGTGAAGGGGAACACCTAGGTATTTCCCCAAATCACCAGTAATGGAGAAACCAAGATGCTCACACAACTCACTTCTTCTTGTATGGCACACATTTTTTGAAAAGTACACTTTGGTTTTCTGTTGGTTAACTTTCAACCCAGAACTGTCACAGAAACTCTTGAGGCATTTATTGATCACCGCTACTTGATCCAATGAAGCTTCTGCAAACAGAATAATGTCATCTGCAAAAAATAAGTATGAGATAGGAGGCCCTGTTCTTGTTAGCCTGATTGCTTTCCAATGCCTGGCTTGAATCTCAGATTGGATGAGGTGAGGCAATTTTTCCATGCACAACACAAACAAATATGGAGATAATGGATCTCCTTGTCTTACTCCCCTGGATGGGTGGAAGATGTCAGCTTTGTCTCCATTCCATAGAAGTTGCGCGGAGGAGCTAGATATACATTGTTGAATGACCTCGATAAGCCGGCTCGGGAGGTCCAGATGTCTTCTCCAAGTCGATTTTAATTGCCAGGAACCCCTTCTTTTGCCTCATGGATCTCATTGTATGAATCACCTCTTGAGCCACAATGATATTATCACTGCTGTGTCGCCCTTGGATGAAACTACACTGGTTTGGAGCAATCACCTGGGGTAGAATGGGCTTAAGTCTGTTCACAAGAACCTTGGAAAGAGTCTTGTAAATAACGTTGCAAAGGCTTATTGGTCTCAAATCCCCTATAGACTCCGGGTGGTCTTTCTTTGGAATGAGGACAATCAGGGTCCCATTAGTCTCACTGATCACCTGCGGGTTAGTGAAAAGAAGTTTCACATAAGATATAATAGACTCACCTACCGTGGACCACTGGTTCTAGTAGAAAAGTGCATTGAAACCATCTGGGCTTGGAGATTTCAGTGCACCTATACTGAACATTGCGTCCTTCACTTCCATGTCCGAGATATCTCTGTTACACCATTATAAGGTAGTCTCTTCTATGCAGGGAAAGGACATATCACATTGGAGGAGTGGCCGAACTGGTGATTCCTCTGTGAGTAGTTTAGTGAAAAATCTAGTAGCCATGGCTTTAATTAGTCCTAGTAATTTGGTTGAATAAACCAGTGGAAAGGAGAAAAAAGAGATAAATAAAGAAGAATTTTTATTTATATTTTTTAAGAAAGAAGAAAATGGTGGGTGGTTGGTTGGGGGAGGAAAATGACAAAAAATGAGCGTTAGAAGCGGATGGAGCAGTTAATGAATTGGGTGGCAGAAACGTATGATTGAATAAATGAGACGAGCTGTGAAAGTTTTGGGACCATCCTCTTCGTCCATATCCTGCAATCTCCATATATAATCACTTTGATTTCTTTGTGTTATCCAATTCCATTGATTCAAAACTAAAAATCCACAATCAGCTCAAATTAATCTCCATCGATCCTTAGTGACTGCGACTAGTCACTTGGACCATTCTTAAGATTTTGATATATATATCTGTTTGATTACCCTCTGTGATACTGATCACCCACTCACTCACTAATTGATTTTCGCTCGTAGTGCCCAAGAAGCTAGCTTTCCTTTAGTAAGCTCCATATATATGCAGAAGCTAGCGTGAAGCTACCTTATGTATCAGTAATTAATTA
Source organism: Acacia confusa (assembly GCA_037074495.1). Classification (NCBI taxonomy): domain Eukaryota; kingdom Viridiplantae; phylum Streptophyta; class Magnoliopsida; order Fabales; family Fabaceae; genus Acacia; species Acacia confusa. Next base: position 30,958,503 of record CM073512.1, on the reverse strand, counting down.
CAAGTATATATCTACTAAATTATGATTGTCTCTCTAATACACACACATATATATCATGATTTGGACAATTTAATGATGAAGCGTTAGGATCACTTGCTCTTAATATTGAGTATGAAGCAAACGGAGTAACAACAAACTTGTAAGAAGCATAAAAATGAGAAAATTAAAAGCAAACCAGTACAGTAGAAACGATGGAGCAGACTAGCACTGGATGGACGCCGAAGCAAAATCATAATTAGTGGCGTAAGTCCTACACAACATCTTATTGTTCCACCCAAACATGATGATCATGTAAATATCCTACAAATTAAATAAGCACTGCTGTTAGTTAGTTAGCGTCCGCAAGATCTCCTGTAGGCGCAGTGTAAGAAATCATTTCACGCCATGAAAAAGCTATCTCTTAACACTTTTCACTTTATGGATTTTTGGATTCTGTTCTTTTGTGCAAAAAGAGAAGCCTTTAATGTGACGCGTACGAGAATTAGGTCCTGATGTAGATACATAGATAGTGCAACCAGTTATCTTTAAAACCCACGCTAATCGAATCACATAATTAGGACGTGATTATGGACGCACAACGAATACACTATAGGCCGAAATATAAGTTGTAATGGAAGGGAAGAATAATCAGTTTCTCTGATGTTTATGCTTTATCATATCTACAACTAAACTCTCATGTCTATTTATAGTGTTCTATATATGTGCATATTTATTTAAGTTTGTCGTAGAAAATCACGTTTACGTAAGTTGAGATAAAAATCATCTCATACTTACCTCGTTAACTGGAAATTACTTAAAAAAAAAACAACTTTTAACGCTAATAGCGTAATACCAATTCCACTGCTGGCAAACCCTTTTGTAAGAGAAACATGTTGTATCGTTAAACAACATAACCCACAGTAGTTGGGAAATATCACAGCCATTTATATTCTAACCCCAATACTATCGGACTTGGGCCTAATGGAGGATCAAACTATTTTTAAACAATACTCACACACACATATATAGCAGAAGAAGGATCTCAAAAAAGCGATCCATATATGTGAGCGTGTGTCTCTACTCTGTTGTGACATGTAAACAAGAAACGAAGGAGATCATTTATGACAGTGCTGGGCACTCTGAGGAGCTTGAAACTTTATGACTAATGATGACAGTAGTGAAAAAGTGCATATAACCAATTTAAAGAAGAAGCTTAATTAACAAGAAAGTTTTGTTCTTTAATGATGAAAAATGGAAGGCACACAGAGACACATGTGGGGTTGGTTCATGGTTATAAAAAAGAAGGCACATGGAGGGGTCTTTTTTTGGTGGACATCATCACAGCCCAAAGAGAATTTCCATTTGTTCATCTGATCGATCGACCTTTCATGAAAGCTCACAACACACTGTCCTAGCTATCTTCTACATGAAATTATGTTTTCTTGGACGGACCCCACATTCTTCTTCTTGCTTCATCATTAAACTAATCTCTAATTAATCCCTATTATCTAATTCCATTCCTTAATCTTTTGTTAATTTGATTTCAGGGCAATCTGATCTTAATTAATTAACTGCCAAGTCTCGATCCATTGCCCAAGTCTTCATTTTTAACTCGGCCGGCCTGATGAAGATAAAGTTTCTTCCCAGAACTTCCGCAACAGAAGAAGAAGCCAACTGATCAATCAGACAAATTTAATTAAGTCAACATGCATGCCCCTAATTTTGATTTAATTAATGTTTGTTTGGCTACGTACTAAGCATGCCTCAATTATTTATTTATTTATATCCTCAGCTATCATCAGGAAATTTAGCACGACACAAAAGCATATGCCCACGAACATTGAAAACGACCTTCCATATTTAAATGAACTAAAATTCAGACTGCGGATGCATGCAATATTTGTTAGGTATTAGTCACGAAATATAAACATTTTTAATTCAATAGACTATAGGTGTGTTTTTAAATATCTGTGTGCATTATGCGTCTGTTCAAGTCCCGGTTCAAAAAACAATTTACCCACGTCGAGTTAAACTCATTTTATATACTTACTTTCATGTATCGTAAATCACATCGAAAAATAGTTTCTATCTCTGATACAGAAACATACACACGGAAAACACAGAAAATAGTTTCTACCTCTTATACAAAAATACACACATACATATTCACTTTTACTTACTTAACAAAGTCAAAATTCAAACTTTTAGTTACTTAACAAAGTCAAAATTCAAAGCTAGAAGGCGGGGCTTGATACATCAAAATTCGGAGGATGTGTTTTGTTGTTTTATATATGGAGAACAACTGTAAGATGGGGGAAATTGAAGGAATTCATGGCTTTTTCAAAAAGGCACTTTTGCTTTTGCTTAATTAATCATATGTTTCTCAACTAAACATTTGATTAATTGAGTTAATATATCACTGATTAGTCAAGTTCACGGAGCTTTAAACCAAAACCCATTGACATCATAATCCCCCAGCTTATTATATATCAATCTTCCATCATAATCACCTAAAAAGTAAAAGAAGCAGAAAAGGGAAAAGAAATATATACCACAACAAACCGAAAGTTTAAAGAAACAAGTGATGATTGATTAAATTAAATCCCACCTTCACCACCTTTCCAAGCAAAGTGTGAGTGATATTTAGAATTCAAACAATTTTTTTTTTAATATTAAAAGGGGACAACAATCTTTGAGAAAAAACATTTAAATACCATTTTAACTTCCAAAATCTAAAAAAGACCATTGAAATTTACAAAGGACAGAGAAGGAGTATGGTGAGAATCTGAGTTTTTTATGTTTTGCATTACAACCTAAAATTGTTCCTTTCACATATTTTTTTTAGTACTTCATAATTTTGTCAAAATCATTACGATTTTTGTTAAAATCATTACTATTTTTGTAAGATTTGACAACTTGAATAATGAGATTGATTAACAGTAATGATTTTGAAAAAAAATTGTTATGGTTTTGATAAAATCAGTAAATACTGAAAAAAATTTGTGAAATGAGCATTTTGATTTTTAAGCTAAACATGAAAAAATTCCCACCATATCACTTTCTACCCTTTACAAATTTAAATGGTCTTTTTGAATTTTGAAAGTTGAAGTGGTATTTAAATAATTTTTTTCATAATCTTCTCAACTACTACAAACTTCCACGGGTAATCGCCCTTCCGGTTTACCCCACTTTTGATAATTGCACCTATCTCACTCGCTCAAAGTCATCATCAATAATTGGATTAAGTGTGCTGTGCTTAGAAAATAATCACTTATTATTTAAATAGTAAACGTGGTATACTTTCTTCAAAGGTATTAACGTTTCAAACTTCACACACACAAGTAGTAATAGCTAATTATCCTTTTCTCTTGTTTATAAGGCAAAGATAAGATTTTTTTTTTTTTTAAAAAAATCTTATTTATAAGTCACATAATTAACATTTTCATTATAATCTTATCTTTTATTTATTATTGTATAGGCTTATTCTCATTGAGTAAAGTTGAAAAGCTATTTTTAAAATTTTAAAGTAAATTTAATGAACTTTGAAAAATTTCTTCATCTCTATAAAATATACTAGAAGTGACTTATAAGTACAATATTAATATGAGTGTCTAAATATAGGGTTTAATGTTTCTGAATTTAAAGTATAAACATTTTTCCTATTTCATTCACATAAAAGTGAATGGATCCTATTATAAAGGGAAGAGAGAGAAAATATTAGTGAGATCCACCCACTTTTATGTGAGTGAAACAGAAAAAATATTTCTGCCTCAAAAGCAAAAATATTAAATCCATAAATAAATATTCACATTTTTGGAACTAAGATTTCATGCATTTTTTTATTTTATATGTTGTACCGATGATATTAATTTATTGATAATAAATATATTTATTATTAATTTAAAAATCATGTATTATTATGTATTGGAGCATCGGTGAGAGAATACCCAAAATGCAATGCAATCATGAGAGTAGAATAAATCCAAAAGCCGCCCCGGCAGGATGAATGCCAATCCCTAACTCAGAGGTGATCGCATAAGGCCAAGAAGATCGGGCAAAAAAAAAGTCAAAAATATTTTTAAAATATTTTAATTCAATTTTTCATACCCAAAAATGCATAAACAGCCTTTCCTGCTTTCTGTCATTCATTTTTAGTATTAGCACCAAACAAACTAAAGTTCCTGCTTTCCAGCTTCAAATGTGGAAGTTTCGTTATCACAGCTTCCTTCATCAAAATCCATTTTCAGCGCTTTAATCACACGTAGCTAAACTCTCTTTCAATCCAAGTTTAAACTTTGCTTCTGCGTTATCTTCCAACAGCAGTCTTCTGTCACCCTCAAAATTTCGTCTTTCTTTGCCCCTCAGTCTCACTCACTCTCCCCTGGTGATTCTTTCTAGTTGTATTTACCGAATCTTGAATCTAAACTCTTTCCCATTGTTTTACCGTTTCTTTCTTCTCATTCTTTTTCTTCTCACACGTTTTCTTTCTTACTTTGTGTATCATCGAATCCCTACATTCCAGTAGTATTACATCTCAACATCGTGTACCTCATTTTCTTTCATAAATCGCACCAACTTGGGTTCTACTCTTCTTAAGAAGAGTCCAATTTCAGAATTGTTTTTGTGTTTCTACTTAAAGAGAAGTGATTAACACAGTGCGGAAGGCTTTCGGAGAAGATGAAGTTATGCGCTTCATTGATGTTTCTCAGTCTAATTTCCATGGTCTCTTTTGCGACTTGTGATACTGTACCCGCAAAGGAAGGTACGTTTTCTCTACAGAATCACCTTCGGCTAACAGATCTCGATTCTTTAGTTATTCTAGACTCTGTTGGGCCGCTTTAAAGAAAGGATCATAATTGTTTATCCTGCCTTTTGATTTGTTGGAAGCTGACAGTTTCTTCGTCAGTTAATATGTGAAGTGTCATGAAAATGCAAGATTAAATTTTTTTTGCTTTCATCTCATTCAAATTGTCATGTTGTCTTGGCTAGTAAATGGAACCACCAAACCATGGCATTCACTGATGTCTTTTTTAGGAGAATTATTTTCTGCAGTCACTTGACAGTAAAATGTGTTTGTTCATAGTTTGGGCGCTCACAGCCTTTAAAGAAGCTGTATATGAAGACCCGTACCTGGTTCTGTCCAACTGGAATACGTTGGATTCAGATCCTTGTGAATGGTTTGGCGTTTCTTGCTCTGAAGACCGTGATCATATCATTAAGCTGTAAGATAGCATTCCTCCATCCAAATGCTTCTCTCGAGTGTTGTGCTTTTGCTTGACAGATTAGGATCTTTCTATGCAGAAATATTTCGGGGTCTTCATTAAGAGGATTTCTAGCCCCAGAATTGGGAGAAATCACCTACTTGCAAGAACTGTATGCTCTATATTTTTCCTTTTTACATGTCAACCTGATAGCCTATCTTTTGATCGTTGCTATTGCCGTGTGCAACGTTGAGAATTATGATGACTGAAGCTTAGTTCTGGTTCTTATCTCTGTAGGATTTTGCATGACAACAATCTAATTGGAACAATACCTAAAGAATTGTTCATGTTGAATTCCCTCAAAGTCTTGGATTTGGGGAAGAATCTATTATCTGGATCAATTCCTCCAGAGATTGGGAATCTAGCTCAAGTTGTTAAAATGTAAGTAAACAAATCCAATACGCTCCTCCTGAATGGAAAAAAAAATTGTTGGCTCTTAAAGAGTGTTGCCATATGACTCATACTTGTTCTAGCTTTGTTCATCTTCTTCTAGAAACCTGCAGTCCAATGGGTTGACTGGTAGGCTACCTCCTGCACTTGGAAATTTGAGGTGCCTTCAAGAACTTAGGCTGGACAGGAATAAACTTCAAGGACCAGTTCCTGCTGGTGGCAGTTCAAACTTTTCTACAAATATGCGTGGAATGTGAGTTGAATTGTTGCTCTTGCATTGGTCTTGTTTGCTTAGGTGTGACAGGATTCGTTGCCCTCACATGATTCTGTTATCATCTGCTTGACAAAACTTTCCTTTTTATGATTGCTATGGTCAAATGGGGCTGGTCTTTAGTAGTTAGTCTAATCCGGCAATTAGTTTAATTTGAGAGGGGTAGCATGTAATTTATGTTCTTTAATTGTCAGATATGTTCAATTAAAGTAAAATTATATTTTGTTTTCCAATTTTTTTCTTTTCCGTTCCTGTATGCTACAAATTTGTTAGGAAGATTTTGTTGGTGTCCTTTTCCAATATGTGAAGGAAATAATTTGGGCAAATGTCATGGTTATGGGATAGGGTAACTTCTTACTGGTAATGTCAAATGCTAAATAGGTAAGCTTGGGAAAATTTCAAAGGTTATGGTTTGGGAAATTTTGATCCTCCCTGACATTATAATCATGCTTGTGATTGTTAACGTTAAATATGGACAAGCTCAAGACACAGCAGTAAGAATGGTACCAATTTAATTTAAGTTTAGATTTCTTTAGTAACTCTCATAGTTTCTATTATTTCCTCAGGTATGCTTCAATTGCAAATTTAACTGGTCTCTGTCGATCACCTCAGTTAGAAGTTGCAGATTTATCATATAACTTCTTTGTAGGTGGCATACCTGCTTGCTTGAAGTATCTACCCAGGTATTTTTTTTATATAGTCTTGTCATAGAGTCAGTTTGCTCAAAACACCATATTTAGATTACATATGCTCTGTCATACAGGTCTAGCTTCCAAGGGAACTGCTTCCAAAGTCAAGAATTAAAGCAGCGTTCTCCAGTGCAGTGTGGTATGTAATACATGGCTTTCCCAGCATTTAAGCATTATGGAATGAATTAGTGCGTCTCATCACGACATCCCATAATTTGCTCCGTTGTGATTTAAAAACTGCGGGCCTTCTCTGGGTTTATACTCCTCTTTCAGACTCTAACCTGTTTTGGGGGATTTTTATGTGATAATTTCAATGCAATGTGAATTTTTTTCATGACTTAATCAAATTATTAGTTGATATAGTCTTCATCTTAAATCATTCCTTGCTGACTTTATACGTAATTATGAACTTTGATCTCATAGCTGGTGCTTCACCTGCCAAGAGCCGTTCTGTGGCCAATTCAAAGCGGCAACCTGCTGCATATGTTGTGTCCAAGCATCATAGAGCATCCCAACCTACCTGGCTGTTGGCTCTAGAAATAGCAACAGGAACCGTGGTTGGCTCTCTCTTTCTGATTGCAATGTTTGCTGCACTTCTTAAATGGGACAACAAATCATCTATCATTTGGCCTTGGAAGAAATATGCAAGCCGGAAGGACCATATGACTGTATATATAGGTTTGTTTCTTTGCTTTTCTCTGCTTCTGCCTGATTTCTTTTCAAAGTTCTAGGGCTCTATTCAGCACATGATTGGCAAAACCAATGTGCAGACTCTGAGATACTGAAGGATGTGAGGAGTTTCAGCAGACAAGAACTTGAAGTGGCATGTGAAGACTTCAGCAACATTATTGGGTCCTCACCCGATAGTGTAGTCTACAAGGGAACCATGAAAGGTGGGCGTGAGATTGCTGTAATATCTCTCTGCATTAAAGAGGAGCATTGGACAGGATATCTTGAGCTCTATTTTCAGAGAGAGGTATCTGGAAATATTGTGTTACCTATATAGCATGCAAGAATTGAAAAACTAACTACACAAATCTTTTATTAATCGTAGCATCAATGTCATATAGGTAGCAGACTTGGCAAGACTAAATCATGAGAACACTGGAAAACTTCTGGGATATTGTAGAACAAGCTCTCCATTTACAAGGATGCTGGTTTTTGAGTATGCTTCAAACGGAGCACTCCATGAGCACTTACACTGTAAGTCAATTTTGTTATCTCGTGTGTGTGTGTTCTCATATGTTCCATTTCCTTAAACATGCAATTACAACTATGCAGATGGAGAAGGGAGCCAGTTATCATGGACGCGGCGTATGAAAATCATTATTGGCATTGCTCGTGGACTGAAGTACCTACACGCAGAAGTTGATCCTCCATTCACTATATTAGAGCTGAATTCTAATGCTGTATACCTTAGGGAAGATTTTTCACCTACGGTGAGCCTGCATGCTAGTTCAAAATTTCTAGCTTATCTACAGTGATTCTGCTTAGTCTCTTTATGCACTCAGGAACGATTAGAACTAGAGTCATTCCAAAAAATCCTCTTGAAGATTCTCATTGTAAAAAAAATTTAAATCTGCAGCTGGTTGATTTTGAGAGTTGGAAGACAATACTTGCAAGGTCAGAAAAGAATTTTGAGTCTGTTGGAAGCCAAGGCGCTGTTTGTGTTCTTCCACGTTCTTTCGAGGCACGCCATCATGATCCCCAGGGAAATGTATATGCTTTTGGCATACTTCTGCTGGAGATAATAAGTGGGAGACCTCCATATTACAAGGACAAAGGATCCTTGGCAGATTGGGTAAGATAATTTCTTGAAATTTCAAACTGAATAATGAAAATATCATCAAGTAGTGAATGCCAAATGCTCTTTTATCTGGTGCAGGCCAAGGAGTACCTAGAAATGCCAGAGGTAATGTCATATGTGGTGGATCCAGAGTTGAAACATTTCAGATACGAGGACCTGGCAGCAATATGCGAGGTAGCGAATCTTTGTATCAATCCAGACCCCACCAAGCGTCCATCCATGGCAGAAATATGTAGGATGCTGGAGAGCAGGATTGACACATCGATGAGTGTGGAGATCAAGTCTTCATCTTTGGCTTGGGCGGCTGAACTTGCACTTTTATCACAACATGATTGATTCTTCAATACTAACATACGCTTCAGCAAAATACTCAACTAATACCTCTTACCCTACAGCATCTCGTTGTATAGAAGATTAGTAGAACAGGTGCACTGATCAGGGTTTCCCTTTCCATTATTCCATATAGCACTTATGAATTGGGAAGGCTTTATCTTTAACTTCCCTTTACTTTTGGAGTTTTAAGATGCAGTTATGGGATTAGGGAGATGGATTACACTGCGTCTGTGTATCAAGATTGGAGCACTGGAAAATATTTCGTCTCCCATTGCTTGTATTGATTGATACTGTATAAAATTGGCACGGTGTATATATGGGGCATCACTTGAATGCGAATCTTTTTTGTTTCTTCTAATATACTCCATTTGACATTTCAATCATAAGATGGGGCGTAAATATGACTTGTAAAAGGAAATCAAAGGAAAAAACTGGACGTTTTTTCGGTTAGCCCCTTATTTTATTATTCTTGTAATATGCCCTAGAATAAAATTAGAATAAGGAAAACAGACCGGGTCTATTTAGATTGGCCCATTTAGTCTTTGAATTTGTAAAGGTCAGGTTTAAGATATTTGCCTCAAAAATGAAAATAGGTCTAAAAGGGTTGGCTAGTAGGGACGAGGGCCTTAAGGCGTATGTTTTTCTTTTAAAAAATTATTTATGTGATAATAATATTATTAATTTCTTATACTTTGTTAATGGTGTTACAAATATTTAGTTGTTATTATTTTTTTTTTAGAATTAAGTTTCATAAGAATATTTTATATTAAGAATCCTAAAAAATTAAAAACTTACAAAAGATATTTCTCATCTCAAAATTATTCTTATTAATTTTTTATTTTTTGACCTTTTTGACCTTTTTTCTGGTCTTTTTTTTTTCATATCTTGTGTTATTTATTTTGTTGACTACTTACACTTTTCAAGGCATATTTATAAGAAATATTTTTTATTTTTTTTATTTTTTCTCATTAATTATTTGTGATTGTGATATGTGGATAATTGTTTACCTTTGATTATGATTTAGTGACTGCGTTTGTTTGTTATATGATGCGCATTGTTTACACCTTAATTGTAACAACATTTATGTGTTAAATTAGGACTTTCATTGTTCTAATTTTATTTCTTTAAAAAAGATGAAAAAATAGTAAAAAAATTGTTAAATAACTCTAGCTTTATAGAGCCAGCCTTTGAAAAATGACTGTTTTTCTTCAACTGGGCCTAAAAGGGTCTGAACGGTGAAAAACCAGCCCTGTAAGGTCAGACCAGTCTTTTTTACCAGCTCTTGATAAAATGCTGAACTTAGTCACACACAAAGATGACTGCAGATCTTTCTTCTATTTAGAGTCAGGCGTGTGCAATTTAAATCCCTGGCAAAATGATTCACTAGCAAAGCTGAGTCCTTTTTGTCTGCTGACTGCTGCACAGGCACCATGTAGTATGATGCTATGTTGAAGACAACACACAGGATGGGGGAGTGGACCCCACTGGGCCCCATCTTTTGTGCAGCAAATAGTGAAGACCCAACAAAGTTGTTCTTTATAGTGAGTCGTAGATCATTGACTCTTCTATGTTCAGGTTCAAATGCCAGTACGAAGAACCAAAATGACTCTCTCCTTTACTGATTTTATGATTCACTTCATATGTTTGTAAATAATCATGTGTCTTTCAAACGCCAGGTTCAATTGCAGAGTTTATTGGTTTTATTCATGGCTTGCACCTAAGTTGGTTAAAAGGTTTGGGGAAAGTTGTTTTGATTTCTGTCTGTATAGAGGTTATTAACTTTACTTTTAGAAGTTGTGATAGGGTCTATCCTTCCAAAGATGTAGTGGATGATGTTAGACTTTTCTTCAATAGGGACTGACAAGTGATATTTACTCATATTGATAGCGAGGACATAAATGTAACAGACCAGTTAGCGAAACTCTCTCATAGGATATATGCCAATTTTTATCTCCCTGATCAGCCTCCTCTTTTTCTTCAAGAGGTTGATGTAGGTTAACAGATTTTCTTGAGTCCCAATGTTGTAATTGCTCTCTTTTGAGACGATGAATTTCAGTTTACATTAAAAAACAAAGAAAAAAAATAAAGTTATGGGTTGTTGATGTTGGGAGGAGAAGGAGCTAAATGAGAAAAATATATAACAGCAAATGAGCAATCTTCTGCAGCTGGTATTACATAAATGCAGAGCAAGGTTACACAAAGGAAACTAGCAGAACAAGAACTAGCCATGGGTGATGAATGGCTCTTCAAACCAAAAAAAGAAGACTGCATAAATGATGAACAAGGAAGAATGAAGCATTCTGATGACAGGCAAAATAATAAGAAGATAGCCCCAAAAGTCAAAAGTTAATAATCAATTTTATATTAATTTTTTGTTTTTGTTTTTAAGAGGGTGAAGGAGAGCCGCATTTATTATATTATTAGAAGACCCTCTCTTTCACAATGTCCATGCTCATCTCGCTCGGATCAGTTGCTTGCAATTCAAATGCAATGCCGTCCAGTTCTCTCTTGAATCTGTCCTTGGAACTTGCATACACCATCTTCATCCTCACCTTTGATATATCCGGTGACCTATTTGAATTCATTCACAAACCACTTATTCACACTCTTGTTAAGTTTCAAGTTAACCCTTTCAAACTAACAACAATATGTAAAACATCATCTTAGTTGTGTTAGAAGCAGAACTATCTTAACAATGATATAGAGGTCACAAATGATTCTAATGCATTTATGAGATGAAGATAAAAATGAGGAGCTAATACCATTATCAGTCCTTGCAATTTGATTGAATTTTAGTTTTGATGTTACGGATCGTTAGTGTTAACCAGAAGATCGTAGAAGTTAAAAAGATATACCATGCAACGAAGAAGATCTTGCTTTTCTGGACATTCTCTTCAGTTGTGAAATCAAAATCATAGACGGCATAGCGACACTCATCAGCTGGCAAACTGGCTGAAAAGTCGTTGTAGGTTTCAGCTGAGCCTCCTACCTTATCAACCACCACTTCTTGTTGCTCAATTTTGAACACTATAAATCGGTAACTCCTTTTTGCTTTTAGCTCCTGAAATTTCAACTTGCACTCATCGTTCACGGCCATTCCGGATGCTGCGTTTGCCTTACCTCAACAATATCACAAATTACGTTACCAGTTTTCATCATTTGATTTCACTCCTCATGCTTCCAAATCACATTAATTATTTTGTTAATTTTCTCCTACGCATGCATCACCTAATTGGAATTTAAGAATTAAGATGATATGTTCATACTTCATCCTAATTCATGTAATCTAAACACCCTATTAAAAAATAGAATGAAGGATAGACAAATATATGCGGTAATGTCTGTTTATGAGGGTTTTTTTTTTTCTTGGCAAATGAAATCCTCTTATTAGATTCAGTCATGTTCGAAGCATGACAAACATAAATATAAGAACCTCTTTTGATAACAATTCAAATTTTGATTCGTCATGTTATAAGAGATGAGTCTTATTCGCTACACCTCACCATCACCAACGTGAGTAATGCCTGTAAAATGCTTTGAATGGCCGAATATCCAACAAAAGTGAAAGGATAAGAATGTGTTTCATTTTCTTCCAGAATTTGATTCAGAGAATAGTAAGTGAATAGATATTAGGAGGAAGATTGTAATGTCATGGCCTAAAAAAGATGAAACATAGCTAGAAAGCGTACCATTTTGCCAGCAATGAGGAAGAAGAGCCTGCGAAATGTGAATGAAATGAAACTGAATAAATGGAGGGAGGGAGCAATAGAGAATGTAAGTTGGGAGAAATAAATTCAAAGACAAAGTATGGACACAGAATAACAAATATGGCGATCCTTGTTTTTAGGAGGCGTGAGAGGTGGGACTGTGAAAATAAATAGATAATGCTTAAAAAGTAGAGGTTGAGAGAGAAATTAAAGGGGTAGGTTGGTATGTTCTCAGCTATTTTTTACCATTAATAATATGTGTTCATTTTTATGCTTCCCACGTTAATTTGATGATTTCTATTTGCATGTTAATATAGTAATATGTCCGAAAAATAGTAGCAGCTGAGTCCTTACAAATTTTCTATTTCTATCTAACTTGATATTTATTTTTCCCCTCCATTATACGAGTTTGGGAAGATGATGCGTGATGATCAAAGACTGAAAATTATTGGGTAATACGAAAAAAAATATAGATTAAAGAATGTTGGAATGCATATCTTAAACTATAATGCGCGGTATTAATTTTTTTTACATAATTTTTTCTATTTCACTATGCAATATATTGCGCGTATATCAATGATCATTTTTCTCAGATAACCCAAAAGGAAAATTTCAAATAAATACCATTTGAATTTGTGAAACCCCTAGAAGCCTGTTGAATTTGTAAAAAGACTTGTGACAAGAACTTATGAGGGATATGCAAATTCGGATGAAATTACATTTTTGCCCTTAGTTTTAATTTTTTTTAAAAAAGAAATATCCCCACGCCTGCCACCGCCCGGCCGTGGCTGACCGCCTTCCGCCGGAGGTCCGGCGGTGGACCGCTATCCGCCGGATGTCCGCCAGTGGTGGTCGGCCGCCGTAGACCTCTGTCTGCCACGGCAGACCGGGTCATCCGGGCGTGGGAGTATTTCTTTTCTTTTTTAAAAAAAAAATTAAAACTAAGGGCAAAAAGGTAATTTCACCCGAATTTACATATCTCAAGTAAGTCTTTGTCACTTCTTAATCTTTTTACAAATTCAACAAGTTTATGAAGATTTTACAAATTCAAATGTCATTTATTTAGAATTTTCCCTGACCCAAAATATTTAAGTTTCGAAAAAGAAAATTTTTACCTACGTGATAAGATGGCACAATTCCTGACCAGAAACGAAAATTAATTAAGTTCGGTAGAATTGAATGAATTAAACAATTTTAACAAGGCTCAAATCCATAGTAAAAGTTCACGTAGAAATAAATAAGTTTTTTTTTTTTTTCATTTCTCCAAAGATTTCCAAAGCAATCCAAGATCAACATTGCCCCCTGAAACTACAATTCCTATATGTTTGCAGTCCTTCCAAGCAGGATTTTTCTGGAAAGCATCCGATAGAACAGCAGCAAGGCCAATTGCTCCGCTTGGTTCAACGACAACCTTGAGAATCTCAAAACAGAGTTTCATGGCTTTCACTATTTCACTGTCTTCCACAGTTATAACGTCTTCAACAAGATCTCGTACTACAGGCCTACTCCATCATAACAAGTAGATGAAAAATATGAGAAAAATAAGTAAGCAAACAACGAAACTGGAATACGTTGACTTGGTAAGTGAAGCAAAATAGGATTAAGAACAAAACGATGCTTAAACAAATCCATATTCCATTCCCACCCTGCCAAAAGTACCGTATCGACAATGGCGAGCAAAAAGAAAACTCTATTTTCCAATGCATAATACCCCTCTGGCTCTTAATGTATGAGTGAATCTTAGTTCTATATGTAAAACTTATTTCTTATATTTATCAATCTTTTAAAATATTAGTCATATTGATGCCCCTCAACAACAAACAATCAAGTAAGAGAGAGATGAGATGAATTAAGGAAGATAGTTAGGATGTTTCAGAAAAAACACGTCACATTAACTACATTAACGGACTAAACTAACTTTCTTAATATAATCAAATTAAGTAAATATGTCTTAAATTAAAGACTAAATGAGTATTGATTAGTAGAGCTTGTCTTTATTACCATGTAAAATCTCCAAGAAAAGCTCTAAGGCCGTCGGCTATAGTATTGGTTTCAGGCAATGTAATTATCCTCCCGGCTGCTTTAGATTGTGCAGCGTCATCAGCCCCTTTAGGTTCAGCAGCTAAAATACGTATAGCAGGGTTAATGGACTTGGCAGCCAATGCTACTCCTGATATCAGACCACCGCCTACAGTTTTCTCTTGTCAGAAAACCAAAATATCATGAAATTAATGTTGAGTCAAATACAATTTTGACAGCTTTGCGGTAAAAGGTGAACAAACCACTAATGGGAACTATTAGTGTGTCTATTTGTGGAGCTTGTTCCAGTAGCTCCAATGATATGGTACCCTGGCCACTGCAAGAACAATAAGAAATAAGTGTTATTATAAGTAAGGACAAATTTCAACTTATCACCAAAGCATATGCATTTGTTAGATTTCAAGTTTTAGAAGAAGCGAAAACCATACACACAGAACAATACTAATGCGTGAGACCCCATAACTAAGCTTGAAATCAGAAGGAAGGAGTAAATAGTATATTCAGAAGTACACGGGAATGAACATGAGACCACCTTTAATTCGGTCTACAGAAATGAACCCTGTTTCACAGCTTCATCGCAAATCAAATGAGATATCCTTGCTTCTTCAAGCACCAGTTACATTAAATCTAATCAGTCAATTGCTAGGAAGATAACGCTTTTCCCTCTGGTTATCCCTCAAAAGAATTACCTAAAAAGGACTTAAATCATAGATAAAAACCCATCATTTACCTCAAAATACGTCCATCATTATATGGATGTATAAAAATTGCACCAGTCTCTTGCCACACTTTGTTAGCAATTTCTTCCCTGGACTTAATAGAGGCTTCAGACCAGATAATCAGACCACCATAACGCTTTACATTCTCAACCTTGCAAGTTGGAGCATTTTTTGGAATAACAATATATGCAGGGATCCCTCTTAGGTTTGCCGCCAAAGCCAATGCTGCAGCATGGTTACCACTAATTTTGGAGAATGTGATCAACAGGACTTCACAAAATCTGTTTGCATATCAACTTCTGAAATAACTTGACATATCAAACCTGCTGTGTGTTATGACGCCTTTGGAAGCATCAGTATCATCAAGAGAGAAAACAGCATTGCTGGCACCTCTAAATTTAAATGCTCCACTGATGGCCATAAAAACATAGAATAAAGTCAGTTGCGTTTTCCTTCCTTCTTTTTTTTTCCTTTTATTATTACATACACAACAAATTGAATAGAAAGCACTAGAATTCCAGAAAAAGAAAAACTTCTAGAAAATGTCCTTCTAAAATTTTTGTGATGCATTACAACTTAATATCTTACCCCTTCTGGAAGCATTCACACTTAAAGTACAGCTGCCTTCCTGATCTAGCATTTAGAGATTCAGAGGAAAGAACTGGTGTTCTATGAACCAATGATTTTATTCGCTCGTGTGCTTCCCTTATGGAGGAAATATCAGCAGCATATTTTTCCTTTCCCGTTTGGCTATCTGCTTCCATCTAAGTAGTAAGACTTAGGAATACATAGAGACAGACCACAAACTTTTAGTAATTTGTCCTACAATCATTTGAAAAAAAACCCCTAAAATATTTATAACATATAAATAAAGATACATACTTCATCACTCATTACGTTTTAGCATGCTTGGAATAAGCGAATTTCATAAATGCATGGATTACGGAACCACGGAACTGCATTGTCTCAGCAGAAGAAAATAATGTTGAACTGCAGCCAAGTTGGTGAGCATAAAGACTAATGAAACTGTTGACTGTTTAGCATGTAGAAAACGCAGTTTCACATAAAAAAATTTCCTACCACTTCTCTAAGCAATCGGCTAAGGTGGCATTTAGAACAGCAGCTATTCATTTCAGACCTTAACTTTAAGAGACTATGTTACAAATGACATTGGCTTCCACAGATGAAGATGTAATCAGTGGATTCAATCGAGCTCCAACCTGAATTAATGCTAATACCTAAAGTTGAATTTGAAGCCACGCACTGAGGTAAGAAAGCATAGAGCTGAAGTCCACGATAATTACAAGGAAAATCATGAAACTACTCAATCAACAGATCGGCACGCGATTTTAATTGACAGTGGTAGAAAACGAATGAACTAATTCTCTAATCCATTAAATTGCCAGGCGATGAAGTTAATGGAAGAGTCAGCAATCAGAGAATAGCGGCGAGGTCAAATCCAAGCAACTTCCAAAGAGTTCAGCCCTACTACTTCGTCATTGCTAAGAAATACATAAGATAGCTGGCATTTAAGCTCAGAAGACACCAAAAGCAAGCCAAATTTTAAACTACTAAAGAAAATCTGTTGAGTTCTTTTCTCAACTCACATAATTCAATGAATTGGCGAATCTGAAAGACTGCGAATTCGAGAGGGATGCAGCTAATTCACGCAGCACGAGACAGCTCTCGCTGATCTGTTGGACTCGTTCTTCCTCTGATATCTGGGCAACATCATTGATTTATTTAACATATAATTATTTACAAAGTAAACTGTTATAAAACTGAAGAAATTCTAGAGAGAATTTTAGAAAGATGAAATAGATTCTCATTCAAGTATATAACAAATGTTTACATAAGGTCTCTATTTATAGATCTTCAAGGGTTACTATGTAATAAACATCCACATAATAAATATATTCATAACACTCCCCCTTGGATGTTTATTATGTATGTGCTTCATTAAAAACTTTAACTAGGAAAAACCCAGTGGGATAAAAACCTAGCCAAAGAAAAGAGTACATCATTCATTGATACACTTTCTAGTGCTGCCTCATTAAAAACCTCTTTAGGAAAACCCAGTGGGACAAAACCTAGATAAGGGAAAAAGAGTACAGCGTGTATCGTCTCCCCTTCTTGATTACATCTGATTTGCTCCCCCTGATGACTACATGATTTTCAATGTTCTTCTAAGCATATAATCCTTTCTGTCATCAAGTATTCTGTATGGAACAATAGAAATGCTCAATCTAACTGTTCATTGTATACCTGCAAGATTTAAATCTTTCAAGTAAAATCATAACAAAATTCATCTAAATCTTTTCATAAATATATATGTGCATATAAAACTTTTAATTAATGTTCATTCTGATAATGATACTATATGCACTATAAATCCTTCATGTAATATATGAATTTATTTAATTGATTATTCTCGAGAATTTGATGCTTCTAGCATCTTGAGTCTTTCTGAAACATGTGTCTGGCATCTTATGTCCTTCAGGGACATGTGTTTCTAGCACACACTAATATATTGTGGCTCATGATCCTCATTATCATTTATTACCACATATGCTATCATATCAACATAAATGTCGTCAACGTTGACTTTATTTTTCGGTCCCATCGGATCTCATTCATAATTTATTGAGATCTCATTATATTCACATATATTAGGTACCTGGGTCTCTTTTTGGACCACAATACTCTCTTCTTATAATATCTCTACTGGAGATAATAACTCTACATGAGATTGCTCTTCTGGAGCTTTTCTTAATTATCCTCAACTTGATCATCTATATTTTTATAGCTCCTTTTCTCTTTCGAGGATTTTTATCTTTAAAACCGATGGACCTGCAACGCTTCAGACGTGCTTTATAACAATTCATATAGGAGCATTTGCAGTTGGGACTTGTGACATTGTCACTTTCTTTAAATCAGTGAATGCCTCTGGCATTCGATTAACTAAACTCTGCAACTGAATTATCATTTTGAACTTTTAGTGCACATTTCTTTGTACGAGGATCAATATGAGCCAATGATAATTCATTCCACTTTATCTCTTTATCCAATCTGCTTATTTTTCTCCCCATCATCTAATCATACAATGTATATCCATCTGTGGTCATTATAGAAGATTAATAATCATTGTACATTCAAAACTTTTAAGATGGAATTTATCTGGCTCTTGACCAAAAGCCAATTTTACGGGGAGAATTCTGTTGGGTTATATAATTGCTGCAAATATACACATATAAACAATATTCTCATAATCATTGATCTATCCATTCATAGATACTTTAATACATGATTTCTGGACCATTCAAACTGGAAATTGCGCGCATAATATATTGCAAACTTCTGGTTGCAAACATCACTGCAAATTTTGTAGATTTATAATCTCACATGTAATCTTTCAATTTGATATATTTCCAAAGATCCATTTCCAATAATTATTTCTATTTAAGAACAAGCAGCACATAATATATGACTCAAATAATCAAACAAGTCATGTCAATTTTCCATATGATTTATCATCAAATCTAATATTCATTTTTGGGGAATCAACACAGAAACATTCACAAAGAATTATCACATAAATATTCACACTTGATATACATCATTCTCCCCCTCAAGTGTGAGACCTTAAAAATTAATTCATGGAATTTCCATACAATATTCCATAAAAATAGCATATATGATATCTATTTCATTAAAATTCCACAGATTTCTTAATGCGTTATCAATGCATAATTTTGTTACTTCTGGTAACAAAATTTCCATTTTCCAGAATCAACAAACAAATATATATTAAATACAAAATCATCAGGTGTATAATTGCAAATTCACGAGCGCATCACTGTGGAATCACAGGCGCATCACTGTGGAATCACAGGCGTAACATGTATCACTGTGGGATCACAGGCGCAACAACTCAGATTGTCGTATGCATATAAAGTCAAAAAGACTCCAGGCTCGTGCTTTATAGGGAGCAGATCTGCAGAGATTTAACAGGACTACGCAAATCTGCAGATATTCAATAGGATTTAATTCGGCTATAAATAGAAGAAGGCAAACGAACATGCCTCACAAACACACAAGCATATGATAATATCAATTACCAAATACTCACATATTTCTCTAAATTCTATTGTCATGGCAGGACCTAGCAATTTTATCCCAGTTTCTGATACATCTGAAACAGCATTACTTGATGCTTTGTTGTATGATGATCAGCCCAACATGTCATTTACTTCTTTGTTATCTCCTAATCCTTTTGAGATGTTTATTCCTCCTTCTACTATTCCTCTTTCTGCTTCAAATATACCTACTTCTATCCCAAGAACAAGTGTTCTTCCTCAATCTACAAGGATTGAAGGTACAACTGAAGTAGGTTCATCAATAAGGCCTGTTAAAAGGTGTAGAACTATTGTCGAACTGATGGAGTCTACCAGTCAAGTTCAACCAATAGTCACAACAATCAATGAGCCAGCACTCACAAGCCAGCAAACAACCATCAGCCAGCCATCAGCAACCAGCCAGCCATCAGCAACCAGCCAGCCAGCAACAATCATCCAGCCAACAACTACAAGCCAATTAGCAACTACTAGCTTATTGGAATGTAGTTGATGTCATGTTTTACGGGAAATTATACATACCAACGGACTTCAATATCATAAACTTGAAGTTCACGAAAGGAAGATAGGTATGATTTCCCATGCTGTTTTATTTGAAAATGTACAGGATAAATCTTACAATACTAACAGGCTTCCAATGTTTGATTTTAGCAATAAAAATTTTGGAGAAATCAAACATTTTCTGACACAGTATTGTATAGATTTACAAGCATCATGATATAACTTGATGCATGATCCTGTATTGGACTATCATGAGGTTCTTTGTGTTGGTTCGGAATGGGCTAAAAACCCAAATGAACTACCACGGAGTTCATTTCAAACCAACATTGAAAATCCATTAGATAAAGGAAAACAGCCCGCAGTTAATATTCCATATGATATATCATCCCTTAATCAGGGTGAATTATATAGATTAACAATGGAGCAACGGGAAAGAATAAAAAAAACAACACACTATGATTTAAGTGATTATTTTCACTTAACCCTAGATGATGCGAGTAAACAATTAAATATGTCTACTCACACCATACAAAAGATCTATAAAAAAGGAGGGTTAACTGAGTGGCCACACAAAAAGCTTAAGAAACTTATGATGCAAATCTCGATATTACGAAGAGCCTTGCCTCATCTGGATCCCATCTCAAGAGAAGCAAAAGAAGAAGACATTAAATATCTTCAAAATGAGATGATTAAGGTTTGTAATGGAGTTGAGCCACTCGCTATTAAACTTTGTTGAAATAATATTGTCTTTTGTTTAATTGTTTTATTTATAAATATTCTTTTTCTTGTATTCACAAAAATTGTAATAAACATAGAAAATACAAAATAATAGTAAAACAATCATAATCACAATTTTATTAATTACTTCATTCACTTCTAAGAATGAAGTTGGATATAAATTCATGATCCATAATTCACTGATTTGTTTGATCATGACAAGAAATTAATCCACAATATTTCTTGACTTTATCACAATATTGCTACTACAATAGCAAATTGGATATATTTATTTATAATATCAATCATGATCATACAATCCCTTGTCTCATAATTTGAGTGAGTATTTAATGTCAAATATACAATTTTTTTGAGGCCTTTATACAACTGATGGCATTAAAAAAAAAAATTTATGGATCAAGCCATGTTTCATAACTTGTCTTTTGGCTTCAAGCTAACTTGCCTCTTGGCTTTAAGCTAATTTGCCTCTTTATGGTCTCAAGCCAATTTTTGTCTCCTCATAGTCTTAGGCCAATTTATGCCTCATATTTCCATGGCATTTTGATGTTATGATACATATGGCCTTTAACAATTTTTTATCAGGATAAATATAAATTATATAAGCATAATAAAAACCCACTGACCTGATTGTCAGTAGCTATAACATCTTCTTCTTCTCCCCTTTTTTTTTTAATATATTGTCGGCAAGTTCAGTCACATATACAACTTTTAACAAGGGAAGGCGTGATAAAGGAATATGACTGCTTCATGTACACTCATGTAATAATTTCATGTGTCCATAGAATAAATATATAGAACTTACTATTCTAAAACAAATATGCTGAAATCATAAAAATATATAATATAAAAATGATTATATATATATATAAAAAAAATCATTCTATTTAATTTGTCGGCAGGTACAGCCAACCTAATATCATGCTACTGCCCTAATAATATTAATTGATCATTGAAATTTATAAAAGTCAAATATTCTGGCTATTAGAACCAAAAATTCAATAAAAGCATTCTTTCAATAAATTCACATGGTATGACCTATTAACACCATTCTTTTGCATTCCAACGCATATTGTAGCAAAAAGAAAAAGACTAGACACATACATATATGATTATATTATTTAAAAATATGTGGGCCAAACAATAGTATGTAAAGTAGAGCAATAATAATGCGATGCACCTACTTCATTTGTATAATTAATTGATCACCACTATACACGAAAATAATTAAAATAATGAAGAGACAATTAAAATATGATTTTTGCCATATAACCGAAATACTTAAGAAAAAGGGCCAATATTTTTTTTTATAGTAATAAGATCAATGTGTTCAAAAACATACGAATGAACCCCCTGTTTTTTTTAATATTATATTATAATATATATAAAATAATATATATGAATCCAATATAAAATAATATATATGAAGCCAACAGAACACCCATGAATCATGATTCCATCCTTATCATGTCGGCAAAAACATTTTTTTTTTTTCAACACCAACTCTTCCATATACAGCAAATCATGAATTGAATGAAGGATTTGCCATAGTGGGGAGCGGAAGCATGTGAGTTATGGCCCACCTTTTTGGAATTGTCATGTGGTTTGCCATAAGACTTGCAACATTCACATGACAAAATTTTTATTATTATTATTATTTTTTTGTTAGAAAGAAATTTAATAATAGTGCGCATATCACATGGACTATAGTATACAGTGGTGATTGCCAAATTAATTTCGGCGTCTTCTAATCATGTTTGCTGAGATGGAACAATAGATTTAAAAACGTGGCTATCAAATATTCACTTTGTTTTCTTCTCCAAAGATTAATTATACCATCTGACACATGTACCCCACGTATCCCTCTTTATTAAAGCATTTCCCTTTCCCATTCAATAATCCATGCACATATATATTTAATATAATATATCTAAAGCATCTTACCTCTCCATTAAATTTTGTCAGCTCGTGAACTCCTCTGTTTCTCTTTTCTTCGGTTTCACTCTCTTGACGCCTCTGCGTTTTCTGTTTCTTTCTGGTTTTGCCATGGAGGATGGGTGGAAGAAGGTGTATATATGTATATGTTTATAAGCTTGTGGAAGAGTTTGATCAGTGGGCAAGGATGGTCTCTCTCTCTCCTTATGTTTCTTTTGGTTTCGGCTTGTGAAGGGAGTGAATGGAAAATGAAGGCTGTGACTTATAGTGGGTGTTGGAAAACTCAGACGGAAAGGCAAGGACCCAAAGGATCTTCGACTCGGTACTCAAGAAAAAGAAGTTCTGAGCTTGCGTGATTTGCTTCCTGCTTCCCATGATTATTGCAATATAGTGTCGAACTACGTATCATGATGAAGAAAATGGAAGCAACAAGATCTGGTGAGGTTTTGGCTAAGAAAGAGAGAGACGGGTAAGGTATAGAAATGAAGAGTGTGATGAGATCAAAAATCCATTTAATCTCATGATGAACCACACACGCTGCTCAGATGGTTAGAAGAACCATCGTGCTGATAACGTGTTATAAAACTGAAGAAATTCTAGAGAGAAGTCAGAGAGAATTCTAGAGAGATGAAATAGATTCTCATTCAAGTGTATAACAAATGTTTACATAAGGTCTCTATTTATAGATTTTCAAGGGTTACTATGCAATAAACATCCACATAATAAATATATTCATAACATAAACTAAATTCTTTTTCAAGTCAAAAAATTTTAAAACATGGCAATGTTGTTATATATTATTAAAAGGTACAAACTTTAACTATTAAAAAAATAAATATTGATTGTTAACGGTAAATGATAATATTACTCTATTTTAATACTTTCAGATAACACTCGGATAATACTATATCAAAAAAAACCTTTCAAGATAACATTAATTTTCAGCAAAAACTTTCTACAAAAAAATGTGCATATTAAGCCTTTTTATTAGGTCTAATTTTGCCAAAGTTGTTTAGTAATGTAACTACTTACTATTAAAAATACCGGTTAAGGTGCATGCAACACACTTAAATATTTTTTGAGATGTGATCAATATCCAAAAGTAATTTATAATTTATCCAATACTCAAAAGTATTTTTTTTTTTAAATACATTTAGCACATTAAAGTTGTTAATACATTAGAATGATGGATACACCCCATGTTCTCAAACCCGGACCGAACCAGACTGAAAATCGGTCCGGTCCGGGGGTCAAACTGGTTCTTTTTTTGTTTTTTGAGATTTTTTTTAATTTTCCTTAGAATTTCAACTAATAACCCTGAAATATTCCATTCTTCACCGATTTAGCCCTGGTTTAGTTCCGGTTTGACTCCGGTCTGACCCACTAACCTTTAACATAGTACCCCGACCGGTCTAGTAACCGTCTAGTAACCGGTTTAGGTTTCAGAACCTTGGATACACCTTAACTTAAAGGATATTTTGAGAGTTCATCAAAAAATTTAAATTAGGTAGAATGATAAAAAAAATACTATTTCAATTTCAAAATCTTATTGACGAAAACAGAATATGATTAATGAAACAATAATGAGATTAGTAACTCGTAAAATCAACAATTTTTCATTTTAAATTTCAAATGTTACTTTTGTGAGATTTTTCCTTTAAATTATTCCTAAAATATACTTTGAGTGCAAAATTTCATATAAGAATTTAATACTTTTAAAAGTAAAATTCGGTCACAAAATACTTTAGATTGGTAAATAATATACATATAAAACAAATTCATACGGCTATGCCAGACGTATTACAAACATAGTAATTGTATAGAAAAATAATTTTGATATTGCAAAATCTTAAATAAGGTATTACTTATAAAATGAGTTACAAATTGCTTATTAAATTTTATAATTGTTGTATTAATTATTGGTAACAAACCTGATTTAGAATTTTACAATTTCATAATTCTTTTTCTATCAATTTTCCTAATTAATTAGCGTGTCACGGAATTTTACTCCTAAAATATGAACTATTAATTTTTTACCCGTTAACATTTGTTTTTAAAGGATTAGAGTGACTTTACACCTAATACTTCCCAAATAAAATTCGACCTTAACCCTTCTTATTCTTTATTTCTTGATATGATTATTGACTAATTTAGTGGGTAGTGCTGCGTTTTAAGCGACCAAAGCCAGCCATTTATTGTTTTTACATTGACAATAGGAAATTATTAATTCGGACTTATGACGAGATGAACAATAGGAAGGAATATGGGTTTGACGTGGATGGCGTATAAATGTGGGTTTGGAGAAGGGTGGGCCCAATACGTAATACCTTACGTACGCCTTGATTTCTCGGCCCTCAATCCACAGTCCAAAAAGAAAAAGGCCCACGTTCAAATTCAAACAAATGAGTCAAATAATTAGAATGAACACGAAGTGTTCACATTTAATAGCTCAAAAAAAAAGATAATAAATATTTAATTATAGTATATATTATATATTAGTTTATATCTCAAAAAATTAATTTATTGAAAAAAGATAAAAATAAATACCATAAAATAATTTATTTAGTCTCCTTAATCTCTTTAAAAAAATCAAATAAGTTTTATATTTTGAACCGGAAATAATACATGACAGTGTGGAAAGAAATAGGTTAGGCCTTTAGTCAAAAGGTTTGAGTCTGAAATATAATTCTACAGCTGGTGACTGGTGGCTAAACCTATGTACATATATATAAAATAAAAATATCTATTTATTAGTATTATAAATTATAAAAATTCAATAAATTTACAAGATTACAAAAATATAAATAAGATAATTTTCTTATAATAATTTATAAAATTAATTAGATTAGATTATATATAATTATAAATAATAAATAGAAATTAAACAAAAACAAATAGGTTAGGTTTGTAAGCTTATAGGCCAGAATAAGCTTTATGAAAATGAGCTTGAAAATATGTATGAGAGTGAGGTTGTTGCCTTGGCCTATTTACTGATTTTAAATTTGAAAAAAAGAAATCGTGTACGTGTACGTGTACTCTGATTTTATGCCCAATTAGTGGCTTTTGTTGTTCGTGATGATTCGAAGCTTTATTCTTTATGGGAAATCATTGGTGCTCAAGGCCACGACCTTGTTCACGGCTGAAGCCCTTCCAATGTGGCATGCAATGCAATATATGCTATATTCGATGGGGAGATAAAATGATATTGATGAAGTGATCTTAGAATGGGACAATATCAATATCTCACCCAGTATGCACAAGAATATAATGCTATACATATAGCTCCTGATGATTATTGGATGGGCTATTTTAACTGTGTTAGAGAATATATATCATTTTTATAAGGAATTTATGTAGAGTCCTGTGTTACTGATGAATTCCAAGAGTCCTGTGTTACTGACTCTCAAATGAAATGCTCTTTCTCTGCTGTTTTGAATATAGAATAAAATTTTATTTTAAATTTAGGATTAGAGTTAGTAGTATCTTTTGATGGGGGGAAAAAGAAGAAGTTTAAAATAGACTAAATTCGTATAAGTCTGAGATATTTTTACCAATAACTGACAGTGTCTTAAATGAATAATTGAGGTGTCAGTTTTCGTGCAAGCTTTTGAAACGCATCAAGACGTAAAACGCGGGTGTATACATGATAACGAACGGCTTGTGATCAAGTTTTAATAATACAGGATGTAACGTATTTCACTTGCACAGGTCTCGCCATTTGACTAATTCACCCTTCACCATTTTCTTTGTTTACGTCTTAATCCTATTGCGATCATCAAAACCCGACAACCCACCTTTATGAATTAATTACTTTGGTCAATTTGATTCACAATAAATTAAATGAAGCCAGCATAATAAATAATTTGTGGTAGCTACTAAAAAGAGGTGGAAAATTAAAGAATCAGAAAAAGAGGCTTTCTACGAGCTGCTTCTGGCTTTATTTAGAGTCTTACCTGTATATTAAGCATATCATGTCTTTGAAGCAAGGGTTTTGTTTGCGCTCGAGATCTAACAAGTGTATATGGTTAATTACTTAATTTATTAGAAAGTCTTATACTTTACTACAAAGGACAAAAGATGGTTGGTCATTATATATATATGAATATGATAGTATAATTATATTGAAAGATGTCGTAATCAGGATAAAAAGAGAAGTAGTAAATTAAACGACAGTAGCATTAAGTCATAGAACATATCTAAGCCAAGATAAACCCCAACATAAACTTACAAAAATCTGTACTGGAAAAGATATAGAATAGTTTGGTAATATTAAAGAGAGAGAGAAAAAAAAAAAAAAAGTAACGTCATACAATTGGGGAAAAAAATGGTGACGTCATAAAATCATGTTCCTGGTAAAAAAAATGTTGATTGATATATATAGATTGTAGATATTATTCCTCCATTTCAGGTCAAAAATAATAAAATGAATTATTCTTCTATTTATCTAATTTAAAATTATTAATGAAGAAGTTAAATAAATTATTTAGTTATAACATATGTAACATGGTCTCTCTAAATATTTTTATGTAACATTATGTGCATTTTATAAATTAGACAATTTTTTTGACAATTAAATTACTCAAATTAGTTTAAAGAAAAATTTAAAATATAGGAGATGAAATGGAAATTTTTTTTTACATTTAGAACCAAAATTCTCCCACAGAATAGGTCATATATTTAGGATTAGGTGATCACTATATTTGATCTCAACTGTACTTTATTTCTAATATTTTTGTGGGGACATATTTAATACATGTCAAAGTGTTTCAATACCTACCCTAAAATATTTTCTCAAGTGTCTCTAGTATCTTAAAGTATTTTGTGATTCATCCAACATTCTTGATAATTTTTACAAATGTGTTCAGCGTCATAAAGTATTTTATGGCACAAATTTATCTTTACAGTATTAATTTTTTTAGGGGGAATTTTACCTAAAGTATTTCTTTCTCAGGTTATCAACTCTTTGAGAGCTTTTTAAAATGATACTAGAAGCATTTGAAAATTTTTTTAGGGTATTAGTTGAACTATAAAATGTTAGAAATGTTGGGCGCAGCTATCATTGAAGTATGGGAGAAGTTTTTACAAGGTGTAGGTAAGAAAATAAATGGTGGCAGAACAACTAGATTTTGGTGGAACCTATGGACACCTCTTGATAGACCTTTGATTGAATATGTTGTTTCATATTTTGATAAAATTAACCCAGAGGAAATGGTTGCTAGTTTTACTACTCAAAGTGGTGCTTGGGATTTGCAAAGGTGGAAGAAACATTTACCATGATGGGTTATGAGAAAGATGGCTAAGATGTAGCCCCCTGCTGGTTCCCAACCAGATACAGTCATCTGGCGTAATTCACCTGATGGAACCTTCACAGTAAAATCAACATATAATTTCTTATCTGTACTAGAGGTCAATGAGTCGTCCTCGGGATATTGTAGAGGTTTTTATTTGGCGCTGGCATGTGCCTAAGAAGATAAAAAAATGTCTTTGACAAGTAACCCATGAGAGATTAATGACTAAGTCTATGAGAGAGAAAATTAGCATTTCAAATTCAAGTGAGTGTTCCTTGGGTTGTCAATGTGAGGAAACAGTATTACATATTTTGAGAGATTATGTGAGAGCAAAAAATGTGTGGAGGGAATTTATCAATCCTAATAAATATACTATCCTTTTCTCACATGGTTTGTTGGATTGGCTTTCAATGGAATGCAACAGGAAACCCAGCCAATGCTCATTTTAAAAAGTGGAAATGGACTATGTACGATCTTTGCTCATGTCTGCTGGCTATTATGGAAGGCAAGATGTGCCAGTGTCAACACTATATAATGGAAGATGTTGCGGAAGGAAGACTAAAACACCAACTACTTGCGGAGAGACCACAACCAGGTACCCAATGGATGAAGCCAGCACCAGGATATGTTCGTCTCGATGTGGATGCGTTAGTAAGAGACCATAACTAGGCAGCAGTTGGCGGATTGGTTAGAGATGATAAGGGATGCTGGGTCACAGGTTTTATGAAGAATATTGGGACATTTCCAGTGACGATAGCAGAGGTTTTGGCCATTAAAACAGAGCTTGAGGTTTGTCAAATTTACAATTTTCAAAAAGTACAGGTATTTTTTGATTCATTAGAGGCGCTAAATATTTTGTTCAAGGATAGCACATTGGATCATCCGTTCAAAGCTGAAATAGAGGCTACACGTCAGCTTATGTACGGGGATTGGGACGTTGTTTTGTTCCACTCAAGTAGGGAGTCGATTGAATGTGCCAATATTTTGGCTAAAGAGGCATATGTAATTGATATACAGTTAAAGATAATTCCACAGGTGCATCCGAGATGTAGAACTCGAGTCATGCTTGACAACATACATGTTAGGGATGAGATTAGTTCTTTATTGTAGGTAATGCATATTTTGTCTTTCAAGCCTAGGCTTGCCAAATGTATACAAAAAAAAAAAAAGAAAAAGAAATATTGGGCGCACATAAGATATACTTTAATGTATTGAAGGCAACTTAAACCTTTATTAAATCACAAAATAATCTTGCTCAAGACTGAAATAATAACATAAACAACTAAGACAAGATAACAATTAATTATACTCATAAGAAAACTAGTTTATTAAAAAAAAAACCCTTAACTTTGGGGTCATCAAAGACAAGAACCATTTTAAAATGATCATATTTAATTTAGGTTTTTCTCCCCAGACTTTTTTATTCTAGATCCGCTCAAAATCTGGAACAAGCTTGAGCAAGTTTTGGACAACCTCATGTAAGATCCGGGTAAGATCCTATACTTTTATTTCCACCTTAATACTTTTAGGAAATAAACAATTATTTTCCCTAATCTCCAATCAAAATTGTCTGGCGTTAATTACCTCGTTAAGCAAGTGCGTAATCCTAAAGAAACCGACAAGCTAATCCCAATAGTTTAAAATAAAATAGTTGGTATGCTGCCTCCATGCCTATAATAAGCGAGCAAACTTTGCACCAAAAAATTGTAAAAAGAAGTTACAGGAAGACGTTCCCATGGCATCTAAGCTCTTAGCTTTGACCTGCATCCGCAGTAAAGGGCGGATTCAGCCATCGACACGGCCACGTTACCCGTCGATGCTGACATATCCAAAGGGCATGACGGCGGAAGAGGGCAGCAACAACATGGAGGCGGGGTCAGAAGTTAAGGCTCTTTTCTCTGTCGTCGGAATGACATGCTTGGCCTGTGCCGGCTCCGTCGAGAAAGGGATAAAACGCCTACCCGGAATCCGTGAGGTCGTAGTGGATGTTCTCAACAATCGAGCTATGGTTCTGTTCCACCTTACCTTCGTTAACGTAAGTATCCCTCCCTCCATCAGCTCAGTCTAAAATGGCTAGTTTAATTCATATTATGACTATATGATACGAGTGTGTTGTGTGTGTGTATCATTTTCGGGGATCATTAAATTAACTAGCTAGTAGTATTTAGTGGTGTGTCTAAAATTGTTCTTGATGGGCAGTGCAAGGTCTTGAACGTAACTTCGATTCAACCAAAACTTCATTGTACCACTTTACCCCCTCCTCCTTCTCTTTTTGAATAACTACCGTAGCTTGATGTTGGAGTCTCCTAAATTTTGCTTCTCCTTTTTGTTTCATTGTTGATGGTTCAATATTCCGGTGTGAAATCAGAGTATTCCCGCGTCATTTTGAAACTCGAGATTGAGATTAATTTATGATGGGCTCGGAGTGCTAATGTTAAAGCTTTTTCAACAAGTGCGAGATTTAAATTTGTGTTATCTATTTTATAGGATGAAACTGTTTACCATTTTAACTAATAGTTTCCTGGTAGGAAGGTTCAATATAATATTGTTGGTGAGGATAACTAAATTGATTGTAGCTGATTTATGTTTTTTTAAGAACATGATCATGAGATCTAGGATATTATCATAGCTCTAGATTCCCAGAAGCTACCTGCACGGGGAGTCTGAGAGACTTGAAGGATTTTTCATTATTGAACATTAGTTGATTGATATATTTTATTTTTAATCATAGAATATCTGGTAATTGCTCTTTACCCCAAGAAAAAGTTTGAGGAAAAACATATTTTAGATGAAGCAAGAAAAGTGGGAGGAAGAGGAAAGATGCCGAAAATAAGAACATTAGGGTCCGTTTGGTTGAAAGAAGAGGCAAGAATGGAATGAAAAGGAAAGGAAAAGAATGAAAAAGAACAAAAAATATATTTCCCTCCAACATGTTTGGTTCGCACGAGAAAAGAAAACGGATTGATAGAAAAAATTTTGTTTGGTTGGAAGAAAATAAAGTAGGAAAATAAGACAAAAGACCATTTTGTCCCTAAATGGGAAAAATAATTTAATCCTTCATGAGGGTCGTGCGCCCAAATCATTGTTGCTCACCCCTATATATAACAACGGAAAGAGGTGCCCCAAGTGTGGGGAAGGCAAATGGGGGCTATAGGAAAGTGAAATATAGCAACGAGATGTGGCAAAGGATGGAGTTGCAGACTACGATTTTGGCAAATGGAATGGGTGTCAATCTTGCATGTGATTCATTTGTTTGTTGTAATTTGTATAATGAACTCTATCAAAGTAGTGGTGTATGAGGACACCACATTAGATGCATGGGATGGATCTCAGCCTCATTCAAACACTATGAATTTGGTTGTGGTTGTTCAATATGTGTTGTTGAAGAGGGAAGGGGGTTCTTTTTTCTTGGGTAACTACGATCGTAGAACAAGTCTTTTGGCCCCCAGGATGAGGGAAGTTAAGAGACTTGCGAACTTTGTCGTTACATAGCTTGATGGGGTGGATTGTTATGTAATAGTTCCTTCATTTGTACAAGTTCGTAGGGAACCCATGAATTACACACATTCATGTTTGTGTTTCATACTTATGCCATAACCATTACATGCCCATCGAATGGATGGGGTTAAATCACTTCATCTCAAATTAAATAACCCAAGTGATTTCCCAAATCAAGGCACATGATCATGGATTACTTGGGTGATTTTCACATCACTTTCATATCACTTGTTAGTGATAATAGATCACTCGAGTGATTTCCCAAATAACTGTGAGTGATCATGAATCACTAAAGTGGTTCTCACATCAATTTTAGATCACTTGCAATTGATAATGGATCACTTAAGCGATTCCCTAAATACTGTAAGTGATAACGGATCACTTGAGTGATTTTCCAAATCACGAGTGATCATATATGCATCACTCGAGTCATTTTCCAAATCCCTTGAGTTATTCTTACATCACTTTCAGATCACTCGAGTGATTTCCAAAATCGCTAGAAGTGATCACACATCACTTAAGTGATTTCTCAAATCATTCAAGTGCCCTTTTCCTTTTCAAAATAGAACATAGATAGTTTAAAATAGAGGCCAACTTTCAGTGGGAATAACTATTCATATATAATTCCAAATTTGGAAAATGACTTATCTCTATAATGCTCTTTAAGTCTTATTTTCAATGCAACAAGAACCAATTTCAAATTCATTGTCTTCTAAATTTTATATCATCAAATTAGTAGCGACTAGTATGGAACACAACGTTAATTTCGGGCACCAAATTTCAAAGTTCATATCT
This sequence comes from Acacia confusa, assembly GCA_037074495.1. Taxonomy (NCBI): domain Eukaryota; kingdom Viridiplantae; phylum Streptophyta; class Magnoliopsida; order Fabales; family Fabaceae; genus Acacia; species Acacia confusa. Next base: position 30,926,422 of record CM073512.1, on the reverse strand, counting down.
CTTTCATCTAAAACTCTTTGAGCATGAAATAAATGTACATAAACCGAATTTTGAGTTTTATATGAAATAAGGTTCACCTATGACATATGTCTAAATTATTGAACTTATTCTTGAATAACGTGAGAAATTCTAGTGTCAACTTTTTAGATTCATAATCTTTTGTTTGAAATCAGTTGAGCTTGGCCTTGGTGTCTATGTGTCAAATTTGAAGTCTCGTTTCATATGAATTAAGTTTCATCTCAATCAGATTTATGATTTGAGATATATGACCAAATTACCAAACCTTTATCATTCCAAAAGAAAACAGAGCTGAACAAAGTATGCTGAAATTTAATAATCACTCGAGTAGAGCTTCTATAACTCGAGAGAATTGAAACATGTAGAAATCACTTCTGGAGGGGAAGCTTGAGTGATAATGAAGTGTGAATAAAGTGAAGATGTAATAGCTTCAGGTGAGGTATTATAATTCAAACGAAACATGTAGAAATCACTTTTGTTCTTTAGCTCCCTCCCTTTCCCCAGCTCCGCTACTACTAACTCACCCTCAAAAGGCCTCATTTTTTTGTATAACATCACTATCACATCAGGGGCATTTACGTCCTTCATCCATTTTCTAGCACGCCAAAAAATGGGTTCCTGCCATTTTTTGTTGGAACCCATTTTCACTTATACAATTGAATTTTCTTTTTTTTTTTTTTTTGAAATATTTGAACCAAATGCTTATTGTTAATTTAAAAATCGTCATTTTTCTATTTAGTGGTCCCATTTGCACTAATCCAAATAAACCCTAGGTAGTATTACCACCGGATTTCTCTTTGAACATGTAAGATTTTGGATATAAAATTCCTCTTCCCCTGCTGAGCTTCACCTTACCATCCTCTCATTCTAAGGGACCCGATAGAGTCAACTATATAAATTAACAACGACATGATATATAAATAATAAACCAAGATATAAGAATATTGTTACCTTTTTTTTTTTTGTCAACATAAGAATATTGTTACCGTGACATTCTAATGGGCGGAATAGATTGAATAATTTGATATATACTGTATTTGATCTGAAGTAGATGTACTTTATATTTAAAAATATTTTTGGGACACATTTAATATTGGGAGAGTCATTAGGGACAACGGAAAAATGTAACAAAAAAACTGAAAAGATGAGGAAAAAACGATAAATATGTTTTCTCTTTAACAACAAATAAAAAAGGATTAAATTATTAAATGGCTGGGCCTTATCTTATCTTATCATTTTGGAATTTGTGGAAAATTCCGAAGCTGGCCTATTAAACCGACCCAATGGTTCCTTAACCCCACGGAGCACTAAGCAGGAATTTTAGTTCAAATTTTCGTAATAATGCGTATTGGTAAAGTCAAAAGCAGATCTCACCGTAGGATCCTCCTCCCCTCATAATCTGTGGTCAAAACTGTTCGTTACTTATTTAAAGCAAAGTGCGTTCCATCATTAGGAAGCCGACAATATATTCCCAACCGTTTCGCACCAAAATTTAAAAAAAGTTTGCGGGTTTACTGCAACAAGTTCCATGGCGTCTAAGCTCTTAGCTTTGACCTGCTTCCGCGGTGAAGGATTGGATCGGCTATCGTCACGGCCTCATTACCCATCCATGCCGACGTACCCGAAGGGCGTGACGGCGGAAGAGGGGAGCCGCGTAGAGGGCTCCGAAGCCAAGGCCCTTTTCTCCGTCGTCGGAATGTCATGCTCTGCCTGCGCTGGCTCCGTCGAGAAAGCCATCAAGCGCCTCCCCGGAATTAGTGAGGCCGTCGTGGATGTCCTCAATAATCGAGCTTTTGTTCTGTTCTACCCCACCTTTGTTAACGTGAGTACTTTGTTTCCTTAGGGCTCTCTCTATTCTTTAAGTCTAAAATGATTCGGTTTATTGTGATTATTACTATAGGATAAACGAATAGATTATATCTATTAATGCATTGTTTTTAGGGATGAGATCCAGGATCTTCTCATAAATTCCCTGAAGCTACTTGCACTGGAGACCTGGATTTTAATTATTGAACCTTGTTGATTGATATAGCGGAATCATATCAAATGAAATAAAAAAAGCATCGACCTTTTCTGTAAGTCTTGAACGGCATTATTTGGCTGCTTATACGTAAAAAGAGTGCTCGTTTCGTATCCAATATAAACGTTTTTTTGCCCGAGCTAAATGTGATCTTTGTATCCCTTTTCCGATTTTCAATTGTTCTATTTCCCCTTTTTATTTATTGGAACGACATATGCATTGATTCTCACATGAACTCGTTTTTTCTACATCGCGCTTCTTACAAATGTTTGGTGGAAATTTTATTAACTTTTAACTGTTCATCGCGGTTCTGGATAATATTAGGAGGAGACCATTCGCGAGGCCATTGAAGATGCTGGATTTGAAGCTACATTATTTAGAGATGAGATGAATGAGAGATCCGTTCAAGTATGTCGCATAACCGTAAATGGAATGACTTGCACTTCTTGCTCCTCCACTGTTGAATCTGCTCTACAAGCAATTCCAGGCGTGCTGAAAGCTCAGGTGGCTTTAGCGACTTGTGAAGCGGAAGTACACTACAATCCAAACATTGTCAACCACAATCAAATTCTGGAAGCCATAGAAGACACTGGATTTGAAGCCAGACTTATCAGTTCAGGTGAAGACATAAACAAAGTAGAGCTCCAAGTTGAGGGTGTACGAACTGAACATTCCATGAGAATCATTGAAACTTCTCTTAAAGCTCTTCCAGGGGTCCAGGATATAGAATTATACCCTGAGCTGAATAAGATATCAGTTTCTTTCAAACCAGACGTGACAGGACCTAGGAATTTTATCAACGTGACTGATAAAATTGGGTCCAGGCGTTTCAAGGCTAAATTATTTTCTCAGCAAGGAGAACGAAGAGATACTCTCCAAGGGAAGGAAATTAAACAATATTATAGATCCTTCTTATGGAGTTTGGTTTTTACTGTTCCAGTCTTTTTAACCTCTATGGTTCTTATGTATATCCCGGGAATTAAGCATGGACTAGATACCAAAGTTGTCAATATGCTTACAGTGGGACAGATTATAAGATGGGTACTTTCCACACCAGTACAGTTCATAATTGGCCGAAGATTCTACTCTGGATCTTACAAAGCATTACGCCATGGTTCTGCCAACATGGACGTCTTGATTGCCTTGGGAACAAATGCAGCATATTTCTACTCAGTGTACTCGGTACTGAGAGCTGCTAGCTCCCCACATTTCGAGGGGACTGATTTCTTTGAGACTAGCGCAATGCTTATTTCATTTATTTTGCTGGGAAAGTATCTTGAAGTCTTCACCAAGGGGAAGACATCTAATGCTATCGCGAAGCTCATGAACTTGACCCCAGACACAGCTATATTATTGACCCTGGACGATGAGGGGAATGTTGCAAATGAAGAAGAGATTGACAGTCGATTGATTCAAAAGAATGATCTGATTAAAATTATTCCCGGTGCAAAAGTAGCTTCTGATGGATTTGTTGTCTGGGGCCAAAGCCACGTGAATGAGAGTATGATAACTGGGGAGGCACGTCCTGTTGCGAAGAGGAAGGGTGATCCTGTTATTGGAGGAACTGTGAATGAGAATGGAGTGTTGCATGTCAGGGCAACAAGAGTTGGATCAGAGAGTGCACTTTCACAGATTGTTCGACTAGTTGAGTCTGCACAGTTGGCCAAGGCTCCTGTGCAGAAGTTTGCTGATCGCATTTCAAAATTCTTTGTGCCTTTGGTATGTATGAGAGGAATTCTTTGAAGTTATTTCTTTTATATTCTCTCCTACCGAGACTTCGCATTTTTATAGATGACTTACTTGAAAGGAGTTTTTTTTTTTTGCAGGTCATTTTAATCTCTTTCACCACTTTTCTTGCATGGTTCTTAGCCGGAAGGTTCCATGCTTACCCTAAATCTTGGATACCATCTTCCATGGATAGTTTTGAGCTTGCTTTACAGTTTGGCATCTCTGTCATGGTCATAGCTTGCCCTTGTGCTCTAGGTCTAGCCACACCAACTGCTGTTATGGTTGGCACAGGAGTTGGTGCATCTCAGGGCGTACTGATCAAAGGAGGGCAAGCATTAGAAAGTACACATAAGGTAAGCATTTGGCATCAGTCTTGTTTTCTGAATCCTTCCATTCTAAGGTTTTCTTTTAAATTGAAATTCAAACTTCAACACGCTTCTATAGTTACATGATGAAGATTGAGAAGAAGAAAAGCAAAAGAATATCTGTTAACATCTAAGCGGCTCACTGGGATTAATTTTGCCGATTGACTAAATAAAGTGTTGTGGGAACTGGGATTTCTTCCCCCTTTTCTGTGCTGTGAAATCACTTATGATTAATGCATAGCTGCTTTTTAAGCATCCTCAAGATTAAAAATCTGTTCATGACTCTTTTGTAGGTGCAATGCATTGTCTTCGACAAAACTGGTACTCTCACCATTGGGAAGCCTGTGGTTGTAAGCTCTAAACTATTGATTAATATGGTCCTCCAAGAGTTCTATGAACTTGTAGCAGGAGTTGAGGTAAGAATCACTTTTATTGAACACCTTCGGCTTTAACTAGTTCAGAATGTTCTCTATAAAATAGAAGGAATATGGAAAATTTGTTAAAATATTTAAAATTAGACGTGTCCTTAGCCTAATAGCCACTAATTCATTTATTACTACTTTGTTTTTTTAAATGAGAAAACTGTAACAACTAGCAAGCCTGTTGGTAATCTGTTTTCCAGTCCTTTGACCTTTTTGTTGCTCAACAACTTTTAAATTTATGGGTTATGGTTATATTTGCCTTGGATATGTAATTTTCAATAATGTTATTGTACATGCGTATTTCAGGTGAATAGTGAGCATCCATTGGCCAAGGCAATTGTTGAGTATGCCAAGAGATTTAAAGATGAAGAAAACCCTGCTTGGCCTGAAGCACGAGATTTTGTCTCCATACCTGGCCATGGAGTGAAGGCCATTGTTCGAAACAAAAAAATAATTGTGGGTAACAAGAGCTTGTTGGCTGACCATAATATTGCAGTTCCAGCGGAGGCAGAAGATATACTGGCTGAGGCCGAGGGGATGGCTCAAACTGGAATTTTGGTATCGATTAATGGGGAAGTGGCTGGAGTTGTAGCAGTATCTGATCCATTGAAACCAGGTGCTCAAGAAGTGATCTCAATACTCAAGTCCATGAACATCAAAAGCATCGTAGTAACTGGTGACAACCGGGGAACTGCTAATTCTATAGCAAGGGAAGTTGGGATCGATGAAGTCTTTGCGGAAACCGAACCAGAGCAGAAAGCAGAGAAGGTGAAGGAGTTGCAGGTATTTTAAGACTACAAATTACAACTATATTGCAGAAAAAAGTGTGTTCTTTCATTAGAGTATACTTCCTTGTCAAGTTTTGATTGTTGGTCTTATATCCATGAAGTAAATTGACAAGAATATTCTAGTTTTTCTTGAAATGCTGAATTTTCTTTTCCCCTTTTTCCTTTTCAGGCTGCTGGATATACAGTGGCAATGGTTGGGGATGGTATCAATGATTCACCAGCACTTGTAGCAGCAAATGTGGGAATGGCAATTGGTGCAGGCACAGACATAGCTATTGAGGCAGCTGACATTGTTCTGATGAAGAGCAACTTGGAGGATGTGATAACTGCCATTGATCTTTCCAGAAGAACATTTTTCCATATCCGTCTCAATTACATTTGGGCTTTGGGTTACAATCTTCTTGGCATTCCAATCGCTGCCGGAGTTCTTTTCCCTTTTACGGGATTCCGATTGCCTCCTTGGATTGCCGGGGCCGCAATGGCAGCCTCATCTGTGAGTGTTGTTTGTTGCTCTCTATTGCTGAAATATTACAGGAGGCCTAAGAAACTGGACAAGCTTGAGATTCGGGGCATTAGCATAGAATGATAAACCTCAAGGTTTTGATTTAGTTTGATGTAGCAGTAGTAGCCACTGCCTTGTTCTTATAAATAAACTTAGGGAGTTGCTGTATCAAGTGTGGATCAGTGGATGAACCGAACCTGCAAATAAAGGCAAATAGGTTGATGGTTTTGTTTGTTTTTACATAATACAACTGTAATGTTCTTTATGCATATGTGAATATAATTAGTAATGTTTCTGGTAGAGGTGTGAAAAACGGCTGGCACTTCTCGTGTCTGACTCCTGTGAAAAGATGATTATTTTGAAGTCTGACATGTTTATTCATGAGCTCGGGCTGACTTGTGAGCTTCAAGCCTTTTAACAAAAAGAATATTGTTTTCCATTTTCATATGGAAATTAAATTAAAACACTAAAATTTTTAATTAAGACAAATATTTTTAAAGTATTAAATATTTTATCCTTTTTTACAAATAGAATAAGGGACCATTTTCCTTAAAACAAAGGGAGCATCCTATATAAAGACAGTTGAATTACCGAAATTTTAATTTGGGTCACTAAACTTAATAAATTATTAATTAGGTTATGTGACATAATTAGAGATTTAGAATTTTGGCCAAATTACCTCTATATACCTTAGTTATTTTAAAAAAGCAAAATTGGAGACAAAATAATATTGTTTACTCATAAGAACCTAATGACGATAAATTTATTGGAGGCCTCGACACCTTCAAAAACTATTGTAAGTTGATTTCTGACAACTTGAAATTTTCTCATCATGTTCTTTACTTCTTTTGTGCTATTGAGCCAAAATTTGGTCTCTATCTATATATGGATTTGGCATTAATTTTTTTAAAAAAATTAACTGATCATTTTGGTTGAAACCTGACAATTACGACTCTCTAAAGAAAAGAACGTTATGGATTAATTCAGTTGTATAAAAAAAGTGTGAATGTATGTATTCCCCATGGGATAGGCCATCATTTTTTAACTGTGTATTTTAATTGCTAATGTTCCTAGAGAGAAAAGTTATCTCCTCGGCGACCCTAAATATGTTCATGTTCGTCATCGCTCTCGCCACTTGGCCATCTAATCTATAGCCTAAAAGCAAACTGAATATCATAGATTCGATGCATTCTATTTGAGTAGCATCTAAAATCCAACATCAACCTTATTCGAAGACCAGAAAATTTCTCGACCTTGATATGATTTGATTTCTTGTTCATAGGCCCATTCAACTTCTTAGGTTTTTTATTTGCTTTGGTTTTGTCTTCAAGACAGTCTTGAAAAGCACTTTTGAATATCGATATATCAGCCATCTCCATTTGATTGGGCCTGAGGCTTTCTAATTCCCTCCCACGCTAGGGCTAATCTTTCAGAGGCGTTCTCTTTCTTTTGGATTTTGGGTTAGTGGTCGATATTTAAATTTTCTAAATTGGGTCATTAACCCAATTTATGATTTGTTAAATTTACCAGCCTTATGTATGATTTTCCTATTTCAACTGTCTTTATATGAGATTTTCCCTAAAACAAAATTCTTCATGAGATAGAAACTCTAATTTCTCATTTTTCAATGTGTTATTACTTTATCTTTTTAATATAGTTTGTATAATATTTAGACCTTTATAAACAATATTAAAAAATTGTTCTCTTTGTTTATCTTACCTCAATTAAAAATGACTCTTTGAAGGAAAAATTTATTTGGGGAAACATCAAGAACAATTAAAGATTCTTAAAATTTGAGTGATTTCTTTTTTCCAAAATTAATTAGAAGACTTTTAATTTACTAATGTCATCAACAAACTTCTCTTGGCTTTTTAATAAGAATATAATCTTTTTTCCCCCTTTAAAACATTCAAATAGCAACACTATATGATTCGAAAACATTTTCAATTTTTTTAAAAATCATTTTTAAAGCAAAACTTAACTTGTAGTCATGTAATAAAATTTTAAAAAATTGGCGGGTATAACATTTATAAATAATAAAATTTTTAAATATAGTTTGTATAATATTTAGACCTTTACAAATAATATTAAAAAGTTGTTCTCTTTGTTATCTTACCTCAATTAAAAATGATTCTTTGAAGGAAAAATTTATTTGGGGAAACATTAAGAACAATGAAAGATTCTTAGAATTTGAGTGATTTTTTTTTTCAAGATTAATTAGAAGACTTTTAATTTACTAATGTCATCAACAAGCTTCTCTTGGCTTTTTAATAAGAATATAATCTTTTTTCCCCCTTTAAAACATTCAAATAGCAACACTATATCATTTGAAAAACATTTTCAATTTTTTTAAAAAACATTTTTAAAGCAAAACTTAACTTGTAGTCATGTAATCAAATTTTAAAAAATTGGCGGGTATAACAGGTCAACCCGCGGCCGTATAAGGCTGTCTCTTTTAGGATTTTTTTTTTTTGATCAAAGGCTCTTTTAGGCTTGACTGCTTATAAAGGCTCTAAATCATATGCCTGACCCTTGACAAGCTCAAATCTAAATAAACCTGTCAAATAGGCTTGGCTTTTTTTTTTTCCCAACTGTGTTTTCTGATGGAGATGAAGGAGGTTGGTGATAGTAAATTCTAAACACATAGTTAGGCTTCTGAGTTCTGATGGCTACAACTTATTGGGGCCTGATTTTTTTTCAGCTTCTCTTCATGTTTAATTATAATATTCTGATTATATTTGAAAATTTTAGATTTAATATTTTATAAAATTATTAGTAAAATATTAAATGATAAAAAAGTAACATAATTTTAGTAGAACATGGATTAAGGAGCAATTTTACTCAAAAGTCTTTTAAGGGCAATTTTACTTTAGAAGTGTAAGAAAAGGGAATAATTTTACCCTAATTGTTATGATACTTGTTGTAGTTAATTTTAATTATTAGTGAACCAAATATGTTAAACTGATAATTTACATATCATTTATATCGGGAAAATTTCCAAAATAATACCTAAAAAAAATTGTCAGATTGGACCACTGTGCAAACATATTGTGAAAGTAGGCTAATTTGTGGCACCACGTCACGTTGTAATACCCGGATAATTATTTATCTAGAATATTATATTGACAAATAATACCTGTTGGAAATAGGTGAATTTGTGGTCTAAAAATTAGTATAATAATTACCTTATTTCCTAAGGTGATTTCTCATGAAATTAGGAGGAATAAAGAGCTAAAAATCCCTAAGTGAAATTATAAAATACCCTAAGAATATTATGATAAATTCTAAGAGGCAACTAAATATTTATTAAAAATTAGAAAATATGTTGTCTCTAATTTAGGTAATTTATGAGATTATTTTCCTTGAAAAATAATAGAGCCGGGAAAACGGGTCAGACCCATCGGGCCAGCCCGCTTAAACCCTGGCTCTTTAAAGGCCGAACATGAAAAATGGACGAGTTATTTGAAATTAGCCCTGAAGGGCCGGCTCTGACGGGCCTCGGGCTTAAACAGGCCGGCCTTGCAGACCATTTTAACTGTAGCTTTTTCTTTTTTTTTTTTCCTTTTAAATTTATTAATTTATATATATATTGTATTTGTTATAGAGTTATTTATCCATTTAACTACAAATACATAATAACTATACTCTAATTTTATGATTTGATTTATTATTTATTGCAAATAAAGATTATGGATATGTTCATGATATAAGAGAAGAATTTCATGATATTCTTACTCATGAGTTAGAGGCTACTACTCAAAGTGAAGAACAATTAAATGTCGTTAAAATTGATTACAGTGACGAAAATGACGACAATAATATTCATCGTACTAATGTCACTTAGTGATATGCTTTTTATGTTTTATATGAGTTATTTGTAAACATAGTTTGCTTTTGATTATAAATTAGTGATTGTGCTTATTTATTGAATGATTCGTGTTGTAATTTATTAATTATATTTTTTTAAAAAAAAAGTGGAGGAAAAATAGTTAAAATTTGGAATAGTAATTTCCGGGCCCTGTGGGCCGGCCCTGGCCTTGGTGCTCTTGGGCAGAGCTTTGAAAAACATGTGTTTTTTTTACTCCGGGCCCTGGAGGGCCGGCCCTGTTAGGCCCTGTCCCTTCACGGGCCGGCCCTGATTCTCAGCTCTAGGAAATAATGAGGCAAAATTAAATATCATTTTGGGAAACATAAATTGCCCCATGATTTTTAATATTTTGCATGATGCATAAATTATCAATGTCAGTAAAATAGTTGTGAGATAATAGTTAATCTCAATTAAGAAAATTGTCAACAATTGATAACTGATTAATTAAATAATTAATGGTTAATTGTTTAGACATAGATAAAGGAGATATCCAAAGTTGATTATTTAAAACCCCTAAATGTGAGATTAATGACCAATAAGGAATCAAGTTTAGCATAAAGAATATTGCTAAGTAATTTGGCATAATTAAAGAAGTAGATAAGGTGAATTACATAAAATCCCTAAGGCTTAATTAACCAACAAAGGATTAGGCAAAAAGATAATTGCTTAATTAGAAGAATTTAAGTATAATTAGATTAATTAAAAACAAGGTTGACAAAGTCAAAAGGGGGGGGACCGAAATTTAGGTGTGAAAGGGGTTAAGGATTTTTCAAATAATATCATGATATTTTGTGATAGTATAATAATATAAATAAGATATTTTGTAGAGGAGTTGATAGGATAAAAGAGAATCAATAGAAAATAAATCTTATCTCAAAATATGTGAACTAAATATCTAACATAAGGACTTATTATGAACAAGTATATTTTTATCCCGTGATGGGTCATCTCAGAAGTTATTTCTGTAACCGGCGGAATAATCATGGGATAAGATGAAAAGAGATTTTTTAGAAAAAGGGACAGATAATATAAATGAGAACCAATGGAAATTAAATCATAACCCAAAAACCATGAACTAAGTTTCTAAGACCAGGACATATTACGGACAAGTGAATTTTTATCCAGAAGTTGGTGTTACCAGAAGTCATTTCTGTATCCGATAGTGTTTGTCTGGAAATGTTTGGCAGGCAACGGAATGTCCTGAATGGAATCAAAAATTTAGTTAACCCAAGTATCTGGAAAAAGGAAGAAGAGATCTTCGGGGCTATGCTTCCAAAATTTTGAAATTTCCCAAGATTACACGATTAGGACACTGAACAGGGAACTTTATTGGTACAAGACCAAGAAGCAAAAATGATGACATGAGAATGACATCATCTTTTTTACTTAAAGGGCATTTTGTCTAGGTGTAAGGCCAGGATTGAGTCTTTCAAAATATCCTAGATCCAACGGTTAGAATTTGAGTTTGGAAAGTTCAAAGGAACTACCGAAATGTCATAGCCTTTCTCTATAAATAGGCCATTCCACCATTTAAAATTCTCACACCAAATCATTAGAGTGATTTCGAAAATAGAGAGAAGGAGGAGAGAAGGAGGAGCCTAGGGAAAATTATAGCGAAGCTTTGGGTAAGTTCTTCGGTCCCTAGTCTTAAGTTCTAGTGTTTCTTTCAGTAGTTATAGTAGAAATGCTAGATTAATCTTTAATCTTCCAAGTTAGTTTAGATATCCTGTTTTAGGGATAAATATGATATTTATTTCAAAAATATATTGGAGAAAGAGATATGTCAAAAATTTGGAAGATTAAAGTCAAAGTAACGAAGTTCTGACGAAATTTCACCGATTAGCGAAGTCAGGGGCAAAATGGGCATTTTTGACTAAAATGTCCGTTATGATGTTTATGAGTTAATAGATCCCGTATTACCCTCTAGGAATATTCGGGAGGTCCGAAGTTGGGTTAAAAAGGCCGGACAGTTGGCCATTACACAGTGAAAGGTACTAGCCGTCAAACGTACCAAATATTGTCAACAAAGGTACGGACGCGTACTGTAACTCTAACTCTTATGCTGCTTGTATGCCTTATATGTGATGTGATGATTCATATAATCATGGGCAGAACTGAGTCTTGGGTCATGGACTGTGGCTAAGACTAAGTCTTAGGTCACTATGTTAAATACATTCAGCTTTTATTTGAAAATAGGTCACAGTTTGGTAATGCCGTATGGATGTTTTCCTAGCGCTGAGGACACGCTCCAGGGCGTGGCACTGGTTTATGTGCAAACTATGTGGACCTTACATGAGCTGTGTGCTATGTAGAGGTATTGTTGAGATATGAACTGATACATGTGATGTGTGCTATGTATAGTTATATGCTGAATTGTAAATGAATATCTATCATACATACTGTTATACTTGAGCATAAGGTTAACCGTTATTTGAGGTCCAATGGGCATTGGACCTTAGTCTTAATGAATAGTTCAGGAAAGAAACCGGGATAGAGAAGGTACCAGTAGATGGAGCCGTGAGAGGGCACTAAAAGATGAAGCTAGGAAGAAGTACCGGTCAAAGCAAATGTCAGAAGAACGTCCTCAGAGTATTCATTCTGGTATGATTTAACAAGGTTATCTCAAACGGTTTGGTGCCGAAGGCAGGGCTAGTCTATGTGGGTCAGTCAATAAGTCGCCGTGAACTCGATGAGACTCCCATGATAGACACCTATCTGGCCAGACTATTTGATTAACTAAGTTAGGTTCATTGCCCCAAGTCTAGCTATGACTTGGTTGAAGATTGTATGATTACTATGTAAGAATTGTAATTATACAAAACTCTATATTGTATCACATAAATCTTCCTTCGGGAAATTTTTAATATACCAGCTTATGTCGAGGCATCAGCATATGTCTGGGCATTTTATATCAGATACTCATTGTCCAAAAATTAGCGCATGCTTTCCGTTCCCGCATTACTCTAAGCTGTAGCACCTTAAACTCTGTTGATTTTTCCTTAAACTAAGTGTCAACCGACACGATTTTCAAGCATGAAATTTGAAATGTTACACACGTGGCGCCACTGCACAGGTGGCGCCACCACGTGGGACGCCACCTAGGTGGCATCTCAAGTGGCGACACCACCTATTTTAATTTTTTTTTTTTTATTTTTCTTTAGCTACCGCAGGCAGCTTTGCTGCCTTGCGGTAGCTTTTCTGCTAGGCACCATAGCCTGCTTCCTTTTCACTTCATTTCATTCTTCTTATTTGTTTGGCGGCCTCCCCCTCCTCGCTTCATTACCCTCCCCTGATTAATATAATAATATTAATATATAATTATTAATATTAAAATCTGACAGGGGGCATCAGCTTTTCTTAAATTGTATAGTAAAAAATCTGACGGGGGGCATCAGCCCCCTGTCAGAAAAGCTGCCTGCGGTAGCTAAAGAAAAATTAAAAAAAAAATATTTTTTAAAAAATAGGTGGCGTTCCACGTGGCGGCGGCGCCTGTGCAGTGACGCCACAAATTAGCCTATTTTCACAATATGTTTACATAGTGGTTTAATTTGACAATTTTTTTTTTGGTATTATTTTGGAAAATTTCCCCATTTATATCATTTTTTTTAAGATATAAATTTGGGGTCCCCTTCTCCCCACAATTTCAAACCTAATGAGGTGAGGGAATCATTTTTCCCACCCTTCTCCTTCCATCCCCTCCCCTCCAACCAAACAGGGCCCAAGAAAAAAAAGAAAAGAAAAAAAAAAAAAAAAAAACAACAGCATGAATCTTGGTCTGACCCTACAAATGAACCGAGCCGAATCCTTCCAAGTGCAGTTGGAGGTAGTGGTGCTCCTCAGCTCGTTGGGTGTAGTTGAATTCCTCTGATTTTTCTGCGTTCTGCGGCTGTGCGCGATGACTACCCTGTCTACCCAGCCCACTAATCCGAAGTCTGTGTACGATTTTGTAGTCAAGGTTGGTCTTCTCTGGATTCTTATCGTGGTTTTAGTTACTTACTGATAGCCCATCTGTCCGTGCTTTCACTTTATTGTATTGACTATTGAGTTTCATAAAAGAAAGATGATCGTAGTATCCTACAGTTCCAGGATGTGTTATTGGCCTATCTTGTTTGTGGTTTTGTTATTGGATCAACGCTCTTCTTCATTAGTTTGAAACCATGTAACTTGTTTCTGGAGATTAAGGTCGTACGAATATGGGTTTCTTCATTGAAACATCCCTCCCACTGCGAATCTTGCAATCTGGTGGATATTGATGTCTTTCTGAAGTAGTTTCTAAGATTGATAAGTCACTCAGATATGGCAGCTAACTAAGAGCTTGTCTTGCTCCCTTGGCGATGTCTTGAAGTTCCCGTTCGTTGATTCTTAAATGTTGTTGCCATTCTTTATGCTTGCTTGCAGGATGCTAAGGGAAATGATGTTGATCTTGCTGCTTACAATGGAAAAGTCCTGCTGATTGTCAATGTTGCTTCCAAATGGTGTACTGGCCTGCATTAACTTGTTCTTATTTGATCCCTTCCTCATATCTTTTGATTGTGCCTTGAATCCTTTTGAAGCTATGATATCTTTTTTCGGTGCTCAACCTTGTTTTTGTTTATATATATATATATATATATATATATATATATATATTGCCTCTCTGAATCTATGATATCTTATTTCTAGTCTTCTTCATCTTATTATTCTTGTTGTTTGGGATTGAGGCAGTGGCATGACCAACTCAAATTATACGGAGTTGAATCAATTATATGAGAAGTATAAAGATAAAGGTTCGTAGTTTGAACCCTGTAATTGCTTCATATGTGACATCTCAGATCATCACAATCATAAATTCATAATCTTAGTATAATTGAAAAGCAAGTAATTTATTGAACTCACATTCTACATAATTTAATGTGGAAACTCGACCAATTTATTTCATCTCTTCTTGCTAGTATATTTTTCTGCTCCAAATCATCTCCAAGTTGCCCGTTAGTTCTTTTCTTTGTCATGAATTAGGCTCTTTCCTGTAAAGGCAGGGTCGGTAAAATGGTAAACTAATATTTTTAAATGCCTAAAATCTTATATAGGAAGCATGAGATGTATGAAAATCTCCAAGTTTTGGCATTATATTTGTCATAACGAACTTGGGGCTGAATGATATATCTCGTACCCAAAAATCTTTTAAGAAAATTTTGATGTCCACCTAGAGAGTCACCTATATGATTTGTGATTGTACAATACCATTTTCTTATCTCTAGAGGAGGAGCCCTTTTTGGACACTGATATGAAAATCCGTCACCTTGATAATCACTGTTTCTTTCAAGTGTTTTAAAACACATTTAATCAATACTAATGAGAGACTGAGTTGGAAAGTTTTGATTAGGCCTGGAGATACTGGCATTTCCATGCAATCAGTTTGGTGAGGAAGAACCCGGTACCAATGATCAAATTACAGAGTTTGTTTGCACTCGATTCAAATCAGAATTTCCCATCTTTGATAAGGTACGTCCACATACAAAGTCTGTGCAATTCTTGGGCATCCCATTTCCAAGGTCTAAAATTTTACTTGGTTTTTATCGAGTCGGTCAAGTGTTTGCCATTCCCCTTTGCATAAGTTATGTTTTTGTTGTGACCAAAAAACTCCCATAAACAAGAGGCATGAATTGTGCTGTGTCTTGATTTGCTTTCTACCTGTGTTTCTGTTCTAACCGGCACTGCATATTGTTAAAAAAAAAAAAGGTATTGGGGAAACATAACAATAAGATCACACTAATTGTTTCGAAACTGCTTTATCCTGCACAACTGCGGACTTAAATGTCACCTGACAAGGTGTAGTTAACCGGAGGAAGTATATAAGTGAGTTCCCCTTGTTAATTTCTGCAACTTCTAAATGTGACATGATCATGTTGTATAAAACACATTAGATTGAAGTGAATGGTGAGAATGCTGCTCCACTGTATAAGTTCTTGAAGACAGGCAAGTGGGGAATTATTGGGGATGATATTCAGTGGAACTTTGCCAAGTTTCTAGTTGACAAGAACGGTCAAGCCGTGGATCGCTATTATCCCACCACTTCTCCTCTCAGCCTTGAGGTAAAGCCCAAGTATTTACTACACATGTTCTTTCAGTTTCATGGCTCAAACTGATCTTGCATAAGCTGCCTGTGTTTGTTGTTGCTACTAAAGGAGATTGTTTAGAGGAATCTTTTTTCATTTTTGGTAATTCTTGTTTCATCTTTATGGTATGGCAGCGAGACCTCAAAAAGCTACTTGGAATCTTATGAATGGAATGATACAGCTTGGAAAAAATCTCATGGTGAATGTATGTTTGCAAACAATATTATGTAATGATGCATTATTGGCTCTCCTGTAAAAAAGAAACATGTTTATTCCCGCATGCAACAATATGATGTTTAGTAAAATCTGTACTTGGGTTCAAATCCTTCGGCTATGAATGATGAGTGCGTGGAGAATTTTTCTTCAAGC
Organism: Acacia confusa; assembly: GCA_037074495.1. Lineage (NCBI taxonomy): Eukaryota > Viridiplantae > Streptophyta > Magnoliopsida > Fabales > Fabaceae > Acacia > Acacia confusa. Next base: position 30,910,247 of record CM073512.1, on the reverse strand, counting down.
TTATATTATTATTATTATTATTGAAAAATGGGCTTCTGGTGACATGCATACAATCAAATGCTTTTACAGAAGTAAATGATCTTACTTACCTGATCAGAATTGAATATTTTGGAGAAAAGCATTATGCCATGAGAGGATCCACAGCTCGTTTGGTTTAGGAAAGAAGGAAATCCGGAAGTCATGCACACCTCCTTTGTTATCATCACTATTTTTTATTCACAGGATTTGTATAATCTTAAGAAGGAATTCTTTTAAGATAAATGTGTGACTTTTTGAAAATGAGATAATATAATGAAGTCAAATGAAGTAAATTATTTTTCACTTTAAAGTATTTTAATTATCTAAATAGTATGTGATATTGTGATGTTTTTTGAAGTTAAGTTTTATCACTTTATGAGAGTCTTGATAAATCATTAAAAGACTATGAAAGATTATTAAAGGATTTATAAGGTGAAAACCTTAATATTTATAAGAATAAAAGGAACTATTATATATAAAAAAAATTAACAAATAAAAGTAATGAAAGAAAAACAAAAAATTCAGAAAATAATTGAATGTTCTTTTCCTAAGCAAAAAAAAGGAAGGAATGAAAAAGAGCCTCGCCCCCCAAACACATTCGGAATTTCAAGCGGAAAAGGGAACGCATTTGCTTCTTCCATCCTTATGTTCGGATTTGTTCTTCATCGGCTATTTAGGGTTACGGTTGTTTATCTTTGGAGATCATTTAGGTAATCAAGACTATTTTACATTCTTAAAGCTTTTTTTCCTCTTAGGTTTAGATGCGGCTGTGAGTTGTAACTGTTTGGATTAGCAGTAACTGAAATAATTTAAGGTATATAATATAAGTATATAAGAAAAATTTTGTCCCAACTTACATAAGCATATTTTTAAAACACAAAATTCAATTAGGAAAATAAGAGGATAATCTCGCATTTTAGGTTTACCCTCGTTTCTATACCCAAAAGGGGGTTGTGGCCCTTTTTCATTGGCCCTTTTTTTTTTTTTTTTTTACGCGCTCAATTTCAATTCTTTTCACTTTATCTTTAGTCAATTTTCCATTATTCTTTCATTTTAGTTTATTTTGGATTGGATTGAAATTTGAAATGAAGAGAGTATTTGGGTGGTTTAGGAATGGAAGAAGATATTCTCCTTATCTTTTTTCTCACTTTTTTTCATTAGTTAAATATAGATTGTTGATTGGAAAAATGAGAGAAAAGTAAAAGTAGTATTATATTAAGGGTTTTAGTTTTCTCATATTGCATGAGAAAGCTAAACTTCCTACACACATAAAATGGTGGGACTCACATATACATATATGAATTAATATATGTATATGTAGATCCTATTATTTCATATGTGTGTGACATGAGATAATTTTTTTCCTACAACTTGAGAAACATTAATCCCTTATATTAATTGGACGGATGTGATTTAGAGATTACGAAGGATAATGAAATAAGAGTGATCAGGAAAACCTAACCCGTTTAGAACGCGTATTGAAAATATATAAAAATGAAGATAATCCAAATTTCCCAAATTTTGCATTGAATTCAAAAGTCAAAACATTTGTTGACCCGAATTCTGTAATGGAGAAATCAGAGACATTGAAATAAGTATCAACTATTCTTTTTCTTCTTTTTTTTTCCGCTAAGAAAACAAATAGGATATTCTTACTATCTCTTTATCTTATTACCATCTTACTACCATTTTCTTACCGTTAGATCTATTATTTGATCCAACGGTCCTAATTTACCCTACTTAAAATCTTCTCCCTTCTCCACATTTTTCTGATTTTCCCCAATTCGTTATTCGTCAGAAACCCTATACGATATGCTTTTCTTGATTTATACTACATTTTTCTTCATTCTGGCATGTCTATATTACGTTCTTCTCATCCGGTGTGATTAATATGTGTATGATCGCAAAATTCGTACAATTCAGAATACATTGCTACAAGTCTCAGATAGAACCGTCTTAGAGATTATATTAAAAAAAGGCAAGACAACAAATAATTCAATGATAATAGCGAACAAGATTTCTGAGTAATAAAGCTTTGGAATAAAGAAGAAAACGATACAAAATTTAACATGAAACCAATTAAATGTCAGACGCACCTCGAGGTCGTAATATTAGAAGAGGTGGATGAGAAGAAGGAGATAGAGGCCCAGTCGTTATATAGAAGATTTTCAATCCAATCACACTGGATGAGAAGAACGTTATATAGGCATGCCAGATTGAAGAAAAATGCAGTATAAATCAAGAAAAGTAGATTGTATAGGGTTTCCAATGAACAGCAAATCAGGGAAAATTAGAGAAATGTGGAGAAGGAAGAAGGTTTTAAGTAGGATAAATTAGGATCGTTGGATCAAATAATAGATCTAATAGTAACAAAATGGTAGTAAGATAAAGAGGTAATAAGAATATCCTATCTCCTCAGAAAAATAAGTATCAACTATTCAATATTATGATAATAATAACGTTAATAAAATTAAATCATGTAACTTAATTTTGATTATTAAGGGAAAGTTGATAAATGTAATATACTTTGGTAGTTGGTCAATTAAGTACATTTTTTTTAATAATAAATTCTCTATAATAATCGTGAGCCGTTGGTTCATAACATCATTATAGCACCATTTAGTCACCTATCGTGAAAAGGACGTACTTATCTTTTTAATAATAATACATGGTACCACAATTAATTTCAGCCTAAATTAATTGTTTGTCATATTATTTGTCGGTACTATGGTAATTTTTGAGGAAAATGATATAAGGTTATAATTAAAAAAAATATTAAAAAGGTTTCATAATTTATATGGTTGTTCTTTCATTTCTCAATAATTTTTATTTATTTATTATGATAATTTTCTAATATTATTTTTTTAAAATACGACCGAAATGTAATATTTTATAATTTACTTCAACAACTTATTCGCATGGGAATCTCAGAGGCTCATATATAGTCCACGCACCCGCTGCTCAGCTCACTGATTGGTTTCACCCTTTTGGTTTCCTCTATCATTTGTGTTCTTCTGCTGCAAGCTTCGCTATGACTACCGAAGCCGCTGATCCAAAATCAGTGTTCGATTTTGTTGTCAAGGTTGGCCTTCTACTCTATTTATTTCATGATTCTTACTGTCGTTTTAGTCTTTTTACCCATACTCTATACTCTTGCTTACCCAACTCTTCGATTTGAAATTCTTTGCGGGTATTTTTCCTTTTTCGCGGCTCTCTTTTTCTGAAACTTGGATTTGGGATTTCAAGGATGAAAATTTTACATGGTTTCCCAATTAAAGAATCGGGCTGTTTGATGGTCATTTCTGTTTTTCTGAAGAATTTGTTTGAGTTTGACAAATCATTTGAATATGGCTACTAACTTCAAGTTTACCTATGTATCTGAGTAGATATGCTTGTTATGAATGAATGTATGAAACTTCAACTAGGTTGAAGGTGTCGATGATATCTATATTAGGTAAATAAATATCATATGAAAATGTGATGGTTAGACGTTGTTGTAATTCTTTATGCTCCCTTTGCAGGATGCTAAGGGAAATGATGTTGACCTTGCTGCTTACCGTGGAAAGGTCTTGCTGATTGTCAACGTTGCTTCCAAATGGTATCCCTGGCTGCTTTACTTGTTATGATTTTCTTTTCCTCATTTGAAGCCATGGCATCTAGTTTCTAGTCTTCTTTTATCTTACTATTCTTTTTCATTGTTTGGGATTGAGGCAGTGGCTTAACCAACTCCAATTATACAGAGCTGAATCAATTATATGAGAAGTATAAAGATAAAGGTTTGTGCCTTAAGCTCTCTGATTGGTTCGTTCATATATGTCATTTCAAACCACGACAGTCAAATTTTAGCATAAATGAAAAGGCCTTACTTTATGGAGCTCACAATCCACAGACGCTGTTTTGGTGTGGAAACTTGACCAATTAACTTCATCTCTTGGTCATGTATTTCAAAGTTATATGTGGATTGCTCTTTAGCACCTTTCTTTGTTAGTACTGTGCTGGGATTTAGGCGAAGTAACTAATCCTATTTGAGAATAAATATGTCAAAATTTTGAATTCTAGCTATGCTGTAACCAAACACGAAAATGTTAAATATTATATATATATATATAAAATTTCTTGGTCATTAAGGTCTCGAGATACTGGGATTTCCATGCAATCAGTTTGGTGCACAAGAACCTGGAAGCAATGAAGAAATCGTGGATTTTGTATGCACCCGCTTCAAATCAGAATTCCCCATCTTTGATAAGGTTGGTCCTTAATTATTCTGGTCTGTTGCAGCTTATACAGGGAAGCTGTCTTTGTCCATATTTCCTGGGCATTTCAAGGTCTAAATTTTCTCTCTTATTTCTCTCTCATTCGAACCAACACGGCACTCAAACATTGAAAAGGTCAAAAAATCCCATAGTTTCATTTTTATGCAGTTTTTGCAATGCTTGCTATTACCCTTTGGGTCAATTATGTTTTTTTTTTTTTTGCATTGACCAAGAGACTAATATTATAAACAATAGGCATGAATCATCCTATTTCTTTGACTCTCTGTTTGCTTTTACTGTTTGTTTATGTCCTAACCTTTATTGCGTTTCATTCATAAAACTGCATTGGGAAAGCTTAGCATTAAACATGACACTAATTGTTCTGACCTGCTTTACTCTGCTCAACTTGGAACTTGGAATGTCACTTGGCTTGTTATATTTAACCAGACGGTTGGGGAATCAGCATCATTCTCTATTAATTTCTGCAACTTCCAAAAAATGTGACCTGTCCTGGATTATATAACTATTATGTGCTATTGTTTTTGGATTAGATTGAAGTGAATGGTGACAACACTGCCCCACTGTATAAGTTCTTAAAGTCGTGCCAATGGGGTATTATTGGGGATAATATTCAGTGGAACTTCGCCAAATTTCTAGTTGACAAGGACGGCAAAGCCGTTGGTCGTTATTATCCCACAACTTCTCCTCTCAGCCTTGAGGTAAAAAAGAAACCTTTATTCTCTACATAAAAATCCTGTTTCATAACTCAAAGCAGATCATTCATAAGCTACCTCTGTTTGTTATTTACTGAGGGATATATCTTTTAAAGCAAGTTCATTAATTTTTCCATAAATTCTTGTGGCATCTGTTTTGTATTGCAGAGGGACATTGAAAAGCTTCTGGGTGTTATATGAATTCGTGGATTCAACTTGGAAGAGATCATGTTGAAAGTGAATAGTCAAGCATCTCATGACCAAGAACTCTTGGCTTTTTCCCTTTATATTGTGCATTAAATTTATGTTTACCTGGAAAAGAAGCATGTTTATCCACATATGCTACATATTGTGCGTATTAAATTAGGACTTGGGTCAGAATCCTTTAGCTATAAATAATGTATGTGTGTTGAATTTAACCAAGTTCATATTATTATGAAAAAGGGTTTCAAGGAACTTGCGTATCAATTGCAGGTGCCTAAGCAATTTAGTAATTTACTTTCAATAATAGCCCACGGTCCACTCATGTCGGACAGATTCTTCTCACGTGACTGGACTTAAATCAGGGTGCTTGTACTCTTGTGCATACAAAATTTGTGAATTACCAGTATTGAGCGCCTAAAAAAATTTGCCTCATTCTTCCAAATGAATTTCTGAGACACTTTTCCCCATTTTTCTTAAAAAGAATATATATTTGGTAGAATCCATACAAAATCAAACAAAAAAAGGTTATAGCTTATTTAGAGAGTCCAGAGTGCAGCAGTATTTACAAAAGAAACAACGGTACTTGTCTTCACAAAAATTTTCTTGCTGAAGAATTGGTCCTCCATAAAAGATGTCCCAAGAAAAAGTTGAAAGAGAACTATAGTGAGATTATAAGAGACCCCTCAATTATGCTACTGAAGACTGTTTCCACTGATCCAGTGGATAAACTATTCTCTGAACTATTTCGATGGCAGTCTTTCTCTTTTTAACGAGACTAATTACTTTCCATATTAATCTTAAACATGGATATACTGTCAATGGCCAGAAGGGTAAGTTGCTTTCATGATTATTCCCATGAATTAAATTATTAAAAATAGTGTTAAAGTGCATCTAATACTCTAAAAGAAAAAATTTCAAATTCATCCAATACCTTAAAGTATTTTTTGATGCATTCAATACCTTAAAATGTTTTTTCAGGTGAATCCATTATCCTAATGTATTTTTTTCATACAATTATGCACTGAGTAATTTAGATAATTTAAAGTGATGGATATACTCGAAAAAATACTTCACTAAGAAAATAGTTTAAAGTGTTGAACCCACCCAAAAAAAATACTTCAGGATGTTAGGTATACCAAGAAAAATATTTCAGTGTGTTAAAAAGACCACAAAATACTTTAAAACATTAGATGCATCTGAAAAAATATTTTAGAGTATTGGATACACATTAACCCAAATAAAATTCTGAATTGATGAGAAATGAGACCAGGTTTATTATTTTTACCAAATTAGATTAGTAAAACTTGGATATCTTATTTGGGTGGAAACCTTTCTCAGAAAGTCACTTATATTCTGCAATAATAACGTACTGGTTTGGCAACATTAAAGCATATGATGTCTCTGTCCAATCAAGGACAAGTTTGAAGGGAGCAGGTCAGTGAAAGCCTAATAAGTGTTTTTAAGATCAACCGATATAGCAGGAGAAAATATAAATGACTTTTCACAGTAAAACTTTGAAAATGGTATCCTCAGAGTAGAACAGAATGAATCCAAGAACTTTTTAGCCAACTTAGTTTTAACTGAAGTAAATATTTGCATCTGTCTAATGCTCATACCAGACAGTCGATTAACCCCGAAAATGATGATGGATCTGTTACAGAAATAAATTGTTAGTGCAAACCTGGGAAGCATCAATAGCTTAATACCATGCTCGCAATTTCACTTTATTTACAAACAACACACAAGTTATATCTACGTCCTATACAAAACTGCAATTTCAAAACCAAATACTTTTATCCATGCATCAAGTCAATACCAGTGTGTGTACTTTTTAGATCGGATCCCCAAATGCCTCTTGTTGGTTGACTGTAGTTCTGAGACGGTGGAGTACTTGCCGGAGTAGCTAACTTGTTATCATGCTCAGTTTCTGTAACACCGCCCTCCAAGGCACTCAATTGCTTCGTCTTGATCTTGGACCCTTCATATATAAAACTGCACACTACCACCTGCATCAAAGTATTCCTCATTATAGGAACCAAAAGCCACATTTCTATCGCCATTCCCCCCCCCCCGGGAAGAAAACAAATTCTTATTGTTATGGTTTAAATGTAAAGCGTCCTATGATTTACAAGAATATGACATGAAATGGGGAAATAATATAAGCAAGAATAGACATGATCAAATTAGCAAAAAAGATCAAACAGGAATAAAACGTTCTTATGGGTAGAATCTAAGGGTGCTCAAGGATATACCTGCACTTGGCTTGCAGCCATGAGCGCAGCAACCGCACCACCGATAACGTGACCATCAGGACTAGCAAGGGAAACACTCACGCCGCCTGTTCTACTACGGTGTCCACCATCTTCAGCAACCAGGTAAGAACCAGACAAGCGTAATATTTGGAATCGGCCCTGCAATGGTAATGGTAAGAATGTGAATAAGTTTTTGGAAGGCATTATGAAAACTATCATTTGCACTTTAGGCAGTGCCGATGTAATTGAAATGATCTAGTAAAAATTCAGGTGAAACATTTAAAGAGACTGTTCAACAATGACTTGCAGTCTATGATTCATTTTAGCCACCTAAAATCTATTGCTATCTCTTAATCCAATACAGAACCATTTCTTGACCAAATACAGCAAATCCTATACAGCATGTAACCATGTTTCCTATCACAAGGTTACTAATACAGAGGATGGATAAAAACTAAACATATAGTTCTACAGAAAAAACACAGAAAATAATGCTGCAGCAGCAGCTACTTGACAACCCCATCAAAATTAAATAAATAATATGGGGGTGAAAGGAAAGGAGGAACCAGAGACTAACAGAACATGTTTTCCCATGGTTACAATTAAGACCAAATGATGATGAATTACAGGAGGGGTTCCATGTTTCAAAGGAGGAACCAGAGACTAACAGAACATGTTTTCCCATGGTTACAATTAAGACCAAATGATGATGAATTACAGGAGGGGTTCCATGTTTCAAAGGAGGAACCTACACGTTGAGAAAACTTATTTGAGGGCATTTCTAGAAAAGATTAATGTCTCAACGCCCATACTATATGCTTAAACAGAGAGACAAAAGAGACTAAATAATAAGGTTTAAGTAGAATGGTTTGGTGTTCTAACCTCAAGAGTGATGCTGACAACACTAGAAGCAGGCTGCCGCAGAGTAATTGATGAAACAGTCCCAGTACCTGACAAGATGCACAGCGCCCTAGGTCTCTGTTGTGAAATGGACAATAACTTTGCTACAATGTCCTGACAGAAGTTAAACTATTATTTGAGGAACTTCCCAACTAATGTGTAAAAAAGCAACAGTCTTCAATGTGTCCATAGTGAATAGCACGATAGTTAATCACTAAAAATTAAGATTGGCACAAAAGGTTTCCATTGAGTATTATCTCTGTTGCATAAAATCAGCAAGTACCATGTCATCTTACAGGTTTGAATAGCCAACTTTTTCCAAATTACTTAAAGCAACTTTTCTAAATAGCATAACCCAATTGTAGACATTTACAAAGTGAAAGAGTTTTACTACCTCCCCAGCTCCAATTGTGATAACATGAGGTGCAAAAGCCATCCCTGCAGAACTGTTCATCCATTCACCTAGGAGCACAAACAGAAAATTAACATTTAAAAAAATCCACACATCTCAAAAGAATAGGTAGGGATATTACTTGTTATCAGGAACTAACACCAACAAGATCAAGAAACATTTGCATAAAAATTAAAGGGGAAAATTGAAGACTTCAGTGTCAAATTTTTCATGGTCCTTAAATCTAAAATTGAAATCATGAATTGCCAAGAGATTAAGTATTGTGGTTGGAACATGCAGCTTAGCATCCAAAAGCATGAAAATAGCTACTTATTTCCACAAAAATACCTCAAGTAAACCAGTCATCTATCAGTTTAGGAGCTAAAAATATTAGAATTTTGTTTGCTTAGGATTTTGCAAAATTCATTACCACCAAGAAACCAAAGCAAAATAAGCTAGCCCAGGCTACTCAAACAACAACAGAATTGTTGCAAAGAATGGAAAAAAATAAGAAAAATAAAATGGAATGACAAATATATCCCAAAAAATGATGGATCCTACATAAACCATCGGTAAAGACTAAAGAGCATTTGCATGTACAATAATTCTCTGAAAATATACCTAGCGAGGCTAGTTGTTGTTTCCTTCCACTTCCAGGTGGGCGCCCTCTAACTCGTTTCTGGGATGGAGTGCTCGAAGCAGGGGTTGAATTTGCAGTGGCAGACATGGGAGACAAACCCAGAGAAACAGGTCCATCAGGACGGTATTTACGAGGCCTTCCTCGTTTCTTTTTCACACGCTCGCTTGAAGAAGGTACTCCAGGAGACGAACTAATGTTCATGCCATGGCTATGGCTATAATCGGCACGAACAGGTTCTACTCTAACAGTAGAACCCATAGAGCTACCTCGTACATTTGACTGTGCTGGAATGCCGGAGTTTGATCTGAACCCAGGAGGCACTTGAAACCCTCCGGAATGTGTTCCAGGGACAGACCAAACAATGTCTCCTCTATGCATGTAATAAGAAGGAGGGCCTCCAGAGAATGCCATAGCTTCTCTCCCATCCATGCATTTACTATGAGATTTGTCACCAAGTACACTATTTATGCTTCCCAAATCTACTAGAAGACTCAAACTTCTTGAGCTATTAACCAGAACTCTGTTGCTGCTGAAGATATAAAAAAGGGATTTTACCAGGATTTCTCCTTATGCCGTTAGACAAAAGAGATCTAAGACCCACAAAACCCAGATGTTCAATTAAGAGGATCAGATTTTATCAAATGTATGCTAAAAAAAGAGTTTTTTGAGGGCTTTGTTTAGAGAGATATCTAGATAACCCGTGACAGACACTTCAAAACCAGAGAAGAAACAAGAGAAAAGATTTTACAGCTCCAACAGTTTCGCCGTTAGAAACCCATGATTAGAAATGACAATGGGGGAAAATGCAGAAAAATCAGAAGCTCACGGTGACACGCATAACTCAAGCCAGTACGGCGGTAGTTCCTAAATGATGCATAAACACAATGAGAAAACAAAACCCTAAAATTAACTGGCTAGGGCTTTGGCAAGAGAATGCAGAAGAGGGAAAAAGGAAAAGTGGGGAAGGAAAAGACAGAGGAAGGCGGAACTTGGGAAGCAGCCAGCAGGAGTAGATTAAAAACGTGCTTTTGTGTGCCGGAAAAAAAGAGCTTTTGAGTGAGGACTAGAGATCTGTTTGGCCGATGATCATTAGAATGAAAAGAATATAAATATACAACAAAACAAAATAAATCTATAATTATCAATATTAATTAATATATCAATCTAAAACGTAATATGTGTAATAATTTATAATTTATTTTTAATTAAAAATCTGTCTATTTAAGGAAACATTTAATATGATGTCAACAAATTTTATATTTAATGAATTTAAAAAAATTATATTTAAATGCATGATAAAATAGAAATAATGATTGAAAGAAAAGGAAAAATAAAAAATTGAAGATTTTAATAAAATAACTATATGTCAGGCTTTCATTTTCAATTTTTTGGCCAAAAAAATTGACCAAGATTTTAGTATGAGTCGTTATTAAAAATTAAATCTTTTATCAGGCAGTTTTTCTTTAATACCAAAATGCAAAAATAAATAAACAAACTTTCCTCTATTGGAATAGAATCAGGCAAGTTTTGTGGGATTCAGTGAGAAGATTTAGGGCATGTTCAGTTTCTTGATTGAGAAAGTATTTTTGTTTTCCTAATGAATCGCACTATTCAACCGGAATCATTTGTATGGCTCATTGTAGATGTTGGCAAGACCCAAAAAAAAAAAAAAAAATCATATTAAAAAAAAGACCCCCAAAAAAAAACTCTTCACTTTATCAATAGTGTTTGAAAATGAATCAAGGGGCTTTTAGAATATTGATATCAATCTTTGTATACTACAATTATTTTACCCTCTAGCTACTTTTTATGAAATCTAAAGTTTTGAATTAGTCGATTCTTTTTTATTAGATCTAACCAGTAAATGCATTTTTTTAATGCTAACTTTAATTCATTCTTATTCTCACCCATTATCTTTTTATCATACATTTACCATATTATGATTTCCTTTTTATTTCTATTTTTTTTTTGTAAAATCCTTTTTATATCTTTTAACTAATGCAAAGTCTATTTAATAGGAGCCTTATACATTGGGCTAAAAATAAAACACTTATTAATAAAATCCACGTGTCACAATCTTTAACGGGAAAATTTTATTAAGCCCCAATAATGTGATATAATTTCAATCAACTCGCAAAACTTTCTAAAACTTTACTACACCTCTTTAAGGCAAAATAAAATTAAGTTTTAGGGTGAAATATTATTGATGCCCTTATTTTATTTGTATTGTAAATTGTCTTATTTGTCTCATGAATTTTTATATTTGTCTTATAAATAATCAAAAATGTTTTTAATTCTCTAAGTTCTTTTGAATTATTTTTTTGTCTAGTAAATGTCTTTATTAGTCTTGTAAACACTCATATTTGTCTTGTAAATAGCTAAAATGTTTTTAATTCTCTAGATTTTATTGAATCATTTTATTTGTTTTCTAAATGTTTTTATTTGTCTTGTAAATATGCATATTTGTCTTATAATTTTGGGGAAATCTCATATAAAGATGGTTGAATTACTTAAATTCTAATTTAGGTTACTAAACTTAAAAAATTATTAATTAGGTTATATGACACAACTAGGGATTTATAATTTGGGTCAAATTACCTCTATATCACTTAGTTATTAAAAAAAACAAACTTAGAAACAAAACAATATTGTTTACGCTCTACATAAGAACCCTAACGAACAAAAAATTTATTAAAGACGTGGACATTATAGAAAATCCCCAGAGAATGATATTGGATCTAATGTTAACTCTTCAATTTTTAACTAAGGTTCCCTATAACGTTAATATTATCCCAAATACTTAAATGTTAAATCTGATGGAACCGACAATCCTCACATAAGAGGATGTCTTAAATCTTGACAAGTAATCCATCAGAAGTTCATCATATACTTCACGGGGTTGAAGCTCACAATCAATTGAACATAATTGCAACGTTTTGTTTCTGAGATTGCGTAGGTGGAAGAGAAGAGAATGTCAACGACTAAAGTGGTGGAGGTGATATGAAATTAAGAATGGATCCTTAAAAAGATTTTTCCTATTTTATCTCACACATCGAAATCAGATTAGAGATTGTATTATGGGCAGTCTCTTGCAAATATTTGACGATGATCTCACAGGGAAGATCAATGTTGTTGTCTTCCATTACCATCGCTTCACAATGTTTGCAGTCAGTCAAATGTTCCATAGGGACCGCATGTAACATCTTGAAATTTTCAATATTTTAGGAGAAATTAATTTATAGTAAATAAAATTTCCTATGAAATTATTATGAGTAATCTTTCTAAAAAAAATAATAAACAAAAATTTTCTTTAAAAAAATATTAACTTGAATGGTAGATAGTTATGTGGTAGATAAGAATGTGATATTTGATCGGGAGTTAAGTATAGGGTAGTTAGATGGTAGATATACATGTTTTTGGTAGTTAGATGGTAGATGAACTTATGTGTGGTAGATGAATAAGTAGATAGACATGTTTATGGTAGATGAGTAGTAGATAGATATGTTCATGGTAGATGGGTAGATGAGTGGTAGATAGACATGTAATATTTGGAAAGTAGTTGAGACCCGAAAAAATTCTATAAATACCTCACCACTCCTCTTCTACCACACAAACACACATACTTCCACTGTTCAGCCTTATGAGAGTGTAAGAGAGAGAGAGAGAGAGAGAGAGAGAAATAGTGTTGTGAAGATTATCTGTGGTGCTAGAAGAATCTCATCGAGAGATTTGAAGTCATTTAAGGATTATCTGTAAGTTAGGAGGAAACAGGTAACTCTGAATATTCTTCCATATATTTGTGAATTATGTATGATTGTATATGTATAGTTTTATGAGAATTATATGTATATAAAATATTTTATTGTTTATAAGGTTTAAGATCTGATATAGGAGCTGTAAATTTGTCTAAAGTACATCTTATACCCTGACATTGCTTATACAGAAGGTTACTATTTGAACGTATTTTTTAATAGTGATTTACTATTTGCATAGTAACTTATACGTATTTATGAATAGTAATTTACTATTTAAGTCCTAGATTTCAAAATGACTATTTGACCCAATGAAACAACTTGCGACGATGATTTATTAATTTTGAATGGATATGTGTATCATGGCGGCTGTATTTGATGGGACGGAGTAAATGTTTTAATGTCATCACTCAGTGCACAGTGGATGGTACTTGTCAGGGCCCCTTTTTCCATGTTATCCTCTGCCTGGGATTGCATTGGAGTTGTGGGACACGTGACACCTCCTTAGTTGTACTTAAGGAGGGGAGCCATAGTCCAGGCTTAAGCTCTATACCTTTGGCCGGGTGTATCTTAAGTTTTGGTGAGCTTGGAACAATTCAGTCAAATGATATGTTCCTGTTGGACTATGTGTTAGCCTATGGCTCCAGTCAGCGTTATAAGGATGAAAGGAGATATAAGGGAGGCTACATATTACATATTGAAAATTTATACAGTTTACAAGTTGATAGAAGAATGATATATTTATATAATTTGGTAAAAGTTTTTGTATAAAAGATTTTGGTATATACATTTATAACTAGTTCCTACTTTTTGTCATATACAGTTTGCTTGTGTACGGTAGAAAATTTTAGTAGTTACTGAGATGTGGAAATCTCATCCCACATTAACATTTTCAGGTGATTATCCTAATAGGGAGCAAGGGAAGGCACCAACGGAGTGAGCTCAGAAAGCTCTTATGTACTCCTGTGATTTAAGTTATGTTATTTATATTTGCCAAGACCCTAGGACTTCCGCTTTGTATTTATCTTTAAATTATTTCAGAAATTTATTTGGACTTTGTATTATGAACTTTGTTTTAAATGATTATGTATCTTTAAGATTTGGATGTTGATCATCTTTGTTGGAAATATTTCAATTATTTTGCCAAGTTTTTGGTGTTGGATTTGAACTGTTACATTTTTTGTATCAGAGGCAAACGATCTGTGGTTTTGTTGAATTTTTTTTTTCAAGTATTTGTTTTCTTAAAATAATATTTTAGAGGTCGTGGCAAAATAAATATCATAAAATATGCACTTCCTTTTATTTAGAATTATAATTTGTTGGATTAGTTTCTTACTTAGTACCCCTACGGTGTAAATCATAGGAAGGGAGGATGCCGAGAACAAGAAGGACTAATTCGACTACCGCTCCTCCACCAAATAGTCCCCCTCCTCAGGACAATAATGTCATTATAGCAGAATTACGGGATGCAATTCTAGAAGTAAGAGAGAAAGTGAATAGGCACGAGGATGAACTAGCAGAGAAAAGAGGCAACGATGGTAATCATGAAAAGAAAAAGAGGAAAGACGCTCCTCTCGATCAATAGTCTGGGGGTGGCAGTCGTATTTCCACTGGATCAAGGGGCAGTAGCAGCTCCCATTCTCAATATCAACCTCCACCTATTACTGAGGTTTGGGAAAAATTCCGAAAGTTTGCTCCTCCAATGTTCGAAGGGAAGCTAGACCCAGTTGAAGTGCTAGAATGGCTGAAACGTCTGGAGAAGATTTTTAAAGTTATCGAGATCAGCTCACAACAAAAGGTGCTGGTGGCCGAACAATTGTTACAGAAGGCAGGTCAAGAATGGTGGGAAAGCACCAGAATTAATGAAGATGTTGAGATGACATGGGAGGAGTTTAGGGGAAAATTCGAGGAGTATTATTTCCATACTACCCACAGAATAGCGAAGGAACCCGAATTCCTTACATTCAAGCAAAAAGATCTACACGAAGAAGAATTCATTGCTCGATTTCTGGAATTGTCTAAGTTTTGTGAACATTCGCAAAACAACTCTAAGTGGATGTGTGATCGATTGGTTGAAAAAGTTAGGCCGGATTTAAAGACGGCATTATCACCATGTATTGGTGATATCAAAAACTTTGAGAAGATGTGTGACAAATTGCGCACAGTAGCCAGGAGTAAGCGAGAAGAAGAAGAGGCAAAAAAGGGATTCCAATCTAAAGCTACACCTTCCATGGTGACAAAAATGCGAGTTGCCTGTTTGTGTAGAACAAACAGTCGAGGCACAAGTGTATTTTTAAATTCAGTCGAGGCACACAAGCGTATGATATAAAAGAGTAGGTAGCACCAGAATCAAACAAAGCTTCAATTTCAAGGCCTTGGAGTTTGAGGATACCTTTAATCAGATTTGGTGCAGCTTTGGCCTCCTGATGTGACAGTGCGAACACTCTACCTGAAACTGCAACTCTAGCATTATCAGCTCCTTGAGAGTCCTCCTCAAAAAATCTAGAGATGTGACCTGGCTTCCCACACTTGTAACAGATTACACAACATCCTTGATGCATCTTTCCACACCTAGCACACTTCTGACTGTTAGTTGTGCTAGCAACAGGAGCTGTGGATCCCCTATATGAGTTCTGACCCCCGCTAAATTGACTCATCGGTGGTCTACTAAGATGACTCCTTGATGGCATACCAGAAGGATTCCTTGATGGTTGACTAAATCGCGTCCTCACACCACTAAAGTTTTGGTTGCGCGTCTTATTAATCCCTCCCATAGGTTCCATGGAAGGTGTAGCTTTAGATTGGAATCCCTTTTTTGCCTCTTCTTCTTCTCGCTTACTCCTGGCTACTGTGCGCAATTTGTCACACATCTTCTCAAAGTTTTTGATATCACCAATACATGGTGATAATGTCGTCTTTAAATCCGGCCTAACTTTTTCAACCAATCGATCACACATCCACTTAGAGTTGTTTTGCGAATGTTCACAAAACTTAGACAATTCCAGAAATCGAGCAATGAATTCTTCTTCGTGTAGATCTTCTTGCTTGAATGTAAGGAATTCGGGTTCCTTCGCTATTCTGTGGGTAGTATGGAAATAATACTCCTCGAATTTTCCCCTAAACTCCTCCCATGTCATCTCAACATCTTCATTAATTCTGGTGCTTTCCCACCATTCTTGACCTGCCTTCTGCAACAATTGTTCGGCCACCAGCACCTTTTGTTGTGAGCTGATCTCGATAACTTTAAAAATCTTCTCCAAACGTTTCAGCCATTCTAGCACTTCAACTGGGTCTAGCTTCCCTTCGAACATTGGAGGAGCAAACTTCCGGAATTTTTCCCAAACCTCAGTAATAGGTGGAGGTTGATATTAAGAATGGGAGCTGCTACTGCCCCTTGATCCAGTGGAAATACGACTGCCACCCCCAGACTATTGATCGAGAGGAGCGTCTTTCCTCTTTTTCTTTTCATGATTACCATCGTTGCCTCTTTTCTCTGCTAGTTCATCCTCGTGCCTATTCACTTTCTCTCTTACTTCTAGAATTGCATCCTGTAATTCTGCTATAATGACATTATTGTCCTGAGGAGGGGGACCATTTGGTGGAGAAGCGGTAGTCGAATTAGTCCTTCTTGTTCTCGGCATCCTCCCTTCCTATGATTTACACCGTAGGGGTACTAAGTAAGAAACTAATCCAACAAATTATAATTCTAAATAAAAGGAAGTGCATATGTTATGATATTTATTTTGCTACGACCTCTAAAATATTATTTTAAGAAAACAAATACTTGAAAAAAAAATTCAACAAAACCACAGATCGTTTGCCTCTGATACCAAAAATGTAACAGCTCAAATCCAACACCAAAACCTTGGCAAAATAATTGAAATATTTCCAACAAAGATGATCAACATCCAAATCTTAAAGATACATAATCATTTAAAACAAAGTTCATAATACAAAGTCCAAATAAATTTCTGAAATAATTTAAAGATAAATACAAAGCAGAAGTCCTAGGGTCTTGGCAAATATAAATAACATAACTTAAACCACAGGAGTACATAAGAGCTTTCTGGGCTCACTCCGTTGGTGCCTTCCCTTGCTCTCTATTAGGATAATCACCTGAAAAATGTTAATGTGGGCTGAGATTTCCACATCTCAGTAACTACTGAAATTTTCTACCGTACACAAGCAAACTGTATATGACAAAAAGTAGGAACTAGTTATAAATGTATATACCAAAATCTTTTATACAAAAACTTTTACCAAATTATATAAATATATCATTCTTCTATCAACTTGTAAACTG
The DNA here is from genome assembly GCA_037074495.1 of Acacia confusa. Taxonomy (NCBI): domain Eukaryota; kingdom Viridiplantae; phylum Streptophyta; class Magnoliopsida; order Fabales; family Fabaceae; genus Acacia; species Acacia confusa. The sequence goes on along the minus strand of CM073512.1, from coordinate 30,892,821 downwards.
TATAAATTTTCAATATGTAATATGTAGCCTCCCTTATATCTCCTTTCATCCTTATAACGCTGACTGGAGCCATAGGCTAACACATAGTCCAACAGGAACATATCATTTGACTGAATTGTTCCAAGCTCACCAAAACTTAAGATACACCCGGCCAAAGGTATAGAGCTTAAGCCTGGACTATGGCTCCCCTCCTTAAGTACAACTAAGGAGGTGTCAAGTGTCCCACAACTCCAATGCAATCCCGGCCAGAGGATAACATGGAAAAAGGGGCCCTGACAAGTACCATCCACTATGCATCGAGTAATGACATTAAAACATTTACTCATACAAATCCCTCCTAACTCCGTCCCATCAAATACAGCCACCATGATACACATATCCATTCAAAATTAATAAATCATCGTCGCAAGTTGTTTCATTGGGTCAAATAGTCATTTTGAAATTTGGGACTTAAATAGTAAATTACTATTCATAAATACGTATAAGTTACTATGCAAATAGTAAATCACTATTTAAAAATACGTTCAAATAGTAACCTTCTGTATAAGCAATGTCAGGGTATAAGATTTACTTTAGACAAATTTACAGCTCCTATATCAGATCTTAAACCTTATAAACAATAAAATATTTCATTTTATTTACATATAATTCTCATAAAACTATACATATACAATCATACATAATTCACAAGTATATAAAAGAATATTCAGAGTTACTTGTTTCCTCTTAGCTTACAGATAATCCTTAAATGACTTCAAATCTCTCGATGAGATTCTTCTAGCACCACAGATAATTTTCACAACACTATTTCTCTCTCTCTTTCTATTACACTCTCATAAGGCTGAACAGTGGAAGTATGTGTGTTTGTGTGGTAGAAGAGGAGTGGTGAGGTATTTATAGAATTTTTTCGGGTCTCAACTACCTTCCAAATATCACATGTATATCTACCACTCATCTACCCGTCTACCATAAACATGTCTATCTACTACTCATCTATCATAAATATGTCTATCTACTTATCCATCTACCACACATAAGTTCATCTATCATATAACTATCAAAAACATGTATATCTACCATCTAACTACCATATACTTAACCGCCCATCAAATATCACACTCTTATCTACCACATAACTATCTACCATTCAAGTTTATATTTTTTTTAAAGAATTTTTTTTAATTTATTTTTAGAAAGATTACTCATAATAATTTCATAGTAAATTTTTTTTACTATAAATTAATTTCTCCTAAAATATTGAAAATTTCAAGATGTTACAATCTCTCTGGCATACGAAAGAGATGGTGGCGGTGGCTTGCACTGGTGGGGTATTATTGGAAAATAACCAATACTTAAATATTATATATTGGGTCATTGACCTAATTTAAGATTTATTGAATTTACCAGCCTTATATAGGATATTTCTATTTCAACCGTCTTTATATGAGATTCTCCCCATAATTTTTCTTAATTATCTTGTAAATGGCTAAAATGTTCATAATCCCTCATGTTCTTTTGAATCCCTTTATTCATTTTGTAAATGTTTTTATTTATCTTATAAATGTTTTTATTTATCTTATAAATGCTCTTTTGAAAAAATAAAATAAATGAAGGACATCATTGTCTTTTCACCCATAAAAATTAATTTCATTTTAACATGTGGAGGTGCAATAAAGTTTTAAAAAGTTTTGAGGATTGATTGAAATTATATCACATTATTGGTTTAAAAACTAAGTAATTTAGCGGTGTTAAGGATGGGATCAAATTGGTCATAAAAAAAGGGACGGGATCAAATTTTCATGACGCATCGGGGAAAAAACAAATTTAGCTAAAAGAAACAAAAACAGTTGAAACAATCAGGTAAAAATTTATATCGCAACAAAGGTTGAAAATGCTCGAAAGCACTTCCTTATTTGGCGAGTTCTTCTTTGTCCTCCTGCTTCATTTTTCTATTAACAAAATCCAGGTACCCCTGAAAATATACCAAACATCAACATTCAAGTGGATTTTAACTAATCCAACAATGGAAGTTCGTCTTTAAACAGACTGACATTTAATATGCAAAACAATGGTAAGTTCAAAACTTTAAGTAGCAAATTAGATCAATTCATCTATGAAATGGGGAAAATTTAACCATAGTCAGTATTATTGTCTAAGCATGTACAGATGGAGGGAAGACAAAGAACTAAATAGAAGGAATGCACAATTTTGAAAAGCGCCAGGAAGAGATGCTACCAAAAGATAGAGCATGATTCAGAGCAAGTACCGAGGATGGTCAAGAATAGGGAGGCCTTTTGTTTTGCCCCCCACCTCACAAATATTTTCTTTTTAATTTTTTTCTGCAAAAAAACCTCTTTCTCCCACTACCTTCTATTTTCAATTTTTTTAGATCTGTCCGAAATGAATTGTACAGATATATTCAACAAAACAAGTTGACCCACAAATGAATTTGGTTCCAACCAGCACAACTGGCTTATGGGTCAACTGAACATCTGCTGAAAGATAATTTAGTAAGTTCCAACTTTTTGTGGAAGTTGAAGAGAAGTTAACATTTTAAAATTTTTATGTTAAAAGCTTTACCTGAAGTATTCCAACAGCAGCAAACTTGTCAAGCATAGTCTTGGACTGAACTGGATTTATATCCAAATCCTTTAGAAGCAACTCTACATTCTAAAAACACAATTTAACTTCAGATTTTTTGCATCTTCCTTTATTGCAATGTATGTATGAACAGGAAGAAGCAAATCAAAATAAAACTCAAAATTGGAGCATGCTTCATCTTACTCAAAATAGATAGATAGTAGGCAAAACCAAATTCCTTCTCCAAAATTTTCAATTTTATTTAACACTCAGATATTATAGCAGCCACGGGTATTCACCTTTGACGTGAAGCATTCATTCCAATATGTAAACTGTAGACCTTCGAGCTTTTCTGTTCTACAGAGATCATCAATGAAGGTCTTTACTAGTACAGCCTGAAGAGAAGTATGAATAAATAATAATAAGGGGAAGAGCAATAATCTGTCGTCCAAAAATGAATTGATAAGTAAGACTCACCTCAGAATGAGCTCGTTGCCTATCAAAAGGAACACCAACAACAAATCCCTTCAAAGAAAATTTAGAAATCTGCATTCAAACATCATAGGACACAAGTCAACTGAAATATATTGCCCATTTGAAAGTGTGCTGTTTCATCCAGTAGCCATAAAAAAGACTATTATTAAGTTATAACAAAAGTATGAGCCAACTAATATTGAAGGAAAAATATGTTGCATGTAAAAATAAAGGTTCCCCTACACAGCATAATTTTGTCCCAAGTCCCAAAAGAAGCATAGCTCATTGTTGATCAAATGTCCATGAAAGGGGAATAACATAACATGAAGGAGAAAAAATCATTAATAGACAAAAAAAATTAGGGATACAAAAATTTAAATATGGAGAACTTGGGTAGGAAATGGGCCTTGGGTGCCCGGAGAATGAAGACTTGTATAACCCAAAGCCTCTGCTGAAACTGAAAATGTTTATGGCAATAAAAAGCTTAAGTCAATTATCATGACACAATTCATAAGAGTGTAAAGTGACATAGAGATCAAACTATATCAAGCTTATCAGGTGGGAACCGTAGCTTTGCCATGGCATGTGAGAACCAAGAACCCACAACCCAGAAAGTTAGTAAATGAGCACAATTTGATGGATGAAGTTGAAAAAAGAAAAGAAATACTCCTAAATGTATAAGCAAACAAGTATATTTGACAAGTTTAAATTTTCACTATTGACAAATATCAACATGAGAATGGAAAAAGAAACTGCATGAGAAGTTCAAAATAACAGAGTGCCTTTCAGGTAATTCCAGGTTTAAAGTTACAACACAGAGAATAACACTGTCGGTGACATAGCTCCTTTTCTTAAAAAAAAAAAAAAAAAACCGTTCCACTTTAAATTTATCATCACATTCAACCCAAGAACCAGAAGGCTTCTCCAAATGAACATCCTACTTATTTAGGAAGACAGTATAAATGTAATCAGATGCCAGAGATAAAACAAGCTCACCAGCAAATTAAAATCAGAGGCCATTAAATCAGTATTTGTCTTTTTCCTGACCAGAACACTGTGGCATAAAAAAAAATACAGTTGATTTAATGAAAATATGGCAACAATAGAATGGAAGATTTACACTGATGATAAAAAAACAAGTACAAGAGTTAATGTCAAGGCCGGGGGAACCAAACACAGTAAGTGGAACAAGCATACTGTTATAACGAGACGTATCTTTGTAATCACAAAATACTAAACTCAGTTGGAGTCCAGGACTATAAATCCAATATCATTCAATGCTCAAATATGTTTTATAACTATAATTGGAACAATCACACTGTTACCAAATATTGCGCTAAGTTATAGAAGAAGCTGATAATTGCAAATCGGGCTTGAGACGCATAGTTCAATTCTGCAAGGCTACAACCATGAGCATGATAGATTTCCTACCTAAAAGGAGAGGCAACTTGGTTATCAGGGTCCGAAACGGCAACCCCAACATATTTATCGCCAACATCTAAACCAAGCAAACGCCCTCGTTTCCCCTTAGTCTCCTTCATCGTATTAAGAAACAATTGGTATGGCTTCACAAACCTCATCTGAAGAATGTCCAAACAATGAAAAGCATAAGCTGCAAAATTTGTTTGGTGTTTGGTAGCCTTCACATAGGTAGTCAGGCAGTGCATAAGAACATAAGAATAGCACCAAAGTTAACACATCAGTTCCATGGGAGGCTCAAAAATCATATTTCAACAAACATAGAACCAAAGGAGTTAAGCTACCAGCAAATTATGGGTTGAATGAAGTCAAAAAACAACTTATTAGGGAAGACAACGCTTAAAAACAACAATAATAAGCATGTAATACTGATTCATTAAGAATTAAAAATGAATTTCCCTAGTATAACACAATAGACAGTAATAGAAGAACAAAAGCATAAGGGGCTATACTAAGCAAGAAAATTGAAGTTTTTTCATGAAGAGTTTATATTTGCCTTTTGCACACACTGACTTTTGAAGGCTACAGCAGTTAGACTAGTGGGGTTGATTGTTTGTTTCTTATCGAATAACAGAAAATCAAAAAGCCTAGTGAAAGGGAAGACAATATTCAGAGTAATAAAAGATAAATTGCAAAGCTTATGAGATGATATCTAAGATACTCGAAACTCAGACGCCATTCACAGGGTACTTTTGTTTAAGATTCCTTGAAATGGAGATACAGAATCATCTTTTCACCAGGATACAAAGCACAATGACCGGGTAAGAAAAGAAAAAAGAAAACCCGGACTAAGAGAAGGACCTTGAGTCTTGAGATCGTCGAAGTTGGAACCGCAGATGCGTTGCGACGGAGTTTTTCACAAGGAGCAATGGCACAGAGCGTCGGCGCTCTTCCACGGCCAGGAGTAGCACCGCCGCATACAAGCTTGAGAGGGTTCAGGGACAGAGTTCAGCGAGGCTTCCAAGCGCGCGCTATCAACCTCTGTGGCAGACAGGTGATGCAAGCATTGTCCCGGGAAATACTAAAAAAAATCCTCGATTAAATTGTTTTTGGTAAAAAAGCAAAAAAGACAACAACACAATATGTTTCATTGTTTCTATTTCTTATTTGATAGAGTAAAATATATTTACTATCATTTGTTTATATAAGGCTAGTAAACTCATCAAATCTTAAATTGAGTCAATGACCTAATTAAAATATTTAAATATTGATTATTTTTCAATAATATCAATTCATTTCTGGCCAAGAAGCATTCTTTTGCAGAGTGAAATCATCACTTGAGTAACATACAATATTATGGGGTTCCCTTCTCAGTTTAGATTTTGTGTAAAGCAACTGGTTGAGTGCCAATAGGCTATTATTGCATTCATTGGTTTCTAACAAATTATTTCAATCTTCATCACTTTGTTTATCATTTGATCTTTATGCAACACTTGAATTTGTCAAAGGAAAACATTTGTAAGCAACCTGTAATGGGTAGGAAAAGCCATACTAACATTGATAAGTTCCAAAAAGCAGGTAATGTTCAAACAAGATGACAATAACAATACCCACAACATGGTAGAATCAAAATCAAACCTCGGAGTACTTCAGAAACCAAATTTTCTTAAACAAAAGTAGAAATTATTCCCATCCATGAATTGGAGACTCCCACAACCGAAAAAGGCACTCCTTTTTTTCTCCCCACGAAAACTTAGTATGCCACGGATGTGATCCACATTTACAGCACACAAAAACACACAAACCAAGCAAGCAAAACACAAATATACAATTAATTATGGTCCCAAAGTGATCTTCATTTTTTGTTCTTAGTCATCCATAGCTTCCTCCTCATCTTCAATCTCATCTTCCTGTGCTGCAGCATCTTGATACTGTTGATACTCTGCCACCAAGTCATTCATATTACTTTCAGCCTCAGTAAACTCCATTTCATCCATACCCTCTCCAGTGTACCAATGCAAGAAAGCCTTCCTCTTAAACATCACAGTGAATTGCTCCGAAACACGCCTAAACATCTCTTGAATCGATGTCGAGTTCCCCATGAACGTAGAGGAGATGGACAAACCAGTTGGTGGAATATCACAAACGCTAGATTTCACATTGTTTGGTATCCACTCCACAAAGTACGATGAGTTCTTGTTTTGAACATTGATCATTTGTTCATCCACTTCCTTAGTGCTCATTTTACCTCGGAACATAGCCGAGGCTGTCAGATATCGACCGTGTCGTGGGTCTGCTGCGCACATCATGTTTCTAGCATCCCACATTTGTTGAGTAAGCTCAGGAATGGTGAGTGCTCTGTATTCTCGAGATCCACGAGATGTTAAAGGTGCAAAACCAACCATGAAGAAATGAAGACGTGGGAAAGGGATGAGATTAACGGCCAGTTTTCGCAGATCAGAGTTGAGTTGACCAGGAAACCGAAGGCAACATGTTACTCCACTCATTGTTGTTGAGATCAAATGGTTAAGATCTCCAACTGCAACACAAACAAGCTAATTAGTACACACCTCAGTGAACAATGTTGGGTTTTAGATAATGTGTTGGATGAAGTTTTTTTTTTTTTTAACGAGAATGACTTAAACCAATTGAGAGGACATACATACCCCACCTTATATATATCTTTTAATTCAATGTTTAACTATTTAATGCAGAACATGTCTATTGAATTCGACGAAAAAAATAAAATAAATTACTTAATAATTATATCTACATTAAATTATATACCACTCCGATCTTAGCCATAAGTCCAGTTTGGGAAAAAAATGTGATCTTTATTATAAGTCCACTTCTAGAGTTATAAATAAGAGTGTTACAATTGGACCCCTGTTAAAGGTAGAAAGAATAAATATGAAAAATGCTCATTCGTAAATGAAGGAAAAATTAGAAAAATTTATCAATTTAGTCTAATATTTATTGAGTTAACTAACTTTTCTTAGTATGTGAGAAACATGTAATTTGGACTTATAAATATAACTAAATTGATATTAGTTTATAAGACAAACACATTAGTTTGGAGAAAAATGATAAATGTAAATACTTTAAAAAAATTTATTTATCTCCTTTAATCTTTTTTTTAAAAAAATCAACTAGTCTTATAGGAAATAATAAACAGGTAGACCACAAGATAGGAAGAATGGAGAGACTTACAACTTGGGTTTGTGAGCTTAAGGGTTCTGAAACAGATATCATAAAGAGCCTCATTGTCGAGGACCATGCATTCATCTGCGTTTTCAACAAGTTGATGAACAGAGAGAGTTGCATTGTAGGGTTCCACAACAGTGTCCGAGACCTTAGGAGAAGGGAAGACTGAGAAAGTCATCATCATTCTATCAGGATACTCTTCTCTGATCTTTGAAATCAGCAGAGTCCCCATTCCTGACCCTGTTCCACCTCCCAGTGAATGACAAACTTGGAAGCCTGTAAAGTCATAAAACAAACTCATATGTATATGTAGACACACATGCACTCATCTCAATGAAACCTAAAAAGTTGAATAAATAAAAGGAGGAGTACCCTGCAAGCAATCACAGTTCTCTGCTTCTTTACGAACAACGTCGAGAACAGCATCGATAAGCTCTGCTCCTTCAGTGTAATGGCCTTTAGCCCAGTTGTTTCCAGCTCCATTTTGGCCAAACACAAAGTTGTCAGGCCTAAAGATTCTTCCAAAAGGACCAGAACGCAGGCTGTCCATGGTCCCTGGTTCAAGGTCCATGAGCACAGCTCTAGGAACATATCGACCACCACTAGCTTCATTGTAGTAAACATTAACCCTCTCAAGTTGAAAATGGGAATTGCCTACATAATTCCCAGTAGGATCAATCCCATGTTCATCACACATAACCTCCCAGAACTTGCCTCCAATTTGGTTCCCACATTGACCCGCTTGGATGTGTAGGATTTCTCTCATGGTGAAAGATTAGAACTTTGAGAGAAGAAGTTGAGAAGGGAAGAGTCCTGAAAGCAGTGAGAGGGAAGGGAAGGTATTTTGTAGTTGTAAGAGTGAGAAGATTGAGATGTATATTGGGATTTTGTCTTTCTGTCAAATGAGAGAAAAAAAAAAAAATGTGTTGGTGGGAGTTCAATTAGTAAGTTCATGTGGGTTTGTTAGGAGGACGCTGTGTCAAACTCCAAGCAGACTCTGATTAGCTGGCTATGGAAGGTGACAATCAAGTTGCTTGAAAGTTCCTATGACCTTATTATTATGCTCATTTGAATTATAAGTCTGTCCTACCATTTGATATCCCATCTGTCAATGGGATTCCAAATTGGCCATATCTTTATTTGATCCTCCTGTTATCCCCATGTGACTTGACAATGAATTATCACCTCTTTTCCTAGATAGCCATTGGATGGAGAATGACAGTGAAGAGTGGCAAAGAGGGATGCTCCAAAAGATCAAAGTTCTAGCCTATATGTTTAGACTCGGGCATTGTCAACTCAATTGGAAAAAACCTTTTGAAATATATATATTTTTTTTTTACATTCATACGAATTCAAACTCAGATCCTAGTGTTTGAACAGTTATAGATATTTCCATTAGAATTAATGCGGGTTGGTTTCTTGATTGTCAGTGCATGGGTTGGAAATTTCTGAAGCTTCTCTTTACTGAAAAATTACAAAATTACTTACAAATTATGAATGGTTTTGCCGCTGGGGGTTCAAACTAGAGGTAACTTGCTTGTTTTGACAAGATTGCTTTTTTGGCTAAGTAAAAAATATCAATAGACAATCTAATTTGAGTCACTATTAGGGATTAAATATGGGCATCTCTCCCAACATAAATTCAAACCTTAAATTATCATGTTGTAAGGGATTGACCTCTTCTGTTATGCCCAATGCTTTTTGCTATGCAATTGATTTTACCTCTAAAAAACAAATTAAACTCAAATCGCAGGTTATATTAACAATTCCTAAACCCAAATCATAAGCATGGGAAATTCACAGATATAAACCAAAAAAATAATTATCAAAATAGACCACCATACAAATAATTTTTAGATCTAACTCAGTTGGTGGCGCCACGTCAGCGGGTACTACACGTGGCGCCACCTTGTGTGTGGCGTGCCCACGAAGTGGCGCCTCCACGTGGGACGCCACTTGTGGCGTGCCCACGTGGCATGCCACACAAGAGGCTTAAAAAAATAAAATAATGTTGCAGGGCGCTGACGCACCCTACAAAAGCTGCCTCGACGGCGACTTTTTTAAAAGCTGCCACCGAGGCAGCTGGTGGGTGGGGGGTGTGAATAATTCACGCCCCCCAAAGTAATTTTTTTTTTAAAAAAAATAAATAAATTCTTCTTCCTCTTCTATTTAAACAACCACACACACATATATTCACACACATTCACACATTGCATCTACAGGAGAGGGAGAGACGTTGGGAGCTTGCTTGAAGAAAGAAGAAGAGGAGAATACATCGGTTGAAAGTTATTTTAGGGTATGTTATTTATTGTATAAGATTATTTAGGTGGCTAAATTAGAATCTTTTGATAAATGTTCTTCATAAAATGTTTTATATCTCTATTTGTCTCTCCAATGATGGTAGTCTTGTGTCGGTTAGAAAAAATGTTAGAGTTAGAATTTTTTAGAAGTTGTAAGTTTTGACACTAAAAGACTGTATTTATGTAGTGATTGATTAATAATAAATTTTAATCGGTTTAGATGCATTTTTTGTTGTTTCAGAGATGTAAAACTAATTTTTACATTTAGAAAGTTTAACATCATTGTATTATAGGATATTTTTACCAATTAAATGTTATGCAAATAATATATTTGGGTTAATAGAGATATTAGGGAAATTTTAATCGGGTTAGTTTTGAAATTATTTAGTGATACATTAGAGAAAATACCAAAGTATGATAAGAAACTTAAATTAAAAATAATTATTCAATATATTATGAATTTTATTTTTTCGTTTAATTTTTTTTCTTATTTGTTGATTTTGATTTATTTTACTTAAATAAGTTTGTATTTTTTGAATAAGTTTCATTATTATAATATAATATTTATTATTTTTGTTATTATTAGATGTTATGAATTTTAATATTTAAATTAATTTTTTTTCTTAGCATTATATTATTTTCGGTATTAATAAATAAATTTGAATAATTTTACTAATTATGAAATATGATTTTTTAATTAATTTTCATGTTTTGTATATAAATTTCGTTATTTTTATTTTTATTATTAAATATAATGAATTTTAATTCTTTGATTAATTTTCGTTAGATTATATTAAATATGTTATTTTGATTATTATTATTACATATTAGTAGTTTCATTTGTTTATTAATTTTCGTTATTATTAAATAATTTTTAATAATCTTACATATTATGAATTTTTATTTTTTTATGAAGTTTAATTTTTATTATTATATAAACTTTGTTATTTTTAATAAAATATACTATGAATTGTAATGTTTAGATTAATTTTTGTTAGATTATATTATATATGTTCTTTTCATTAAAATTTATATATATTATATTTGTTAGATTATATTATATATGTTATTTTCATTAAAATTTTTTGTTAGATTAAGTTTCCACCGAATAGGTGCATGAGATAGGCACGTGTGTACAAGAGCTGGCCCTCTATAGTATCTGAGTGATCATCCCATCAGCCCAAATGGGCAGCAAACCACTTCATCTTGATGTTTCCGCCAATCAAGTGCTCTTCGTGGGGAGTTCGACCCATATTCATCGGCATATGGAAGGTGTGAGTATCCGGCCTCCACCTCTCAACCAAAGTAGTAATAAGGTATTTGTCAATCTGCACCAACATAAAAGTAGAGATCAAATATGTAATCGTATTCATTACCCGTAACATGTACAGACAACTAGAGGAATATAATTAATTACATTAAGAATAAAGCTTACATTGAGTCTCTTCATGCGACACACGTGCCAAAACCCTGCCCGGTGAAGGTGCTGCTGCAACTCATGTGGGATGTCATCTGGGTCATGGACATCTCTAGGCCCTTGTGCGGCTCGCCTCACCCTCAAGGGAGCACAATCTCCTTTGTTCCACACAACTTGTGATCGGTGTGATTGCTGCACCTCCTCATCAAGAACTCCCCACTCTTTGGGGCCAGGACGAATTTTGGGGTCGAGTTGATAAGCCATTTGACTAACACAAATTTACGCTCACATAACACATTATTATTAAGTTACTAATTATTTATTATGTAAATACTTTAATCAAGCAATGAAAATTTGTAATATATAATAATAATAATAATCAAAATATATAAGATAATGTAACGGAAATATGGTCACACAAATATGGTCACAAAATTATGTAATGATAATAATATTTAATGATAGTATTTATGAAAATATAATGTAACGAAAATATGGCCACAACATAAAAATCTTAATATTTAATAATAATAATAACATTCGAAAAATTTATGTAACAATAATAAAAAAATTGAAAAAATTCAAAATTCTTCATAAGTACAATTATTCAAAATTATATAATCTAACAAAAACTAATCTAAAGATTGCAATTCATAGTATATTTTAATAATAGAGATAATAAAGTTGAATTAATCATAATAAAACTTCATAAAAAAATAAAAATTCATAATATGTAAGATTATTAAAAATTATTTAATATCAACGAAAAATAATAAAAAATTGAAAACTCATAATACATATCAATTTTAATGAAAATAACATATATAATATAATCTAACAAAAATTAATCTAAACATTACAATTTTCATAGTATATTTTATTAAAAATAACAAAGTTTATATAATAATAAAAATTAAACTTCATAAAAAAATAAAAATTCATAATATGTAAGATTATTAAAAATTATTTAATAATAACGAAAATTAATAAACAAATGAAACTACTAATATGTAATAATAATAATCAAAATAACATATTTAATATAATCTAACGAAAATTAATCAAAGAATTAAAATTCATTATATTTAATAATAAAAATAAAAATAACGAAATTTATATACAAAACATGAAAATTAATTAAAAAAATCAAATTTCATAATTAGTAAAATTATTCAAAGTTATTTATTAATACCGAAAATAATATAATGCTAAGAAAAAAATTAATTTAAATATTAAAATTCATAACATCTAATAATAACAAAAATAATAAATATTATATTATAATAATGAAAATTATTTAACAAATACAAATTTATTTAAGTAAACTAAATCAAAATCAACAAATAAGAAAAAAAATTAAACGAAAAAATAAAATTCATAATATATTGAATAATTATTTTTAATTTAAGTTTCTCATCATACTTTGGTATTTTCTCTAATGTACTACTAAATAATTTCAAAACTAACCCGATTAAAATTTTCATAATATCTCTATTAACCTAAATATATTATTTGCATAACATTTAATCGGTAAAAATATCCTATAATACAATGATGTTAAACTTTCTAAATGTAAAAATTAGTTTTACATCTCTGAAACAACAAAAAATGCATCTAAGCCGATTAAAATTTATTATTAATCAATCACTATACAAATATAGTCTTCTAGTGTCAAAACTTGCAACTTTTAAAAAATTATAACTCTAGCATTTTTTCTAACCGACACAAGACTACCACAATTGCAAAGACAAATAGAGATATAAAACATTTTATGAAGAACATTTATCAAAAGATTCTAATTTAGCTACCTAAATAATCTTATACAATAAACAACATACCCTAAAATAACTTTCAACCGATGTATTCTCCTCTTCTTCTTTTTTCAAGCAAGCTCCCAACGTCTCTCCCTCTCCCGCAGATGCAATGTGTGAATGTGTGTGAATATATGTGTGTGTGGTTGTTTAAATAGAAGAGGAAGAAGAATTATTTTTTTTAAAAAAAAAAAATTACTATGGGGGGCGTGAATTATTCACACCCCCCACCTACTAGCTGCCTCGGTGGCAGCTTTTAGAAAAGCTGCCATCGAGGCAGATGCGCCCTGCAACATTTATTTATTTTTATTTTTTTAAAGAGGTGCCAGCACTCTTGTGTGACGTGCCACGTGGGCACACCACAAGTGGCGTCCCACGTGGAGGCGCCACTTTGTGACCTGCCCACGTGGCACGCCACACACAAGGTGGCGCCACGTGTGGCGCCCGCTGACGTGGCGTCACCAACTGGGTTAGATCTAAAAATTGTTTGTACGGTGGTCTTTTTTGATAATTTTTTTTTTGGTTTATATTTGTGAATTTCCCCATAAGCATATATAAATACTCTGTCTAGTATTTATCATAAGGCACCAATTAATTGGTCTTTTTTATAAAATACTTGCTTGTTTTCAAAGAGTATTAAATATATTTTTCTATGTAAGTCTATAATTAATAAGTGTAGTGAGTGAGAGTAATAATTATTATAATATCAGAGTTTAGTAAAATTAGTAGGAGTAATATTAAAAATTATTTAAATTTTATGAAAAATTTAATGACTTTAATTGTTTGTGAAAATTGTTAGTTAGTGTCTAATAATAAAAAGGCTAAAGTATACATTTAGTCCTTCATGTTTGCCTCTGATATCTTTTTAATCCCTTAAATTTGTAGAGTATACGTTTAATCCCTTAATGTTGATACCGTTACACTATGTTTGGTTTTAGGGGAAGGGAGAGAGTGGGAGGGAAAGTTGAGAAAAAAAAATTTTCTCTCATTTTTACAAAATTACCCATAGATAATTTTCAATATTCTTAAAATATACTCTCAACAAAAAAGAATATTCTTCTCATTAATGGTAATTTGGTCAATATCCTCTCAAAAGATTTTTTCCCTCCCCTTTCCTCAAACCAATTAATAGGGTTTAAAATACTAATTTATCAAAATACTAACATATAAGTATGTTTGTTCAGCATTTAATTACACAGTTATCGCTTAAAATTGTTGATTCAATATTTTCCTTTACTGAAAGTGTTAACATTAAGAGATCAAATATACACTTACAAACTTAAGGACTAAAATGATATCAGATAAGCCAGCACGTAGAAAGAGAATTTGGATTCGATTATTGAAGCCACCAGAATTCCGTGGCAGCCTGTCTCCTTCTCAGTACAACTATATGCGTACCAAATAAAGCACTAGTGCTGATTGGAGAGGGAATCCTAAGTCAATTATTTTAGAGAGATGATATTGATAGATAATATTCCGTCGTTCTCAAGGTTACAGAAATTACAAACCAGAGTATCCTATGATATTTTATATTTGACTGATCAACAAAGGCCACAAGATTCACCATGTAATGCTGTTAATAAATGGTTTTCTAGTAAATAGTGACTCAGTTGGGAATTGGGATGTTCCATCCACCACAACAGACCACTCCAGACTTAAAGTAAGGCAATAGAGTTTGGCGAAGTTTCACTTTCTCCAAGTCAAATCTTCACCCACAAATATTTTTAGACCCATTTATTATATTACTAAAAAAATAATTAGCATTCAAATTTTTAATATCGTCGAGTCTATATCAGTAGAGGGGAAGAAATTTAAAAGCAACCCAGTACCTACAACAAACATTGATCTATAGCCACTTGAACTTTTGACAAGATGATTAAGCTAACGAGCTTTTCACATTTATTTCTGAGGCGTTCCGACATCAGTTTTGATCACATCATCATGTTGTAAACGAAAATGACATGAGTTAACCTCATGACATAATTGACATCAGAAATTATTTCCCAAGTAATCATCAATCATCAAGTGGCTCAGCACACAGACCACCAGCACCACATCTGACGCAGAACAGATCCTACTGAACTGTCACAAGAAGCAGCGAGTTAAAGAGTTCCTCAATATAGCAATTCCTCGTACACAGGATCTATAGATTGCCCCCACTTTCCATGATACAAATCCAAAAGCTTTTCAGCTGGTGTAACACCTGCCACCACAAAAAGCAAGATACACACTACTAAATAAAACGGGGGGAAACGTGAGCATTCAAGAAATTGTTTTTGAGGCATGAAAGTTGACGCCTTTTGTATATTTTCAGTTACCTGTACTAACCACCTCAGCAACCGCATTCAAGAAACCAGTTTCCTTAAAGCCTCTTCTTTCCAACCCATCCTAAAGAAGTATACAGATGTGGTTAATAAGATAGACGGCAATAACAGACATGACAGAGTAATGACACATACTTTGGAAAATTTTAGCACATCTTCAGCAACATGCTTCAGCAAGCCATCTCGGAATGGTGTCTTTAGACCATATTTGGGAACCTGCCACACAAAAAGCCTCTAATGGTCAGAACTCAATAAAAATCTAGAATGAATAATGACTATCTTGAGTGCTGAATGCATTACAAATAATAGGGGTATTCTTCAAATTTTAAGAGGCTTGTATCGATAAAAGACTTGAAATTGGTAGGCCAAAAGTCTCGTGATTGTCATGTCTTGATACAAAAATAGAAGCTGTCATATGTATGATGTAAATAAGAGCATATGGCATGCAGTAGATCTTATGAAAATGTGGAGAAACATTTTAAAGGATTTTTTTTTTGGGGGGTGGGGGTGGGGGGGACTCCTCCTGTCCAATATACACATGCAGGTAATTTTCTCTCAACTTTGCTTGGTCCAAAATGTAAGTCTAATTCGATAATATCTAGAGCATTAATTTTTTTTTTTCATGTTTTGCCTTCTATACAGCTAAATATTATAAGTAGTAATTTATTCATCATAATTTATGTAGTACTGACTTTTGGTAAGGGTAGATTTAGAAAGTATACAAATTTTCTGCATATTTAATTATGCAACTTCTATTTAATTGCTTTTTGTTTGTGAGCTAGTTAAGTTGGACTTATATTGTGGACCGGAGGTTAGAGTGTGTAGAACCAAAGAAGGAACACTAATATCAACATTCACGTTTCAACTGATATTTAGCCTGCTCAATATAGTGACTTTTTTACGTCACAAGCATGCATAGAAAATACAAAAGAACCTAACAGATCATCAACCACACGTCCACTCCAAAAGAAGTGCCTTTTTAGTTTTTACAACATTGAAACAACATATCACTTCAATTTGTGGCCAGTATGAGAATCCAACTCGTGCATAAGAAGGAAGTGAGGATAAGAAAATTATGAACCATTGAAATTGAATAAGACAAATGAACTTTTTTAACATTTTGACATTACCTTATCCCTTAGCATCTGTCTCTCTTCTGGGGTCCAATCAGCTGTCATATCTAAAACATTCTGTAGACAAACCTCATCATACAGTAAGCCTACCTGATATGATGAGCAAAATCACAATCAGTTTATGCAGCTGAGTTGAAGTATTGACAGGTTGATGAATGAAGATAAAAATCATGTACTGTACAAGAAAAGAACAATGGCATAATCGTCATATACGAAAGATTAGACACAAAATTGTCATTGTTTTTTCCACATTAAGGTGATAGGTCATTAAATGATTGCATGATTTGACTTCGAAGATTAGACTGTACGATGGTTGCAGGTAAAATAAGATCAGAAATACTAAGCACTAATGGCAAAATCCTACCCACCCAAAATGCTGGTAAAGCACATAACCTTCTCCAAGGCCCTCCATCAGCACCTCTCATCTCCAAGTACCTCTTTAGCCTAACCTGAAAATAGTACAATAAAAATACCCAAAAAAATTAACTAAAGAGCAACGTCATAGATGCTGTCATGTTATTGGATAAGCATCAGATAATGGCCAGTTATGGAACAAACCTCAGGAAATATAGTTGTCAAGTGATTTTCCCAATCATTCAGTGTTGGTAATTCGCCAGGAATGCATGGAAGCTTCCCTTCCATAAAATCCTGCAATATTTTAGGCTTGAAGTGATCAGTTCTTACCCAAAAAAGGATCTACACCCTCAACAAACCAAGGCTTGAATAAAAAGGTGATCAGAGAGAGAAGTTTCAAAACAAAGGATGATGGTGCAATATAAGATAGCCTAAGATAATAAGAATATCAAAGAGAGATGATAACCCTGAAGGTCATTCCGGTACAGTTGACATATTTCCCTTTCCGATAGACAAAATACATCGGAACATCTAGAGCATAATCAACGTACTGCTCAAAGCTGCAAGTGTAGAGTTCAAAAGAAATCAGAATGGATGAAATGAAATTGATAAGATTTAAAAGTTAAAAAAAAAAAAAAGATTTAGTCATTGAAGAAGACAATGGTTCATAACAATTTTTATTTGAAGTTCTCAGTCAAAAGAGTTTAAAAAACAAGACAAATTCATTCAAACTCTTGCTGCATATGAATAGTTAAAAAGAATGAAAAGAGAAACCACTGAGTACTTGAAAAATAAATTGAAAATATGCTTTTAGCGAGAATCCAAGATGACAAGTTATTTGGTTTTAAGAAAAAATCCAACCAGATAGTTAAAGAGAATAATAGAAAATCAATAATTGCATATGAATGCAATTCCCAAGGAGAAATTTAAATAATCCTTAGCTAGAGAAAGCCCCCAAATAGACCTAGTAAAAAATAACAAAAATGTTTGAGAATGGCATGTTCTGACACTGATATTATGCTGATAATGAGAATGCGAATGCCAAATGTTAATGTATTGCATTGTACCATCCAATACATGTAAAATTCAAATACGTGTAATTTAGATTTGGACCATCAATATGAAGGATTAACTAAAGGCATGGAAAGTCTGACACAACTAAACAACTGTACTGTGTTTTAAGTCATCTTTTGAATTCAAAGCAAGTCAGAAGCATAGAGACGTTTTGCTAGGCAATTATAATGATTATCATTCACAAGTCACAAATTGTCTCAAATTATCAAACCTACCAAAAGGAGTCATAAAAAACAAATGGAAGCATCCCTGTGCGGTTCTTATCAGTATCGGTCCATATATGGCTGTTTCAAGCAAATGAGGAATGAGATATATAGCAAAAATGCAAACTGCAGAGAATGGAAGGAGACAACTAAATGACAATTTACCTTCGCATACTGAGAAGACCGTTTGGCTTTCCTTCTGTGAAGGGTGAATTTGCGAATAGAGCAGTTGCGATCTGTTTGACATATAATATTTGTTATATCTCATATCATGCCATAAATTTCCCAAGGAAAGAAAAGATCAGTGCTTCTTACAGGCTGCAAAGCTAGACCAGCACGAAACTTCCTTATCATGTCTGCTTCAGAACTGAAGTCTAGATTGACCTATAAAAGTAAAGCCTGAAATATATCAATATCCAGCATGAGAGATGGTTAAAATCTTACTTCAGAATATTTTATTATCACCAAACTCAAAATGGGATGCTTAGGAAATGCCAAAATTATAACCTCACCTGTACAGTGCACGTCCTGAACATCATGTCAAGTCCCAGGGAACCAACTTGGGGCATGTAGTTTCTCATTATTTCATATCTTCCCTGAACCAAAACACCCATGTAAGAGAGAATGCAATAGACCAATGAAGAACATTGCCATATCAAACCTACTAGACCAGTTCTCTAATATGGTATCAGTACTTTTCACAGGCAACTGTCAATATTTTTCACACATTTACCATCATGAGTTCCAGCTAGACTAATAAAGATGATAAAGCAAGCATGCTGCTAGTCTTCAGATTATGGAAGTTATTAAATAGCCTTGATCGAAATTTGACAGTTAATTGATCCTGATATCAGAAAATTCAATCCAGATTCCGCAAATGAATGAATGTGCATGTTCAGCAAGTTCAAAGTTTTGCACAATAGAAAGAAGGCAAAGAAACACCTTTGGCATTATAGGTATGTCTTTGAGTCCCCACTTTGGCTGGAAACCAATGCCCAAAAATCCAATTCCCATTTCCTCAGCAACAGCTTTAACCTATCAAAAGAAGTGTGGAGTGATTTTTCATAAAGTTACAAAATATATATAGAGGACACATCAAGAAATATATTAGCAGATCAGCCGATATCCAAATATTAAAAAGATAAAAGTTAAGCTGACAACAACGATGATAGGCAGTAATTTCTTTGATAGAGAGAACGATTCAAAACAAATTTCAAGCCAACTTGCTCGGACAGACCACTTTTCATCTTTGAAGAATCCCACAAGCATGTATAAACCTAAGTACAACTATTTAACTGACCTGATAAAGGTGTGAGTTAACTTCAGCACAAGTCTGATGCAAAGTTTCTAGTGGGGCACCACTAAGCTCAAATTGACCACCCGGCTCCAATGATATGCTTTGCTTGCCCTGGTCCACATAAGGTGAGATAAATAAAATTACAAGTAGCAAAAACTAAGCATTTGATTGATTGGATGCTTGAACCAAGAAGCATTTTGATAAACAACATTGGAAACAAAGATTCTTCTGAAATAAATGCTTACAGGAGGTTGTTTATACGGAGATAACTAGTTTACCTGCTTAAGTCCAATAATATAATCACCTTCCATTACTTTATCCCAATCGAATCTTTCAGAAATGCCATTGAGCAACTCTGCTATCTGTTCATACTTCATAGGACGTAAGCTTCCAAACTCAAAACCAAACTTCTCGTGTTCAGTACCAATTCTGCAAAAGTTAGTTAAACAAAAAAGAATGAACAATGACCGAAGATCAAATATCGTAAATTCCAAATGCAACAAGAAAGCACACAACTAAACCATGAAAAACCAGATACTTATTCGGCTAAGAAGGAAGCTTCTGTGTAATAAGCCTCATAAAATTAAAGAAAAATAAAGAAATAAAATAAAACCAATTGATTATAATGAACAAGAGCCTTGGCAACAAGACACATATAAGATATAAAGAAACGAATTAACATGAAATTTAAAAAACAATACCTCCATTTTTCCTTGGGCTTACAACCAGAAGCAAGGTAGTCTACAAGATCCTTCTTTGTAAGGGGCTCAGCCATAACGACAGCATCATCTGTAGGAGGGCTCGCAGAAACAATCACTGTATGACCCCGTTTAGATCCAACACCGGTAAAAATCCTTTTCTGTGTAATATGAATCTTCCTCGCAGAATCGGATGATAAGGAAGAGAATCCAACACAAGTTTTCTTTACATGGGATGTATCAAACTTATGTCTTGTGCCAAAAAGTGCATTGTTCCCAACTTTGCTTCGTGTCGGCTCAGTGCGCGTGCAGTATATTGAACCCGTCCGTGAAATCACAACCATGGTACTCTAAACTGAAGAAGATACATGTACATAAGCCCACCTTCAGGGTCAGCAATTTGTGAAATAATTAACGTAAAAAAAAAAAAAAAAACCATGCAAATTATGTTGTATTTGTCATTATAAATATACTAAATTCAATAAATTCAGCCTATCAAGTATTAGCAGATATAAACAAAGGTTTCTGGTATATCACTCAAGATACTTGAAAATTGCAAGAACAGCTCAGTTTTCAGATTTAAAAGCGTTGCAACGACTAAAAACAAATTAAAAGTAATAATCAATGTCGTCATCTTGGACGCGTTATTGGTATATATTCAGAAACACAAAGGAAGTGCTTCTACAGTGGTTCAATGTATAAGAGTAGAAGAAAATTAATTATAACACCGCGAAGAAGTTCGGCTCAAGATAGAGCAAAACAAGTTCTAAAAGACTTTGGTTTTCACTAATAAAACCTGAAATTCAAAGTCAAACATGAGAATTACATCAAAATGAATATAAAAATAAAGATTGCAAGAAACGATTCCGAACAGCGTTTCGAAGTAATAAAAAAAAATGAACGAATTGAAAGCCAAACTTCAATTAGAAGAGTAACACCAGCTATATTAAAAGTGAAAATAGAAATTACTTATAAGAGTAGTACCAGCTATATTAAAACTGAGAATGAAAAATTAGGTCCCAGAGAATATGAGCTTTGGCGTTCCCCGGAACGATAAAGAGGCGAGGTAAGCCGAGGGAGACGCTGGTAAAGAATGGACAAGGAGCCCCGCTTTTTCTTTCCTCTGAATCAGAGGGAATCGGATTTATAAGGGCGTCGTTAATTTTCTTATTTGGACACGTCAGCTCGGCGGCTTTCTTTATCTCGTAAATTGAACTCCTGCAATAAGTGATCTTATTATATTTTTTTTAAAAAAAAAATCATTAATTTTTTCATTGCTCATGGCCTATATATTTAATATACATATTTTATTTATTTATTGTAGACATCACATTGTGCGTATTATTTAATATTTATATTTTGGCTTTTAACTGTTAACTATGTTTGATAGTGTTGAAAGATCAAAAGAGGAAACAAATCAATAGTTATGTGATGTTTGGCAAACTGACTTTTCCGTTTAATTAAACTAATTTCATAAACATACTTTTACTTTTGATAAATTAAATTCCGTAAACTAAAAAAAAAAGGGTAGTAACAAAATTTTTGTATGAAATCATAGATACGGTCCCATACAAAACGTAGAATTTAATGTTTAAAGTGTTATATTTAATAGTATGTTTTTGAGAAAAAAATAGGTTTGGTTATGTAGTTATTTGTCAGCAAATTAATTTTCTCTTAATTTGTATTTTTTCTATGAAAAAAATAAAACAGTAAAATAAGTAAATCTGAGCATTATTGATCCAGGTCGGTGACATTTTATTATCTTCACAATAAAATTCATAATTTTGTATACTATATAACTTGGTCTTTGTTTTCACCAACCACCTTTACTCAATTTAATTTTTATTATAACACACTAACTAATAATTCTTACAAATCAATAAAAACAGTTAAAGTAATTAAATTTATCCTAAAATTCAAGTAATTTTTAATATTACGTCTATTAATTATACTAAACTCTAATATCACATTAATTATCACTCTCACCCACTACTCTTATTAATTATAGCTAACGCTCTTGAAAATAAATAAGTAACTTACAAAACCTCATTCAAGTGATTAATTGGCTTTTTAAATAATTTAATCATGAATCCATGATTATTATGTGTGTGCGCGCATCAATATTCAATATATATATATATTTTGCGTTCGCATTAATATAATTGTTAAAAGTATAGCAACGCCATTTATTTATTTATTTGAAATTTTATTGTGAGTATATACTAAATGAATTGAGAGGGAATATAACTTTTACAATAATTAGGAAAATGAACATATATTGAGAGGCCCAAAGAGATCATGACTTTAATACGTGCCGTAAATAAACATTAAAGAATGAATGAGGTCATGAGTGACAACCTTCCAACTCACTATTTATATTCATTATTACCTGGCTGCTTCATGTGAGCATGTGCATGAATCTTCGTAAAATGAAATTGTTTATCTTCATTTTTTAAGTATTTAACTTTATTTGTGAATGAAACAATCTTTTAAATTTGTTTATATTTAAAAACGTGAATTCTCCCTCATAATATAATGTACTCAGAAAATTAGAATATGGAAAATTCTGAAAAAAAATTCACAAATATTCCCCTTTGATGATAATTATATAAGGCCACCCGCTTTTTTCACAAAAAAAAAAAAAAAGGTTTTCAATATAAAGGACTCGGGAATATTTAAAAATATTGAGATGAAGACAGCTGAGAAACAGAAAATTTTAAACTATAATTAACGGCCAAGCGGTTGCGCTGCGCCCATAGTGGAATCCGTCCGTGGGTCCCCCCTTGATGCCTTTTGAGGGGAGTCAGACCACGATGACATTCACTCAAACAGAGTCGACTGTCCAGATATAAACAACAAATTTACTACTCCTTCCTATTCTAATTAATTAATTATACTCCTGCCATTCTTAATTATAAGTTTAAAATAACTAATTTTTATTTATTAACAAAAATAATTAGTATAAGTTAATGACCAAAATGTGTGAAGAGGACATGAGACAGAGACAAATAAACCCAACAAATAGATAAAGTTAGAAAAAACACAGTGAATATGTACTTTTCCAAGCCTAAGATAAAGCTTATATATATGTAGAGAGTTGAAACACATCCACTCACAAGCTTAAAACTTATATTTTGAGACTGAGATAGCAGTAGTTAGTATCCCTCTGGTTCTACATATTTATCAGATTTTTGAGAGATTAAGGATAATAGTTATATTAGTTAATTATATTTATTTTTCTAAAATACCCTTATTTAATTGGGCAAACCCAGCAAATGGTTTCTCCTTCTCTATCCCACCTTCCATGGAAGTTAAAAATCTTAGTTTTTTCCCTCTCCTTCCTCATTAACATCTATCGCCGCTGCAATAGCACCCTCAACCGTTTTCTCCTTGACTTCTTCAACCTTAAAGTCCCACCTACTCCTAATTCCATTGATGGCTTTAAGCCCTCCAACCTCACCGTCGAACCTTCTTGTAACCTTTGGGTCCGTCCATTCACTCCTGCAATCTCCACCGCATCAACCTCCCTTCTTCTCGTCATCATCTACTTCCACAGCAGCACTTTCTCATTCATGTTTGCATGTTCTTCTCTGAATGACGTCGTTTGCCGAAAACTATCCCGTTCGATTCCTTTTGTCACCGTCTTCATGAATTGCCGCCTCTACCCAGAATATCGTTGTCCATCTCGGTACGACAACGACTTTGACATCGTCAAGTTTCTCAACTTGGACGAGGACGTTCTGCCGGAGGTTTCACTTTCCCTACCCGTCCCAATGATGAGGGAAGCTCCTCCCATTTGGACGGCCCAGATGGGATCTAGATGGTCTAAATTTAATTTAATTTTTTACTTTTTATTTTTTAAAAAAATTATTTTAATAGATAGAGAATTTAAAATAAAGATAATTTCTCAACTAACATATTTTTAAAAAATAATTTTTTATTTAAAAAATGACAATTAAAAAAAATCAAATCTGGACCGTCCAGATCCCATTTGAACGGTCTAGATAGGAGGAGCTTCTCTTACCCATCATTGGGATGGGGTAGGAAAAGTGGATCCACGTTCTGACCGAGATTGTTGATGTGTCAAGGTGCTTCTTGGCGGGTGATAGTTATGGTGCCAACTTGGCCCATGATGTGGTGGTTTGGGTTTGCTAAGAGGACCTCCCACGGGTGAGGGTACCAATAGGCTATTTGGGGAAGAAATCGGCAAAAAGTAAAACTCTGTCTTATAATTAGAATCAAAATTAACTCTTAAATATTGTCTTATAATTAGGTCGGAGGGAGCACTTAGTAGATGAATTTAAATATAAAAATCAAATACTTATCTAGTCCTTAATGTAAGATATATTTCCATAATTTGATTATATTAAAGAAGTTAATTGAGTTGATTAATATAACATGTATTTTGTAAAATATCATAATCATCTTCTTTAATTTTCTCATCCCCGAGCTCTTAGATTATTATTAGGAAGCATTAGAGAATAATTAAGAAAATATTAACAAATATAAAAAATGATATTTTACATTTAGGATCAAAATCAATTTCTTAAATATGTCTTATATTAAGGACCGAAGGGAATATATTTTATTTTTTAAAATCATAATATCTGCATAAAATTTTATTATTAATTTTTTTATCAAGGGAATAATTTTAAGTATAAATGATTAAAGGGAGTAACGAAGAGAAACTGAGAAAGAAACACAATTTTTCTTACATATACTTTATCTAATTAGTTTTTTAATATATGCACATTCATCTTACCTCTTTTATATTTAAAAGGGAAAAAGAAAGTAAAGACCGATATAAATAGTAAAGGATGGAGAGAGGGACTTTCAGTTTCAATAATCCTACAGCATCTTAGTGCTCGCTCTATTTGCTTTTTGCTTTTTGTGAAAGTAAACGGAAATGACACAAATGTCCTTCACACAATTTTAACCCTCAAATCGCCTCGCCGTGCTCCCTTGAAATTCTCCGTCTCGCCGTCGTCCCTGGTTGTTTATGATCCATACCCACCTGCTATTTCTCGTACTTCTTCCACCATCTCGCCTCTGTATGCTCCTTCTTCCTTCTCTTTCTCCTTTGTTTTCGGACTCGCTAGTGATGCTGTTGTTTATTGTCTACAATCAATCACACCGATCAGGTTCTTATGGCTAAGCTCCTTCTTAAAGCTACTCTTATGGGTATTTATTCCTCGATTTCTTCTGTGTCAATTTCCACTAAGTCATTCCTAGAAGACGGTGTTTATATCAATGTGGTGCTCGAAATGACCTGTGCCACTCTCCACCCTGTGTGTAAATATGGTAATGCTGGTGAAATTCAATAATGATTTCACTTTGCCTGTGTGTAAAAGAATGGACATTCTGCTTTTGAAAGGAAGTGGAATGAAGAATGGTGGATTGGATTTAGAAAAAGAAAAGAAGGGAAAGGAAGAAGATTTAGAGACTAATGGTGGCTCAACGGTTGAGGAAACACAAGGCGTGAATACAAAGTTGTCAAAATCTAATGGATAGAGGTAAATTTCATACTTAAATTTGTTAATAGTCTAAATTTTTTATTTAGGAGATAAAAGTTGTAAAAACTTAATTAAAAGTAGTGAATTGCTTAACAAAACTTGTTAATGGCTTGTGGTGTAAATAACCACATGTGAAAATGAGAAAGTATACATAAATTAATTGTTAGAATTGATATGGGTTTATCAAGTTAGGATTTGAAAATAAGAACTTCAAATTAAAAAATGACAACTACTCATTTAAAAATGACCACCCGTAACAATAAAAAGACATGCATAGATTAATTTCTAAAATGAATATAGGTTTATTAAATTTAGATTTAAAAATAACAACTTCACATATATAAAAATAACATTTATCCATTAAAAAATAACCACTTTTAAAAGTGAGAAGGCATGTATGGATTAATTTTTAGACTTTATATGAGATTATAAATAACATCTTTATATATAAAAATGACAACAATCCATTTAAAAATGATGAATTATTCTTGTTGGAGCTCAAGCAAGATATGTTGCCACCCATTGGCCAGCCACGATCGCCAGCAGGGTAGGAGTTGCTTTAAAAAAAATGTGTGAAGGGCATTTATATCATTTTCTTTTAATTTTACAAAAGAAAAGGACAAATTGAATACTAGCACACGACATAACTCTTGAAATTGTAAGCAGTAGCACCACTGTTATCAAAACCGGATCGGACCGGCCGGGTCGACCTGGAAACCGGTGAACCAGTCACCCAACCGGTCCGATCTAGTCATAGAATCGTATATGCGCTAGAAACGGGTTTGGACCGGTCCGACCGGCCGACTTGTATAAAACCGATCCAACCAATTCGTGCTTTTTTTAAAAAAAAAACTTTGCTGAATATGAATATAGTGTTGGTCATCCACATTATTTTGATGATGATAGAGAACCTTTCATTGATGCACCACCTTTGGATTCTTAGCCATGATTTTATTGTGTTTGGAGATTATTTTGTAAACTCATCTTTTTTAATTTTGCTCCTAGTTAATTGGGTTATTCATGTTTTAAACTTGTAAAAATGTTTTAGGTACTTTTATTTTGTAAACTCTTTATATATATATATATATATATATATATATATATATATATAAGTATGGTTGTATAAATTTATAAATATAGTAGAGTTTTCAAGACCGGGTTATAGTTATGCGGTTCAACTAGTAACCCATTGACCCAGTACCCCGACCGGTCCGAGTTTGATAACATTGAGTAGCACCCCTCCGCTTACTGTTTGTATTGGTCTTTGTGTCTTTTTCCTTATTTAAAAAGTATTTTATTTATCTTATATTTTTGGCATACAATTACTCCTGTTTTAACTTTTAAGGGCGAAGGAGCAATTTTATAAATGAGCTTTTCTCCCAGGAGCGCCCAACACCACGAGTTTTTTTCTGGAACAAAAGTACACACGTGGTTAAGTTTTGGAAGCAAAAATACCACGGGTCGTTAGTTGACCAGATGTTGACCATTAACTTGGATTGAGTGAACAGTAACACGGATGAAATTACCTTTTTACCGTTAGTTTTAAATAATTAAAAAATTAAAATAACCTCCCCCCATGCCGGTAGGCCCCACAACCGGCCACCCCACCGCCGGCAACCGGCGACCGGCCGACTTCCCCACCGCCAGTGACCATCTCCAACGGCCTCTCCTTAGTTTTAAATAATAATAAAAAAAAACTAAAATAACCCCCTACAGATGGGCCCCACCATTGCCCACCCCACCGCCGATGGCCTCCCCTTAGTTTTAAATAATAATTAAAAAAACTAAAATACACCACTGGAGGTGATGGGGCGGCCGGTGGTAGGGCCCATCGGTAGGGGGTTATTTTAGTTTTTTTAAAATTATTATTTGAAACTAAGGGGAGGCCGCCGGTGGTGGCCTGCGGTGGGGAGGCCGGCCGATGGTGGGGTGGCGGTGGTGAGGCCCACCGGCGGGGGAGGTTATTTTTTTTAAAAAAAAACTAAGGGTAAAAAGGTAATTTCACCCACGTTACTGTTCACTTCATCTAAATTAATGGTCAACGTCTGGTCAACTAACGACCTTTGGTATTTTTCCTCCCAAAACGTAACCACGTGTGTATTTTTGCTCTAGAAAAAAGCTCGTGGTGCTGGGCCCTCCTGGGAGAAAAACCCATGTGTAAAATTGCTCCTTCACCCAACTTTTAACAACCAAAACCCGTACATAGTGGACTATAGAGGGTTTTCATTAAAGAGATAGTTTTCCGATACAAATCATTAAATAAATTATTTTTTACAACACCAACACACATTATTATAAACAAATAAGTTAGTCACTTTTCTTTTGTATAGACCACCCAATTTAGTCCTTAACATAGAATATATCTAGGGAGTTCATTTTGATATTAAATATAAGACATATTTTTCATACTTATCAATTCTTTTATAATTTATTCTTATTGATGCTTCCTCCACAATGATTGATAAGACAGAAGGAGGAAACTAAAGAAAATGATTATGGCATTCTAGAAAAAGGTTAAGGTACAAAAAAAAAAAAAAAAAAAAAAAAAATATATATATATATATATATATATATATATGGTTTGGTCAAAGAAACGTCCAACCACAAGTGAAGTAAAATGCATGTTGGAAATTTGTCTCACCGCATTCAAGCTGTTGAGCATCATCTTCAACTCTTATCAAGTTCTCTTGATTCATCTGGAACTCCTCTTCACTTTATGGTGACAGAATTTCATCAAGCCAGACATCAACTTGAGTTCCTTTATGATTGTGAAGCTAGTTTTTGGGCTTAACGAGCCAAATTAAAATGGCAACAAGAAGGTGAGCATAATACAAAAAAATTTCATGATATGGTTAGTAAAAGAGTCTCCAAAAATCGTATTGTTAGTCTAAAAAAAGATGATGGTAATTGGACAGAAGATGCTTTGGAGTTAGCAGGTATGGCCTCTCACCATTTTGGTCAGATTTATCAAAGTCAAAATCCTGATTCTATTCAAGAAGTATTTTATCATCTTTGGATCAATTAAGTATGCCAACACTTTCAAGTTCTCAAGTTGATCAATTAATGGCTCCCATTTCCATTTCTGAAATTAAAGAAGCTGTCTTTGGTTTACCAAGAGATAGAGCCCCAGGTCCAGATGGCTTTCACGCCAGTTTTTTTCAAAGAAATTGGGACTTACGATATGGTGATTTATTTGCCATCGTATCTTCCTTTTGGGAAAATGAACATATGCTTCGGGTTCTGAATAAAACGAATATCATTTTTAATTCCCAATTTTGATTGTCCTCAATCGATGAGAGATTTTCAGCCCATCAGTCTGTGTAATGTTTCATACAAGATTATATCTAAGGTGCTTTGCAACAGATTAAAGCAGCCTCTTGATCAATTGATTGCTCCAAATCAATGTGCATTTCTCAAAGGCCGTCTAATATTTGATAATATATTACTAGCAGCTGATCTTATGAATCAGATTCACACTGCTAGAATAGGAAGAAAGAAACTAGCAGCATTGAAGGTAGATTTTTCTAAGCCTTTGACAGGATTTCATGGAATTTCATTTAAGTTGTTTTGCAAAAAATGGGATTTCCTTCTAAATGGGTTAACCTTATATTCCAATGCATCTCCACGGTTGAATACCAACTTCTTTTTAATGGCCAGCTAGCTTGTTCAATTACTCCTGGCCATGGAATTAGACAGGATGATCCTTTATAACCTAACATCTACATTCTTTCAGCGAATATTTTGTCCTGTCTTATTCCTCAAATGGAAGCAAGGAATGAGTGGAAAAGTATCAAGCTTTGTCGAGAAGCTCAAGGAATTTCCCATCTCCTCTGTGCCGATGACTGTCTTTTTTATTGAAAGACTGTTCAGAGTTTTCAATCTCTTCAGACAGTTTTGAACTTATATTGTGAATGGTCAGGTCAGGAAATAAATAGATCCAAGTCTACACTTATATTTAGTCCCAATGTTTCCCGTTCAGATAAACTTAGATTTTCTCAAGAGCTTGGTATTCATTTTTCATCTAGATTGGACAAATACTTGGGAACATGGATAGATCCTGGAAAAGACAAGTCCCCAATATACCATCAAGTCATCTCTTCTATTGAAAGAAGAACCTCTTCCTGGAAGGCAAAGCTTTTATCTCAGGCTAGTCGTTTATCTCTAGTCAAATCTGTTTTATCTGCTGCCAGCATTCACATTTATCTTGTGTCAAGCTACCTATACATGTGAGTGACAAAATAGATAGTTGATGTATTGACTTCTTTTGGGGCTCCTAGGGAGATAAAATGAAAATTCACCTCAAGAATAAAAATAGCCTCTTTCTACCAGTTTAGCAAGGAGGACTTGGAATCCGTCCAACCAGAGCAGTTAAATGTATCTCTGCTCTCAAAACAGATTTGGCGGATTATCACTGCACCAGACTCTTCTCTTTTAGCTTCTACTCTAAGAATCAAATGCATTGATTGGACAACAGAGAATATTTTTAAAGCTTTCATACAATTCTTCCCGGTTATGGAAGGGAATCATGGAATGTGCGCCTCTCATTACTTCAAAGCTGAAATGGCAAATTGGCAACGGCTCTTTAATCCCCATTCCCCATCCTTTGTTGTGGCCTATGCAAGCTGGTCAATCTGCTAATTCTAATCTTAGGTTTGTAGGTGACCTATTAATGGATAGCCCTATGTCTTGGAAGCCTATCCAATGGAATGTTCCTCTCATTAAAGCCACTTACTGACCTTCTATTGCAGAAAGTATCTTTTCCATCCCCATTTCTTTATCCAATCGAAAATTATTTGGGATGGTCATCCATCTGGTGCTTATAGAGTGAAAGAAGGATCTAAACACTATCTTGCTTGTATATGCAACACTTCTGTCCATGTTTATCCTTTTTGGAAATTTCTTTGGTGTATATCACTGCCTTTCAAACATCCCTTGTTTATATTGAAACTGTTTCAAAAGGCACTTCCTTCCTTTGATATCCTTAGAGACCATCATTTATATTTGAATGGTCGGTGTTTATTTGGGTGCATGCTTGATGAAACTTTAGACCATATCTTGTTTGGATGTATCTATTCTCAGGCTATATGGTTTGGATATCTTTCTATTAGACTGCCTCCTCTAAATCATTCTGAAATCATTTCATGGATAGAGACCCTTTTTCTCAGTCTTGCATCTGAGGGGAATATGAGTACGATCAAGGCCATTATTGTCCTACTGAATACTCTATGGCATACCATAGAATCTCCTTGCATCATGGAAAGGTTCGTGACCCAATTCTGGTCATTCAGGACCTGGCTGGATCACTAGCCTTTTCTTCTCTAGCCTTTTCAAATCCAAAGATGAGTCTAAGAGTTTCTCCAAATATGATTATGAATAATCAAATAGGTGCAAATCCATGGAAAATTGTTTTGTGCAAGACTAAAAAGGCAAGGCTCACATATTGTCATGCTTATATATTTGTTAACAATATGCCTTTGCAAGCTTTTACTAGGGAAAAGAAGCAAGCTGATGGATCACACTTCATCATTCAATGTTTCCGAGCTCTTTTTATGCTGGGTTTGCAACTCTAAATTAGTGGACAATGTTCATAGAGGCTTTAACATCCTTTGTGTCAAGACAATAATGATGATTGTTGTTGCAAGATTCAGGAGGCCATCTATGCTAGTACATGTTCCTTTTTGCAATATTTTAGTCTTATTACTTGTAACCTTATTACTCCTTCTTTATTTCTTGAATACTCAAATTCCTTCCCCCTCCCCACTAACTGTTACAGCTTGTAGACAGTATTTATTTTGATATCATTTTGCCTTTTATCCAAAAAAAAGAAAAAGAAAGAAGATGACGAAGAAGAAGATGAGAGTGAAACCACGTAGTAGGAAAATGATCTCCATTTATCATTTTATCATGCATCTCTACTCCGATTGGCAGCATTCTAATTATTTTATTGTCTTGGAAAAAACAACAAAATTATTTTAGTGGTAAAGATGAACCAGACTAGAACCTATACATAGAGGATCGTTGGTCTCAAATAAAGTACTATAGGAACAATGTCACTGGCTGTCGTTTCCTTTATTCATTAACAAAAAGTAACATTAATAATATCAACATTAACGATGTTAACTTTTAAACAACTCATTAGTTTAAGAGCAATAATTTTCATATTAAAAATCAATTAGTACTAGTACTTTGTGAGCAGGTGCGAGTTAAAAAAGCATCATATGAAAATGATCTCATCTCCATTGGCATTTAGCATTTTATTGTGCATCTCTACTCGGATTAGCACTAATTTTTTGCAGCATTCTAAATTATAATTGCAGATTCTTTTGGATATCCTCATCTGTTTTTAATTCGCCCGTGCATAATGAAATCATAACACCACATTGTATTCATTAAGCTTGGTTTTGGAGCTATAATGTTGCCGGCCTTATCCCAAAAAGAAGGCAATTCCCATTTCCCTTGCCATAGTTTATGTTGGAAACACTTGTAAGAAATACAAAAATACATGGTGTCCTAATACGGAGGAGATCATTATCTCAATTTCTCATAATCCCTCATTATCTTATATGGATTGTTGATTGGGAAGATGAGTTAATCTGAACCAATGATTGGGAAGATGAGAGAAAAGTTAAAAGAGTGATAACTTGATGACATTACTTACTTTTTACCATTCAAATTTAATTCGACGGACATAATTTAAGGATTATGAGAGATAATGAAAAAAGAGATAATGAGAGAAAGTTAAATGAATCATTCTTACAGAAAGCAGCAGGGGTTCAAAAGAAAAATAAAAGAACTCAGGAGATCTGATGGAGGTGTGAGCTAATCTCAAGTCAGAAGAAGCAGCAACGTTTTAAGACAAGTGTCACTGAGCTCAAGACCAAAATCCAGTAGTTAAGATATAGTCTTCATAAATATAAATGAATGTAACATCATATGATTTTGTCAGAAGGGCTTTATTGTTGCTCTACCCTTTATGATGTTGTGGGCTTTATTATTGTTCAACCCTCTATAATGTTGTCTGCTTCTGTTATTTTGCCCAACCTGCTATTTTGTTTGTATTCTGTAACAAGTACAAGTTCCAAACTCAGCCTTACTTCTCATGTTCTGTGCCTATCCGACAAATGCACTATGCAAGTTAGGTAAATCGTGTTTATTTAGAAGGTGTGTAAATGTGTAATCAACAAAGAAATAAATGAGCAAGCTTGTTGGAATGTATCATGAGTGATATACATCATGAAGATTACCTTGAAGTAATGGTCTTATAAGATCTCTTGGCTCTCCAACTGTAATGACTAATTTTTGGAGTGTGATTCTCTTAATGACATGTGCTCATTACATTGATACATTTATTGAGAGTTGACAGCTAAAAAAGATTACCTGTGAAGGGTTTTGACAGGAGGAGAATGAAGAGCTAAATGAAGCATCGTAGTGTGGAGCAGCCAGGATGTCAACTCGAGTTGGGTGCATTGCCACGAGTCCTACATTGAAAAGATTACCTTAAAGTTGGAACCTTAAAGGGCTCTAGGCTCTGTAGTTCTAACATCTAGCTTTTGAATGTGTAATTATCTTAAGGATTTGTGCTCGTTCTAGATTGAAACTAATGAATCCCCATAATCACCATCAAGAGAAATTCTAATTTTACTGGGAATGGTAATGTTAACTAGGCAATCTAGAGATCTACAAGTTGAAGAGCAGCCAAAATAACAAGTCTCTTCCTCTAAAACCAGAAATTCTGACATCCGTGTCAGCAAAAGGATTGACATCTCACCCCACAGCCACATGCATAGTCAAGTTTCTGGGCCATACTGAATCACCAATGCGAGTCTGATCAGAAACTTTGTCCTATGGAATCTCATTATTCAAGCTTGTTTGTCTTTTATTTCTTCATGGGAACTCTTAGTGATCGAAAAATTTGTGAGTGTTTTAATGTTCCAAGTAGTGTGACTGTATTATTTTCCATGGGTGAGTGTGTGTGTTGCCTTCTCTGCATTTCTTGAAGCTAAAATCAGATGAGAGTACCTCGCTAGTAGGTGTTATTTTTGGATGGACTGACAATTTGGTTGCTGATCTTAAGGTTTAACAAGTAACATAGGACCCCAATGCTGGCCAAAAAAAAAAAAAATGATACAACAACAACAAAAACAGTTGGCTGTCTTCCACGTGTCCTACACAATGACAAGTCAGCTCACCCCCAAGTCCTTATATGCCTTTGCTTCTTCCCGCAGGTCGGTTTTCGGTGAGTCCAATTCATTATGCACAATAATACTCACTCTTAAATATAAAATATAATGCCAATGAGTTGACACAGATGGTAAAGGATCCAGGATTAGGCCCTTGGGTCGTGAGTTCGATCCCCTCTGCCGTTGTTGAGACTCCTTTGATAGGCGATCTCGTAAATCCCCAGTAAGTGCTCATAGAGCCCAGAGCTGTGCCCTGACCTTGGTGGGGGACTGGTGTCGAACCCCTCCAAAACTTTTCAGTATAAAAAAAATATATATATAAAATATAATTGACTTTTTCCAGAGAGACTAACAAATCTAAATAAGTTACCTAATCAAATTATATGTTATGTATTATTCGATAATATATCGATTTGTAAATTAAACAAAATAATTTAGAAAAAAAAGGGTAAATATAAGTACTTTAAAGTAATTTAATTAAGCGTTAAGGTGAAAAAATACATATGAGCTTTTTTCTCCAGAAGCGCTCAGCACCACGTGCTTTTTTTAAAGCAAAAATACACACGTGATTACCATTTTTAGAGCAAAAGTCACATCTCATTTCATCGTTAAGTCACTATTCACCGTGATGAGAGATAAAGTGAAAAGTAACTTAAACGGCGGTAAACAGTAACTTAACGGTAAGATATGACTTTTGCTCTAAAATGGTAACCACATGCGTATTTTTGCTTCCAAAAAAAGCACATAGTGCTGAGCGCTCCTGGACATGAGTATCTTTACACTTTAACCCTTTAATTAATTTTTTGATATTTATAAAAAAAAAAGTCAACTTTTATCTTATATCTAAACGCTAGGGAGTAGAGTAGGAGATAGATATAGAAAGAGAGAACCTTTTTTTCTCCTTTGCATTCTGTTTGTTGGGGGGGGGGGGATCAAGTGGAAAATGGTCAGAATAAAGCGCCTGAGAATTATCGGCCCATGGCCAACATAAAGAACTTTTTTTCCCCTTTATTGGGTGGACGAATTTTCGATGCTGTGTTGTGGGCCAGGGACATGTAGATGGGAGAACAAGAAGCGTTAATCGTTATATGGAATTGTCTACCAACTCGTGTCCAGCTACACATTCCTACTTTTAAGATTCATGCTTTTGACGTTATTAATTGATGTTGCTAACATGACGATATTAATGATTAAACTCTGCTAATATCTGATCAATCTTGTTCATCATTCTACTGGTAAGCAGCCAAAATTTTTAAGCTCTCGTATCATACACTGTTTCAAAGTGCTGTTGGATCCCCATGCTTCTCTATCTATCTTTTATTTGGCTGAAGATTCTGTTACCAAGCAGCATGATGCTTCGATGTGTTTCAAGTACCTTGTTTATCCTAGTTTGGTTTGGTACTGTTTCGTCCTGTTCATGTTTGGACCACCTTCTTCGTTGCATTTTCTTCTGCTTTTATTTTCTTTTTTGCACATTTTACAAAAAATTTTATAAAGGAAAAAACAAAGAGCAGAAACTATACCAAGAAACAAAATATTTGTTTAGAATAGTAATTGGAACTTTTAAAAGTAGTTTTTAAATCATAATTTACAATCAAAGCCTATTTCAGGGAGGATGAGTAGTATAATAGAAAAATGTAGGAACAAAACCAATTTCCAGCTGGTCTGTCTCTTAAAACAACCTCTGCAATAATCAAACTCGGATTAGTCTGGATCTCTTGAATTCCCTTTCCCATGACAAGAGTTGGCTTCAAAATACCGGATGCCCACACACACTAAAATGTAGGAACAAAGTCTGAAATTTCCTGGGGCAAGATGATGTGACCAATAACTAATGACTAACGTCAAGAAGTGATAACAAAAATATTTTTTGGGGCAATTTCTCTTTTTTTTTTGTTAGTCACAGATATCTTTTTATTGAAAACAATTTTTTATATAAAAAAATTGTTTAAAGCATTGTTGGACAATAAATGTAGATACCTCTCTCTCCCCAACGGGTGTATTGATCCACATCCACTCTGTAACATTGCAAAGGCCCAGCAAAGTATTCTATCAAATATGATTTTTCTTTCTTTGGAAAAAAACGGGCTGGACATTTTAATTTTTAAGTCCCATCCATTTTACTGATGCATTGAGTATTCATATGCTTTTTATTGGGCTTCTAAGTATTCGTTTGTCATATACCAACGCCCCCATATCAACAATGAGTTTAATTTAACTACCACAATTGGCATATAATTTGATTCTTTTAGTTAGGGATTCAATCTCTAATGGTGTGAATGAAAAGGGTTTCGTCGCCAACACTAAAGCCCTTTCAATAAATTTACCATACTTGACCGCTACCGGTAATAGATAACTATTTTTAAAAAAAACAATGAATTTAAATTTCAATGTCTGCATTCAAGTCCATGTCATCAGTCATCGCCTTGATGCCCTCGCAAGAGCAATGAATCAGTCAGCTTATAATCAGTCCTCGAGACCCGTGCTTTTTTTTATTTCTTGGAACTTGCGAACTTGAAATGTATCCCTGGGTTACGATTACTGGTAGTTTGCACAGCTTGATTCAATTTAAAAAAGGATAGTTGAAGGATGAAAATTGCACTTCAATGCTACGAGCAGCTCTAGACTTTAGCCAATTTGCATATTTATTGGCTTATAAACGAACATAATAAATTTAATGTTCCAGTTCAAAGGTCAGAGCAATGAGTTTCCTGATTTCCTCAATCATTTTCTTCTCAAGTTCCTGCAATGTGGTCTCTAAGCACAATATCCAGTTATCAACAACCTCTACAGAAGCAATGGCGATGATAACAAATCCTAAGACCTTCAAGAGCACCGGTTTGCTTTGTAGTGACAAAATTAGCCATTCCAAATTACTTTAAAAAAACCTATAATACATTTGCCCCGGGAATCCCTTATTAGACCATCACACGAAGACGCATCCTACACACTTAGAGATTAAAGTTTCCTACAAGTTTCAAAAATGCTCTCGGTACAATGCAACAAAGCTCATTTATGGGGATAGCATTAATGCTTGATATTCTCACACGAATATGAACATTTTTATTAAGAAAAAAAAAAAATCATCAGGAATATATTAACAAGAAATTTTTACGCATACCCTATCCAACCTCATTATTACCCACTTAAAACTAGCTGCAAGCGACCGTTAGAACAACCAAAAACCATGCATGTCCTGTAATCCACGATATCAGTAAAACATGCATATTTCCACAAGAGGGAAGACGATAGAAATTTTAGATCTTCGCTCTCTCAATGATGAAGTATTTAATAAATCTCAACTTTCCTTCTTTCTAATTCAACCCAGTCTTAAAAGGGGGAAATCAGCTACTTTTAGTGTTATTGATGGAAGAATTCCAAATCACTTCTTAAAGCCAGAGCACATATATAGCACATGACATACAGAAGCCATCAATATTGTTCAATGCAGGCCACCTATCTTTAATTTAGTTTTATTCTATTTTTCATATACACAAAGGGCTAATCTGTAACTATCATCATCAAGAATCAGATGAAGGTAAATTAACTGTACATTTATCAGGCTACCAGAAATTGTCGTCAACAGGTGATAGGTCTAAATCTGCATCCTCCTCCAGCTCCAACTCAGGCTCCACAGAACCAAATTCAGAAGATTCAATGTCTGCCAGGTTCTTCAAATCAACCACTGAAAGCTCATCCAGGCGCCTTACAACCAAGTCCGCAGCCCCAAGCTCATAGACAGGGTGCTTACTAGCAACAGCCACACACTTCATCCTGGCATCATGTGCAGCCTCCACGGTTTGATTTGAGTTCCCGAATACAATGCACCTTTCAGGTATAAATTTCAAAAGCT
Source organism: Acacia confusa (assembly GCA_037074495.1). NCBI lineage: Eukaryota > Viridiplantae > Streptophyta > Magnoliopsida > Fabales > Fabaceae > Acacia > Acacia confusa. The sequence goes on along the minus strand of CM073512.1, from coordinate 30,854,987 downwards.
GTGCTGCGTACATAAACATTTCTGGATCAGGCTTTCCCCTATGTACATCCTCTGCTGCTACAATAACACTGAAATTCTCTTCAATACCAATTGTTCCCACAGCAGACTCGAGAGTTTTTCTGGGACGAGTAGAAACCAATGCCATTGGTATCTTATAATGCATCAAAACACTAACAAACTCTTTTGACCCAGCCCTTAGACTATATATCCCACCTTGCAAAGCCTGGTAAATTTCTTCTTTTCTATTAGCCATTCTTTTTAACTCTGCTGGGTCCCTGGACCAGCATAGAACTTCAGATATGGCTTGTTCATTCTTCATCCCTTCTATTCTCTTAAGGATAAAAGCTAGAGGAGGGGACTTTCCTTCTTCTTCAGAAAGAGCTAGCCAAGCTTGCTTCTCAAGATCAATATTATCTTCAACGAGAACCCCTTCCCACTCAAATATGGCACCCAACCAGCCACATCCCATTCTTTCTTGTCTAAGTAAGGGATTATGAAGCAAAGGGTTATCTGCTCTGTTAGCTGGTGGCCACGAAGCAGGTCTGCTTTCAAAGCCATGATCAACCCCATTACTTTCTTTCTTTAGTATTCTCTCTTCCCTGTACGCATACGCCTCTTTCGTCAGCTCCATTGCCAGAGCCTTAATTGATGATGACAGGAAGCCATCCGTTTTTGTTTTAGGCAAAGATAATGATATGATAATCCTTCCACCAAGGAACTCTGTTGCGGGGAGTCGACAATGAATCAATGTTTTACGTTTACCAGATGCATCCCTAATTAAATTTCCTCCACAGACAGGTCGATGGCCAAGAAGTGAAATTGCAGCAATCGATTCCACCATTTTCGAAGAAACGATATCAGCAAACAACTTAAATTGACTTAGTAACCCTACTTAGTAGTCACAATGAATGGTTCAAGCTAGGAGCTGGTTGGGCCAATTTTACTCTAATCGAACTTATCTGAAAAAGGATTCAGTGCAGAAGTGCAATATTTCTTCATAAATTTTGCGATTCCAGAGCAAATTGCAGTGAGAAACTAAAAATCAGGAGATATCACCATATTCAACCGAAGAGAGACAAAGATATAAACTTCTCCAGGCTAAATCCCGAGTTCGTCGTCAATAACCACCATAAAATTCCTTCAAGAAAAACCAAGCTCATCCATTACTCAAATTGCCAAATTAGCGAACGAATCACTTCAAATATGCATAAACGAAAGCCAAATGGAGAAAGAAAAAACTAGTTACAGAATAATTACTAGCGTTTATACCCCATATCAACAAGGATTCGCTCACAACAAACCAACACAGATTTTTACGATATATATATATATAAAAAGAGAGAGAGAGAGAGAGAAAGTAAAACGGTTGGAAGGAATCACATATGGAAATAGAAAGAGGAATAGTGGATAAAGAAAAAACCTGGAGCAAATCAAGAAATAATCCGAAACTTCACGGCTACAAGAGAACCGGGAGAGGAGAGAAAACCAGATTCTTCGGCGAGGAATAGATGAGTCTCACTGTTTCTTTCTAACAACAGAGTTTTGTACACGCTACCGTCTTCGATTTTAATTTCTACGCTGATCTCTTTGCCAAAGTGTGGTTTATAAATCATCAAGGACGGAGAGAGATCGCCGGCTAAAGCCAGCACACGTGTCGGTGACAAAAGAATGTTGTGCTGGCTGTTGGGCATTCACAGTAACCGACGGGTAATTATAGCATAATACTTTTCTTCCTTCTCAGAAAAAACTTGAAATTTTGAGGGGAAAAAAACAAAGAACGAAAAACTCTCTTAAAATTAAAACACGGCGCCCCCGGCCCCCGTGAGACAACAGTACTCTTTTACGTCACGCCACTAATTGGGATTTGGGAGATTTTTCTTTGTACTGTATTGTTTTTTTTAATAGTTTTTTTTTTTCAATAGAGAAATAAAATTGGTACTGTGTTCAATGAAATGAGATGGATTACATTTTTTCCCTAAATATGTCCACGATTTTATTTCAAGAGAATGGCCTTTACTTTTAACTTTACGCTATATAAAATAAAAGTTTAATGTTTCTGTCTTTAAGGCAAAAATATTTTATCTGTATCACTCATATAAAAGTGAGTAGGTCCCATTATTATTTTATCTCTCCTCTCTTAATAGTGGGGCCCACTCACTTTTATGTGAGTGAGACAGATAAAATGTTTCTGCTTTAAAGGCAGAAACATTAAACCCATAAAATAAATATATTAGATGAGTTTTATCTTATAATATAAAAAAAATTTCTCTTAGTCTTAAGGTCCAAGTTATTAAAATATTATAAAAAAATGCCCTCAAAAAAGTTAGATGCCAAAAAAAGTTCTAGAATTTTTTCTGATATTATTTTAAAAAACGTAATTGTTAACGGATACTAATTTAATTTTTAAGATATACTTGTTAACGTTTACTCATTTAGTTGTTAATGTTGTACATTTAGTTGTTGACGTTTTTTGAAATAGTAACAAAA